>CM077010.1:35203654-36522404 GCA_039090855.1 Macrothele yani | reverse complement strand
AATCTATGTACAGGTTTAAAAACACATGAGCACTTTCGGTGTCACAGTGACACCTTCATCAGATGTGATTTCCATCATGTGGTTACATGCTGGTCTTAAGTACATGGAGCAGATGCATCATGGGAATGATAATGTCAGTGTCACATGATATACCAGATAACAAGACAGTCGGAAAAGCATAATTAGCCAACAAAAATTACTCAACAGAAACAATAGTTATTGTGCTGTCCTCCCTAATCAGATTGCTCCAGGGTTCAGGTAAAACACAAGGATAATAGTCATTACAGCAACGTGTATTATAAGCCGAAATATAGAGCCTTTTTGTAAATAACAAGGAATAAACAGAGTTAGGCGTGTTTATGATCTTAGCGTTATCCCAGTCTGTGATGGAATTTCCAGCACCTACAGTTCTTGCAAAAGAGGTGTTTTGGTGATTCATTTTTAAATTATATCTATGTTCATTTAATCTCAAATCCAAATTTCTTTTGGTTGAATCCACATAATGATTACTTAGTTCACCAGAAGTAGTGTCGAGCATAGGAATAACATACACACCCCATTTTGTCCATTTGTTAATTTTGTCACGATCGTTGCGGATAATGGAATATAAATTGCATGATCGTATTTCAAATTGTATTTTATGACCGGAGCATATGTTGGTAAGAAGGTTTACAATATGTGGATTAAAATCAACAGATCTAACATACATTTTAGGCACTTGTTCACTAATTAAAGCAGTTGACATAGCAAACCATACTTTATTGTGCACCCCCTTAACAACATCGCCCGGATAACCATGGTTTTTAGCAAAGGATGATATCCATTGTAGTTCTTGAGCTCTGGCAAAACAGCTAGAAGAATGTGAATATGCTCTTCTAAATAGGAGGTGCAGAGCAGAAATTTTATGCTGAAAAGTGAAAAGTATAATTGTCCATCTGAGAAATTAGAATGTATGTGAATAATATGCATCATGGTTAGGATGCAGGACTAACATTCAGTGCTAAAATAATTTGTCAGTGTGACTTACAGGATATGACTTATAACTAAACACAAAAATTAAAATTTTAGGTTACTTAGAAAGACAATTATTTCATTGGAAAAGCTGAAAAATTGTGATCACTTCTGCAGTAATGTGATTTAAAAATTTGTTTTTGAAATTGGATCTGCAAAATCATGGATACAATTTCTAGATGCAAATATTCTGTAAGACTTTCCCAACTCAATGTAAAAATAGTTCTAGTGAATAGGGAAGTGTATGTGTGTGTATTATATTTGACAAAATCATGACAAAATCTAGCCAATAATAAAAGACTTTTTCAAGTTTTACAGTTTAACAGGAAGATACCATTGAGCTAAGGATTTAAATTTATGCCTCCTATAAAGAGGATATTAGAAAAGGCTTAAAAATGCAGGGAAAGTTTTGCTTTCAATTGCATCTATTGAATCGAAAAAGAACTTTCCACGTCGGATGTACTTTTAGAATCGGAGATGTAGGACCAAATGCATGTCACCTTGCAAAAATATATGTAGCAATGAAACTGTGCATTGCAACAAAGTGAAAAATGAATGAAAAGTTTTGCGCATAGGTTTAACTATTGAGTGGGAAAATACTTTTTTTTTTTTTTTTTTGTGCTTTAGAGTGTTTGTCTGCCAGGCATAAAAACAGTTTTATTGCATGTAGTGGAGAAAATATGCATTACAGAAATTGGGAAGTGGAGAAATCATTTCAGAAATCATCCTCATCGTTAGTCCTGTATGCAGCAAAAAATATTTTTTTTCAATATTACGGATTCAGAGACATCATGACTACAGAGGGATTGTGATGGATAGGCAAAATGAAGTTAAGAGCACCACATTTTATCAAAAGATGTAATGCGAGATAATAAGTACATGTACCATATAGTAGTTATGCATGCTGTACTTCTGCAGAAAGTGATGTTGTAGCATGAACAAAAAGCACCTGGCTTTGTCACTATATTACATGCAGTCCAGATTACATCATGCAGAACCTTGAAATTGGGAAAGTATCAGTACTTCATTTCTACAGGATATCACAAAACTGAAAAATTACTGGTTATTTGACTTCCAAAGTTACTAGTACTGTGTTGGTTCTGTTGAGACAAGTTTTTATTTCACAGAAATCGAAAACCTAATATTTCACAGAAATCAAAAACCTGATATTTCACAGAAATCAAAAACCTGATATTTCACAGAAATCGAAAACCTGATATTTCACAGTTGTGGGTTTGATCCACTATTAATCAGCAACCCTCGTCCATGGTTTTTCTGGAACATTCAATATGGATACTTATTTACATAAATGCAAAAAGTTCCTTAGCCACATTAGCTCAGGATTCCCTCTTTTCCTGTTTTCATTTACTTAAAGTACTTGTGCACAATTTCCAGAATCAATAACTACAAGTTAAGGTCAGGTAACTCCTAATCTGATTAATTGTGTATAATAATGAAGTTAACATCATGGTGTCAAGTAAACAAATGTTTTAACGGCCATACAAAGTTCACTGTATAAGACTTGAGATACTGAATTGTTCAAAAGTAAAAAAATGTATGCTTTGTGGCTGTGTGAGGGAGGAGGTGGACTACATGTGCTGATTTTAATGGTACGCTTTCATAATTATCATGTTTTATACACTACATTGCAAAACTACCGAGTACAATAGGTTGTAGTCAGTAATGAGAGTTTTTCATTTACCTTTTGCTAATCCATGGTATATCACTCTCTTCTGTAGTAATTTGTTTATTTCTTAAGATATTCGTGCATGATTTTATGTAATAATGTAAGTTTGCTGCTCAGTATATATTTAAAATAACTCCAGAAGTTTTGTGTGTGTGTGTGTGCACACTTCTGAAACTATTTTTATAGGCTGCATTCATGAATATGCACATGCCATATCAACATTGTTTGTTGACTTGATGTCATTCTGAATCCTTAAATAAAACTGAAAAACCATTACTCTGGAAGTTGCTCATCATAGTGTTTAAAATACTGAACAAGTAACTATGGTTTCCATGGCTGCAGCTTGTTCAGTATAGAATGAGTAGATAATTTCAATGGATATCATTTTGTACAGCAGGCAATCACTTTTGTTTCTATGCTAGTGGAATATTTCATGGGAAATTCCATGTCTTCCTCATGTTACCCTACTCTAGCAAATGATTATACAGAAGTATTTTGGAATACACAAAAATTTTTGTTCTCCAAAATGGAATTGGGAGATAGAGAGAGAGAGAGAGATTTCTCCTTACACTCTTTGCTGTTTTTATATGACGCAAATGTTTTGATTCCTTGATATATATATCAAGGCTTGCACCTTGCAAAACCTAGTTAAAAATAGATAACAAAGCAAAATATGAAAAAACAAAACAAAAAAAGGCAATGCTGTATCCTTAGATAGGATATTAAAAAGATTCCCAGATTTTTTGCATCAGATAGTGAGCTCTGAAAACAGTCTACCTCCAGATATTTTGCCATTTCAACATCTTATTGCAAAAGAGGTATAATAGCTTTTGAAAGTTCACTGAAAGAATATATGATAAATAAATAATTGTTTATAATAAATAAACAATTATTTATTTATCAAATTTCATAAGTAATTGTTTACAACTAATTCAGAATCTAGTATATGTGCGTATTTCCAGATGGGACTGAAAAAGCATTCATTTGTGTGGTTTGTTATTGGAATATTATCATCTCTCACTTTTCTACTGATATGCAGTGCTTTCTCTAATTCTTGATCACAATATTTAAGCTGCATGTTTTCTTTTTCTGTGCAAAAATTCTCATGTCATAAGGGCTCTACATGATATTTAGATTCATTCTTCATAAATGTCATTAGTGTGTCCCAATTCTATTTTCAGAATAAAATTTTTGGTGTACTTGTCAGTGAGTAAAACCCATAAAACGAAACAAAACAAAAGCAATTTTTTTTGGAATACTGTTGTCATCATTCAGAGTTGAAGAAATATTTATTCACACGTGAAACAGTAATTACAGTCAATTCGGTGATGTCCGATTGCTGTGTTAATTGTTATCATTGATTTTCTTGTTATTATTATGTGTGCTTTCATGTGAGAGGCTCCATTTGATTTGGAAAATCTTTGAAAGAGTTGTTTTTAGACTGATTGGGAAGTGTGTCGCACTTCAAGGAATGAATTGGCCCCAAAAGTATTGTATGTACCTGTGTTATAGACTAATCGTAAACAGTGTGCCACACTTAAGGTGGACCTCAAGTAATTTTGCTTCCTACACTTCCAATGGGAAAACTTCTGTACACATTTTCTTCACAATTAATGTGTGTTCCCAAGGATGAGAATTTGAACATCAATTAAAATAACTTCATATTATAGCTTGGAATGCTTAATATTTTCTAAAACATAACCATAATTATGCAATCCAACATTTGTTTATCTACTAACGTCATCAAAGTACAGGTCGCACCATCTTTTTTCTGGTTTCAACACCACCAAAGGAAAAGTTATTGATTTTTAATGTAGTTATGTAATATATGCTATGTTTTAGAAAATATTAAGTATTCCAAGTTATAATATGAAGTTATTTTAATCGATGTTCAAATTTTCATCTTTGGGAACGCATTAATTGTGAAGAAAATGTGTACAGAAGTTTTTCCATTAGAAGTATAGGAAGCAAAATTACTTGACGTCCAACTTAACGCAAAATAATGTAATGAATTAGTACTAAAAATATGGTGTGTATGTTTTTGGTGTAGTTCTGATGTGCATTTATTGTAGTTTTGCTCCATTTGATTTTACATTTTTTATTGTCTCTTATTACCACTGAAGTTGCACCATGTTTTTAAAATAATGTTTCTGTTTATTTATTTCTATTTCTGACTTACAGTCTTATTATGATTCTTTTGTGTTTTTTTGCAACACAAAATTTTCATGTTGCCTCTGCATGACATTAAATAAGTTCATTCTTCTTGTATGAGGTAGGATCCTTAAGTTCCTGGACTGGGTCTTGTAAGTCCATAGGTAGTTGGAGTTACAAAGCTGAAACACATCCTTCTTCAAAATAAGACCCTCTTCAGCGTTCGAATTAGCCAGTGATCCACTGGCCATTGGCCAGTAAAACTTCTGTCGGACCACTGAACTATTGATTTTACTGGCCTAATTTGTCACAAGTTAGAAAATGAATTTCTGTTTCTTTTACCTTGCTGCATGGCTTTTGTTTTAGGCTGCAAATTAATGATAGGTTTAAAAACAAACATTGGGATAATTCCATTTAAATGATATGTTGTTTTCTACATATAATGTAAATGTCTTTAATTTTTTATTATTATTTTGTTTTTTTTACGGACTAGTGTGCATTTTGGTGGACCACTTGTTTTCCAAATTCTAGTGGTCTGCTGGGCCAGTAGAAGATTTATTTCTAATTCTAACACTGCTCTTGCAACAACACACTTCTGCCACCGGTTGTAGAGTTTGTCGAAACACTTCTGGAACCCATTCTTTGAAGTGTCTTTCAGTGGAACTAGCGATGCGTTTTTCACTTCTTCTGCACTCGAAAACCAACAACCCTGAAGTCAACGTGTTGGCTCAGGGAAGAGGTGGAAGTTACAGGGGGTGAGGTCAAGTGAGTGCAGGGGGTGTGGGAGGACAACAGCTCTTGGTTTGGCAAGAAACTCACGAACAAGAGCGACCCGTATGCCTTTGTATTGTTGTGCTACAGCACCGACAATTGATCACCCCACACTTAAAGCCTCTGCTTGCAAGTCGACTCACGTAAATGTCGCATGATGTCCAGATAGAGCTCCTTGTTGACAATTCATCCTTCAGTGATAAATTCAAAGATGAACACAATACTCTGGATGTCAAAGAAGACCTCTAGGAGGATCTTGCCTTTGCTGTGATCTCGGTGGAATTTCTGCTTGCGTGGAGATGATGGTGACTTCCACGTAGCTGGTGCCTGCTTGGTCTGTGGGTTGAAGATGAAGCACCATTTTTCATCCCCCGTTATGATTCTAAGAAACTGTAAGTCTTGATCGGCGACTGTTATGAAACCGCCTGCCATTTCCATTGGCAACTGATCTTCAGTTGACATGCATGGGATGATGTGTTGACATGCCCAGTGCATCTTCAGATCATATATTAATATCTGTTAACATGTAGTTTCCAATATCCCAGCAGCTTGTGCTATTTACTCGACCATATATTGTCTCTTGGCCCGTACGATGGCCGCAACCTTTGAAATGTTTTTACCCGTGTGAGCTGCCACTGACCACGTGCTTTGTTTGTCATTGTCTTCAACCTCCTGTCTGCTTTTTCTGAAGCATTGTTGCCAATCAAATGTTTACGACCACGACAAGCTGTTTGTGCTATAAAACTTGCCTCAACATCTCGTAAGTTTCTGTTGGACTTATGCCCAAATGAACACAAAGCTTAATGTTAACACTCTGCTCAAAAAACGCCATTTTTCATCATTTAACAAACACTGCGTAAGTTGCTCCCAATTCCCAGATGTACCGCAGTGAGTGCGTGACGTAGATGAACAAAACCGATTTCCCTGTGAGGGGGATTATGTCATAACATAATCCAATAATCACCATGGATATGCAATACATGTACTTTGCCATACAGGTGCAGTCCAGGAACTTTTGGATCTTACTCTGTATTTCAATAATGTTTTGTTAATTGTTCAAATCTTCTTCCACTTTGCTTTTTTGGTCATGTTTTATCTCCAAAACTTTTCATCCATTTGCTTCTGAATATCTGCATTCAGTGTTACACCTTATCATAATAGAACTAATAAATTTCATGCTATATATAATACATTGAAACTTACACCGTCTTTGCACGATAATTTAATGTTTTAGAAGATGACAGATATTTAGAAAGTTAAAAAGATTAAAAACCCATAAGCACTTTCGGGTCAACAGTCGCACCCGTCTTCAGATGGAAGTGAGTAGTTGCTGCTAGTGTACGCAAATATATACAGCAGAGTGTGATGACGTGTAAGTGCAGAGCAGCGTCGCAAGGGTACTGTACTGTTGCCATTGCGTCATAGCTGAATTATAGATCAAATTAAACCGAAGTGAAAATATGTTAAACAGATTGCATATTATACAGATTATGTGTATTTGTCAAAGTTCACATGTTGACAATAAATATTGTTATTTAAATTCATAACTGTAATATGTCGTTTCCAAATCTTAGTAAGTCAACTGGGGAGTTGTCGTTACAGCAGTTGTCCCCAAAGGCTTCAATATAACTGAGTGGCCACTTTATTATGACCACCTGGCAGTTTTAAACAAATGAGCTATGGCTGCACGCTGTTGCCGCCAGAGGGCGAGGCTAGTATAAAAAGGGAAAGCTTAGTGCTTGCGACAGTAGTAGAAGTGATTTTTGGGTGACGAGATGGGTAAAAAATGGGATTTGACGGACTTTCAATGTGGGACGATTGTAGGAGCTCGGAGCCATGGAGCGAGTATCACCGAAACCGCGGCATTCGTGAAATGTTCCAGAGCAGCTGTTGTTGAAGTGTTTAAAGACTGGATTGTCAGCCAAAATATGTGGTAGTCATCGACTAGTGACTGCTCGGGCGGAACGGAGAGTGTCCAGACTAGTTACAGACAACAGAAGGGCAACAATGCAGCAAATTACAGACCATCTTAATCAAGGATCCCCTTAAATGATCTCTGCATGCACTGTTTGCTGTACCCTGCATCGAATGGGATATGGCAGCCGAAGGCCTGTTCGAACACCTTTGCTGTCTGCAGTTAACATGAGAAAACGTCTCTAGTTCGCACAGGAGCACAAGGATTGGACAGGCGATAATTGGAAACAAATTATGTGGTCCGATGAATCACGTTTTCAGTTGCATCATGCCCATGGCCGAGTGAGAATTTGGCGGAAACAGCATGAAAGCATGGACCCCACATGTATTGTTACAACCCTTCAAGCTGGTGGAGGCAACGTTATGGTTTAGTAAATGTTTTCCTGGCATGCTTTGGGCCCTTTAATTCGTGTTGATCAACGTCTGACTGGCACATCATATCTAAACATCGTTGCGGACCAAGTGCATCCTGTCATGTGGATGGTTTATTCCAATGGTGATGGCTACTTTCTACAAGATAATGCGTCTTGCCATAGTGCTCGTATTGTAGAGGATTGGTTTCAGGAACATGCCGGTAAGCTTACTTTGCTTAGGTGGCCGCCACAATCTCTAGATCTCAACCCCATTGAGAATTTGTGGGATGAAGTTGAATGAGCCATCAGACAGCTGGATCCACAATTCTGCAATCTCACACTCCTGGAAAGAGCTATTCATCAAGCATGGTCTCAGATTCCTCAAACCACCTATCAAAATCTCGTGTAGTCCATGCCACGAAGAATCGATGCAGTATTAAAGGCAAAAGGTGGCCCAACAAAGTACTGAGGGGTGGTCATAATAATAAAGTGGCCACTCAGTGTATAAGCTTTCAGTGATATATAACGAGTATATTGATGCGGGGGTGTGTAACAACTTGATGTTGTTCCAGTCAGGTTGAACAGTTCCACATGCTACATTTCTGGCGAGTGCTGTATTGCTGTGGTTAACACGGATATTGTATTTATGCTCTTGTGCTCGAGTCCCAAGGCTACGTTTTGTAGAGCCCAGTTAGTTACTTGCATGTTCACCATTGGAAAGGTCTGTCAAAGGGATATTATACACACCTCCATTTATATCAAATCATCATCATCATCATTGTCAACCATTATCAATCCACTGCTGGACGAAGGTCTCCCCAAGTTTCCTCCACAACGGTCTGTCTTGTGCCAGTCTCTTCCATGTCACTCCCGCATACTTTCGAATTTCATCCACCCATCTTCCATGTGGTCTTCTTCTGGGTCTTTTCCTGTCCCTTGGAATCCAATCTAAAATTTTGGCTGTCCATCGATGGTCTGTTCTTCTGGCAGTATGTCCAGCCCATTGTCATTTTAGGGATTTAACTCTGATCATGATATCCTCCACTCTTGTCATTTTTCAAATATCAGGTAATATATATCAAATATTTGAGTAATTCAGTCAGTGTTGAACTTGGGCTGAGATAGTACTTATGAGTTTTTAATCTTTTTAACTTTGTAAATATCTGTCATCTTTTAAAACATTAAATTATCATGCAAAGACGGTGTAAGTTTCAATGTATTGTTATCATAATATTTTGTGATTGTATGTGACACCGAATGCAGACAGTCAGTTTTGAGAAATTCAAAATGTAAATTATGAAACATTGGAAGTATATCATTCATCATTTAGTATCTTTCTCACTGGTTAGTGATGCACTAACTTACATGAAAAACAACTTTTTGAATTTATTTTATGAAAGTTGTTCTGTGGGTGCTGTAGTGAAGGAGTTATGAAATGTATTGTGTACCTCTAACAGAGATATGTTAATAGCACTGTTCTAGCTTTGAGTAATTCAGTCAGTGTTGAACTTGGGCTGAGATAGAAGAATTTTGTATAATCACATGTATGCATGTATACATACACAGCTAGCAGTAAGGTAGTTTAATTTTTCTTCATGTTAGAATGCGTTTTCATGCATAGTCACACTTCCTTGAAACAACAACAACAACAGGTACTGGTAATTCTGCTGTAGCTCATTATAGTTTTATACAGAACCAAAGAATAAGAGAGAAACTTCATTCAAAAGAATTGTTATTAAAATCCAAAAAGTGATTTATTTTTAATGTTGATTAAATTTTGTAAAAATATGTGTATACCTAAATCAAATAGTAATATAAAAGAAAAGTGCCAATAAACAAAATGCTGAAATATTTACAATTAAGATAGTACAACAAATGCATTTACTGATGCAAGTCAAAAAAAAAAAAATGCAAAGACACCAAGCTTCTGCCTACCAATGGGGATGGTTTTATCAATGCAGACAACACCCACACAACATTGAGCAATGCAGAATGTTTGATGTCATTACGCTCCCCTCATCAAATTCCAGGGCGCTGGCAACATCTCTTCCACCTAGTCACATAATTGGGAACTGGAAACTTTTTAACCGTGACCGTTATGTCAAGACCGATATTTACATTTTCTTTTAATTTTGGCCTCTTACCTGTTACCTATATATACTTGGATGGACAGTCTAATTTTACCACGTATAGTAATGCTTGAAAGGCCTAATGTGTGTCAATGCTTTTAATAAAGTTTTAACTTTCAATATAGTTTTAACTTATTTTATTGTGCAACTAGATGTAAGTCGTTAATGCTAATATTTGCTACACGAATCTTCTTGATAGAATGGATTTGTTGTACTGTCTGAATTGTGAATTTTGAAGTAAATTTTATATGTTGAAATATGTGCTTATAAAATTTTCCTTAACCATACATAAGTAAATATTTTATGAGCTTAGTAAATAAATCTTCATGTTTCATATTTTCATGTATGACATTAATTTAAAATAATATGGGGTGATTTTTTAAGATTGACATGCTTAGTATATATAGCAAAAATCTCAAATTTGTTCTGTTGTCAAATTAATATTTTGTATCATTCAATTGACCCCTCATATGCAATTTGTTTAAATTTTTCTTTCACAAATTACTGACTCGGCTACAAAACCCAACTGTAGCCCAGATATTAAATGAAAGTATTTTGTGTTTTTGTTTCCTGTGAGTGCTTTAAATATTACTGTTTGGCATTTTGTTGTATTTTTTGCCACTAGGTAAAATGTTCATATACTTTTTCCCAATAAATTTTGTGGCACAAATTTAGTTCAGTAATTAAACTACATATGACGTAAGCAAAGGGTCGCATGTTTGTCATATGATGTGATTCTTAGACAAAGCCTCACTTTTATTGACTGCCAACCCCCACACCCACTCCACTAGCTCGCTGTTTGGAGCTCTCATCTAAAGTTCTTGCTGTTTCCTGATTCTGGACCACTTCTTTAGGTTATCCATGCACCACCTTCGTTGATCTACTGGTTCTTATTTTTCATTCTGTCCATCCCTCCTAGAGAGTAAGTAATTATCCATATTCCAGATAGTTCTCTCTCATAATGTGGCCTGCATAACTCCTTGCACAGTCAATTCTTGATAAGTCAAATCTGAAGGGAGCTTGAAAAATACACAAGATACTAAAAATTCAAGTTATTGAGAAAATATGCACATAAGATATGCACAGTAAATTTTAATATTTTTAGAGTTATCAAGAATCTTAGCTTATCAGAGTGTAAATTATCAACATCTTTTAAATGTGCTATACTTAACTAAAAAGTGCTGCTTATTTGTAATTACATGGCATATCATAAATAATGGTCATTAATGACACTATTTTATAAATTCTGTTCGACAAAACGTTTTAGGTAGAAAGGCCATTTCACATAATATGATGAATACAATATTGAAGAAAAAAATTTCACACATGATTTATTACGTATTTAGCGTTAAAGATCTTTTGGCAGAAACACATTGTTCACACTTTTTTGGAAACACTTGTTCACACTAGTAGCATGTATTCACATGGTTGACATTGTTTCTATAGCTGTTGGCAGTAGAGATTTACAGAAAACTCACCATTAACACAAATATTATCCCCTTTTACTCCAATACAGCTCTTACTTATAAGCTTGCAGCTCTAAAATCACTCATCCATCGTGCCAATGTCATTTGCAATGACTCCCACTCATTACAAAAAGCATATGCAATTATCTAAGGAATAGCTATGAACCATCAGTTTCTCCTTAGAATTGTCACCAAACTTTTCAAAAATTTTGATGCCAAGAAATATGCATGCCAGCTATCTCCCCTGCAGAAACCATCCCTATCTTTCACTGGTTCAATCCCTTACAAATTTGTCAAAATTTAGGTTACAAGCTTGCAATCAGCCCCTCCTACTACCATTCAATCAATATCTAAAGACGGAGATCCTTCGGATCCTTTAGACCCTCCTGGGATATACCTCATCTCTGTGTCCACTTCCTCAGGCAAAAAATGTTATATTGGCAGCATTTTTTTGTACAATCAACTGCAAAATTATGGAACATAAAAGGGATGTCAGGAAAAGCCTTTCAACTTCTGCACCTTCTCTTCTGACAATTGAAGATACCTCTGCTTCTCCAAACTGTACCAGCACCAAAAGGATTGCACCCTTCTCAAACAAATTTTCCTTTGCTGCAGGGAAAGCATTGAAATTCTCTTTAGTAAAAATTCAGTCTTCAGTAAAAACTCATGCAATTCGGATGCACCCTTAATTATTTTGATTATTTGGAAATCTCTACTGGTAACATTTACAGAAATGATGTCAACCATGTGAATACATTACTACTAGTATGAACAAGGCTGCTGTTTCAGCTGAAAGATCTTGCTAATCTTTAATGTTAAATACGTAATAAATAATGAGTTAAAATCTTGAATGTTGTCGTATCAGAGTTTGAGTTAGCAACAGTCAGTTATATCAGCTTCACTCAAGAGGCTGAAACTGCATCAGTTTCCCTCCATATTTCCTTATTTTTTACCTTACTGGTCGATTATTATATTTGCACTTTTAAGGTATTAACCCCTGCAAAGTGCGCATGTTTACGAGCAATTCATAAATGATATACTATTAAAAAACACCAATCACTTACCCTAAAGATCATGGTAATTTCCATCCACAACACACTTCAAGCACGTCAATTACTGGTCGATTTTAGCATTCTTCAAGCACACCATACATAAAAGGCTTTAATCCTTTTTTTCATGCAGTCTTGTCAATGCTCAAGTCTTACTCCAAGAGAAAGACTAATCAGATATAGCACCTTAGCATTCTTAATTTTGGTTCTTTGATAAAATCTATAGTAATTTTAAGTTTTATTTTTCAAGTAATATCAGTGATTTTTAAAGATTATGATGGGGGGGAGGGGGGTCTTGTATTTCTGCTGTTTTCAGTTGTGAGGCTACCAAAGTATCAAAAGTTCTTAATCTGCTTTCCTATGTAACATTATATTTTGAGTTGGTATAACAATTTTCAATCTCAGAAACAGGTTCATCATTTTTGTCTTCTTTTAAATAAATAAAATTTTTTTTTCATTATTTTATTTCCTGCTGGTAAATTTACAAAGAAATAAAAAAAAACTGTAATGCTTTTGTTTTACACATTCAGGCATTACAGAATGGATTATTATTGTATCCTGCATTTGAAAACTTACAGTGCTGCCCCATTCCCTTACCAGAGCACACATTTTTACCCTAGTAACACTAAATGAAATCATTTCCATTGACGGATGTACATCTCATTTGTTTACATTAGACCTAGCATTTTTGCTGTGCCAAACTGACACTATTAAAATGACTGAAAGAAGCCTGAAACTATTTTTTGCAGGCACAGATTGAAATTAAAATCCAAACATGATGTGCTTTCCACATTGAAAAATAATTAAACAAAAATATCTGTCTGATGCATCATATCTCAAAATTATCTAGACTTGAGATAGAAAGTCCTGCTTTCACTCTTATCCTGTTTTTGTAAGCAGTTTAATTAGAAAATAAAATGAATACACTTCTTGTTAAAAAATTACTTTCAAGTATACAGCTGTATTTTTCTCATTTAAACAATTCTGCTGCATAAAGATTTATTTCCTGTGATAAAATTTCTGAATCAAATCCAATGAAATGTGAAGCATTAATTTAGTGAAATGGCTCCTTTTAATTGAAAAATTGTTCACGGTGCACTTAATGTGCATTTCACACTGAACAGTCAGCTACAGTGATTTTCTACCAGTAAGAGTTAATGACATTTTTTGTTTTCTTACTAAGGGAAATTGTTTTTTTTATATATATATATATATTGATTCTAAGGGTCTTGGACTTCAAATATATTTTTAAATAGTTAAAATATAACTTAATTTATTTTTCATGTTCTAAGATTTCAGAAGGTTTGCTGAATATTTACATCCTCTGATGTTAAGCAAATTCTCTAAAACATTTAGTCATTATTAGATCACACATGTTTACCAATTCGTGGATGCTCGGATTCATGCCAACCCCCCCCCCTTTCCTCCCCCGCTTTTTTTTCAATATTTAGTGCACATAATAGAGAAAATAAGATAATCAATTAATATCTTCTAATGGTGTGACTCTTTAAATAAACTTGAGTTTTTGTTCCTCATTCACAAATATATTGATACATGAGATTCAATACAAAAGCAGCAAAAACAGGATATTTTTGCTATATTTTAGTGAATATGTTATCCTAGTTAGGCTTCCCAAATAAACTTCTTGAATGTCCACACTTCTGAAAATGTGATCTCATATTTTGCCAACATCTCCTTTAAGAAAGTTTTCATACATAAAAAAAGAAAGCATGCAGCTGTAATTCTTTCTTGTTCTATCATATCTGTAACCAAAGCACCATCCCATTGCTTTAGAGAGAGAGAGAGAGAGAGAGAGAGAGAGAGAGGAGGATGAAATAAATGAAATAAATATAAACTAGAATTGTGTTTGAAGAACATTAAATTTGCTGTGGGGAAGCATTGTGTAAGTTTATAAAGTTCAATTGAGGGAACTGTATACCTCCCATTTAACATCAGTTAGACTTACCAAAGCCAGATAGCATAAAAGTCAGAGCACATAAAAATACTTGCTTGTGTGAAAGGATTTAACTTTTTAAGTCGTAGAATAATTACTCATGTTTGCTTTAATATTGAAGATATTCATTCTTGCATTGCACTTATGAGTTCATATCTTTAAGCATTCCCCGTTGTCATTCACTAAATAATATTAAATTTGAATAATCTGAATTGTTGAAAATTTTGTAGACTTTCTTCAGTGAAGGCCCCTTCTCATTTAAAGTGCAGTTTTGGTTTTTAGTGAACTGAATATTACTTTACATTGAGAGGATACTTGGAATGGAGTGCTGCTTTTGATATCAAGAATAAATGTTAAATTTAAATGAGTTGAAATGAACTGAAACTGATTTATAAAGAAGTAGTTTTGTTAAATGGAAAAATTGTACCTTTTGGAAGATCAATGATTAAATTAAATTTTTCTTGAAGTGTATTTTATTCTCTTTTCTCAAATATAATTTTAGTGTCACCTCTTTATTTTCACCTTACTTGAAAAAAAAATAATAAATTTTCCTGCTTGTGTAATGCATTATGTAATTAAAAATGCATGGCTTATCATTTGAAAAAGACAAAAAAAATAAGTTCTTGTTTAATGAATTTAATTTTATATACGTATTTATTTATTTATTTGTTTTTTGCAATCTGTGATTTTTATTCTCTGTAGATTATGTAGTTGTTTGTCCCAAGCTGAAACATTTTTTTCATCCTTTCACTTAATATTATGAGAAGTTATGCATTTCATAACAGCTGTGACATAAACTAATTTTTATTTAGTTTTTGAGAAGTTATTAAATAATTTGTGTCACCATTAGTAGAAGTGGATGCATGTTTGATGTACTCGAGCTGATGTATACCTCATTATTTCTCCAAAGTAGTAAAAAATTTGGATTTCAAAAAATGTTTTATTGTTCTGTATAGTTGTGTTATACTGTAGTTTAAAGCATATCCTAGTATTTCAACTGTTGTGATTGTAAAGTAACCATACTCCCGGTTCAGTGAAAGCTGTTTTCAAGCAAAACTGTTCACAAATAGCATAAACTGTCATGTTGCAAAACATTAAAAACAAGTTTCCTGTGTTTTGAAAATGGTACTGTATGCACATCCTTGAGAAAATGATATGAAGTATTTTTCAAGTTACATTCACAAAATGATGAATTAGTGAAAATGGCCATATTATTTTGCATTTTTAAATCATTGATAATTAAGTGAAATAAATGCATTACTAATAATGAAAAGAATGGTAATGTATGTAAAAGTGCTGCAAAAAATTCCTTAGTTGATACATTATCCACGGTGTGGTATGTGTATGATTTAAAGAATATTTCGAGTTTCAAAATTCAGTGATAAACACAAGAACAACTAATTTGTGCTTTCTTCATTCTTTGTAGAGCTGATTACACCTTGCATATCAAATAAAAGCTTCTTCGTTTTCAGTTTACCTTGTTTCCACTGAAATCAGTGGTGATATTATTATGCAGCACAACATTTGTTTTTACCTTTTGTGTTTTATGCTATTTTTTGCATTATTTAGCAAGCAGCCATAATGTAAAGTCACAGAAATTATCGAACTTGGTTTCACATCGTGTTTAGTGTAAAAAGTAAATTTCTGGAGAAAGAAGAATTAAAGTATGATCCATTTGTTTAGTTATTACCTTAATCATAGACCATTAGTGATTTGCAATTATTACATGCAAACTTACGTAGTTAGTCGATGCTAGTTAAAATCATCCTGGCTGGTGATTAGCCCTATATTCTTCAAGAATCATGCACAACTCTGGTTATGTAGTGAGCTGAAATCATTAATGGTTGGCCAGTCACAAGCCTGTGTAATTTTTCAACTAGTGTCAAACCTGTAAAAAAAAAAAGAAAAAGAAAAAAACAGGAATGTCATGCCAATGACGTTTTACTCGGGGAAAAGGGCCAATTTTTTTATTACGGGTGTTCTATTTCCATTGCTGCTTGTATCTGTGCTACCAAGCTGTTGGAAAATGTATTAAAATTTTTTATAGACCATTGTGTCAGTTATTGTTTTTTTTATGTATATGCTTTGGTATAAGAACACATTTTATACCTATTTTAGCTTGTTATGAATTCGTTTCATGCCATCATTATCAGATTTATTACATGAAATTGCTGGTTGGAATTTGCATGTGTCTACACAATTCAATAATCCTTGCTGCATAACAACTTGACAGTGAAGAAGAGGAACTGTTTCCTGTTATCCCATTTTTATTGCAAAATGTGCAAGTAAAGAATGGTCAGCATTTAGTAATAAATATATTATTTGTTGTTGTTCTCAGCAATACCTCACTTATTTGTGTAGAATTGATAAATTTCCACTTCCACGACTACCTTAATCATTATTTCGTGATACTAGTGTTTTACCTGCATTTGATTTTTCAAATGGTTGCAAGTTTTGCAGTGAATTTTTCATGAAATTCACAGATGTGGTTATGTACCTCATAAATTGTTTGCAAATGTTTAGTTCTTTCAGAGTGAGGTGTGTGGATAGTACCAAGGTTACGAGAAAAATATGTTGCAGGTATTCATAAGTACCCATCTAAGATACCAGAAATCGGAAACCTTATATACATCTTGAAGTATTTCTTCCAGGTGACTGGAAGAAAAGCATGTCATTATATACAAGCTAAAATATCAGGCTGTAAAGAAAGTTTCTGGAGAAAATTGTATGTGGGGTGTGTAAATCAAGATACTGCAGGCCTGCAGTGACATAAACATCCTGGAGTGCTGTGCATGAAAGAATAGATTCTAAAGAAAGAACATATGCTGTTGTGGTGAAGATTATTTGCACATGACGACAATATGATGGCAATATCAAAGTAAGATGTCCATGCAATATTGCACCGTGAATATTTGAATAGCGAGAAAGTTACGGGAGCACTTGGAAAATTGCGAAACACTTTTGGTGACGATGTTATCGGACAGAGTACTTGCTGTGACTGTTACAAGAAATTTGACACTGGTGCACAGGATCTGTCTTATGCACCCAGAAGTGGCAGACCTAGTAAGGTTGAAGATGATACACTGCAACACATGCTATCAACCAAGCCTGATGCAACACAGTAGGAACTGGCAGAGGAACTGAAGACCTCCCATACGACCATCAACACCCTACTTCAGAAGTTTGGATATTCATGTAATCTGTGCTGCAAATGGGTACCCCATACTTTGACCAGAATAAGTAGTACTCCATTGCTGTTGCTCAGGGTGAAAGAGAAAAATGGGAAGGCTTTTTGCATCAGTTCATCACGGTGACGAAAAATGTGTCACATACATCATCAGTTCCCAACCGGTGGTACGGGTACCCTCTGGAGTACGTGCTGGGCCATTCAGAGGTACACAAAAAATAATCAGCAATGGCAAAAAAAAACCAAGTAGAATTTAAAAAATGCAAAACGTTAGTTATGGAACAATAAATGTTAAGTTTGAATCATCGCTAATGGAGACACTTCAAAACCAGCTCACATTAGCGAATGATGATTGGTGAGGGCGTGGCTATAAACCCCTCCCCCAAACCACTCTTCTATCAATCATTACACACAGTTCATGCGTCATTTTTGAGTTTTAAAATTAAATGTGGTTTGTACTTTTAGTGTGGTAATTTTCCTTTCCCAACTCATTACCTTATTTCCACTATTTTACATTAAAATAGGCACTGAACAAAACTGTCAGTATTTAAAAACAGCTATTTTAAAAACAAGGGGTAGAATTTATAGAATTGGGTTTAAAAGGGGTACACAAGTGGGAAAAGGTTGGGAACCACTGACATACATGAATATTACACAACAAAGAGCATGAACCAAGCAGCGACAAGCCACCCACAGAAGGTTGCAAAGCCACATCTTCATGGATGCAAGGTGATGCTGAGTTGCTGGCGGGATTGTTGCAGTGGCATTCAGTATGAACTCTTACCATGGAACAATACCATCACTGCAGATGCTTACATCCAATAGTTGGACCTTCTCCATGATGCACTGCAAGAAAAGCGCCCAGCATTGTTTAATCACCATGGAGTTATTTTTCAAAAGATAACGCTCGTCCACATATCACTTTACAGACCAGCAAAAATTGGATCAGCTGGAATGGGAAATATTGTCGCACTCCCTTATTTCCCGGACATTGCCACGTCCGACTGTCATCGCTTGTTGAATTTTTTCACTTAGAAAAACTTAGCTAATGACGATGATTTGAAATGTTGCATGGATGACTTCTTCAACTCCCGCTCGCCAGACTTTTATTGCAATGGGATATTTCAACTTGTAGATCGGTGGAACAAGGCCATCAGTTCCAGTGGGGACTACCTGGGGGTGATTAGGTTAAGTGTTTTGTATGTTTTTAAAGCTTGAAATACATGCTTCTGTAGTTTCCAGATATTTTCTTATTTATACTAACCAGCCCATCCAGTCGATCACGGGTGATCAAGGTCGTAGGATGACCGAAAGCTACCGATAAACGAACCTTTTATTGTACGTGACTCTGTGTGTTTCGCTCGTTTTATATGTTTACTAATAATCATATTCAAAATACTGATGCAGCACGGCTAAAACATTGCAGGAGCATGTGTTTTTATCAAATGCTAGTTATTATGTGCTAAAACACGTGCTTTTGTGGGTATTAAGAAGAAAACGGATGTTTTTTAAAAAAATACTTCAAATTTTTGAATTAGATTCTCATTCATTGTCAGGAGTAATTCCAGAGAACTGGTGACCATGTGGGATGGATCTGCCAATTTGCCTGATCATTGATGTTGGCAGTTTTTGAGTGAAAATTTTCAAGTGATCCTTGTAGCTTTTGGGTAATTGGGCTGGCTTGACGTTTTATTATTTTAAGAGAGTCCCAATCTATTTTGTGTTCTGTTTGTTAAACGTGACGATTTAGTCACATTTTATTATAAATGTTCGTAATCACTGCTTTATGTTGTTTCATCGTGGTGTGTAATCTGCGTTCGTTTATTCCTATGTAAGCTAAATTACAGGAGCATTTTACAGTGTAAATTACTTTTTCCATCTTAGAGTAAAATAGTTTTTTTGTGATTAATTTAAAGATGGTAAGTAATTTTTTTTTTGTTTATGCTTGGAGTTATTCTAATGTATTTTTTCCTAATTTTTTAGCTTTTCAAAAAGACTTCTATGGAATACTTTTTTTTAGTTTTTCAAGAAGACCTCTATGGAATATCTTTTAATTTTTCAAAAAGGCCTGTATGACAAATACTTACTGTACAGGTCTTTTTGGAAAACTAAAAAAATATTAGCAAGAAATACAACATTAGAATAGCTCCAAGTTTAAAAAATAAAAATTTCTTACCATCTTTAAAAGAATCAGGAAAAAATATTTTACTCTGAAAAGGAGTTATGTATTGTGTAAAATGATCCTGTAATGTGCCTTACATAGGAGAAATGAGACTCACCAGGATAGAAGAACATAATAGCAGCTATTAGGAATATTTCCAATAAAATGTGACTAAATAGTCACATTCAACAAACAGGTCACAAAATAGACTGGGACTCTCTTAAAATAAATAAAACGTCAAGCCAGCACAATTATCGAAAAGCTAGAATGATCACTTGAAAATTTTCACTAAAAAAACAGGCAACATTAGTGATCATGAAGGTTGGCAGATCCATTCTACATGGTGGCCTGTTCTCTGGAATCACTCCTGATGATGAAAGGCTCATTGGAAAATTTGTAGTATTTTTTAAAAACATTTTTCCCCCTCTTAATGCCACAGAAACACATTTATTAAAAAGCTTAAACACAGGAAGCCATGGCATTTTTAATCAGAAAAACAAATGTGTTTTTAACATTTCAGCCATGTTGCATCAATATTTTTTACATGAGCATTTATTATTTGGTGAAAAAATTCACAAAAAAAGATAGTGTAAATAAGATTTTGGAGAATATAATTCTACAATGACAACCCAGAAATTTTTGTGTTTAACAGCTGTACTCCAGAATAACCCTTTAGATTTTTTTAGGAAAATAGACCTGTTAAGTAATTATTTCACCTCTTTAGCTTCCACAGGGATATGTTTATCCAAAAAAACATTACTGATTATTTGATGTTTCTACACTGTGCATTGCTGATTTTCATCAGATCATTTACTTTTAGGTGGGACTTCAAAGAATAAATCATTGATCATGTTTATTTATTTTTCTGCTGATTGGGAAATAATATGAAGTAATGTAAAAAATACTTGATTTATACAGTATTTCAAAAATGCTAACACTGTTTTTAAAATTCTTACCTGAAATGCACCATTCAATATGTAGATTTGCAGGAATAATCTTCATATTTTAATTGAAAGGATTTTACTGTTCATGGAATCCTGTAACCTTTGAGTAACACTTCATGCACACAATGCAATACAAATCCATGTCATACACAATGATAGGATCATGATCAGATTTTTTTTTGGGGGGGGGGCTTCTTTTGGGTAAGGGAAGTGGACTGCTACATTTGTAAGAAAATATTACAGCTGTTTCTCCGCAAAAGAAAAAGGAAAATAGAAAGAAAGAAAAGGAAATTATTAAATAATTAGTATTGAATCACTATCATTTTATTAAACTTCCATTAAGTCTTGTTGGTAATTTTTGGAATATTCATAATTTTGAAGAAATTAAACTTAGAATGCCTTTTAGTATTTCATGGTGTAGACATTTCCCAGAGTCTTCCAAACTTACTTCCATTAATTGAAACACATACAATGAAGAGTAAAAGAATTATGACTAGCTCGTCTGTATGCAAATCAAAGCAACTGCAGGTAAATGACAGCATGCAGGGCTGGCTGAACCATAGAGGAAACAGGGACATTCACCCTGGGCTCTGCACCTTCATGGGCCCCGTAGTTTAGGAAATAAAAAAAAGCCATTTTCGGTAGAATTTTTTTTATTTATTTTTTTTTCTTAAGTTTTGAGGTGTGAATCCCTTAAAAAGATATTTTTTAATTTTTTTAGCTTCTAATCTACCTACTTTTTAATAGGTTATAGCCCTTTATCGTACAGATACTGAGATTTGCAGATTTCAAATGATTATTGTAATCCCCTTCATATTTTTGGCATTCATGGAATGGCAAATAAAATTTCATCATTTTGAGACCCTCTGCTTTTATACTGTATATATTCAACAATTTGTATGTAAACCAGTCAAATTAAAAAAAAACTAAAAAAAACAATATGCAAGTTGTTTTGGGGCTACATAGGGAGGCCAGTTATTCTGTGTATCTAAAAACATTACTAGAAATTTGGGGGGAAAGCAGTTTTCATAAATGAGCCTGTACAAAAGTTTAAAAAGTCACAAACTTGTCAGTTACTCAATTTTGCTTTAAAAATCAATCACTAAAACATTTATCAGAGGAAAAAACAACAACCTATATATGTGAATTTAGTTGAGAGATTCTTATTGTTTCCTGCACAAAAATATTTGCTATGTAGATTGTTGGAGGTATCTTTTTGTCAATTTGTGAGGAATTTTTTTACAAGAATAACAATACAACCTCAACCCCTTCTCTCCAGAAAGAAAATCATAGATTTTAGCACTTTTTACAAAGGATTTTCATTCATTTTTAGAACGATTTCCCAGCAATATAATTAATGTTAAAATTATTTCTTTCTTATCCTATCTGATAGCCCTTTCTCTGAACTATAAACCTACATCAATAGATTTCCAAGATAACAGGGCACTTCTTAAAATTGGTAGTGGTATGTTATTTCTGTTCCTCTTCCATTGCTTTACATAGTTGAGTCATTGTTTTGTGAGTACACTTAGGCAGTGATGTAGTTCTAAATAAAAAATTGCCTTAGCACTGAAGGGATTAGGAAACCTCAACCCAGGAAGAATACTCTCAAAAAGTTTCCAAAAGGACTGTGAAATCTGATTTAATTCAATTATTTAGTGATTTTTTTTTAATTTTAATTACTAAAAACTTTCATCAGTTTATATTAAAAATTGCACAAGTTGAGCAATTTTAAATAAAAGAAAATGTTATGGGGTAGTCATATGCTAAGAATACCAAATGTTATTTAAATACCGCTGTGTTCTACACGAATCCAAATATTCATGTGAATAATACATATTAGTCACATTCAAGAAATGAAACTAACACAATTACGTTGACTGAGTGTGACTAATGAGCAGTTTTTCCTAAGATTATGAGGTGGATGCACTTCTGTTATAGCCGATATCAAGCAGTTTAGTAGAAATCAGTGTTGCCAGACAGTTCAGTGAGAAAGTAGCAGACTTAGCTCTGAAAAATAGCCAAGTTAATTCAAAAGTAGCCCAATTTTGATTATTGTTTCTTCAATAAAAATAATTAAAATCTCCTTTGTTTATTACAAATCAAAATTTGTCAGTTTTTAAAAAGTTTACTGGCAAAATAAAATGGATAAATGTAGTAAAAATTACCTGTTGTAGAATATAAAATTTTACTAAACTGTCTATAGAATATACACAGCAGACCATATAGATATTTATCGCCACCCTGGTAGCGCTAGCTTATGACCATTCATCCGAGAAAGTCCGGGTTCGGATCCCGATGAGGCATGGATGTTGTGTTCATAATGCTTTTTTGCTGGTCTGTAAAGCGATATGTCCCTTCCCTAGAGCCAATGGCCCTAAATTAGAGCAGGGCCTTGCGAGATCACCTCAGTCACTTTGTTCCTCACCGGGCCCAAGCATAGGTTTTGTGACATCATGAAAAGGATTCCTTTCAGTCCAGCGTTGTAGCAGCTGTGGTCGCAGCCACCGTGGGTCGCAGCCATTGCTTCTCTACGGAAGAGAAGTTTCATGCTCCGCTCTCATGTTTAACGCCATCATCTGAATTTTGCGAATAATATTGCATTTTATTTATGTTGTTTCTTCTCCAATATTCGCTAGTAAGCACTAATTGGACAATTATTCAATTTGATAAGACAACACTATGTGTGGATAATAGCGTTGGTTTACATCATGTTTTGTTGACAAAACAATCGGTAACAGATCTTGGCTGCAGTTTTTGCGAAACTCAAGAGTTAGTCGATGTAAAAACAAATGTAGGAAGAAAATATACACTTTTATTAGATTGGGGAAGTAGGATTTATAAGTTTTTGGCGATAGAGTGGAAAATCTGAGTTGATAAAATGCCCTGGTAAAACCAGATTTACAAGAACAGTGAAAATATCCCTACTTAAACACCTTTTTAAAAATAAATCTACAACAGCATTAAAAATATTACATACTTCTACTACATCATATCATTGTCATAAAGACACTTACATATGTAATAAGTTAATGGGTTTTAAGTAGTAAATGAAACAGGAATACATATACGATTGGAATTTTTAACTTGGCTTTTGAAACGTGCATACTGCAGCCAAATACATATATGTATGATTGCAATTTACAGGCACATTTATATTTTACGTTACATTTATTTATTACTAGACAGAAAATTCATCAAGGACAAATTATCGAGTTGGTTGCTAACAAAGCATATGTTCAAGAACAGGGAATTTGCAAAAAGATCTCATTACTGGGAAATCTGCTCAAACAAGGTATGGTTATTCAGCATTCAAAGAGATTAATTTTAGCTAATGATGGAGAACATTGCTAACAGCAGCTCATATGCTAATTCACATTTAACCTATTTTTTATGGTCACAGAAATTAGTCTCGGGTGCATGGGGGAAAGAGCTAATATTTTCTTCAATCAGATTATGGTACTGAATCTGCTTTGGTTTATTGTTCTCATGTAACATCTTCAGTACCAAAATCTTATTGTCGAAAATAATGTCGGAATTTTAAGCTTGCGCTGACTGCTGCTTATGATAGCGTATTTCATCTTATTAGTTAAGTAATAAAGTTTTCACTAAAGTAATTAACACAACATGCATACTCAAATTTTATGCTGTTATATTTTCACCTCAGCTGCATTAAAGCCCCCCCCATTTTTGTCGCCAAAATGCCTAGAAGCAAACTGCATTTCATCCTAATTTTATCGCAAATTGTGGAAAAATATATTTGAATTATTACATCCTAAAGGGGGTTCAGTTGCATCTCTAGTTATACAAGACAAAAGTGAATAAATGAGCAAATTAGAACATGAAGACATTTTTTGAAAAGTTAACGCTCACATTAACGTAAAACTTCCTGCAGTCATTAAAAATGTAATTAAAAAATAAAAGAAAAATAAGTTTACCCACAAAGTATTTGTTGCTTGAACTTCAGATTTGCTTATCAGGGCAATTCAGACCATTAAAACAAATGTTCGTAATGGACATTTTTTACAGAAATCCACTACAAAACATTTAATTCAAATAGTTAATAGTTCACTCTCCAGATGACATTCTTCATTGGCAGCAATGTGCTCCACAGTAAGTATATGTGTTTATCCTCTTGAAAGGTTATCCTCCAAACTGTTCTAATGAGATTACAGAAAAAAAGAAAGACTAGGGGGTAAGGGTACATTGATACACAGCAAGAATACCAGAGGGTTCAGACACACAAAAAATAACTCCCAAAGTATTGGGTACAAGGCATTTATGCTAAAGTACAAAACAGCGCAAGTTACAGGCTAATCAATCACATTGTAATCTATAGAATAATGCATCCAAAGAGCTATTATGTCCTAATGTGGATTCAATCATATCTCTAGTTACACAACACTTGAAAAAATGAGATAATTAGAACATTAACTGTGAGCAAATAAATGAAGGTAAATATAGTAAACACTTTGGCTTAGACATAAATCCCCAGCTTCAAAGAAATTACAAAGAGGCTTTAAATAAATTTTATATTAGCACAGTAATATCAACATCACAACCAAATATCAGGACTTTTTTTGTTTAGTTTCTACTGCTGAAATGTATGACACACATTTTACAAGGCAGTGTAAAAGTAATAAACAAAAATGATATTAAATTTATTCATGGAAATATATTTGTTATGTATGAAAAACATCCAATAGTTCTATTCACAAGTTCTTGCTCTTCCGATTGCATTTTCTAAGGCACCTACACACTCCTCCCCAAGTTCTGTTGCTGATAAATGAAGAGATCTCATTTTTTTATCCCTGCACAATTCAGGAATGGTTTTTGATATAAAAAATTTTCAACAACTGCTGCACAAGCCTGTAACAAAGCCTGCAATGAATTCACGAGCTCCTACTTTATTTATGAAAAAAATCTAATTTTAAGTTGGATGATTACTTTTGCCTCACTGTATTAACTGAACTAAACTACACTAATGTACTGAGATATGGTAATATTGTCAAAAATAATGCTTGGTACACAGTGGTGTAGCTAGAAATTTCTTAAGGGAAGGGGGTTCCATGGGTTTGGTTCATTGGTGAAAGGCTCATATAGACGTATATTTCGCGTGAAATTCGTGCTCAGTCTCCCCTCAAGGGAGGGGTTCAACCCTTCCCCCTCTGGCTATGCTACTGTTGGCATATACAAGCAATGTAAGACACTAAAACATTCCTTGATTACAAACTGCATGTAGCTTCTGTTTGGAAATGCCTGCAAGCTATTTATAATATATTGGTATAACTGTGCAGGTATTATTATACATTGGAACATGCACATGTGTAAGCAATATTTGAATTATTACAGATGAACTGCACTTAAGGGAAAAAAAAAATGTTTTCATGTTGCAAGATTTATACTATATTGCAACATAAATTGATATACAGTAAGCAAAATTGGAGAAACTATGCATATAACAACCTTCTAAATACCTAACTTTCCTAATTATCTCCTTCATTCTCCAAAAATTTTCCACAGAAATATAGTATGCATTACTTCAAAGTATGCTACAACACATAATCTGGTTGCAAAAGGAATTATAATGCCTTCAAATTCCTTGTTTTGTTTAAATAAAATTGTCTAAGTTTTCTTGCTTTGCAATTAGCTAATACTGTTATCTTTTACACAACCATTTTTTGATGTTTGTAGTTTTTCAGATAAATTTTTTTGTGCACATGCAAAAAAATTAGTATTTATGATACTTATTGAGCACTAATTTTTTTCACAGATTGTCAGTAAAGTTAAGCAGCTCTTGAAAAGATTAAATCACACTGAAAATAAAACCATAGTATTTGGAATCGCACGCACTGCAAGAGTTTTATATACATACACAGAATATGCATAATAAGTTTTCTTGTTTTACCTACAGATTTTTACACACATCACTAAGCTTACAATTTCAGTTACTTTCAAAATCACCTCAAACCAAACACATACTGTTCACAAACTGCACACAAATGTTGATATATATATAAAGAGAGATAACATATTAAATAAAAATTCCCACAGTACCAATTTTATGCAGCTTCTTTGCAAACCTTACATTTTTTTTTTACTGAAGCACTTTCATACTGCAGTAGTTTTAGCTTATAAATATGCCAAAAATACTGCAGCATGACAATGCTTTTATTGAAATTTCTATACTGCAGATCAAATGTTTATTTGCGGATGTACACATTTACACCTAAGCAAGTGTAAATTTAGTATCACACTGAAAAATTAATTTTCAGACAACTGAAACGAACACATCAGAATGCACCAGCCACAGGATGAGCTGATATTATCTATAAAGAATTCAAGGTTGATAGTTTTCTTTTGCTTCTTGTTGGGTTCTTCCTGTAATTCCATATCTTACGGTAGTTATTCAGAAAAACATGAGGTAGTTACAACAGAAAGGCATTTGCTTTTACGAACACTGCACAGTCAGTTCCACAACTACATTTCCCCTTGGAAGTACATCAACAAAATTTAATTTTTTGAAAGCTAACTGAGCAATTAATTGCTTCAAACTACCTTGCCTCAAAGTCTGTTTAAAAGTTTTTGCTTGTAAGCAAAAACTTTGAAGCAGACTTACATTTAATTTATCTCTGAAGCAGACTTACATTTGTTACATTTATTTATTTTTTAAAAACAATTGCTGAAAAATTCTAAAGGGAATGTAGTACAATAGTTACTTTGAATTATTGGGGCCATTTAATAAACCTCTATCAGTAAGCTGTATGTATCAGTAAGCTGTACTGACAAACCTCCTGATTTGAGCTTTCAGGTTTTAAATTTCTATCACATGCTAACATTAGTTTGCGCTGAGAACATTTTATGTTTTGGCTTACCTTATGGGCTACATAACCAGCAATATAGATTAAGAGTAGAAAATGTAGCCTTTGTTACTTTACCATATGTATTAAAAGCTTCACAGAACAGTGTAGGTATTTTAAAATGTTTTGTACTGTCAGTGAATTTAAGAGCAAAATAAGTCACTTTAGACAACATATCTCTCTTTGGTTGGAAGATTTAAAGCATATTTCTGTGAGACATTTAATTCACTTAAATGACCACATGCACTGAGCTAGGTGCTGAAATGACAAAAAAAAATACCACTTTGTCATCTAATGAATTTTAAATAGGTTGGCAAAATTTTTTCAGACCATTCATGCCTGTGCCTTCACTATTTAGCTTTTTATCATTTACCTCAAAAGCTACATTACATTCATGAAAAAGATTTAATGCAGTTGCAACATTTTGTTGTTTGGTTGATGTTTGGTACAAAACGTTTTGTTAAAGTGTTATGAGGCTTGTTTCACCACGATTCCTTTCACTCTCACAAATTTGCTTTAAAGGCTGGGAGCTTGCATAACAGTTCTCTAGGGTCAATAGAACATGAGTAACATAAGGTATGATTTGCGGATGTTTGGTTCAACCAATATTTCTTATAGCTTTTACTAAATGAACAGTGTCAAGAAAAAAAAAATCTCAGCTCAACGAGGGTGTTTATGTATGGTTTCAATTGGTCACCACACATAATTTCAAACACATTGTAATTGATTCTGTTGCTGTCTAAATTAATACACATATAATCATGAAAGTGTGAATTGTGACAGAGCTGTTGTCTTTTAATCTACAGACAAACTGGCTTTCTTGGAAACTGAAAAAGTGTAGTGTAGAGCTAGAAAATTTTCAAAATTGTAACATCCCCAGTTGAGCATGTTTTGTCCAGAAAAATACATACAGCACCCCCCCCCCCCCATATATATATATATACTGTACTATTTTTTCTAATCATTTCAGAAAAAATGTAAGATAAAATTTTTTTTATTTCGTATCATAAATTGTCCCCCAGCTATGAAATTTGAGCTCGCCTATATGTCACCATATTTCAATAATTGCACCCAGCAGTGAAATACACCGAAGAGCAATTGAATTAGAGATACCTGTCTAGTAACGTGTAGCACCACCTTTTGCCCTGATGACGCCGGCGATTCGTCTAGGCATGGACTCGACAAGACACCGGAAGCGTTGTGAAGCCATACGGATCCACGACCCCTGAACAAGCTCCCACAGTTCACGAAGATTTGATGGAGGGGTCAGAGCCTCGAACATATCTCTCGATGGCATCCCAGATGTGCTCGATGGGATTGAGGTCAGGTGAACTAGTTGGCCAAGGAAGCGAGGTCACGTTGATGGAGTGTTCATCCAACCATTCGGATAAAATTCGGGAGCGATGGCACGGTGCATTGTCTTGTTGCAGGATGAGGTCCCCAGTAGGATGTTGAAGACGCACAAACGGGAGCAAATGGTCATCCAGGATATCCCGGTAACGTTGACCTGTGAGGGACAAAGGCACGGTCCCATTTCAGTCCACGTAAGCAGTCCCCAGACGAGAATGCCACTCCCACCAGCTTGAAGAGTACCCTACTGGCAACAAGGATCCATCGCTTCATGTGGTTTGCGCCGTACTCGTATCCTGCCATCCGCATGTACTAACGTGAATCTCGACTCATTAGTCCAGGCAACATTTTCCCACATGTCTAGGGTCCAGTGGCGATGTTCCCGCGCTCATGCTAATCTTTGCACCCTGTGATGTGCGGTCAGCAGCGGTGCCCTCGTGGGACGATCTTTTATTCCATAGGGAGGAGATGGTTCTGGATGGTATGACTGCTTGCACGTTTTTATGCACCAGCGTTAAATTGCCGAGTGATTTCTTGCACTGTGGCCCGTCTATCCCTGTTACAATGCGAGCTAGCCGACGGTGACCTCGCTCATCCACACGCTGTTGTTCACGGCAGTTGGCGCTTGCAGGGATGGTTTTACCGGATTCGACGTACTCACGGTGTACCCGTGACACAGCGGCTCGTGAAAATCCCAGTGCCTACACGACTTCCGAGATGGAGTGACCCATTCGTCGGCCCCCGACAATTTGCCCACGATCAAATGCGCTTAGATCCTTCGTCTTACTCATAATGCGTCCGACTCTTACTGATTCCCGTCGCATCACTCCTTATATTGTCGGATCGCTGCAAACGTCATGTCGTTTCCGTTTACAGGGCCGCCCACAGCGCCACATTTGCATAACGCCAGCTGTCTCTAATTCAATTGCTCTTCAGTGTATGTGATTGCCTGTGGGTCATTCCAAGTCAAATCAGTCCAAAGTGTAACATTTTTGAAAATTGTTACATTTAAATGTTTTTTTTTTTTTTTTTTTTTTTTTTTTTAGTGTAACATTTTCCTTCTGTAGTTATAGACTGTGGTTTACAAAAAAAAAAAGCATTTTTTGTGTCTATGATGCGTATCACAAATGACAATAAATATCAACCTAATTAGTCAACTGAGCTTATATTGGGACCATTTGAAAGCTTATTACTTGAGATATCACACAGATCACATTATGGAAAATTTAGTTCTCAAAGTCAAATCACATTGTGGAAAATTTAGTTTTCAAAGTAGACCATTTGACTTAAATTTCTCAAAACACACCACATTAATTTTATTAAGCTGCCCCGGTGGCGCAGTGGTCTAAGGCGCTGGCCTCTGATCATTCGTCCGTAAGGGGTCCGGGTTCGAATCCCGGTGAGGCATGGATGTTGTGTTTGTCTTACGGCACTGGCTCTCTCCCTTCCCTGGAACCAGTGGCCCTAAATTAGGGACGGGCGACTACTTATAGCCCATTGAGTTGCTCACGGTGGTCATTAAAATTCCAATCAAAAAAAAAAAAAAAAAAAAAAAAATTTATTAAACAAAGCAGAGGAAGCATCTGAGTAGTACAACGATTGACTGGGGAAAAAAAAACCCCTTTGGGCATGTTAAACAATAAACTTTTTGAGCTCTGGTGTAATGTATATTTTGTCCATTAGCAGACTAACAGTCTTATCGTGATTTTCAAGATCTACTTTCTTTTTCAAATAAGCTATTAATGTTACTCGCACCTTTATGGTTTACGACTGTGTATAGTTTTTCAAGTATATAGGATGTAGTAGTGTAAGCACATCACTGTTTTTTATCAGTGTGTATGACACAGTATGGCAAAAATAAACAGTAGAAGCCCACATAGTCAACACTACAAGATATGTAGTGTACCTCACCTGTTGAGGTGGTCAATTTAACTTGTTCTGTTAAAAATGTTCGCTTTAAGTTATTCTTTTTGCCTCATCATAGACAGTTTTAATTGTTGGTAGAGAAAACTTGTTGGAGAAGCATCTGTGATAAGTCCAGGTTTCTTCCTAGGAACCACAAGTAAAGAATCATCACTTTGAGTTACTCTGTCTTTTCTTTATGACAAAAAGCTCACTTAAGTGATTTACATATACACTGCTGGCCACCCAAAATGCAACACCAAGGAACCATCCGATTGGCCTGAAATTCGCAGCATGCGTCGCCTGCGAGAGGACTAGCAAACGATTAGCATTGCAGGGCAAATGCAAATCATGGGCGCACGCCACGCCACCGAGAAGCACTATAAGAAGGGTGTAAGTAGTGGAAGTGTGTTGTGCTGCCGGACCTGTGCGTGGGAAGATTCTTGATGCCTCGTCGCAGAATACAGCAGTCATTCCAGCACGTTTCGGAGTTCGACAGAGGACGAATAGTGGCTTATCGCGACAGCGGTTTATCGTACCGCGACTTCGGCGCCCGTGTGGGACGACATCCAGCCACAGTGAGGCGAGTATGGATTCGGTGGGTGCAGGAGGGACCGACGTGAGCGATTGCCACAGCCGCGGCACACCACCGAACGAGAGGACCGTCATGTTGTGCGGCGGGCATTGACGGCTCGCACCGCCACATCACGTACGTTAGCGCAGAAATTAGGGTGTGTTGCGCAACAACCTGTGTCAGTACGTACCATTCAACGTCGTCGATGCAGGAGCGGGGACTTGTCGCACGGCGCCCATTGCTCCGATTAAAATTGACGTTACACCACCGGCGAATGAGGCGACATTGTTTGCTCCTACGAATCGCGCTTCTGCCTGCAACACCACGATGGTCGGATCCGCGTGTGGCGGCACCGCGGAGAGAGACTGGACGCCTGCATTATGCATCGCCATACCGGTCGTATGGTTTGGGGCGCATCGCCGGTACACTCAACAGCCACCGCTACATCTCCGACGTTTTAGAGCCTGTAATCCTCCCTTACCTGCAGGACCTGCCAGCGGCCACGTTTCAACAGGAAAATGCGCGCCAGCACGTGACACGCATCGTTCAACAATTCTTCACGGCCCACCAGGTGTCACTGCTGCCGTGGCCCGGCCTGTCCTCCCGATATGTCGCCCATCGAACACGTCTGGTCGCTGATCGGCAACCGAGTGGCCCGGCAAGCACCACCCGCGGCTACGCCTGATGAACTGTGGCAACGTACCCCAAGCCCACATCCAAAGCCTCTTTCGTTCAATGCCGCGGCGTGTTGCGGCCGTTATTGCCAGCCATGGGGACCACACGAACTATTGATGTCTGCGTGTTCCTCAAGTCGCACGGGCCTGTAAGCTCAATCGTTTCATCTTTGTATCTGTTATGTGTCCAGTAAATCAGGCTTTGCTATCTCGTGTCCTTCTTGGTGTTGCATTTTGGGTGGCCAGCATTGTATTATAGCAGTAGCACTGGGGCTACAATCAGCATCCATGTTCATTCTTGGGGAAAATAATACTGGTTTGGAAGTTTTATCTACATTATACTTAAATTTACACATTGGTACACAACTCTGCCATCCCCTCTAAAAGCAAGAGGAAACAAGTACTTAGAAATGCATAATTAAGGTGGCCAGATAACGGAATACTGATTTGAGGACAAAAGGGCGTGGCGTCCCCAAATCGGCAGTTCATTTGGGGACATATACGTAACAAAATAAATATGCACATATTTTTGTCACAAAACGCATAAGTGTGATATTACATATAAAAATTTGTGTCTTAAAAGGATATATCTTTTTTTTTTTTTTTTTTTTTTTTATTGGAGGTTTAACGACCACCGTGAGCAACTCAATGGGCTATAAGCAGTCGCCCGTCCCTAATTTAGGGTCACTGGTTCCAGGGAAGGGAGAGAGCCAGTGCCTTAAGACAAACACAACATCCATGCCTCACCGGGATTCGAACCCGGACCTCTTACGGACGAATGATCAGAAGCCATCGCTTAGACCACTGCGCCACCGAGGCGGCAGGATATATCTTGTAGAATGTCGGTAATTTGTATTGACAAAATAGAATTATGATGGCGAGAACATATTAGCAAAAGTGAAATGGTTTATCTTGTATATGTGCCGAATTAAAATCAAGCTTCACACCAAACCAATTGCATGGCGAATTTTTCATTTTGCCAAAGTTTTTGGAGAAACTTAGATCAATTACAGTCGAAATTTGACCGCGCCAGTAGTTCAGTGTCCTCATGGCCGGATTGAACTTTTGCTGGGCCCAGGGCGAAATTTAATATACTAAAATTTTGTCGCAATAGAAGCATTTTTACTCAAGTTATTACTCAAGTTATGAGGATAATGGCTGTGAAATAAATCTCGCTCATGTAACATGACCTTTGATCCCATTTCGATGATATTAAAAATAATTGGTTCAGTATACCTTTGGACCAACATTCTAAAGTTTTGTCGCGATGGAAGAATTTTTACTCAAGTTATGAGGATAATGGCTGTGGGATAAATCTCGCTCCTGTGCCCTGACCTTTGATCCCATTTCGATGACATTCAGCATAACCTCTTCAGTTTACTTCCGGAACAACATGACAAAGTTTTGTCGCAATCGAAGCATTTTTACTTAAGTTATGACGCATAAGGGCGATGGAATAGATCCCGCTCCTATGTCCTGACCTTTGACCCCATTTCGCTTATTTTCAATAGGGTTCGTCCCCAGGTTGTCCCCTACCACATACTAAAATTTAATTGAAATTGAATAAGTTTTACGCGAGTTATCGGGTGGACAGACAGATGGACAAAGCTGGAGCATATACGATTCTTCAACCTACGGTTGGAAAACGTAAAAATATATTTTTGAGGGCCTTGCGCCCCAAAACTTAAAAAAATAAAAATACATATAGAGAAATCTAGCAAAAACAATTTTGGTTTTGTTTTGTAAAGTGCGGGTCCCGGGGCCACCGCCCCGGTTGCCCCTATGGTCCAGCCGGCCCTGAGTGTCCTAGTGCTGGCCACTGACCATTCGTACAAGTGGGTACAGGTTCGAGTCCCGACTGAGACATGGATGGTGTGTTTGTCTTACAGCACTTGCTCTCTCTCTCTCTCTTCCCTAGAACTTATGTCTCCAAATGAGAGAGCCGCCCCGGTGGCGCAGTGGTCTAAGCGATGGCCTCTGATCATTCGCCCGATAGGGGTCCGGGTTCGAATCCCGGTGAGGCATGGATGTTGTGTTTGTCTTACGGCACTGGCTCTCTCCCTTCCCTGGAACCAGTGACCCTAAATTAGAGACGGGCGACTGCTCATAGCCCATTGAGTTGCTCACGGTGGTCGTTAAACCTCCAATCAAAAAAAAAAATGAGAGATAGGCGACTGCTTATAGTCCTTAAAGTTGCTCGCGGTGGTCGTTAAACTCGGAAAGAAGAAAAATAAAGCCCAAATTTGTTTTCACAAGAAGCATGTTGGAAAATTAGTACAATGAAAACTACTTTAAGAACATTTTTCATTATTTTTTTTTTTTTGATTGGAGGTTTAACGACCACCGTGAGCAACTCAATGGGCTATAAGCAGTCGCCCGTCCCTAATTTAGGGTCACTGGTTCCAGGGAAGGGAGAGAGCCAGTGCCGTAAGACAAACACAACATCCATGCCTGACGGGATTCGAACCCGGACCCCTTACGGACGAATGATCAGAGGCCAGTGCCTTAGACCACTGCGCCACCGGGGCGGCCATTTTTCATTAGAAATCTAACAAGCTAATGAGGAAGTGTAAATTCGAGGACATTTGAGGACAATTAATTTGCGTCTCCAAAGGCACCATACGTTTTTGAGGACAGTAAACTAAATTTGAGGAGTGTCCTCAAGAGTTGGGGACTTCTGGTCAGCTTATGCATAATATAAAAAACACAGATTATTCAGACAGTCATGCATGAAAAGATGCTTAGTCTTAGAACATACCTATGTATGTATTACAGAAAAGGAATGAAGATCAAGTGAAGAAAAAATTTGGTTCCGTAAGTGAAATGTATGACTGACAACTTAACCATATCTTAGCGAAATAATTGATGGCCTTAAAATGTCCACTACTTTGAAAAATATGTGTATGAAAGCATGAAATATCAGAACGACAAACATTTGCTAGTCCTGGAAATCAGCAGACCTCAGACCGACATGCTGTTTTGAAATCGCGATACAATTTAATTCGAAATTTTAATATGATACTTGACTACAACAAACTACAAGGACAATAGTGTCATACGTACTATACTTACTTACCGTGCTGAAGTGAAAATTACGTAATATAAATCGAACTACAAGCAGAAATCGACAGACACAGACACAAACAAACACAAGTCTTCAACAACAAACGCTCAAGTAGGATCCTTTGTGTGACGTCACAACCCAGAATTTCTGTCTGCTTGAGCCAAGGCCATCGCGCCTGCCACAAGGATTTGTGACGTCACAATCGTGGTGCTATTGCTTTGCTCTTCGTTGTAACAGAAAGGTTAACGTTCACATCATAAGGAATATGTTATGATGGGTCTCGGGTACTTCTTGGAACTATTTTGTTGTTGTTTTGTTTTGAGGTTTAACGACCACCGTGAGGAACTCAATGGGCTATAAGCAGTCGCCCGTCCCTAATTTAGGGTCACTGGTATCAGGGAAGGAAGAGAGCCAGTGCCGTAAGACAAACACGACATCCATGCTTCACCGGGATTCGAACCCGGACCCCGTTCGGACGAATGATCAGAGGCCATCGCTTTGACCACTGCGCCAGGAACTATTTTGGAATATGATTTCTTCAGCAAGGTAAATAGTACTCTTAATATATGTGTATAGTATTTGTTCAAGTATCACTTCAAAAGTTCAAGTTAAATTTGCATCGCGATTGGGAGACATCATGTGGGTGAAATCTGTTGCTAACTTGTCGTCATCCATGTTTTGGAAAATGGAAAGCCGCCCCCGGTGGCGCAGTGGTCTAAGCGATGGCCTCTGATCATTCGTCCGAACGGGGTCCGGGTTCGAATCCCGGTGAGGCATGGATGTTGTGTTTGTCTTACGGCACTGGCTCTCTCCCTTCCCTGGAGCCAGTGACCCAAAATTAGGGACGGGCGACTGCTTATAGCCCATTGAGTTGCTCACGGTGGTCGTTAAACCTCCAATCAAAAAAAAAAATGGAAGTCGCAATCAGACTGAAATACTACTGTATTTATTACTATGTGTGCATATTGAAAGTATAAATTTTACAGAACACGAGAAGTGTGTTCTTGGCTCCGTCGATTAGCTGTAACGACTCTCCTGAGACTTCGACGTCCTTCATCACTGATTTTCTTTGGTCTGCCGGTACGCTTTGCTGCTTCAGGAACGCCATGTGTCTTCCCCTTATTCATTACATCCAAAACAGTTGACTTGGGCATGCTTAAACGGGTCTCGGTTTCTCTTACGGACAACCCACTAATATAACACCCAACAATCTTTCCTTTCTCAAAGTCAATTCTCTCCCGCCGCGACATTTTTACTCAACCTTACAGTGCGATATGATCGCCGTCAGCTGCAGGCTTGTTTTTATACCGTTTGCAGACGTACTGCGCATCTTAACACGCAGCGGATCCGTTCATTTGCTTTGGAAGGAGTGTCTGGTGACTTTTGTCAATATAGTGTATGTTGATAACAAAGGTACTATGCTTAAAACTGATGTTCTTTTAGGTTCCCGATTGCTATAGTAAGATATTTTATAAATATATTACGGATGACTATTGACTCATTTTCGTGATTTTAAAGGCAAAAACAAACAAATAAACACAAAAGCCAGCAAAGATTAATATTACAGAAAAAAAAAATCCATGTGCATCGCATATTCGTTTATATGTTCTTGATTCCCGTTCCACAAAACCTTTGAATTAACGGGAGAAAAGGGATGCACTGAATTTCAAAAGGTAATGAAACTATGCAGAACTGTGAATTATAAAAAAGTAGAAAATATGCGGAAATACTCTTTACAGAGGGAACTATACAATAGAAAAGGCATTTTTTAAATACGTCTTTTACACGGAGAGGTATCAAGGAATAATTTTTGACCTAGAACTACGTCAAACTCCGCGGATAGTAAGGGGCGACTAACGGCCGACTGCCTGAAACAAAAATAGGTCCCAATTGAAATCACTATAGCTTTAAAAATACGTGCCGCACACTAATCGTGTTAGCATATTCTTAAACAGCATGGAGTCCAATTCGCGTAATGCGCAGTACATCGTGCGCGGGGGAGATGATGCAATATTTCTAGGGGTGCCTCCGCGTTTGACTCAGTCTATCTCGGCAACCGTGAGCGCAACACGACTCTGCGTGGTATCGTTTTAAAGCTCTCGACGAGATCTATTCAAATATACGAAGAATATTTCGCAGTGGTTTGAACTGAACATTTAAAAAATTATTTTGTGAACCGGTGAACACTTTTGACAATTCGCTCTTTATCTGGACAACCGTGAGTGCAAAATGACTGTGCGTGGTACAGTTTTAAAGCTCTTGACGAGATCTATTCAAATATATAAAGAGCATATCGCAGTGGTTTAAACTAAAATAAAAAAAAAATGTTTTCGTGTGAACGGGTTAACATTTTCGACAATGCCGCGGATTTCGCAGAACGAACGCAAGCAAAAGTGGAGAAAATAAAAACGAGAGACAAGAGCAAGTGATGAGGAATGTAAGAAGCCCAAGAAGACAGTGTACCACGTTGGGTAATTCGTGTATGGATCTGCTTTGTGTTTGCAATGTATCCAGCATTATTTGTAAAAATTGTGGAAGCTACATTTCATGTCATAAACCAGTGTTGGCTATAAAAAATTAAATAAACGCTTTGAAGCCGTACTCGACTAACTCATTGCAACTCTCCGATCTGCAAGTCGTAGTCCTGCGTTCCAAACTGATGGCTTAATCAGAACTGAACCTACTTGTATCTTTCTTTTTTTACGTTTACTCTCCTAGTGAAGAAAATGTGCATTCTTTAAGGAAGATATCATTCACAATCTTTACCATGGTGAATGGCAACATCATCAACCGTTATCAATCCACTGCTGGATGAAGGTCTCCTCAAATGTCTTCTGTCTTGAGCTAGTCTCCTCCATACCACTTCAACATGCTTTCGAATTTCCTCCATCCATCTCTTACATTGTCTTCTCTTGAGTCCTTTTCTGTCCCTTGGATTCCAATCTAGTGTTTCAGTTGTCAAACGGTGGTCGATTCTTCTAGCAATATGTCTAGCCCATTGCCATTTCAGGGATTTTACCTCGATATGAATTCTTTGGTGATGTGGAGTTTGGCCATAACTCACGAAGCGGTTTGGTGGGTGTGGTATAGCATTTTCTGTAATCCAGGTAATATACCGCTATCAGTCGGTCACGTCATAGCCCCTTCATTGGGAACAGGATGCACCACGAGAAAATGGGGTTGGTATTTGCCAATGAGATGTATATTGTGCATCACTTGATATTGCATCAATGAATGGTCATCATTGTCGACCATTATCAATCCACTGCTAAATAAAGGTCTCCCCAAGTTTCTTCCACAACGGCCTGTCTTGAGCCAGTCTCTTCCAGGTCACTCCCGCATGCTTTAGAACTTCATCCACCCTTCTCTCATGTGGTTTTCTGGATCTTTTCCTGTCCCTCTAATCCAGTTTAAATTTCGGTTGTCCATCTGTGGTACGTCTTTCTGGTGATATATCCAGCCCATTACCTTTTCAGGGATTTTACTCTGATCATGATGTCTTCCACTCTTATCATTTTCCCTATCTTTCCTGGTTACACCAAGCATTCATCTCTACATGCTTCTTCAGGTTGTCTATACTCTTTGTATGTCTTTTTTAGTTAAGGTCCGCCACGTCTCTGCTCCGTACGTAAGCACTGGAAGGATACATTGATTAATTTTTTTCTTTTAAGACTTAATGGCATATTACTCTTAAAAACTGTGCTGTTTCTTCAAAAATCTCTCCAACCAAGTTTTGTACATCAATTAATTTCTTTATCAATGTGATCCTCGCGTGATGTCTGCTGCCCTAGGTAAATATAGGAATTGCTTAACTCCCGCTTTTCCCCATCGATTGATAAATCTTCATTTCTTGTAAAAGCATTGTACATCAGTTTTGTCTTCTGAAAGTTCATTTTTAATCCCACTTCTTTACTCTGGCCAGCAAGTTCCTAGGTCATACTCTGCTGCTCTGAACGGGTAGTTGCAAAAATGACAACGCCATCAGCAGAACGATAAGTTAAATAATCTCCATTAATCTTTATCCTTTTGTTTTCCCAGTTCAATGGTTGAAAGACATTTTACAATGTGGCATTAAAGAGTTTGGGAGATATGGTTTCCCCTTGTTTTACTCCTTTTCCAGTTTTTATTGGTGCTGTATCCTCAAATAGCCGAACCTTTGCACTGGCATTTTCATAGATGTTGTTAATAAAGCTAACGTGTTCCTCCTCAGTACCGCAGGATTTCAGAGCTATTGCAACTTCCGATGATTCCACGAAATCGAAGGTCTTTTCATTATTAAGAAAAGTAATAAATAATGGCAGTTCACATGCTCTTTCAATTAATTTTCTCAGTATACATGGATATGGTTTATAGTGCTGTAGCCACTGCTAAATCCAGCTTGTTTTCTCGGTTGAGCCATATCCAATGATATCTTCAAGCGATGTGAAAGAATCTTAGCGAATATTTTCTAAACCACTAATACGAGGCTGATGGGCTTGTAGTTCCTGAAGTAATAAAAAAGTAAGTATGGTTGGATGCCAAGTGAAATAAAATAATGTCAGAATGCCAGGACATTGCAAGAAAGACAATTTATTGTGCTCTGAAATCCAGAAGGCTTTGGAACGTGTTCAAGGGACAAACAGGCCATTTTGTGCAAAATACGTAAACGTGAAAAAAATGCAATTACCATCCGCAGGCGTTCCGGCGTAAGATGTCAATACGGGATATGGCCACCATGGAGGACGATGCAAGATTCCACACGTCGTGTCATGCTTTGCACAACATTAACAAGCAGCTGTTGGGGTAATTTATCCCATTCCTCTCTCAGTGCACGGATGAGGGTGTCGTTGTTTATTGGAGGGCATTGGCGACCAGCAAGACTCCTCCCCAAAGCATCCCACACATTTTCAATGGGATTCAGATCTGGAGAACGTGCTGGCCGTACGAGGCGTTGAATATCCTCGCTCTCAAGACACTCCTGGACAGCGACTGTTCGATGACATGTTGCGTTGTCGTCCATGAAAATGAATCTATCACCGACAGCACCACGGAACATGCGAACATGAGGTAGCAGAACATCATTAATGTATCGTTGGCCAGTCATAGTCCCAGTTGGAAGCACATAGAAGGACGTACGGCCATTGATCATGATGCCAGCCCATACCATGACACTACATGTCGGATATCGTTACCTTTCCTGTATGTTTGCTGGACAATAGGCAGTACCACTATCACGCCAGATCAGTTGTCGTCGACAATCAGACGATAGACTGTATCTACTCTCATCTGAGAAAAGGACAGCAGCCCAGTCGTTATCAGTCCAATTGCGATGTCGATGGCACCATCGCAAACGGGCGGTACGGTGACGTCTGGACAATGGGATGCACACAACAGGACGGCGGGCGTATAGTCCTCCTTCATGCAAACGTCTGGCGACAGTTTTTCGGGAGATCCGCTTGCCAGTAGCAGCCATAAACTGATTTGCTACCTCACTAGCTGTGCTGCGCCGGTGTCTTTTTGTTGATAGCACTATGTACCGATCTTCTGCAGGTGTCGTACTGCGAACACGACCTCCCACGTGGCATTTGCTACACTCTCCATTTGTTTGAAATGATTTCCAAAGCCTTGAAACAACACTGTGGCTGACGTCGAACTCCCTGGCAACATCTGTTATTTTTCGCCCTTCTTCAATCTTGCCAATAATACGGCCACGCGTAAAATCATCTAGGTGATGTCGGGAAGACATACTGAAAATTGCAAGTTCGTCAATTGATTCTTTCCCTTTCAACTTTGCGTTTGAACAACAACGGTCAATACGCGTCAAATCCTTTATATCTCTTATCAGCGCTATGACGTCACGAACAAGTTCGGCAATCCAAAATTTGCATACGCACAACACGTCTTACTATATCCCGCACTTATGCTAATTTCCACATTTTCCTGCCTTCCATTTTATGGTTGCTATCGTTGCTATTGTCATCCGTCCTTAGCAATTGTCCGGCAGTGTACGTACTTGCGTTTGATTTTTAGTGTGGTGAAGTGGAACTTGCGATTAGTATTTATTCTTAGCATTCCCGTTTACAACTTGAAGGGCTTTTCATTACAATTCTAAGAATCATTGCAGTTTTTTGTATTGAGGCAGTTATTCAACATTTCACCCATTTTCATGAACACTTCAGATCCCTAGTAAAATTTTATGCAAAAACAAAATTAGTTCCGTTGCTGAGAAGCAGCAGACAAAGAAACCTCTGAGAGAAACCATTCTTATGAACTCGATTGAGATAATTGAACTCAGAATTTGCAATACTTTCTTCGCTTTTAGCGGAAACTGAAATACAAATGTGCCAAAAATTAATTTAAGACAATAAAACAATTACGAAGAAATTTCTTGGGAAAAAAAATCCAGAAATTAAAAAAAAATATTAAAAAAGTGAGAAAAATTAAAGAACGAAAATCAATTTTTATTTAATTACTTTAAAACTGATAAAGTATTTTTGCTGTAGCAGAAACACTTTCCAGAATTGCAGTTCAAGAATTCGTTTAACCGCAAGTCCCGAAAAGTAGTAAATCAAATGCAAATCCCGTTCAAAAATTATAAAGAAAATGTGAAACGCAGCAACCCCAAAATTTTACCGTAAGTGAACCTCAATGCGTTAACGTACACAATTAATTTTTAGTTTCTATCCGAGACTACTAATATCATAGATTGTATTGAGTATTAAACAGCATGGCTGCAATTGGAAAACGTGAAATGGGTGTAGAGGATATCAGTTCAAAGGGATGGGACTTAAATGTGAAAAATCGAGAAAGGGGAACGGGATGTATCAAAAACAATGTTTGACCCACATCAGGGGCGCACTCGGGGGGGGGGTCCATGAGGCCAAGTGTTTCGTAATATGATTCAGACACCATCGGTGTCCGACGAGATTCCTAACCCTCTAACTGTTCTCCAATTTTTCTAATTGGTGAATTTCAATTTTCATAATTGCTGAAATCGCGCATTATAGAATTTGTCTTAAAATACATTCTCTGAAGCTATAATATAGCAATAAATAAAAATAATTTCATTTGTGGTTAACTCCTTTTCTGAGAAATGTATTTTTATTAAGAAAAAACCATTTGCAGCTGCATAATTCATGAATACAATGTGTTAAATTTTTTCACAGATCAAAACAGAGGATATCAGTACACATGAGCATTTTTACTTGCACAGCCGGACCACCCCCCCCCCCCAATTCCGAATTTCTGGATGCGCTTTTCAAAGCCGGCGAAGTGGTAATCTTTGCCGTTTTAGTATAATTTGGTTTTCTTAAATTAAAATATATATATATATATATACATGTATATATATATATATGCGCCCCCCCCTTTTTTTAAGTTGGCATATAAGGTCTAGCAGTCCAGAATATGGCTGCCCACCAGGAATTCTCTCGGTATCCCAACGGCCCAGTCCGCACCTGTTAGGTAGTCTACTGAAACTGGCATCCAATTTGGGTCATTTCATGGGTTTTCAACCTAGGATTTGGAGATAAGAATAAAAATGGCAGCGGAGTTTCTCATATAGGTTTCCCCATACGTGACTAAAAAGGAGCACTGAGCTACAGTTTGTCAGAACCTTAAAAATCGTGCAGCGATGAGTCCACACTTTATAGAAATTGACAGGTGACTAATCCTGGACCCTGAAACGAAATTCCAATCTTCCTAATGGAAGACAAAAAATCTCTTCTTAAAACAGCCACGAAAGTGAGATCAGATGTAAAGGTGATACTGGGCAGACTGAACCAAACTTTTCAAGCCAAACACTTGAAAGGGATTATGAAAAGACGAAGGGTTAAAATGCGACGCAAACCGCTACAACAACGGAAATCTCAATCCTGGCTATTGCATCACGATAATGCACTTGCACATTCAGCACTGTGAGTTTATGACCAAACACCAAAACACATTTGTATGTTCCTCCCCCTCTTGTTCTAGCCAAGGGTGGGGGTTCCTAGAGTCAGGACCCCGTTGAGGGGGATTGAGTTCGAATTTAAAACCATAATTCGTATTAAATCCCTAGTCAGGGCAGTGGCATAGCCAAAAAATTCTTAGGGGGGGGGTCTATGGATTTTTTTCTTCAGTGAAAGCCGCCTGATAGGTTGCGGTGCCGCCTCCCTGGCGCAGTGATCTTAGCGATGATTTCTGACCATTCGTCCGCGATGGGTACGGGTTCGAATCACAGTGAGACATGGATGTTTGTCTTACGGCACTGGCTCTCTTCCTTCCTTGGAGTCAGTAGCCCTGAATTAGGAACGGGCGACTGCTTATAGCCCATCACATAGGACTAGTGGCCAACGTTCGTGACTGCTACGGGGAAGCCTCATGTTCGATCCCAGCAGGTACGAGCGCTCGAACCACTAAATATCCGCCGTGCGTCGGATGGGCGCGTTAAGTCGTCGGACCGCGGGTACTCCCCCCCCGGTAATAAATAAGGGAGTCTTCCTACCCCTTTCTACCTCATTTACGTGTCACTTTCCTATCTGGCACTTTAGGCCGAATCTCCTAGCTTCCTATTTCTAAGGCTTGTTTAAGACCTGGGGTCAGACACTCCCTGAAATCCTCTACATATGAACTGATCTATCTTATAGCCATTGAGTTGTTCACCGTGGTCGTTAAACCTCCAATTAAAAAAAAAAAAAAAAAAAACGGAGCCTACGTCACGGATGAAACCAGTCTGCTGAAAGCCATAGCGAAAAATAATCCAATCATAAACTTCTAATATTGCTTTCTGGAAAAACTGGTTAAGTATGAATTATCTTTTTTTATGACCGCGGTGAGAATTTAGGGCTAAAAATAGTCGTCCGTTCCACCCCTGGAAGCAATGTTACTAATTTAGAGCTACTGCATCCAGGAAAAAGAAAGAACCAGTGTCATGGGACAAAACAATTCATACGCACTTCATCCGGGACTCTAGCCTGGACACAGCTCTGGCAGTTAATCAGAAACCTATATGCATTGTTTACTCTTTCCAACCGTAGGTTGAAGAAGCGTATATGTTCCAGCTTTGTCAGTCTCTCCATCCGCACGATAATTCGCGTAAAAATGGTTTGATTTCGATGAAATTTTAGTATGTTGTAGGGGAACACCTGGGGACGAACCCTATTGAAAATGAGCGAAATGGGGTCAAAGGTCAGGACATAGGAGCGGTATGCATTCCATCGCCCTTGTGCGTTATAACTTACGTAAAAATGCCTCGATTGAGACAAAACATTATCATGTTGTTCCGGAAGTATACTTTACCGGTTCTGTTGAATATAATCGAAATGGGGTCAAAGGTCAGGTCATAGGAGCGAGATTTATTCTAACAACCATTATCCTCATAACTTGAGTAATGATTTCTAGTATGTTGGAAAGCGTATCATAATTAATGCATTGCATGATTTTACTAACTTGTTTCTTGTATCGGAGTTTAACTACTGCCATAAGCATCTTTGAGGGATATACTGTAAGTAGTCGTCCGTCCTTAATTTAAGGTCTGTGATTCAGGGACTGGACAGAGCACATCATCCGCGCCTCATCCGATATTGGAAACAGAGATGCGTCATTAGCGAACGATTCGTTCGAAAAAAATTATCGGCTGATTCGTTGGCGAACGAATCTTTCCTGAAAAGAATTGATTCCGCAACACAGTCGATTTCCTGAATGAATGTCAGGATTACTTTTAACTAGACATCAAAATTTCACCAGTGTCTCAGTTGAGGTTCATGTTCTGGTCAGAAAATTTTACCTTATTCAGAAGTGTACAAATGCAATAAATTACATGAACGTTTCGAAACGAACTTATATGAAAACTGAGGAATAAATTTTCCGTAATAATTAAACACAAATCTAAACTTAAGTCTTCCATTAAACTGAAAATTGTCAACGAAGTAAAGGAATCTGACTCGGAGAATAGGTTCCCCAGGTACATATCGTTCTCTAAACATGAAGAATCACGGACTAAAACAAACTAATCTGACCGAATGAATCTTTTCAGTGAGTCTAATCGATTCCTTCAAAAGAATCTGTTTGCCCATCTACAATTGGAACCTAAGCCCATCTCACGCGACTGATCCGAGGCCCACTCTTCAAACCACTTTGCCATCGAGGAGGCTATGCACTTCTGATCACTCACCCATTAACTTTAATTACAATAATTAAGCATTTGCAGTCGCTCTGGTGGCCGATTAGTCAGAGTTCGGATTTCTGGAAAGTCACCCAAGGTGGGCTTGGGTTCGAGCCCCAGATTAGACAGATGTGAATGTCCTGCGCCGTTGCTCACCTTTTGGCTAGAACACGTGACCCTAAGTTACTGATGGAATATTCCTTATCATGCCAATTAAAGGTGTTGAACCCCGAAAAAGCCACAGTGGTCTAAGCAATGGCCTCTGATCATTCGTCCGAAAGAGGTCCGGGTTCGAATCCTGTGAAGCATGGATGTTGTGTTTGTCCTGCGGCACTGGCTCTCTCCATTCCCTGGAACCAGTAACCCTAAAGTAGGGACGGCAGACTGCTTATAGCCAATTGATCATGATCATATGTAGAGGATTTTAGGAAGGGAGTGGCTGACCCCAGGTCTTAAACAACCGTTAGAAATAGGAAGCTAGGAGATTTGGGCTAGAGTACCCGATAGGAAAGTGACACGGAAGCGAAGTAGAAAGGGGGAGGAAGACGCTTTTATTTATTACCGGGGGCCAGTACCCGGGGTCCGACGGCTTAACGTGCACATCCGACGCACGGCGGATATTTAGTGGATCGAGCGATCGTACCTCCTGGGATCGAACCTGAGGTCCTTTCCGTGGCAGTCACGAACGTTGCCCACTCGGCCACCCGCGGCCATTATAGCCCATTGAGTTGCTCACGGTGGTCGTTAAACCTCCAATAAACAAAACAAGCAAACCGAAAAAAAAAAAAAAAAAAAAAATGCGCTTCTCGGTATCCTCGTTAATATTTAAGTTCCCTTTTGAGATCAAATAAATATTTGGAGGCTTCTGTATGTTTTGTGTAAAGTTAAAATCTTCTGTAGTGTCTGATTTCCCAGAATTGCCACAACGAAGCCATAGATGGGTAAATCAGAAACATGTTTTTTTTTTTTTCATCAGGATAGAACCGATGCGTGTACTGCAAATTATGAAGTCAATTATCTTAGTTGGAAAATACTATCGCACCCGCAGTGTTCATCAGAACTTGGGCTGTCAGACTAATCTTTATTCTGAAGAGCTCGTCATTCACATTGGGAAAAGGGGTAGTGCCGATTTGGAGTCTGGCAAAAGGAAACTCTCGTAAAAAAAAAAAATCATAAAATTTTTAACCGATTTTTATTCCCGTTTACCTAACACCTTCGGCGGAGAGAAATTCATGACAAGAAAGGCGCAATTTAAAATGTTAACAGCCATTCTGAAATGATGCTGCAAGCTAAAGTATGTTTTTACAAATCATTTGCTGCTATTCTAATTAAAAACTTTTTTGACACGCAATCTTATTATGTAGCGCGTATTTAAATTTTCATAAGTGTACCTTTATGATACATTGTAATTAAATTTAGATTATTTAGTCAGATTAAGTTGAGTTTTGCCACCATTAAGATTTTGTTTTGTCATGAAACCGATTAAAACAAAATTACTTGGAGAGTGCGTTCTTGGAGATATATGAACGTAGACATAAGCTTGTTTGTTATGACTAAACATCTGCCGGATAGAATTCGGCCTAAAACGTTAAGATGATTCAAGACAGCTAAATAAGATATTTGGAACATCCAGACGTTCGAGATGCGACGGCAAAATGGCAGGAACCTAAATGAAATGAGACAGCGCTCACATCCTGAATACCTAATTGCTAGTGAAGAGAGAGATACGTGGGGGAGGGGAGGGGGGGTGTTCCTTTTCTGACTGTTTATTTCCAATTATTCAGTATTAACTCCCTTTCTTTGGTTTCCTTGCACCCAATAGATTTTGCGCTAGATGTCGCCCACTGATCGAGCGGTTGATGCTCGAGTTTGGGGTTTCTCGCACTGCTGGATGCAATTGAATAATAGGCAAGGCGCGGATTTTTTTATGCTATGGGGTTTCCATTGCCTGTGGTTAGTAACCCTAATTTAGGGAAAGATCGCAATCTCAATTTTTGTTTTCGCCACGAGCAATTTTTTGGGCTATAAAGTAGTTTCAGGTCCCTAATTTGGGGCAGCTGGGCCGCGGGTGGCCTAGTGGTCAACGTTCGTGACTGCCACGGAGAAGACCTCGGGTTCGATGCCAGGCAGGTACGAACGCTCGAACCACTAAATATCCACCTTGCGTCGGATGGGCACGTTAAGCCGTCGGGCCCCGGGTACTACCCCCCCCCCGGTTATTAATAAAGGCGTCTCCCCCCTGGTTATAAATAAAAGCGTCTCCCCCCATTATACCTCGTTTTCGTGTCACTTTCCTATCGGGCACTTTAGCCCAAATCTCCTAGCTTCCTATTTCTAAGGGTTGTTTAAGACCTGGGGTCAGACACTCCCTTCCTATAATCCTCTGCGTATGATCTGATCTGAATTTGGGGCAGCTGGTTCCAGCGCTGTGCAGAAATGAATCCTGCCTCATGAGGGACTCATGCCAGGGCACAGCTTAGACGGCTAGTCAGAAAGCAGTGGCTCTGACCATTCGGCCACCGGGACGCCAATATGTCGGCCTTCGAATGTTCACGGGTGTCACCAAACTATAATACCTACATCTTCCGAAATAGTAGTTAAGTCAAACAGCTTGGCATTAATGCTGTTCTCCGAATCCTTGATTCTTTGAGAAAAAGACTCTATTTCTACGTTCTTACTGGTATAATTTCTTTTTCGCACGAATATTCAACATCCTTCTGAGTCTCAGTGTGTAAGTATTTGGGAAGAAGTTAATCAGTTGTTAGCATGGAGCGTATGTGTAATTCCACGAAAGTCTGCCCTCTGGTCTTTCAAATTAAAACATCCTTCTGTAACATGATTCAGAAGTTCATGTTTCTCACAATGCTTTCTAACACGTAGATACCTAGCAATCTAACAGCCTACTCCTCTTTTTTTTTTTAAGGCCAATTCATGTAAGTTCACGGCTTTGATTTTCCACTACAAAACTACAGTATCCCGGTTTATTAGAACCAATCTTGTACATATATTCTTTCATTGCAGTTAGTAATTGATAACAAGGAACTGCACACCAACTATACTTAAATAGTGAAACTATTAGTAATCCGAATTTATTGGCGTAAAATAAAAATCAAAGTTCCTAAGCTATCGCGTACCAATCAGATGGCTTTTTCAAGCATGGCAGACAACAAACTGAATTGAATAATTGAACGCTTCAACAATTTGAACGCTGTGACTTCACTAGATAATAAATAAACAGATGGGAATGTAATTATTCATTAAAAAAAAGGGGCGTCATATTTTTTAGGCACCTTGGAACGAAAAAACAAAAGCATTATTTGAGTGACGCTATCATTGCAAGCCTCAGTGTTGGTTATGATCTCTAAGGTTACTCGAATGGCAGTAGATTTAAGGGTGAAGTAGGAAGATAATTTCTTTATACCAGTGATCGAGCGTGGACTCTAGCGGCTCAGTGCTCCAGCAGCTCACGTCACAACGCATATTAAGTATGCACCCCCCTGATGACATTAATTCAGGACATCCTCCTTTAGAATGGGTTGGGGCATACATGAACCATCTTTCAGGATGGGCTAAGTTGATTAACGGGTATTAGAGCCCCGTACGAAAATTTCTTTTCATGCTCCACTCTTCTCGACCCCTGCTTGACTGATGTGTTGATCCAAGGAGGACAATACTCTTTTAAGCTGATTGTGGCATTAAGCAACCCTACCTTAAGTTTTTCTCCGCATTCTGACATCTAATGCTCCCTTCTGGTACACATCTTTTCAGCTGACACTAACTGAATTCCACTTGCTTTGAAAAGGGCTGCTACAGAATCGTAAGCTACCAAAGGCAAAAGCAATGGCAGAAGAGCTGAGTGAAAGCGTAAGATTCCCACTCAAAAGCAACTAAAATTGAACTTAGTCATAACATCTGCACACCAAACTGGAATATCGTAGTTAAAAGAACAAGACACTACACGTTATATAATGATACCCATACAGAAAAAATTATCGGGCGGGTTCCGAATTGGGTTCACCCGACGTAATATTGGGAACCAAGGGGCTGTCGAGTGGATTGTCATTCTGCGATTCCCTGATTTAGGGCTGACGCAGATTCAGGATCCACTGACGGGCGTTGTGATTCACACAGCAGATTTTCCTTTGGGAGTTAAAGGGTCTGCTGTGTGCCGCAATGTTTTCGTGAACGTCTAGAATTTTTAACAAGTTAGTAAAATCATGCAATGCATTGATTATAATACGCTTTCCAACATACCAGAAATCATTACTCAAGTTATCACTCAAGTTATGAGAATAATGGCTGTGGAATAAATCTCGGTCCTGTGCCCTGACCTTTGATCCCATTTCGATGATATTCAACAGAATGGTATACCTCCGGAATAACATGATAAAGTCTTGTCGCAATCGAAGCATTTTTACGTAAGTTATGATGCATAAGGGCTATGGAATAGATCCCGCTCCTGTGTCCTAACCTTTGACCCCATTTCGCCCATTTTCAATAGAATTAATCCCCAGGCAAAACCCTACAACATACTAACATTTCATCCAAATCGAAGCTTTTTTACGTTAAGTTATGACGCATAATGTTGATGGAAGTGATTCCACTTCTATGTCTTGATCTTTGACCCCATTTCGCCCATTTTCAATAAGGTTTGTCGCCAGGTGGTTTTCTACCACATACTAAAATTTCATCGAAATCGAACCTTTTTTTCGCTAGTTATTACGCATAAGAGCAGTGGAATGGATCCCGCTCCTATGTACTGACCTTTGACCCCATTTCGTTCACTTTAAATAGGGTACCTTCCCAGGTGATCCCCTACCAGATACTAAAATTTCATCGAAATCGAACGATTGTTACGCGAGTTATTGTGCGGACGGACACAATCACACAACGCGTGACGTAATGAGGCAGATGGGAATCGCGACCTGCCGCCCCGGTGGCGCAGTGGTCTAAGGCGCTGGCCTCTGATCATTCGTCCGTAAGGGGTCCGGGTTCGAATCCCGGTCCGGCATGGATGTTGTGTTTGTCTTACGGCACTGGCTCTCTCCCTTCCCTGGAACCAGTGACCCTAAATTAGGGACGGGCGACTGCTTATAGCCCATTGAGTTGCTCACGGTGGTCGTTAAACCTCCAATCCGAAAATCGCGACCATCTGCCCGCCGCAAGTGTGACGACATAAAAATTTAATAGGATCCACACACAATGCGTGACGTAATGAGACAGATGGCGTGACCGCGCGCCAACATTCTCAAACGCGAGATTATGACGTCATAAGATTTCTAAGCATTGGTAACATTAATGGAACAACGCCATCACTAAAAACATTATAATTCGGATTGGTTATTTAACCCACTGAACGAATTCTCCTAAAGTCGAGATCAAGCTAAACCGATTTCTAGTACCAGAAAACGGTAGGTTAACGACTTTCATCAAATTTCTTAGAGCCGTTTTCAAAATAAAATGTACATACATACATACAAGAATTGCTACTTTAAGGTGGACGTCAAGTAATTTTGCTTCCTATACTTCCAATGGATAAACTTCAGTACACATTTTCTTCACAATTAATACGTTCCGAAGGATGGAAATTTGATCATCGATTGAAATATCTTCATTTTATAACTTGGAATAATTAATATTTTCTAAAACATAACCATATTTATGCAATTCAACATTTGTTTGTCTTCAGACGTCATGAAAATACAGGTCGCGCCATCTTTTTTCTGGACAAATAATGCATTCACAAGGATGAAAATTTCAACATTGATTAAAATAGCTTCATTTCATAACTTGGAATACTTAATATTTTCTAAAACATAACCATAATTATGCAATTCAACATTTGTTTGTCTACTGACGTCATGAAAACACAGGTCGCGCTATCTTTTTTCTGGACAAATAATGCATTCACAAGGATGAAAATTTCAACATTGATTAAAATAGCTTCATTTCATAACTTGGAATACTTAATATTTTCTAAACCATAACCGTAATTATGCAATCCAACATTTTTTTTGCCCACTGACTTCATCAAAGTACAGGTCGCCATCTTTTCTCTGGTTTCAACACAACCAAAGGAAAAGTTATTGATTTTTTATTATGGTTATGTTTTAGAACATATTAAGTTTTCAAAGTTATAATATGAAGTTATTTTAACCGATATTCAAATTTTCATCCTTGGGAACATATTGTGAAGGAAATGTTTACGAAACTTTTTTCCATTGGAAGTGTAGGAAGCAAAATTACTTGACGTCCACCTTAATAATATGGGATAAGGGCAATGGAAAGGATCGCAATCCTATGCCCTGACCTTTGACCACATTTCGTCTATTTTCAATAGGGTTCGTCCCCATGTGGTTCCCTACCACATATTGAAATTTCATTGAAATCGAACCATTTTTACGCAAATTATGACTCATAAGGGCAATGGAATGAATCCGGATCTTATATCCCGACCTTTGACCCCACTTCACCCATTTGGAATAGGGTTTGTCCCCAGGCGGTCTCCTACCACATAGTAAACTTTCATTGAAATCGAACCATATTTACGCAAGTTATGACGCATAAGAGCAATGGAATGATCCCGCTCCTACGTCGTGACCTTTGACCCCATTTTCAATAGGGTTCCTTCCTAGGTGGTCCCCTACCACATAGTAAAGTTTCATTGAAATCGAACCATTTTTACGCCAGTTATCGTGCGGACAGACGGACAAAGCTGGAGCATATACGCTTCTTCAACCTACGGTTGGAAAGCGTAAAAAAGCATAAGTGAAAGAATTTCTGAGTCCCTGCCGTAAAATATATATTATCTCCAAAAATCCAGGGTTGAGCACACAATTTGCAACTAACGAAACACTAATGATAGTACGTAGACAAATTAACATAGAAAACTATTAGTTATGTTTTGGCATAATAATAAAGATACACACACATAATAGTTCAGTACCCTGTGCTCATTACTTCAAGAAGGTAAGTTGTTGTATCATCATCATCATCATCATCATTGTCAACCATTATCAATCCACTGCTGGACGAAGGTCTCCCCAAGTTTCCTCCACAACGGTCTGTCTTGTGCCAGTCTCCTCCATGTCACCCCTGCATACTTTCGAATTTCATCCACCCATCTCCCATGTGGTCTTCTTCTGGGTCTTTTCCTGTCCCTTGGAATCCAATATAAAATTTCGACTGTCCATCGATGATCTGTCCTTCTGGCAGTATGTCCAGCCCATTGCCATTTCAGGGATTTAACTCTGATCATGATGTCTTCCACTCTTGTCATTTTTCGGATCCACGAGTTCCTCTTCTTATCTCTCCTGGTTACACCAAGTATGCACCTCTCCAGGCTCCTTTGAGTTGTCTGCAGCCTTTGTATGTCTCTTTTAGTTAAGGTCCACGTCTCTGCACCATACGTAAGCACTGGAAGGATGCATTGATCAAACACTTTTCTTTTAAGACATAATGGCATATTGCTCTTGAAAATTATGCTGTTTCTTCCAAAAGCTCTCCAGGCAAGTTTTGTACGCCGATTAATTTCTTCATCAATGTGACCCTCACTTGATATCTGCTGTCCAAGATAAACGTACGTGTCTGTTATCTCCAGCTTTTCTCCATCAATCGATAAATCTTCATTTCTTGTAAAAGCATTGAACATCACTTTTGTCTTCTGAAAGTTCATTTTTAATTCCACTTCTTTACTCTTATCAGCAAGTTCCTGGATGATACTCTGCAGCTCTGATGGGGTAGTTGCAAAAATGACTACGTCATCAGCAAAACGAAGGTGGGTTAGATAATCTCCATTAATCTTTATCCCCTTGTTTTCCCAGCTCAGCGACTGAAAAACACCCTCCAATGTGGCATTAAAGAGCTTCGGAGATATGGTGTCACCTTGTCTCACTCCCTTTCCAATTTTTACGTGTGTTGTATTTTCAAACAGCCTAATCTTTGCACTTGCATTTTCATAGATGCTATTAATAATATTAATGTATGCATCTTCAATACCGCAGGTTTTCAGAGCCATTGTAACTGCTGATGGTTTCACCGAATCAAAGGCTTTTTCATAATCGATAAAAGCCATGCACAATGGAAGCTCATATTCCCTCGCTCTTTCAATTAGTTCTCTCAGCACGTGGATATGATCTATTGTGCTGTTGCCACTCCTGAATCCAGCTTGTTCTCTCGGTTGAGCCATGTCCAGTGTTACCTTCAAGCGGTGTGAAAGAACTTTAGTGAAGATTTTATAAACTACTGATAGGAGGCTGATAGGTCTGTAGTTTCCAAGATCCTCAATGTCACCTTTCTTATGTAGCAGGATCATTGTAGCGGTGTTCCAATCCTCAGGAATCTTTCCTTCATTAAGGCATCGAGTGAAAATTTGGGTGAGTACTGTTTCGATTTCTCCACTTGCTTCTTGTATGATGTCTACAGTAATTCCATCTTCTCCTGGAGCTTTTCCCCGCTTCATGTTCTTGATTGCATGTGCAACTTCTGCTGGAAGGACTGGAGGAACTCTGGTACTGGTATCTTTCATGATGTCTGGAGTGCATGTATCATCCCTTTCATATAATTTGGAGTAGAAATCTTTCACTCTTGTCAAAATTTCGCCTCTATTTCTTGTTACAGAACCATCTTCTTTTCTCAGTGCCATAATCTGTTTTCTTCCCTTACTGAGATGTCCCTTTGGTATCTTTAGGCTTTGGTTGTTTTCAATTACTTTCCTCACTAGTTCACAGTTGAATTTTCTTACGTCTTCAGTGATACTTTTTCTTACTGTCTTGCATTGCTCTATATATTCCACTTTGGAAGTCACATCTTCTTTAGTTGTCCTCATCTCTCTTCTTTTTTGCATCAACATTTTCGTTTTTCCTGATAATTTATTTACATGCAACTTGTTCTTAGACCCAGCTAATTTTGTTGCTGTTTCCATAAGAGCTTTGGTTACTTTTCTGTTAACTTCAGAGATGTCCACTTCTTCCGATGTTAGGCCTTCTAAAGCAGAGAACCTGTTCTTCAGTTCCAACTTGAAGGTATTATGGTGTTTTTTAAGGTTGGTTATGTCAATAGATTTTGTTTGTTTTATGAGCTTGCCACGTTCAAGTTTAGTGTTGAGGTGCATCTTACATCACACCAATCTATGGTCACTACCTGTGTTGAACTTGTTTAGCACACTGCAGTCTTCTATGACGAATTTTTTGTTACACATAATAAAATCAATTTCACTTGTCGTCCCATTTGGATGTCTCCATGTCCATTTCCTGTGTGGCTTTTTCTTGAAGAAGGAGTTCAAGATGAAAAACCCTTCTGCCTCTGCAAACTCAACGAGAGTATTTCCACGCTGGTTTCTGTTGCCGTGACCGAATTTACCTACTGAAGTTTCATTCTGTTGCCGTTGCCCTATTTTTGCATTGAAATCTCCCATAATTACTTTCAAGTGCTGCTTACCTTTATTATTTAGATGACGAATTTCCTCATAAAGTTCTTCAATTTCTTCTTCAGGATGACTTGTGGTGGGTGCATAAGTTTGAATAATCTGAGCCTGGTATCTTTTCGAGAGTTGGATAACAAGTCGTGCAGCTCTGTCAGAGGAACTTTCAACTTCTACAACTTTATCCTTCAGTTTCTTGTTTATTATAAATCCAACACCACTAGTTCTGCCAGTATCTGTCCCACGATAGTAGAAGAGATGTCCACTTTTCAGTTCGATGAGATCTTCTCCTTTTCTCCTTACCTCACTTAGCCCCACGATGTCCCACTTGATCCTTTGTAGTTCCTCTTCCAATTTAAGAAGCCTTGAATCAGAAGATAGGGAGCGTCCATTGTACGTAGCCAAGGTCAGCATCAGATGGCAGCCTAGTCCGGTCCTCCGGGGATTCTTAGCACCCTCTGCCTTCATGTCGCACTGGCCGCTGCCTTGGCCAGGTACATTCCAGCTGCCGGAGACTGAGGGCCAAGATTTAAGTTGTGGAATCATTTTGGAGGGGTTTGGCCATAACTCACCACGCTGGCCAAGCGGGTTGGTGAGTGTGGGATAGAATTTCCTCTAATCCCGATGGTATAGTTATACCGCTATTGGCGGTCGTCAGAGCCCCTTTAGTGGGAACAGGATGCACCACGAGAAGGCGGGGTTGACATTTGTCAAGGAGAGGCTGTGATGTTACGCATCACCTGACCTTACATCCCAGTTGTTGTATATGTATGTATATATATATATATATATATATATACACTCACCAACCCGCTTGGCCAGCGTGGTGAGTTATGGCCAAACACCTCCAAAATGACTCTACAACTTAAATCTTGGCCCTCAGTCTCCGGCAGCTGGAATGTACCTGGCCAAGGCAGCGGCCAGTGCGACATGAAGGCAGAGGGTGCTAAGAATCCCGGAGGACCGGACTAGGCTGCCATTTGATGCTGACCTTGGCTACCTACAATGGACGCTCCCTATCTTCTGATTCAAGGCTTCTTGAATTGGAAGAGGAACTACAAAGGATCAAGTGGGACATCGTCAGGGCTAAGTGAGGTAAGGAGAAAAGGAAGATCTCATTGAACTGAAAAGTGGACATCTCTTCTATTATCGTGGGACAGATACTGGCAGAACTAGTGGTGTTGGATTTATAATAAACAAGAAACTGAAGGATAAAGTGGTAGAAGTTGAAAGTTCCTCTGACAGAGCTGCACGACTCGTTATCCAACTATCGAAAAGATACCAGGCTCAGATTATTCAAACTTATGCACCCACCACAAGTCATCCTGAAGAAGAAATTGAAGAATTTTATGAAATTCGTCATCTAAATAATAAAGGTAAGCAGCACTTGAAGATAATTATGGGAGATTTCAATGCAAAAATAGGGCACCGGCAACAGAATGAAACTTCAGTAGGTAAATTCGGTCACGGCAACAGAAACCAGCGTGGAAATACTCTCGTAGAGTTTGCAGAGGCAGAAGGATTTTTCATCTTGAACTCCTTTTTCAAGAAAAAGCCACACAGGAAATGGACATGGAGACATCCAAATGGGACGACAAGTGAAATTGATTTTATTATGTGTAACAAAAAATTCGTCATCGAAGACTGCAGTGTGCTGAACAAGTTCAACACAGGTAGTGACCATAGATTGGTGAGATGTAAGATGCACCTCAACACTAAACTGGAACGTGGCAAGCTCATAAGACAAACAAAATGTATTGACATAACCAACCTTAAAAAACACCATAATACTTTCAAGTTGGAACTGAAGAACAGATTCTCTGCTTTAGAAGGCCTAACATCGGAAGAAGTGGATATTTCGGAAGTTAACAGAAAAGTAACCAAAGCTCTTATGGAAACAGCAACAAAATTAGCTGGGTCTAAGAACAAGTTGCATGTGAACAAATTATCAGGAAAAACCAAAATGTTGATGCAAAAGAGAGATGAGGACAACTAAAGAAGATGTGACTTCCAAAGTGGAATATATAGAGCTATGCAAGACAGCACGAAAAAGTATCACTGAAGACGTAAGGAAATTCAACTGTGAGCTAGTGAGGAAAGCAATTGAAAACAACCAAAGCCTAAAGATAGCAAAGGGACATCTCAGTAAGGAAGAAAACAGATTATGGCACTGAGAAAAGAAGATGGTTCTGTAACAAGAAATAGAGGCGAAATTTTGACAAGAGTGAAAGATTTCTACTCCAAATTATATGAAAGGGATGATACATGTACTCCAGACATCATGAAAGGTACCAGAGTTCTTCCAGTCCTCCCAGCAGAAGTTGCTCATGCAATCAAGAACATGAAGCGGGGGAAAGCTCCAGGAGAAGATGGAATTACTATAGACATCATACAAGAAGCAAGTGGAGAAATTGAAACAGTACTCACCCAAATTTTCACTCGATGCCTTAATGAAGGGAAGATTCCTGAGGATTGGAACAATGCTACAATGATCCTGCTACATAAAAAAGGTGACATTGAGGATCTCAGGAACTACAGACCTATCAGCCTCCTATCAGTGGTTTATAAAATCTTCACTAAAGTTCTTTCACACCGCTTGAAGGTGACACTGGACATGGCTCAACCGAGAGAACAAGCTGGATTCAGGAGTGGCTACAGCACAATAGATCATATCCACGTACTGAGAGAACTAATTGAAAGAGCGAGGGAATATGAACTTCCATTGTGTATGGCTTTTATCGATTATGAAAAAGCCTTTGATTCGGTGAAACCATCAGCAGTTACCACGGCTCTGAAATCCTGCGGTATTGAAGATGCATACATTAATATTATTAATAACATCTATGAAAATGCAAGTGCAAAGATTCGGCTGTTTGAAAATACAACACACATAAAAATTGGAAAGGGAGTGAGACAAGGTGACACCATATCTCCGAAGCTCTTTAATGCCACATTGGAAAATGTCTTTCAATCACTGAACTGGGAAAACAAAGGGATAAAGATTAATGGAGATTATCTGACCCACCTTCGTTTTGCTGATGACGTAGTCATTTTTGCAACTAGCCCATCAGAGCTGCAGAGTATGATCCAGGAACTTGCTGACAAGAGTAAAGAAGTGGGATTAAAAATGAACTTTCAGAAGACAAAAGTGATGTTCAATGCTTTTACAAGAAATGAAGATTTATCGATTGATGGAGAAAAACTGGAGATAACAGATACGTATGTTTATCTTGGACAGCAGATATCAAGTGAGGTCACATTGATGAAGAAATTAATCGGCGTACAAAACTTGCCTGGAGAGCTTTTGGAAGAAACAGCATAATTTTCAAGAGCAATATGCCATTATGTCTTAAAAGAAAAAGTGTTTGATCAATGCATCCTTCCAGTGCTTACGTATGGTGCAGAGACGTGGACCTTAACTAAAAGAGACATACAAAGGCTGCAGACAACTCAAAGAAGCATGGAGAGGTGCATGCTTGGTATAACCAGGAGAGATAAGAAGAGGAACTCGTGGATCCGAAAAATGACTAGAGTGGAAGACATCATGATCAGAGTTAAATCCCTGAAATGGCAATGGGCTGGACATACTGCCAGAAGGACAGACCATAGATGGACAGCCGAAATTTTAGATTGGATTCCAAGGGACAGGAAAAGACCCAGAAAAAGACCACATGGGAGATGGGTGGATGAAATTCGTAAATATGCGGGAGTGACATGGAGGAGACTGGCACAAGACAGACCGTTGTGGAGGAAACTTGAGGAGACCTTCGTCCAGCAGTGGATTGATAATGGTTGACAATGATGATGATGATGATGATGATATATATATATATATATATTAAACTTGCAGTCACCTTTTAATCATTTCTATTTATATCTATACTTCGCTAAAATAATACAAGATACTAGCAAAATGATACCGACTTTCTGACAGGAACTCGTGCTGAGTAACTACTCGCTTATAAAAAAAAAAAAAAAAAAAAAACATAGATTCTAACGGATGTCTTACGTATGCACTGATCGATAAACAGATATTATGAGGGGACACCAAAAGAAAGAATGCCGCCCCGGTGGCGCAGTGGTCTAAGCGATGGCCTCTGATCATTCGTCCGAACGGGGTCCGGGTTTGAATCCCGGTGAGGCATGGATGTTGTGTTTGTCTTACTATTACCGCTCCCTGTCGGGTATCAGCGAACCACTACTACGTCTTATTCGCCGGTGGGTAAAAGTTAAAAAGATCAAAATTCAATACTAATCAATTCACTCCCAAAATTTCGCCTAGTGGTGTCAACAATGAATTTGGATTCCCTAACTAAGGGTCTCCAAGCTCAGGGTCGACAAATGCATCGCGTTGTGTTTCATATGAATCAGCATGGGGTTTCCATGCTCATTCATATGCCGCAAAGAAGTTAAAATAAAAAGTTGCATGAATAACAATAATAAAATCACAATTTTAACTCTAATGAGATTTGGAGAAATGCTCTGAGTGACACGTGAATTAAAATTTAACTGTTTATTTCTTTCTAGAATATGGTCTTAAAGCTAGGTACAATGTACCGGTGAGGTTGCTTGCTTTAGCTAAACAATTTAGTTTTAATTTCAAACTGGTATAATGCACTTAACATTATATAACTGACCTTAAACTTTAGTTACTGGTTTAAACTAGGCGCGGTGCGCCAGAGGAAAAAAATTGTTAATGCACTATGTGAGAGACTTTCGGGTAACTGGTCCTGCATAGCACATGCAAAGCTATGAGGCACAAATCAGAAATGCGTAAGACAAATGTCATCATACCCTCTTTTCCTTGAGAAGCCCCGATCGCAAATCTGGGTTGCCGGCTGGTCGTAGAGTCAACTCTCCATCTTAGTTGGTGGTATCTATCGACTAAACTCTAAAATATTTACTACCTCATTTCTCTATCTTGGAAACATCTCTCCTCCGAAACCACTGAGACCCTTCTTCTGCTCAGACTGCAATTCTCCAGTGTTTCCTCTTGGCGTTATTTTTTTATCTCTGTCTGTAGTCGTCTCTCCTCTTAGTCTTCATTCAGTTCCTAATTCTCTTTTTCCCGTGTCCGGTGTCCATCTTGGGGCGTGACTGCCCGGCCGTCCGAATCGCGTCGGTTATGTCATTGGCCCTCACAGATAGCCCTGCTATGCGATTCGCTGGCTATCCGTTCAGTTCGGGTCACTTTCCCAAAAATTATGTCTTCTTTCAGCTGTCAACTTGTCCTCGCACCTTTTTGGTTAATTGACCTCGCCTAGCTACTTAGAAGCGAAGATTGTCACGTAGGTATTTCCGGCGACGTGACTTATCTCAAATTTGGTCGCTACCCTGGACAATGCAGAGACGCTCGCAACAGCTGCTTGAGAAAAGGGGGCCCCCAAAAGGATTTATTGCTCTCCTGCTATTCTCTTCAGTTTCTTTGAGTTTCGTGAAAAAAAAAACAAAAAACTGTGAATGTCTTCCTTTCTCTTCCTTCCCATCTGGGATTTTCATCAAGTTTCCGTGAAAAAAAAAATATAATTTTCCCCTTTTCGTTTGGCTTGAGTGCAATTTGGACTGATCTAATTATCAACCTAAACTTTCGGGTAGCCTGGCTCAGCTTCACCGGAAAGTAATTTTTAATCATTGATATTCTATTTTGGCAATTTAAATATTTATTTCCTACCGCCTTAGAGTAAAAATAAAAAAAATTATAAATGATCAAAATTATACGGATGAAATTTAAATGTTGCGGGGATATAGAAAATTCCGCGGTAACATTACGGCACTGGCTCTCTCCCTTCCCTGGAACCAGTGGCCTTAAATTAGGGACGGGCGACTGCTTATAGCCCATTGAGTTGCTCACGGTGGTCATTAAACCTCCAATCAAAAAAAAAAAAAAAAGAAAAAAAAAGAATAGGATAGATTTCCTACCTTAAATTCCCAATCTTTCTAGATGTCGCGCTGCTACTCTCATACTACACGGAAGAAATGGAACCACATGAAAGTCCAGTTTTCTTGTCATCACTTATCGTCCGTAAAACACTACTATCGCTGTTCTTCCACCAAGGGTACTGGTCTGCGCTGGATGTCCCGGTCCGTCATAATTGGTGTGGGCCCTCATCGTCCTTAGCAGGGTTCCTTTCCTTGGCACCTGGGTTGAGATCCTCCATTCATGTCGGGAAACGGTACGCCGTTACGGATGTCCTGCCGTAGTATTTGGCAGCGATTAAGTTGCCAGTCTCTGATAAATCATGGCGGTGACCAAGTTTTGAGAACTAAATGCAGGCAAAAAGCAAAGCTTTACATAGCAGCTCCTAGGTGACAGTCATGAAGAAGAGTCTCCAACATTCACGGTAAAATACCAAGTGACAACTCACAAGGAATGAAAAAGTGAAAGTGATGCACGCCGTGAAAAAAGTAAAAGTGACAGAGTTCTCTTCATTTGGAAAAATTTCGACAACCCCCAAGAAGACCCACATTACCTCAAAATATCCCATCATCCAATCACTAACTGGCAAACACAAGCCTCCCTGAATTAAATTCCCAAGTCTAAACGTGAAAATTCTGAGAACAGCCCTTCAAGTTACGTTAGGCCGCCCCGGTGGCGCAGTGGTCTAAGGCGTTGGCCTCTGATCATTCGTCCGTAAGGGGTCCGGGTTCGAATCCCGGTCAGGCATGGGTGTTGTGTTTGTCTTACGGCACTGGCTCTCTCCCTTCCCAGGAACCAGTGACCCTAAATTAGGGACGGCGACTACTTATAGCCCATTGAGTTGCTCACGGTGGTCGTTAAACCTCCAATCAAAAAAAAAAAAAAAGTTACGTTAGCCGCGTGATATAACCACCGGGCCATTAATCCTAATCCAATGAAACTGTTAGTTTCGGTTCCATAAGTCTGACGTCTCGAACTACCCTTTGTGGAAGCCAGACATGGTGGACACCTTGATGACACCAATAAAACATACTACAAAGCCGGCTTGCCGATGGATGTCGTCAGCGTTGTCTCCTTACGCTTTGCAACGCCTTGTGCGGGCCCACTGGCGCTTCTCAACTGCCCATAGGAAAGAGGGGGGGGGTGGTGGAGGAAAAAAGAATCACCCGAAAGTGGGGCTAATGGCATAATAAAATAAAAAGTAAATAAAACGTGCTCTTTCCTCAAAAATTACCCGAATTAATAAAAATGAATGAATAAATAATTAAATAAACTCGGGAATAGATTTTCCACCTAAATGTGCAGCCTCGAGTCACGAGCGCTGTCACAGCCTTACAATTAATTAAAAACTAAACACCACCAGACACATCGCTCTAAGACGTACATGCCCTTGAAGCATCCCGTTCAAAGGGGCTAAGGCGCCCAAAAAATTATGGTTTCATTCACCTAACAATAGCTATAAGAGAGATTAATTTTTAATGGCCAGGATGCGTCCGCACCATGCCGAGTAGACTTTAAATCCTTTTCATTTTGCTATTACAATACGCTTTCTCTTGTTAAGAAGACCCAGCTTCTTAAGAAGAGGAAGCATATTGTAATCAATGAAACAAACATCTAAGAGCATGTTAGCTATGGTTTCTTAACAAGAGAAAGCATTTTGTAAGCAGTGGAACAAACATCTGACGACCGGGGAACTTACCCATGCTGTCTAAACAAAGGAATTTCATTTGTTGCTGGATTCAGAAATGCACTACGTGCATGTTGTGCAAAATTTGCTTAATATTTTCCTACAACAGCTTCAAACTTTGAGTTTGTCCACCAAACCAATGCGGAATTGATAGTGAGCAGCAGTGGTTTTATTATTGTACTCAAGTGTGAGAGAAGGAAAGCTATTGCTGAAGTTGGCACGAGAAATAAAAGAAATGAGCACAGACAACTTGTAGGCACCGAAAGTGTGTGAAGTAAAGGGTATTATATTGGTAGCAGCAGTTGGTTTTCGAAGTAGAGAACGTTCAATCTTGTTTCCAGATCTTTGAACGCAAACATCCAGCAAATAATGGAATTGTTTACCTCTTCTTGGTCCATAAGATTAATGGACAGAAAGAGTTCAGTGACTCTTGAGGTGAGCTCAAGTAATTCACAAGAAGAATTAGGCCAGACAGCAAATACGTCGTGTACATATCGAAACCAGACAGTGGGTTGTAGATGGGACTCAGTAATGACGGAAGTTTCTATATGTTGAGCAAAGATTTCGGCGAAAAGAGGCGACAGTTTTGTGGGGATCCCATAGGGACTCCTTGTTGTGGGAAGTAGAATTGTTATTATTTTTATTGTTGCAGCAGAAATGACAATTATCCCTTCAAGTGCTCAAGTAGTCATACATGTCCCTGGTAAGAGTGCCAGAGATAGCCAAATAAGGTCGGTTAGTTTGTGAACTATTAAAGTAAAATATGTTACTAGCGATAAAAGAAAGCATATACATTTTTTTTATCATTGCAAAACACTTAAGGTTAAATTACTTTCCAGGTAAAAATCACCCTTACTTAAATCAGGCTCCATAACGATTTTTTTTAATATTTTCATTGCATAAGGTATTCTACAGAGGATTTTTTTTTGTTTCTTCTTAAAAGCAAGACAGAGAAGTGGGATGCAATAATCGCACTTGATTTTGGTGTTTTGACTCGGCTGGAGAAATGAGCGGCAATTCTAGTGCCCGTCCTGAGTTATGTTTCCGAAACAGAGGCAAAATTTCTCTCCAATCAGTCTCTCCAACTTGGCTTTTATTCCTTTGATCTTTTTGTGGGCTTGACCTTTCCTCCTAGATTTTTATAGTTTATATAATATACGTATATTTAATATACTAACATGTATTGCCTGTGGATGATTGGAAGTTATCTCTACTTCTAGGAGTCCGATTTGAAAAATTCCTTCTTTGTTCGACAGTATTTCCGATGCGGAATGTTTTTCTATAAATTCAAAATTTTCAAGTAAATCATAGACTTTCCGCTAGGGGGCACAAAGGTAAATTGCGTTTTCTGCGTTATTTCTGCTTCTAAAACTTCGATCTGAAAAATTTTTCCTGTGTAACATACAAGACCTGATGGAAAATATTTTTCACATAATTTCTAATGTTTTGTAAAGAATGGTTTGGCCACCAAGGGGCATAAATGTTAATTTCTGGTTCTGATGTATTTGTAGCCAAATATGGGCTTTTGAAAACTCTACTAAATTTGTTTTTTTTTCTTGGACCGATACCGCTCATATGGAAAAACCGTTTGAGAATAATTTCTAGAATAATGCATGTTTTTCCCACCAGGGGACGTAAAGTCACATCTTATTGTGGTCGATATCGCTATTTCTAAGAGTCTGATTTGAAAAATTCTTTCTATGTTGGAGAGCGTTTCCGGTGCGAAATGTTTCTCATATAAATTTGTTTTTCTTAACGTACAAGTCTGCAACCAAAGAGCGTAGGCTCAAGATTCCATTTACAGCAAATATCCGAAGGATAAAAAACCCGATTGAAAAACTTTTCTTCCGTCAGATACTATTGTTTTCCATACCGGTTCCACTGACTTTCAATAGCTTTGATAAATTTAATTAGCGTCAGAACGGATTCAAAAGACGTGCTTATTACATCCGAAAATTCGGTGTCATCTTTCATGTTTCATACTTTCTTGTTTCTGTATCGGGATTTAACGACCACGGTAAGCAACTCTTACAGTAACTTTTATAAGGCAGTTTTTCCATCCCATACTGATGTTTACTGGTTCAAGAGGTTGTCTCCTTGGTGGCGCAGTGGTCTAAGCGACGGCTTCTGATCATTCGTCTGTGATGGGTTCGAATCCCGGTGAGGCATGGATGTTGTTTGTCTTACGGCACTGGCTCCGTCCCTTCTCCGGAACCAATGGCCCTAAATTAGGGTCGGGCGACTGCTTACAGCCCATCGAGTTGCGCTCACGGTGGCCGTTCAACCTTCAATAAAAAAAAAAAAAAAAAAAAAAAAAAGGACCCAACCAGCGCCGAAAGACAAACACACAACAAATGCCTCATCTGAGGCTCGAACCAGGGCCAATTTCGGATAAATAGTCAAAACTCAGCGTATTAGGCGATTTGGAAACAGCGGTGGTTTCGGTAATTTCGCAGAGCATCAAATCTAGCTTAGGATGTGATGTTATCCTTATTGTCAACCATATTACTACTTGTAAGTTGAAAAATGATGACTGACAACACTTCTGGCACAGATAACAATCGGCTGTAGTCAATATTCCCTCTAAGCAGCCATGGACAATGCGCGCTCAACTCAATGAGCTGGGCAAGCATCAAAACCACTTGGGCAAAAAAAATATTTTCTCAGCTTCTCTTACTAATGCAGTAGACGTTGGAACTTGGATTGGAACCCTTATTTTTTCTAAGCCCCCATTTTTATCACCATTCTTTCCGCAATTGATTTTAAATAAAAACAAGTTATTAAATTTAATTTTTTTATTTTATTTTATAGCATGGGTGCATTGGTTAGCACAGTGAGCTTGGTTACGGTTTGCTGTGATTGGCTGGCGCTGATGTGTTCTTTTGAGAACTCAATATCTGCCTCTTTCTCGGCGTAGGGAAATCACTAAGCCGCCCCCGGTGGCGCAGTGGTCTAAGCGATTACCTCTGATCATTCGTCCGTAAGGGGCCCGTGTTCGAATCTCGGTGAGGCATGGATGTTGTGTTTGTCTTACGGCACTGGCTCTCTCCCTTCCCTGGAACCAGTGGCCCTAAATTAGGAACGGGCGACGGCTTATAGCCCATTGAGTTGCTCATGGTGGTCATTAAACCTTCAATCAAAAAAAAAAAAAAAGAAATCACTAATCCGCATTCTCGCGTTCACTATCTGCTCGCACAAGGCTACTTTGCAAAGAAGCTTTTGATAATGAAGAGGACAATGAGACGAACTTAGAAGGAGGCGAACGGCCTTTAAGAAAAATGTTGTTTTCACTTTCGAGAGCCCGAATTTTATTTATTATTTTTGCAGGTAATTGACTTTCGGTTTATGAAAATTAATTAGGAAATTTTAATCTAAAATTCTTACTGCGCGGAAGATATTTCAGCTCCGTGGAGGAAGTTAAATCGCCGCGTGCACATGCAGTTTAGAGGGAACATTGGTTGTAGTATTGTCTTCCTGAGGGTCGCGTATAATTTGAGCCCTGATTCAATCCCGAGATGAGACACAAGTGGCGAATCCGGTTCTACTGCACGCTGGATTCCCCCTCCTGGGACAAATGGCTCCAAATTAGGGACGGACGACGCTTTTTGCTATTTTAGATGCTTGTGGAACATTTAGTTATCTTGATAGATTATTTGCATAATTACGCTTCTCAACTTTTGAGGTGTTCTAAATTTAATAATTAAAATTGTACTCCAGTAAAAACAATAGTTTTCCTTTGTATTACATCAACAAAGAACTTATCGTACTAAATATCCATTCTGTATCTCGCATATTTTTTCACTTTCGTTTCTTCGAAACAAAACATAGTCTTACAAAGTTCCAGGACAGCTGCTGTTACGAGGAAAGTTTAATGCACTGAGTCCGACTGTGGTTATGGTTCTTCAAAGTAGTCCCCCCTTCTTATCGATGCACCATTTTCATCGCTCCGCTAGATGTGTGAAACACTTTTTGAATTCATTTACCGGAACATTGTTCATTCCCGCGGTTACGGTTTTTTTGATGTCCTGAACAGTCATGAAACGTCGTCCTTTCAACTCCAATTTCACTTTGGGGAACAGGAAGTAGTCGGTGGGAGCTAAGTCCGGTTACTAGGACTGATGGTTGATCCCGGGTACTCCGGTCTTGGCGAGGAACTGTGTCACCGACAGTGCGGAGTGGGCAGGCGCGTTGTCATCCAGAAGGAACCAACTTCTATGTGCTCGCAGGTACGGCCTCGCACGATAAATTCTCTTCCGTAGGCAACTAAGAACTTGCAGATAGAAGGATAGGTGATTATTGCTCCCTCCAGAAGCCATTCCCTGTGAATGATGCTGCTGCTGTCAAAAAACGTGATCAGCATTTTCTTTATTTTCGACTTCTGCAGGTGAGCCTTCTTGGGTCTCTGTGAACTTGGTTCCCTCCACCCTATGCTTTACCTCTTTGATGCTGGATCGTGTTGAAAGCACCACGTCTCATCACCTGTCACAATGCGGTCTAGCATCGAAGGATCCGATTCCACGGCCGCAATGAACGCCTTGCAGCTTTCGACTCTTTGCACTTTCTGTTCTTCAGTCAAACTGTGCGGCACAAACCTTGCGCAAATTTTCCTTTTCCAGAGATCTTCCTTTAGAAACAACCGGATTGTTTTACGGTTGATATAGAGTTCATCCTCCATCATCTGTGCCATCATTCGACGGTCGTACTGCACCAGAGCGCGAATTTTCTCCACCATTTCTTCAGAACAGCTGGTTGACGGTCTTCCAATCCTTGGTTCATCTCCAGCGTCTTCCCTTCCCTCCCGAAAGCGAGCCATACCATTCAAAAACGCGACCACGGGACAGTGCATTGTCCACGTTAACAGTTTTGGTCACTACAAATTTAGAAGATGTGAATCCGTTTATTGGTGTAAATATGACATAAGTCAGATAATATCCAAAAACTTAAGTTTAGTCGTCCTGAAGCGGAAATCGAACCCGCGTCTTCCGGATAGCGTCCGAGTATGTTAACTACTACACCACCCAGAACGACCACGTTTCAAGTTCCCGATTAATTTGAATATAATCATCACAGGATTCGCTAGTCGAAGCAACCGGCTTTCATATAGAGCGAATCTGGCGGTTAAGAATTCATTCCCGTGATTATGAATGAATATGTAGTGGTTAGCATATTCTGGCGCTCTTTGGGAGACGCGGGTTGGATTCCCGCTCAAGCCCGACGAAAATTTCAAGCTTACAGATATTATCTGACCTAACATCCATGTCATATTTATCCCAATAAACGGATTCACATCTTCCAAATTTGTATTGAACAATGGTGTAATCCCGTATTTCATTCATTGACAGTTTTGATCATTTCGAAGGCCTCCATTGCTGACTTCCAGGACTTGCAGCAAAACTTGATGTTTGCTCTCTGTTCAAATTCATGGCAATGGTCTTTGGGATACTTCCTATTAAGTCTTCAGAATCGGGCAAGTTTGCACTTTCTTAGATCTTCATGTGTCCTGCAAGAGAGGTAAAAAAATAAACAGTTACAATTTGGTCCATAGAACATATTTTTACCACTACCATTAGCAAAGTAATACCCACTGTCCTGGAACTTTACCAGACGGCGTACACGTAGCTTTTTTTCTCCTATCTCTGGCGGAGTATTTCTGATTATGCATCTAGGTGAAACCAGATTTCTCAGGAGAATCAGAGCAAGTCTTTAGTTTTAATGTAGAAACTCGCAAATATTTTTTTGCCTGAACTCTTGCGACAGACCTTTACACCCATTTAAGGTTTTCTGCATTCGTGTTAAAGTATTTGGCACGGCAAGGTTCAGGAAGATTTAACATCATATGGTAGGTGAGTAACATTTAACAAAATAAATCCCCTTCGCCAGATACAAATGCTTCCATGAATACGCAAGTCTCCCATGCTAGTAGGTTTTGCATCCCAACGGCTACTCTATCAAGCTTACTTCAAGACTGCAAATATATTTGACAATCCAGAGGTTGCTTTTATGTAAAAAACAACTTTACATTACCAGTATACACCTTGCTCTGCAATAAATGAGTCATCGGACTGCAACCAAGAGCAAATTTAATTCACTTAAAGGGCATTTTTATTCACGCCCAAGGATTAATGCATACTCGAAATTAATATACAGTACATGAATTATGCGTTACGCTCATTCGCCAGATCATTATAATCATGCTTCTGTCATCTAACAGAATGCTTTCCACAGCATGTAGGAGTGACGATAGGGACCGGCGCAAAACATACATACAGGGTGATTGTAAAGTCCTTCAACAAAACAAGAGGGGGGATATTACACATCAAGACTAACAATATTTGCAATGGAACCTAGGTCCACATTCCACTCCTAGTGCCAGAAAAGAGTAAAGTTACATATCCAAATTGAACCTTCAACAGTGAAAACAAAGAATTACCTAATTTATAAGTTGCATTCCAATCGCAATAGAGAAAGACTCAAAGGAGCTGCTGAAACTGGCGTCCAAGGGCGTCGATGCACAGCCCGCACCGGCGAATGAAACACTGTCGCACCCTCTCGTAGACTCCTGGTATGGTGCTGATCTCGTCCGCAGTAACAGCGATTCGAGGCGATGAGATCTTCCTGGGAGTCTACTTAGTGTCTCGTACACGAATGTTTTCACGTGCCCACAGAAGAAGTCCAGTGGATTAAGCTACAGGGAGCGTGGAGGCCAAGCCACAGATACACCACGTCCAATCCACCTCCCGGGATATGTCGCATGTAGGAAGTATATCTGACCTCGGTGGCAAAGTGTGCTGGGATCCCGTCATGCATAAACCACATGTCTCTCCGTGTGATGAGCAGAACATCCTGCAGCAGACCGGGAAGCACTTGCTCCAGGAACACACGGTACGCTGCGATGGTCAGACGTGTACTTCAATTCTCATGTGATGTTCGCACGGTAATATCGCTGGACGGGTTCGGCTGCGCTTTTTAAATGTTTGCTCCTCATCGTCTACGAACGTGTTCAGCGCACCTGATTTGCATCTTGTGCTTCTCGTGCACTGGTTGGAATTCCGTGTGCCTGTCGGACGTGTTTCGAACGTGCTCTTTTCTGGCACTGGGAGTGGAATGCGGCCCTAGGTTCCATTGCAAATATTGTTTGTCTTGATGTGTACTACCACCCCTCTTCTTTTGTTGAAGTTTACAATCAACCTGTATATACACTAGTGTCCAAAAGGTAAGCATGATTCCTAAAACATACAAAGTAAAGATTTAAAACCGATAAAACAGCGGACGTTGGTATGTAGATTAGTCGCGCTCCTAACCACACGTTATTTGACCGTGCACGTCAAATAACGTCCACTAACGTTCGGTATGCAAATATCTAGTCTGTCCATAAAAAAAAAAAGCTTACTCTAAACTGAGTGTCGTTTTCCATTTTATTGCAGTCCCCTTGAAAAGTTGTCATTGGTGATCCGGACCATAATATTGAACAAAGGCGCCAGGTTGACCATTTTTTGCAGAGCAGAATAATCGGAAAGCTCGAATGAGGACAGTCGCAGGCTGCGCTCTCCAGAGCACTGAATCTGGCACAAAGTTTCATCTCCAGGCTTTGGAGAATGTCCCAAAACACAGAAGTTAGACGCCAACAAGTACAAAGGTCGTCCGTGAGTCACAGCCCCTCAGCAGGACCGGTGTCTTGAATTAACTGCATGGCGTCATAGGATGTCTGCCAGGTAAATATAGAAAGCTCGCGGCCGTCTCAGGACTAAGAGTTTCAAGACAAACTGTTTACAAGAGGGTCAGGGCAACTGGTCTCCATGACTGACGTCCAGTAGTTTATGTCGCCCTCATCCCCGCGAACAGGAGGGTCCGTTTAAATTAGAATCGGAAACATCGGAACTGGGCACTGAATCAGTGGAACAATGCTCTTCACTGATGAGTCCAGATTCAGTTTACGGACTGATTCTCGTCGAACCATCCTTTGGAGAGAACGGAAAACCCGTTACAATCCCAATAACATCAGGGAAAGGGACCAATCTGATGGTGATAGTCATGACATGGGGAAGCATCATGTTGAATGAGCGCACAGAGTTCCACACCTTTTCGACATAGGTATCGTTGCTGCTTTGAGGTACAGAGACAAGGTACTGGAACCTCATGTGGCCGCCCCGGTGACGCTGTGGTCTAAGTGATGGCTTCTGATCGTTCGTCCAGAAGGGGTCCGGGTTCGACTCCTGTGAGGCATGGATGTTGTGTTTGTCTTATGGCACTGGCTCTTCCCTGGAACCAGTGGCCCTAAATAAGGGACGGGCGACTGCTTATAGCCCATTGAGTTGCTCACGGTGGTCGTTAAACCTTTAATAAAAAAAAAAACTTCATGCGAGACTTTTCAGAGGTACCGTGGGTCCAGGGCCTGTGGTATTCATAGACGATAATGCAGGCCCTCACAGAGCTCACCTGTCAGATGACTTTCTCCAAAGGGAAGATATCCAGCACATGGAGTGGCCAGCAAGGTCTCCAAGGGGCGGTTATTCGGGGTGCGTTAGGTGTGCGTCGCATATCCACACAGAATTGTGACAATTTATTTCACTTATACTATGGACATTACATTTTAGGATTTCTTTCAAATAAAACTCGCCAGGGTTTGTTCTAAAGCTTCGAATGGTGGTTAAAATTAATTCCCCCACACAAGGTTTTCATTAAGAGAAAGTTTCTTCCGCAATCATGTCACATTTGTGCTGAGATCGTCGGGTATGCGGTTTCTCGACAAGGCATCTGACATGCTCAAGCAGCTGTGGTACAAGCACTCCCTAGATGGCGCTGCAGGTCACGTTTTTATTTCCCTGTGGTTTCAAACATTACAGCTGATCTCTCAGGGTGTGCTAGCCAAATAGAGCACTACTTGCAATCGCATGAAGCAACGTAATTTAACATTGTGATACGAGTTGCTGTTATATTATGTTTTTGGAAAAGAAAACTCACCAAAGTTTGTCATGAGGCTTCGCGTTGTATCTAAAATTAAATCCCATATGCAATGTTTTCGTAAAGTGGAGAAAGTTCGTTGTTTCCTTGAGTAAACAGAACATAAGTAATATTCACATCCGTAGGTGTGCTGTTTGGCCAACGGACACACAAGACTTGTAAAGCAACTGTGATGCAAAGCTCTCTAGATGGTGCTGCAGGTCCCGTTTTTATCTCCTTGTGGATTCAACGCAGAGGCTAAAAACATCCTAGGATGCGTGCGCCTAAAAGAAAAAAGCATTACTGGTCATACGTTTGCGGTTCGGAAAAGCGTGGAGTCATACGTACAATTCAACGTTCTGCCAGAAATTGCAGTTCTTTTCGTCGCAATGCGAATCGATGTGTTTTTCACCACAGATTTAAAAACAAACAAAGACATCGCTCTTTCCACGTTAAGCAACACAGCAACCGAAAAAGTTATTCGGTTGCTGTGTGTTGCTTAATGTGGGAAGACCGATGTCTTTGTTTAATTACTGACGCCACGTATTTGGAGGATTTTCACTTTAAAAACAGAATTTGAATTTTTGTTATCATATGGGATGGGAAAACGAAAATTCAATTTTTCTTAAACGACCGCTAAATAAAAAAAAATCGTATGTTCAAAATCAATGCGTGAATTTTTCAGCTCGTGTTACATAATAAAATGCTTGCGTGTTTTGCCCATAACAGCGCACACACACAACCTAAATGGGCACGCGACGCCACTCAGGTCTCCGGATATGAATCCGATAGAGAATGCATGGGATGCACCAGGGAGGAGAATCGCATCCCGTCAGCCTGCACCAGAGACCATTCCGGGGCTCCGAACTACTCTTCGGCAGGAGAGGGACTTCATTTGATGCCCACAGAGCTCTTGGACAATCTGAAGTCGGTGCGAGGCTTGCGTGGCTGCAACGAGTTACATCTCTTATTAATCGTGGTGCACCAGCCTTTTCTCACTTTTATGTACTCAACACGAAAATTACTGCGTTGTTGATTTTTGTAAATTTGCCTAAGTAACGCAATAAACTTTATTTCATAACTTGTTTTGCCTCTGCTATTGTATTTACAATATAGTGTTACATATTCTCAGTTTAGTGCCTTTCCGATTATTGGTTTTTGAAATATTTACAGGTGTACTGATTACGCTTAACTTCTGGACTAAAGTGTAGAGACAGCATGGACAGGGCATGTCACTTCGCCAGTAAGAAGCCCGCGCAATGGGGAATCGAAAGCACTTTTAGTTTGAACAGGGAATGATTTTCGGCGTGAGCCAGTATCTCTGAAATCGCAAGCACTGTTGGAACGAGGGGCCCCGTTGTGGCACGTACTGCCTGAATTTAACGGCAGACTACAACTAGGACGCGCACAGAAACGTTTCCGAACATACTATCCAGTGAGTGCCTTTACAGATGGGCTTAAACGATCAGCGGGCAGTTCATGTTCGCATGTCGACCGACAGTCACCGACGGCTTAGCTTGCAGTGTGGCTCGTGTACACCGTGACTACAAATTGGACGACTTGAGAAAGTGTCGCATACTCCGATGAGTCCAGGTTCTGATAACATGTCACTGGGTGAATCCATAACTTTCTCCTCGTGGGCAAACAGCTGCAACCAAGCCTCTCGGTTGGGTGGAAATAGGTCGGCGGCGATATCATGTTATGGCTATTGCTCTCGTAGACATGATTAGGTCCAGTCATTCTTGTTGAGCACACTTACCATTGTCAGATCTTAACGATGCACTATGCTGTCCTGGTGGCGAAGTGGCCTAAGCGATGGCTTCTGTTTCGACCGGAAGGGGTCCGGGTTCGAATCCCGTGAGGCATGGATGTTGTGTTTGTCTTACGGCATTGTCTCCCTTCCCTGGAGCCAGTGACCCTAAATTAGAGACGGGCGACTGCTTATAGCCCATTAAGTTGCTCATGGTGGTCGTTAAACTTCCAACAAAAAAACAAACAAAAGAAACCGAGGCACTATTTTTACCAAATGTTGCTCTTGATGGCTACCATTTATCTCTAAGGCGACTCTTTCAACAAGACAACGCCCTGCACCAGAAGTTCCGTATTGGGAAGGAATGGTTAGATGATTATGCCACCATTTTTGTTTTGTTTCCCTGGTTGCCAGAAACGGCTTTCTCAAGGTAATGGTAGACATAAAATGCAATTTTATGTCTACCATTGCTTTGAAAAAGCCTCCCAGTGGAGTGCGAAAGTTTGGCGAATCTTTGTGATTATTACACCACAAAAATAAACTAATAGTGTGGCTCGTGTACACCGAAACTGGTGTGAAAAAATTAAGGACGATGAGGAGAAATTAGCATAACAGCGGAACGAGCAGGCAGAACGGACCGAAAGATCACTCAGAAGATAGACTAGGGTCCGATACGGTAGGACATGCGCATATATGCAGCATGACATAGGTGGGTGAGTGTCGGAAGGGTATAAAGCACACGGGCGGTGTACACTCACAAATTCGGTGAAAGCTATTGCACGGTGTACATCGGTTTGAACGACGTTGAGTTACTGCCACCGTGTGATATGGCCAACAGGCAATCCAGTAGACGACATCTGGATGACTTTACCCGAGGTCTCGTCATTGGGAAGTTGGAAGAAGGTCGAAGTGTGACTAGTGTATCCGAGAAGTTCGGGATCGCTCACAGCATCGTTTCGCGAGCTTGGAGAGCATTTCAAATGACAGGAACAGCTGTCCAAGAGTTTAGTAGTGGTCGTCCACGAGCAACCACGGCCGCGGGCGACCGGTATATTGTTCCACAGGCGAGAAGAGACAGACGGCAGACAGCGGGAGAAATCGCAAGACACATGCAACAGACAACTGGGCGTCCGTTATCGCGTTTTACCGTGGCCAGGAGGCTGAACAAGGGTGGTCTATTTGTACGACTACTAGTACGGTGTGTGCCATTAACGCCTGCTCATCGGAGACGGCGGTTTCTGTGGTGCCAGGAACACAAGAACTGGACACATTAGCAATGGGGTCGAGTTCTCTTTACGGATGAGAGCCGATTTAGTCTGACGAGCCATTCTGGACGTATACACATCTGGAGAGAGCAGGGAACACGCAATCACACCTCCAACATAATCAAAAGGGACCGGTTTGGAGGTGGCGGAGTTCTCGTTTGGGGTGATATCATACTTGGTAGCCGTACTGATCTCCACATCTTCCAAGGAGGTTCAGTCACTGGTGTCAGCTATTGTACAGAGGTTCTCCTGCCTCACGTGCGTCTGTTTAGAGCTGTTGTGGGTCCTGAGTTCCTCTTCATGGACGACAACGCTACACATCATCGTACAGTGGCTGTCGCAGAGCTGTTGGGGAGTTAAGATATTCAACGCATGGATTGGCCCGCAAGGTCCCCGGACCTAAATCCAATCGAACACTTGTGGGACCTTCTCGAAAGACGCTTGGCAGCACGTCACCAGCCGCCAGCAACGATTCCGCAGCTACGATTTTGCGCTACAAGAGGAATGGGCCGCGATGCCTTAACAGCTAATTGACAACCTCGTCCTCAGCATGGACAGACGCTGCAAATCCTGCAAAGCAGTCAGGGGGATCATATCCCCTACAAAAGACTGGATTTTTCTTGGCAGCCGCCTGTCACATGGACGTTTGTCTTCTGTCCAGTTGTGCTTGAAGCTACCTTTTGAATAAAGTGCCTTTGTATCCTTTGGGTTCCTTGTTTGGACGGTTTTGCTCACTTGTCCCATATTCTTACATCTTGCGGATCTTATGGTATGATTTGAGTCGATGCGGAGCACTTCTGCACGACGTTACATTCGAAAAACCGTCTCGTCCTTAATTTTTGTACGCTGGTGTACGATATATGCGTTTCTTGAGTACTCAAGGTCTGGTGTAATTAAAATGACATTCCGCGGTCTAGTGCAGCAAAGCCGACGCTCAGTTGAAACTGTTATCGCGGTGAAACGACCATAAAATTCTATTACGTAGCTGGTCATAATATTATCACTATTAATATTTTGACTCTCGGATCCCCTAACAGATCGAAAAATCCTTCCCCTATATTTAATAAGCTCTTTTACATTGAGTCATTAATAAAACATAGGCGAAAAAATGTTTTAGGATTTTAATTTTTGAGTAAACACACTAATGTTAATACCCAGAATACGTGATCGGAGTCTGGCTCCGATGTAGATTTTTACAGGATATGTTCATTAGGCAATACAAAACAAATGATTAGCATCTCGGGGTCATACGTACTCGGTGCGTTGATGTAGCTAATAATCAGTGTGGCCATTGGCTTTCCCTGGGGCATCGAATCAATGTGTGAATGGTGTCCTGTGGAATATCCATCCAGGCTGTGTGTTGACTCATGTTTGAAGTTAATCAAGAGTTGCTGGAATACTGTCCTACACTGTTCAAAATTTTACGGTTGGTTGGACCAAAAAGTGGTGCTACTGCAGCTGCACAACTTTCTGAGAAAAGATACACCATCGTGTTTCTGCAACTACGTAGTTCAACTTTTCACCACGTTATGGTGAAAAGTTGCAATTAAAGTTTCACCATGGCCGCCCCGGTGGCGCAGTGGTCTAAGAGCTGGCTTATAATTTGCCCATGAAGGGCCGGGTTCGAATCCCGGCGAGGCATGGTTGTTCTGTTACGGCACTGGCTCTCTCCCTTCCCTGAAACCAGTGACCCTAAATTAGGACCGGCGACTCCTTACAGCCTATTGAGTTGCTCACGGTGGTTGTTAAACCTACAATAAAAAAAGTCTTACACGACGATGAGGATTCCCGACTATTGACCAACCGTAGCCACGCGGCGCATACAACAGAAAAGCTGTCGCTTTTCGGTCTAAGACGTTGCCCCATCTAATTTGCCTAGACTACATACACATGCACTTATAACACTAAAATGATAACCATTTCTGCGATAATATCTAATTAACATATCCTGTGAAAATTAAAGTCGTAGCTCAACTACTTTCGGGTGTTATGTTTTTTTTTTTTTGTGAACATAAGTCGATATTTTTGAGTTTTATATGGAACCGTAGCTGCGTCAGAAACGACATGTGTTAACATAACTTCGTCTTAGCTTTCAGTAAAGCCAAAAAGATACAATGAGACAGTGTTTTATGACATGGTTTCTGTGATTTGGTGCTTCATATGCAGAGTCAGTTAGCAAGTTTTACGCACAAAAAGTTTTCAGGTGTTTCTGTTTTTAAACTTTCTGACAAGCTTTACCATCATAATAGCATTTTGTGCATTTCCCCGGCGCATTTAATTCGGTGTTTCACTGCTTATAGACTGGCGTACAAAAATTAAGAACGGGACGGTTTTTCGAATGGTAACGTCGTGCAGAAGTGCTCCACATCGACTTAAATCATACCATAAGATCCCCAAGATGTAAGAATATGGGACAAGTGAGCAAAACCGTCCAAACAAGGAATCCAAAGGATACAAAGGCACTTTATTGAAAAGGTAGCTTCGAGCACAACTAGACAGAAGACAGAAACGTCCATGTGACAGGCGGCTGCCAAGAAAAATCCAGTCTTTAGTAGGGGATATGATCACCCTTGACTGCGTTGCAGGATTTACAACGTCTGTCCATGCTGAGGACGAGGTTGTCAAGGAGCTGTTTAAGCATCGCGGCCCATTCCTCTTGTAGCGCCAATCGCAGCTGCGGAATCGTTGCTGGCGGCTGGTGACGTGCTGCCAAGCGTCTCCCGAGAAGATACCACACGTGTTCGATTGGATTTAGGTCCGGGGACCTTGCGGGCCAATCCACGGGTTGAATATCTTAACTCTCCAACAGCTCTGCGACAGCCACTGTACGATGATGTGTAGCGTTGTCGTCCATGAAGAGGAACTCAGGACCCATAGCACCTCTAAACAGACGCACGTGAGGCAGGAGAACCTCTGTACAATAGCTGACACCAGTGACTGAACCTCCTTGGAAGATGTGGAGATCAGTGCAGCTACAAAGTATGATATTACCCCAAACGAGAACTCCGCCACCTCCAAACCGGTCCCTTTCGATGATGTTGGAGGTGTGATTGCGTGTTCCCTGCTCTCTCCAGATGTGTATACGTCCTGAATCACTCGTCAGACTAAATCGGCTCTAATCCGTAAAGAGAACTCTACCCCATTGCTAATGTGTCCAGTTCTTGTGTTCCTGGCAACACAGAAACCGCAGTCTCCGATGAGCAGGCGTTAATAGCACACACCGTACTGGTCGTCGTGCAAATAGACCACCTTTGTGCAGCCTCCTGGCCACGGTAAAACGCGATAACGGACGTCCATTTGTCTGTTGCATTTGCCTTGCGATTTCTCCCGCTGTCTGCCGTCTGTCTCTTCTCGCCTGTAGGACAGTATACCGGTCGTCCGCCGCTGTGGTTGCTCGTGGACGACCACTGCTAAACTCTCGGACAGCTGTTCCTGTCGTTTGAAATGCTCATCAAGCTCGTGAAACGATGCTGTGAGCGATTCTGGACTCCTCGGCTGTCCATTCTGCCTGCTCGTTCCGCTGTTATGCTAATTTTCCCTCTTCGTCCTTAATTTTTGCACACCAGTAAATTTACGAAATGTACATGCACTTGTTAGGCTTCCTGCGTTATGCTCATTGACTTGTACGCATGCTTCTGGATTAATGGCATTGTGTAGTCAAGTTATTGAATTAATGGCATTGTGTAGTCAAGTTATTGAATTAATGGCATTGTGTAGTCAAGTTATTGAATTAATGGCATTGTGTAGTCAAGTTATTGAATTAATGGCATTGTGTAGTCAAGTTATTGAATTAATGGCATTGTGTAGTCAAGTTATTGAATTAATGGCATTGTGTAGTCAAGTTATTGAATTAATGGCATTGTGTAGTCAAGTTATTTGAATTTTTAATCGCCCCCCCCCCTCCTACCACAGTTTGCTTTCTGTCTTATTCGAATTTAATCATCGGTCCTTTTCCTCGTGGATTCAGAAGCTGCTGTTGAAACCTTCAGCGTGTGTTATACAGTCAAAAGCCCTCTGCGAAACTATAGTCGATGTATAATAAACCTTTGATCGTGGTAAACGTTGGTATATATGTCTGATCTCCAACTCCACAAGTTCTGTATTCATAAATTATATATTTGTGAGAAAGCCGGCTCATGGAAGTCAACTTTTCCGTGCGGGCTGTAGAGTAAATCAGCTTTTGTTTGAGCTTCAGTGCAATGGAATAGTGTCTAACTGGAAAACTCGGTTGTTTTTATTGTACTTTGTAATATCACGCAATGTAGCGTCGAAAATTTAGGATCTTGGTTTTCTACCCATAATAGCTTGAGCATGTATCCGATGACGAAGGGGTCGAAGCCACGGCGCGGAAATTTATTATTGCTGTTGATGAGCAAAAACTCAGAATTTTATATTTACAGCGCGCATTAGCCACTGAGATTGCGCAGCTGCCGGCATGATATCAGCAGATAGGTGACTTAAGTCCGTGGTAGTTAGGCTACAAGTGCTGTAAGGATCATTACCAGTGTGTACCCGAATGCCATATCACTTCGTCAGTGCTGTCGTTGATTAGAACCGTTTCGAGAGGGAAATTTTGACCTATCAGACCGTCCCAAAGCCGGAAGACCCGCAACAGTGGATATGGACATGTTGAAGACCTTAGTGGAGACCGGCCTACATGTGAGCACTCGGGAGTTGGCCGAACAGCTGGGGACTTCCCACACGAACATTACGCACCGGCACCAATTTAAGAGTCCACTTTTGTGCTGTGAGATTTGGTACCCTATCAACTCACAGCTGAGCAGATTGCATGAGTGCATGCGTTTCCCTGCTTGCACGTGACCAAGTTGAACCGTTCTTGGACCACATTGTTACAGGTGACGAGAAATGATTTCTGTGTGACCATGTCCGCGCACGGAAACTGTGGTTCAACCGAAAACAGAAGCCAAAGCCGGCTTACACCCACGTAAAGTGATGCTATCTGTTTTGTGCGGCTCAAAAACACGGCGTGTCGTTGTTTTTTGAGCCGCTGCCGGATAACACCGCTATTACCGCCGATGTGTACAGCCGTCAGGGCGACGATCTGCACTACTGAACCGCAAGGGCGTCCTCCTACAGCAGGATGGAGACGAGACCTCATACATCACGGGAGACCAGTCACAAGATCAGGAACCTGGGCTGGGAGCTGCCGCCGCACCCAGCCTAGTCGCAAGATCAGGAACCTGGGCTGGGAGCTGCCACCGCACCCAGCCTAGTCGCAAGATCAGGAACCTAGGCTGGGAGCTGCCGCCGCACCCAGCCTAGTCGCAAGATCAGGAACCTGGGCTGGGAGCTGCCACCGCACCCAGCCTAGTCGCAAGATCAGGAACCTGGGCTGGGAGCTGCCACCGCACCCAGCCTAGTCGCAAGATCAGGAACCTGGGCTGGGAGCTGCCGTCACCCAGACCAGTCGCAAGATCAGGAACCTGGGCTGGGAGCTGCCGTCGCACCCAGACCAGTCGCAAGATCAGGAACCTGGGCTGGGAGCTGCCGCCGCACCCAGACCAGTCGCAAGATCAGGAACCTGGGCTGGTAGCTGCTGCCGCCGCACCCAGACTAGTCGCAAGATCAGGAACCTGGGCTGGGAGCTGCCGCCGCACCCAGCCTAGTCGCAAGATCAGGAACCTGGGCTGGGAGCTGCCGCCGCACCCAGCCTATCCCCCGACTTCCACCTTTGCAACTACCAAGCGAACCATCTTTTCCGGTCGTTGCAACAGTTCTTGGAGGAGAGCGGTTCGCCAACCAGGGCGTGTCAAACGCGCACTTATTCACTTCTTTGTGTCCACAACATCACAATTCTACAGGGACTGTGTCCAACAGCTGCCCGGATAATGGGAGCAGGTTGTAACAAACAATGGCGATTGCATTTTGGACTGACTTGTATATACCGTAATTAGCAGTTTTCTGCTGTCTTGCATTAGCAGACATTACTTTGTCCAACCCAATATGTACCCACTGGTACGGTATCACGTGACGTATGTCCGACCCCACGGGTGCTAGTAAAAAAAGCGAGCTGAATCTCTTGTCCTCTGTAGTTTATTTAGTACAGTCAAAAGAGATCTGCCCGCTGCTCGTATGCGTAGTATGCCTAAGCAGAAAGATCAATGCCTAGCGTTGTGCGCCTCAGCCATTTCGTAATGGGCTTTGCAGAGTCGCATTTAGTTTGGGTGACCCTGAGGCCCGTACCCGCCGTATGAGGTATCACTTAGCCCTCCTTCGTAATTGACTTGCTTATTTTTAATTTTATTACATGTGCATTTATATATATATGTTTTGAAATATATACTTTACGAATAATTATAAACGCTTTTTAATATGGAGATTTTTTGTCGCTTCCCGTGGGTAGTTTTCTCAGGCAGCTTTTTTTTTGCGTTTTCAATACTTTGAGCGTTTCCGTAAAGTATATCCTGGGTGCACAACTGGAGCTTCGTGTAGTGGCTACGTCGCAGTTTCTGGGAAGGATATTTGTACGGAAGCCCCCAGAAAGGAACAAAGAACAATAATTCGTTCCCTTATCGCAGAATCGAAGGGGACAAACCATTCTTAGGAATGATTTATGCTCTTGGCAGACAAGTTGCATCCCCATCGACGTAAATGGGTCAACGGCGAATGAGCTTGCGCAGACCGGCAAACGCATAACCGAGGACTAAATTGTAACAGATTGGTGTCAGTATGGAAATGTTCAAGCGATATTGTACAGTCTTCTTCACTACAGAAAAGTTTGTGCGCAGTGTCTATCAAAATGTCTAAACGCTGCACAAATAGAGGAATGCTATTGCAGTGACAGGACTACTTCAGGGAGGGAACAGACTTTTTCGATCGCATAGTTGCTGGTGATGAGACATGTTGCAAGCGTTGCAGCGGAAGCACACCTTATCGCCAAATCCGAAGATGTTAAAAGCGCAATCAAGAGCAAGCAAAGCGATGTGCACCTTTTTCTTCGGCCTCCGCTGACCTTTCCATGGTGACCCCTCCCCCGGAGCATGGTCAACCGATAAATGCGGATAGGTACAGGGAGACTGAAGTTACATCGTGCGATCAAGAGCCCAGATCTTCTGAGAGCCGAAGGTAGAGAAAGGCAGGCAGGGCGGCGCCCGACCTGCATTTCCTTTAGCCCGTCCTAGCTACTCTCACAACAGTTTAGGGTCTAACATCTTTCATATCTGTAGCGTAAAGTCTTTTCGACTTCTACGCTGTTTTAACACATCAATACACTAGGAAAAAGTTCCTAAATAAAAGAAAACCTTAACGGCCAGACGAAACAACAGAAGTCAACTTAAGGAAAAGCTTTATTCAGGCTGTAGAAGACACTTCCATAACTGAACGATAACATCACAATGTACTCCACACATGATCACAACACTCTTTTCAATAATCATCAGTTTACAATACAACGCTCTTGTACAACGCTCTTGATAATCGCTCTCTTCAACGCCCTCAAGCAATCGATCAGTCGTCGTTTTTTACGCTTTCCAACCGTAGGTTGAAGCTTTGTCCGTCCGTCCGTCCGTCTGTCCGCACGATAACTGGCGTAAAAATGGGTCGATTTCGATGAAATTTTAGTATGTGGTAGGGGACCACCCGGGGACGAACCCTATTGAAAATGGGACAAATGGGGTCAAAGGTCACGACGTAGGAGTGGGATCATTCCATTACCCTTATGAGTAATAACTTGCGTAAATATGGTTCGATTTCAATGAAAGTTTACTGTGTGGTAGGAGACACTAGGGACGAACCCTATTGAAAATGGGGTCAAAGGTCACGACGTAGGAGTGGGATTTTTCCATTGCCCTTATGCGTCATAACTTGCGTAAATATGGTTCGATTTCAATGAAAGTTTACTATGTGGTAGGAGACCGACTGGGGACGAACCCTATTCAAAATGGGTGAAGTGGGGTCAAAGGTCAGGACATAAAATCGGGATGCATTCCATTGCCCTTATGCGTCATAATTTGCGTAAAAATGGTTCGATTTCGATGAAATTTCAGTATGTAGTAGGGGACCACTGGGGACGAACCCTATTGAAAATGGACGAAATGTGGTCAAAGGTCAGGACATAGGATTGCGATCCATTCCATTGTCCTTATCCCATATTATTAAGGTGGACGTCGAGTAATTTTGCTTCCTATACTTCCAATGGAAAACTTTTGTACACATTTCCTTCACAATTAATGTGTTCCCAAGGATGAGAATTTGAACATCGATTGAAATAACTTCATATTATAACTTGGAAAACTTAATATTTTCTAAAACATAACCATAATTATATTAAAAAGCAATAACTTTTCCTTTGGTGGTGTTGAAACCAGAGAAAAGATGGCGCGACCTGTACTTTGATGACGCCAGTGGACAAAAAAATGTTGGATTGCATAATTACGGTTATGGTTTAGAAAATATTAAGTATTCCAAGTTATGAAATGAAGCTATTTTAATCGATATTCAAATTTTCATCCTTGTGAACGCATTACTTGTACAGAAAAAAGATGGCGGGACCTGTATTTTCATGACGTCAGTAGACAAACAAATGTTGAATTGCATAATTATGGTTATGTTTTAGAAAATATTAAGTATTGCAAGTTTTAAAATGAAGCTATTTTAATCGATGTTCAAATTTTCATCCTTGGGAACGCATTGTGAAGAAAATGTGTACAAAAGTTTTTCCATTGAAAGTATAGGAAGCAAAATTACCTGACGTCCACCTTAAAGTAGCAATTCTTGTATGTATGTACATTTTATTTTGAAAACGGCTGTAAGAATTTTGAAAGTGTTAACCTACCGTTTTCTGGTACTAGAAATCGATTTAGCTTGATCTCGACTTTAGAAGAATTCGTATAGTGGGTTAAATAACCACCCCGAATTATAACGTTTTTAGTGATGGCGTTCCATTAATGTTACGAATGCTTAGAAATCTTATGACGTCACAACTCGCGTTTGAGAATGTTGGCGCGCGGTCATGCCATCTATCTCATTACTTCACGCGTTGTTTGTGGATCCTATTAAAGATTTATGACGTCACACCTTGCTAGCAGATGGTCGCGATTCCCATCTGCCTCATTACGTCACGCGTTGTGTGCGTATGTCCGTCAGCACGATAACTCGCGTAACAACCGTTGGATTTCGATGAAATTTTAGTATCTAGTAGGGGATCACCTGGGAAGGAACACTATTTAAAGTGAACGAAATGGGGTCAAAGGTCAGTTCATAGGAGAGGGATCCATTCCCATGCTTTTATGCGCCATAACTAACGTAAAAAAGGTTCGATTTCGATGAAATTTTAGTATGTGGTAGGGGACTACCTGGCGACAAACCTTATTGAAAATGGGCGAAATGGGATCAAAGGTTAGGACACAGGAGCGGGACCTATTCCACAGCCCTTATTTATCATAACTTACGTAAAAATGCTTCGATTGCAACAAAACTTTATCATGTTATTTCGGAGGTATACTAAGCCGGTTCTGTTGAATATCATCGAAATGGGATCAAAGGTCAGGGCACAGGACCGAGATTTATTCCACAGCCATTATTCTCATAACTTGAGTAATGATTTCTGTAATGTTGGAAAGCGTATTATAATCAATGCATTGCATGATTTTACTAACTTATCTCTTGCTCTTATCACGATCAGGCATACGTCACGTGCATTCAACCTCAATTGTGTTGCCAAACGTATTCGTTTGAGGGAAAAGATATTTCGTTAAGCGCGAAGAATACTGAGAATAAACTCAAGATTTACATAGGGAAAGAAACTAAAAAAGGAAAGTTAATCTAGAATATACGTTACATATCGTTTGCCCGACCTCAATCATCGGCGATCCGTCCCAACTTCACTGTCAAGCAAGGGGCGTGGGGTCTTGTATAACATGGGATTATCCTTCTCCAACTTTTGAAGGAGACGCTACAAACTTTCGGCGGGTGGTGCTTCAATTTCTTGCTGACCTCTCGTCATATGTCATTGGCACTCGCACGAAATACACCTTGGACGACATTGTGCGAATGACTCTTCATCGTTGTTTCCATGCACAGCCAAGATCATTTTGAGATCGGAATCTATTGTCTCTGATCGCATTGTGGTATAAGTGCTTTTATTACTTCAGTGACTTTTTAATTTCATATTCTATTTGTGTGAGATGTTATGGATGCCGGCCGGGTTTTGTTTAATCATATATCAAATATTTTCTTCTGATTTTAACTTATTTAGCTATGATTTCTACGGCACTATTTAAAGATGTCTTTCCGTAATCTTGCATTTGGAATCATTCATCTTTGTAATGAAAACAAAGGAACACTGGCAAGTTTAATTTTTGCCGTAGGTTAAAGTAAAGTAGAATTCCGATATCGTAAATATTTTTTGTCCATTTTCTTGAAGTATCTGAAACGACGATATTTCTAACTAACTACTTACGACAAAACACAAAAGCCTCAGCAACTTTATCTGAAGTCATCATTCTCAAGCTGTGCTTGCCAGTTTGATAATTAAACAACGACATTTTTGAAAACGGGAAATCAGTACGTCGTCATACTTGAGATGACATATTGCGGTTTAATAAAAAGATCGTTGCTGTTTTTACTTGTGAGTTTATTGTTTATAAAAAGGTCTTTTTTAATTCTGCTGGCGATTAGAAACTTCGCGTGTGTGTCGACACTCTTCATCTGCATAATAATTAGTCAAAATGAAGTGGCATTTCATTGTGGCCCAGCCTCTGTGATTAATTGTCATCATGCTCTTGCGGAAAAGCCCCCAAATATGTTATGAATGACGTTTTCCGCCAGAATTGCTATCAACACAACGAAGCACGAATAAATCTTCCAGATAAAACGACCCATTTATAAATCGGCGCGAGAGTATTTTATCGATGGGATTTCCATTTAAGTAATGAACTTTAACAGCTTCAAAGCTCTTGTTAATTAGTGTCTGTTTGAATAGGAATCTGAAGAAAGCTTTTGAAAACCTCTTAAGAGAAATTCTGTTTTTGCGGGCTATCTTCGGATTTATCCTGTAAAACTTTTACTTTAAGATCTCTCTCTCTCTCTCTCTTTGCTTTGTGTAAATAGCACTTTATGTTTTACCTTCAACATAGCGCAGAATGGGTAGCCCCAGCTAATGCCGGTATCAGATTCTGTTTGAGAGGGGATTAGGAAAACAAAGACATTCAGTTTATGTAATTCGAGCTGCTTAAGTACTTAATAAAAACTCGTGTTGCACGATCTACCTACTCTTTAAAGCATAAATACCGATTTAAGTTTGGTGGTGGTGAATTTAATGGCGTGCAGGGCGCATAAGACAAAGAACTAAAAAAAGAACAAGTAGAACAAATAATGATCTAATTAACGTTGGAAACCCGCAACGTGCTGTTTGTTTTCGAAGTGCCACCCGTTAGTGTAATGATATTACCGTATACTGGAAAAAATGTCGTAAGAGTATAAAGTTTAAAGCAACTGCCGAGAAAATAGTTTTCATATCTTGCACCGGAAATGATTGTTTCGTCTGCCTCATTTATCCAATGAAGTGCTAATTTTTTATCTGCTTCCATAAGCTATACTTCTATAGTAAAAATTCTCTTAATACGTGGCGTCAGTAAATAAACAAAGACATCGCTCTTTCCACGTTTATCAACACATAGCAACCGAAAAGTTGTTATCCGGCCATAGATGGGATCGTATCCCAGATCTTTCGATATCTAGCCGAGTGCATTCACCTTACGCTACAATGGCCAACAATCAACGGCGCTATGTGCGTTTATCTGTCACTTTCTGACAACACATATACGTAGGATGGGCCCAGCAACTGAGAAGTCCCCATCTGGTGGACATTAACAGCACAAGCTGTGACGTACCTGCCAGCAGGACGCACACGACATAAAGGCAGATAGGAATCATAATAATCGTCTGCGTAGCTCAGTTGGTAGAGCGACTTGTTCCGGAATAAGCGGCCTCGGGTTCGAATCCCGGCGTAGACAAAAAATGACGGAGAAATTTAATTCATTATAAATGGCGCCCGAACTATCCGGATGACCCGGCCGTTCAAAATCTCGCATTGGTGTGATGTTATTTCCACACCGCGAGACAGGAAAAATCAGAGAATTCCTTCTCCAGCGCTTCGAAAAATAAAAACATGTGATGTTGCATTCCACACAGCAGATTGACTGGGAGTTCTCAAGTGCACGTTCTACAGTGGATGGCTGCCTGCAACGATTCATGGTCACGGCTGACCCGTGGGCCATGCCCCCGGCCCTCTTTCGGGGGGAGATGTGACGTACCTGCCAGCAGGACGCACACGACATAAAGGCAGATAGGAATCATAATAATCGTCTGCGTAGCTCAGTTGGTAGAGCGACTTGTTCCGGAATAAGCGGCCTCGGGTTCGAATCCCGGCGTAGACCAAAAATGACGGAGAAATTTACTTCGTTATAAAGCTGTATATTTATTATAGCAAATAAATCCAAAGGTCGAGAAAAATATTGAAAATCCTCTGGCGTCCGTGAATAAACAAAGACATCGTTTTTTCCACGTTTATCAACACACAACAACCGAAAACCGGATAATTTTCGGTTGCTATGTGTTGATAAACGTGGAAAAAGCGATGTCCTTGGTTACTCTATACTGCTATGTATAATGGCTAAATCCATTTCAGAGGGTGCGTAACTCAACGCTGTCTGCAATGTGGCAGTGAACAGATTGGGAGATAGTTTCACCTTGTCTCACTCCCAGTACGAGACTATCTCCCGTGCACTTAAGTGTCACACTGCAGAATGTTTTTGAATCATTTACAAGGAATAAAGATTTAGCCCAAATTGTTTAACCCACCTTCATTTTGCCGACAACAGTCTTTGACTAGAGTGAAAATGTGGGATTAAACACCAACTTACAAATAAAAAATATGTATTAGGTGTAAAAATAAGTTTTAAAGCGTTTTGTGTGACGTATAAGGCTAATTTACATGTCCGACATTCCCCCGCATTGTCATGTGACCGTAACTGGTCCAGAGTATAAAGTAACACAGAAGTTTGCCCAACACTCAAACGCACTTGCACATCGGTAGATGAAAAATGACAAGCGGTACTGCATTTATTCGACACTACATTCGTTACATATTTCATCAAGGAAAAAGTGCTGCGAAAGCATGTGCATAGCAGAAAATCTTTGCTATGGGAAATTATTACGGGTGATGAAAAGTGGATATGGTACGAAATCCCAAACTCAAAAAACACTGGGTAGACCCCGCAGAAGCAACGACTTCGACACCGAAACGCAATATTCACTGCAAGAAAGTTCTGCTGTGCATCTGGTGGGATATGAAGGGTGTGCTCCATTATGAACTATTGGAACAGAGTCTAACTGTTACTGCTGATCGCTACAAGCAACAATTGCTGCGATTGAACCGGAAAAAATCTGTCTGAAACTTCTATTCACAAAGGATTGCGTCCCATGAAATTACTGCATGACAACGCTAGGCCGCATATCTCGAAATCTTTCAAGGAAACGTTATTGACGCTTGGCTGGGAAGTTTTGGAGCACCCGGCGTATAGTCCCGACATAGCCCCTTCAGACTATTATTTGTTCCAATTGATGCCACATGGTTTGTCTTCTGTACGGTTCCGGACATGTGACGAAGTGCAAAAATGGGGTGAAGACTTCATCGTGTCACGTGATGAAGTATTCTTCATGGCTGGAATCCGTCAGTTGCCGGACCGATGACGATAGATGATAGATAATGACAGCGCATATTTTGATTCGTAAAGGTATTTATTCGTTGATCATAGTTGATTTATTCATATTTTGATTCGTTGTTTTCTCTCAAATTACATGTTGCGTTGTCTTAAAACGCTTCAAAACTTATTTGTACCCTTCATACAGTGCTTTTACAAGAACTGAAGGTTTAGAGGGTGATGAGGTAAATTTAGAGAACATTCATCTTTGACTACAGATATCAAGAGAAGCACGCATCGAAGAAGAAATTAATGGCAGTATTAAATTTGGCAGAAATGCGTTTGGAAGAAACAGTACAATTTTCAAAAGTAATTGGCCATTATGCTTTAAAAGAAAATTGTTTCATGAATGCAACCTTCCATTTCTTACTTATGGATAAGAGACATAAACTATAAACAACAACAACAAAACAAAAAACATACTGATTCTGAAGGCAACTGGAAGAATCACTGAGAGATGTATGCTTGGTGTAACCCTGAAAGACAGAAAACAAAAATGATAAACTGATCAAGGTTGCCTGTTTTCCGGTGTTGGTGAATTGGGGGGAGTGAAAACAACTTGGGGTAGGCTGTGTCCGGAACACACCCGAAGGTTTTATTTACGTGGATATGTGTTTGACAGTAAGAGGTTTGAGGTAGAAGTCGGTTGATAAATAAAGGAGGAATGCAGTTAGACTATAATTTTATTTATTAAAGGGCGATGATATGAGAAGTAACAAACATATGGTATACAATTCACATCTATGTTTCGGGCAGTACTTAAGTATTGCCTAAGGTAGTTGGTGGGGAACTTGTGGCTTTCCCCCGGTTGCCGGCATACCCACACACGGCCATCAGACTGATAGCTCGTGTATCTGGATTCATCAGTCCATAGGACCAGTTTCCATTGATCTACTGTCCATGATAAATGTTCTTTACACCATGCTAAAGGACGAGTAGCATTCAGAGTGGAGATGAAAGGGTTTATGAGCAGCCGCACGACCACGGTCACCCCTGAAATGAAGTTCTCTGCGAATGGTACGTGTACATACCGGGGTTCTAGCATTTTTACTCACATGTACACTAAGGTCTTGTGCAGTACTCCGTCCATTAGCTGTAACGACTTTCCTGAGGCTTCGACGTCCTCTATCACTGATTTTCTTTGGTCTGACGGTACGTTTTGCTGCTTCAGGCATGCCATGTGTCTTTCACTTATTCAGTACATCCAAAACAGTTGACTTGGGTATGTTTAAACGCATCTCGGTTTCTCTTATGGACAACCCACTAATATAACACCCAACAATCTTTTCTTTCTCAAAGTCAGTCTCTCCCGTCGTGACATTTTCACTCAACCTCATAGTGCGATATGGTCGCGGTCAGCTGGAGACTTGTTTTTATACCGCTTGCAGCTGTACTACGCGTCTTAACAGAGCAGCAGATCCGTTCATTTGCTTTTGAAAGGATGTCCGGTGACTTTTGTCAATATAGTGTATATCCCATCCTCGAATTTTGCATACAAGAAAGCAGTTTCTACATCATATGATGTATTTGCCACGTTTTCATAGCTGCAAAAGCAATTAAGCATCAAAAACTGTCTGCTTTCATTACTGGCAAAAAATTTTCATTGTAGTCTTGCCCAAACCTTTTGAGAACATCCAAGTGCAACAAGCCTTGCCTTGTATATTTTGCTTCCTGATTTTTTTCTCTTTTTACTGAACGCCCATTTACATCTTTATAGGCTTTTTACGCCTTCAGGTAAATTTACTATGTTTCATACTTTATGAGCCTTGAGAGACTTCATTTCTCTCTCTATTGCTTCTTTCCACTTGTCTGCATCAGGCTTTTCAAACGATTTCGGTATGCTGCACTGAATTTCAACTTCATGAATTTCATCATGAGGATTGTAATCCAGATATTTTGATGTGTCTTCTCAATCTGAAGATTCATAAGTTTTTTAAGCCTGGCTTGTGGACTCAGATATGGTCTCTTGTTCTACAGCAATTCTTTGAGGTTCATTTTCACTTTCTGCAGTGATTTCCATTGTGGTTCATAGATGATTTGCTCATCTTGCTCATTGAATTCTGTTTCTTCTTGATCACCAGGCACATCTTGAAAATTTTCTTCATTTTCACTGACGTTTAACATTTCATAATCTTGAATTTTAAAGTTTGTTGTTTCCAATATTTCGCTTCCTTTCTTGTCTTCCATGAATTTTACATCTCTAAATTGTACAATAGTATTTTTTATTGGATCATAGAGACGGTAGGCTTTCCTATTACTTGAGCATCCCATAAAAATTCCTGCTGCTGTTTTGGGTTGGAGTTTTCTTCTTTCATGCTTTGGAATTCAGTAGTACTATGTACATCCAAAGATTCGCATGTCACCCACAGTAGTTTTTTTTTCCTGAAAATGTTTCTTCTGGGATTACTGTGTCCTTTTTCCTTACAGGAGTTCTGTTTTTTATGTAAGTGAAAGTGTTAGTTGCCTCTGTCCAAAATTTCACTGGAAGTTTTGAGCCTATCAGTAATGCTCCGGTACCTTCAATTAGTGATCTGTTGGCTCTTTCACAAATTCCATTTTGTTGTGGCGTCTAGACTGTAGTCAAATGATGTTCAATACCCCTTGCCTTAAAATATTTTACAGCTTGTTTAGAAATTATGAACGATCCTGTTCTTCTTATTTTTGCATTAATGGTGTTTTCAATTTGCTGAATAAAAGATAATTTCTCTAGTGTTTCATTTTTGTTCTTTAAAACATGTGTGAACATTTTTCTGGAATAGTCAACTACAACAGTTTATATATATATATATCTGGCATCTCCAATTGATTTTGTTAAAAATCAAGTGGTTTAGTTGATTGAATTTTCTGCACATTTTGAAGGATAGTCTGGGATAGTATGAAAGCCTTTTCTAGAATATTTTGCTTGAATACAGATTTCACAAGATCCAAGGTTTGTAATTTTTCCGTCAAGTTTGTGGACCATGGAATGTGTTTTCATTTGGTTCATGTATGTTTCATTTACATGTCCAAGTCGTTCATGCCAATTTTCCCATGTCATTTCTCCTGCTTTCATAATTACAGATTTGCTACTCATATAATCTTCAGTTTACCACAAAAAAAAAAAAAAACAGTTTACTCTACTAGCATTTAATAGGTTTTTCCCATTTTCCATAATATGGCCACCATTCGAGCCGAAAATTACTTCTTGGTTATCCTCGACCAATTTATTAAGATATCAAGTTTCCTGAAAGCTGAGGAACATATGAAACATCCTTCATTAATAGTATTTTATTATTTTCAGTTTTTAATTCTACAGTGCCCATAGTCATTGCACGTATAGTGGAATTATCTGCCAGTTTTATTAACTTGTTATCTTCCCTTGCATTGCTTATCCACTTTGAAGTAGATGCCATATGTGATGTAGCCCCACTGTCCAGAATCCATTCATTTTCTGAATATTTTTCTGGTTTTTCTGTCTTGACTGTCAGGACAGTGTAACCTTTATTTGTTTCATCATCTATGACATTCGCCTTTTGATGCTTTGGATAAAATTTTACCGTGTGATAATGTTGAACATCAGCTTCGCTTTTTTCACTTCCCTTCCGTTTATTATCTGCATTGTGCCAACATTCAGCAAATTTGTGATTAGGCTTAGAGCAAATATGGCACATGATTTTCTTTAAATTTACATTTTGTCTGGGTTAGTATGAAAGCCTTTCTCTATAATTTACTTTATATGCTGAGGAATCGTGTATATTTAGGGTAAGCTCATTTCTTTCATGGTGAGCTTAAAAAATCTACGCGTATCAGCCATCGTAGCACCTTCAAAATGATCAAATTACATTGCTATGAGGTTATATTTACCCGGTAAACCCCTAATTAGTACATCGATAAATTCTTTGTCATAAAATATCCACCCCTAATATTCGTGCCGTTTCGAGCAGTTTTTCAGCTCTTAATAAATAATCCTGCCAATTTTCACTTGCTCCCATTGTAATTCTAAAAACGTCATTTCTCGCCTCTACCATCCTGCGTTTTGAACCGCCTTCATAACGCATATGTAGCGACTGCCAAAATTTGTTTACTAGTTTGACAAGTTAGAACTAGAGCAACTTTTGTATCTGACATGGAACATGTTATAATTCCTTTCGCCTGAGAGTAGCTCTTTTTTCATATAGCCTTTTCAGCTACGTCTTTTGGAGGGTTTTCAGTTTAAAACGCTATCTAACTCTTTACTTTCCAGAATGCACAACATTCTGTACTTCCATGATGTAAAACTTTTTCCATCAAATTTTGGAAGTTGTGTGTCTTCCATCTTACAGTGAATTAATTTCTGTAACTAAACGTGAAGACTTACAAGCCAAAAGCAAACATGGTGGAGTTGAGTTTCTCTTCGAAGAACGAAAGTAAAAATGGCGCAGGCTTCTTTAGTCTGTTCCGTGCTCATCATTCTGTTTCCACTCCTGGGCCCATAACCCTTTGTGAGTGGTAGGATTGATTTGATGGCTTCGGGTGATCAAATTCTTTTATTGCCGGATTCTTGTTTTATCTTCTTTGCTACGATGTATCCAAAGCACTACTACACTTTAAATCACTTATCACAATCACATTTTTAAAACATACTTTATTACATAAAAATGACAGATAGAAACACCGAGCTCGCTACATAACTCCACTACTACCTCTCTCTACGGAGAACATCGAAGTGACGCTCTTACGTCACACCCAGTCTGTACAATGCGATGCGCCCCATCTATTAAGCTAAATAGTACATAAGAGAATGAGAATTACAAAATTTTCAACAGAATATATATGTCAAGCCAAAATTGTCTTTCATGAACTTGAGTAAGTTGGTGTTTTGTTGCCCATCAATGTTAAAGTCATCAGTGAGAATGATAGGCACTTGGGTATCCGGTACCATACTTGTTATAATTTTCTTGATGTTTTCAGAGTAGTCGCCTAGCATCCGGAACATAAAGACCTCTAGTGATGTTTGTGAAACGTTGCAATGAATGTAAACCGAACCAAGCTTGAAGCTAGTTTGAGCAGACGCTGTCACATCAACCGGACACATGTCACCTACATAATAGTCTGGAATTCTCAATCTGTTGTTGATTGAGACATTTACGGGTTGGCAATCTGTTAGACTATTGATGTTTCTGCAAATGGCAACTCTCCCCGCAGTTCGTTTTGCTGGCGAAGTGGTACGTTTCGAAATTGATGGTTTGTGTTAGACTATTGCCCTATTTTTATCGCCTTCAATGCGAAAAAGGGCTGATGTATGAGACTAGAATCGTCCATCGAAGTTTCACTCACTGCAAAGTAGTCTATTGGTGTTCACATGTACTAGTTGTAGAAGTTCTTGGTTGTGACTAGAAGCGTTGCGCCTCTTCGGCTTTCTTCTGTCTATAAGCCCTACATCCTTCTGCATTAGTCTTTTTAGGCTCATTCGATTCTTTTTGGGTTCTTCTTTCTTCTGATATACGTTAGTAGTATTTTGAGTCGGACTTTTGCTTCAAGTATTTAGATAGTTTGATTTTCTCACAAATATTTTTTCGTGTATCACTTATAACTAATAAAGTATTTATTAAATGTTTATGAATTATTGGTTTTTAGATCTCATCCAGACGAATCGTTTGCGACCAGTATCACGGTCTTGAGTTGTTTGCGACCTACCTCTACGCGATCTTGAGTTGTACTGATTTCAAGGCACTTGAAATCGATACTGATTTTTCAAGACTCAGGGTATTCGACTTCAAAAGGGCGGACGCCCTCACTTTTCCCCGCGCATGCGCATGACCTTGAAGTTGATATTTTTAGAATCATTAGAACTCTTTGTCACTTATTACATTTTAGCTATTTGTTATAATTTGGAAATTATAAGCACTTGATCAATCGTAAGAAATTATGTCGGGCAAGATTTCCTAGAGGGTACCCCCAATGGTACCAATTTTAAAGACCTTACCACGTTAAAAAAAGTTTTACATGTGCGTGGGGTTTACCGAGAGGGGACAGATCAAGTCTTTTGTCAGCATGCCGTACTTCATAAAATCGACATTTCCTAAATTTAAAGCTTTACAAATTTTGAAGATGACAATAAGATTTTTGGTGTAAATGTGACAAGGATGGTAAGTCAGATAATATCCGAAAACTTGAAAATTTTCATCGTCCTGGAGCGGGACTCGAACCCGCGTCTCCCAGATAGCGCCCGGGTATGCTAACCACTACACCACCCAGAACGACCAGGTTTCAAATTTCCGATTAATTTGAATATAACCATCACAGGATACGCTGGTGGAGACAACCAGCATTCATGTTTAGCGAATCTGGAGGTTAAGAATCATATCTCGTGATTGCCCGGAGAAGCAGATAAATCCTGAAAGAAATACGGGATTACGCCATGTAATACAAATTTTGAAGATGACGATCCGATTTTTGGCGTAAATGTGACAAGGATTGTAAGTCAGATAATACTTTATCTGACTTACCATCCTTGTTATCCTTGTTACTTTATCTTAATCTGCTTAGGACTAAATCAAAGTTGGGACTAGTGAATTCTGATTCACTAGTCCCAACTAGTCCGGAACTAAATGGGCAAACAATTATTTTCTACCTCTGGAGTGGATGATGACATGATCAAAGTAAAGATTCTCAAGTGGCAATGGACAGGGTATATTCCTTGAACTGACAACCGGTTGGATACCAAGGAACAGGAAAAGACCCAGAAGACGACCACGTGAAAGATGTGGATGAAATTCGAAAGCGCGCTGGAGTGATGTGGAAGAGAACTGCTCAAAACAGAGATGTGGAAGAGACAAAGGGGGATACCTTCATCCAGCAGTGGATCGAGAATCATTGATGATGATAACGGCTTGAACGTCACATCAACCTGTCACTTCACGACGAGAACTCCTGGGTGGATTAGATCTCTTAGATCGTTCGATTGATTTGTGCACTGAACGGCTAGTAAGTTTGTGCAGACGAGAATAACTGAGTAGTTCTGTTGATGGAAGATTTTTCTAGCAGACATATGACGGAGTTAGTTTATATAAACTGCGATTTGTATTGCCGTATTTTTTTCGTATAGGGTAAACAGTGGTAAATTCGTGATAATTACAGATATTTCCATTTTAATCACAAAAATTTATCGCCCATGTTTATCAAACCCCAGTACCCCATACGCAGCACATTTGTACATGCCAGTAACTTGGAGAACAATCTGACTGTGTGTTCGTGTTCCACAACAGATGTTTTCGCATAATGTTTACCAGTGGTTATTCTATGATAATCTTGGTAACTTCGTGATAATACCTTGCTAAGTTCGTGATAGTGAGCAAGTTGTCTATTTGTTGTATGCATAACATTGCGTGAATGTAAAAAAATATATAAATAATAGTATACATGATATATATTACACAGTTTACTTCCAAATCGGTACACACGAACCGAAGGTTCAAACATTGGGACAACCCCAATTGTTCAGAACCTAGCAGACGGTTGACGCATCTTGCCCCTAACCATAGATTAGTCGACTGCATGGGGGCTGCGGACAGCTTTCTCAGTCGGGAAAAGGACGTGACATCGTAGGTCCAACCGTCTTTAAAAAAGAGGAAGGAGTCCCATAGGAAAGATCAGAATGAAAAGGAGGTGAAGAGAAGAATGAGAGTGCTTCATCACTTAGCATCGCTAAAGCTGAATGCTTAATCACTTAGATGTGTGCTTCATCCCTTAGCATCGCTAAAGCTGAATGCTTAATCACTTAGATGTGTGCTTTCATCCCTTAGCATCGCTAAAGCTGAATGCTTCATCACTTAGATGTGTGCTTCATCACTTAGCATCGCTAAAGCTGAATGCTAAGTGATGAAGCAAACTGAGCAATTTAGTCTTAAGGTATTTGTCTTCGTTAAAATACCCATTTTTGGGCAAAATTTTCGAATTTTTTTTATTATATTACTTGAAAGAGTAGACTTTTAGGAATCCAAAACACTTTGATTTTTGTTTCTACGCTTATTAGAACAGAAGTTATAGCCAATTGAATAAACCGGAAGTGAGATCGACCGAACAGTAAAAAGTTAAACATTGTAATTCATAAGTGATTTTCTTCGCTTATATATTTTTTAATGCTAACAGAATTTATTTGTAATGATTTTGGATTCATTTATTTGCATTTGGCAACACTTAATTAATTAAATAATATATTTTATGTTCTGTGGAATGGCAATCAGTATTATTCTGAGATTTGGTTACGTTTGCTTCGCGCTTTGTTTAGTCATAATTGCTGGTGAAATTTTGTATGTTCCGTTGCTATTTTAGTAGTGAACTTGCTTTAGATTTATTGTTTATCTTTTGAAGTGAATTGCCGCCCCGGTGGCGCAGTGGTCTAAGCGATGGCCTCTGATCATTCGTCCGAAAGGGGTCCGGGTTCGAATCCCGCTGAGGCATGGATGTTGTGTTTGTCTTACAGCACTGGCTCTCTCCCTTCTCTGGAACCAGTGACCCTAAATTAGGGACGGGCAACTGCTTATAGCCCATTGAGCTGCTCACGGTGGTCGTTAAACCTCCAATAAAAAAAAAAAAATTAAGATGCCAAAAGTAAGGTCTAAGAGATCGAAAAAACGATCCTTTCACGGCAATCGCTACACTGCCCCTAAGCCATGTGATAGTAACGATGTAATGACTGCAAGTTCAAGTAAGCTAAAAATTCCGAATATTCAAGTAAATGTATCAGACAATGAAACTGATGCGCCCATAGGCAATAGAATATTTGATATTGAGACTTTAATATCTGTGTTGTCCAAACTATCTTGCCCAGAATGCTTTCAAACTGATTTTAAATTGGTTGAAGATTCAAAATTTGGACTGTGCTCAAACTTGTGTTTAATTTGTAAGTGGTTTTAAAATGGGTTTTTCTTCAACTCGCAAGGAACACAACAAAACCTTGATAAATTCAGCATTAGTTCTTGGATTACGATTAATTGGAAAGGGCTATTCTGCAGGGAGAAAGCTGTTATTCACTTTGAACTTGCCTTTTCTATCTAAGGCAGCTTTCAGACTGCATGAAGGCCACCTATTTGAAGCTGTACAAGCTGCAACTGAACAAAACATGCAAGAAGCAGCAACAGAAGTAAAGAATTTAAAAAGGAGTACATCTAAGAAAGCAACAAAAATTACAGCTTGTGGTGTGTCAGTCGATGGCACTTGGCAGCGACGTGGGCATACATCCCTCAATGGTTGTGTGTCAGTAATTTCCACTGACACTGGGAAAGTTTTAGATTTGGAAGTTATGACACTTGTTACAAGTGTTTTAAAAGAGACTATGATTCGAGTAAGGAGCACCTATGATCAAATCACACAGGATCTGCATCAAGCATGGAATCAGTGGGAGTGTGTAGAGTATTTGAACGGTCTAAAAAAATCGACAACTGAAGTACACCGAATACTATGGAGATGGTGACTCCAAAGGCTATATGGAAGTAAAAGACATTTATGGGCAAGACACAGTTCAAAAACTGGAGTGTATAGGCCATGTGCAGAAAAGAGTTGGTTCTCGCTTGAGGAATTTGAAAAAAAGCAAAAAAGGAATCGGAGGTAAAGGGAAATTAACCGATAAGTTTATGGACAAACTGCAGAATTACTATGGCATTGCTATCCGGAGCAATGTAGGAAATTTGCAGAGTATGCAAAATGCGGTTATAGCTGCATTTTTTCACTGCTGTTCCAGCGACAAGAACATAATTCATGGACAATGCCCGACAGGATCAGACAGCTGGTGTAAATACCAGCGCGCATTATCTGCTGGTAATCATATTTGTGATAAATCTCCTGGTCTTCCAGATTCTGTCATAAAGGTTATAAAACCAGTGTACATGAGTCTGTGTAATCAAGCTCTACTTTCAAAATGTTTGCATGGGAAGACCCAAAACTGTAATGAAAGTTTTAACAATTTGCTATGGACTGTTTTACCAAAAGAAACATTTGTTGGACTGCAGACCATGTTATTAGGAGCAAATATTGCAGTTTTGCTGTTTAATTCTGGTTATTTTGGACTGTTACCTCTGTTCGAAATATTAGGAATACCATTTCAACAAAAGATGGTTAATGATTACTTGAGACTGGACAATGAGCGAATAATGAATTCGAGACGTCAATCCTTACCCACTGCAAAACTTGCTCGGAAAAAAGAAGAGCTGCAAAAAAATCAAAATTGGCACGAAATGAAATCAAGGAAGGTTGTACATATAAGAGTGGTGAATTTTAAATGTGATGAACAAGTAGTATATAGAATTTTCTTCAAATCAAATCTTTTAACGCGTTTTCTGAAAAACTAAATTTTCAGCTATATTTCCGTACGAGAAATGTGAGTACTCAAAAAGTTTTCAGGATATGGTATCGAAATTTTGTTCTATTGTTTGAAATATTCTCTTCTATGCTTTGAACTAAAAGTTAAAGTGTACATGCATATTTGGTGATATTACAAGTGTTTAAACATGATGCGATAAGATTTTTTCAATAAATTTTCAAAAAAATTTTGCAGTTTTTGTTCGATTTGCTATAATGTGAATTTAAGGAATATCACAAAGTTTTTAGTTCATTGCACAGGAAAGGGTTACAGTAATATACAGTATCAAGGAAATTGAAATATATAGAGTTTAATTGATTATACAGTGTTTGGCGTCCGTATGAAATTTTACTTAATTTTTACTCACAATGACACGTTTCATAACATTTTAAAGACATTTTGTCAAAGTTATGTTTTTTTCATGTTTTGCATTGCATATTAACTCGAATTGTGTGTATTTAATTAATTTTGTGTTTAAAAAAAATGCATCTAACGTAGACAAATACCTTAAATGTCACTGTTCTGCTTTCGTTTGTTTCTGACCGTGGTGATGAGTTTGGAAGCAATTTGTAATTTTCTTAAATTCATTGGAGGAAGCGTATATGGATTTGTGTGACTTGCCAGTTTATGAATTTTTGGAAAAGATCTTACTTGGTCCAGGGTATAGTTGTTGTATGTCGTCTTGCAATAGTTGTTTGAATAATGTGTCAGCCGAAGAACTCGTATTGCATTGACTATTTATCATATTTGACTTATTTTTGGAGGTTAAAGGAACACAGGTTATTAATGTTGATTTTTATATTAGTTAATTTACTCAGTTAATTAACTTAGTCATTTTTCATTATTAATATATTTAGTTAATTGATTTATTCATATTTAATCTTTTATATTTAATTCATTCAATTTATTCAATTCAATTTACACATTTAGGTGGTTTATTCATTTTCTTTGGTAATATTTAATTTGTTCAATTAAGTGAATTATTGCTTTTTAGTTTATTCAGATTTGATTTATTCATTTGCACATTTTATTTAATAAACAGTTTACTTTAGTAAAATATGGAATACATATTTTTATTGGGCCGCGGATGGCCTAGTGGGCAACGTTCGTTACTGCCACGGAAAGGACCTCAGGTTCGATCCCAGGCAGGTACGAACGCTCGATCCACTAAATATCCGCCTTGCGTCGGATGGGCACGTTAAGCCGTCGGACTCCGGGTACTGGCCCCCGGTAATAAGTAAGGGTGTCTTTCTCCCCCTTTCTACCTCGCTTCAGTGTCACTTTCCTGTCTGGTACTGTAGCCCAGATCTCCTAGCTTCCTATTTCTAAGGGTTGTTTAAGACCTGGGGTCAGACACTCCCTTCCTAAAATTCTCTACATATGATCATGCATATTTTTATCAATAAAATACTGTTTTTTCCATGAAGTGCCGTTTTCGCGTTTTAATTTCGGATATTATCAGTAGCTTTCACAAGCGTCGCACATGAACACATCTTTATTTTCATCGTAAGAGTTTTGGCACTTCATGTGGTACTATAGTAACCCACTGAGCTCCAACTTTTTTTTTTTTTTTTTGATATCCTCGTTGTAGTTGTGTCCACAAAATTCGCCATCCCTGTTAGCGTCTTCTCTTTGCGTGGGCCTGTTGATAAAAACTGTACATATGAACTATATCTTGTTAAATTTCAATTACATCAGCAATTACGTATCGCGTAGTGACCATCTGTAGGTGATAAATTTTTGATACCTTGGTTACTTCGTGACAGGTTAAAATTAATTAAAACCTGGAACTGAAGTGTCTATTTGAACCCCAACTATCATTATTACAATTCAGATTCTAGTTTCAATTGTGGACAAAAAAAGATTTTTAAATCAACATTAATGCCTGAAAAAATTAGCTTCCCAAATCTAAGGATAATGCGCTCGTGGCTAAGCCTCTATACGCTATACAATGCTGAAAAATGACCTACAATTTGCATTTTTAAATTAGACAGGAATCTACTCAATAACTGGGTTAAATATTGTTTGCTTACCTCTATTTTCCTTCTTGAAATCCATTGTTCTACTTTGTATACTAAACACCAGCATAAAAAACTATTAGATTCCCGCCACACGTTGAATAACTTTCTCTGTGATATGAACGAAAAAACTTACTGACGATCTCCTTCCCATTTTAGAAATTGGACATCTGCTGCCATTTATGATCAAAAATTGAGATTAAGACAGCAGTTACTCTACGAATAGCCGCTTACGCTCTATCACGAATTTACCTATGCCATGAAATTAACAATGTTTACCCTAATCAGCAGCGGTGCATGTTCCGCATGCCATGAAATTGAAGGGGAGGAGGAATCACCGTATAATCCGTACCTGCGATGTTGATCCCGAACCATCATTTTTTTGCGCAGAAGAGTGGCGATTGAAGAGATGATCCAGCAGTCCAAAGAAATAGGGAAAAATACTATTGAAAAAAAAAACACTTGTATTTAAATGCCGTCCTGGCCGCCCCGGTGGCGCAGTGGTCTAAACGATGGCTTCTGACCATTCGTCCCAGATGGGTTCTAATCCCGGTGAGGCATGGATGTTTTTTGTCTCACGGCACTGGCTCTCTCCCTTCGCTGAAACCAGTGACCCTAAATTAGGGACGGGCGACTAAGTTAGTAAAATCGTGCAATGCATTGATTATGATACGCTTTCCAACACACCAGAAATCATTACTCAAGTTATGAGGATAATGACTGTAGAATAAATCTCGATCCTATGACCTGACTTTTGACCCCATTTCGATGGTATTCAACAGAACCGGCAAAGTATACTTTCGGAACAAAATGATAAAGTTTTGTCTTAATCGCAGCATTTTTACGTAAGTTATAATGCATAAGAGAAATGAAATGGATCCCGATCCTATGTCCTGTTTTTTGACCCCATTTCGCCCATTTTCAATAGGGTTCGTCCTTAGATGGTCCCCTACGACAAACTAAAATTTCATCGAAATAGAGCCATATTTACGCAAGTTATGACGCATAAGGGCAATGGAATGCCTCCCGCTCCTACGTCTTGACCTTTGACCCCATTTCTCCCATTTTCAATAAGGTTCCTCTCCAGATGGTCCCCTACCACATACTAAAATTTCATCGAAATCGAACCATTTTTACGCGAGTTATCGTGCGGACGGACAGACGGACAAAGCTGGAGCATATACGCTTCTTCAACCTACGGTTGGAAAGCTTAACAAGTTTGTGAAATCATGCAATGCATTGATTATAATACGCTTTCCAACATACCAGAAATCATTACTTAAGTTATGAGAATAATGGCTGTGGAATAAATCTCGGTCCTGTGCCCTGACTTTTGATCCCATTTCGATGATATTCAACAGAACCGGTTCGGTATACCTCCGAAATAACATAATAAAGTTTCGTCGCAATCGAAGCATTTGTACGTAAGTTATGATGTATAAAAGCTATGGAATAGATCCCGATCCGGTGTCCTAACCTTTGATCCCATTTTGCCCATTTTTAATACAATTCGTCCCCAGGCAAGCCCCTACAACATACTAATATTTCATCCAAATCGAAATATTTTTTACGTACGTTATGACGCATAATGGTGATCGAAGTGATTCCGCTTCTATGTCCTGACCTTTGACCCCATTTCGCCCATTTTCAATAGGGTGTGTCGCCAGGTGGTCCCCTACCACATAATAAAACTTCATCGAAATCGAACCTTTTTTACGTTAGTTATGACGCATAACAGCAGTGGAATGAATCCCGCTCCTATGTACTGGCTTTTGACCCCATTTCGTTCACTTTAAAAAGGTTTCCTTCCCATATGATCTCCTACCAGATACTAAAATTTCATCGAAATCGAACGACTGTTACGCGAGTTATCGTGCGGACGGACATACGCACACAACGCGTGACGTAATGAGGCAGAAACTATAATATGATTCACATACAACGCGTGACGTAATGAGACAGATGGCGTGACAGCGCGCCAACGCGTGACGTAATGAGACAGATGGCGTGACCTCAAACGCGAGATTGTGACGTTATAAGATTTCTAAGCATTGGTAACATTAATGGAACAACGCCATGACACTGAAAACGTTATAATTCAGGGTGGTTATTTAACCCACTAAATGAATTCTCCTAATGTCGAGGTCAAGCTAAATCGATTTCTAGTACTAGAAAATGGTAGGTTAACGACTTTCATCAAAATTCTTAGAGCCGTTTTCAAAATAAAATGTATATACATACATGCAAGAATTGCTACTTTAAGGTGGACGTCAGGTAATTTTGCTTCCTATACTTCCAATGGATAAACTTCTGTACACATTTTCTTCACAATTAATGCGTTCTCAAGGATGAAAATTTGAACATTGATTAAAATAGCTTCATTTCATAACTTCGAATACTTAATATTTTCTAAACCATAACCGTAATTATGCAGTCCAACATTTATTTGTCCACTAACGTCATCAAAGTACAGGTCGCGCCATCTTTTTTTCTGGTTTCAACACCACCGAAGGAAAAGTTATTGATTTTTAATATAATTATGGTTATGTTTAAGAAAATATTAAGTTTTCCAAGTTATATTATGAAGTTATTCTAATCGATGTTCAAATTTTCATCCTCGGGAACACATTAATTGTGTAGGAAATGTGTACAAAAGTTTTTCCGTTGGAAGTATAGGAAGCAAAATTACTTGACGTTCACCTTAATACATAATATGTGATAAGGGGGATGGAATGGATCGCAATCCTATGTCCTAACCTTTGACCCCACTTCACCCATTTTGAATAAGATTTGTCCCCAGGCGGTTCCCTAATACATATTAAAATTTCATCGAAATCTAACCATATTTACGCAAGTTATGACGCATAAGGGCAATGGAAGGATCCCGCTCTTACGTCGTGACCTTTGACCCCATTTGTCCCATCTTCAATAGGGTTCGTTCTCAGGTGGTCTCCTACCACATACTAAAATTTCTTTGAAATCGAACAATTTTTACGCCAGTTATCGTGGGGACAGACGGACAAAGCTGGAGCATATACGCTTCTTCAACCTACGGTTGGAAAGCGTAAAAAAAAAAGAAAAAAACAAAAAAACAAAACCGTTTTCTTACCTTCAAGTGAATAAAGAGCAAAAGTTATGAGTTTTTTTTCTTTCAGTATCACCGCAGTTCCATAGTTAGATACCGTCGTTACATCTGCGGCCTTCACGAGCGTTGTAGCGTTGAGACAAAAATTGTCCACGAGAGCAATTAATATCTTATTCTGTCAAGAATGCTAGTAAGTAAACAAACTAAACTTTCCAACTGCATGTGAGCTTCCATTATCGTACTGCAATACCTTTTTCTTGTCAATTAATTTCTGGTAATTTCACAAATATTCCACCTCTCCTGGCAAATACGAGGCTGATCTTTTTTTTAGCACGTCTTTTGTAAAAAAGTTCGTGTTTATGTTATCAATTTTTACGCCCGTCATTCCGTCTATCGACACTATATCTCTGCAACTAATAGTCCGATTTGAATTTTTTTTTTTTTTAGGAAGCTTGAAATGTGCGAATGATTCTTTTTTCTTTTTTTTTTCACGATGCTAAATTTCGCCGCTAGAGGTCGTAAATGCAGATATCGAATTCAAACCCCATTTTTTTCCCCATATATTTGCTTCTAAACGTCGGATTGAAAATTTTTTTTTTTACTTTTCGATTCCATTCAAGCATAAGATTATTTTAGACAGTCACTTTTCCAAGTTACGCATATATTCTCCGCTAGGAGGCGTAAAAGTAAATTCTTTTCCCCAGATATCTCAGCTTCGAAAACTCCGATTTGAAAAATACTTTCTTCAGTGGATACAGCTCTTGATGGGGAAATATTTTGCATATAATTTCTAATTTTTGGTGTGAAATGGTTTGGCCACCAGGGGGCGTAAGCGTTGATTTCTGCTTCTAATGTATTTGCAGCAAAATCTGAACTTCTAAAATCTCGATTGAAAAAACTCTTTCGTTCACCGATACTACTCACGTAGACAAACCTTTCCGGAATGTTTTCTTTTTAAAATGTATGGTTTCTCCGCCAGGGGCGTAGATGTATATCTTGTTTTTGTCAATATCTCTGCTTCTAATGATCCAATTTGAAAAAATTCTTCTTTGTTGGGCAGAGTTTCCGGTGCAACATGTTTCTAATAAAATAATTTCAAAATTTTGAAATAATTCATTGACTTTCTGCTAGGGGGAGTGAAGATAAATTGCGCATTCCCCGATATCTCTGCTTCTAAAACTCCGATTTCAAACATTCTTCTAGCACCGGATACAGCTCCTGGTGGGAAATTTTTTTATGCTAATTTAATTTTTTATAAAATAGGGTTATGCCACCAGGGGGCGTAAGGGTTAAATTTCTGCTTCGTAGGTATTTGCAGCAACATCTCAACTTCTAAAAGCCCGATTGAAGAAATTCTTTCGTGGACCGATACCACACCTGTCGATAAACATTTGATATTTTCATCTTAAAATAATGCATGATTTCTCCGACAGAGGGCGTAGATGTCTATCTTATTTCTGTCAATATCTCTGCCTATAAAAGTAGGATTTTAAAAAAAAATTCCTTCTTTGTTAGATAGCGTCTCCAGTGGTAACTGTTTTTCATATAAAGTTCAAAATTTCAAAGTAATGCATAGACTTTCCGCTAGGGGGCATAAAGGTAAATTGCGTTTTCTTCAATATCTCTGCTTCTAAAACTCAGATTTGAAAAAATCTTTCTGCACTGGATACAGCTCCTGATAGAAAATTCTCAACATATAATTTCTAATATTTGATAAATAATGGTTTGGCCACCAGGGGGCGTAAGAGTTAATTTTATCGTCTGATGTATTTGTAATAAAAAATCTGAGCTCCTGAAAACTCGACTGAAAAAATTCTTTCATGGAAAGATACCGCTCACATCGAAAAACCTTTTGAAAATATTTTCTTTTCAAAATAATGCATGTTTTTTCCGCGGGGCGGGCGGGGGGGGGTATATGCATATCTTATATTTGTCGATATCTCTGCTTTTAAGAGCCCGATTTGAAAAATTCTTTGTTGGATAGCGTTTCCGCTGCTAAATGCTTCTCATCATATAAATTCAAATTTTTCTTAACGCACAAGTCTGCCACCATAGGGCGTAACTTCACGTTTCCATTTACAGCAATATCTGCGGGATTAAAAACCCGATTGAAATTTTTTTCTTCTTCGGTCAGATGCTGCTGTGTTTTCCATACCGGTTCCACTGATTTTGAATAGCTTTGGTAAATTTAATTCGGATCAGAACGGATTCAAAAGATGTGCTCATTACACCCGAAAATTCGGTGTCATCTTTTTTGTTTGTTTTTTTTAAATCGAAGTGCCGCAAAAACTTCCTAAAGCGGCTTATCCGCATCTAATATAATACGTAGAACCTACATTTATAACTTTTTAAATAGATAATCCGTGGATATTGTGTCGAAAAATACGACACAATATCCAGCCAGTTTCTATTTTCACAGAGAGGATGCAAAAGCTGTATGCTGGATTTACAAGATAAACAAGAAAGATAACACCGAATGTTCGTTTGCGATTAGCACCATTTTCAGTACTTTCCGACACGAAAAATATATCCTTAGAAAATCTAAAAAAATTAGCAAAAAGAAAATACGGCATCCTGGGTGAAAAAATGCACATAATTTAAAATCATAATGTATGCAGGGTTAGTCATAGACAATGGAAACTGTTAAGAAAAATCAACGAGACTCCTACAATCCATACGACATCCAGAAGTAGAAATACACACACACACTAGCGGGTGAAAACTGTTTTACAGAAATTAACAAATTGTGCATAACCACTTCTCCATGCTGGAAGGACAATCTGGCAGGGGTTTTAAATCGAACAGTTAAAGCGATATAGTGGAAAACATGATATAACTTTACGCCCCCTAGTGGAAAAGTTGTGTGTATTACTCAAGGAAGAAAATAGGTTCACGATACAGTGTGTCGCAAAAAGGTGTAACCAATTTCAAATGTTAACTTTTAACATAAAACTGATGTCATTTCTGCTGTTGCAGGTGATAAGGAATATCTTGAAGTTTGTTTTCCAGAAGTGTACCTAATGGATTCTGCGACGAAAGCACAGATTATGGAGTGGTTTGCCTCCCCGGGTGGCGCAGTGGTCTAAGCGATGGCTTCTGATCATTCGTCCGAAAGGGGTCCGGGCTCGAATCCCGGTGAGGCATGGATGTTGTGTTTGTCTTACGGCACTTGCTCTCTCCCTTCCCTGATGGAACCAGCGGCCCTAAATTAGGCGTGGTCGTTAAACCTCCAATAAAAAAAATGGATAAAAAAATAAATTGAGTGGTTTATTGAAAACCGATCCAAAACGCAGGTTCAACGGAATTTCAGAACAAAAAATGGGATCAAACCGTTCACACGTAACAGCATCAGAAACTGGTACAAGTCATTCAAGGAAACTGGTAGCGTCCTTACAAATAAAAGCCCTGGATGACCATATCTGGTTTCAGAAAGGGAGGAGGTTGTGAGACAAACATTCACTCGTAGCCCTAGAAAGTCAGAGAAGTAGCAAGACAGCTGGCCATCCCAAGTCGTCAGTGCACAGAGTCTTACATCACAGATTTGAAATGCACCCGTATAAACTACAGATAACTCCTCACATAATCCCAGATGATCATGTGAAACGTAAACAGTTTACTGAAGAGATGTAGGAGAACACTGCAACACCCGCATTGTACAATGGAAGATGAACATATTCTAGCCCCAAAGTGAATGTTGGTGTGACACAATGGTCAACCGTGTTATTGGACCCTTTTTCTTTCGGGAAGCAACTGTGAGAGCTGATAATTACCTGAACATGATTGAGCAGTTTGTGTATCCGCAGTTTGACGAGCTTGCAGCTCCGGTCATTTTCGAACAAGATGGGGCGCCACCTCATTAAGTTTTAATCGTGAGGAGTTCTGGATACCAAATCGATGCGTCGGGCGTGGTGGTCCCATTGCACGGCCCCCACGTTCACCGGACTTAACACTCTGTTACTTTTTTTATATGGGGATTCATCAACGGTGAGGTTTATAGCACACCTGTTGCAAACATTTCTGACCTAAAGAGGAAGATTACATAAGCACTGCAGAAAGTTAATACGGACATTCTCGAACGAACATGGTTGGAACTGAAATACCGTTTAGACATCGTTCGGGTGACAAATGTTGAATATCTATAAAACTTCATGTGTTCAGTCAATTAACAGGTTGTGTATTGAGAATTTATATTAAAACTTATGATTATTTGAAATTGGTTACTCCTTTATGGAACTCCCTGTACTACACGGTCGAGTCACATCATTGTGATTAATATCCAGAGTAACCACCGAGTGCAGCGCGGACAGCAGTTAGACGTGCTGGGAGTGATTCAATAAGGTTCTGGAAGATGTTCACAGGTATGTGGAACCACGCTGACTGCAGTGCATCTGACAGTTGCTGAAGGGTGCGTGATGGAGGATCCATAGAGCGGACAACAAGATAGAGGTGGTCCCATAGATGCTCAATTGGGTTTAAGTCTCGGGAATTAGGGGACCTAGGGCGCCGGTGCAGGAAAACTTGACTCATCGGAGAAGGCAATCGTTTGCCAATCAGCGGAAGTCCAATTGCTATGCTGCCATGCAAATGTAAGCCTTTTCTGCCGATGCACCTTCGTTATCATAGGTGCAGTGACCATCCGGCTGCATCGGAGCACGCACGCGCAGCAGGGTTCGCTGAACTGTCATTTTAGACACACTTGCTGTAGCTCCCTGGTTCATTCGGCCAGTGAGTTGCTCCACTGTAACGTGTCGATCGGCTCTCACGCACCTTCGCTGCCGACGTTCACATGTCACATCAATGGCGCGTGGTGCTCCGTAGTTTTGCACGTCGCTTATTCGCAATGGTGCCATTTCTCCAATCACGATACTTTAACCACAGCAGCACGCGAACAGTTCACAAACTGCGTTGTTTCAGAAATATTGCCACCCTTGGCCCGAAAGCCAATAATCATCCCTTTTTGCAAATCTGATGAATCGCTTCTTTTATCCATGGCAGCAACGAGTGATGTTTTCAGAATGCCTACAGCCCATCTTATATACCCTCCAAGCCAGCTCACAACACGTGCCTTCTTTCATTGGCTACGCGCCGTGGACGTCAAAAGTAGGTGTTCACAATAATGTGACTCGACTGTGTATTACCGGCTATTTAAGCGTCCGGAACCATCGGAACTTGACCCCATTTTTTTAATCGGATGTAAATCCCGGCTTGGGATCGAATCACTGGATTAGAGCCATCGCTCCTTATTTCAAGACAATCCAGCAATCAAGTCTAAACATGCAGAAATGGGAAGCGATTTCTATTTACGTTTATTTACAAAACTTCTAGGAAGTGATTTCTGTACATGGCTATTTACATGGAGGACCTTACAGACGCTCATCTGTTATCAAAGTTCTCCTGCTCAGGGATAAGGATAAGTAAGTGTTACTCATTCGATCGCCCGAAGGGGGTGGGGGAGGATTATACAAGTGAAAAAATGAATCATAAGCATACATAATCCAAAGAATAAGCACAGCGTAATAATCCACATCGTCCGCATAAGCACTCTTTCGAATCACACATGCGCAGAGGTTTCTCCTTTCTGGAGGGAAGGAATGGCACGTATTGTACGTACGATGTCCGCACATGTCAGCACATCGACGGCGCCCATGTAACCCCTTTCCAAAACAAGAAGAGGTTTGAATCTTTGAATCTTTTGGGAGATTTTTGCAAACTGCCTACAATTTCTTTAGAGTTCTCGCTCTTTTTCCTCCATCATAAATCTCTTGTTGCCGTGTTCTTTCTCATCCGTGGTCATGGTCACCAGATACATAGCATTGCACTTTTTCGCACTTTCCCTTTTAGTGTATTCAGTAAAGGCTGTTTCCGACCCATATTTCAGCGAACTATGTGTAGGGAATTGAAGAGGATTGGTACTGGTAGTCTCGTGCCTATACGGAAATCACTGATTTCTGCAAAGAACAGGAAAGTTCGCCTACAGTGGTGTCAGGAACACAGTGATTGGCCACTGGAAAAAAGTCATGTGATCCGACCAGTCGCGGTTTACCTTGTTCTGTACCGACGGTGTGCAGAGAGTTTTGCGGCAGCCTCATTTAGCAATGGACACAGCTTGCCTTGGAAATAGAACTCCAGGTTCAGGGCCGTCCCCGGTGGCGCAGTGATCTAAACCCTGGCTTCTGATCATTCGTCCGAGAAGGGTTCAGGTTAGGATCCCGGTAAGGCATGTATGTTGTGTTTGTCCTACGACACTGGCTCTCTCCCTTTCCTGGAACTAGTGGCCCTAAATTAGAGACGGTCGACTGCTTATAGCCCATCGAGTTGCCCACGGTAATTGTTAAACTTTCAACCAAAAAAAAAAAAAAAAAAAACGAGGATCAGGAGGTGGTGTCATGGTGTAAGGTACGTTCTGTTGGTACAGAACGTATTCCCTGATATTGGAAAGTCGGGTGTCCTCCTGCGATTATCAGAACATTTTTGTCGATCAAGTCCATCCTGAGGTGTTGACTTTTTATACTGCAGATGGCGGCTATTTCATGGACGACAATGCTACTGACCATCCCGCAAGATGTGTTCAGCAGTGGCTCAGCGAGAACGACAGCGACTTCCATTATCTTCCCTGGTCACCATGTATCTCGGATCTGAACCCCATTTAGAATGTATGAGACATATTAGAAAAACAAATCTGGGAGGAAAGTCCTCTGCCGTCAAATCTGAGCCAGTTAAAGGAATTCCTGGTGAACGCCTGGTATGCTGAAAAGCCTGTAGACGTAGATTCACTACAACACCTTGTGGAACATATACCAAACAGCATACATGCTGTAATTTGGGCTAAAGGAAGTCTAATCCGGTATTGAATAAACTTTTCTAATTTAGTGGCCGGTATGTGTACGTAGGGTTATACAGCTATTCTTTTGCAAAAGTAAATTCGGAATCCATTGAGCGAGAGAAAAGCGAGCCATTGCTGTAGCGCTAGTACAAGGAACACTCCGGATCGCATCTCGCACACTGTATACACAGAAAATTAAAACACACCGGTAAGGATAAAATATAGCACTAATTTCTCTGTTTCAAAAAAATGTGTTCTCTTCCTCAAGGATACAAAATATCCAATCGACTGCTGAGAAAGAAATGAGGGAAAAGAGAAACGCGGACGTACAAACATATACTACGTTTCGTACGCTTTCTGAGAAGTGTTGCATAGATGACCAGAAAGCGGTACAAGCAAATTCAGTTGGCTTTACTTGAATATTCTGTGAAATTTTCCATGTATTTGAAGACCATTTCTTCCTTCATTGATTTATCGGTGGTACTGGCGACCTGAGACCTACATCCGTCCGGATGGAAATTGGATCAAAGGGCTATGAGGAAGCATGGATGCTTCGACTAGCGAAAATCTGAGGACTTTCAGATTCCTTTGTCTTAGTTGCTTGGAACTTCGCTGTCCTGGGTGGTGTAATGGTTAGCATACTCAATCGGGAGATGCCGGGTTAGATTCCTCTCCAGGACGATGAAATTTTCAAGTTTTCTGAGAAGTGTTACATGGATGACTTGCTTTGTTTGAATATTTTGGGAAATTTTCCGTGTATTTGAAGAATATTTCTTCCTTAATTTGCTTGAATATATACTACGTTTCGCACGCTGTTGGAGGTGTACTTAAGAGAAAAATGTGACTGTGACTCACCCCTGCTAAGATTCAACACTAGATGAGTTGTCCAAGGCAGGTCCTAATTTCCGACATTTAAAAGGTATGTACTGTTGGAATTATAGCCTCACTGCGCTAAAAAAAAAAAAAGAAAAAAGAAAAGCAGATCTTCAGAGTAGATTTGCAGCCGCTGCAGATGGATTGCGACATCACTACGTGGCAGGTGCAGCTGTTTGTCTCCCATTGAGAGAAGCGTCTTGTGCCTTGAAACCACACATCCAGGGTCTCTCTCCCTTCCACTGCTGTGAGCGCGGTCGTGTGTGCTTGTGCGCGGTCGTGTCTGTGTGCGTTGCTTATTAATAGAACTTCTCCTGAATAAAAGAAGCAACTTTATTAAGTGTAATGTTCCCGATCATTAGACTCAGTTACGCTACACTATTTCAAGGATGTGTATTTCTTATTAAGTGTTTTCACCAACAGCGACGCAATTATGTGGTAAGCTTCAACAAACATGGAGCTTCAACAAACATGGCTTCAATAAGAAATGCTTTATTGTATTATCGCGAAGCATCTACGTGTTGTAAACATATTAGCTCAAGTTGGATATCAATGTCTACATATCATCCTTTGTATTATAATTAAAAGTTTTTCTATTTGTTTGCATACAACTCAGGTCGGTATATGGTTTTATTATTATTAGTATGATGTGCTTTCTGTTCTATTATTTTTAAATATACATGCTTCCGCCTTGAATGAAAGTCCAGCAAAAAAAAAAAAAAAAAAACCCTTTTCTTTTCAACTGCGTACCGAGCAGATTGAAGTGTTGGTATTAACTACTTAACCACACATATAAATTTAAGAATTTATCAACATGTATTGTATTGCAACCACTTTCTAAACTTCATTAATCGTACTACCGAAAAATATAAAAAATTATTTCTGCATTACTTACCAATATTTGTACTTGAATGTAAAAAAGAAAAGCAGAAGTTATGGGTTTTCTTAATTGTAATAAACGTAATTTACGCATAATTACACTTAGTAAGTATCAGTCGTTTTAGCACGGTATAATTTTCTTTAATGAGAAGTTTAAAAGCACTTTACATTTAAAAGCAAAATTAAAATCTCCAAGAACTTTCAGGACCACCTTCATCAGGTGTTATATACACTGAGAATCGTACCATGGGTACTCCAGGTTTTAAGTAGCTAGGACAGGTTAGATCTGCGCATGTTCCAGGTCACAGCGAATCATTGAACATATGATGAATACATTAATGTATTCATTCACGTGCAATGTACATAATTAATGTATTCATTCATGAGCAATGATTCGCTCAGTGACCTGGAACATGAGCAGATCTAACCAGTCCTAGCTACTTAAAACCTGGAGTATCCATGGTACGATTCTCAGTATATATACCACCTGATGAAGGGGTCTTTGGGGTCCTGAAAGTTCTTGTGGGAATTTTAATTTTGCTTTTAAATGTAATGTGCTTTTAAACTACTGCTCATTAAAGAAAATTATACCGTGCTAAGACGGCTGATACTAGGTGTGTAACTTCGTCACGAAACTATGATTTGAAGACATGATAATTATTGAAACGAACAGTAGTACTTTTTGCATTATTTAACAACCGTAAAGATATTTACATCCAAATAACTGAAGAAAATTTTATTCAAAAATGTAAATTTTTAGAGCTTAACGGCAAAAACATAAAAAAAAAAAAAAAATCCCTCTTCACGTTTTTGTTAAGAGACTTTACCAACAGCAATTTATGACAAAAGTCATTGCAATAGAAAAATTACGACAGGTAATGTTTCTGCCTTTATTTTACTGATGCTTGTGTATTCGAGGAAAATAATCAAATATATTCACTCTCGCAGTCAGTTAATTTCAAGCATGCTCAACATTAAAAATATGTTTTTGTTTCATTGGCAACATTCTTGAAAGTTTAGCATGGTGCTTGATGAAATTAGTAAGCGCTTTTCTGAAAGGGATGGCTATCTTTAGATTTTTCTTCTTCATGGTCTCAGGATGTAGTTTCCAAATCTGAAATCCACTCTTCCATTGCAAACGATAGCAGTGATTCTTTTTTCCTTCCATGCTCGTATGTAGATTACTTTGAGTGTAATCAATAAAAGCAAATAGGTTTCTGGTCCAGCTAAACTGTGTACTTCGAATGAAATCAATAAAAGTAAATTGGTTTCTCGTCCAACTAAATTGTGTATGGTTCCCTTTTGATGATTTCTTCAAGTTTCGATGCAGCATCAGACAGGCAGGCGCTAGTTCTCCGTTAAAAGATTTCTGCTCTTTAATCCCCCCCCCAACCCAGTTTAAAGGACTCCAGTGTCCACAATGGAGAAATAATGATCTTGGGTGAACTAAAAGAAAGAAAAATGGAGAGTACTTGGGTACTCTTCGTAGATGACTCTTTCTATGCATCTTTCGCATGCAAAGATCTCTGTGGGTGTGAAACAAAAAGGGTGATTCGAGAGTATACATTTTTTTACGTACAACATTGTATTTGCTAGATGAAAGCCCGTCAATAATAACGAGGAAAAATGTATGATAGACGTTTTTGACTTATAATTTATGATATTGAGTTTTTGAGTTCCACGTCAATAGATGGCGACGTTGGCTCATAGCTATCTGAAAATTTCCCGAGCAATCTGTTATGAAATTCGATACGACGAGCTGTCTATGTGTTTTGTAAAACCTTTAGTCCCTATTTCGTTAACACTTCCTTGTACACAACATTTTTCATATACACTGACTGAACCCTGCATCAATTTCCCCTGTTCTTTTCCGTGAACTATTTTTATCTTGACGTCGTCAGATTGTCGTACTCTTGACGTTGCCACATACAGATGGCTAAACTCCGGTTCAGGTAGTGAACCAAAATTTCTGATGTAAAGTTTTCGTATCTCTAAAGAGTTGACCGTGTGACGTAACGTATCTCTGACGTCACGTGAAAATGATTTGGATTAAGGGGAGTCACATCAGCAGCTGTGTTCTTTGTTGCTATGACAACAGAGAAAAGTGATGTACGCGTGGACTGTGCGCGTGTAGGTGATGACGTCACCTACACGAAAAGCTAAGCGTGACATCACAAGCATGTTTCTCGGTTGTTGCTATGACGACTTAAAAAGTGGCACGGAGGAGGAGGGCTCTGGCAAATTATATATTAGAATTAGCGTCATTAACGAACACACCGAGCCACAGTCTGGTACGTATTAAATGGAATTAAATCATAACAATAAGGTTTACTAATTCCTGACATTGAGCGATACTTAGGTAGGTGAATTAATGAATGTTATTGTTGTAAAACTAATGAAAGAAGATATGCGAGTCATAAAAGTATGTTTACTGAACTATGGCGGCGGCAATGGTAAGTATTTCGACTGTTAAGTTTTTTAAAAACAATATTTACTATAATTATTAGTATTATCGTATATTCAGATTTAGACTAACGTAAGAAAGGACTGACACCAATGAAATGTCGCTACGAAAGTCTATTTGCGCATGCGCAAGCTAAAATCTGACTTCAAGATCGAAAGAAAGGAAATCGCAGGTGCGTCAATAAGGGAGATTGGAAACTTTTGGGTCTAGGATATCTACAGGTTACATCCCATCGTGTTATACAACATTTTAAAGCTCTCGTCAATAGCAGGTAATCCCCCTTGAATAGAGGGGGGGGGGTCGAGAGGAAGCCGAATTTTGCTACGATGCACAGTTTCTGTAGTATCAAAAAATGCATTTTTGTAATGGCTTTAGCATCAGGTTCTCGTAATTTACGCAGATTGAAATGTCATATTGTTACGTTAAACATGATGAAATGTTCGGCGATAGTTCAGTAAAATACTGTTTGCCAAAATAAGACATAGCATTCCAAGAAAGTCGCTCGATCCTGATGAAACTCTGCAGGCAAGTACCTCAGAGCCGAATATGCAAATAATTAACAAATGACTAAATAGTGGCGCGTCACAGTCTATAGGATCCGCGCATCAAAGAAGATATATAAAAAGCAAAGTTCGCACATAGGAACAATTGTGACAGCGGATTGCGGTTGCATTAACCTCCACAAACTGTGAGGATGACTCGACGTCGGATCCGTGCACAATACCAGAAGTTGAGTTAGTTTGAGAGAGGACGTATAATTAGGCTGAGAGACGCCGGTAGGTCAAGTTGCCGTATCGTCAGGCATTTGGGTCGGAGCGACGCGGCAATCAGACTAAGTTTGCGCACAACCCAAGAGCAGAGTGGACGGCCGAGGGCAACAAGAAGACGTGAGGATCAAGCGATTGTGAGAGTCGCACGAACAGAACCGAATTCATCGCTGTCAACCATCCATAGCTATGTTGTGGCGTCTACAGGTACGGAAGTGGATATCCGACCGTTGCCAGACGGCTTGCGGCACGGGCACTACATTCTAGGAGACCACTTCGCCGCCTGCCACTTACCAGCGAGCATTGCTGGCGCCGGTTGCGGTGGTGTCGGGCCCGATCAAAGTGGGATAATGCCCAGTGTCGTCTGTCTTCAGTGATGAGTCACGGTTTGTAATTGGCGCCGATCAGCACATACGTCTCTGAAGACGTGCCGACCAGCGCACGGATCCTGCCTTCACAGTGGAGCGGCACACGGGCAGTAACTGTGTGGGGAGCTATTTCCTACGATAGCAGGACACCCTTTGGTAGTCCCCCGTACCACTCTCATGGCTCAACGGTACGTCGACGACATTCTACAACCTGTTGTGCTGCCATTCCTGTTTCAGCATTACCGATAACATTTTCAACAGGATAATACCCGGCCCCACACCGGTTCTCTCAGGCGTCCCTCCGTAATGTCAACATCCTTCCCTTCCTCGGCCAGCCCAATCGTTCGGCCTCTCACCGATCGAACATGTTTGAGACATGATGGGACGTCACGTCTATCCCGGAATTTCGGCGAACTGGCCCGCAATTTGGACTCCATCTGGCATTCTACAATTCACGACAGCATCTGCGAACTGTATGCGTCTGTTTCACGCTGTAACCGCTTGTATCCGAGCCAGACGTGGCGCTACAACGTATTGACTTGTTCCACTCGTGTAGCTGTTTTGCTCAAATAAATGGCCGAACTGTTCTGGAATTACAATAATTTCTTTTCCTGTACATGTACACTGCACATACCAGTTTTCATCTTGATCATACCTTTCCTTCTAGGCCGCCCCGGGGGCGCAGTGGTTTAAGCGATGGCCTATGATCATTCGTCCGAAAGGATTCCGGGTTCGAATCTCGGTGAGGCATGGATGTTGTGTTTGCCTTACGGCACTGGCTCTCCCCTTCGCTGGAGCCGGTGGCCCTAAATTAGGGACGGGCGACTGCTTATATCCCATTGAGTTGCTCATGGTGGTCGTTAAACCTCCAATCAAAAAAAGAAAAAAATTCTTCTGGGTGCTTTTTTTTTTTTTTTTTTTTGGGCAGTGTGTATATTGCTGAGTAACAATGTAATTTACTATTGCGTCATTTCATGAGACAGAAAAGCAAAGTAAAAACTTCGTGCTAGATGATATAGTCAAGAATCCAAAGCTGTCGAATAAATGCACGAATAAAAATTTGAACTTGCAATTAAAATTGACATTTATTTACAAGTTAAAAGTACAGATAAAACCACCCATAATGGCAAGCACTTTCAAAGCTACCTCATCATCGGGCCAAAAGCACGGGTACAGGCAGTTATATACAATCGTGAAACTGTACAAATGACCGTGTTGCCAAACTGAAAATGGCGTACTGTATTAATTATTTGTAGTAGGCCCATTTTCAGTTTGGCAACACGGTCATTTGTACAGTTTTATGATTGTATATAACTACCTGTACCCGTCCTTTTGTGCTTTTGGCCCGATGACGAAGCTAAAGTAGCTTTGAAAGTGCTTGCTATTATGGGTGATTTTATCTCTACACTTAACCTGTAAATAAATGTCAATTTTAATTGCAAGTTCAAATTTTTAATCGTGCATTTGACACCTTTGGATTCATGAGACAGCATTCAAAAATCAAATTTCAACAATGGTTTTGATTACTTCCGTTACCCATTTCCGTTACATCGGAATTTTTTGAATGGGATTTACTTTACTACTGTCATCAAATATACTTCGACATCTGCTCTTAATACCGTACAGTTACCTCGACGAACGCTTTTAGAAGGGTCATGTATCCAGTGTACATGAGTCCAGAACTGGCCTTAGGGTTCGTGAGACCGATGCAGTATTACCTGGCACTAAGTTCCCGGGAGTGTAAGCGGATTTTTTTTTATGAAATGGTAGAGGACATAAAAAATGTCTAAATAGTATTGTAACTCGAGACGGATAAGCACTGATCGGAGACGAATGATCTTGCCCTCACTGCAACAATCCATATTAGCCACCTCGATGAGGCGGTGGTCTACTCGTTGGCTTTTGATCATTCCACCGTGTGGGCTCGAGCCCCGGATGAGGTATGGGCGGCGGGCGCGCTTGTCTCATGGCACTGGCCCTTCCTGAAACTAGTGGCCTCAAATTACTGACGAGTTGCCGCATAGAGCCCTTAAAGCTTACGACGAAGTAAATTTCTCCATCATTTTTATGCCAGGGGCGGGACTCGAACTCGCAACTTTCGGCTCCAGAGCTCCGAGTGCTATCCACTATACAACTCTGGCATGTGCTCACTATCTGCCTTTATCTCATGTGCGTCCTGCGGGGCAGACACGTCACATCTCTCCCTTCCCCCAGAAAGAGGGCCGGGGCATGGCCCATGGGTTAACCGGGACAATGTGTCGCTGTAGGCAGTCATCCCATGAAGAACGTGCATTTGTGAAATCTCAGACAATTTGGTGTGTGGAACGTAACATCACACACATTTATTTTTTCGAAGCACTGAAGATCGGATTCTCATTTTTCCTATTTCGCGGTGTGGAAAGAACATCACACCATTGCGAGAAACCTGTCATCCAGATCAACCTTGAAGTTCGGGCGCCAATATGACGAAGTAAATTCCTCCATAATTTTTGTGCCAGGAGCTAGATTCGAACCTACAAATCTCGGCTCCGGAGCTCCGAGTGCTATCCGCTATACTACTCTGGCATGTGCTCTCACTCCTATCTGCCTTTATCTCATATGCGGCCTGCGGGGCAGGCACGTGACAAGCTGCTCATGGTGGTCGTTAAACCCCGAACAAAAAAAAAAAAGAAAAGAACGAATAATCACCATAGAGTATTGTTACAATTAACCGCAAAAAAAGGAGCGTCGTTTTATGGCTTTGTCGCAGTGTGTAACAATTTATATTTCACGCCGTGGCTGAAAAACCACACAAATCCAGCAGACACACAAGCTTGTGTGTCTGTGGGGGGTCATAATATAGATATCTCTTCTTAATAATTTTACAAGTAAAATAAGCAAGTTATAGTTCTCTGGAACTGAAGTTTGCTCTTTTTTTCCAGCTAGACTGAAACACCATCGCAACCCGAGATGAAATATGATATGTCGACGATGTACACCGGATCAGTTTATAAAAATCGTAACAGAATAATGGTTGTGCGCAATGGCTTTTCTTTTCTTTTTATTTTTTATATCCTTACACCAGAAACTCCTCTCCTCCTCTGATCTTTTAGATATGCATGTGCGTAACACATTCATATAATAGCATAACATATCAGCAGGCCATTATTAATTGATGTCTCGCTAAGAGTTCCAATAGATGGCGTCATCAGACATAGGGTATTGGCGTGAAACAAAGGCCAGTTCGGGAACTGAGTGAAAGTAGATGAAGCGAGAGACACATGGAATAACCTTAGACTGCATCAGTAATCACGAGAAAGTTGTTCGGGATGCCCGGGAGCAACCGTTCGTCTCTGTCACGTCGTCATGGTTACGGGGTAGGGTCTTCCCGCCATCAGTCAGCGAGGACCGGCCCCCTGAAGGGAATAGATGTCGTATGAAGGGAACCCGTTTCTTACTTTCTGTCTTTTCTCATTTTCTCTCGGTTGAGAAATTCTAGAGGCAGCGGTGGATGAGAATAAGCGAGATTAGGAATGGGGTCGACTTAATGGAGTCAGCCCCTCGAGGACGTCCGAAGATTCGAACCCTGCTTTTGAAGGAGATATTTTTTTTTTTCGTTACTCTTTCAGAGGGAATGTAGACACACCTGGAAGGGATTTGCGCTGCGGATTCACACCAAAGATTCGGGGATGTACGCACATATGGAACTTGAGAAAGCTAGGTGCAAAAGTTTTGGAGAAGTGTTCATGCAGACACAAATCTTGCCAAAGCTCAGAACGTCAATTTTTCATCTTATCCTTCACCGTGAAAATAGCCTGGGAATATGATTTTTTTCCACCGTTACAAAAATACTTCGGGGGTAAACGGACGAAAGCTTTTTAGTGAGATTTCGTGAAAACTTACATCGGAAACCCTAAACTTCTCTTTTAACACTTCTAAAATAGAATATAAAAGTTCTGCTACAAGTTTTTTTTAACTAAACCAAAGCTATTTAGAAAATTCAGATAAGTTACACAAGAACGCAAAAATCCGCATGTATATATTTACAAAACTTCCCCGCTGTTGAACATTTTTAATTCTCAAAGCTAATTACGTCCTAACTTTTGTCTTTTCCTTTGCAGAATGTTACACGTTTTGCAGTTTTATTTAATTTTTAAGGATCCTTTTATATGATGAACATACTTATTTTTGCAAATTTTGAAGCAATTCAAACTTGTAAAAATTGCGTAATTTAAAACAGAGGGTGTTTTCATGCTGCTGTTCATGTAATTCGACTCAGTGGGGGTTATGAACATTCTTGTAGTGACAAAAGAGCTCGAATCTCCATTATAACACTAGGTTTAAATACATTGCTAAGGTATTAAAAAAATCTGACGTGCCGTACTAATAACAAAAAAAAAAAAAATCCGAGCAATTTGTCTTTGAGAAATTCATCAGATATTAATTTAATAACAAGGAAGTCCATTATCTCCCATTATCGGATGCACTTCTTTTAGAAGAAGAAATGTGTTATAGGGAAGCCATTTTTCCAAACGACTGAGTTAACTGATGTAATGGTGTATCAAAGTAAATGGTTTTTAATTTGTTTCGTTTTGTTTCATTTATCGATTAGCTGAATTTACCTGGCGCTGTTTCTGGTCTCACTTTTGCGATGCATTTTTATCTTTTGCGTTAAAGAAAAGTTTGAGTGAGCTCATGAGGCCCCACCCCTCAGCATAGGTTTGAAACGTTTATACCGTTCGGAATTGTGTACTTCATGTATATAAAGTGATTAAAATCGAAATTTGATGCTAGAACAAATCGTAAATTAGACACTTTAGCTTACGAATGGAATTTGTTTTGGGGCCATGTTACATTATACACTGCCGGACAATTGCTAAGGACGGATGACAATAGCAACGATAGCAACCATAAAATGGAAGGCAGGAAAATGGGGAAATTAGCATAAGTGCGGGATACAGTAAGACGTGTTGTGCGTATGCAAATTTTGGATTGCCGAACTTGTTCGTGACGTCATAGCGCTGATAAGAGATATAAAGGATTTGACGCGTATTGACCGTTGTTGTTCAAACGCAAAGTTGAAAGGGAAAGAATCGATTGACGAACTTGCAATTTTCAGTATGTCTTCCCGACATCACCTAGATGATTTTACGCGTGGCCGTATTATTGGCAAGATTGAAGAAGGGCGAAAAATAACAGATGTTGCCAGGGAGTTCGACGTCAGCCACAGTGTTGTTTCAAGGCTTTGGAAATCATTTCAAACAAATGGAGAGTGTAACAAACGTCACGGGGGAGGTCGTGTTCGCAGTACGACACCTGCAGGAGATCGGTACATAGTACTATCAACAAAAAGACACCGGCGCAGCACAGCTAGTGAGGTAGCAAATCAGTTTATGGCTGCTACTGGCAAGCGGATCTCCCGAAAAACTGTCGCCAGACGTTTGCATGAAGGAGGACTATACGCCCGCCGTCCTGTTGTGTGCATCCCATTGTCCAGACGTCACCGTACCGCCCGTTTGCAATGGTGCCATCAACATCGCAATTGGACTGATAACGACTGGTCTGCTGTCCTCTTCTCAGATGAGAGTAGATACAGTCTATCGTCTGATTGTCGACGACAACTGATCTGGCGTGATAGTGGTACTGCATATTGTCCACCACACATACAGGAAAGGGACTGATATCCGACATGTAGTGTCATGGTATGTGCTGGCATCATGATCAATGGCCGTACGACCCTCTATGTGCTTCCAACTGGGACTATGACTGGCCAACGATACATTAATGATGTTCTGCTACCTCACGTTCGCATGTTCCGTGGTGCTATCGGTGATAGATTAATTTTCATGGACGACAACGCAACATGTCATCGAACAGTCGCTGTCCAGGAGTGTCTTGAGAGCGAGGATATTCAACGCTTCGTATGGCCAGCACGTTCTCCAGATCTGAATCCCATTGAAAATGTGTGGGATGCTTTGGGGAGGAGTCTTGCTGGTCGCCAATGCCCTCCAATAAACAAGGACACCCTCATCCGTGCACTGACAGAGGAATGGAATAAATTACCCCAACAGCTGTTTCATAATGTTGTGCAAAGCATGACACGACGTGTGGAATATTGCATCGCCCTCCATGGTGGCCATATCCCGTATTGACATCTTACGCCGGAACGCCTGCTGACGGTAATTGCATTTTTTTCACGTTTACGTATTCTGCACAAAATGGCCTGTTTGTCCCTTGAACACGTTCCAAAGCCTTCTGGATTTCAGAGCACAATAAATTGTCTTTCTTGTAATGTCCTGGCATTCTGACATTATTTTATTTCACTTGGCATCCAACCAGTTACTTTTTTATGCGCTATATAGCCGTTTATGATCCGTCCTTAGCAATTGCCCAGCAGTGTATGAGCAACAATGACAACACATGCGCGCGCGCTATGTGATTTATTTGAAGATGGCTGCGTCGCCACGGTGGCGCAGTGGTCTAAACGCTGGCTTTGGCTTATGACCATTGGTCCGGGGTCGAATCCCGGTGAGGCATGGAGATTGTTTTTGTTTTACGGCACTGTTTCCCTCCCTTCCCTGGGATCAGTGCCCCTAAATTAGGGATGGGCGACTGCTTATAGCACATTGAGTTGCTCACGGTGGTCGTTAAACTTTCAATCAAAAAAAAAAAAAATGCTCTCTGTTAAGCTGACCATCCTTCGCTTTCTGGGGTTATACGCATACTCTTTTTACGCTTTCCAACCGTAGGTTGAAGAAGCGTATATGCTCCAGCTTTTTCCGTCAGTCTGACGGCACGATAACTCACGTAAAAATTGCTCGATTTCGATGAAATTTCAGTATGTGGTAGGGGACCAACTGGGGACGAATCCTATTGAAAATGGGCGAAATGGGGTCGAAGGTCACTACATAAGAGCGGGATCCATTCAATTGCCCTTATGCGTCATAACTTGCGTAAATATGGTTCGATTTCAATGAAATTTTAGTATGTGGTAGGGGACCACCTGGGGGGACGAACCCTGTTAAAAATGGGTGAAGTGTAGTCAAAGGTCAGGACATTAGAGCGGGATGCATTCCATTGCCCTTATGCGTAAAAATGGTTCGATTTGGAGGAAATTTTAGTATGTGGTAGAAGACCCCCTAGAGAGAAACCCTATTGAAAATGGGACAAATGGAGTCAAAGGTCAGGATATAGGATCGGGATCCATTCCATCGCCCTTATCCCACACTATTAAGGTGGACGTCAAGTAACTTTGCTTCCTATATTTTCAATGGAAAACCTTTTGTACACATTTCCTTCACAATAAGTGTGTTCCCAAGGATGGAAATTTGAACATCGATTGAAATAACTTCATATTATAACTTGGAATACTTAATATTTTCTAAAACATAAGCATAATTATATTAAAAAACAATAACGTTTTCTTTGGTGTTGAAACCAGAAAAAGAGATGACGCGACCTGTACTTTGATGACGTCAGTGGACAAAAAAATGTTGGATTGCATAATTACGGTTATGGTTTAGAAAATATTAAGTATTCCAAGTTATGAAATGAAGCTATTTTAATCGATGTTCAAATTTTCATCCTTGGGAACGCATTAATTGTGAAGAAAATGTGTACAGAAGTTTTTCCATTGGAAGTATAGGAAGCAAAATTACTTGACTTCCACCTTAAAGTAGCAATTCTTGTATGTATGTACATTTTATTTTGAAAATGGCTCTAAGAATTTTGATGAAGTTGTTAACCTACCGTTTTCTGGTACTAGAAATAGATTCAGCTTGATCTCGACTTTTGCCGCCCCGGTGGCGCAGTGGTCTAAGCGATGGCCTCTGATCATTCGTCCGAACGGGGTCCAATCCCGGTGAGGCATGGATGTTGTTTGTCTTACGGCACTGGTTCTCTCCCTTCTCTGGAACCAGTGACCCTAAATTAGGGACGGGCGACTGCTTATAGCCCATTGAGCACCGGAGCAGCGCATACTCCGTTGCCTTCACGAGGCTAATTTTCATGTTCGGTACTGCTAGATTTCCAGCAATGTTGCGATCCAGGAGAATGAGTCAGCCGATACTGTTCCCAGGTCTGTTTCCTCACTGGTGGTCACACCCTTGCGATTGTTTCCTTGGGATGTGAACGTTCTTGTTCGGGCTCATGACCATTCGCTCCTGAAGGGTCCGGGTTCGAATCCCAGAGAAGCATGGGTGTTGTGTTTGTCTTACGGCACTGGCTCTCTCCCTCCCCTAGAACCAGTGGCCCTAAATTAGGGACGGGCGACTGCTTATAGTCCATTGAGCTGCTCACGGCGGTCGGTAAAAATTCAATCAAAATAAAAAATAAAAGTTCTTGTTCGGGAACATATCAGGCGAATGTAGCAAGGTTTTTGGAACCAAGAATTGAGCAACAAACTGCACCGTATGAAGCCAGTTATGGAATCCTGGACTTCACCTTTCCGACGGAACCATAGAAAGAAGTTGTAGTAGCACTTCTCCGCATTGGGCTTTCATTCATCGCCATTTGGTGTGTGGCATCACTGCTCTTATGTGTGGCAATGTGCCCCTGACTGTTGTGCATGTTCGTATCGTCGTTTGGTTCGTAAACATGCTCGTTTTCCGCTTTTACCCACTCTACCAGATGACTGAAACCTGTAATCGCCTTTTAACCGATCAATGTGATGTATCGTCGATGTTCCCTTTTCTTCGTTGTATCTGTGTTTTCGGTATTGAGTAATTTGTTGTATGGTTATCAGCGATATACAGTTTCTTTTCATGTTTGTCTTCTGTAACTTCCTTTTTGTTGTAGTTTTGTTTCTTGTGTAAACAATGGGGCATGGTGCTCTTTGGCCCATTGAGGTTCTTGCACCAATAAACTCCAACCAACCAAAGACGACTCTCCTTTTTTTGCTTCGTGAATGAGCAGTAAAACAGCTACTCTAAGAACTATAAGCAGCCTTCCATCTCTAATTTAGAGCCGTTGATTCCAGGAAAGCAAGAGAACCAACGCCGTAGGACAAACAACCACCCGGAACTATAGTGTAGCTCGGACAACTAGTCAGAGACTTACCACTCAGCCACAGGGAAAGTTGGCTCTTTTAGCGTGATACTCTCCTACAGGAGTTCTGTCACACTCGGTTTTCCTTCACAGGATAAAAGAACTCCCCGCACTCTCGAAGGGGGAGTTCGTCACTATTAGATCGTTTGGTACATCTGTCGACTGAAAGGTTAACACATTTGTTGAGGTTAATATAATTCAAAAGTTGTATTCATACACTTTTATCCTTGCCACACACAAAAAAAGTCCTTAGGCACTAGAGAAACCGCGGAAGGGAAGTAATAGCAAGACTGTGCTAAGCGAGGAAAATAATCTACTTCTGTAGTTTACCACAATTTAAGATTCACCGAAGTGTCAAGTCGTGGGATACATACCTAGTATCGTGTAGTACCTCCTCTAGGTTGGCGAATGTAGAAACTCTACGTGGAATTGATTCCACAAGTGGCCGGAAGACCTCTTGAGAGATGTTAAGACATGCCGTCAGAACCTCCGCCCATAGTTCCCTGGCATTTGAAGGTGCAGGAGCTGGGGTGCGAATGGACCTTTCCCCCATGTCCTATAAGTGCTCTATTGGGTTCATGCCGGGCAGTGGCCACACCATCCATCGGAACTGTCCAGAATGCTCCCCGAACCAATTTTGCACAACTTGGGCCCGACGACATGGTGCATTGTCAGCCTGGAAAATCTCATTGTTTTTGTGGCACAATGAAGTCCAAGAAGGGCTGAAAATGGTCACCCAGCAAAGCAATAAAGACAGTACGGGTGAATGTCGTGTTTACGAGGACCAGAGGATCCAAACCATGCCACGTAAAGACACCCACACTTGTATGGAACCACCACCAGCTTGCACAGTGCCTTGTTGACAGCTTGGGTCCATGGTCTCATAGAGTCTGCGCCACACTTAAACTCTACCATCAGCTCGTAACAACTGGTAGCGTGACTCATCGGACCTCTCCACATTTTGCCAGTCTTCCAGAGTCCAATTACCGTGTTCACGAGCTCAGGTTAGCGCTGTGCTTGATGTCGTGGTCTTAGCAAAGACACTCTGGTGGGTCTTCCGCTCCCATACTCCATAGACGCTAAATTACGCTGCACTGACTTGATGGACATGTCTCTGGTACCTCCTGCATTGAATGTGGATGTTATTTCAGTCAGTGTTGATTGTCTGTTAGCATGGGCAATCCTGGTCAGACGCCGCTGGTCACGGTCATTCAGCACCTGTGGTCGGCCAATGCGCAGTCCACGGTGGGTGGTAATGCCTTCCATGAGGTATTCTCTGTACACACGTGACACCGTGGATCGAGGAATGTTGAATGTTCGCACAACTTTGGAAATTGAATGTCCCATCCGTCGGCTCCCACTACCATGCCTCGTTCAAACTCCAATTCACGTCAGCTTGCCATCTTCCTACTGGTGGTTGTTCAACCCGAGTCACGAGATTACACTTCGCAACTGATAAAAACCGTGGCCTGCGGCGAAGCCTTTATACGACGGCAGCGCCAGTTAAAATTTTGCATACTGCTATCCCATGACTTTTGGCACATCAGTGTAAATCGTTATATTAAAACAGAGATGGGAAACTTACAGGAGGGCCAAACGCATTTTCTTTTTCTTTTGGCAGACCAGAGACTTTTTTTCACTAATTTTTCTTCGAAATTCATTAAAAAAATTATAAACGCACATAAGACTGACATGAATAAATTTAAATACACTGAGAATGCAAACTAATCATACATACCTACTAAATTGTTTTTAAGTTCATTTAGAAGATTTACATGATGGATTGCGAGACGAGTGAAACTGTGATTGAGCTTCCAGCATTTCTTCGTAATCTGGGTTAAACTGTGAGGTGATTCTCAAGAGGGAAGACAGATGCTGATGATCAGTAAGTCGGTTACTAAGATCAGTCACCTCGAACAGTTTGTGAGAAATAAGATTAATATGATGCAGAGTGAGATATATACTGTATGATGGAGAGTGAGATATGATGAAAAGTTCATTCAGAAGATTTATATGATGGAGTGTGAGATGAGTGAAATTGTGATTGAGCTTCCAGCATTTCTTCATAATTTGAGTAACTGTTGGGTGATTCTCAAGAGTGAAGACAGATGCAAATCGGTAAGTCGGTTTCTAAGATCACTCACCTCGAATAGTTGGCGAGCCTCAGCAACCAAGTCCCAACAAGGAAAAATATAGAAAGTAGTAATACTACACTAGCGATCCGATTTATTGGCGTAGGAATATATACATAAGCGACAAAAGGAACAAATTTCTTCGTCGGACCCTGTCACGGATAGTGAACGTGAAAAGAAAAGACGTCATGTCATTGGAGACCAAGTGCTACACCTTGTATATGAAACTGCACAGATTGTGCGACCCGATCAACTTCAACATCTTGGCTCTCCGTGTAGATATGTTAATCGAAAAAAACCAATCTTCTTTATCCTCCACATACAACAAAAGACTGGATTACTTGAAATCTTCTCAGACTTCAAAATACAAAGATTTCTTCATTCTATTCGTCAATATTTCCAGAATGACGCTTTCTCAAGATGAAACAAAAGTTTTGGAACTTGTACCAAAATTCTGCTTCCGAGCCAGATAGAACCCAAAAAGGGTCGTTTCGGAATTTGAAAGCGTAATATCGCGAATTCCAGACTATTCAAAAGACGAACTACGCCAGCCAGCTGTGTTCTAAATTACGATCTTGGTACAATCCTACTAAAATGCGTAACAAATTTATAATTTCGAGGACATTTTCGATCCTTAGAAAAGACCAGTCCGTAATGTTGACTCTAACGGACAAATCTGGCCAGATGGCGATTATGGAAGCATCAGACTACAATAAGAAACTTGAAGATTTTATCACAGACTGTGGTTCTATAGCCCTTCAAAGGAACCTTCTGAATTCTTGGATTGCACAGATATAAATAGCTGCCCGCTGTTCCAGACTATCTCAAGAAAGCCACCAAACTACCACCAGAACCTCAGATTCCAAAGCTCTTCGGAAGACTTAAGCACCATAAGCCCGGACATCCATTGAGACCCATTGCATCCAGGAATTCTGCCCCAATGTACTATTTAGAGAAAGCACTATCAAAATTCCTGCGTAGTTTCTTTCCTGAATCGGACTTTGTAAGAAATTCCACTCTGAATTTTATAACGAAAACCAAGCAACTCACTGTCTTACCAGGCAACATTGTCAGCTTCGACGTAGTTTCCCTTTACCCTTCAATCCCCGTTCTGGAAGACATCAGAACATTGAAGGAGGCCATATCAAATTCAGCATTTTATAAGCAGGAGTCATATGCCTCAGCATCTTCAAATTAATAGATTTGGTCACTAATACTGGCTTCTACAGTTTCCAAGGACAAGTATATAAATAGAATAATGGCGCTTCGATGGGATCCTCACTTTCACCCGTCCTTGCAGAAGCAATACTTCGGCCAATTGAGAAGAATATATTCTCCAGTTTTATATACACTGACGGAAAAAAAAAATCCCAACACCAAGAAGGGGTTGTGTTAGATAAACGACATTTGGTAGGCGGTGAGAGTACATCTGTAAGATGACGTCTATGCAAATTTCGCGCTCGGCGCATACGTGTGGCGCTAGTAGCGCCCCTCGGAACATGCAAAGCAGGTTTGCTATAAATAAGCGCTGTAACGTTCGTGAGCGTCAGTTATCGTTGAGATTAGACGTAGTGTGTTGATGTTAGTCAAGAATGCCTTTAAGAAGACGAACAAGCCATTATCAACAGCTCACGGAGTTTGAACGAGGTCGTGTAATAGGGATGCGAGAAGGTGGATTTTCTTTCAGCAACATTGCAGAACGACTTGGCAGGAATGTAGCCACTGTGCATGATTGTTGGCAGCGGTGGTCAAGGGAAGGTACTGCCTCAAGAAGACCGGGTTCCGGCCGGCCACGTGGCACTACTGAGAGGGAAGACCGCCGTGTACGGTGTATGGCCGTGGCGCATCGTACCGCGTCTGCGGCAGCAATTCGAGCTACAGTTGCCACCACAGTGACACAACGAACTGTTAAAAATCGGTTACTTGAAGGACAGCTCCGAGCCAGACGCCCGGTAGCGGGCATTCCACTTACTCCAAACCACTGCCGTTTGCGACGTCAGTGGTGTCAAGCTAGAGCTCATTGGAGGACGGAGTGGAGATCTGTTGTGTTTTCTGATGAAAGCCGGTTCTGCCTGGGTGCCAATGATGGCCGTGTGTTGGTTAGGAGAAGACCAGGTGAGCGCCTGCAACCAACCTGTCTGCGGTCGAGACACACTGGACCTACACCTGGAGTTATGTTCTGGGGAGCAATTTCCTATGACAGCAGGAGCACTCTCGTGGTTATCCCACGCACCCTGACGGCACAGTTGTACGTCGGTCTGGTGATTCAACCTGTTGTGCTGCCATTCATGAACAGCATTCCAGGGGGTGTTTTCCAACAGGATAACGCTCTCCCGCATACCGCTGTTGTAACCCAACATGCTCTACAGAGTGTCGACATGTTGCCGTGGCCTGCTAGATCACCAGATCTTTCTCCAATCGAGCACGTATGGGACATAATTGGACGACAACTCCAGCGTCACCCCCAACCAGAATTAACCGTCCCACTATTGACCGACCAAGTGCAACAGGCATGGAACTCCATCTCACAAACTGACATCCAGCACCTGTACGACACAATGCATGAACGTTTGCGTGCTTGCATTCAACATTCTGGCGGTTACACCGGTTATTAATGTACCAGCATTTCACATTTAAAATGGCTCTTCTCGCGCTTACATTAAGCTGTGATCTTGAAACCTTAATCGATTAAATATGTTACCTAGAGAAATGTATTGCCGCCACTTCATTCCTCTACAACTATTTTTTCGTGGTGTTGGGATTTTTTTCGGTCAGTGTATTATAATCCCCGGCCGCGTCGACCTGGCTGCGTTATGCGGACGACGTATTTTTTGTGTGGCTCACGGAAAAGACTCTTCTAATTTCCCTTGATAAAATCAACGATATGCATCCTACGATCAATTTCACGATAGAGCTTGAACAGAACAACGCTTTACCTTATCTGGGGGCCTTTATTGAGAAAATAGCCGGACAACCGCCTCGGTACACAAGTCTACTATAAACCCACGTCCGTCCCCAACCTGATACTCCGCAGCTCTTTCTGTTCCGCAGAATACACAACAGCTATCTTCCGTTTTCAAATTTGTTGTCAAGAATGAGTATTGGAGGAGCCTTCGCAGTCTCTTCCGATACTCATTCTTGACAACACGAAATTGAAAACGTCAGCAAGTTTGCCACTGATGCAGGATATTCATTGAATCAGATACGTAACTTTATCCAAAAAGCCAGGGTCAAACATTATAATTTTTCAGTGCCGCAGCTTCGTTATTTAGGCTCAATTCCCTACATACCAAATGTGTCTTACAAACTCAAAAACGCCCTCAAGAAGATGAACTACTGCGTCGACATAAGGTCTCCTGCATCTTTATGTACTTATGCTAAAGAGAAATGCTGAAAAACCACCTCTTTCCAGCAAAGCAGGTGTTTATGCAATCCCCTACAGTATCCGGACGGCTCTAAAAGATACTACATTGGAATGATCAAGCGTTCGATTGGAATCAGTCAACGAACAAAAAAAAAAAAACAGGCAAAATAAGGTAAAGTAGCCACGGCCCTATCCAAAGAAGTCAAATTCAAGTCTGTTACTCCCATGTGGGATGATATAAAGAAATCAGTTACCTACTCCTAAATGTACAGCCATTCGGGAAACCTTGGAGATCATTACTAACAGCGATACTTGCAATGACAGCGCCTCACTCGAGTTGCCATGAATTTGGAACCAGTACTTCAAGTAACGCCTTCTCCTTGACTGAATACCGCGTGCACAACCAACGTGATACCACGTATCTTTAAATGAATATAACGTCGTATCTATTTATTGTGAAGTAAAGTTCCCGCTTTCAAATTGTTAAAGCATTCTTATTATTCAGTTTGTCTACCTTCCTTGAAAAAGCCATCTGGTTGATGTGCGAAAGCTTGGAAACGCTTATGTGTTTATTTCCTACGCCAATAAATCTGATCACTAGTGTAGTGTTACTACTTTTTACATAATTGGTATACTTTTCCTCGTTATCAAGGAAAAATATTTTACACCTGCATATACTATATCGTCACCGCTGTCAATCGGTCGCCATGTTGGAGTGCCAACACCTGCACCTCTCAAAGTGTCAGCCGACATCTCATTTAATGTTGTTGGTGTCTTTTTCGAGATAAAAAATAAAAGGGGGGTTGCAGGTGTCGTAAGCAACTTGGAAAGGGCACTTTTGAAAGGCGAAACGGATCCTATCTTGAAACTGTACCCAGAAATTAATGAACATTTAGGAATAGAAAAAGCAATGTGTTTCAGATTAAAGGATGTGTCACATCTAAGAAAAGCAACGCTTTTATAATATTAATCCAGGGGCCGTACTTTGCCCATCCTGGGATTGCAGCAAACAGTATGACGTAAATAAGTAGTTTAGTTTTTCCTTTTCGAGGATTATGTAAAGCAAGGGTCGGAAACTCGCGGACGCCTTACGAATCATATATATTTTTTTAGCACGTCCTTTGGATAAAAAAGATCGTGCTTATGTTACCGGTTTGTCCGTCCGTCCGTCCGTCCGTCCCCACGATCTCTGCAACTATTAGTCCGATTTGAATTTTTTTTTTTTTTGCATTGGGAAGCCTGAAATATGCGAATGATGATCCTTCATTTCGTTTTTTTTTTTACGATGTACAATTTTGCCGTTAGAGGGCGTAAATGCAGATGTCGAATTCAAAATTAGTTTTATTCCACATATTTGCTTCTAAACATCCCATTGAAAAAATTCTTTTATCTTACGATTTCACTCATGTCGAAGAGTATTTTAGATATAGTTACTTTTTCAAATTACGGATAGATTTTCCTCTTGGGGGCGTAAAAATAAATTACATTTTCCCCCTATAATTCTTCTTCTAAAACTCAGATTTTAAAATTTCTTCCTTCAGCGGATATACCTCCTGATGAAAAATCTTTTGCATATAATTTCAATTTTTTGGTAAAGAATACTTTGGCCACCAGGGACGTAAGTGTTAATTTTTGCTTTTGATGTATTTGACATAAAATCTGATCTTCTAAAATATCAATTGAAAAAATTCTTTCGGGGACTGATGCCACTAACATGGATAAACCTTTTCTGAATATTTTCTTTTTAAAATATTCGTTTCTCCGCTAGGGGCGTAGATGTATATCTTATTTTTGTCAATATATCTACTTCTAGGAGTCCGATTTGAAAAATTCCTTCGTTGTTGGATAGGGTTTTTGATGCGAAATGTTTTCCCTGTAAATTCAAAATTTGCATGTAAATCCATAGACTTTTCGCTAAGGGGCACAAAGGTAAATTGCGTTTTCTGCGTTATTTCTGCTCCTAAAACTCCGATTTGAAGAATTCTTTCTGTATCGCATACAAGACCTGGTGGAAAATATTTTTCACATAATTTCTAATGTTTGGTAAAGAATGGTGTGGCCACCAGTGGGCATAAGTGTTTGATGTATTTGTAGCAAAATCTGGGCTCCTGAAAACTCGATTAATTTTTTTTTCTTGGACCGATACCGCTCATATGGAAAAACCTTTTGAGAATACTTTCTAAAATAATGCATGGTTTTCCCACCAGGGGACGTAAAGCCACATCTTATTTTTGTCGATATCTCTGTAAGAGTCCGATTTGAAAAACTCTTTAGGTGTTGGAGAGCGTTTTCGGTGCGAAATGTTTCTCATATGAATTCATGTTTTTCTTAACGTACAAGTCCGCAACCAGAGGGCGTAAGCTCACACAATATTTTTCATTTTCTTGTAGGACTTCCGTCCACAGTGAGTAGAGTTTAGGTCCCAGCCAACTACAGCGAGATCGCCTTTTGGGCAGGACACAGAAACTGAAGGAATGAGCAAGTCTAGCGACTTTGACAGAACAGTTTGTAGTGAGATTAGAGTACAGTAGGTGGCGCCACCGTACAAGTACGATGTTGCACACAGAGCGGTGAGAGAATTTCAGGGGGGGGGAGGCATAGGAAAGGATACCCATTTAACCAGTGGGTCTAGCCTGGGGGCCGTCACTTAACGTGCTCGTCCGATGCACGGCGGATATTCAGCGATTGTTAGTAAATCACACCATCTCTGAAAGATCAGCCCAGGTTCGAACCTGAGGTCCTTGCATTGGTAGTCTGACTCGCTAACCACTAAGCCATCCACGGGGCGTAAGCTCACGATTCCGTTTACAGCAATATCTGAGGGATTAAAAACCCAATTGAAAAACTTCTTTCTTCCATCAAGATACTATTGTTTTCCATACCGGTTCCATTGACTTTGAATAGCTTTGATAAATTTAATTTGCGTGAGAACGGATTCAAAAGACGTGCTTATTACACCCGAATATTCGGTGTCATCTTTCTTGTTTAATTTTAAAATGACTTATCTATGCTATAAAAACAGCAAAAAATCGGAATTGAGATCCACTCGACTTCAGATGTTTTCACCTTTCAACCCTTGTCATGTGAGAATGCGAGAATTAACAGCAAACACCTGCAGCCTGTTTGTCGTACATTTCTGCCATATTGTTTTCGGGTTTTTCTAACTAATAATTTGCTTTCTCGGTAGTGCCGTGGAATAATTATTTCATCGTCTAAATGGATAAACAATGAGGTTGCGTCCCCCTAACTTTAAGGAACCCAATCTCAAAGTTTACGGACGTCGCGTTGTGTTTCACATAGGTTCGTTACGAGGTATTCGTAAAAAATCCATACGCTGCAAATTATGAATTAGAAAAATATACACAGCCTTAAAAAGTTTGCTACACCAGATTAAGTAATTAACATGTTTATTAGAATAAGAGTATGTTGAATAAGCAATTACAGCCTTTAGGTGAAGGCCAAATATTGATAAAAGTTAGGTTAAATTACAAGGATAAAATTAGCCATGTTAACTGGTCCATTGCATTGCTGCGAAAGCCTGTTACACCCCTTAGCTTAAATTTAGAATAAATCCCTCAATCTGTCAACAAGGAGGCATAGCGACTATGCATATCCCAGCAAAAACAGTCTTGCTGGCCCAGCACTATGTTGCCGCTGCCGAACCGTCAATAAAATGTCATGGCGGCCAACAGAAGGGCCAGCAGTTAAGGCCAACAGTTGGCACCCTATCAGTTGTCATATGCCACAACAGGGCCATCAGTTGTCCATCACAGGCAGTTGCTGCCACAAGTGGGCCTTCAGCGGCCCTGCAAGCACTGCCAGAAATGATGGCTAGCCTAATGTGGTCCGTTAGTTTGCCGGCAGTGGCAGCCGGCAACCACGTGACGTAACTGGTGGCTTGCCGAGTTTTGTCCGCCAATTTCCCAGTAGTAGCCATAAAAAAAAAGATAACCGCAGTTTCCCAAAGCTACAACTTTTTTTTTCTAACCTTACGAAACTTGTGAAATAAAGCATTGCGCTGGGGAAATTTTCTCAACAGACCGGAAAAACGCCCGTCTGGGTTGATACGAACCAGGACCATCTGCGTGGGAGCTGAGCTCTCTACCGACCGGACTAATTTGCCACGTATGAGCGTGTGCTTGAAACTGTCTGTTTCGTGCGGAATGCGTAATCGAATGGTTCCCTCTTTCATTTTACAATATTGCGAGGTATTTCTCATGAAAGTCAGTTTCATATAATTCATAAATTTATTTTTTCAACGTAACGATAGTTTTTTTTTTTTTACCTTAAGGGAACTTCACTCATATTCAAAGAGTGTACATATTTAGTCTCTTTCCAAAGTTTTGTCGTCTTGAAAGGCGATTGTTGAATTAATATGTATTTATCCGGGTTCATGCCACATTCTGTTACATTTTTTAAGGTTGTATCTTTCCTTTCCGTGGTCCGAAGCTACATTTGTTTTAAAGAGGAAATATATTTTATTTTACTTCTCGTTATTTTTAGAAGCTAATTCCTCCCAGTCATGTGTATTCAACCCATGGATGAGTACCAGGGTCGATGGAGCTTTTGCGGGGCCCGGGGCGAAATTTCATTGCAAGGCCCCGAAGCAAAATTGCATTGCTTGCAGTAGGAAATAAATCTCATATTTTAATAAAGTCTTTACGTGAAGATGTCCGTGGAGAATACACAGGATGCGAAACCCACAAGTCTGCCTGTGACGGCGACGAATTCGCATCCCTCTGCTCCGGAGCTGAATGCTTTACCGATTAAGGTACACCGGAGGAATTTATCTCTGTAACTTTTCCTTTTTGACATGTGCTTTACCTCTGTAATACTTCGAAACGAAAACTATCTTAAAGACAAAATAATGATCTCAAAGAAGCATTTGCTTTTTAAGCTCAAGAAAAAGACTAGAATATGCATTGAAAGTTCAGAGAGAGAGAGAGAGAGTAAAAATTGTTAAAATCTAAGATTTTCTTTCCGAGGAGATGGAGTTGAGGTTGTATTTCACTTATTGTATAAAAACTGCTTCAGAAAATGACAAAAAGCTACGTGCGTAGCGAAAGTTTTTGGATTGCGAATATTTTAGTGTAAAAATAATAAATTCGTATAAATGGTTTTTTTTCCTGATACATGTTTTAGTGATTTTTTAATGAAAAATGGAGTAACTGACAAATTAGTGACTTTTTAAACTTTTATACGCGCTCATAAATGATTTTGTTTAATTTCTAGTAATATTTTTAAAGTCACTGAATAAATGGCCTCCATGTGTAGCCCGAAACAAACTTTGATATTCTTCTTTTTTATTTTATTTAAATTTAAGTATCTGGTTTGCACGCAAATTGTTAAATATATAAAAGCAAGAGCCACAAAATGATGAAATTAAATTTGCAACTTCATGAATTCGGAAAATATCAAGGTCGTTACAATAATCACTTGAAATCAACAGATCTCCGTATTTGTACGGTGAAGGGCAATACCTTTTCGAAAACCGGGCGATTGGAAACACAAAAAAACTTTAAAAAAAAAAAAAAAAAAAAAAAACTTCTTTTTAAGGGCCTTGCACCCAAAAACTTGCACACAAAAAATAATTGTAAAAAATTCTAACTAAATTTTTTTTTCTTTAACTGCGGGGCCCCTTAAAGGCCCGAGGTCCGGGGCGACCACGGTTGACCCCTATGGTCCAACCGTCCCTGATGAGTACATTATATCCACATAGCGTTGCTTTTTTTTTCTTTCAAATAATTAATAAATTTTCTACGCGTATAATTCTTTTTCCAACAAACGTTTTTTTAATCGTTTTCCAGGACATTTGTTTCAAGCGGTTTAAAATTTTTTCTTGTTATTGACCCACTCCATTCCAGGAATTCTTATTCATGGGAATGGAGTGAGTGTCTTTCATGGCTGTAATCTGATATGTTCGTCGACGTGGAATTTCAATAGGAAATTAATTCGCCTCTCTACATATGGATTTTTTTCTCTCAACATCCACTAAAATAACACGATGGCGATAACGTCGTCTTCAACTAACTGGTACCATGAGATACACAGCAAGTGTTGCTTCTGCGCATGCGCAGTCCCGTTGCTTCCACCTGCTGTTGGGGTTGTATTGGTTGCCAGTAACGGGCCACTAGTGGCACTTGCTTGGAGACCCACAATTCACGGCAATGCTGCAGGGCCATCAATGGCTCGCCAACTGATATCGCTGCCACCAACGGACCCCTAGCGGGCCGTGAGCGTCAGATTTCAGCCAGCAGTGACTCATCACTGCCACCAACGGACCCCTAGCGGGCCGTGAGCGTCATATTTCAGCCAGCAGTGACTCATCACTGCCAGCTGGTGGCCAGCAGTTTCCCAGCACTTGTGTTTTTGCTGGGATGTATATATATACATACAACATTGGAATTGGGGGGGGGAATCATCTTACCTTACGTCTGTTGGGCTTAAGCTCGTTGGGATCCCTCACGTGGCAGGGTAGGTTTCTTCTGGTGTCGATAACTACCTAAAACGTTGCTGCCATGGCTTGAACTGCATTCCAACTACCCTGGTCTTCCCTTTCCCTATCTCGACTCTGGATATATCTATGTCTGCTCCTAACTTTCTTATGAAGTTACATTATACTTCTCTATCTGTATGTCTGTTTACGCTATTTTTTGTGTATATATCTGATTCCCTTTAATTTCCCACGTGGAAAGGGCGTGCCCTCGGCCCTCTAGAAGTTTTCCGCCTGGGGCATGGATGGGTCAGCTGAGTTGACCAGTGATTGACCTTAGTGGTTATTGGTTCGCCACAGAGCCACTCAGCTACCCTTTAGCAACAGCTGGCGTATTGGGCAGGTGATGTTTTCGCACTTTAAATGAGACACATTTTCTTAGGCCTGGTGAATAGCGAAACATTACGGTGGCTTACCAATGACAGAGTTACGACTTTCTTGTGACACCGCAGTGTATTTTACGACTGTTGCTGCTTTTACAAGAAATGAAGATTTATCGATTGATGGAGAAAAGCTGGAGATAACAGACACGTACGTTTATCTTGGACAGCAGATATCAAGTGAGGGTCACATTGATGAAGAAATTAATCGGCGTACAAAACTTGCCTGGAGAGCTTTTCGAAGAAACAGCATAATTTTCAAGAGCGATATACCATTATGTCTTAAAAGAAAAGTGTTTGATCAATGCATCCTTCCAGTGCTTACGTATGGTGCAGAGACGCTTACCGTAACTAAAAGAGACATACAAAGGCTGCAGCCAACTCAAAGAAGCCGGGAGAGGTGCATGCTTGGTGTAACCAGGAGAGATAAGAAGAGGAACTCGTGGATCCGAAAAATGACAAGAGTGGAAGACATCATGATCAGAGTTAAATCCCTGAAATGGCAATGGGCTGGACATACTGCCAGAAGGACAGACCATCGATGGACAGCCGAATTTTTAGATTTGATTCCAAGGGACAGGAAAAGACCCAGAGGAAGACCACATGGGAGATGGGTGGATGAAATTCGAAAGTATGCGGGAGTAACATGGAGGAGACTGGCACAAGACAGACCGTTGTGGAAGAAACTTGGGAAGACCTTCGTCCAGCAGTGGATTGATAATGGTTGACAATGATGATGAGGCAGGAAAGGGAGCAAAGGAAAAAATAATTTACATTAAATAGATAAGAAAGGTAAATTATGCTTGGTCATTGTAACTAATTAAACCGCCAAAACAATGTGGCGCGAAATACGAAATAGTTCCGCGGCAACACTTCAACAAAGTTAAATTTGTCTGTGTTTTAAACTTTTTGCTAAGTTTCAATTCACATTTACCACGATGTAAATGAATGTGTATTATATATTGCACCTGTGGTCCTTAACTACAATTTAAAAGTCAAATGAGGCCCGCATGTGCCAAAAGGTTTGCAATTCCTGATGTAAAGCCATACGCGCTCCTCTTATTTTCAACAACTTAAGTTATGTGCTTTCAATCTCAACACAATTCAAGTAAAATTACTGGAATTTCTGTAGTTCGTTAAAAAGTAGAAATGGTAGCAAAATTTGGGGAACTCAAAGTCAGGAATACGTTAGGACAAAAGAATTCGGAGAGACAAAATAATGCGCGGTGTTGAGCAGATTCATTAACGGCCACTTCCAATCTCGCGTGTTTTGCGTAATCACTCGTTCCTATTTTTGATTGTTTTTTCTAACTCACGCAAATATTCGTGCGCTACGCCTTATCATCGCACGCATTTCGTCCTCTGCGGAAAAGATACACGAAGAAAATGTGTATATAAACATAAAAACACGGAGAAAGTTCACTTACCGTGTAAGAGCGATCGTATTCTGAAAGATGGAGTTTGTGTCTCGTCAACAGTTTAACCACAACAGACAATCAACTGAGATGTTTTTCGTCGATATCATCCAGCAGCGAAGACCAACACATGCCGAAAATGCATTTTCGTTTTTATGTTAGATCAAGAGCCTACAAGTGAGTACAAAAAAATAAGATGAGTGGGCCATAAACAAACATGAGGATACCCATGAAGGGCATGTCGTGCTCCAAACACGCACGGAAAAAGGAAAGGTACACAATGAATCGTACAGCATCGTCTCATTACACACAAAATTTTACATCGGACATTCTTGCACTGATTAAGTCTTTCGATTAGACTCAAAAGCTGAATATGTATCATTAACTGATATGAATATTTCTTTTCAATGAATAACAAACTTTACACATCAAAAGCAACTTCCTCTGTAAAGATAAACGCTGTCTGCTACGGAAAACTAAAGAAATATATTCCGAAACAAAAAGCAGTATTTTGTAGAAAAAACTTTCAATGCTCTAGCTTCTTTTGAAAAGCACGTACACCGCTTTATTTTTCTGTTAACCAGCTCAAGACAACGAGAAACAAAAATATCTAATTACATAGTTGGATTCTCTGGGGATGTCGCAAGGATCAAGTGTAACTATGCAACGCCAACAGAAAAATGTATTTCGAACGTAAAGACAGTTCCAACCAAGGTCGGACTGGGCCCTACAAAAGGGCGCAAGCCTTGGATTTTCAGACGGCGTAAAATATTTTAACGAACTCAAAATAGTTTACCTACTTAATTTTTCTTGCAACTACGTACACACATGTGTGATGGGTCTACACTTTCAAATTAATACAATTCCCAATATCGCTGCAAGGACTTCCAAAATGACATTATTTTCATTTTCTCCCCATGTGTCCCAAAGCATTGTTGAATTTTGTGAATCACTGAAGGATTGTTTCGTAAATATTGATATACCAGTAAAAAAATTTATTAAAATTCAACAATGAATCTAATTTTTCTGTGAATGAATTTATTTTTTTCAAATTAATTTTATTTAACAAAAGTGCAAAAACATTATTAGCATTTAAGGTGGTTCCACCTAAAATCGCAGCCTTATGTTTCCAATGGTAAAACTTCTTGGCATTTTCTTCGCAATTAATGTCTTCCCAATGATCAAAATTTGCTCATCAATAAAACTAACTTTAAGTTATAGCATGCGATACTTAATACTTGCTAAAACATAACCATAATTATATTACAAATCAATAATTTTTCTTTGAGTAATGTTCAGACATGTTAATAGATGGCGCGACCTGTACATTGATGACGTCATTAGACAAACAAATGCTGGATTACTTAATTTTAGTTATGTTTTAGCAAGTATTAAATATCCCATGCTATAACTTAGTTAGTTTTATCGATGTGCAAATTTTCATTCTTGGGAATACATTAATTGTAAAGAAAATATGTAAAGAAGTTTTACCATTGGAAACATAAGTCAGAGATCTTAGTCTTAGGTGGAGACACCTTAAGGAACAAATTGTACAAGATATAACGTGTTTTTATATAAATAATGTCTTCGTGGACCTCGCCCTTGAACTCCCTATCCCAGATTTTCCATTTTTGTTTATGAAATTTTTGGCAATACAAAATTGGAAAATCCAAAGACACTAAAAAATCAGTGAAATTTTCTCTATTGCATCAATAAAAAAGTATTTACTCTAAAAATAAAATATTTCTTATAAAATACTTCGTTTAAAAAATAATTTGTCAAGAAGCTGACTTCGATTTTTCTTTTCTCCTGAAATGCAAATGCCACTGAAATATTTTCATTATTGCCGTTTTTATTATTTATTACTTTATTTTCATCATTTAATTTTTTTACCACTGTTAGGCCCCGCTGAGTTTCATCCGCCTTCTAGGCCTTACTGATTCCGTATCTCTCAAACGTGCCTGACGTAGGTTCTTTTGAGTACCGTCGAGTTGGACTCGATCGCTGAAATACTAGAACGTGTAGTCGGCAATTACTTGATATCTAAGACAACGAGTAACTCCAATAGCAAGTCTTTTGTTAGATGAGAAAAAAAGAGCTCCGTTCGATTAGCTAGCTCCACGTGCCAACAGGTTTCCAGATGGCAAACACTTTACTATCTCTCCGATATCCCGGAAGACCCTCCGCCACGTGGACTTGAGTCGTTCCGTCAAAAACTCCGGTCGATCTCTTATCACCGAAAAACCCTGACTATTCCGTCAGCCAAAACGTAAATCCCAGAGAGGTCTAACCGACACTCTCTGCTCCAACACGACTTCCTACCACGTCGAAGGCGAAACACTAAGAGCGTCCCGAGCAGAGCAGAGCAGGTCAGATGTAGAGGATTTTAAGGATTGTCTGACCCAGGTCTTAAACAACCCTGAGAAATAGGAAGCTAGGAGATTTGGGCTATAGGAAAGTGACACGGAAGCGAGGTAGAAAGGGGAAGGAAGACTCCTTTGCCGCCCCGGTGGCGCAGTGGTCTAAGCTATGGCATCTGGTCATTCGTCCGAAAGAGTTCCGGGTTCGAATCTCGGTGAGGCATGGATGTTGTTTGTCTTACGCTACTAGCTGTTTTCCTTCTCTGGAACCAGTAACCCTAAATTAGGGACGGGCGACTGCTTATAGCCCATTGAGTTGCCCACGGTGGGCGTTAAACCTCTAATAAAAAAAAAGGACTCCCTTATTTATTACCAGGGGCCAGTACTCGGGGCCCGACGGCTTAACGTGTCCAACCTACGCACGGCGGATATGATCATGATCATATGTAGAGGATTTTAGGAAGGAAGTGGCAGACTCCAGGTCTTAAACAACCCTTTAGAAATAGGAAGCTAGGAGATTTGGGCTAGATTGCTCGATGGGAAAGTGACACGGAAGCGAAGTAGAAAGGGGGAGGAAAGCGCCCTTATTTATTACCGGGGGACCAGTACCCGGGGTCCGACGGCTTAACGTGCCCATTCGACGCACGACGGATATTTAGTGGATCGAGCGTTGGTACCTGCCTGGGATCGAACCTGAGGTCCTTTCTATGGCAATTACGGACGTTGACCACTAGGCCACCCGCGGTCCTGCTTCCCGAGCGAACGTGTCGCTCTTTTTCATATCCTTCTCCGACCCCCCCTACCGCCTCTGGAATCCTATTGGCGTGGTGTTCGCCTCTCTGGGAGTGGTGATCTTTGACCGATACATCAGACCCAGTCGTCAAGGTCAACGGATGCCGCTAGGCCCATGCCTCGCTCGCCGCTCCCTAATCCGGCATACAAAAGATATACGCCACGTGCGTTGGAATTTACATTACATTGCATTTGAAATGAGAAATTGTTATAGAAAGCATTACTACAGGAAAATAATTATTGGGGGCTTGACTCCGTCACCTTACAATCACCATAAGGGAGACGGAGCCGCGGACGAGAGCTCCTCGGGGCCAGTGGGCAAGTCCGAGCCTGGCTCCAAAATACTCACCAGTCATCCTGCGAAGCAGTTGATCCTGTCAAATAAGTTTCTACAGTAGACAAACGTTGGCATCATTAAATCCAGAGTAAGCGATTATTTTTTGACGTAGAAGTAGGTATTTCTTTGCGCTGGGTAGGGGATAACATCGGGAGCACGGATGCCACTAATATATGTCACATTTTGAACGCCTACATCTTTGAAACTAATAATCGCAGAGTAATAAATAATCCACCTTTGGATAGTTTATGGAGACCTATTTTTAACAAAACAAGTCTCAACCCTACACCCCTTAACCCTTCGATACAGTAGCGTTAGAAAGTTAAGATACATTTCAGGTGATTCTGTTTCGCCGCACGCCGCTTTAAGGTTGATAACTAGTGAATAGATAATTATACCGAAAACCTCAGCACCACATTCCGTAGCTGACGGTCAGAGCCATCGAGCTTATAAATATTTGGTACAGACACCACTGGCTGTACAGCAATAGATCACAGCTAATCTTTGGCGTGACGTCACATACAGGGAAAAAACTAAATTATACAATTGATAAAACAGTAAGCTTGTATAATTGATAAAGATTATGAAATCCCTCAATTTTATGTCTTTACGATTCGAAGCTTTTGTTTCATTGGTTTCAAAGCAGCTTCTTGCCTGAATGTGACGTCTTCTATAGCACGGGCGGTGACTTATGGCGGTCAGTGATGCGTTGATAGGAGTGGTGTTTCCAGCTAATATAAACTCCATGGTCAGAGCTAACGGACGTATGTGATAAACCGAAATAAAGTGGATTATATATTTTTTAGATAAAAAAAAATCAAATAGGCGCAGTAGCAACTGTGCCGCAACCTACGACGTAGGGATAGGCCAGCTGTCCTTCGCGGAATACTTTAAGGACATAGAACCGGTGAGATACTGCCATGAAATAGTTGACGTAGTTTTACATTGTACGTTGCGGTACAATTGCTAGTGTTCCCCTTTGATTTTTTTTTTCCATTTCATTTAGAAAACAGCGTTTCTGAGTGCAATATTTACAACTTATTCTACTATAGTTTGGCTAAACTATGGTCCAGCTTCACCAGGACTAGGCGTTTCAATTTTTCTCTAACAAGAAGTGAAAACGTTTAGTCTTGATGAAGCTGGACCATTGTTTCCAGCGAAACTGTGGTAGACTGTTATAAATATTGTATTCATTAATGTTGTTTTCTAAATTAAATGAAATACAATTATGCAATGCGTGTATTATTTATTAGAGGTTTAACGACTACCGTGAGCTACTCAATGGGCTATAAGCAGTAGCCCATCACTAATTTTAGGGCCACTGGTTCCAGAGGAAAGAGAGCCAGTACCATAAGACAAACACAACATCCATGACTCACCCGGATTCGAACCCAGACTCATCTCGTACGAATAGTCAGAAGCAAGAGCTGCGCCCGGGGTAGCAGCCCCGCCGTAGATAGACCTCAGCTTCGGATGCATCGTTCACGAATGATCAAGTTCTACCACTTTCTCTTGCTTTTGCACACTTACTGAGTAAATCATTCGTTGCAGGGTTCCCGTCTTTACGACCAGAGCCGAAATTGGCGAACTGCTTTTTTTCTCCATCTGGATATCACAAAACACCTAAATATTAAATTTGGTCTTGGTAACAGTAATACTTTTTGAGTTACATCAGCAAAAAAAAGCAGACATCACATTGAAAACTAGTTAAATCCTGTTCAGACAGGAATCCAAACTGTAATTTTATTGAAATCGCAAAGTCGATTTTTCTGCAATTACAGTACTTTTGTCATACACTGGTGCGCAAAACTTCAGGATCAGCCAGGTTTTGACCTGTAGCGTTGCACAGGTCAAAACCTGGCTGATCCAGAAGAGGACTGTATATGGGAAATTCAAACCATAGGAACTCCATTAATTATTATTTATTTTATTTTGTAAAATTTCTGCTTTACAATATTATAGAAAAGTAATATAACACTCAGTAACAATACAATATGTGCTACAATCATAAACTAATTGTATAATAAAACAAACAAATTCACCAATGAAACTCACAAAATACGACAAGTCACCAATGAAACTCACAAAACACGACAAATCACCAAAACTTTCACAACAAATACAAATTCTGCACAACAACAAAACTCATTCAATTGAAAATTAATATCAATATGAATCAAATATTGTATGATAGTAATTAAATGTGTAGCAAGGAGCCAGGAAAAAAAGGCTTACATACTGCCTGACAAGCCCCTGATCCTCTCTAAATAAAAACAAAATATCCCAGTCCAGTCAAAACAACGAAAGCAATTTTACAATACTTTTGTTTTACAAATCATAAACAAATAAATTCCAATATTCAGTTTCCCGACAAACTCCTTAGCACTCGCTTAAATACCGGATAACGTGCCTCTGATCTAATAATCAACGTTAATCCATTCCGCTCACGCAGTCCCAACACATTGATATTATTAAACATTAAACCTGTACGAGCCCACCACGAGTATCATGGGAGTGAGTTGTACACCGTAATGCAATCAAGTTGGAGTATCTTCCTGTAAAAATACATTCACGGACCATCAGTAGCAATCTGTGTTTATGTTGTTGCTCAATAATAAGGTGCACGTCAAGTAATTTTGTTTCCTACACTTCCAATGGAAAAACTTTTGTACACATTTCCTTCACAATTAGTGTGTTCCCAAGGGTGAAAATTTGAACATCGATTAAAATAACTTCATATTATAAGTTGGAATACTTAATATTTTCTAAAACATAACCATAATTATATTGAAAATCAATAACTTTTCCTTTGGTGGTGTTGAAACCAGGAAAAAAACGGCGCGACCTGTACTTTAATGACGTCAGTAGACAAACAAATGTTGGATTGCATAATTATGATTATGTTTTAGAAAATATTAAGTATTCCTAGTTATGAAATGAAGCTATTTTAATCGATGTTCAAATTTTCCATCCTTGGGAACGCATTAATTGTGCAGAAAATGTGTACAGAAGTTTTTCCATTGGAAGTATAGGAAGCAAAATTACTTGACGTCCACCTTAATAACCGAAAATGACTAAAAAGAACCTCCGATCCAACCGAATAATTTAACAATCGGACAAACTTCCTCTGCAACACAGATAAACGAACTATGTTACGCCTTGTAGTCGCACCCCATATTAAAATGCGGTACGACAATACAGGAAAAATTTTATAATATAAAATTAACAGAATTTGTACTGACAAAAAAAAACCCCGGAAATCCGCGAAATCATACCAATGCGAGATCTTAAACATAACGCAAGCTGATCCACCTGATAATCCCATCTGAGAGATTCATGCAGAACTACACCCAAAAATTTCCCTGTGGTCTGGAACTGTAATGCCATATCATTTGAGTAAACATTACTCAAGTCACAAGGACGAGGCCTGATGTTGGAAAACAACACGCACTAGTAACATTGAACGTTAAAAAATTACATGCAAACCAACGAAGATACTTCCCAATTTCGAGATTTACTCGAGAAATCAACTCACTCAGGTTGTTCCCCCTGAAAAATAGACTTACATCATCAGCAAACAATACCAAATGAGCACCAGATGGAACCCGAAAAATACGTAAGTGATGACAGAAACGACACCGACTTAATTGCAGATAATAAAGGATGTGGTGGAACTTTATTTAGAACTGGCTCTACAGCACTAGGTGCCATGATACAAATACATCACTGCCATAGACAGTACCAAGAGAAGAGGTTCTCAGTAAATGGTATGATCACTCCTACCGTCGATGCAAGAGTTACAAATTCTGTCTATACTTCGCACAAGATTGTTGACGTATTCTTTCGGTAACATCGCCAATTCTTTCGTCAGCGCAGTGTTCCTGTTGAACAGTTTCCGGTGTGTGTTTACGTGCAGCAACGCGTATTCCCAGAGCGTCCCACACGTGTTTTCTGGGGTTTATGTCGAAGGAAGGGGCTTCCCAATCTATCCGCTGAATGTCATCACTTTCCAACTGCTCATCACATAGCCATTGTGCCAGAGTTGGGCAAAATCGTAATTGAATTAATCTGTAATGCATTACAGCGAAATGGTAATGGGAACAAGAACTTAACGTTACCGCTACATGGTAATGGTGAACTGGTCATTAGAATTACATGGTAATTGTAATGACATGTAGCAGTTACCCATTATAATCGTATTGGTTAACTATATGTTGGTAAGTAACCAATAACTAATGGGTAACAACACAACATGAATAAACCAGAGCCTAAATAACAAACTTACACGTTGTGTAAGTTATTTGACAATTTTTCTACCCGTCGGACCTCAAATGCGTGTATGTAGGTATCGGAGATTGTACGTATATGACATGATTAGTTAGTTAGTTGCCCCGTCTTCGCCGCAAGTAAAGTGATTTGAACGAAATAATACATATGAGGTAAGCACGAATGGGATGTTTATTTTGATTAGAGAATAGTACAAAAATGAAAGAAAGATCAATGCCGTTGCATGTGAGCTTAGTCTTCAACAAAGAACATAACTTCTAACTCATTCTTGTCGCTTCTAGAACATTCTACACGACACTTCGGTCTCTGTCTGCTATGTTACATGACCGACTTTACTAGACATAGCTTTTGGCACACGTGCATTTCTATAAACTATTAGTATGTAATTATTATTTGCAAATTGTGTAATTTCATTACCAAATAATTCCATTGCGTTTGAATGGCATTATTAAATAATTGAATTATATCCTCTTCATTGCAATGCATTACAGATTAATTCCATTACCTTGTGCAAACCATACTTGGGATTACCTTGTAATGCATTACACGTCAATTGTAATCTGTACTTACATTATTTTGTAATGCATTCCAGCCCAACTCTGCATTGTACGATGGAGTGTGGCGTTATCGTCCTTTAACACGAAGTGTGAACCAATGGCACCTCGAAACAGACTAACATGGGAAAGGATTATCTCATTACAGTAGCGCGCACCGGTTAAAGTACTTCCTTCCAGTATCTGGAGCTCCTTACGGACATCGATCGAAATGACTCCTCCTACGAGAACACCCAGACCGCCACATTCATCTCTTTTATTGATGTTTTCGGGGCGATACCGAGTACTTAGCTCACTCCAAATCAGCTGACGTGAGGAATCGCTAGAAAGACTGAATTTACTCTCATCAGCGAAGAGTACAGTACTCCTACTGTTATGCTGTCCAGTCCTTACGTTTTCTGGATCATTGTAAACGGTGTTTCCGGTGAGCAGTTGTTAATGGAACGCAGCGAACTGGTCGTCAGACAAACAGTCCATCTCTGTGTAGACGCCCGGTCACTGTAATCCGAGATAATGTGCATCCTGCGCTCATGTTCAGTTGTTTTGTAAGGTTAACCGGTGTCGATCTCTCTTCACCTATAGGAGCAGGTAGGGGTCTTCACTGGGGATGATTTTTGGTGGACGACGACCACCACCTCCAGTCTGTCGCACAGCTGTACCTGTGATCCTGAAAGCCGACCACGCACACGATACGATGCTATAGGCGATACCGAGCTCTCATGTCACACTCATCACAGTTCGAGCCTTCCAATTATTCGACCGCGAGTAAAATCATTAACATATGCTCGACGAGCCATTTTGTCGTTTCTAGCACACAGCAAACACAGTCGAACGTCTGTAACACTTACGCACATCGTCCGGTGGCCTCTGTGCAGCTAATGCTATTCAGATCAAATCCTGTGTAGAGGATTTTACAAAGGGAGTGTCTGAGTCCAGGTCTTAACCAACCCTTAGAAATAGAAAGCTAAGATATTTGGGCTAGAATGCCTAATAGGAAAGTGACACGGAAACGAGGGAGAAAGGGGAGGAAGACGCTTTTATTTATTACCGGGGGGCCATAACCCGGGGTCTGACGGCTTAACATGCCCATCCGACGCACGGCGGATACTTAGTGGTGCGAGCGTTCGTACCTGCTTGGTATCGAACCTGATGTTTCTCCGTGGCAGTCAGGAACGTTAGCCACTAGGCCATCCGCAGCCCAGCCGATACTATTGGACTGGGTGAGCGTGTTTTGTTCTCGCATCAGGCAAAACCACACGTCATACTCCATTACTGCGCATGCGCTGTTGCTTGTGTCCCCAGATACGGACCTGAGTTAATTTGTGTTTGGGTGCTGCTTTTTTTTATGGCGTTACTTTTGTTTTCCCTCTTTGCCCTTAAATTTTGTACACAAGTGTACATTCGTTTGAATCAGAGTTTGGCAGGAATGCATTACAAAGTAATGGAAGTACAGATTACAATTAACGTGTAATGCATTACAAGGTAATCCCAAGTATCGTTTGCACAAGGTAAATTAATATGTAATGCATTACAATGAAGAGGATATAATTCATTTATTTAATAATGCCATTCAAACGCAATGGAATTATTTGGTAATGAAATTACAAAATTTGCAAATAATAATTACATGCACCTGCAAGAAAGAGGGCTATTTCTTGAAGACTGAGCAAGGGGATGGGGGCAAAACTGATGCTGTGCTCAGGGCCTCGTCAATTTTAAATCTGCTACTGATATACGGCATAAGCGCTATTTCTTGAAGACTGAGCAAGGGGATAGGGGCAAAACTGATGTTGTGCTCAGGGCCTCAACAACTTTAAATCTGCTACTGATATACGGCTAAATTCAGCACCTGTGGTGAATAAATGCAATTTAAAAGAAAACTTATTGACGTTCCCTTAGATATAGGCATTCAGGTTTATTTGAACATAACTGCTACTTGAACTGCACAAAAGATTTAGGTAATTTAGGCAACAAGAGAATAACTGTGGTAGTAAACTTAGATTTTTTCTATTGCATTCTTTTTTTATCATTATGCAGTGTCACAAACCTCATACTTATCTAACGCTTTTACCGCACAATTCGTTTAAGTACTCAAGTTTTCTGATAAAAGCAACTGTTCTACGTGTTTCTCAAGGATACGTGCTCGGTATTCTCAAAAAGGTAATGCCGGTTTTCCGTTACTCACGGTACGAAACAAATTTAAAGCTTATTAACTTTTAAAGTAGTCCTTGCAGGAAAAAATTTTTCTTAACAATGATGTAGCTCTATGAGGGAAAAAAATGCATGTAAAACACCAATATTATATCTTTCTTACAAGTTATGGAATTCTTATGATAAGGACTAAGCTTCTACGCAAAGGCAGATGCTTATCTAATAAGCTAAGGACAAGTGGCACGCAGCAATTATCTGCATGGATTAATTTCATTAAATTTCTTCAGGCAAATCCGATTCTGTGTCGCTCTGATGTTCACCTCTGAATACCAAGGAATTAATTTCGGTGGCTCAGCCACTTTTTTTTTGTAAATTTGTTGCATTTGTATATAATTCCAACTTTAAAAATCAGACTTTTGAATGCTGGCAAATTTTTATTTTCTTTTTCAACTTGAACAGGAGTAAGTCAGCACAGATTTTTCATCCAGTTGCGGTTTAAAAGTTCAGGTAATTATAAGAAACAGTAAAAGAAAAACCTTTTCACTGATTCGCCTTTTTTTTTACATTTGATACAAAAGCATTGGTAGCACACCCTCACCTATCGCATTACAAAAGGGCCAGACTACTGGTGAAGAAAAAATGTACGCAGGTTAATGAAAAGAATTCAGTCTGAGTTCATAGCGTAGTGATTTTGTAGATCTATCAAAATATATTACTTGATGTTTGCCGCTTCTTTTGGGGTCCGCTTTTGTGATCAGAATAATTCTGTCCTACACAGAAAACAAAAGCTTAGATAATAATCAACGGACGCATGTAGGTTTTGAAGATGAACAAATAAATCATGCTTGATTCCTTGTGCCGCTCGCGTTTTGAAGAGGGAGAAACTGGTGCCATAATTTTTTTACGTCTAAGGATAGGACTAGTCCATTCCTAATTTAGGACCGTAAGTGTCAAGAAAGCAGCGAGTAAATGATATAAGAGTAATTGCAAGATCGACATCTTACTTGAATTCGAACCCAGACCTATTTAGGTGGAAAGCCAGAGACTTACTTTCTGATCAGTTCGACTATCCACTGATGCCTGTTGAACATAACGAAAGTCTAAATGCATAACGTAGTCTCAATCACAAATATTGAGATCTGAAGTAGAGGATAGTTATTCAGCAAGAAATGATAAAGCTTGTGGATCTAATGATGAAACTAATGGAAAATAATATTGATAAAATCAAGTTATTTAACAGAATCTATGAAACAAGAAAAATACCACGAGTCTGGATGAACTCTCCTTTCATCACAATACCAAAAAAACTATGCCAAAATTTGTGACTATTTCAGACTGATAAGCAAAATTTGAGACAGACCCTCAATGTTTTTAAAGGTTATTCAAAGCAGAATTTATAAGAAATGTTAAGATCTTAATTAATGAAACCCAGTTTGGTTTTAGAAATTGAATAGCAGCAAGGGAAGCACACCATCTTGCTTACAGATTTTGGCACAGAGATATACATCTGTAGGAAATATTAAAGGCTGCTAAAACAAATATAAACTAACTAAGGCCCAACAACGATGTCTTAGAGCAAACAGACGTAGACTGCAGGGATATCAGGATAAGAAATATTTTCTGGAGTTAGATGGTATCAGTCTTAGCAGACAGCATCAAGAACAATAACAGCAGAATTGAAAAGGAGTGAGACAGGACTACGTGCTGTATGTTCTGCTCAACCAGTATTCAGAAGTCTTATTTTTGAAGGCCTTTGGAGGAAGAAATGAAGTTAATCACTTGGACATTTAAGTTTTTCCAACTTACGCTATGCAGATGACCGTTTTAATTGCAACACAAACATACAAGACCTCCAGTTCCTCTTGGAATGTGTCTTCAGAGAAAGCTTATAATATACGACTAACAAAATATGAAATAAGAGTGCGTTATAACTACTATGGAATATTTATTGTTGGGTTTGTTGACTTGATTTATGTTTAAAGGTTTAACTCACTGAAATTGGGCCAGGCATGTCCACAAGGAAAATGTTCAGGCTAGTGGAAGTTTTGTTGTGGTTTGGTGTGTGTTCAACTGGCACACATTGGGACCTCTGGTATATCTGGACTCTTCTCTGAACGGTCCGTTCTACGTGCTCATTCTTGTAGACCATCTGCAAACGTTCATTATCATCATGAACCCACAAGGTTCCCAGCAGGGCAATGTGCCTTCGTACTGAGCCATGGTGACAATAACGTGGTTGGAAGAGCATTCTGGAGAAGTTTCCTCCCTGGAATGGCCTCTTCTTTCATCAGACATGAACCCTGTGGAAAAATATTGGGGATGATATGGAAAGATCCATTCGAGCTTTGGGTCCTCAACTGAAGAATGCGACGCAATTAGAGTCAGCGGTCCAGCAAGCGTGGGTCGAGATATTTGTGGAACACTTAAGTGACCCAGTGAATTCAATAATTCAGTGACTCGCTGTGTGACTGCCTTTACCCGGGCAAAAGGTTTACCTGTAAGTTTCTGGGTAGGTATACCATGATTTCTGTCCACTCATTGAGTTGCTCACGGTAGTCGTTAACGCCCCCCCCCCCAAAGTCCACTAAAACCTTCATACGTATAAGCGATGTCGCTTCTGTGAAACAATGATTTCAACATACAAATTCAGACTGTTTTAAAAAGAGGTGCTCTGTATTTGGTCGATTCTGTTGTATGGAGTTGAAACTTGAACTTTAAAGGTAAACATAATCAAATATCTGCAAAACTTAGAGAGGTGGATTTTTGTAGTATATGAAAGGTTTCATAGTGTATAAATGAAGAAATAATGAGAATAACAGATGAAATCATGAGTTAATAAGTATAATGAAAATTGAGGAGGGGGGGGGGTTGCTTGCTTGAGACTTGCAATACTGAGTGATAAATTTAACATTCTGCAATTGGTGTTAGTGTGAAAGATCAATGGAAGGAAGGCACCTAGGAGAATAATATCCTTGTTTGATATAAGAATAAATTCAACACAGAATCCTACTGAATAAATTCATCCCAGATGGTCAGAGTCACTGGGAACAGAGTAAATTCGCCAGGGTGGTCGCTGAATTCTGTCAGAAAGCAACCTAAAAGAAAAGAGGGTTGTGAATACCATCGACGACTGACACGATGAATACGTTGTTCATATCTGTAACGCAGTGATAAATGACAGAAGCTTGCATGTTTGTGCAATGGAGGTAGAGGCTTGGATACAATCTCATGCCAAAACCACATATTTTAACTGAAGATATTTGTGTGAAGTGGGATTCACCTATGCTGGTTTCACGTGCGTATCGCTTGCCTAGAATACATGAATCGTCTTATGGGCCAGCGTTGCCCGAGTATATCTAAAATTATAAATAGGATATACTGAACTGAAAGATAAAATTGAAATGTGTTCCGGTGGCGCAGTGGTCTAAGAGATTGCCTCTGATTTGTCCGAAAGGGGTCCAGGTTCGAATCCCGGTGAGGCATGGATGTTGTGTTTGTCTTACGGCACTGGCTCTCTCCCTTCCCTGGAACCAGTGACCTTAAATTAAGGACGGACGACTGCTTATAGCCCATTGAGTAGCTCACGGCGGTCGTTAAACATCCAATAAAAAAAAATATGTTCCAGCAACAAAAGAAAGGCATAAAAAAAAAAAAAAAAGACAGACTTGTGCTGGCAAATCTGCTGAAATCAGCAGTCTTTACTGACTGCGAATGTAGGAAATCTTAAATATTTGAAACACTTATTTTTCTAATGTGTTGTGACCAGCGTAATGTGTAGTTTTCTCGAAGCACAAGTTATTTTATTCTTGAAGAGCCTCTGGGTAACCGATGTTAAGTGTTCTTCCACTGGGAGTAACCGATGTTAATGGGTAACCGATGTTAAGTGTTCTTCCACTGGGAGTAACCGATGTTAAGTGTTCTTCCACTGGGAGTAACCGATGTTAATGGGTAACCGATGTTAAGTGTTCTTCCACTGGGAGTAACCGATGTTAAGTGTTCTTCCACTGGGAGTAACCGATGTTAAGTGTTCTTCCACTGGGAGCCCCAAGATAAGAAGTTTTTGTGCTGACCATGAGAAAAACATGGGTTTCGCTGGTTGAAGCTAACAACTTTAAATTAGTGACCCCGTGTCTTCATGATACTCATGCTCAAACTCAGACGAACAGGAAACTGTACGCGTTTAAACTCAAATGGAAGATCAGTTGGGATGATTGGAATGTGTGGAAGAATAAAAGCATGGTCTCCTGCCGCATAGCCACCCACGATTGCTGCTTTTATGACATGTTTCTTGACAGTATGTTTCCATTGCACAGTGTTGACGGATCCAGATTCCTGAGAAGCAGTAGCTTCTGGTGCTATGGAGCTGCAGCACACCCTCCATGCCTACCCAGAGTAGATATTCTTCTTCCTTTCGTACTGGAGTTTTTTTAACACAGCTTCGAGTTTTTCCAGCATAATGCCAAATCGATTAGTTCTGTACTCCTCTGTTCAATTTGAGATGAACTGGTTGCAGTCCTGAAATCTTCTAAAACCCTCCCATGAGGGAATCTTAGACTCTTCCCACTTAAATTTAGAATCCATGTTTTAGAACATCACTCGGGGACTGTTTTCGAAGTCTTCCCCGGCTGGCTCGAACAGGAGAGTCGCGGCCAGTAATGTAGTTGGAACACAACGCTGCTTTACTTTATACAGTTGCTATGGTGCTGAAAATAAAATGGTGAAATTAAATAAAAAAATTATGGGAAAGGGGCAGACATTATTTAATAGTTCCGCCCTGGTAGTTTTTTTTTTTTTTCTAATATTTGGTTTGGTCCCGCTTTCATTGAGCGCGCGTAATATATCTAACAGCGATGTGATTTCCATCAAACTATAGAACATTATCAGTGTATCCTAATAAAAATTTCAGTTAACGTGATTTTGTCAAAAGTTTTGTTTATTTTATCTTCTGCTCAAGATGGGCATGTAAACAAATTGCGGCTAAAAATAAATTTCGAGAATGTACTTCAGAAGTCCAGCCCGAAACTTTGGCACAACTTATATTTTCGCTTCTATTACCTTTGCTTGAGGTTTTCGAGTTTTGTTTCCCTCAAGATTACGCAAAAGTGTAATTAAATATTGTTACGTAGGCTCATAACACACTAAACATTAAGATCAAATTTCGGATTTTGAATAGTGAGCGTTATGTCATATTGGAAACAATGGCTAAAGAAACAGGATTTTTTTTTGTATTAGGGGTTTAAAGACCGCCGTGAGCAACTCAATGAGCTATATAAGCACTCGCTCGTCCCTAATTTAGTGTCATTCGTTCCAGGGAAGGGACAGAGCCATTGCCGGAAGACAAACACAACACCCATGCCTCGAGCCCGGGCCCATCTAGGACGAATGGCCAGAAGTCAGTGCTGACAGCACGTGTGCAAACGTATTGCATCACCTGCGAAAACCGTGAATTTTTAACTTTTTTTTTGAACTAATTAATTTTTATAGTTATTTCACAGTTTTTCATTCGATTGGAACTTTAATGGAGATTTCAAAAATGTCTAAGTTTTTTCTGTAGCTATTTCTGTTCTTAAGATATGATACAAAATATAGGGTTTGACAAACATTTAAATTCACGTTAGCTGAGTGTCAGTTGTTACAGCCAATCGTAGACATTCGTCTACCTGATTGGCTACTTCCTAATGCTGTCCTAATCCTACTTCAGCTTTTACACATGTGTATAAGGGTTGACGCAGAGCTACTAGAGCATTGTAGGCCGCGGATGGCCTAGTGGTCAACGTCTGTGAGACAGGTACGAACTCTGCAACAACTAAATATCCATCGTGCGTCTGATGGGCACGTTAAGCCGTCTAACCCGGGTACTGGCTCCAAATAGTAGATGTACTAACAGCAATATCAGTCACTTCAGACCATCTTTGAAGCAGTTCAGGTGAATTGAGCTTCCAGTCTGCCAAGCTCAGCTTTCTAAGCACTCTGTCCTTCCTGCCTGGTTGTAGTGGATCTGGGCCTTCCACTGCGACGCATATTTTAAATATCAGTAGTGTCTTTTACTTTCTTCAGTTGCCTAATAACTGCAGGCTGAATACAGCCCACTCTTTCAGCGATTTGCCTTGAAGAATATCACTGTACACGCAGAACAACTATTTTTACTTTGTCTTCTGTGGACAATTCCCCAGTTTTAACCATTGAGAATGCACACAAATCATACCCTAATAATAATAATAATAAGCGACCACTGCAATGCTCTAGTAGATCAGATCATATGTAGAGGATTTTAGGAAGAGAGTGTCTGACTGCAGGTATTAAACAACCCTTAGAAATAGGAAGCTAGGAGATTTGGGCTAGAGTGCCCGTTAGGAATCCTAAGTGACACGGAAGCGAGGTAGATAGGAGGAGGACGCCCTTATTTATAACCGGAGGGAGGGAGGGAGGGGGAAGTACCCGGTGTCCGACGGCTTAACGTACCCATCTGACGCACGGTGGATATTTAGTGGTTCGAGCGTTCGTACCTGCCTGGGATCGAACCTGATGTTCCTCTGTGGCAGTGACGACGTTGACCACTAGGCCATCCGCGGCCCACAATGCTCTACTAGCTCTGCGTCATCTCTTACATAAGCTGGAGTAGGATAAGGACAGCATTAGGAAGCAGCCAATCAGGTAGAAGAATGTCTATGATAGGCTGTAACAACTGACATTCATCTAACGTGATTTTCTGTGTTGTCAAACCCCATGTTTTATATCATATCTTAAGAATAGAAGTAGCTACAGGAAAACTAACATTTTTGAAATCCCCATTAAATGTCGCATGTAATGACATAAACGGTGAAATAACTATGAAAATTAACTAGTTAAAAAAGAGTTAAACTTAAAAATTCAGTTTTTACAGGTGATGCAATACTTTTGCACACCATTGTAGACCGTTGCGCAACAGGATCAAAATATTACCGTAGAAATAGCTTTAAAAATAAATAAGCATTTAGTTTTAAAATCAAGGAAATTTTGAATTCAGATGCCGGGCTCTGGGTTTCATCGAAGCAGTCTAAAAAGTACAAGGGCATGCATGACTTTAGAGATACTATAACGAAGTCAATTTCTCCGTCATTTTTTATCCGCGCCGGGGTTCGAACCCGGGTCCACTCATTCCGGAATAAGTTGCTCTACCAATTAAGCTACGCGGACATTGATTCTAATTGCTATCTGCCTTTATGTCGTGTGCGTCCTTCTGGCAGGTACGTCACATCTCCTGGTACGTTACATCATCTCCCCCTTATTTTTCTTTTTTTCTTTTTCGAAGTGCTGCTCATATTTTTCCTATCTCGCTATGTGGAAATAACATCACACCAATGCGAGATTTTGAACGGTCGGGTCATCCGGATAGTTCGGGCGCCATTATAACGAAGTCAATTTCTCCGTCATTTTTTATCCGCGCCGGGGTTCGAACCCGGGTCCACTCATTCCGGAATAAGTTGCTCTACCAATTAAGCTACGCGGATATTGATTCTAATTGCTATCTGCCTTTATGTCGTGTGCGTCCTTCTGGCAGGTACGTCAGATCTCCTGGTACGTTACAATACGAGCTTCCTCCTGCGACCCTATTCAGGTTCATGGCCTTGTACGTGGTGTCGTGTCTGACGTCACACACGAGAGCGTCGGAAACCAATCAGAAGCCTTAGATTTCGCGTGATGTCACTCAAAGAGAAACTGCGACTGGTTACCCACATGCATGTGCCTCGGTACGTTTCTGAGAAATCTGACGTGTACTGACGTTCAGTTAGTTTTTTCTGTAGTCGACTGACAGGCACGGGAATTTTATTGATTATTTGTAGCTAATTTTGTTTTAAAATACACTATGTGCAGAAACATCTTGGTCCTTCTCAGGACGACATATTTACTAAATGTTAGCTCAACCACTGAATGCCGTTTAGCGCAGTTTCTTAAAACTTAAGTTTTGTTTACTATTACACTACTCTGAATTAAAGATTAAACCGACGCTGATTCCTAAAAGCTAACGTAATTGCTGATATTTTGCATCTTAAAATTGCTTTTGGGATATGGCTATGGCTACTTAGATTAAATTTTATACACATTTCTGCGGAATATTCTACAAGTGACACGCTTTTAATGCATACCCTCCAAGTGATTCAATTATGCATTAAAGGAGCATTTTGGAGACGTTTTGTTTATCACGTTTCTCCTCTGATAAGCTTCGCTTAATTTTATGGTCCCGAAAAATCACTTTCGGGAAACCCATGTTGGCCGCATTCGGAGATCTACTAATCGATCGTCTCCTTCCCTGAGCTGTTGCCAACGAAAAGGCATAATTTTTCCCTGAGACGTTTCATCATAATTATATGCTAATCGCTTATTTTCCTACCCGAAATTCATGTAATTTAACGATAATTAGTCTTTTTGGCGGAGGATAATCCACGGGTGGCCTGATTTATCATGACAGTTACCAAGTCGGCGACGAAGAACTCTCAAGATTACAATGGCCGTCCCTCTGAGTTAAAAACTGCGGACGGCTTAAGTGCCACCGAGTCGTCTTTCTGGCACACACACACACATATACTCTCACTAAGGTTTACCAAGATAATAATTCGTAAGCATTCTTCTTTTATCGTTCATTTGCTTAGTTCTTCGAGGAACAAATTTCATAAAAAGAAATTATGGCCTTTGTGGACTTGTGAACGTAGAAACCGTACAGTGCAGTTACTTTACTGAAGCAGCTTTCCGTTAGTGATTAGAGGGCGCAGATCTGGATCTTTTATGAATCTAAGCTTGCGGGTTGTACCGTTGTCAACTTTTCTGCCTGCCAAGAGCATGTTGCCAGATTTCCAACTCAGACGTGTGTATGAAAGGCATATAGCGTTAAATTGCAACATGACGAAGTAAAAAAAAAATGTCAAAATTGCGAAGAAGTGAGGAAAATATTTCCTGATGGCTTTTAATGCCATGCCATGATGCTCTGCAAAAAAGAATGAAACCCATTAGTCATCACACACAATACAATTTTCAACGCGACTATGTGTGTTCTGAATTGAAATGTCAGTATTCCCTTAATAGATATGTCTTAACTGAGATATCAGCCCTTTGAAACTTCTACATGCGGTTTTATTGAAACTTCTTCGAATAATATGCTCAATAGGGGAGAATTTGCCTATAAAATAGTTAGGAGACAGTTTCTACATCTTGTAAACACAATTTTGTCTCTACGCAGTGCAATTAGGAGCATATTTGGAACAACAAGGAAGGGGGGGGGCTGTCGTGGACAAATGTAAGTTTGTACCTGCCTAGGCTAAGCTGGAGTGAACCGTAAGATGTGATGGTTACAAAGGAGTATTTGTCCAACGTACTCTATCATTATTTGCACTAAGAAGGAAAGTTGACTCATCAGCGAACAATAAAGTCCCATTTTTACGTGTAGTGCCATTGGAGTCAAAAGCACCTGATAGTAAAATAAAACAAGAATTGATGGGAATCAGGGGCGAATTGAATCGACGGGACACCGGAACATAACCCATGATCCCACTTTATCGTTCTTTTTCTCTGGGTTTGGAACGAACGAATAATTATTTTGATATTTATGAATAATCGTTAACTTTATTTCGGCTTTTTTTCTGTATAAAAAGATTTCTCTAAGAAGAACAACACGTTTTCTGCTATTAATTTTGTGCGTTAGCTCTGAAATGACATGTGAGAAAAATGCCGCCGGACCAAAGATGTTATAAATTAAGCTAAAGCAAACTGTAGTTAAACGTAGGTGGTTGGACTAGGAGCCTAGAATCAGTGGTCTGACTAGAGCCTAGAGTCCATCTTTTGCAATCTTGAAGGATACGCTAGTACCCAGAGGATACTTTACATCTTTTGGGGCCCTGGGCGCTAAAAGGTTCAGGGGCCCCCCTTCCTCTTCTTATCCCTTCAGAAATTTTCATCCGTCAGATTAACAAAAAAGTGGGGGGCGGGGAGGGAGTCAAGAAAAAGGTTTTTACACTTTTTCAAAATGCCATCTTTTCCTATTATTAGAACGTTCTGTAAGAAACAGTGCTAGTGTAATAATTGTCTATCCGTGCACATCGAACTTTTTGATTTCAGAGATATTTAAAAAAATATTTTTGCTGCTAATAGGAAATCAATGGATATTAAGTTTGGCACTTTTAATATCCCATATACTTTATGCACTGCAGTTATCATAAACAGAATTTTTAGGCTAATAGGGAATCAATGGATGTTAGGTTTGGCACTTTTAGTACCAGTATCCCATTTATACCTGCACTGCAGTTATCAGAAGTAGAAGCATACAAATTAAATACAAAAGATCCGGTTTGAAAATGGAGAAGTAGAAACTGCAGGTATTTGAGTAAGAGTATCATTGAAACTTTTTTATTGCTTTTTCAAAAGCTAGTTTTAAGTCGATTTAAGGAATAGAAAAGGTGAGAATACTTGATAAATATCACTATTAAACCAAGGGAGCAGAAAGTAATGAGAAATTGTTGTTGCAATACCATATAAATTACTTTTAACACTATTAAATAAGATAGTGTGATATTCTCAAATTTCTTTATTTTTCCAGCCTAAATATTAACTTTTCGTTTAAGATGGTTTAGTGATATTAGGGCCGAGAAAGAACTTGATTGTCCTAAGAAGAGTTACCCTGTGAAGAATATTTCTCTCTTCATTGATTATCCTACCACGAAGGAGAAAAACTATTAACAGCAAACACACGCCCTATCATCAGGATTTTTTTACAAATACTCCTCATCGCAACTCGGGAAGAAGGTGGGAAGGTTCCACCACAGATGTGTTCCCTTGACTTGGAAGTACCATGAAAGCAATTTATAGCACAGCAGGCCAGTTAAGAATTCGCCTTAAACAATGAAACGTGTGGGAAGCGTGAATAATTTCTTTACCAACCACTAAAAGGAACTCAAAATTATTTTAACCGTTCCTTTCAAAATAAGAACTCGAAAATTCGGAATATCCGCAACAGCAAGAAAAAAATGTTATTAATATGAGAAGGTAAAATATTAATTGACAATACAAAGTAGTCGCTTTAAAGATTGATTTGCATCGGTCCGTGAAAATCAAAACTGAAAATCCAATTTTATGTTTTCGGGGCCCCTGAAATAGCGAGGCCCTAGTGCGCCTAGCCGGAAATCCGTCCCTGCTAGTACCCATTCTGATGGCCCATTTATCTCCACATGCAGAGATGTTTTGAAACTGTGTGCGACACAAATTAATTTTTAGAAATGAATTATACCCGAAGTTGTTCATGGATCAAATTTTATGGGTAGACTTAAAGGCATCTGCTCGTAGAGAAAGTGCCAATACCATTGCGCAGTGCTAGCATGCAATCAGTGATCAAATAAATAAAAAAATAATAATTATGTATAGGAAAGTTGCTGTGTGGCATGTGCACACTTCAACTTTCAGAATAGTCTTATGGTGAATAAGTTGAAAATGGGTACTTCATGGAACACGTGCTTTTTGTGTTTGCCTAAACCGAAAATTTCGAAGGAAAATAATTCTATACTACAATAACCTGTTTGACTGTGGTTTGATGCTACATACGAAGAGGAGCGGATTTTAAAAATTTTATTACGGTAAAATCGTTAAAATTCCTTCATGGCCGAATTCATTTTTCCAATGTGTATTTTAACAGTTCTCTTTCATCCCTGATCTGCCGTCCCGGTGGCGCAGTGGTCTAAGCGATGGGTTATGACGATTCGTCCGAGAAGGGTGTGGTTTCGAATCCCGGTTAGGCATAAATGTTGTGTTTGTCTTACGGCGCTGGCTCTCTCCCTTCCCTGGAACCAGCGTCCCTAAATCAAGGACGGGCGACTGCTTATAGGCCATTGAGTTGCTCACGGTGGTCGTTAAACCTTCAATCAAAAAAAAAAAAAAATCCTTGATGTAACGTAATTTTCTTTTTTATTTTTTTTTATTTTAGGGAATTTATGAAGTGTTTTCTTGTAGGCACGTGAGTTTTTGTAGCGCACCGCAAAACTGAAAAAATTCGGCCTGGTTTGGGCTCCTCCAATCTGCACATGACGGGGATTTGGAAAAACTATTAAGAATCCTCATTCCTCATAGGAATACAGTAGTAAAACATTTTTTTTAAACTTACGTTTGTCTGTGTTCTTAAAAGTTCTTACTTTTGCTATAGCGCTGTAAGTCAGCTGCTTTTCACCCTCTGTTATTTTAGTTGAATATATTTTTGCTAACTGTGCTTGCATTTTGCACAACGCGTTCTATCACGCGCCTTATACAATAAATAAATAAATAAATAAATAGCACCAAGTGATTGGTCAATAAACTGAGACTTAAATGCGAATGCTTGTCCTTCTAGCCATGAATGAATTCTAAGCAACAGTTCCTGCTGGAGCAAAATTTTTAAAGATTAAGCACATGGTATTACAGCTTCGAAAAACAAGGTAAAAGAACGTTTAAATGTAGTGACATTTAAAAGAAAAGCTTCACGGAAAACGTTCAGTAAAGACAGTCTGAACATGAAGAAATCAGCCCAAATATTTCAATGATCTGTGGAATTTTGTCGATATTTCAACATCAAATTGATCTTACTAATTGTCCTGTCTGGTGACAAGCAGAAAAAGAGAAGATCATGTACATTCATTTCCTTGAAGTAAATTTAATAATAACGCTGGTCTCGAATCACAATTAAATTGAGGTACTTCTTGGTTTTAAAATGTTTCCTTATTAGCACATTTGCCCGTAGCTTTCATTTCTTGCTATACACTGAGTGGCCACTTTATTATGACCACCCTCTCAGTACTTCGTTGGGCCACCTTTTGCTTTTAATACTGCGTCGATTCTTCGTGGCATGGACTCTACAAGATGTTGATAGGTAGTTTGTGTAATCTGAGACCATGCTTGATGAATAGCACTTTCCAAGAGTGTGAGATTGCAGGGTTGTGGACCCAGCTGTCTGATGGCTCGTTCAACTTCATCCCACAAATTCTCAATGGGGTTGAGATCTGGAGATTGTGAAGGCCACCTAAGCAAAGTAAACTCACCGGCATGTTCCTGAAACCAATCCTGTACAATACGAGCACTATGGCAGGACGCATTATCTTGTTGAAAGTAGCAATCGCCATTGGGATAAACCATCCACATGACAGGATGCACTTGGTCCGCAACGATGTTTAGATGTGATGTGCCAGTCAGACGTTGATCAACACGAATTAAAGGGCCCAAAGCATGCCAGGAAAACATTCCCCAAACCATAACGTTGCCTCCACCAGCTTGAAGAGTTGTAGCAATGCATTTGGGGTCCATGCTTTCGTGCTGTTTCCGTCAAATTCTCACTCGGCCATCGGCATGGTGCAACTGAAAACGTGATTAATCGGACCACATAACTTGTTTCCAATTATCGACTGTCCAATCCTTGTGTTCCTGTGCGAACTGGAGGTTTTCTCTTGTTAACTGCAGACAGCAAAGGTGTTCGAACAGGCATTCTGCTGCCATATCCCATTCGATGCAGTGTACTGCGAACAGTGCGTGCAGAGATAATTTCAGAGGATCCTTGATTAAGATGGTCTGTAATTTGCTGCACTGTTGCCCTTCTGTTGTCTGTTACCAGTCTGGACAGTTTCCGTTCCGCCCGAGCAGTCGCTAATCTATGACGACCACACGTTGCACGTAGAGACCCAGTTTTTTGGCTGACAGTCCAGTCTTTAAACACTTTAACAACAGCTGATCTGGAACATTTCACGAATGCGGTGGTTTCGGTGATACTCGCTCCATGGCTCCGAGCTCCTACAATCATCCCACGTTGAAAGTCCGTCAAATCGCATTTTTTACCCATCTCGTCACCCAAAAATCACTTCTACTGCTGTCGCAAGCACTAAGCTTTCCCTTTTTATACTAGCCTCGCCCTCTGGCGGCAACAGCGTGCTCATTTGCTTAAAACTGTCAGGTGGTCATAATAAAGTGGCCACTCAGTGTATAAAGGTGCTCTGTTGTCACAATTTGTTATTGAAGAAAAAAGAACTGAACAAAAAGTAACATTTGAATGAGTCACATTCCCTGTATAGGGTTAGCCAAATGCCCAAGAACAGAGGCGAAATAAATAGTATGCCTTTTTATTTCTTTGGTCATGGTCGCAGATATCTTTTGAGAAAGAAAAATCTGCTCAACTATATCGGCAAAGTAGCCTGTCGAATAGCATGTAGGTAATCTTTGTAATATTCACAACTTTCCGATGTTATAAAGCATTTTTCCAGTTGTACTTGTGTTAAGAGAGATTTCTAACAAAATGTAACGGTAGACTTACTGCTTTATATGCACATTATAAAGCTGAAAAATGTGTGAAGCTTCTTGATGATTGCAGCTATACGATAAAAAAAAAAAAAAAGACCCAGTCTGATTTCTTCAAGTGTTTACAGGTTTGAGCTACCGAGAAAAATTTATGCCCCAAGAATCTAGAAAATATCTGAAGTTGACCATGATATCGAAAACAAATATTCTGATATAACACGCAGAGAGCAGGATTTCGTGACATCTAAAAGAAAATTGTTGCGTCACATAGCGAAGAAACTGTGCATTTGAAAGATCAGAAAGTATTCGGGCAACATTAAACTTATTCGCTTCTTTCCAATATTAAAAATTTTCACTGAAAGCTGCAACCGTTACCACGATTTTCGCAAAGCAAAAGCTATCTGATGAAAAAGTACTTTACAATGTACTTTCGTTATGAGCACAAACACCTCACTGCCACTTCTATTTCTGCAATGGTAAATGTCGTGCTTGATACAAACATATAGCCAAACAAGAAGTCATTTTTAAATCAAGAAGAATTGTCAGTAATCTTAGCCATTATACGCTCTTTCCACAAAAGCTCATTTTGTCATTACAAATGTTTAGAACGGGAGATATCGTGGAAGCATAAATATGATACTACTCGCTGAAAACATTGCGCAAAGAAAAAAGAATCTAAGGAAAGTGTTAAATATGATCAAAATTACCTGATGTAAAACGTTTTTCAACGTAGAAGTAAGGTAATCGCAGAAAGAGTACATTATGCAACCTAGCAGGTAAGCTTTTGTGAGAAAAATAAAAGAAAATGCATCGAATTTTTAATAGTGTAATATCTATTTTCCAAATTAGGTCTTGAGTAGTAAAGATATTATGCCATTGAATAAATATCACCGTCACTGCACGATGAATAACTAAGAAACAAAAATAAGACCTATTCTAGTTAAAATCTTTAATTCACTAAAAACTCTAGTTAAAATATCTATACGAGATCTTTGGAACCAGCAACTGGTTCATCTTAAGGTAGGAATACTAAAACGTATTACAGACCTACCTGAAGATGAACCAGTTACTGGTTCGAAAGATCTCTTATATATATTTTAACTAGTTTTTAATAAATTAAAGTTTTTAACTAGAATAGGTTTTATTATCCTTTCTTAGTTATTCATCCTGCAGTGGCGGCGATATTTATTCAATGGTGAGATTAGCACGACTTCTTTTATCCAAAGGAGATATGATGCCCAATGCAAATATACATTTTTGTCGCCTTATCAGGAAAATGCATTTATACTATCATGAGGAAACTAAGCGCTGAATAGGAGATACGTTGAACGTTTTGTCCGTAGTTGCAAGTATCTAACACAACTAGAGTTTTTCAAACCCAGTTCTTAGAAGTGGAGAAAATACTAAGATACGTTCACGCCTCTTAGCGAGAACCCTCTACCAAAACAAAATTGAAGTTAATCTGAGCTATCGAAAGCAAAAAGGTTTCTAGGTCCTACTTATTGATACCAAAATTTCAGGTCAACAGGTTGGTTATTTGGTTTGAAGTATTTAATATTACAGAAAATCCATTAAAATATTTGTTTTGTTAGGAGGTTGAAGTTCTCTGCGTCACACCTGTTCTTCACTTGGAGTCAACCTCGGGATCACTTGACTATCACGTGCTGCAAGCATGATTCTCTTTTGCAAGTACATAACATAGCTGTCCGCGCAGTAACAGCGAACCCCTGTTAGCTGCTAACCAGTAACATTTTGATAAACTCCCTCCGCGTAATTTTAAACAGAACGAAAGAAAATAAAGGAGAGAACTCAGTGTACGGCGATCGAGGTGGAAAACGAAGTGTTTATCTTCTTCGGAAAGTAAACTAATATCCGGTTCTCCACATAACTTATGCCTTTATGATAGGCCGGCTGAAAACAATAAAGTTCAAACTCGTACAATAGTTGTTACTGTCCCTCTTTTGCACTTTTTCAAATGTATTACATTTATCGTTGTTATAATTACTAGTGTATTCTCCCAATTGAATATACAGCACTGTAAAGAGAAATCTTCATGATCTGCAAGATATCGATCTTTTTAAAAGCGAATGGTGTTACTTTCGATTCAGTTTACTCTGATGTGGCAACATCTCTCTCCCTATATTTGCGTACGTACATGACTGAAGCTTTTATCAGCGATATACATATTAATTAGTCCAGTCAAAATAGGGTTTTCAGATGAAATAAATATCAAAGTTTTGAAACTTGGCACACTTGTTTATAGGTATCTAGTGAAGATTATATCAAAAGTCCTGACGATATCAAAAGTCATGAGCTCTACCCGCCATCTTGAAAAATAAGTAGGTCTTTTTGGGTTTTCGTGAATATCTCGAAAACAGTTGGTCGTAGCCCAAAAATACTATTTAGAAAATTGAAGCTTTTGTAATAGGATTTTTTAGATTCTTTGAGTGTACTGCAGGCCCTCTCTTCTGCCGTTATATCTGACCATCATTTCCTTTTTGGCGTGAGACTGTTACTGCGCACCTTGCTTCAGGCCGGTTTCCAGATAACATTTTGCTGGATTCCCGGCCATGTTGGAATTTCGGGTAACTTCAGGCCGGTTTCCAGATAACATTTTGCTGGATACCCTTGCCACTGTTTCACCGGGATTTCCGCTCTCTTATTTACGATCATATCAAGCGAACGTGGCAGGTTCTGTGGGACCAACAGGTAGAAAGTAAACTGCATCGTATTAAACCTATCATTGGAGTCTGGAAATCATCATGTCGCCGGAACCGTAGGGAGGAAGTTGTACTTGCGCGTCTCCGCATTGGGCATTGTCGTTTCCCTCACCGCTTTTTGCTGTGTGGCGACACTGCGCCGATATGTGAGACGTGCAATTGCCGACTCACCGTCACTTATCTTCTGTGTAACTGTGTTCGTTTTCGTGATGTACGTTTTTATTTCTTTCATTCTCGTTTGTTGACCGAGGACGCCGCTGTGCTTGCAGCGGCTCCTAGGTGACCACTGCGATACTGTTGCTGTCTTCTAATTTTTAAAACGAATTGACTTTTTTAAACGTATCTAGATTTTAGCCCTATCATCATTCTCATTTTTCAGTTTTACTGAATCAGCTGGATTTTAATCATTGTAACATGTTTTTAATACTGTTTGTTTCATTGTCTTTTTAGCCCTTCCATCATTCTCATTTTTTTTTTCAGTTTTACTTGATCAGCCAGATTTTAAGCTCTATACCACGTTTTTAATACTGTTTGTTTGTCTTGTGTCTGGCGCTCTTTGGCCAAACATGGCCCAAGGCGCCTTAAAAATCAATCAACCAGGTTTTAATGAATTTCAGTAATAAAATCCTTATTTCAGAGTTCGCTGTTAATAAGTCCAGAAGTTTTCGAGAATATTTGGTCTGTCCATTTGAGCAGCTACTGTTTTTCGAAATACACTCCTGAGCATAGCCATTAATTACCTAATAGCGCGCTGAGCGGTCTTCGTTCGTGATAAGTTCTACCCTGTGGGTAAGACTCCACAGGGTAGAACTTTTTCTTTCATAAAGATATGCTGTGCATATTACTTTTAAAAATTGAAAGTTAGCATCTTTGTACTGTTATTAATCAGTTCAGGCATTTTTTTAGTCGAAAGAACTTTTTTTTTTTTTTAAATAGCGGGAAAATTTTGTTCGAAAACCTGAACTGTGATAAGAAAAACAGGCTGGCAGTTGTAAAATTCGTAGAACGCTTAAAATGGCAGAGAAAAACAGCCATGTTCTTAAAGTGCTTAGAAACCCATCTCTGCACATCGTAAAGGAAAATAAAGATATTCTTCTTGAGTTTCCGAGAACATATTCAGATATGAGGTAAATTCTTTCATCTTGTACGGTTCTTGTTTCTTTCCAAAAATGCACTTTCACATGTTCATGTTTTTTAGACAACTTACTGGCCAATTTTCCCAACGAAGTGAAAGGTTACAGTTCATCCAGTGGGTCCGATTCTTCCAATGTCGAATCGTCCATCGGCACGACTGGTCTAATGCCGATTCATCCAACAGTCATATTTTCTAGTTTTGAAAAATACGCAGGTTAAAGGTACTATTTTTTTTTTGGAGGTTTAACGACCACCGTGAGCAACTCAATGGGCTATGTAGTGTTTCCAGAAATGATTTCCATCCCAAGATTTTTTAAACAGATTTTACAACGTGCTGTACATTAATTCGGTAATATTCAAGGTTTGAAGTCAAACACCTTGCCATTAATTTAATAATTAAACCATTCGAATTATCAATGCCTAAAGAATATGAAAAATCTCTGTTAATCTGCTGTAATAAATGTTATTTTACTATCAAGTGTAATACGCTTGTCATAACAAAGTGCAATAAATGCTTTTTATATGATAGTGCAATATTTGGTTATGGAAATGCCTCAATCATTCTGAGTACAATTATTTCTTAGAGGAAACTATGTATAATTTATTTTCCTCTGAAATGTTTGTATCTGAAGTTGTTACGTCACATCCGTTCTAAACTTGAAAGCGGGAGCTCAAACTACGGGTGGGTCTTTATCCTGTGACATTGTTTTGGTGAAATAAGTAAATAAACCAATTAATTAAGAAAACAAAAGAAGTAAATATATATTCTACATGGTTCTAGAAGTCTTAGTTTGATGCATTCGTGGTATACAGATCTGTAGACTGTCAGTCTCGGATATGGAAGGCTCTTATCAGAGACACTTCATCTATGTTTGTGTCGTCGTGTTTCCGCGAGCTAAGGATGGGCTACCTGTCTCTTACACACACGGAAGATCAACCTAATCCCCTGTGGATGAATATAATCTCTTCCATCATCCAAAAAGAATGACAGGAGCAGTGAAGGATGAGAAGGCGTGTTCCCTAACATTTCTTAGTGACAGGCTGTGGAACCTTAACAACGGATTTGGATTACCAGCAGAACGAAGACAAAAACCAATAAACAAAGGCAGCGGCAGACTCGAGAAAGAATACCTAAGAAGGCTGAAAAGCTAACTGAATTATTTCTGGTGTTTGGAAACAGGCAAATATCAATGGGAAAAGAAATATAGCTTACGGACCCCCCCCACACACACACACAAAAAGAGGAAAGTAAAACGATCCATTGCTTTAAAATTTTCAACATTCTATACCCCTGGGGATCTTTTTGTTCTCCATCTATTAGATAAGACTGCTAGAAGTGTTGAACACACATCGATTGAATTTAGTCTCTTGCAGAAGCCGTTAGCCATTCTTGGAAATTAATTTTATTGAAATATTAGCCGATTGTTAAAACATTAACGTTTATTTGCTACATTTTGACTTTTATTGCAGTGAATGAGTGTTATAACACCTCCTAGGCTCCTTAACGGCGAAAAATATTCTGGTTTTATGCACTATATTGGTGTGAATCTTGTTAGCAATGCAGTAACAATATCTTGCATCAGTTAGTGGCGGCTCATGACCAGAGAAACAGGTGAAATCTTAAAAAATGAGAATCCGTGAAAAAAAATTACATTATTTCTTATAAAGAAGGTCAATTCTTCCATCTTTCAAGGAAGCATAGCGGTCACTGTTCTCGTCGTAAAACAGCTGTTTAACTACAACCTTGGAGAGAAGTTTTTTGTAACACCATATTAGATAACGATTTACTTTGAAATAGTGCTTCTTACGTAATATTTATTTGTTTCAAACCGGAAAAACTTATTTCCGCTGTCACAGTTGTTGATGGTAAAGTAAGAACTAGAGAAAGTAATTTATGCACTTGGAATACATCCTTATGCACATTATATGTCTGCGACAACGTGCACACTATATAACATTCCGGGCTCCTCTTTTTTTTTTTTTTTTTGTCCACACGATAACTCGCGTAAAAATGGTTCGATTTAGATGAAATTTCAGTATGTGTTAAGGGACAACCTGGGGACGAACCCTATTGAAAATGGGCGAAATGTGGTCAAAGATCAAGACATAGGAGCGGGTTCCATCCCATCGCCCTTATGCATCATAGCTTACGTAAAAATGCTTCGATTGCGACACTTTATCATGTTGTTTCGGAGGTACACTCACCCAATTTTGTGGAATATCATCGAAATGAGGTCAAAGGTGGGAGATTTATTCCACAGCCATTATCCTCATAACTTGAGTAATGATTTATTTTATGTTGGATGATTGCATGATTTTACTAAGTTATTTAATCAAAAGCCATGAATCCAAAACAGAGAATAATAAAGAAACAGCACTGAAGCCCGTTACTGTGTAACCACAATAGACTAAACCAGAAGCGTCTAAACTCAAAAGCGCACTGCGGGGACTGTCATTTCATCTCTATCAGTGACGTCATTGGTTGCCACAGCAACCCATAGATATCATACACTATCTACCAACAAGTAATTGGTCACCCCCGCAATCGACAATATCTGCCGTCCTGATTCATGTCACGGCCGCCGCCGTTAAATATCGTGTGGGAAACAACAACGCAACCAGTCGCATGCGAGATGCCATGCAGTTCGGAGCTTTCTGATTTCGAGAAAGGTGTAATCGTCGGGTATCACAGAAATGGCCGATCCATACGTGACATATCCAGCGAGTTGAAGTACCCAAAATCGACAGTGGCCTACGTGATTGGCAAGTGTAAGATGAGAGGTGACTGTCGGAATGTGCCCTGACCCGGCAGACTCACAAAACTGGGAGTCGGAGACCTACGGGTGCTGGCCAGGGAAATTCGGACGAACCGCACCAAATCGATGGGCCACATCCGCGATGAGTTTCAACAGGCATCCGGAAGTGTTCTTTCGATGAATACCATCCGTAAGGAAGCCCATCTGCTCGGTTATCATGGACGTGCTGCTGCCCACAAGCCTTTGATCACAAAGTCCAATAGCGCCGCTCGGCTAACGTGGTGCAAAGAACGTCGACAGTGGACCGTTGAACAGTGGAAACAGGTTCTCTGGAGCGACGAATCAAGGTTCACCCTCTACCGTTCGGATGGCAGGGTCTGCGTTTGGCGTCTGCCTGGACGGAGAACGCCTCCTGCCGGAATGTATTGTGCCAACTGTGAAGTTCGGCGGCGGTGGAATTATGCTATGGGGGTGTTTCTCCTGGTATAGCACGGGACCCTTGGTCGCAATTCATGGTAGATTCAACGCCGAGACCTACTGCTCCATTTTGGATGACCATACGCTTCCTACGTTGTGGCAGTTTTACGGGGTGGACCCATGTTACTTTCAGGATGACAATGCCACCTGTCATGTTGCGAGGTCCACCATGGCTTGGTATGGTGACAATGGGGTTAATCGAACGGACGTGCCTGCGCATAGCCCGGACCTTAACCCTATCGAGCACCTCTGGGACGATTTGGAGTGTCGACTTAAGGGGTATCCCCACCGTCCGAAATAGGTGAAGGAACTGACCTGTCTTCTCCAAACCGAGTGGAAGAAAGTACCGCTAGCCGTCGTACAACGCCTGGTTGAGAGTATGCCCCGGAGGATCGCAGCTGTAATCGTCGCTCGTGGAGGCTCCACCAACTATTGAAGGTGAATAAACTTCGTTTTCCTTTGCTATCACAGGTGTCCAATTACTTGTAGGTAGATAGTGTATAAGGGACTAGAGTGGCTGTCTGCTCTGTTGAGCATACGCTTGCGCTGTGAGAACCATTCAGCCACTTTGAGCGGGTCAAGATGTCGGAGTGAGGCATATTACGAAGGGTAGTTTGGACATGGTTATTGTGTAAATCATGGTGAAAGCTTGTTCAGATATAAATCATACGCTGAGAGACTAAAATATAATTGCGCTTACTTATCAAAACAAGATACATTTAAGGTTAACAAGAAAAATTTAAAGTTGGTTTTGTATACAAATATGGAAAATAACGAAAACATTTTTAAGACTGTAATGTAGGTAGATAGTGTAATCGTCGCTCGTGGAGGCTCCACCAACTATTGAAGGTGAATAAACTTCGTTTTCCTTTGCTATCACAGGTGTCCAATTACTTGTAGGTAGATAGTGTATAAGGGACTAGAGTGGCTGTCTGCTCTGTTGAGCATACGCTTGCGCTGTGAGAACCATTCAGCCACTTTGAGCGGGTCAAGATGTCGGAGTGAGGCATATTACGAAGGGTAGTTTGGACATGGTTATTGTGTAAATCATGGTGAAAGCTTGTTCAGATATAAATCATACGCTGAGAGACTAAAATATAATTGCGCTTACTTATCAAAACAAGATACATTTAAGGTTAACAAGAAAAATTTAAAGTTGGTTTTGTATACAAATATGGAAAATAACGAAAACATTTTTAAGACTGTAATACGGCAAAGATTTAAAATACGAAAAAGGAAATAGTACATTTCAAATCAATAAGCATCTATTAAATGCAGGAAATTATTGAAGCCGAAAAATACTTAATGGGTTCCACATGCTTTACTTAGGAAAGCTGTGTCATCCGGATTAATGACGTTTGCCCAAATATGAATTTTATCAAAAATTTCTAAATTTCACCTTGTTACACACTAAGGAAATTTTAGCTTATAACATTTGAAAGTATTTATTAGGGAAAACATGCAACCAAATGACGAATTAAATGTAAGCATTCATTAACAAGAAACCTCAAAATTCTAATATCTCGCAACAAATTAAAAATAGTGATTTTTTTTTATATCATAAATGTCGGAATACCGTTTCTCTTGAATTTAAACCCTGGCAGAGTCTGAAATAATTACACACGCACAACCAAGAAGTGAAACAAGTTAGTAAAATCATGATTATGATACTTTCCAACGTACCAGAAATCATTACTCAAGTTATGAGGATAATAGTTGGGGAATAAATCTCGCTCCTGTGTCCTGATTTTTGACCCTATTTCGATGATATTCAACAGAACTGGTTCATTATACGTTCGGAACATGATAGTGTTGTCGCAATTGAAGCATTTTTACGTAAGTTATGATTTATAAGAGCAATGGAATGGATCCCACTCCTATGTCCTGACCTTCGACCCCATTTCGTCGGTGTACAATAATGTTCATCCCTAGGTTGTCCCATACCACATACTAAAATTTCATCGAAATCGAACCATTTTTACGCCAGTTATCGTGCGGACAGACTGACGGACAAAGCTGGAGTATATACGCTTCTTCAAACTACAGTTGGAAAGCGTAAACAAGTTAGTAAAATCATGCAATGCATTGATTATGATACGCTTTCCAACATACCAGAAATCATTACTCAAGTTATGAGGATAATGGCTGTGGAATAAATCTCGGTCCTGTGCCCTGACCTTTGATCCCATTTCGATGATATTTAACAGAACCGGTTCGGTATACCTCCGAAATAACATTTTAAAGTTTTGTTGCAATCGAAGCATTTTTACGTAAGTAATGATGCATAAGGGCTATGGAATAGATCCCGCTCCTGTGTCCTAACCTTTGACCCCATTTCGCCCATTTTCAACAGAATTCGTCCCCAGGCAGGCCCCTAAAACAAACTAACATTTCATCCAAATCGAAGCATTTTTGCGTAAGTTATGACGCATAATGGCGATGGAAGTAATTCCGCTCCCATGTCCTGACCTTTGATCCCATTTTGCTCATTTTTAATAGGGTTTGTCGCCAGGTGGTCCCCTACCACATACTAAAATTTCATCGAAATCGGACTTTTTTACGTTAGTTATGACGCATAACAGCAGTGGAATGGATCCCGCTCCTATGTACTGACCTTTGACCCCATTTCGTTCACTTTAAATAGGGTTCCTTCCCAGGTGCTCCCCTACCAGATACAAAAATTTCATTAAAATCGAACGATTGTTACGCGAGTTATCCTGTGGACGGACATACGCACCCAACGCGTGACGTAATGAAGCAGATGGGAATCGGGACCATCTGCTCGCAAGAGTGTGACGTCATAAAACTTTAATAGGATCCACACACAACGCGTGACGTTGTGTGTGGATCGTTGTGTGCGCCAACATTCTCAAACGCGAGATCGCCAACATTCTCAAACGCGAGATTGTGATGTCATAAGATTTCTAAGCATTGGTAACACTAATGGAACGACGCCATGACACTAAAAACGTTATAATTCGGGGTGGTTATTTAACCCACTGAACGAATTCTCCTAAAGTCGAGAGATCAAGCTAAATTGATTTCTAGTACCAGAAAACTGTAGGTTAACGACTTTCATCAAAATTCTTAGAGCCGTTTTCAAAATAAAATTTACATGCATACAAGAATTGTTACTTTAAAGTGGACTTCAAGTAATTTTGCTTCCTATACTTCCAATGGAAAAACTTCTGTACACATTTTCTACACAAACAATGCGTTCCCAAGGATGAAAATTTGAACATCGATTAAAATAGCTTCATTTCATAGCTTGGAATACTTAATATTTTCTAAACCGTAACCGTAATTATGCAATCCAACATTTATTTCTCCACTGACGTCATCAAAGCACAGGTCGCGCCATCTTTTTTCTGATTTAAACACCACCAAAGGAAACGTTATTGTTTTTTAATATAATTATGCTTATGTTTTAGAAAATGTTAAGTATTCCAAGTTATAGTATGAAGGTATTTTAATCGATGTTCAAATTTCCATCCTTGGGAACACACTAATTGTGAAGGAAATGTGTACAAAAGGTTTTCCATTGGAAATATAGGAAGTAAAATTACTTGACGTCCACCTCAATAGTGTGGGATAAGGGAGATGGAATGGATCCTGATCCTATGTCCTGACCTTTGACTCCATTTGTTCGTTCTTCTCCAGGTGGTCCCCTACCACATACTAAAATTTCATCGAAATCGAACCATTTTTACGTGAGTTATCGTGCCGACAGACAGACGGACGGAAAATGCTGGAGCATATACGCTTCTTCAACCTGCGGTTGGACAGCGTAAAGAACATCCAGAAGGAGTGCCGGTAGGAATGTCATATAATAAATGTTAAGGATAGCAGAAATTGTGATTTGGAATGCTATTGGATGTAGTAATGACGTCACTGCAAATGACAACATGCTAATATACGCAGCGCGTGTTAAAGGACCAGGGCGTGCAGAACGAAGTCATTCGTCTGGTGTCGTTTTTTCAGTGCTCGTAGAAGAAGCTACCATCCCTGGACGACGCAGGCGTGCAACATTTGTTCAGTTATCGGAGGTAGAGTGAGACCGTGTGGTGGGTTTGCGGGGATTAGGTCCGTCCTTCCGTCAAATTGCGGATCGTACGAGGCGAGATGTATCGGTCGTTGTAAGATGATGGCATAAGTGATCAGAGGAGCATTTACACACATCGCAGACGTGGTTCCGGGCAACACAAAGTTACGGACGCGTGGGAGGATCGGCGTATCAGGAGTGCGACGTTGGCAGAGCGGACGGCTACGGCGTCACAACATCGATACATCGACACTATCGATCAACATCGATAGTGTCTACCAGAACGACACGGAATTGTTTGTTGGAAGCATGACTACGGGCACGTGTGCAGCTGGCACGGTTGCCACTGACCCATGGTCATCGTCATGCACGTTTACGGTGGTGTCAAGAACGAGTTCATTGGAGGAATAACGGCGGTCTGTGGTCTTCAGTGATGAAAGCCGGTTCTGCTTGCGAACGTCTGACGGTCGTGTACGCGTCCGATGGCGTCAGTGTGAGCACCTTCTGCCATTGTGCAACCGCTAACGACACACAGACCCCACGGCGGGCATCATGATGTGGCGAGCGGTTAGCTCTCACTCTCGTACGAGTCTGGTATTTGAACGGGGTACACTGAATAGCAATGACATCGTGCAGCCGGTCGTCCTGCAATTTTTGAGTGCGATTCCCGATGCAATATTTCAGCAGGATACCGCCCGACCACAGTCCGCTCGGGCAACTCAACATGATCTTCATGCTGTGCATCAAATCACTTGGCCAGCAGGCCCTCCGGACGTGTATCCAATCGAGCATATCTGGGACTGGATAGGACAAAGATTCTTCAGCGGACCTCGGCAGGTAGCGACCATCTCTGAATTACGCGTCCAAGTTGAAAGCGCATGGAATGCTATTCCCCAGCGTGATATCCAGCATTATATATATATATATATATCATCATCATCAACCATTATCAATCCACTGCTGGACGAAGGTCTCCCCAAGTTTCCTCCACAACGGTCTGTCTTGTACCAGTCTCCTCCATGTCACCTCTGCATACTTTCGAATTTCATCCACCCATCTCCCATGTGGTCTTCTTCTGGGTCTTTTCCTGTCCCTTGGAATCCAATCTAAAATTTCGGCTGTCCATCGATGATCTGTCCTTCTGGCAGTATGTCCAGCCCATTGCCATTTCAGGGATTTAACTCTGATCATGATGTCTTCCACTCTTGTCATTTTTCGTATCCACGAGTTCCTCTTCTTATCTCTCCTGGTTACACCAAGCATGCACCTCTCCATACTTCTCTGAGTTGTCTGCAGCCTTTGTATGTCTCTTTTAGTTAAGGTCCACGTCTCTGCACCATACGTAAGCACTGGAAGGATGCATTGATCAAACACTTTTCTTTTAAGATATAATGGCATATTGCTCTTGAAAATTATGCTGTTTCTTCCAAAAGCTCTCCAGGCAAGTTTTGTACGTCGATTAATTTCTTCATCAATGTGACCCTCACTTGATATCTGCTGTCCAAGATAAACGTACGTGTCTGTTATCTCCAGCTTTTCTCCATCAATCGATAAATCTTCATTTCTTGTAAAAGCATTGAACATCACTTTTGTCTTCTGAAAGTTCATTTTTAATCCCACTTCTTTACTCTTGTCAGCAAGTTCCTGGATCATACTCTGCAGCTCTGATGGGGTAGCTGCAAAAATGACTACGTCATCAGCAAAACGAAGGTGGGTTAGATAATCTCCATTAATCTTTATCCCTTTGTTTTCCCAGCTCAGCGACTGAAAAACACCCTTCAATGTGGCATTAAAGTGCTTCGGAGATATGGTGTCAACTTGTCTCACTCCCTTTCCAATTTTTACGTGTGTTGTATTTTCAAACAGCCGAATATTTGCACTTGCATTTTCATAGATGTTATTAATAATATTAATGTACGCATCTTCAATACCGCAGGATTTCATAGCCATTGTAACTGCTGATGGTTTCACCGAATCAAAGGCTTTTTCATAATCGATAAAAGCCATGCACAATGGAAGTTCATATTCCCTCGCTCTTTCAATTAGTTCTCTCAGTACGTGGATATGATCTATTGTGCTGTAGCCACTCCTGAATCCAGCTTGTTCTCTCGGTTGAGCCATGTCCAGTGTTACCTTCAAGCGGTGTGAAAGAACTTTAGTGAAGATTTTATAAACTACTGATAGGTCTGTAGTTTCCGAGATCCTTAATGTCACCTTTCTTATGTAGCAGGATCATTGTAGCGGTGTTCCAATCCTCAGGAATCTTTCCTTCATTAAGGCATCGAGTGAAAATTTGGGCGAGTACTGTTTCGATTTCTCCACTTGCTTCTTGTATGATGTCTACAGTAATTCCATCTTCTCCTGGAGCTTTTCCCCGCTTCATGTTCTTGATTGCATGTGCAACTTCTGCTGGAAGGACTGGAGGAACTCTGGTACTGGTATCTTTCATGATGTCTGGAGTGCATGTATCATCCCTTTCATATAATTTGGAGTAGAAATCTTTCACTCTTGTTAAAATTTGGCCTCTATTTCTTGTTACAGAACCATCTTCTTTTCTCAGTGCAGTAATCTGTTTTCTTCCCTTACTGAGATGTCCCTTTGCTATCTTTAGGCTTTGGTTGTTTTCAATTGCTTTCCTCACACACACACACACACACACACACACACATATATATATATATATATATATATATATATATATATATATATATGGGATGTAAGGTCAAGTGATGCGTAACATCACAGCCTCTCCTTGACAAATGTCAACCCCGCCTTCTCGTGGTACATCCTGTTCCCACTAAAGGGGCTCTGACGACCGCCAATAGCGGTATAACTATACCATCGGGATTAGAGGAAATTCTATCCCACACTCACCAACCCGCTTGGCCAGCGTGGTGAGTTATGGCCAAACCCCTCCAAAATGATTCCACAACTTAAATCTTGGCCCTCAGTCTCCGGCAGCTGGAATGTACCTGGCCAAGGCAGCGGCCAGTGCGACATGAAGGCAGAGGGTGCTAAGAATCCCCGGAGGACCGGACTAGGCTGCCATCTGATGCTGACCTTGGCTACGTACAACGGACGCTCCCTATCTTCTGATTCAAGGCTTCTTGAATTGGAAGAGGAACTACAAAGGATCAAGTGGGACATTGTGGGGCTAAGTGAGGTAAGGAGAAAAGGAGAAGATCTCATCGAACTGAAAAGTGGACATCTCTTCTACTATCGTGGGACAGATACTGGCAGAACTAGTGGTGTAGGATTTAAAATAAACAAGAAACTGAAGGATAAAGTTGTAGAAGTTGAAAGTTCCTCTGACAGAGCTGCACGACTTGTTATCCAACTCTCGAAAAGATACCAGGCTCAGATTATTCAAACTTATGCACCCACCACAAGTCATCCTGAAGAAGAAATTGAAGAATTTTATGAGGAAATTTGTCATCTAAATAATAAAGGTAAGCAGCACTTGAAAATAATTATGGGAGATTTCAATGCAAAAATAGGGCAACGGCAACAGAATGAAACTTCAGTAGGTAATTTCGGTCACGGCAACAGAAACCAGCGTGGAAATACTCTCGTTGAGTTTGCAGAGGCAGAAGGGTTTTTCATCTTGAACTCCTTCTTCAAGAAAAAGCCAAACAGGAAATGGACATGGAGACATCCAAATGGGACGACAAGTGAAATTGATTTTATTATGTGTAACAAAAAATTCGTCATAGAAGACTGCAGTGTGCTAAACAAGTTCAACACAGGTAGTGACCATAGATTGGTGAGATGTAAGATGCACCTCAACACCAAACTTGAACGTGGCAAGCTCATAAGACAAACAAAATGTATTGACATAACCAACCTTAAAAAACACCATAATACCTTCAAGTTGGAACTGAAGAACAGGTTCTCTGCTTTAGAAGGCCTAACATCGGAAGAAGTGGACATCTCTGAAGTTAACAGAAAAGTAACCAAAGCTCTTATGGAAACAGCAACAAAATTAGCTGGGTCTAAGAACAAGTTGCATGTAAACAAATTATCAGGAAAAACGAAAATGTTGATGCAAAAAAGAAGAGAGATGAGGACAACTAAAGAAGATGTGACTTCCAAAGTGGAATATATAGAGCTATGCAAGACAGTAAGAAAAAGTATCACTGAAGACGTAAGAAAATTCAACTGTGAACTAGTGAGGAAAGCAATTGAAAACAACCAAAGCCTAAAGATAGCAAAGGGACATCTCAGTAAGGGAAGAAAACAGATTATGGCACTGAGAAAGAAGATGGTTCTGTAACAAGAAATAGAGGCGAAATTTTGACAAGAGTGAAAGATTTCTACTCCAAATTATATGAAAGGGATGATACATGCACTCCAGACATCATGAAAGATACCAGTACCAGAGTTCCTCCAGTCCTTCCAGCAGAAGTTGCACATGCAATCAAGAACATGAAGCGGGGAAAAGCTCCAGGAGAAGATGGAATTACTGTAGACATCATACAAGAAGCAAGTGGAGAAATTGAAACAGTACTCGCCCAAATTTTCACTCGATGCCTTAATGAAGGAAAGATTCCTGAGGATTGGAACACCGCTACAATGATCCTGCTACATAAGAAAGGTGACATTGAGGATCTCGGAAACTACAGACCTATCAGCCTCCTATCAGTAGTTTATAAAATCTTCACTAAAGTTCTTTCACACCGCTTGAAGGTAACACTCGACATGGCTCAACCGAGAGAACAAGCTGGATTCAGGAGTGGCTACAGCACAATAGATCATATCCATGTGCTGAGAGAACTAATTGAAAGAGCGAGGGAATATGAACTTCCATTGTGCATGGCTTTTATCGATTATGAAAAAGCCTTTGATTCGGTGAAACCATCAGCAGTTACAATGGCTCTGAAAACCTGTGGTATTGAAGATGCATGCATTAATATTATTAATAACATCTATGAAAATGCAAGTGCAAAGATTCGGCTGTTTGAAAATACAACACACATAAAAATTGGAAAGGGAGTGAGACAAGGTGACACCATATCTCCGAAGCTCTTTAATGCTACATTGGAGGGTGTTTTTCAGTCACTGAGCTTGGAAAACAAAGGGATAAAGATTAATGGAGATTATCTAACCCACCTTCGTTTTGCTGATGACGTAGTCATTTTTGCAACTAGCCCATCAGAGCTGCAGAGTATGATCCAGGAACTTGCTGACAAGAGTAAAGAAGTGGGATTAAAAATGAACTTTCAGAAGACAAAAGTGATGTTCAATGCTTTTACAAGAAATGAAGATTTATTGATTGATGGAGAAAAGCTGGAGATAACAGACACATACGTTTATCTTGGACACCAGATATCAAGTGAGGGTCACATTGATGAAGAAATTAATCGGCGTACAAAACTTGCCTGGAGAGCTTTTGGAAGAAACAGCATAATTTTCAAGAGCAATATGCCATTATGTCTTAAAAGAAAAGTGTTTGATCAATGCATCCTTCCAGTGCTTACGTATGGTGCAGAGACGTGGACCTTAACTAAAAGAGATATACAAAGACTGCAGACAACTCAAAGAAGCATGGAGAGGTGCATGCTTCGTGTAACCAGGAGAGATAAGAAGAGGAACTCGTGGATCCGAAAAATGACAAGAGTGGAAGACATCATGATCAGAGTTAAATCCCTGAAATGGCAATGGGCTGGACATACTGCCAGAAGGACAGATCATCGATGGACAGCCGAAATTTTAGATTGGATTCCAAGGGACAGAAAAAGACCCAGAAGAAGACCACATGGGAGATGGGTGGATGAAATTCGAAAGTATGCAGGGGTGACATGGAGGAGACTGGCACAAGACAGACCGTTGTGGAGGAAACTTGGGGAGACCTTCGTCCAGCAGTGGATTGATAATGGTTGACAATGATGATGATGATGATGATATATATATATATATATATATTCAATTGCTTTCCTCACATATATATATATATATATATATATATATATATATATATATATATATATATATATATCATCATCATCATTGTCAACCATTATCAATCCACTGCTGGACGAAGGTCTCCCCAAGTTTCCTCCACAACGGTCTGTCTTGTGCCAGTCTCCTCCATGTCACCCCTGCATACTTTCGAATTTCATCCACCCATCTCCCATGTGGTCTTCTTCTGGGTCTTTTCCTGTCCCTTGGAATCCAATCTAAAATTTCGGCTGTCCATCGATGATCTGTCCTTCTGGCAGTATGTCCAGCCCATTGCCATTTCAGGGATTTAACTCTGATCATGATGTCTTCCACTCTTGTCATTTTTCGGATCCACGAGTTCCTCTTCTTACCTCTCCTGGTTACACCAAGCATGCACCTCTCCATGCTCCTTTGAGTTGTCTGCAGCCTTTGTATGTCTCTTTTAGTTAAGGTCCACGTCTCTGCACCATACGTAAGCACTGGAAGGATGCATTGATCAAACACTTTTCTTTTAAGACATAATGGCATATTGCTCTTCAAAATTATGCTGTTTCTTCCAAAAGCTCTCCAGGCAAGTTTTGTACGCCGATTAATTTCTTCATCAATGTGACCCTCACTTGATATCTGCTGTCCAAGATAAACGTACGTGTCTGTTATCTCCAGCGTTTCTCCATCAATCGATAAATCTTCATTTCTTGTAAAAGCATTGAACATCACTTTTGTCTTCTGAAAGTTCATTTTTAATCCCACTTCTTTACTCTTGTCAGCAAGTTCCTGGATCATACTCTGCAGCTCTGATGGGCTAGTTGCAAAAATGACTACGTCATCAGCAAAACGAAGGTGGGTTAGATAATCTCCATTAATCTTTATCCCCTTGTTTTCCCAGCTCAGTGACTGAAAAACACCCTCCAATGTGGCATTAAAGAGCTTCGGAGATATGGTGTCACCTTGTCTCACTCCCTTTCCAATTTTTATGTGTGTTGTATTTTCAAACAGCCTAATCTTTGCACTTGCATTTTCATAGATGTTATTAATAATATTAATGTATGCATCTTCAATACCGCAGGTTTTCAGAGCCATTGTAACTGCTGATGGTTTCACCGAATCAAAGGCTTTTTCATAATCGATAAAAGCCATGCACAATGGAAGTTCATATTCCCTCGCTCTTTCAATTAGTTCTCTCAGCACATGGATATGATCTATTGTGCTGTAGCCACTCCTGAATCCAGCTTGTTCTCTCGGTTGAGCCATGTCCAGTGTTACCTTCAAGCGGTGTGAAAGAACTTTAGTGAAAATTTTATAAACTACTGATAGGAGGCTGATAGGTCTGTAGTTTCCGAGATCCTCAATGTCACCTTTCTTATGTAGCAGGATCATTGTAGCGGTGTTCCAATCCTCAGGAATCTTTCCTTCATTAAGGCATCGAGTGAAAATTTGGGTGAGTACTGTTTCGATTTCTCCACTTGCTTCTTGTATGATGTCTACAGTAATTCCATCTTCTCCTGGAGCTTTTCCCCGCTTCATGTTCTTGATTGCATGTGCAACTTCTGCTGGAAGGACTGGAGGAACTCTGGTACTGGTATCTTTGATGATGTCTGGAGTGCATGTATCATCCCTTTCATATAATTTGGAGTAGAAATCTTTCACTCTTGTCAAAATTTCGCCTCTATTTCTTGTTACAGAACCATCTTCTTTTCTCAGTGCCATAATCTGTTTTCTTCCCTTACTGAGATGTCCCTTTGCTATCTTTAGGCTTTGGTTGTTTTCAATTGCTTTCCTCACTAGTTCACAGTTGAATTTTCTTACGTCTTCAGTGATACTTTTTCGTACTGTCTTGCATAGCTCTATACATTCCACTTTGGAAGTCACATCTTCTTTAGTTGTCCTCATCTCTCTTCTTTTTGCATCAACATTTTCGTTTTTCCTGATAATTTATTTACATGCAACTTGTTCTTAGACCCAGCTAATTTTGTTGCTGTTTCCATAAGAGCTTTGGTTACTTTTCTGTTAACTTCAGAGATGTCCACTTCTTCCGATGTTAGGCCTTCTAAAGCAGAGAACCTGTTCTTCAGTTCCAATTTGAAGGTATTATGGTGTTTTTTAAGGTTGGTTATGTCAATAGATTTTGTTTGTCTTATGAGCTTGCCACGTTCAAGTTTAGTGTTGAGGTGCATCTTACATCTCACCAATCTATGGTCACTACCTGTGTTGAACTTGTTTAGCACACTGCAGTCTTCTATGACGAATTTTTTGTTACACATAATAAAATCAATTTCACTTGTCGTCCCATTTGGATGTCTCCATGTCCATTTCCTGTTTGGCTTTTTCTTGAAGAAGGAGTTCAAGATGAAAAACCCTTCTGCCTCTGCAAACTCAACGAGAGTATTTCCACGCTGGTTTCTGTTGCCGTGACCGAATTTACCTACTGAAGTTTCATTCTGTTGCCGTTGCCCTATTTTTGCATTGAAATCTCCCATAATTATTTTCAAGTGCTGCTTACCTTTATTATTTAGATGACAAATTTCCTCATAAAATTCTTCAATTTCTTCTTCAGGATGACTTGTGGTGGGTGCATAAGTTTGAATAATCTGAGCCTGGTATCTTTTCGAGAGTTGGATAACAAGCCGTGCAGCTCTGTCAGAGGAACTTTCAACTTCTACAACTTTATCCTTCAGTTTCTTGTTTATTATAAATCCAACACCACTAGTTCTGCCAGTATCTGTCCCGCGATAGTAGAAGAGATGTCCACTTTTCAGTTCGATGAGATCTTCTCCTTTTCTCCTTACCTCACTTAGCCCCACGATGTCCCACTTGATCCTTTGTAGTTCCTCTTCCAATTCAAGAAGCCTTGAATCAGAAGATAGGGAGCGTCCATTGTACGTTGCCAAGGTCAGCATCAGATGGCAGCCTAGTCCGGTCCTCCGGGGATTCTTAGCACCCTCTGCCTTCATGTCGCACTGGCCGCTGCCTTGGCCAGGTACATTCCAGCTGCCGGAGACTGAGGGCCAAGATTTAAGTTCTGGAGTCATTTTGGAGGGGTTTGGCCATAACTCACCACGCTGGCCAAGCGGGTTGGTGAGTGTGGGATAGAATTTCCTCTAATCCCGATGGTATAGTTATACCGCTATTGGCGGTCGTCAGAGCCCCTTTAGTAGGAACAGGATGCACCACGAGAAGGCGGGGTTGACATTTGTCAAGGAGAGGCTGTGATGTTACGCATCACCTGACCTTACATCCCATATATATATATATATATATATATATATATATACACACACACACACACACACACACACAATATAGTTAGTCAAACTTCGATATGTCTCGAACTTGAAGGGAGTACAGAAAATATTCGGAATATCGAAAATTCGAGAAATCGAAAATTTTCAAAATTTCATAAGAGAATATGTACTGTGTTTTTTGCAAATTTAAAAAATCATTTACCTTATCTTTCAGATAAAGAATTGGGTATGTACAGTATTATCCGCGAAAAGGCTAATAACCAATAAAGCGAAGCTTAAAATGACTGGATACACATTTTATTATACAGTAGTAGGTACTGTAGTACAGTACTATGTTATACATGTAATCTTCCATTTCTTCACTTTTCAAAATAGTCATCTATAACAGTTAGGTTACAGATACTGGATCGTTCAATCACATTTTCCAATTGGACAAGGGCATGGAAAGTCTCCGGCGTCATATTCGGCATTGACTCGACGAAATTTCGAAGTTTTTCTCTAAATGACTTAGCTACTCGGCAAGTCACTTTTGGTAGAGTTGATTCCTTAATTTCATCTTCTTCCTCTCATACAACTTTTACTTCAGCAATGATATCTTCGTCCCTTAATTCCCCGGTCACTGCGACATTTCCATCAACTTCAACAAAACCTTAGTCCCACTTTCTTCAATATGTAATGCCTTATCAAGACGTTGCCAGTCTTCATTTAGCTGTTGATTATCATTTTCGCTGAAAGGATCATCTGGATGCTTTCCATTTTCAGCATTTTGGACGAATCCTGCCTTTTTGAAACAATTAACTATGGTTTCTTCAGTGACGTCCCTCCGAGCTCTGTCAGAGATATGCATCCCCTGAAAAATGTCCACGTTAGTTAACTTTCCTTCATCAATGCATTTTTGTACAACTTACAACTTTGTGACGATATTTTACAATAAATACACTGTTGACGTGGATTAGGAACATCAAATAGAAGTCGTCACTCTTTCCACGTTTATAAGTGAGTCACGAAAAAAATCTCATCGGCCGCCACCCATTTGGTGAATCCCGAGCATTGTGCGGGGCTCCAAAGAAAGCAACCTACCAGGTGGTTTGGCAGTTAGTCGTATGTGAGTCTGGAGAATTTCGGGGCCGCTGTGGTGCAGTGGCAGCATGTCCGGCGCATAACTGGAAGACCCTGGGTTCGATTCCCGGTGGCGGCCGATGAGAATTTTTCCGTGACTCACTTAATAAATCCGAACACGACTGTTTAATATTCAATAACCCTATTACACATTCTTTACTTAAGAATCGCAATTTTAAAAGCAGGTTGTCCGCTAGTTGATTTAGCATTAGTGCCTATTTAAAATATTTATTAAGTTTTGCTTGTTTCATTTTTCTCGAATTCAGGTGGAAAAAAAAAAGAGAACTTTAAACGTCACAGTCAAACCTCGATTTAACCAATTTCAAGGAACCAAAACAGTCTTGTACGTAAAGTCACGGAATTCGCTAAATCGAGGAAGCCTTTCGAATGAACCAATTCAAATTAAGCTAGTTTTTCGTAACAGAATACGTAAGCAGCTAAGTTCTCTTTCAGTGAAATTTAAACTATGTATAGTACTCTTAATTACGAAATTTGTTATCAAAACTGATATAATACGTACACATTTACTTTGAATATTAAATACATAATTCGTAGGTATTAGACTTCAATGTGTAGCATCAAAATTTAAGCGTACTTTAAAATTGCGAGAAAAATACGATAGTTCATATTTTCCCAAGCATTTTTCTTCTTAAATTACGATTTCAGTGTTATGAACTGCATGAAACAGAACGTCAATTAGTATTAATTAACTTGTAAAAACAGAATATGTATTGATTACCTTTTTACACTGTAGAAAGAAATGCTTTAGAGAAGATTGCTTTTTTTTCTGAAAGTTTAGCTTTATGAATTACAGCTTCAGCTTTATGAAGTGCATGAAAAATGTCGTCATTAATATCGAAGCACATCAAGTAGTTTTTAACACGTTCTGTACCTTTAGCAGCTAATTTTGAGTTTATCAGAATCTGACGCATTTATTCCGATCTGTTCATCCAAGACATCAAGGGATTGCATCTGAAAGGTACGCACATTTGCTTCACAATCAGCTTAATCGGAAATCAGAATACCTGATGAGGCAATTTCATTCCATTCTGCAAGATCGTCATCCGCAAAATTATCAGCAGGATTTTTGGTATTGGACCCACTTTCTTGTTGTTCACAACCTGAGAAGCCTGCTTTGTTAAAGTAGTTTTTAATGGCATCTATCGTAACTGCATTCCACGACTGTCGCAGAAATGCATTGCACAGAGAATGTTAACTTTAGATGCATCATCCTTTGCACCGATAACAGAAAGTAATTTTCGTATGAGAAGCTTTCGATAATGAGCTTTTAAAAGACCTAATGACACCCAGATCCAGAGGTTGTAATTCACTAGTACAATTTGCTGGGGGAAAATGACTTGAACATTTTTCAGAGTTTACTTGGGGATCAATGAATAAGAGTACTTCTCTCTTTTTTGCCTACATCTGAGATCCGCGGCTTCTACATAATTTTTGAATAAAGCTGTGGTAACACACTTTTCTTTTTCTTCATATTTGGTGGGTGAATATTTCACATTTTCGAAGCAACATGGTTTAGCAGATTTGCCAATGACTAATGACTGCAATTTTTCTGACCCGTGTGCATTGGCAGCTAGGAGAACAGTAATTCTGTCTTGATTTCTTTCCTCCATGGCAGGTGTCATTTCGAAAACACTGTTTTATCTGACTGCAAGTTATAAAACAGTCCAATTTCATCAGCATTAAAGATGTCACACAGTATATACCCTTCAATAATTTGTGGCAGCTGTTCATTTTTTCACGTTTGTGCCGTCACGGGATGGACACATTTGCTTTCGCCGGATAGAGTTCTATACACTATGTTATCTCTATGCTTAAAACGATCAATCCATCCATTTGATGCGGTGAATTCCTTTATTTGAAGTCGTTAGGCAAGATGAACTGCTTTCTCTTCAAAAGTGATCAACTAATAGGCAAATTACTCGTACTAACCCGTGTTTTTAGAACCAAGTGACAAGAGCGTTTTCCAACTCACTCAGGGGCAATGCCTTCTTAGATTTCCTCTTACTCGGAAATTGCTCACACTGAAGCAGAGCTTTCAATTTCTTTTCTATTTTTCGCTATGGTACACAACGCTGACTTGGAAATTCCTAGTTTCTCTGCTAAAGCAGTCTGTGATCCTGAGTTCGCATCAAGCTGCAACAAAATGTCCGTTTTTCACTAATTGGAATTTTTTTTTTTTTTTTTTTTTTTTTTTTTTCGCTGAGGTTCTTCTTTTAAAATGCTCTCACGAAATGCACTTCTGCTAACTACAGTGATCAGTTAATTTCACTTCTAACTTTTCTAGTGCTATCTATGTTCCTCAAAACTTTAAATTTGACCTGTAGATTTAACACTGAGAAAAAAAGAAGCGCAATTTGGGAAAAAATTCCAGAGGTTCAACAATGTGTACGTACAGTGCGTGTCCCCTGACTTCCCAGAAAGCTATTGTTCTGTCTGTAGCTGAAAACAAGAATCACCATGGTACTTTAGATTTCCTCCCCCACACATCCTTTCTTTTTCCTGTTTCTCATTCATGCAAGAAAACATTACGCTCCTTTGGAACTTGTTGATCATTTGACTGTAAGAAGCTTACGAAGCATAAGTTGCCCTTGATAGTCGAGGAAAGGCTAACTGATTTATGATTCAGTCAAACTGTGTCACAGATGTTCTTTGAAACGTTGGTTAACTGCATGCGTAAAAGTTTCCTGTTACGCGAGGCTCTCTTTCTAGCTAATTTTTAACGTGATAATGCTGGTTAACATAGTTTTGTGGTTCAAAAAAAATAATGTTCGCTAAATTGAGGAAATATGTTCGTTAAATCGGGGAACGCTAAGCATTAATTTCAATGTGGTTCTATGCACGTAAAATCGTGTAATTCGTTAAATCGCAGTCCGTTAAATAGGGGTTTGACTGTATTTACTAATTTCTTAGTTGTATCATTTATTCCATGGCTGCAAAGAGACGCTGTCTCAATTTTCTCAAACTTGTAACATATTCGGTTGGGTATAAATAACAAAAAAAAAGTGTATTTTTGATAATCTGAAAGTCAAAATTTAACATTTAATCATCGCAAGAAGCATACAAATGAATTACGTATAACTGAATTCAAAAAGCGTTAGAAACTACAGTAAAATATCTAGACTTGCGCAGAATTATGTATGAAAGTGAAAAACATATAAAACTACATGTAAGAAAAAAAAATCTTGTATATCTCCGATAAAAGATAACTGATTTATCTTGAATAGTGTGGCTAGTTCCAGAAAACTGTAAAAACCATCTGAAGCACATACATTTCACCAAAAAAGGCAATTGAACATCACATTACCTTCAAGCGAAAGGGAAAGCAAGACATACTCAGTAACGTAGAAATCTCGCTGTAACTGGTTACGAACGATATGGGCTACTCAATAATTTACAATTATGGAAACATTGGGAATACGAATAAGTATTATTGGTATTTCCAAGCTCATAACAAAAATTCTAAGGGAGATTTTATGGACTCGTACTTTCCTGTATCTGTCGAGACTGAGATTTTCCAATAAACTAGAAAAGAAAATAAGAACGCTTTGTAGAAATAAAAAACGATTTATCCGCAGTTTTAATCTTTAATTTCCTTAGAATTTCACAGCTTTCTAATTACCTTTCTCTCTATACTATGTAAGTACTTATTTCGCGGCCAAATGAATTCCAGATTATCACATTGAGAAATACGAGTATCTGTTTCATCTTTTTAAAATGCGCAAGCTGATTCCGCTCGCGTACACACACGCTCATCACTTTCTTAGTATTTTTTTTTAAAAACTGTGTAGGAGTGGCTTTCCCCGTTTCTTTCTCTCGGAAGAAACCTCTTTTGCTATTGTGGAAGAAAAGGAAATTAAGTCTCCACCTGTATTCGTTTGCTTAGTCGTTCACTCTTACTTTCCAAGCGATTCAGAATATCACATTTTGTCATTAACTGCGTTTTTATGAATTGCGATGTTTAGCATCGCAGAACTAAACATTTCTTTTTAAAGTTTTCCTAGAAGTGCGAGTTATCTTTTTCAGATTGTACTTCTACTTATGCTGGTAGCCAGATTCAGGTGTTGCACTTAGGGCACTTTATTTCTCGGTATGACATATTAGGGTCCACCGTGTTTATAGAAAAACTGTCTATGTTCATAATACTTGGTCCAAATTTCTCCCTCCTCATTGCGTTCTCTCAGACATGCGTAGTCGGGTTACTTTTGTTTGACATGATGTACACACACTGTGAAATCACCAGTTTGTCCGTGATGGGGATCGAAGTCGCGCCCCCTCACTCCGGAGTAAGTTGCTCTCCCAACTAATCTACACGGATAGAATGTATCGCTGCAGATTTGGTGTTTTGACACGTGATTTACCTCTGTAGTACGTCACACCATCTCCTTAACATTTTAATTTCTTTTTTTACGTTTTCCAACCGTAGGGTGAAGAAGCATATATGGTCCAGCTTTGTCCGTTCGCCTGTTTGTCTGTCCGCACGATAACTTGCGTAAAAATGGTTCGATTTCGATGAAATTTTAGTATGTGATAGGGGACGAACCCTATTGAAAATGAGCTAAATAGGGTCAAAGGTTAGGACATAGAAGCGCGATCGCCCTTATGCGCCATAACTTACGTAAAAATGCTTCGATTGCGACAAACATTCATAATGTTGTTCCAGAGGTATACTGAACCGGTTCTGTTGAATAACATCGAAATGGAGTCGAAGGTCAGAGCACAACAGCGAGATTTATTCCACAGCCATTATCCTCATAGCTTGAGTAATAACTTGAGTAATAACTTGAGTATTGATGTCTGGTATGGTGGAAAGCGTATCATAGTAAATGCATCGCGTGACTTTACTACCCCCTTTTTTTTAAGCGAAGTAAGAATTTTTCATTAATTCCAGACGATGTGTGGAACAAACATCACATTTTTTCGAAGAACCCAAGTGCCAGTAAATTTATTCTTGCGGTCGGGCGTCAATGTGAAATCACGAATTTGTCCGTGAATGGGATCGAAACTGCGCCCCTTCACTCTGGAGTAAGTTGCTCTCCCAAATAAGCTACACGGATGGAATGTATTGCTGCAGATTTGTCATCTTGACACGTGATTAACCTTTGTAGTTCATCACAACACTTGTGTGGAAATATGGAAAAACGATGACATTTTTCCCTTTGGATATCTTTTGTTCGTTACAAAGAATTCGTGCAGCTCTTTCGAAGGCAGGTAACCACATTGTAAAGATTGCGTAGCTTTTTATCACATTAAGGGGCTTTAATTTGGAAAGTCGCACCCGAACTTTAGGCAGAAGGGGAAGCAGTTTAGCTAGGGCCGGATCAAACTTTCCTCTTTACGGCCCTAATCGTTTTCAGATTTTCATCATTCATTCGCCCCTACTTCTTGCAAATAACTAAAGGCTTCCTCAGGAGAAGAAACAAAACTGCTATTACTGAGCTGAACTACCTCATTAGCAAACGAAATGTAACTACGGAGAGACTTGTCATTTCTCGTAGAAATTCATCTCGCAGATGAGGCATAAGTCCTGACTATCTACTTCCGTTACACGTGTATAAACGCATTTCCTCTTCTTCGCTTAAGTGTAAACAATGAAGCCTCGATTCCCAAATATATGAACAAATACTTCAAAGATTCTCATCTCCGTTGTAGCAGCGACTAGCGGTAGAAGTTCTCGGTCATCTGGTTTCATGAAGCTGAAATGTCTGTTTATGTAAACATTTCTCGGAAAAAGATAGTCTTTGTCGCTGAAAGCAGCGAAACGAAAACTGAATTTGATTTCAACCTTTAAAGAAATTAACTGGCCCATTCTCTCATCTCACATCTCGACTGGATTTCAGATGTAATTAGTCAATGCATCGTTTGACCGATGTACTTTCATGTCTTTCGTTTCATTCAGTGAGCTTCGCCGTCTGATTTTATTTAACAAGTCATTCTTTTATGAGCGGAAACTTCTTTCCTTAATCTGGGAGCAAAATGTCGATCTTTTCAGTACAGGCACAACTCTACCCCTGAATTTTTCTCTTAACTGATGAAGAAACAAGTTAGTAAAATCATGCAATGTATTTATTATGATACGCTTTCCAACATACCAAAAATGATTACTCAAGTTATGAGCATAATGGCTGTGGAATAAATTTCGCTCCTGTACCCTGACCTTTGACCCCATTTCGATGATATTCAACAGAACTGGTTAAGTATACCTTAGGAACAACATGATAAAGTTTTGTCGCAATTGAAGCATTTTTATGTAAGCTATGACGCATAAGGGCAATGGAATGGATCACGCTCCTATGTCTTGACCTGTGACCCGATTTCGCTCATTTTCAATAGGGTTCGTCCCCATGCGGTCCCCTACCACAAACTAAAATTTCATCGAAATTGAGCCATCAATGCATTGATTATTTTTAACATACCAGAAATCATTACTCAAGTTATGAGGGTAATGGCTGTAGAATAAATCTCGCTGCTATGCCGTGACCTTTGACCGCATTTCGATGATATTCAACAGAACCAGTAAAGTATACTTCCGGAACAGCATGATAAAGTTTTGTCTCAATCGAAGCATTTTTACGTAAGTTACAAGTATAACGCGTAAGGGCGATAGAATGGACCCGATTCTATGTCCTGACCTTTGACCCCACTTCACCCACTTTCAATAGGGTGCGTCTCCAGGTGGTCCCCTACCACATACTAAATTTTCATCGAAATCGAACAATTTTACGCAAGTTATGACGTATAAGGGCAAGGGAATGCATCTCGCTCCTATGTTCTGACCTTTGACTCCACTTCACCCATTTTTAATAGGGTGCTTTCCCAGGTAGTCCCATACGACATACTAAAGTTTCATCGAAATTGAACCATATTTACGCAAGTTATGACGCATAAGGCAATGGGATGGATCTTGCTCCTATGTCGTGACCTTTGACCCCATTTGTCCCATTTTCAATAGTGTTCGTCCCCTACCACATACTAAAATTAAATGGAAATTGAACCATTTTTAAGCGAGTTATCGTGCGGACGGACAGATAGACAAAGCTGAAGAATATACGCTTCAACCTACTGTTGGAAAGCGTAAAAAAGTACCTCGGTTTTATTTTCCAGGGCAGTGCTACCTCTGTTGCACATACTTTCTGTTGTAATCCGGATCACTATTTTCCACACCGGTGTTGAGTTAGTCAATTAATGATTTTAAACGGAAAAGTGAAATTCAAATTACGGTACGTCAGAATGTTTGGAAAATAAGATCTTATCTACACGGTAAACAAAAGATGATGTGAGGATCTGTTACAAAATAGATTCAGCCGTTCGCGATGTTAGAAGTTTTAATGATCTGTGTGTTTTACATACTTTTTCTAGAATTTTTCAGGCATTATGAGAATCGCCGTATTGTACATTTCTCTAACCTCCATGAATATCAGTAACTTAACCATCCCGGAAAAATATGAACAATTGTCTCAAGGTGCCAAAAAGGCTTCATGCCGTATGATGGTGTATTTGAACCCCATTTTATTGTGCAAGATGTCATCCAACAAGCCAAATATCTAGTGCCTTCGGATCAATCCCCTTCTATGCAATGCGTTTGGCGCTAGATTCAATTGGAGTGAGAAGAGAGCTCAGAGATTACCTTTGTGAAATGATACAGATGCAACCACTCGCGTAATGATGGAATATCTAAGCAGATCGAGATAAAGCAAGGAGTAACACAAGACTGCCAGTTCAGCGGGTTACTGTACAACATCGCAGATGTTAACCATCATCATTGAGGAAATCCAAGGAAAGGGAGAAAAATGCAAGAGTCTGGCTTTTGCCTATGACATAGTGCTTCTAGAGGAATCTAAGGAAGAGATGCAAAACACGCTCAAGAAGATTGACACGCTCTTAAATAAGATATAACTGAGATTAAACTCAACTAAATGCAAAACCCTTTACGTAATTGGACTTCCACCGGTTGGATCAAGGAACCCAGAAGTATTGATTAACAATACGCCCCCCCTCCCTCAAAAGTATCAAAAAGGGAAAATTTACCACCTTCTCAGAGAAGCCTGTTGGGCTCTACTTCGAGCAGTACAATGCAGATGTAAACGATTTTATTGAATTTGGCCTGAAGATCGTTAAGTCGCAAACTGGCAGAAATTAGATGCTCGAAGGACATTCTTCTATCCCGCCTTACAGCATACAGTGAGAACAGATCAGCTTAGGAAAGCATCTACGTGTTGCCAATCAGTCTTTCTAACACCTGAGTATAAAAAATGGCAACCTCTTACTACAAGAAGTGTCATTAGCAACCTCTTACCACAAGAAGTGTCAAATTGTTATCTGTACGGGCCCACCAGATACGGCTATATTGAATTCCCTGGAACTGCTCCAGACTCAGATGCCTTTCTGGTGAAAACCGCATTCAAGTTACTAATCACCAAGAACATCTCCAGATAGTCTTTTGAGAAAAGGTTGAAGAGGATGGTTCACCACCATATAGAAGCTCCACAGCAATAGGACCTTGCTGATTTCCTACCTGGGAACACAGATAAATGATATGAAACAACCACTAACAGAGGGACTTTAGTTTGGGCCATAGCAAGGAAGGCATCCACCAGACTGAAAGTCACGTGGAGCCTAAATGACGCATCACTCCTGGTAATCAAAATAAAGAACACAGGGACTCATGCTATGAAGCGCCCTTTGGTAGTAAAAAACATAATAAATGAAATTAGAACTGCCAAAGCCGAAGAGCTAATAAACATGAAGATCCAAGGTAAAACGACTGAGTGTGCTTCCCTAGATAGAGCTAGTACCCACCTTTTCTACACAGGGACTACACATAAAAAAACAACAACAACTGGAGAACACAAAGCTAGACTGAAATTGTTCCCTCTAAATGGTAATAAGCCATACCTCCTAGATGCAGACAGACGATGCAGAGTCTGCTGTTACAGAGCCGAGACCACAGCGCATTTGGCATGCCATTGTCGCCCCGTTTCTGAACACCGGAAAGAAAGGCATAGAATCGTTGGAAGAGTTAAAAAATTAGGTGACCAAAGAATTCGCCATCCTCGCCGAGGATCAGAGAATAAATGGCTCAGAAGTTCTTCATCCGTAGTGATATACCATATTTGTCCTGGATCTGACAATCCATACGAAAACAGCGTAGACTCGTTCAAGGCCACCAGTCAAATAAAGCAGGTACAATATTAGTCTACGACCAGTGTGTTAAAATGATCTTACAACCACGTCCACGTGTAATCGTTGAAACAATAACTGTTAGAAACACTAAGACCTTGAGATCCTGAAAATGACAGAATCCTAAAGAAATTCTTCTCGAAAAAGTACCTAAAAAGTGCGTCAGGGACGTTCTCAATTCTACAAGAGATCAATATATCGAATATCTAACAGGATCCCAAGGGACAGATAACACACCATAGGTCCTGTACTCCCAACAGTTCCAAGTAACTTATCTCAAAATCTTACAGGGGCAATTCAGCCAGAGGAAAATGTCAACACAACCAACATACAGAAGCTGTCTGAAGCAGACGTTTTAGCACGTCTTTTGTAAAAAAAGATCGTGCTTCTGTTATCGGTTTGTCCGTCTGTACCCACGATATCTCCGCAACTATTAGTCCGATTTGGAAAATTCTTTTTGGATTGAAAAGCTTGAAATATGCAAATGATGATCCTTTATTTCGTTTTTTACTATGTACAATTTCGCCGGTAGAGGGCGTAAATGCAGATGATGTCGAATTCAAAAATACGTTTTATTCCACATATTTGCTTCTAAACATCCGATTGAAAATTTTTTTTTATCTTTCGATTCCATTTATGTCGAAGAGTATTTTAGATATAGTTACCTTCTCAAATTACGCATAGATTTTCCGCTAGGGGGCGTAAAAGTAAATTACATTTTCCCCGGTAACTCTTCTTCTAAAACTCCGATTTGAAAACTTTTTTCTTCAGCGGATACATCTCCTGATGAAAAATCTTTTGCATATAATTTCAAATTTTTGGTAAAGAATACTTTGTCCACCAGGGGGGGGGGGGGCGTAAGTGTTAATTTTTGCTTCTGATGTATTGCCATAAAATCGGAGCTTCTAAAATAGCGATTAAAAACATTATTTCGTGGACTGATGCCACTGACATCAATAAACCTTTTCGGAATATTTTCTTCTTAAAATATTCCAGATTCCCCGCCAGGGGGCGTAGATGTTCATCTTATTTTTGTCAATATCTCTACTTCTAGGAGTCAGATTTGAAAAATTGCTTTTTTGTTGGATAGTGTTTTCCGTGTGACATGTTTTTCATGTAATTTCAAAATTTTCAAGTAATTCATAGACTTTCCGCTAGGGGGCTTAGCGGTAAATTGCGTTTCTCCCTTATATCTCTGCTTCTAAATCTCCGATTTGAAAAATTCTTTCTGCACCTGATACAGCTCCTGATGAAAAATCGTTTGCACATGTCTTCTAATTTTTTGTAAGAAATGGTTTGGCCACCAGGTGGCGTAAGTCTTAATTTCCGCTTCTGTTGTATTTGCAGCAAAATATGAGCTTCTAAAATCTCGATTGAAAAAAAGTCGTTTGTTGACCAATTCTACTCATGTCGACAAAAATTTTAGGAAAATTTTCTTCTTGAAAAAATGCATGGTTTCTACGCCAGGGGGCGTAGATATATATCTTATTTTTGTCAATATCTCTACTTCTAAGAGTACGATTTGAAAAATTCCTTCTTTGTTGGATGGTGTTTCCGATGCGAAATGCTTTTCCCTATGAATTTTAAATTTTCAAGTAAATCATAGACTTTCCGCTAGGGGGCACAAAGGTAAATTGCATTTTCTGCTTTATTTCTGCTCCTAAAGCTCTCTGATTTGAAAAATTCTTCCTGTATCGCATACAAGACCTGATGGAAAATATTTTTAACATAATTTCTAATGTTTGGTAAAGAATGGTTTTAGCCACCAGGGGTCATAAGTGTTAATTTCTGCTTCTGAAGTATTTGTTGCAAAATCTGGGCTCCTGAAAACTCGACTAATTTTTTTTCTTCGACCGATACCGCTTATATGGATAAACCTTTTGAGAATACTTTCTTCCTAAAATAATGCATGGTTTTTCCACCAGGGGACTTAAAGTCACATCTTATTTTTGTCGATATCTCTGTTTCTAAGAGTTCGTAATCTCAAAATTCCGTTTACAGCAATATCTGAGGGATTAAAAACCCGATTGAAAATCTACTTTCTTTCATCAGATCTATTGCTTTCCATACCGGTTCCTTGACTTTGAATAGCTTTGATAAATTTAGTTTACGTCAGAACGGATTCAAAAGACGTGCTTTTTACACCCGAAAATTCGGTGTCATCTTTCTTGCTTTTTCTCTAATGAAGATGGAAATTTCAACACCAAAATTATACGCGATTCCAGGGCAAGCACTAACATCAGAACTCCCTAGGAAAGACCAAATAATGCTGAAGTCTGAGACCATCCCAGTGCCGAAACAGAAAAAGGGGGCAATACTTATTCAACAAAAGCACGAAAATAAACGTAGAAAAGGATGGAACACAATTAACACAGATTTAGAGAGAGAACAAGACAGTGACCAAGACATCGCTCAAAACTCTGCGCATAATCTGCACACCAAGAAACATTCACAAGTACCGAAATTCTGGAGGTGCAGACGGAAAGAAATACAAGCTCGGGGGAACGATAAACACAGAGAATATGATGCCAGACAAAAAGACTAAGAGATATCAGAAATACTATTTCCCCTCGTACGCACAATTCCAAAAAAAAAAAAATGCTTCTAAAATAACCATATTGCTTGCTGAATAAAATTAGAAGTCAAGCTAAAAGAACTAATCAAAAACAGATTCATAGACAAGTTTGTAAAAACTAAAACATGGCGTGCCCAGACACCTTTTTCGTGGGAGGGGGACTATGAGGTTGATTTTGTACAACTAAATATGTTGAGCGCATTTTTAAAATGTATGCACCATCCGCTCAAAAATATTCAAATAAATATTGCTCTAAATTATTATTCTCATTAGCTATACTCATTACCACATAATGGTTGGCTACTTATATTAGGTGTACAAATAAGTTTTAAAGCGTTTTTTGTGGCGTATACCGCTAATTTACATATTCGACATTGCCTCGCGTTGTTGTCATGTAACCGTAACTGGTCCAGAGTATAAAATGTGACACAGAAATTTGCCCAACAGTCACATCTGTAAGTGAAAGATGGCAAGCGATACTGCATTTATTCGACACTGCATTCGTTACGAATTTCATGAAGGAAAAAGTGCTGCAAAAGCCTGTGCATCGATCTGTTTTGTTCTGGGGGAGAATATTGTATCGAAAAGCACGAGTGAGGTTTGGTTTAGACGGTTTAAAGCAGGTGATTTTGATGTTAGCCATCGAGAACGTAGCGGCGCCCCGTAGAAGGTTGCACATGAGAAACTGCAAGCATTGCTGGATGAAGACTCGTCTGAAACGCAAGAAGAACTAGCTCAACAACTGGGGTAACTCAACAAACCATTTCCAATCGTCTACGCGAAATGGGAAAGACTCTGAAGGAAGGAAAATGGGTACAACATGACCTGAGCCAGAGGAACAAGGGTGAGCGTGTCATGAAGTGTTTGAATCTGTCGAATAAACAAGTCTTTCCTGTGAGAAATCGTTACGGGTGATGAAAAGTGGATATGGTACAACAATCCCAAACTCAAAAAACATCGGGTAGACCCCGGTGAAGCAACGACTTCGACACCGAAACGCAATATTCACTCCAAGAAAGTTCTGCTTTGCATCTGGTAGGATATGAAGGATTTGCTCTATTATGAACTATTGGAACATGGTCAAACTGTTACTGCTGATCGCTGCATGCAACAGATTGCTGCGATTGAACCAGGAAATCTGTCTGAAACGTCCATTCACAGTCAAAGGATTGCGTCCTGTGAAGTTTTCTGCATGACAACGCTAGGCCGCATGTCACGAAATCAGTCAAGGACACGTGACTGACGTTTGGCTGGGAAGCTTTGGAACACCCAGCGTATAGTCCCGACCTAGCCCCTTCACACTATCATTTGTTCCGATCGATGCAACATGGTTTGTCTGCTGTACGATTCCGGACATCTGACGAAGTGCAAAAGTTGGTTGACGACTTTATCGTGTCACACGACGAAGTGTTCTTCATGTCTGGAATCCGTCAGCTGCCCGACCGATGTCGGAAGGTGATTGATAATGACGGCGCATATTTTGATTCGTAAAGGTATTGTTGTTTTCTCTCGAATTACGTGTTGCGTTGTCTTAAAACGTTTTAAAACTTATTTTTACACCTAATACTTTGCTATTTATTTGTGCAGAAAATAAAAATACTGCACTACTTACTGTTAAATGGTTAAACGATACAAGTAATTCTGGAACGAAATGAACATTTGCCTCCAATGAAACATTCTCAATTTGTATAATGGCGCTTTTTTTCATTGTACAGTAAGACTAACAATCCCTGACAGTGACGACACTCATTTTGACAAATATTTATTGATTTGATTCAGTTTTGCTAGCTCACCTAAAATTTCTTCATTTTTCGCTGTGTATTCTCGATGAATGTGTAGTAATGTTAACCCGTTGAGTCTCAGTTCTGATTTCGTATTTTGAGAAGATTCAGTGGCGTGGCGTGCCCATTTACGAATCGGGAAGAAACAACACGCAAAAATTTTACTATGTAACCCGAGCTGAAAAATTCACACATTGATCTTCAACATACGAAAGGTTTTTTTTTATTTAGCGGTCGTTTGAAAACAAAAAGGAATTTTTGTTATCCCATCCTACACTGAGGAGCAATTGAATTAGAGACAGCTGGCGTTATGCAAATGTGGCGCTGTGGGCTGCCCTGTAAACGGAAACATGACGTATGCAGCGATCCTACAATATAAGGAGTGATGCGACGGGAATCAGTAAGAGTCGGACGCAGTATGGGTAAGACGAAGGATCTAAGCGCATTTGATCGTGGGCAAATTGTCGGGGCCCGACGAATGGGTCACTCCATCTCGGAAGTCGTGCAGGCACTGGGATTTTCACGAGCCACTGTGTCATGGGTGCACCGTGAGTACATCGTATCTGGTAAAACCATCCCTGCAAGGGCCAACAGCCGTGGACAATAACGTGTGGATGAGCTGGGTCATCGTCAGCTAGCTCACATTGTAACAGCGGATTGACGAGCCACAGTGCAAGAAATCAGTCTGTAATTTAACGCTGGTGCACAAAAACGTGTAAGCAGCCACACCATCCAGAACCATCTCCTCGCTATGGGGTACAGAAGCCATCGTCCCACGAGGGTACCGCTGCTGACCGCACATCACAGGGTGCAAAGATTAGCATGGGCGCGGGAACATCGCCACTGGACCCTAGACATGTGGGAAAATGTTGCCTGGACTGGTGAGTCGAGATTCACGCTGGTACATGCGGATAGCAGGATACAAGTACGGCGCAAACTACATGAAGCGATGGATCCTTCTTGCCAGCAACGTACTCTTCAAACTGGTGGGGGTGGCATTCTCGTCTGGAGACTGTTTACGTGGACTGAAATGGGGACCCCTGGTACGTGTGACATCGTTCCTCACAGGTCAACGTTACCGGGATATCCTGGAGGACCATTTGCTCCCATTTGTGCGTCTTCAACATCCCACTGGGGACCTCATCCTGCAACAGACAATGCACCGTGCCATCGCTCCCGAATTGTATCGTGATGGTTGGATGGACACTCCACCGACGTGACCTAGCTTCCTTGGCCAGCTAGGTCACCGGACTTCAATCCGATCGAGCACATCTGGGATGCCATCGAGCGAGATGTTCGAGGCTCTGATCTCCCTTCCATCAAATCTTCGTGAACTGTGGGAGCTTGTTCAGGGGTCGTGGATCCGTATGGCTTCCGCTGTCTTGTCGAGTCCATGCCAAGACGAATCGCCGCCGTCATCAGGTCGAAAGGTGGTGCTACACGTTACTAGACAGGTATCTCTGATTCAATTGCTCTTCAGTGTATATGGATACCAAAAATTCAAATTCTGTTTTTAAATCTGCGCTCATAAACACATCGATTCCCACTGCAACGAAAAGACAGAAAAACTGCAATTCCTGGCAGATCGTTGAATTGTATTTGACTCTACGCGATTCCAAACGCAAACTTATGACCAGTAGTCTTTTTTGGGCGCGCGCACTCTGCTAAGTTTTTAGCCTCTTCGTTGAAAACAAGGAGATAAAAACCTGACCTGCAGCGCTATCTGGAGAGCTTTGTATCACAGTTGCTTTACAACCCTTGGGTGTCCGTTGGACAAACAGCAGACCTACGGATGCGAATATTACTTACAATGTTGAATTTATTCAACGTTCTCCACTTTACGAAAACATTGCATAAGGGAATTAAGTTTAGTCACCACGCGAAGCCTTAGGACAAACTTTGGTGAGTTCTGTTATCCAAAAACATAATACAATGCATAACAGCAACACGTATCACAACGTAGAATTGCGTTGCTCCATGGGATCGCAAGCGGTGCTCTATTTGGCTAACACAACCTGAGAGATCAGCAGTAATGTTTGAAAGCACAGGGAAATAAAAATGTGACATGCAGCGACATCTAGGGAGCGCTTGTACCACAGTTGCTTGAGCATCGTCGGACTGCAAACTGTGCTCTATTTAGCAAGCACACCCTGAGAGATCAGCTGTAATGTTTGAAACCCCAGGGAAATAAAAATGTTGCCGCGCCGGTGGCGCAGTGGTCCAAGCAATGGCCTCTGACCATTCTTTCGAAATGGGTACGAATCCCGGTGAGGCATGGATGTTGTGTTTGTCTTACGGCACTGACTGTCTCCTTTGCCTGGACCAGTGACCCTAAATTAGGGACTGGTGATTGCTTATAGCCCATTGAGTTGCACACGGTGGTCGTTAAGCTCCAATAAAAAACAAGTGGCATGCAGCGACATCTAGGAGCACTTGAAGCACAGTTGCTTGAGCATGTCCGATGTCTAGGCGAGAAACCACACACTCTGAGCACAAATGTGATATGATTGCTGAACGAACCTTCTCCTTTTAATGAAAATATTGTGTAAAGGAATTAATTTTAACCACCACTCGAAGCATTAGGACAAACTCTGGCGAGTTTTATTAGAAATAAATCCGAAAATGTAATATCGTTAGTACAGGTTAAATAAATTGCAACTGTGTGTGGGTGTGGGCCGCACACCTAGCACACCCCGAATATTCGTCCCTGGTAAATGTGATTTTAAGAGACTCATTGCTAAAACCGAACGTTCATTTTCTGAAGTTGTCACTGGTAGAGTACCTAGTATGTGAAACAATATTTTCGTGTTGGGTAACGCCTTACTGTAACACACTTTTAAAGCGCTTATTGCATCTTTTGTCCAGTGCTATCTTTTTTTTTTTTTTTTTGCGGGCGATCATACGGTACCACAGTTCAAATTCTGCGATTAGTTCTTTTTGTGAGCCATTCAAGTCATTTATATAAAATTCAGTTAAAATTTTAAAATCAATACATTGAGAATATGGCACATTGGGATTTGCTGGGAAAAGTGTTTTCCAAACCATTGATAAACATGTCTAAAAATGGTACATAAATTAAAATCCTGTAATTACCTCCTGGGTTTTCTGTGTTTGTTACAGCGTTGGTTTTGTTTTGATGTGATTCTTGGTATTTTAATCAAAATTCCTTGCTTTTTTCAGCGTGCTTTAAAATGATCTGAAATAAGTGCTATAACTCAAATTTGGCATTGACTCGTCGCCACAGAAACTTTCAGTATACCCATGTATTGGCTGTTCGTTGCAATTGGCCATCCTGGTTCTTGGATCCTTGCCGCTTCCTCTTCTTCATGGAGAAAACACGTTCATTTGTTGCCAAGAGACATAAAAGCTAACAAAACTTTGCCTTTTAAAATCGCGTTTTTGAAATATCAAAAGGTTCCAAATTTTTGGGGGGGGCGTTAACCCCCTTCGGCACGCCACTGCAAAGAGACAATAAACGGAAGCGATACCCCACTAATGGCTGTAGATTCATTTGGGGGAAATAATGGAATGGACACAAGCACATCAAGTGAAGGAAATGAAAGAACACGAACACCGGTGGACACGGACAGAAAGAATAGATAACTGGTAAAAATAACCTTATTCTTTTAACATTATGAAACATGTACATGGTCGTATCAGAATAATATGACCACCCTTGGAATCACATTGCAATCGCCCAAGCGCGTCAGAGTGCACGTGACATGGTCGACCACACGGAGATATAAGCGGCCGGCCAGGACAGATGAGCCACAGTGCGTTACGTGAGCACAATGGTCAGAGGTAGTGATTCCACGGACGTTCAAAGAGGAATGATCATTGACTACCGAGCCAAGGCTGAAAGCATCTCGGAAACGGCAGACTTCGTGGGCTGTTCGCTAGGTGCTGTAGTAAGGGTGTACCGAGAATGCACTGCTGGCACACAGAGTACCTCCCTACGTCTGGAGCCCCAAACGCCATCGACCCCAGACGACGTCGCCTCCGTCGACTGGTAAAGGGAAATCGACGCGCAGCAGTTGACAGATGAACGCTGGGGTACGTGTCCCCGATAATAGTAGAGCGAACCCTGTTACGCATGGGTCTCCAGAGTCGACGCTGTGTCAAGGGGCCCATGTTAACCCAGGTCCATCGGCAGCGATGCCTGCAGTTCGCATGAGACTACCGTCATTGGACAGTGGAAGAGTCGAAAAAGGTTGCCTTCTCCAACGAATCGAGGTTTCTACTCCACAGAAGTGACGGGCGGTGGCAGATACGGCGTCAGACACACGAGAACCAAAACCCGGACACGCTGGTTGGTCAAGTACAAGCCGGCGATGGCAATGCGCATGTCTGGGGGATGTTTTCCTGGTATGACCTGGAACCGCTGGTACCACTGGATGGGTCACTGAACGACACTGGCGTGTCCATCTCCTCTGACCACATGCATCCCTTCATGTTGGACATTTACCCTGGTGGTGAGTTTGTCTATCAACAGACAATACGCCCGGCCACGTGCTAAGGGGGTGCGTGACTGGTTCCAGGAACACGACAGCGATATCTCAGATCTCCCTTAGCCGGCGAAATCGCCCGATCTCAATCCGATAGAGTAATTGGGGTACTATTTGGATGGGCAGGTTTGACGTGGTGAAAAACAACCACGTCATATCCGGTACCTCCATGCTCAGCTGCAGTCCGAATGGGCACGTGTGCCTCGGACAACCTTCCAGAGCCTCATTGCATCCATACCACGCTGTCTCGCCGCACTCATCCCCGCACTCAGCCTCATTGCATCCATACCACGCTGTCTCGCCGCACTCATCCGGGCCAAGGGTGGTTATTCCCATTATTAGGTAGATGGTCACATTATTCTGATATGACTGTGTATGTATCACCAATAGCAACTGCTTGTAAACTATGTAGAATTTGCCATGTAGCACTGTAAATGTAATGTGTGATGAAACTAAAAGCGAGGAAACGATAGGACAGGATAGGTGAAATGCAACAATACGGGTTCGCCCTCCTGGTCATGAAGTAAGGGGATGATACCATATGGGTGCTGGTTGCTTCCAGTTAAGTCGAGGCACAGACCGTAAGGTGTCACCCATGCCGACAATGGACATGGCCGGTACTCGGACATCGGGCATGTTGTGCAGCACACGTGACTGCTCTCAGAATCATTTCATCAGACTGAGAGGCTAATGTAGTTTAGGCTCAGCACAGCGATTGTTTCCATTTGCGTTGAAGCACGCTGAAGCATTACTGAAACCTGTTGCAACTAAAGAAATTTTGCAACCAAAAGAGTAGAAATTGGCCTTCCCGATTTTGCTCTTTGTCTTCATCAGCATCAACAGAACATGAGGTCTGGCAAATTTATCTAATTAAAATCAAGTCACACGTTATTGACCTTAGCGAATTTGCTAAGCAATATCAGCAACTGGGGTTAAAATGTTGACTGAGAGTTACGGAGGTGAAAAGGAAAAAAAAATCCGTCAAATGAGTTCTTAAATTTGTCTCTTACGCTCCAGTAATTCTGATTGAATCAACATAATTTGGCATCATTTAATCGATGAATGACTGACACTTAAAATTTACTATCCATTTTGGTAATGATCCGTACCATCTTCTGTACATTAGGGAATTAAATTGAGCTATTTTGCGTCACTTTTGGTCTAATAAAGTTATTCGATTCTTCGCTGAATATCGATAATACGTCTTCATCTCAAGTTTGTTTGAACTAAATTGTGCAGGCTTCTTGAATGATTTCATTCTATAGTCCTGAGAGCACAATGCTTTTGCTTTCTATCAATTTTTGATGAAAAATCCATTACACAAAGGCAGCGACTTCAGAAAACATGTAGAATGTTTCTATTCCTGAGAATGAAAGGTGCTTCAGGCCTTGAAGCTTAAGCAATCCGACCGTCTGACTTAAAAGTCTTAGTCGCACTTGATGTAACGCGTCTGAACTCTTCTTCCAGATTTTTATGGAAAAGTATTTTGCGACATAATGCGCGCTACTTTTATGTTTTGAAGCGATTTTATCTCTGAAGCGTTGACATCCCATTTGCGCGTTAAATTCTTCTTCTCCCCAGCAATTCATCATCTTTTCAGCGTTCGACTTCAAGGACCGCTTCAGTCTCTCTCTCTCTCTCTGCTTTTCAAAAGTGATTAGATCGGTTAAGTGCTGCGAGCCCTAAAAATTTCGAGGGATTAAAAAGAAATTATTTGAACGGGCAGCATAATATCAATCAAAATTCTTTTTGTTCGCTCTTCGACACTTGTGTTGTCCCTGTCGGGGTTTCCACGCCCAACAGAACAAAATTATCCGTTGCATTAGCGATGCCGTCGTGAAAGTTTGTTTTTAAACTCTCATTACCGAAATGACGAAATGCCAGCCCAAAATAGAAACCTCTGATTGGGCAGACACACCGCAGATGACCTTCCCTCATTAGTCTCTCCTTAAGAGCACATCGGGTCTCAATTTTTGTTGCGCCATATTTCTTTTTCGGGTTTACTTTGCGACCGGAATGTCTGTCAAGATTTGTGCAGATGCGTTACTGATTTCTTACGCAATTAGTGACCGCCCATTTTGATTTTCTTGTAAATCTCAATGTTGGTTGCTTGTTGATTTACATTTGCCTAGAGATTTGTCATGTCTTAGTTGTTATAAGAGAAATCCTTTCTCAGTTTCAGCTTGACACCCTCGCCATTCGCTTATGGATTTCAGAGGCTATATGAATTTCTCTTGCCCTGCTCTTTTAATCTCTAACATGAAAAAAAATGTAGCCAGGTTTCAAAATTTCCACCGAGGAAAGTCATGGCTCATAAGGAATCTTAAAATTCATCTTTTGAGTTTTTGATCCAGTCATCTAGGGTTCGAACCCCGGTGAGGCATGGATGTTGTTTGTCTTATGGCATTGGCTCTCTCCCTTCCCTGGAGCCAGTAGTCCTTAATTAGGGACGGACGACTTCTTATAGCTCATTGAGTTGCTCACGGTGGTCGTTAAACCTCCAATAAAAAAAAATAAAAAAAAATAAACTGAAGTTCCAAATGCCGCACCGGTGGTTCAGTGGTCTAAGCGCTAGCTCATGACCATTCGTCCGAGATGGGTCCTGGTTCGAATCCCGGTGAAGCATAGATGTTAGTCTTACGGTGCTGGCTCTCTCTCCCTTCCCTGGAACCAGTGGCCCTAAATTAGGGACGGACGACAAACACTGTATCCATGTCTCATACTGCTTATAGCCCATTGAGTTGTTTAAGGTGGTCGTGAAACCTTCAATCAAAAAAAATGTTGCGAATTATTAGGAACATCTGCTGGGCCGCCATTGACATTGGCTTTCAAAACAACTTCGTTTCGAAGTGTCATGGAGTCAACCAGATGTTGATATTCTACAGGTATCTTCAGCGTAGCAGATGTGATGGAGGAAGTTAGTTGGTGATGTTCCCTGGAGAAGAATCTCTGTTGTGAATGGCTCTGAATCTCATCGCATATGTATTCGATTGGGTTAAGATCTGGAGATTGTGGAGCTCATTTTAGCACTTTGAAAGCGCTGTCGTGCTTCTGGAATCACTCACTGTTTGATGATCCGAACCTTGTGGCATGGTGCATTTACATGATGAGAATAACTCTTTCTGTCAGGAAACACTGCGCACATATACCGATTTGCGTTATCCACAGTGATGTTAAGATACCTCGCGGCATACAAATGCTGTTTGAGGTACAGTGGAACCTCCGAATAACGGTTGCTGTTCAGAACGGGAATAAACTACCGTTATTCGGAGGTTAGGCCTAGGTTAACATCACTGGTCCGTTGCTTTATGTCTTAAACGTCTTCTTAGAAATAGCAGGCTGAGAGGTTAAGTTCAGGGTAAGCTAAGGGAAAGAAAGAAATGGAAAAATGTTAAACCGTGAAGTCAAACTGCACAGTTAGCCTGCCTGGTGCCAGAAAATAGGAAGAGAACCCACAGGGATCGAACAAAGATAACCTTTCAGGCACCAGACAACTCCCCCCCCTTCTAGGTTGCAACTGAAGCATACACAGCTCGCCTCACGTAGAACTAAACACTTTGACTCCCTACTTTTCATTTAAGCACATCATTGTAACTGTCGTAATCCAACCCATCCTTCTCGAGACATACTTTTTTAGCATTATTATTATTATTTATATTATCTCTCTCGCCGAAGTACCGAAAGAACTCCGTAAAATCCTAAAGGACAAGGTGTGCGTTAAATCTCTTTCGGGACTGATTAAGGCGTCCGGTGGCCGCTGTTGAAAGGTTTCTTTGTTCGGAGGTTATCGTTAACATTAATCTTACGGCAGCTGTTCTGTACCATTCAAAACTTGCCGTTGCTTGGAAGTGTCCGTTACCGGAGATTTCACTCTATTAAGAAACCCCATGCCCTTCTTGAAAACTCACCCCAGATCATTACGCTGCATACTTAAGCTTGCACAATAAGCACTAAGCAAGTGAGATCCATCGATTCGTGCTGTCGATGCTGTACGAGTATTCTGGGCTATTCATCGGCGTGTATTAACTAAAAACGTGATTCATCGGACCAGGCGACCCTTTTCCAGTTCTCGAGGGGGCAGTTTCGGTGCTCCTTTGCAATCTGCAGACGAATTGATCGGTTTTTAGTAGATACTAGTGGTACACGCAGAGGACACCTTTGCTGTCATAGCCCGTCCGCGCTGATCTGCGGCTGGTTGTTATGCTAAAATTCTCCTATCGATACCGCTGTTGTGCTGCGCGGTTACTTGATGCAATGCAACTCCTCTGTTACCTAGTAAAATCCTCTCCAGCAAATGTGTGTCGGACTGTGTATGCTGAAATTCTCCTCTGGATACAGCTGTTGTACTGTGCGGTTACTTGACGCAATGGGGCTTGCCTGTTACCTCGCAGAATCCTCCCCAGCCAATGTGTGTCGGACGGTGTACGCTGAAATTCTCCTCTGGATGCAGCTGTTGTACTGTGCGGTTACTTGACTCAATGGGGCTAGTTTGTTACCTCGTACAATATTCTTCAGCTGCCAGTGCCACGGAACATTGACCAGTCGTTTCCACACGCAAGAAGATCAGTGATTGCTTGCTTCGTTGTTTGTGCACCACTCATTGTACAACCTCAACGCAGTTGTTCTTGCATAGCCGAAAAAGTGTTCCGTTCTGAGGAGACTGTTCCTCTAGGTCTACTCTCCACTAGCATCTCTCCTTCGAAGTCACTTAAATTACGAATCTTTCCCGTTATACCGGTATTTACCTTTCGTACGCGTCTGAATTCTTTGACATACGGTGCTTATAAAACTATCTGAAGGTTATAGTTGCGTACGTATATCAGAGAAAGTGTAGGATGTTCATATTAGTTTTATGCCTGGTAAAGGCTTCACTAACCAGATTTTTGCATTACGCACGATGATTGAAAAGTATCTAGCTGTTGGGAAGAAAGTTTTTGCTGCCTTCATAAATTTAGAGAAAGCTTACGACCGAGTAAATAGGACACTTTTGTGGAAGGTATTGAATGAATTTGGTGTTGCTGGGAATCGACTTAATAGTGTAAAAGCCATGTATGCTGACAGTAGAGCTTGCGTACGAGTGAATGGTATTTTATCAAAATGGTTTTCTATTGGTGCAGGAGTTAGACAAGGTTGTGTAATGTCACCATGGCTAGTTTAATATATTTATGGACGCGTGCATGCATGATGCCAAAATAGATTATAGTGGTTTATGTCTTGGTGATATCCGTGTGCAGATTGCTGTATGCTGATGACACTGTCCTGTTGGCAGAGAGCAAAAGTGATTTGCAGAGCATGTTGTCTCGGATGTACGAAGTTTGCATGAAATTCAAACTGAATATAAATAAGGGAAAAACCAAAGTTATGGTTTTAGAGAAGGGAACGGGTAGCACTGAATATAATGTAAGTATAAATGGCACTGTGATTGACCAGATGAGTGAGTTTGCGTACTTAGGAAGCATGTGTGACAGAGGAAACAAATTGGACGGTGAAATTAGTAGGCGAGTGAATTCTTCATTGAAAGTCATAGCTGCTCTAGGAGGTTTTTTACAGGAATGATGGGTTCTCTAGAGAGTTCCGCATGGCTGTGTATGAAACAGTAATTGTCCCTACGCTGATGTATGGCAGTGAAACCTGGGTACTGCAGAAGAAACATAGGAGTCGTTTGGGTGCTGGAGATATGCGTTACTTACGGAAGGTTTGTGGCAAGACACGATCTGATTGTGTGTGGAATAAAGATGTGTTGCAGTTGTGTGATGTAAAGCAAAATGTTGTTAGCAAGGTGGAGACCAATATGCTTCGGTGGTTTGGCCACGTTGAAAGAATGAGTGATGAAATGCTTATTAAGAAAATATTTTCAGCCCAAGTGGCAGGAAGGAAAGACAGAGGAGGAAGGCCAAGAAAGACATGAGTGGATCAGATTCAAGAGTGTCTGCATGAGAAAAAGATTATGAGTATGAAGTATAAAAAATCTTGTGTACGGCGTGTAATAGATATCAGTGAAGCCCGAGTTGTATGTCAAGGTCGCTGTAAATAGAGAAGTTTGATACGACAACAGTAAGTAAAAATATCTGGTAGTTTGTATTTCTTTTTGGAGCTTAACCTCTGAATCTCAGAGAACAACTTAGTGATATGTATGTATGTACGTAAGCGACGATGGCAGGTGTCTGATTTCTATTGTGTTCCTAATCTGCTACTAGATTTTACTTAAGTTACACCGAAAAGTTTGGATGTCTTCTGAAGTTCCTGCACACAGCTACAATAAAAAACTTAGACCAATGATTTTAGTTGTTTAAATTATTCTCTTGGTTCGTTTAACACTAAATTCGTTTTTTCTTATTTGAATATAATTTTAGCGCACGTGTGGCTGTTATACATTTTGTGTTCTTCAGTTTTGGGGCTTAGCAAACCGGTGTCACGTCAATTCGTCGCCTGCGTCAATTCGTCGACCACGACGATTCGTCGAGCGTCAATTCGTCGCGGACAAATTCGTCGACTACGTCAATTCGTCGCGTTTACAAATTTTGGTTACATACAAAACGAATGCAGGAAAACGTACGATCTCGAACGTCTTCCTCCCTGATCAAATTTATAAAGTTTGGACACTAAGAGAGGCCCTGCCCCGTTCCAAAAACCGGTAGACGGTTTTGGGAACGGGGCAGGGCCCGGCTGGTCAGAGCCCCCCCCCCCATATACAAAATTTTCGTAAAATCTACAATTTTCAATTCAGAACCACAAAATCTGGTATGCTATCTCGTGGTATTCTAACTTGGACTGTAGACGGTTTTTGGAAGCGGTTGGAGCCCGGGTGGTCAGACCCCACCCCCTACAAAATTGCCGTAAAATCTAGTTTTCAATTTAGAACAACCAAATTTGGTGTCATGAAACTCTAACTTAGCGGAAGACGGTTTTTGGAACGGATCGGGGTCCGGAAGGTCAGAACCGCCTCCCCACCGTACAAAATTATCGTAAAATCTACAGTTTTCAATTTAGAATCACCAAATTTGGTATACTATCTCATGGTATTCTAACTTAGACTGTAGACGGTTTTGGGAAAGGGGTCGGAGCCCGGGGTTTAGAGCCTTCCCCCCATACAAAATTTCGTAGAACCACCAAATTTGGTATATTATATCACGGTACTCTAACTTAGACGGTTTTGGGAACGGGTCGGGGCCCGGAGGGTTACGCCCCCCCCTACAAAATTTTCGTGAAATCTACATTTCAAAATTGTCTTTATTCTTCAGTAAAAATAGCATTTCTATGTACATGATAGTAGAATTCTGCCAATAAATAGAGTGGCATATACATCAACTGGAAAGTTCCAGTGAAACGTAAAACAAAATACTGTTAAAATCATAAAATTATTTCGCCACGAAGGGCGAAGGAGAGTCAGACAATAAAGCCCGAGCGATGCAAATGAAAATGTATACTACAGTATTGTAGACAAGAGAAGACATGATTCTATACTATTCACAAATTCCAATTAAGCATTACTACCATACTCAAGATTAAATATGCACAAGGTACTAATTCAAAAAAAGAGACCATGGGTGAGAAGGAACTAACAGGTGCAACAGTATTTGGAAATATGACAGTAATGGTAGAAACAATTAAGCACAAATACTTATCATATGTACAGAATTATGCAGTGACATGAGAGAAATACGCTAAACGGACCCAAGGAGGGCAACTTTACACAAAAAAAACAGAAATCGAACAGTAAATGCAATGCATAAGTGTCATATCATATGTGCAGAGCAATACAGTGACAAGGAAGAAAGCCGCTAAACATACCCAGAAGGGCAGCTTCTCATAAACAGAAATGTAACAGTGATGCTACACTCAAAATTTACATCATATGTACAGAAGTATTCAGTGACAAGGGGGAAAGTCGCTAAATGTACTCAGAAGGGCATGTTCTTACATTAAATTATACACACAGGGACACTAAAATTCCAAAATATATTCAACATAATGAAGGGGACATTGCGTGTGCAGTAAAATGTGCAGAAGAAAGAATTATATATAAAATAATAAAATACAACATTATCGAAGAGAACATGGCAAACATGGTGAGCTATCTCCAATAGCACATTAAACAGAATAATCGCAAATAGCGAACCATGTGGGTGAAAAGGAGACTCCACCTAGGAGCCTCATACCACCAAAATTAATACGTAAAATCGTGAGTTGTGACAGTGAACGTGGACGACAACAAAAATCCCACTTATAAGTTGAGATGTAGCTGCAAATTGTGGATATGGAACCACCCAGCCCATTGGGCCCAGGTGGATTGAAAAACGTTATCGGTGTTTGTTGAGGCAGCACGAGAGTGCTCCATTCGGAGACGAGTGGTTAACCGTGCTAGGAAGCGTCTCCGAATGATAGCGCTTGCCTCCTGAGGAGGTGGAGTAAGAACAGGGAAGCGTTGTTGAAGATGGAAAGAATATACAGTGAACTTCACAAGAAGAAAAATGTAACTGCACACAGGAGGCAAGTGAGTAGGTGGATGCTTAGTTTGGAGTAGCCAAGCATATGCAAGAAATGGTAACGATCGAGCACAAATTCGATCAGCAAGACGAAATGCTGTGTTTAGTAATGGCAGGAGTACGGGGCAGAATAGGTATTGATGTTAGACATCGCTGACTTCAGGGCAAAAGGAGCACTGCGGAGAGGTGAGAAGAGTCATGCGAAATAGTACTGATGGGGCGGAGAGACGAAGGTGAAGAAATTGCCAATGGACATTGAGTTCAAGAGGGGAGGAAAGGGGAGAGGTAGAGGCGGTCCAGATGGCGGGGAGAAGAGAAGGAGGAGCAGAATGAACAGAAAGTGGAAGTGCGGGAGGGGAAAGAAGAAGCCAATAAAGAGAAGAGGATGAGATAGAAGTAACTAGAACCGGGGAGCTACGAATGAGGTGAAAAAACGGTAGAGAAAGAGGAGCGGAGGGGACCGAGAAGAGACCATCAGGGGAAGCGAGGAGTGGAAAGAGGCTCCAAAGCGCTGTGCGAAGGGCGAAGGAGAAGATATTCGTTAGCAAGAGTAATGATTGGAAATAGAAACAGGGAAGAAAGAGGTTTCCAGGGTAGATCAGAAGTTAGGAGAGAACGGACAGTTATCACACCATAGCGGATCCAATGAGGAAAGTAAAAGTAAGGGAGGTTAGGAGGGTGAATAAGAGAAGAGAAGAGAAGAAAAGAAGAGAGGTTCATCTAGGAGATAAAGAGTTGAAGAAGGAAATGAACGGAGAAGAGGAAGCAAACGAAAGAGAGAAAGGCCCTCTCGCAGGACAGGAGGGAGGTGGGACGGAAGAAGAGAGTATGAATCCATCTTCAGAAACAGTAAGAAGGTGAAAGATGGGTCACGGGAAGAAGCTAGAACATTCAAGGTAGCGGTAAGGGACGGAACATTTGAAGTGGCAAGGCGAACGAAAAGAATAATGTGATGTGCTTTATAAAGGACAGCTGGATCAGGAGGCTGGATGCCACCTAATGAGGCTTGCAAATGAAGCGTGGCAGGTTTAACCCAGTGATGTGAAGACCAGATGACGGAAGTTGAGAGGCGAGTGATGGTAATCATTTATGACACGAGCACAACCGTCTACATCCAAGAGTATTCGCATAGGGTGATAAGTTGTCGACGAATAACACCTGCTCGTTGACGGAACAATGTGAAAGGGTGGGCCTTACTCCACTAGGCAGCAGTCCGTTGTATCCGGGGAAGAGCAGTCCAGGTGGCGGATGCAGAAACCAAGGGCAATCCGACATACGCACCGAGGATCTTCTGTGTAGTGGCTGTCCACTGCGCACCCCAAGGATCATCGGTGCGGGCAACCCATGCCCCGCACCATAAGCCAGTACTTTTAGTGGCATTCAGCGCAGCTCCAGATATTGCAACATACTGTTGATATACAGAATACAGGCGATCAAATTGAGATTCATCCCGGACGCAAAAGGTCACGTCATCAGCATATGCGGTGAAAATTATCCGATGATGAAAATCTACAGTTTTCAATATAGAACCACCAAATTTGGTAAACTGTCTTATGGTACTCTAACGTAGATGGTTTTTGGAACGGGTCGGGCACGGGGTCAGAGCCCCCTCCCCCATAAAAAATTTCGTAAAAACTACATTTCTAAATTTCGTTTATTCTTCAGTAAAATAACATTTCTATGTACATGACAATGGAATTCTGCTGTAACGTATACTCTATATTCACTTTCCTTTTGATTTTACTATCTCTGGTTATTTTATTTTACTATGTAAATTATCTTCCTACTGAACGAAATATTATTTCACCCCGCTGAATGAGATCTGGCAATGAGTGTAAGTCATGACGTGGTGGTAGCTCGTATATAGGCGCGTTCATCGAGAAGTGTTGGAGTTGAGTGTTGTGGCGTTGTAGTTGTGTTGTTGCGTTGTGTTGGTGGCGTTGGGCGTTGTTGTTGCGTTGTAGTTGTGTTGTTGCGTTGGAGTTGGTGGTGTGTTACGTTGCAGTGTGTTGTTATGTAGTAGTGATATATGAGTGCCTTAGTTGACCAGGAGTCATCATAATAAACAAGTTGTTCTGTAAGTTCAGTCTTTTTCAATTCTTAGTTTTGTCAGACCTCTGTCTGGCTGTTAGGTTTATGACTTTGATTACTTAATATAAATAACCAGCGTTGAGACTTTGTTTAAGTTCATAATTAACGAGTAACAACACCCTTTTGGGAATTCATTATTTTGAAGCGTAGAGCATTATTCATTCATAATAATTAGCTTAGCAAAAAGATAAACAAAGCTAATTCATTATAATTGGCGCCCGAACTTTTCTCGAACACGAGATCCTGACTATTATTACCCATGGCTTCCTTACCTGAGACAACTGCAAATTTCCACCTTCCGGCAAGTCTCGAGGGTAATGGTGTTTGTTTGGACAATTTGTACGAAGCCTGTGGCTCTGACTTGGATATGAATACTCTACACATACCCAAGCATTCTTCACCATCTCGTAATGCACCAGCTTCTTATTACTCTGAGTCGCGGGTCGTACCTGAGGAGTTCAATCCTCTCAGCGAAGCAGAATGCTTGCTCATTTCGTGCCGCATGCAGGAACAATTTATTTCAATGGTTTGGAGGGGTCTTTAAAGTTCCTCGAAGATCTGGAAGACCATTTTGATTTATATAATATTCCGGAAGACTGCAAGGTCCAAATTGCCGGAACTTGCTTGAGAGATACCGCCAAGACCTGGTATCGGCAGTGGCGAGGGTCGAACCCGGATTCTCATTATGAGAATTTCCGTGCAGAATTCTTGGAGGTCTTTCCTTTCGGCCTCAGTCGAGCTAGCCTTGCTCAACAGCTGTTTTCTCGTCAGCAGGGTCCCAATGATAGCCCTGTTGCATTTGCGTTGGAAACTACACGCCTATATAATCTATGGGATCCACATGCCAGTCATGTTGACATGTTGGATACCCTCGTACAGCAGCTCGACCCATTCTTGCAAGATTTTCTTGAGGTTCGACACCCTACCACTATTCATGAATGCCTTCGCCTCATACGCACGTATGAAGAGCGACATGGCAAACATGCTGCAACTCACCATGCTCGGGCACCCGCGAGGCTTATTCCGAAAACCCTCAGCGGCATAATAGACAAAACTTTCAGCGCGAGCATACACACGTGCCCACCCAAGCTTCATACGTTCCACCACACAGAAGAGTGGCGAACCAGCAACGAGTTTCGGAGCAAGCTTCGGGATATCGTCATAATGCACAGTATGCTCGACCCCGTTCCACTCAGCAGCATTCGGAACGTTATCATGCTCAGGGCAATAATAATTTTTCTGCCCGTGCTGAGGGCAGACGTAACGAAAATGAAAATCTCAACAGACACGCGGAGTTCCCGACGCAGGGTGCACGAAATTTTCCTTATCGTGAAAATTTTCCCGATACCCGGCAGGGTCGAGGTTTCCGACCACATGCTAACACCACCAGAATTCCTTTAAACTTCCACAGGAAGTAGACGAAGGGTCGGTCCTGCTTCCTGATACCAACATCCTGACCCAGCATTAGTGACTGTTCAAACTCCTCAGTTGCCTCTGTTACTTGACACTTGAAGACATTATTGTCGAGACAAAGTTCGACACTGGGTCTGAGATATCAGACATTTAGCGACATTCGAAACTGCAAAGTTTTGCCTGGATGTATCTTGACACTATGTAGGACTGACTTTCAAACTAACGCCAGACGTTTGCATGAAGGAGGACTGTACGCCCGCCGTCCTGTTGTGTGCATCCCATTGTCCAGACGTCACCGTACCGCCCGTTTGCAATGGTGCCATCAACATCGCAATTGGACTGATAATGACTGGTCTGCTGTCCTCTTCTCAAATGAGAGTAGATACAGTCTATCGTCTGATTGTCGACGACAACTGATCTGGCGTGATAGTGGTACTGCATATTGTCCAGCAAACATACAGGAAAGGGACCGATATCCGACATGTAGTGTCATGGTATCGGCTGGCATCATGATCAATGAGCCGTACGTCCCTCTATGTGCTTCCAACTGGGACTATGACTGGCCAACGATACATTAATGATGTTCTGCTACCTCATGTTCGCATGTTCCGTGGTGCTGTCGGTGATAGATTCATTTTCATGGACGACAACGCAACATGTCATCGAACAGTCGCTGTCCATTAGTGTCTTGAGAGCGAGGATCTTCTCCCCACCGAACAGCCTATGTCAGCCTTTACTTCTGATAGCTGATATCACATCACAACTCAGTTACAAAGAGAATTAATAAATAAGAATCAATTACCGGACGCATTATATTCGCGTTCCGATTAGTGGGGTGAAACTACTCCTGGATGTCAGCCTTTACTTCTGATAGCTGATATCACATCCCACCAAGAATTAATAAATGATCCAGATTCTCTGGCTGGAAGGTCACAACATTTGGCTGGAAGGTCACAACATTTGAAGTAATAGAGGGTCTTCTTTATTATACAAAGTCTCGGACTACTAGGGCAGAGTTTCGCCCATGTATTCCGCGAACCCTTAGAATGGCTCTTTTAAATGAATTTCATGACAAACCTCTTGCAGGCCATTTAGGTATTCGCAAGACCCGTTGTAAATTGCGGGATGTTGCCTATTGGCCTGGAATGTACCAAAGTGTGCTCGCATACGTTCAATCATGTCACTTGTGTCAGATTAATAATTACCGTAATGTAAGACTTCGGCCGGTCACTTGAAATCTAGTTCAAGTTCTCATGTATTTGATATTATTTCCATAGATTTATTGGGACCTTATCCATTATCTGTTAAAAATAAAGCTCGTTATGTTTTAGTACTAACTGATAATTTTTCTAAATGGGTTGAAGTTTTTCCCATTAAAGCCGCTACGGCTGAGATTATTTGTAATGTCTTAGTTAATGAAGTATTTTCTAGATATGGTGCACCTAATAAAGTAGTTTCGGATAATGGTCCTCAATTTATTTCTGACATTTTTGAAAGAATGTGTGCGAGATTACACATTAAACATAAATTCATTTCCCCATATCATCCCCAGAGTAATCCTGCAGAACGCGTTAACCGAACGCTAGTGAAAATGATTGCGACTTTCGTAATGGACCACCATGAAAGATGGGATGAACATTTAGAACTTTTTGCGTTCGCCCTCCGCTCGTCTGTCCACGAGTCTACTAAAATTACTCCTGCAGAACTTTTCTGGGTCGCAAAATTAAAACCCCTTTTGAAAATTTAACGGGGATTATCGACGAACTAAACCAGCGACCAACTCCGCAATCAGTACACATTATGGCAGAAAAAGCTCGTGTTGCAATGCTAGGAGCACAAGCGGCTCAAGCACGATATTATAATTCTAGGCGTAGGGAACCAGATCTTGTCGTTGGAGATCTCACTCTCGTGGAAACGCACTTCCAGTCTTCTGTTTCGCATACTTTAGTGAAGAAATTTGCACCCAGCTACGAAGGTCCATATCGGGTGGCAAATGTCTTTGAAAATAATATTGTTCTGGAGAAACCGAACAACAATTTTCAATATGTACATGTTGATCAATGTCGCAAGTATCACGAACGGGATATCGATTTCATTATCAATCCTACTCAACCTTCTGTTCCACAGACTCAAGAATCTATATCTCATGTTCAACCGCCAGAAATTGTGGACGACCCACCGAACATTTTTGACGAATCACCAGTGATTTTTCCTTCACCCTCCCCCCTCCAGACGAGTTTCTACAACCGCAACCTGATTCTCCCGTGAGACCAAGGCTCGATTCGCGTTCGTCGAATACTAGTATCGTTCCTTTCCCTCCAACCATTGCCAAGACTATTGCTGCGCCGTTTCCGGCTAACTCTGCACCAACGCGGGATACTTCTTCTTTGAATACCTCATCGGAAAGTATTCCTATAGGCAAATCCAAACATCGCCCTGCACGACCGCTGAATTATAGCAGCGACTCAGAGGCGTCGGACATTTCGGATTTGTCAGTTATGAATCCAACATTTAATATTCCACACCGTCCAGCACCACCAAAAGCTGGGCGCAAACGTCACTTGTCTCCCAATCTGCTTCGCCGCAACAGCGACGAAGGCAGAAATCTTTGTATCCGCCCGGGTTTCGCCCCTGGAACCTCCGTTCAGGGCAAACAGGGCCGATGCCTGCTACTACTATCATGCCCCGTGGGTGTAAACGAAAACAAGCGATGTGGCCGGAGACACGTCCCTCCAAAAAGATACTGGAAGGACACAACGGGCCCCAGCATCAAGGGACTTCATATCCAAAGCCTGGGGGAGCCTGTTCCTATCAGCCGCAGCAGGGATTTCCGGACCGCCAGACTTCTGACGTTCCTGACCGTTCTTCTCAGCCGCAGGGATTTCCAGACCGCCAGATTCCTGACCGACAACAGACCGATGTTCCATTACCGTCCCGGAAGAGATCCAAGCCACCTGATTTCCCCAGTCCCATTAGGCCTGGAAAACGTTTTCGCACTAGAATTTTTTATGCGTCCTCGAGATAAGTAAGTTCTCGTGGACAGGTTCTTTCTCAGTTTATTGTTTTTCCTGCTCGACCAGTTGGCGTGTCAGAATTTCTTTTTTTCGTGTGGGCCTATGCATTCTTTTTGTGTATATATGTGTGTTTTTTTTATATTTCTTCTATGTCCATCTACTAATCCACTTTTTTTTTGTATATATCTATGTGCTTAGGGGTAAAATACTAAAATTGTTACTGTTAGGCAGCTCCAGGTAAATTTCGCTGCTGATACAGTTGTTCTGTATTTCAACGCATGAGGCAAACGTAATTTGAAATGAAAATAATAAAATTGTTACTGTTAGGCAGCTCCAGGTAAATTTCGCTGCTGATACAGTTGTTCTGTATTTCAACGCATGAGGCAAACGTAATTTGAAATGAAAATAATAAAATTGTTACTGTTAGGCAGCTCCAGGTAAATTTCGCTGCTGATACAGTTGTTCTGTATTTCAACGCATGAGGCAAACGTAATTTGAAATGAAAATAATAAAATTGTTACTGTTAGGCAGCTTCAGGCAATCTTCGCTGCTGATACAGTTGTTATGTATTTCAATGAATGAGGCGCACGTAATTTGAAATTAAAAAGTGATTCCTGCTAGGCAGAATAAAAGGAAAGTATGCCGATGCAGGTTTGGTTTGTTCTACACTACAAATTTCACAATCGAATACAGATTCGTAAATTGTTATGCCAAGTTGATAATGTAAATACGGCTACCACCAAACAACGAATCAAAAAAAAAAAAAGATCGAGAAACGTCAATCATCGAAATGTAAGACTTACACTCCAAAATTGATAGATTTTTCGGACACCAAAAAAAAAAAAAAAAAAAAAAAAAAAAAAAAAAAAAAAAGAAAGAAAAAAAAGAAGAAAAATTAAGGGGGAGATGATGTAACGTATACTCTATATTCACTTTCCTTTTGATTTTACTATCTCTGGTTATTTTATTTTACTATGTAAATTATCTTCCTACTGAACGAAATATTATTTCACCCCGCTGAATGAGATCTGGCAATGAGTGTAAGTCATGACGTGGTGGTAGCTCGTATATAGGCGCGTTCATCGAGAAGTGTTGGAGTTGAGTGTTGTGGCGTTGTAGTTGTGTTGTTGCGTTGTGTTGGTGGCGTTGGGCGTTGTTGTTGCGTTGTAGTTGTGTTGTTGCGTTGGAGTTGGTGGTGTGTTACGTTGCAGTGTGTTGTTATGTAGTAGTGATATATGAGTGCCTTAGTTGACCAGGAGTCATCATAATAAACAAGTTGTTCTGTAAGTTCAGTCTTTTCAATTCTTAGTTTTGTCAGACCTCTGTCTGGCTGTTAGGTTTATGACTTTGATTACTTAATATAAATAACCAGCGTTGAGACTTTGTTTAAGTTCATAATTAACGAGTAACAACACCCTTTTGGGAATTCATTATTTTGAAGCGTAGAGCATTATTCATTCATAATAATTAGCTTAGCAAAAAGATAAACAAAGCTAATTCATTATACTGCCAATAAATACAGTGGTATATACATCAGCTGGAAAGTTCCAGTGAAACATAAAACAAAATATTGTTAAAATCATAAAAAAAAAAATTATTTCGCCAGGTAGGGCGAAGGAGAAGCAGACAATAAAGCACGAGCGATACAAACGAAAATGTTTACCCACAGTATTGTAGACAGGGTAAGACATGATTCTATACTATGCACAAATTCCAATTAAGCATCACTACCATACTAAAGATTAAACATGCACAAGGTACTAATTCACAGAAATGCAACAGTGATGCTACATTCAAAATTTACAACATATGTACAGAAGTATTCAGTGACAATAGGGAAATAACGCTAAATGTACTCAGAAGGGCATCTTGTTACATTATATTATACACACAGTGACTAATATTTTTAAAATTTTCAATTTAGAACCACCAAATTTGGTATACTATCTAACGAAACTTTAACTTAAACTGTAGACGGTTTTTGGAAGCGGTTGGAGCCAAGGGGGTCAGAACCACCCCACCCCCATAAAACATTTCGTGAAATCTACAGTTTTCAATTTAGAACCACCAAATTTGGTATACTATATCATGGTACTCTAACTTAGACGGTTTTCAGAACGGGTCGGGGCACGGGAGGTTAGAACCCCCCCCATCACAAAATGTTCGTAAAATCTACAGTTTTCAATTTAGAACCACCAAATTTGGTATACTATCTCATGGTACTCTAACTTAGACGGTTTTTGGAACGGGTCGGGCCTAGTCGGTAATCAGGGCCTGCCTCTACCCCTCCCTGTAGATTTAGATTCGAGAGAGATTTGTATACTGTGCTTGCCTTTCTTGTATTCTGCCGTTAGCCTAGCATTTTAGCTATGTGTATATTCAGATCTCGGAAAATAACCAATAATTTGGGTCACCGGAGTATATGTACTTTAAAAGATAACACTGTAGTGGCTGGTAGACTGTTTTCGCTTTTATTTTGTACTACCACAATCGTTGTTCCAAACCATGTCATATTTAATCTCTTTCAGAGGGCCATTTTACCCACTGAATAAATATTTTGGGCCGCCTTAACATTTATATTGTACTTTCGAGTTTTGTTGCTGCTTCCGAAACGTTTATGAGCACTAACTTGTTACAGGATTTAGTGCTGAATAATTTTGACATATAGCAATTAGTATTTTTTCTTTTCATGCAAACTTATCTTCCAGGATACGAGAAAAGCAGAAATATTATGTGAAGTGGTCCTATGAATAACGTATGTGTACATAACAAATGCCTGCATTGTTACGTCTTATTAATGCATGTCCGTCATAACTTCAATATCTTTGTCTTGGTGCTCTAGCAAGGCACTCTGACTCATTACACACAGGTTTTTCTTGACTAGGATACCTATAAGATGGGCAATGGTGGCTTATGACGAAGCAATTGCTTTCGTTGGAAACCATACTTTGTTTTGGGCACAAGTAATGCTCAGTTACATACTGACGAAAAATGTGTGCCTCACTTAGACATTAAAAATTGCAATATTTAGCGATTTAACTTGCTTAAATAAATAGGATTAAAAGAGACACATATAGCGTATTAAATCCATTTATTTTTATTTTTGTAGTGTAGTAAGCACAAAGATTGGCCAAGCTTTCGCACTCCACTGGGAGACTTTTCAAGACATTTTTATGTCTACCATTGCCTTGGAAAAGCCTACCAGTGGAGTGAGAAAGCTTGGCGAATCTTTGTGCTTACTACACCACAAAAATAAACGGATTTAATACGCTTATATGCGTCTCTTGAGTATTCAGTCTGGTTTATTTAAAATAACGTAATAGCTTAAAAGTATGTTTAAAGGCATCTCATGTTTTCTTTCTGCTTATTTTGTATGGCGAATGGTATAAACTGAGACTTAAGTGTTTTTTAAAAGTGTTGTTGATGTGTTAGCAAAAGTTTTCTAATTTACTGTTCCGCGGATGTACCGGATACATCCGTCAAATGCCGTTTCGTCCAATGCATGATTAGTCCAATACCGATTTGTCCAATGGTATCATCCTACCAACGGTCATTTTTTTTATTTTTGAGAAAGGAATAATAATTTAAGTTATTCTCCTCTTTATGTCTTTTTGAAAAATGATCTCCATATATTTGGGATTTGTAAACATTTTTTAAAGTTGATAGCCACTCAACTGGACATTAATCAGCTATTTACAAAGCACCTAGCCCGCGGGCCTTTATAGAAGATTTTAAGTTACAACTTAGATATTTGTAAACAATTTATAAAACCTAATAAAAAAACACTCAACGAATTACTTCTGACCTGTTTACAAGGCACCTAGGCCGCGGTCTTATGAATTAATATTTTGCGCCTAAGTAAAAGGGCAATGTTATTAACTTGATGTGTAAACGTTGTCAATATGTCATAGATAGAATAAAAACTGTTAAAAAGGGCCTAGGGCCTATCAATAAATATTCAGTGCCTAAGTAAAAGGGCAATATTAATTTGATTTTCTATGTGAAGGTTCTGAATATGACATCGGTAGAATAAAATCAGTTAAAAATGCCTAGGTCCGTACTCCTTACAGTTTTCTAGTGGCCACTTAACCGAACCCCTTACAGTTTTCTAGTGGCCACTTAACCGAACCCCACTGCATGCTACAAACAGAAACGGGAAGCTAGTTTTTTTCTGTTATTTAATGCAAGAAAGAAACATCGAAGTTGATTGAACGACTAGTACGTCAGTAACTTCATACGGCAGCGAGGAAAGCATAACACGAAAAAAAAAACGCGATTCCGAAAAAAAGAAAAAATCTGTAACCACAATATTACGCATGAAATGTAATATTATTTTGCATTAATTCGGACCACTGGTACAACATCGAAAAAGAATCGGAACGGATGAGATTTGTTTCACACGAGTAGCAATTTGGACAGATCAGACGGAATTGGACAAATCTCACCATTGGACCAATCGGCATTGGACGAATCGTATCAGACCCCCGCAAATGAATTAGGAACTTTTATTCAGTACAGGTTTGGACGAATAAAAGTTTCTAATTCATCACGTGTGCGGTTTGGCATAGACTCCACAATGTATTGAACGTGTACAGCATACGAGTCGTTCACTAGACAGTTCCTCACTGGCTTAGATTTGACGGAAGAGGTTGTGCTCTCGATCTGTTTTTCTAACATGTCCCATACATTCTCAATAGAGTTCAGATCCGGACTTTGTGGTGGTGAGGGAAGATGTTGGAAGTCGCTGTTTTACTAGTTGAGTCACTGCTGAACACATCTTGCGCGATCGACAGTAGCGTTGTTGTTCATGAAAAAGTCGTTACCTGCTGGATAAAAAGTCAACATTGCAAGATATACTTTATCGGCAACAATGTTCAGATAAATCTTGGATGACATCACACCTTCCATCGATATCGGGGAACCCGTTCCGTATCAAGAAAACGTGCCCCACATCATGGTATCACTTCCAGAACCTTTGGTTGTGTTTACAAGGCAATCTGAGTCCCCTTGTTCATGGGGTTCCTGCCGAACTCTCTGCCTACCGTCCGTAAGAACAGGATGCACAAAGGTCCGCTTTCCAGTGTTCAGCCAAGGTGTTCCTGACACCACTAAGAAGAACTTTCCAGTTATTCGCATAAAGGTTTCCGTATAGGCAAGCGACTGCCAATGTCAATCCTCTTCAATTCCCGGCACACACGTAGTTCGTTGAGATATGAGTCTGTAACAGACTTCATTGAATGCTTCGGTCAATTGCTGAGCACATGAAGTCCTGTTCCTCCGTACAAGAATTCTCAGAGGATGGTGACTGATAGTCGTCGCGCCACAGTTACTTCCTGACTGATAGTCGTCGCGCCACAGTTACTCCTCTTAGATAAACAATGGATTATTTTTCTATGGATTAAAGACATGGGGTATCTCACTTTTTGAGAAACCACTGCTGTTCTCAAAATCGTCACTCCAGCCAGACAGGCACCCACAAGAAGCCCTTCATCCACTCAGAAAGATCCTTTGCTTTTCCCATTGTGATAAACACTACTGAGGAACAGCTGTCTTAAATAGTTGCCTAGATCACGTGGTGACGCACGTGACCATGTATTTTGCATATACGCTGCGTAAATGACGTATACGTACATCTGCATGAAGGTTTTAAATTCAGTAGCCGGTGTATGTATATGCCTGTGAAAACTCTTCCTTTGTTCCTTATGTCTTTTGAAAATCCCATCTACAAGGTCTCTTTCATCCTCGTTGTGCAATTGTGTGTCTGTGTTTGTTCATATTTATGCGTCCCTCCAATTCTTAGACCAGACACGTGTATCTTATCTTAAAGAACTACACAGGCTGCGGACAACTGAAAAAAGCCTAGAGATAGATGTATGCTTGGTATAACCAAGAAAGGATAGGAAAGCAGCCAGTGGTGCAATGGTCTAAGCGGGCCCGGGTTCGAATTCCGTGAGTCGTTTGTCTTACGGTACTGTTGGGAACGTGTGACTGCTTATAGCCCATCGAGTTGCTCACGTTGGTCGTTAAACCCTCAACCAAAATATATATAGGAAGAGGAATCAGGAAAATGACAAGAGCTGATGATAGTATCCTGATCAAAGTAGACACTCAAGTGGAAATGAGCTTGGACATATTTGCAAAAGGAACTAACTACCGTTGGACAACTGAAGTACTAGACTGGATACCAAGGGATAGAAACAGGTACAGAACAAGACTATTTGAGAGATGGCCGGATGAAATTCGGGTGATTTTCAGTGGTGAAGGACGGTTAGCAGAATGGAAACATGTCACACGCGGAAGTTTCCAGAGCATTGAATTTTCCACAGAATGTCCTGTCACGACTCCGGAGACAGTTTCAACAAAAAGGAAATATTTTTCGTGGACCAGGACAAGCCCATCCCAGAACCACAACTGCTGCAGACGATCGTTATGCGAGTCTGACTGCCAGGAAGAACAGAGAAATGTCTGCTAGGCAACTGTCTTTAGAGTTTGAAGAGCTACAGGAAAGAAGGCTTCAAGGCGTGTTGCTTTTAGAAAACTTCCTGAGCAGTATCATGATGCACGGAGACCAGTTACTTGTGTCCTAACTTTTGCTGCTAGGAGAGCTCGTCCAAGGAGTCGCCAACTTTACACATGGAAGTCCAGAGCGGTAGGCAAAGAAATTTTTGTTTTTATTCAGCTTAAATCTGTCTTTGAATGAATGTTAGGGTTCAACTTCTGTGATAGAGGGCGCAAAAATCACTCCTTGGGCGTGGCTTTTTACGTTTTGAGGGACTGTCCCAGAAGTTGCCGTCACCAAATCACTGCAGACCTCGCCATATTCAGAATGGGGGCGGTATCTCGTTGGCTCCACAATGAAAAGACAAAATACACGCTGTTACGTTTTAACCAATAACGTTGTTTGGGGGTGGAGTTTAGTAGGTAGGCGGAGTTTCTACAGCTCAAATTCAGGGGTTATCTGCTAATGTACACATTTTCTCTTCAAAAAATGAACGTACAGTAGGATTTAAGATGATTTATGGGAGACAAGATTTCGTTCTCACTTTTGGCCCCATTCAATTATTTCTATTCGGCCTAGATAATTACAAAAAATCAGACAGAAATGAGAGATTTCGTTTCTTTCAGACAGAAACACTGCTAAGCTAACTTATCGCGCCATCTAGCGCCCAAATTGAAATGCTTTCGAGTTAGATAAATTGAATTAAAAAAAAATTATAACAGTTTTTTTCGGAATAATAACTGTGGCACATATTAGCTATAGGTCGTTTTTATTTATGCCCAAAATTTCAAACACTACAAAGTAATTGTATTCGAGAAAATGTGTAAAAAAGAATTTACATTGCAGATATAGGATGGACTTTCTCTTACACTCATTCAAAGACAGCCTGTAAGTACTCATTCATTACGTATTCATATCTGGAGATAACCAGGTACCCACGACAGTCCCTCTAACATCAAAGAAAGGGGCTACTGGGCTGGAATTATGATGTACGGGCCACAGATCTGTACATATTTCAGAGTAGCTCTGTCATTGCTTGAGGAACAGAGACGAGAACTTGAACCCATATGTCAGGCTATTCAGGGGAGCCGTCGGTCCAAATTTTATTCTTGCGGACGATATGCCTAACCTCGTGGAGATAATGTCGACGATTTTCTCAAAGAGGAGGATTTTCGCTGAATTAAGTGGCCGCCCAGATCCCCTCACCTCAATCCCATTGAGCATGTATGTGGTTCTTTAAGAAGACTCATCGGAGCTCTCCATCACCCTGGCAGAGCACTTTAAGAGCTCATACCAGCTCTTGTTGAGGAGTGAACATTAATCTCCCAAGACCTTACCAGTGCCCTCATAAACAGTATGAGTCGTCGCTGCTTGAGGTGTTTGACTGTCAGGAGTGATCTTACTAAATGTTAAAATACTACATGTCCTAAGCGAAATATTTAAAAATATTTTTCCATTGATTTCTCTTTCATGTAAATTTTAAGATTGTGATATTAGCACCTGCAAACTATAAGATTGTGACTTTCTTCTGCTTTAGTTACACAAGTAATGTAAATCTTTTTAGAAAGTATAATTGGATTTCCTCATAAATATTTCCAAATTATGTAAGAAATTCTAAACAATCCTTTAATTTTGAGCACTACTGTACATTACAGAAGTTATAGTTCTCTTTTGATACTTGATAGTGCAAACTGGTTGCAACTGTAACAAAGCACATTATTCTAGTTCACACATCCACGCGATATATTGAAATACCAAAGTCACGAAGAGAGAAGAAGCTGTTTACTTGGAGTCACACGCGTGTGTATGCAAAGTATACACTATTCATGAATGGAATACGGGATTACACCATATAATAAAAATTTTGAAGACTACAATCCGTTTTTTGGTGTAAATATGACAACGATGGTAATTCAGATAATATCCGAAAACTTAAAAATTTCGTCGTCCTGGAGTGGTAATCGAACTCGCGTCTTCCAGATAGAGCCCAGGAATGCTAACCACTACACCACCCAGAACGACCAAGTTTCCTATTAATTTGAATAAAACCATCACAGGATTCACTAGTCGAAGCAACCGGCATTAATGTTTGGTTATATTGAAATTAATCAGAAACTTGATCATTCTGTTTGGTGTAGTGGTTAGCATTTCCGGGCTCTATCTGGAAGACGCGGGTTCGATTCCCGCTCCAGGACGGAGACATTTTTAAGTTTTCGGATATTATCTGACCTTTACCGTCGTTGTCATATTTACACCAAAAACGTATTGTCGTCTTCAAAATTTGTATTATATGGTGTAATACGTATTTCATGAATGATATATCTGCTCCTCCGGGCAATCACGGGATAGGATTCTTTACTTGAGATTCGCTAAACATGAATGCCGGTTGCTTCAACTAGCGAATCCTGTGATGGTTATATTCAAATTAATCGGAAACTTAAGACTTGGTCGTTCTGGGTGGTGTGGTGGTTAGCATACCCGGGCGTTATATGAGAAACGCGGGTTCGATTTCCACTCCAAGACGACGAAATTTTCACGTTCTCGAATATTATCTGACTTACTTACCATCCTTGTTATTTTTACACCAAAAAACGGATGGTCATCTTCAAAATTTGTATATACACTATTCTTTGTGAAAATAGCAACACCACCACGGACTGCTGGTATTAACTTGGAACTTACAGGATATGAACAATAAGTTGGGATATGAAAATGATTGAAACGTCAGTGAAAATGTGCATGAGGTTTTGGAGCAGTGCCAGCTGAAGTGTCCGGTCTTGGGTATAAAGGGCTGGCTCAAACGAGATGTGAGATGTTGCAATCACGACATTGAGTCGAGAGGGTGTTTCTTGTGTTTCACTATGCCCCGTCACCGAAGAAAGTCATGTTATGAACACCTAATGAACTTTGAGCGAGGAAGGATTGTTGGGATGAGAGAAGCTGGATTTTCCTTCCGCAAAATTGACACTTGTACCAGACGAAACGTCAGTACAGGACTACAGGGATGCGAATGTGGCGTCAGTGAACAGATGAGGCTGGGACGCACAAAAATCCGGGAAAATGGACCACAAAATTGCACGTGATGACGGATACCTCTACCGCATGGAAGTGACCAATAGCACTGCGACTTCCACGGCGTTAGCGCAGCAGTGGAGCGTTGTCACAGATCAGGATTTGTCATCCAGCGCAGTCCAACGTCGCCTGCTTAACAGAGGACTGAATACCAGCAGCCCATTGCTGCGCATTTCTTTGACCCTCACCCACAGACACGCTTCAGGCTGCAAGGGATCTCGAACACAGGCATTGACGCACTGATTGGCAACAGGTGATGTTTTCTAACGAGTATCACGATTCAACTTGATGCACCATGATGGTCGCATATGTGTTCAAAGACATCGTGGTGAACGACACCTTGCCGCGTTGTATCGACCCAACGAGAAGCGGGATCGCGAATTGAAACCAATAGCGTATGGGGCACCCATGGGTTCAGTTCGCGATCTCGCCTGATACGAATTGAGGGAACCCTCAACAGCCAGCGACACATATAGGCAGAGGTGAAATCCTTCCTTCCGAGTTGTCCTGGCGCTATACTCCAGCAAGACATTGCTCGGCCACGTGTGGCCCGGAATGCCCAAAGATCTCTTCCATGCGCGGCAGACACTGCTTCTTATCTGGCCTGCACGTTCGCCCGGTATGTCTCCGATCGAACATGTCTGGAATATGGTAGCTAAGTGACTGGTCCGTCAAGTTCCTCCGCCAGTTACCACAAATGAACTCTGATCTCTCATAGAAGCAGCCTTCGAAGGCTATATCCCAAGACGATGTGAAAAACCTCTTGCATTCAATGCCACGCCATGTACGAGCTGTTGTTGCTGCTCAAAGTGGCTTCACACGATGTTTTGAAGCCAAAAATCTTGTATAGCTCTACAAATGTAATCAGTAATCTCCTGTAACATAATGAATCTGTGATATAATTTCCGTTTGCGGTTATTACTTGGTGTTGCAATTTTCACAAATAGTAGTGTGTATTTCCAAGCAGAAAATAAAAATTTTACTTTCTCATAATAAAATTCTGCAGTAATTTACACGGTAAGGTTATCTGCAATCACACTGAGAAAACGTATTTCCAATAAGACAAAACAGAAATTCTCCTCTGTAAAGAAAAATATTTTAAACGTGATGTATCTCCCTTATAGTGGATACCAGTTTTGCTTTCACTCTGAAGATTAATGCATTTGCATGATCGTTCTTTTTTCGGACATGTAAATGGGCAATTGGTGTTTCCCAAAAACTAAGGTGACAACACGAAGATCATATTTTGTAGTCTGGAATAAAAAACCATGAAGTGTGCACCTGATTTTAACGCTGGAAGCAAAATTCCTGCTTAGTACCGATAAAAGAAAATCCTTATGTACTCTCATTTATAAGTCTCTTTCTCAGCGCTAATTGCAAAAAAAATAAAAAATGAAAAAAATGGGATACCCCCTTTTTTAGCACGTTTTTTGTAAAAAAAGATCGTGCTTCTGTTATCGGTTTGTCCATCCGTCCGTCTGTACCCACGATATCTCTGCAACTATTAGTCCGATTTGAAAAATTCTTTTGCATTCGGAAGCTTGAAATATGCAAATGATGATCCTTTATTTCGTTTTTTTTTTTTACGATGTACAATTTCGCCGGTAGAGGGCGTAAATGCAGATGATGTCGAATTCAAAAATACGTTTTATTCCACATATTTGCTTCTAAACATCCGATTGAAAACTTTTTTTATCTTTCGATTCCATTTATGTCGAAGACTATTTTAGATATAGTTACTTTTTCAAATTACGTATAGATTTTCCGCTAGGGGGCGTAAAAGTAAATTACATTTTTTCCGATAACTCTTCTTCTAAAATTCCGATTTGAAAAAGAAAAAAATTCTTCAGCGGATACATCTCCTGATGGGAAATCGTTTGCACATAATTTCTAATTTTTGTAAAAAAAAAACCAGTTTGGCCACCAGGTGGCGTAAATCTTAATTTCCGCTTCTGTTGTATTTGCAGCAAAATATGAGCTTCTAAATTCTCGATTGAAAAAAACGTCGTTTGTTGACCGATACTAGTCATGTCGACAAATCTTTTAGAAACATTTTCTTCTTAAAATAGTGCATGGTTTCTACGCCAGGGGGCGTAGATGTATATCTTATGTTTGTCAATATCTCTACTTCTAGAAGTCCGATTTGAAAAATTCCTTCTTTGTTGGATAGTGTTTCCAGTGTGACATGTGATTCATATATTTTCAAAATTTTCAAGTAATTCATAGACTTTCCGCTAGGGGTCGTAAATGTAAATTGCGTTTCCCCTATATCTCTGCTTCTAAATCTCTGATTTGAAAAATTCTTTCTGCACCGCATACAGCTCCTGATGGGAAATCGTTTGCACATAATTTTTAATTTTTGTAAGAATGGTTTGGCCACCAGGTGGCGTAAGTCTTAATTTCCGCTTCTGTTGTATTTGCAGCAAAATATAAGCTTCTAAAATCTCGATTGAAAAAAAAGTCGTTTGTTGACCGATACTACTTATGTCGACAAACCTTTTAGAAAAGTTTTGTTCTTGAAATAATGCATGGTTTCTACGCCAGGGGGCGTAGATATATATCTTATTTTTGTCAATTTCTCTACTTCTAAGAGTACGATTTGAAAAATTCCTTCGTTGTTGGATAGTGTTTCCAATGCGAAATGCTTTTCCTATAAATTCAAAATTTTCAAGTAAATCATAGACTTTCCGCTATGGGGCACAAATGTAAATTGCGTTTTCTGCGTTATTTCTGCTCCTAAACTCTGATTTCCAAAAATTCTTCCTGTATCTCATACAAGACCTGATGGAAAATATTTTTCACATAATTTCTATTGTTTGGTAAAGAATGGTTTAGCCACCAGGGGTCATAGTTGTTAATTTCTGCTTCTGAAGTATTTGTTGCAAAATCTGGGCTCCTGAAAACTCTACTAATTTTTTTCTTCGACCGATACCGCTTATATGGATAAACCTTTTGAGAATACTTTCTTCCCAAAATAATGCATGGTTTTCTCATCAGGGGACGTAAAGTCACATCGCATTTTGTCGATATCTCTGCTTCTAAGAGTTCGTAAGCTCACGATTCCGTTTGCAGCAATATCTGAGGGATTAATAATCCGATTGAAAATCTTCTTTGTTTCGTCATATCTATTGTTTTCCGTACCGGTTCCAATGACTTTGAATAGCTTTGATAAATTTAATTTGCGTCAGAACGGATTCAAAAGACGTGCTTATTACACCAGAAAATTTGGTGTCATCTTTCTTGGTTTTTTTTATTGACATTTACTCTGAGGGCCGCTGTATTAATGCCGTGTCATTTTTAAATACGAAACAAAGCTCGTATGCTGACATTCGAAATAAACGTGAACATCTGTTGTAGTTTTAACTTCTGCTTCAGGAAAATGCTTGGGCACACACAACCAACCAATATATTTAAGCAGTTCTTCAATGAAACTCTAAAAGATTGCTATCCTTTTGGGACCTATCTTTCAATAGTGGTCAAAACTTCATAGGCTGCAGAAGATTAAAAATGCTTCATACAGCAATGGTTTCGTAGGTACAGAGGCATTAAACTAGTCATAGAGAGATATTTGAATTAGCCGTGCACATAGTGGGCGTCGCCCAGGGCCCAGGCTCTCCCCCATGAGGTATCACCTGGTCCTTCGTTCTTTGTTGTTGGCTGCTTATTTAAAAAAACACATTTGTATAGGTTTTTTAATACATATTTTACGAATAATTGAAAACATACTTTAGTGTAGCGGAGATATTGCTATCGCGTCTCAATATTTTGGGAGTTTTGTCCGGGGTATTTTAATTTGAATCTTCAATATTTTGGGCCACCCCAAGAAAGAAATCCTGGGTGCTGTACTGGTCTGAGTATTATGTTAAAAATATTTTCAGGGATCACATTCATTTGTGCTGCCAGAAGCACATACTACTTTTGAAAAGTTGTGATACCCTTTTTGTACCAAAAAGTACTATCATACAGTGGAGTCCAACGGGGTCCTGACCCCCCCCTAAAAATAATAGCAATGGCCTTAAGATATTGTGCTATTACACAAATAATACATAGTTAATTCATGCATACTGTATTGCACGCACACGCAAGATATGTTCTTTAAATTAAGAAAAAAAAATAGCTAAAGCATGTGTATTCTTTCAGTCCTTCTCGAAAGGAGTTCCTCCTGGGGAAACATGAGCAGAGTGTTTGTTCTACGTCTACGGGGAGGTGTGGGAGTGGGTTAGTGACTTTCGCAGTATCTCAGTTATGCTATTGCTTCAATAGGTCGGGCGTTAGGGGTTGTGTAACACTGTTGATACATCTGCTCGATAAAAGAGCTTGTAACCTTGCTGAGGGCTGCGGTGACCTCTGATCCTTCGGACAGAGTTACTTTAGGTTCCAAATGGCTATCCAGAAATTTTCTTGTTTTCTTACCAAACTGCTCCCTAGATATTCATCGAAAACATAGGATTGACGGACGGATATATTTCAAATCTATCTCCAACGGTTAGCAAGATATTCATCAAAAACAGGCGCACATACAGACAGACGGACAAAAAACTGCTAACGTGGTGTTGCTTTCTGACTTTAAAGTCATCCTGCTAATCTTAAGTCTCCCACCAGGGAGGTTCAACGAAGTATTAGTTAAGTGTCCAATCCATGATATTTCTGGTGTCACTATCTATACGAGGTCGATGCACACTATTTTTCTACGAGAATATATTTTCTGCCCCCCGCCCCTCTCCTTGTCAAACTCCTGAGTGCGCCACTGATATCCTCAACAACAATATTCTTCAGCCGCATAAGGATTTGTGTAGAATGAAGGTCAAAATTGCAATTCCATTTCGGAAAGATTTATTGAAAATACATTTAACTTCGGAATAAAGTGCATCTCACGTTCCTTGTTTCTGAGAGTACCAGGACTCTCTCCGGCGAGTTATATTTACATTTGTGTTTCGCGAAAGTTAAACGAAGAAGAGAGAAACTGAAAGGAGATCACAAATAAAACCCAAAACTCTGGCGAAGAAAAAAGAAAGGACCCAAACTCCTTCTGTTTTCATTTTTGTTTTCTTCCCCATGAGACAAAAGAACTTGCGTGTCAGGTAAAGAGATCTGAAGTGCCTGCGCGGATCCAGACAAGAGCGAACACTCGCCGTGAGTGTGTGCATGTGTGTGCGAGTGTCACGCCTGCCTCGCATTGATCCATGCCTTCTGTCCTCAATCCTTAAGTTTCTCCCACAGCATCTTGCTTGGTTTTGATCCTTAGTGATTGTCATAAGCAGATCGCAATAAAGACAACAGCAACTCCAGCGGCTTCTAATTGAACCTGGCAAAAGTAGGAACAGTCATTTTCCTTTTTCGTTAATCTCTTGAGTTGAGTTTATAGCCTCGCTTCTTTACGCTCGACTTTATTTCTGTGCCTTTTAGCCGCCAGCGAATAAAACAAATGCCGAAGATCCAGCAACTTTAGAGCACCAACAAATACTCTTCGCAGTAAATATCACACACACGGCTTTTTTTATTATTATTCTCGAACCAATCTTAATTTAACGCTGTCGTGATTGTGCGAAGGAAGATTTTAAAGTTCAATATTCAACACAGACGTTTATAGAAAGGTCTCGGCTTCTCTCGGAAGTACTAACCGAAAAAATAATTAGATTTTTTTTTCGTAGTTATAAATTGCGTGAAATTCGTTCATTCGCAAAGCAAGCCAACCTTACTTTGCTTGTGGCAGTTCCGTGTTTGTCCAAAAAAAAAGAAACTTCTTTTAGTACTATTTCGATTTTCGTGTCGTTTAAAGCTAGGAGTTGCTCACCACAGAGTTTTGTTTATTGGCTTCAGGGAAGCATAAGAGTCGGGTTTATACTAGTAAGCAAACACCTATGTGACGTATACACCTGTTTAACTTTCTGTTTGTCTCATATGTAAATTTTGTTTTTATCTTTCGGTTACACTTACTGTACTTTTAGCGTCTTATCAGAACTCCCGCTACTGAGTGTTCCACTGAGATACTCGCTGATAGAGATACTGAGTGTTCCCGAATAGGGAACACTCAGTATCTATCTCAGTGAGTTAAATGATAAATAAGACTGATAAAATGTCGAAACTCAATGTGTGAAAGGTGACGAAATGTTCTCAGTCAATTTCGCGTGCTTGTTGAGCGTTATTACGTAGACAGTTATGAATACGTCAGTGTTGTATAAAATTGCCGTTTAAAGGCATACTATTATGAGTGCAAGTCAGAGCCTCTATCATACACTTGGGAAATGTACAGCAAAGTGGAATAAACGGTAAATATAAATTATGTACCGCCCGCGCATTATTATATACAAATCATTATGGTATAAATTGAAGCTACTTCACTTCCAGAACGTGTACTCGGCCACGGGATGTCACGACCCACGGAGTTGGAGAGAAGTTTTATTGTAGGGTGTCACATCAGTGACCTTTCGATAAGACAGAAGATCGGCTAAGCATTCCTAAGTCAACTGTGTTCGATGTAGTGCATCGCTGGTAGAGTGAAGGTACCTTATAATAATCAAAACATCATAATCATCAGGAATTTCCACTACTAAGCGGATTTCTTCGACCATACAGTCTTCCTCCACTTCTTTCTATCCAAGGCCATCATTTCAATCAGTCCATTATTTTTTAAACTTGATTTAATCTCCTCCATCCACTTTCTCCTTGGCCTTCCTCTTTCCTAGAGCCTCTAACTCCATCAGATTTTTAGGAAGTCTCTCTGATGACATTCTCCTTACATGGCCGAACCATTGCAATCTCCGGATCTTAATAGTTTTGAAGAATGTCTACTTTAACACTCGTAATATCTCGAATTTTGGTATTACACACTTTTTCACATCTGGATTTTTATGCAGAAAGTCTCCAAAAGCCCATCTCTGTAGCCAATAGTCTTCGTTTTGATGTCTTTTATTCAGTGTCTGTCTCTGCACCATTTAAAATGATGCTCTGTACAATTGCAGAAAAAATGTCTTTTTATTCTTAGAAAGATATTACTGCTCCAAAGAACAGGGTTCAAAACAGAAATAGCTTTCCTGCCCTCTGTAATTCTCCGATCAATGTCATGATGACATGTACCATCCTGATGTATTCTGGATGCGATGTATTTAAGTTCCTCAACTTTTCTAGACGTAATATTACCGGTTATTTCAACGAAGTCTCAGGGATCATAGGACAAGTTCTCAGTTCTATTTTCATTAATTTTAAGTCCCCAAAGATCATATTCAGAGACCAATTTACTAAACGTATAAGCTAAATCATCCTTATTTTTGCTAAGATTACTTGATCATCCACAAAGAGAAAATGGTAAACGAAATAATTCTGAATCCGTATTCCCAAACTTCTGCACTTCGCTGACCATTCTCTGAGACAAACCTCAATATAGATTTTAAATAATGTAGGGGACATACAACATCTCTGTAAAAGACGTTTACTACTCACAAAAACCTCAGATAGTTATTGTCTACACTTGATAATACATTTATTATTCCTATATATCTCTTAAATAACACTGATTATTTCTTCACCAATATTTGACATCATCAAAGCCTTCCAAAGTAGTTTTCGAGGAGCACTATCGTAATACTTTCCCAAGTCAATGAATATTAATTCCATGGCTCTCAATTTCTGTCTTTCCAGGATATATATGATCTACCAGCCGTGAATCCACTCTGCTCTTTAATTCCTTCATGCTGTTCTCCAATCCTTCTTCGAAGAATTCTTCCAAATGTTTTTGTAAATGGGTTTGTTGCATATATTTCTCTGTAATTACCACATATTTTTCTGTTTACCTTCATGAAAATTGGTATTAAAAAAAAAAAAAAAATTTCATCTCCTGGGGTACTTCATCCCCTCCAGGATTCTGTTGTATAATTTAGTATAGAGAGTAACAATTCTTCACCACCATATTTTAGTAATTCAAGGTTAATTCCACCAGGGTCTAGGCTTTTCCATTTTACCTCCTTTCAGTGTCCTAGCCCCTTCTTCTCGAGACACATCAGCAAACTAGAAGCCCCATAAGTAAATTCATCCACCATAAATTCCTCTTTTTCTTCGGTTAATAGGGTTTCAAAATATTTTTCGACTCCAATTAAAACATATCCTGTACAGGGTGCCCCAGAATTATTGGACGCATTACACAATTATATAAAACAAAACATGAAACAGATAGGAAGAAACTGACTGTACTAACTTACAATGTAACTACACAAGTTAATAAATTTCGATGTGAGATCCCTTGGTTGCTCGTAGTACGTCCAAGGGATACTCGATTTCATGCCATGTATTGGCAAGCATCTGAGGAGTTATGGAATTAATAGCAGCTGTGATACGCTGCTTCAGTTCCTGCAAATCAGTACAAGGCGTCTGATAGACACGATCCTTCACATAACCCCACATAAAATAATCCAATGGAGTTAGATCTGGAGAGCGAGGAGGCCACAGAATGGGACCACCACGCCCAATCCATCTGTTGGGGAGATGCTCATTTAGGCACTTACGTACACACGTTGATCAATGCGGAAGCGGTCTTGTTGGAAAACGACGTTGTCATATCTTTTGCTCTGGGGTATAGCCAAACTTTCTAGCATATCCAAGTATATGTTACCATTTATGATTTTTTCACAGAAGAAGAAAAGGCCAATCACTTCTCTTTTTGATAGGGCGCACCACACATAAACTTTTGGTGAACCAAGTTTCAGTTCAATAGCAGCATGAGGCGGTTCACTGCCTCATATCCTACAGTTGTGACGATTCACGATACCTGATACATGAAATGTGGATTCATCACTAAAAATTACAGTACTGAGAAAGTTTTCGTCGTTTTCTACTCAATTCAGCATATCCACAGCGAAATCGTTTAGCAGAATGTGATCATTTACATGCGTCTTTTGCACTATTTTAATTTTATAAGCATGAAACTTTAATTTCTTGTGCAAGATATCGTGAACTGTCGATTTCTAAATGCACAGTTCTCTGCTTGCTTTACGAACGGATTTCCTTGGGTTTCGTCGAAAACTTTCATGAACTTGGTCAACCGTCTCACCGCTGATGCGAAGCCTACCGGCTCCTCAACGATGTTCCACATTGTCAGTTTCTTTAAACTGTTTCATCCACCGCTTAATTGAATTCGTTGACGGAGGATTACAACCATACTCTAAACGGTAACGTCTTTTAACTTTAATGACAGACTTTAATTCCGCAAGCTATAACACATACATCGCCTTCTGCTGTACGGATGACATGACTACTGATTGCGCATTTCTCATACATTCCTCATCAGGCCCCACCTAGCGCCATCTATCGGATTCTGGGAATGACAATTCTGCAAAACAAAAATATAGAAACCGTGTTAGTAATACGTGAAAAACAGACAATGCTCATAGTTTTTTTTGTACATAATTTTGTAATGTGTTAAATAATTCTCGGACATCCTGTTTTTCAGGGTCAAAATGACGTTTCCTTCTGTTCTTCAGTTCACTGTAATTCTTAGCAGAAATTCAACTCTCGTTTATGGGTAAGCTTGAAAGGTATTAATTTCAACTTTTGCCGTGTATTATAAAACCGTAAAGGAATGCTGTTTTTGATCCATGCATCTTTCCGGGTAGTAGTAAAGTAAATCCCGAGTAAAAAATTTCGATGTAACGAAAATGGCTAATGGTAATTAATTTAAGCACTCGACGTGGATCAGAAACGCCAAACAGAAATTATTTCTCTTTCAACGTTAACAAGTAAGTCTCGGAAAAATTATCATCGGCCGCCACCGGGAATCGAACCCAGGGTCTTCCAGTTACGCGTCGGACATGCTGCCACTGCACCACAGCGGTTTGGAATTCTCCGGACTCGCATGTATTATTAACGTGGAAATTTCTGTTTGGTGTTCCTGATCCACGTCGAGTGTTTGAATTAATTATCCATTCGCCTCCTAGTTATTTGTTCAGTTGCTACTTTCTATCGTTAATGAGCATTGTGCAAGGCTCCATGAAGCAACCTGCCATGTAGTTTGGAAGTTAATCACATGTGAGTCTGGAGAATTCGAGGCCGCTGTGGGGAAGTGGTAGCATATCCGGCGCGTAACTGAAAGACCCTGGGTTCGATTCCCGGTGGCGGCCAATGAGTAGTTTCCCGAGACTTACTTATTAACGTCGAAAGAGCGATGCTTTCTGTTTGGTGATGGGTAACGGTAGTAGTCAAAACCATTGCTGAAATCTGATGTTTGAATGCTGTCCCATGAAGTGATGCAACAACAGTTAATTTCTTTGTTACTCAACAACATTTTTACTAAACTGTCTCCGAAAACTATTTCTTCAGGTTTTACATAAACTTAGCAATATATCATTGCGGTCTATGTAAATTTCGAAAACCTGATGTCAAATGTGATAAAAGCCATCGCAAAACCGCATTTTTGATCCTATGAAAACGGTGCGTCGTAACGAAATTTGGCTTCCCTTCGACCTCCCAAAGGAAGGAGGATGGTAAACTGCTATTGATGAGAGCTTGAAAATGATGTATAACACAATGGGGTGTATCATGTAGATATTCTAGACTAAAAGTTACGAATCCCTTTCACTAACACACTTGCGATCTAGTTTTTCTTCCTCCGTTGAGATCAGATTTTAGGTTGCGCTTTTTACCTACATCACATTTCATCGGTTTCAGGGATTTCTTACGTTCGTCTATTAATAAATCTGAATAATATATAATAAAAATAAATGTTTCTGAAAAACTAAATAATCAAAATACTTACTTTTGCCGCCGCCGTAATTTAGTAAATATTATTTTTTATAACTGACATATTTTCTTTCTTTGGTTTTACGACAATGACATTCATTAATTCACCCACGTAAGTACGGTTAAATGTCAGGAATTATTAAACCTTATTGTTTGATTTAATTTCGCTTAGTATGTACCGGTATGTGTTGGTGTGGTCATAAGTGACGCAAATAAATGCAGTATCTTCAATTCTAAAAACCCGATTTAAAATTTGTGTTGTGACAGATGGCGTTAATGGGGAAGGAATATATTGCGTATAATTTCTAATTTTCACGATTGACTATTTCTCCGCTAGAGGGCGTAAGTGCATGTTCATATTTCTCTTGACATCTTTTTAGCAACCTCATATACGCGTCTAAAAAGCTCTGTTAAAACAAGAAAGATGACAACAAATTTTTGGTTGTAATAAGCATTTCTTTCGAGTCATTTCCAATGCGAAAATAATATATCGAAGCCATTCGTAGTCAGTGGAACTGGTTGTTAGAAAGCAAAAGTTAACCGGATTTCTAGAAGCGATAAAAACAACCTGAAATAGGAACCGCTACTTATCCACCAGCGGCTAAAAAGTATGTTACACTGTAAAAAATATGCGGTGTGAATTCCCGGACAATTTCAGAAAATAATGTGCAGCAAAGTTGCTGGTAGGTGGCGGTCTTTTTCAGAAATTTCCATTTTTAAAAATGCCCGTTTACTTTAAATTCTGTATTTTTTACAGATTCCCCTCAGTAAGAAATTCCATTTATTTACGCTTTCCAACCGCAGGTTGAAGAAGCTTATATGCTCCAACTTTGTCCATCCGTCCGTCCACCCGCACGATAACTTGCGTAAAAATGGTTCGATTTCGACGAAATTTTAGTATGTGGTAGACCACCTGGGGTACGAACTCTATTGAAAATGGGCGAAATGTGGTCCAAGTTCAGGACATAGGAGCGGGATCCATTCCATTGCCTCTATGCGTCATTACTTGATTAAAAATGGCTGGATTTCGATGAAATTTTAGTATGTGGTAGACCACCTGGGGACGAACCCTATTGAAAATGGGCTAAATGGGGTCAAAGGTCAGGACATAGGAGCGGGATCCATTCCATCGGCCTTATGCGTCATAACACACATAAAAATACTTCGATTGCGACAGAACTTTATTATGTTGTTTCGGAGGTATACTGAACCAATTCTGTTTAATATCATCGAAATAGGGTCAAAGGTCAGTACACAGGAGCGAGATTTATTCCACAGCCATTATGCTCATAACTTGAGTAATAAGTTGAGTAATGATTTCTGGTATGTTGGAAACAGTATCATAATCAATGCATTGCATGATTTTACTAACTTATTTCAGCAAAGCCCGTTTCAGTTTTTTTCGTATTTAAACTGAAACTTTGTAAAATCGGAGAGCCTGCGTTTTTCAGCCCTTACAATAGGTTATCCTTTTGCAGCAGTCATGATCGAACCCCAGTGGTTCGGGTTAGTTCATCAGATAGCGCGCGCCTTTAACCACTGTGCCAGAAACACCAGGAAATCAAAATCACGTTCATCGTAAAACAAGTTGCATGACGATTTTTTTGTCATTGATGCGAGTGATTTAGTTATTTTATTTTCTGTTGGAGCTTATTTTTCTGAATAGGTTTTGTAATGTTTTTACCCGTAGGAGGACTTTTAACAAATTAAGCAGTTTTCATCGTGATTTTTCGAAGCAACAAACAGTTTTGCGATTTGCTCTTTTTTAAACTTACAATGACGTCCAATTATCTTTAAAGAAAGGGGGGAGTGTACTTTTTTACGCTTTCGAACCGTAGGTTGAAGAAGTGTATAAGCTCGAGCTTCGTGTATCTGTCCGTCCGTCCGTCCGCACCGTAACTCGCGTAAAAAGGGTTCGATTTCGATGAAATTTTAGTAGGACGAACCCTATTGGAAATGGGCGAAATGGAGTCAAAGGTCAGAATATAGGAGCGGGATTGATTCTATCAACCTTATGCGCCATAACTTACGTAAAAATACTTCGATTCCGACAAAAATTTATTACGTTGTTCTGGAAGGATACTGAACTGGTTCCGTTGAATATCATCAAAATGGGGTCAAAGGTGAGAGCACAGGAGGGAGATTCATTGCACAACCATTGCCCTCATAACTTAAGTAATAACTTGAGTAATGATTCCTGGTATGTTGGACAGCGTATCATAATCAATGCATTGCATGATTGTATTAACTTGTTTACAGTATTATTTCACATAACTCTTAAATATAAAATTTACTCTTGACAGCTATAATAGCTTTTGTCTTCAGTTGTTCAAAGACTGATACATAGACATCGTACAATCACCTGTAAGATAAGTTATGTACCTGGTTTCTTACAGTAACACAATATACGTATAATAAATAGGTGGTGTCCTATGTACCTGGTTTCTTACAGTAACACAATATACGTATAATAAATAGGTGGTGTCCTATGTACATTGTTTCTTACAGTAACACAATATACGTATAATAAATAGGTGGTGTCCTATGTACCTGGTTTCTTACAGTAACACAATATACGTATAATAAATAGGTGGTGTCCAAAATAGGGGAGAGGTGAAAAAATGTCTTGTGCCCCAATAAACAAAATTCATGCGATATGCTATCAACAATATCCGATCCGGGAGACGCGGGCTCGGTTCCCGCTCCAGGATGACGAAATTTCCAGGTTTTCGGATCTTAACAACAGTGTCATATTTGCACTAATAAATTGATTCACATCTTCCAAATTTGTATTGTACAAATAGTGTAATCCAGTATTTCATTCATTGACATCCGATCTCGCTACGGATTTTCAAAATCAGATCTTTCGACAGACGTTTGAAATTTAAAAGTTAATCAAACCTCGAGTATTCTTACCATTCGCTTCTATTACGGTAATTTCTCGTTATATGGATGCGGGAAAAGTGAAAACGGAGTCTTTCCGTTAATATAAGAAAGGAATTGCGGAAAGGTTTCTGAAAATTCAGAATTTTCCCGTGGTACGAAAAATCCGTGGAGTTCAGGTTTCTTTCCGTCATATCACGGAAAAGGTTGTATCAGAAATATGCTTCGCTAATTCCCGAAAGGAATGACTGAAAGTGGCACGTGAATTTCAGAAAAGTTTTTAGTGTACGAAACAAATTGTGCACAAAACGTTTCTCGTGGCAGAAGGAAGGTATCTTGGACAAAGATTTTCGAATCGAACAGTTAAAAGAAGAAATATGGAAGAAGACATGATATAACTCTACGCCTATTAGTGGAAGAATTTTGCATAATGGAAAAATTGAAAATATGCGAGAAGTATTTTTCATGGCAAAAGCTATGCTAAGTGGAAAAAAATGTTCAAATACGTCTCCCAGAAGCAGCAGAGCTGGCGAGAAAAAGGTTTTGATATTTACGCTCCCTAGCGAGAAGCTGAGCGTTATGTACAGAGGATAATGTTCTCAATCTTTGTGTAGTGAGAGGTATACAGTAAAAATTGAAATTTCGCAACATGGCTTTCAGAAGCGAAGCTATAACTGCAAACAGAGCTACACGAACACCCCCTAGCGAAAGAACTGGAACCACAGAAAACTCCAAGTATTATACAATCCTAGTGTTCCACAAGCTAAATGGTATCCGGTATTAAAATAAATTTTTAAATCTGACATTTAAAGGCATAGATATCGAGAAAAACAGATTAAACATTAGTGCCCCTATCGGCGAAATTGTGGATTATTTTGTGAAGGAAATGTACAGTTTTCATAGTCAGTAGTATCTAACCGAAAAATAATTTTTTCATTCAGATTTTTAATCCCGCAGATATTGCTGTAAACGGAAACTTGAACTTACGCCCTGTAGTGGCAGACTTGTGCGTTAAGATAAATTTGAAATTATATGAGAAACATTTCGCGCTGGAAACTCTCTCCGATAGAGAAGTTTGCAAATCGGATTCTTAGCAAAGATATTGATAAAAATAAGACATATATATCATCATCATTGTCAACCATTATCAATCCACTGCTGGACGAAGGTCTCTCCAAGTTTCTTCCACAACGGCCTGTCTTGTGCCAGGCTACTCCCGCATACTTTCGAATTTCATCCACCCATCTCCCATGTGGTCTTCTTCTTAGTCTTTTCCTGTCCCTTGGAATCCAATCTAAAATTTCGGCTGTCCACCGAAGGTCTGGCCTTCTGGCAGTATGTCCAGCCCATTGTCATTTCAGGGATTTTACCCTGATCATGATGTCTTCCACTCTTGTCGTCATTTTTCGGATTCACGAGTTCCTCTTCTTATATCTCCTGGTTACACCAAGCATGCACCTCTCCATACTTCTCTGAGTTGCCTGCAGCCTTTGTATGTCTCTTTTAGTTAAGGTCCACATCTCTGCACCATACGTAAGCACTGGAAGAATGCATTGATCAAACACTTTTCTTTTAAGACATAATGGCATATTGCTCTTGTAAATTATGCTGTTTCTTCCAAATGCTCTCCAGGCAAGTTTTATACGCCGATTAATTGCTTCATCAATGTGACTCTCACTTGATATCTGCTGTCAAAGATAAACGTACGTATCTGTTATCTCCAGCTTTTCTCCATCAATCGATAAATCTTCATTCCTTGTAAAAGCATTGTACATCACTTTTGTCTTCTGAAAGTTCATTTTTAATCCCACTTCTTTACTCTTGTCAGCAAGTTCCTGGATCATACTCTGCAGCACTGATGGGGTAGTTGCAAAAATGACTACGGCATCAGCAAAATGAAGGTTAGTTAGATAATCTCCATTAATCTTTATCCCTTTGTTTTCCCAGTTCAGTGATTGAAAGACATTTTCCAATGTGGCATTAATGAGCTTCGGAGATATGGTGTCACCTTGTCTCACTCCCTTTCGAATTTTCATGTGCATTGTATTTTCAAACAGCTGAATCTTTGCACTTGCATTTTCATAGATGTTATTAATAATATTAATGTATGCATCTTCAATACCGCAGGATTTCAAAGCCATTGTAAATGCTGATGATTTCACCGAATCAAAGGCCTTTTCATAATCGATAAAAGCCATGCACAATGGAAGTTCATATTCCCTCGCTCTTTCAATTAGTTCTCTCAGTACGCGGACATGATCTATAGTGCTGTAGCCACTCCTGATTCCAGCTTGTTCTCTCGGTTGATCCATATCCAGTGTTACCTTCAAGCGGCGTGAAAGAACTTGAGTGAAGATTTTATAAACCACTGATAGGAGGCTGATAGGTCTGTAGTTCCTGAGATCCTCAATGTCACCTTTTTTATGTAGCAGGATCATTGTAGCATTGTTCCAATCCTCAGGAATCTTCCCTTCATTAAGGCATCGAGTAAAAATTTGGGTGAGTACTGTTTCAATTTCTCCACTTGCTTCTTGTATGATGTCTACAGTAATTCCATGTTCTCCTGGAGCTTTCCCTAGCTTCATGTTCTTGATAGCATGTGCAACTTCTGCTGGGAGGACTGGAAGAACTCTGATACCGGTACCTTTCATGATGTCTGGAGTACATGTATCATCCCTTTCATATAATTTGGAGTAGAAATCTTTCACTCTTGTCAAAATTTCGACTCTATTTCTTCTTACAGAACCATCTTCTTTTTCAGTGCCGTAATCTGTTTTCTTCCCTTACTGAGATGTCCCTTTGCTATCTTTAGGCTTTGGTTGTTTTCAATTGCTTTCCTCACTAGTTCACAGTTGAATTTCCTTACGTCTTCAGTGATACGTTTTCGTGCTGTCTTGCATAGCTCTATGTATTCCATTTTGGAAGTCACATCTTCTTTAGTTGTCCTCATCTCTCTTCTTTTTTGCATCAACATTTTGGTTTTTCCTGATAATTTGTTCACATTCAACTTGTTCTTAGACCCAGCTAATTTTGTTGCTGTTTCCATAAGAGCTTTGGTTACTTTTCTGTTAACTTCAGAAATATCCACTTCTTCCGATGTTAGGCCTTTTGAAGCAGAGAATCTGTTCTTCAGTTCGAACATGAAGGTATTATGGTGTTTTTTAAGGGTGGTTATGTCAATACATTTTGTTTGTCTTATGAGCTTGTCACGTTTGAGTTTTGTGTTGAGGTGCATCTTACATCTCACTAATCTATGGTCACTACCTGTATTGAACTTGTTTAGCACACTGCAGTCTTCTATAACGAATTTTTTGTCACACATAATAAGTCAATTTCATTTGTCGTCCCATTTGGAAGGTCTCCATGTCCATTTCCTGTGTGGCTTTTTCTTGAAAAAGGAGTTCAAGATGAAAAACCCTTCTGCCTCTGCAAACTCTACGAGAGTATTTCCACGCTGGTTTCTGTTGCCGTGACCGAATTTACCTACTGAAGTTTCATTCTGTTGCCGTTGCCCTATTTTTGCATTGAAATCTCCCATAATTATCTTCAAGTGCTGCTTGCCTTTATTATTTAGATGACGAATTTCCTCGTAAAATTCTTCAATTTCTTCTTCAGGATGACTTGTGGTGGGTGCATGAGTTTGAATAATCTGAGCCTGGTATCTTCTCGAGAGTTGGATAACAAGTCTTGCAGCTCTGTCAGAGGAACTTTCGTCTTCTACAACTTTATCCTTCAGTTTCTGGTTTATTATAAATCCAACACCACTAATTCTGCCAGTATCTGTCCCACGATAGTAGAAGATATGTCCACTTTTCAGTTCAATGAGATCTTCTCGTTTTCTCCTTACCTCACTTAGCCCGACGATGTCCCACTTGATCCTTTGTAGTTCCTCTTCCAATTGAAAAAGCCTTGAATCAGAAGATAGGGAGCGTCCATTATACGTAGCCAAGGTCAGCATCAGATGGCAGCCTAGTTCGGTCCTCCGGGGATTCTTAGCACCCTCTGCCTTCATGTCGCACTGGCCGCTGCCTTGGCCAGGTACACTCCAGCTGCCGGAGACTGAGGGCCAAGATTTAAGTTCTGGATTCATTTTGGAGGGGTTTGGCCATAACTCACCACGCTGGCCAAGCGGGTTGGTGAGTGTGGGATAGCATTTCCGCTAATCCCGGTAAGACATATACGCCCCCTGGTTGAAAATCTTTGTGCCGTTTTAAGCAGAAGGTATTGTCAAAAGGTTTTCCGAGGTGAGTGGTATCAGTCCACAAAATGTTTTCAATCGAGTTTTCAGCTCAGATTTTGTTGCAAATACGTCAGAAACGGGGAAAAAAATTGCGTATGACCCCTGATGGCCAAATAATACTTCCTCTAGGGAGCGAGAAGTGTATCTTGTTTATCACGAATTCTGTATTTTAAAAATTTAGATCAAATCAATTAATTTTTTATAAAGTACCATTTTTCTCGGAGAACATTTTATGTACTTTTTAGCACATCTTTTGTAAAAAAAACATTGTACTTATGTTACCCGTTTGTCCGTCCTCCTGTGAACACCATATCTATGCAAGTATTAGTCCGATCTGAAAAATTCCTTTTGCATTGAGGAGCTTGAAATGTGCGAATGATGATCCTTTATTTCGTTTTTTTTTACTACGCACCATTTTGCCGCTAGAGGGAGTAAATGCAGATATCGAATCCAAAATACATTTTATTCCATTTATGTGCTTCTAAACATCAGATTGACTTTTTTTTACCTTTCGATTCCATTTATCCCGAATGTTATTTTATGTAGTAGTCATGTTTTCAAGTTGCGCATGGGTTTTCCGCTAGGGGGCGTAAGAGTAAACTGCGTTTTCCTCGATATTTCTGCCTCTAAAACTTCGATTTGAAAAATCCTTTCTGCAGCGGATACAGCGCCTGATGGCAAATCTTTTGCATATATTTCTAGTTTTTGGTTAAAAAATGGTTTGGTCACCGGAGGGCGTAAGCGTTAATTTCTGTTTCTGATGTATTTGCAGCAAAGTCTGAGTTAAAATCTCGATTCAAAAAATTCGTTCGTGTACAGATACCACTCACTTCGATAAACCTTTTCGGAATATTTTCTTTTTAAAATAATGCATGGTTTCTCAACCAGGAGGAGTAGACGTAACTCTTATTTTTGTCAACTTCTCTGCTTCTAATGGTCCTATTTGGAAAAATTCCTTCTTTGTTGGAGTTTCCGGTGCGTCATGTTTTTCTTATGGTTTCGAAATGTTCATGTAATTCATAGACGTTTCGCTAGAGGGCGTAAAGGTAAATCGCGTTTCCCCCGATATATCTGCTTCTAAAACTCCTATTTAAAAAATTCTTCCTGTATCGTATACAGCTCATGATGGGAAATGTTTTGCATATGATTTCTAATATTTAGTAAAGAATGGTTGTTCCCCAAGAGGCGTCAGCGTTAATTTATGCTTCTGACGCATTTTCAACAAAATCTGAGCTGCTAAAATCTCGATTTTAAAAATTCGCTCGTGGGCCGATACCACTCACGTCTATAAAACTTTTCGGAATATTTTGTTCTTAAAATAACGCATGGTTTCTCCGCCAGGATTCGTCGATTCATATCTTATTTTTGTCGATATCTCTCCTTATAGGAGTCCGATTTGAAAACTTCTTTCAACACTCAAGAGACTTATAGCGTATTAAATCCGTTTAGTTTTGTGGCGTAGTCAGCACAAAGATTCGCCAAGCTTTCGCACTCCACTGGAAGGCCTTTTCAAGGTAATGGTAGACGTAAAATGCAGGGAATTGGAACACGTAAGGAACAAATATTTTTTAAAATAACGTGGGTGACATCACAAGCATATTACACGCCCGATGAATGCATGACTTCTCTGGCGAAGGCTGTATTCGGCATGTCCTGGTTGACACTTCGCACGTGTTCTTTACATCTAGTGTCCAAGGATCGCTTTGTCATTCCGATATATATCTTTTCCGTGTTGTTATACCAACGGTACAGCGTACACACCTGCTTTTTCTTTCTCACACTGTCTCTCCTTGCAACTTGATATTATATGTGATAACGGGGTCTGGGACTTCATTGCTATCAATATGTTGTATTTACGTAATAAATTCTTTAACCAATATGTAAAGCCTGGAGCATATGTTGGGATCATCTTCTTACTAGGTGATTTCGTTATTGCTGACATTATACGATTTCTTACAGTTCTAGGTATTCTGTTTATGTCATCTTTCTTATATCCAGCCTTCTAGACCTTTGATTATAAATATTATGAATTTCCTTATTATTTAGGTAGTCGGGTTTGCATACGTTATATACTCTATAGAATCTTGCTGTAAGCACAGAAAGTTTGCACTCTTTTGGGCAGTGCGAAACAGGAGGGACAAGGTTCGGTACTGCGGTCGGTTTATAATAAACTTCAAAATCGAAGCTGGAAGTTCTATTTCGTCTCAGCGCGACGTCAAGATAATTCAACGCCCCATCTACTTCTAGCTCCATGGTGAACTTTATCGTATTGTGTAGTTTGTTTATCTCTTGCATGAAATCATTTAATTCATCTACTCCGTGTTCTCAAATGAAGAACGTGTCGTCACCGTAACTGTTCCACACTCGAGGTTTCTTGATACAATTTAGAAAGATGAGATCTTCTAGCGGTCTAAGTACTGCTTTCGGAAAGACTGAAGATAGAGGTTAACCTACTGATGCTCCTTTTGTTTGTTTGTAGATACCTCCATCCAACTTGAAATAGTTGTGGTTAGTAACCAAATTTAAGGGCGCCGATAATTTTCTTTGCTTGAGTTGTTGAGTTGGTGTGAATTCACGGGAAGTGTTTGATTTGCAAAATTCCTCTTCCATAGGGTATTTTCCCGTGCGAGAAAGATTTTGCCTACAGCTTTGATTTATTGTCGCGCATCTTTCTGTCGCTAGTGGACACATATTGCTCGCAAATGTTTTACAGATTCTAGTAGTCGGGTTGAACAAAAAATGTTTTTGTAAGTGGTTCCATTGATAATGAAGAACAATACTAACAACCTGAATTTTCAATTACGCACAACTTTTCCACTAGGGAAGGTAAACGCACATATTTTTGCAGAGTTTCTACTTTTCTTAAAATTTCCATTTGAAGAATTCTTTTTATGTCAAAAAGAATTCAAAAGATGTACTCATATCACCTTAGAATTCGTTGTCTTAATTTTTTTGTCGTGTGATCATTTCTTCAGAGATCACCAACACTTTTTTAATACAAAATCTTGATCCTTTAATGGACGCAACTAAACCAGCGTACACACAACTGCATCAGAAATCCAGCATATACTATGTACCTCTAGTCTAAAGCCCTGCAAATAATACAGGTGACTGGGAACTATGTTCAATAACAGTTATATATATATCGCAAACAGAAGACTAGTTGAGGATTAAGGATTCATGTCAGCCAGAACACCATATACACTGCAGTGGCAGTGCTCAGCAATTTCCCAGATGGACCTGGTAAATTTGTATTCCAATTGACCGCAATCACTTCCACAACGATAATCCCCTCTCACGCGATCCATGAAGGCTTTTGCTCCTAATTGGCAGTGCTGTGCAGTCAGACTCTCGTGAAACACGATGCACCGGAATTGGATGAAGTAGTGAAAATACGGATTCCTCCACAATGACGATACGTACATATAAGGGGAAATGGAGCAAGTGTACGACGTCAGCATCTCGCTCAACACTGAAAAAGATCATAGATATGTCGTCTTTGCTTGAAGTGTCCACCCCAGTAACAATTTGTTTTCAGGACTTAACGTTCCCCGTGAGCTTTTATTAGTCGCTCGTGCCTTATTTAATGCCACTGACTCCAAGAAAGGAACAAAACCCAGAGCCGTGGGACAAATACGCCCCCCATTCCTCATAAAAGAATCTAACTCGAGCCCAACTTGGACAATCAGCCGAAAGCTAGTTCTTCTCACCGCTCGGATGCAGCGATGGTTCCCAAAAACAAGATAAACGTCCAGATGCAATTATATATTTATTTTTATTGGAAGAATCATCACGTAGAACTTAGTTCAAAATCAATACATATTTCACACGTTGAAAAGAAAAATCAGAAATAACAATGATATAAAATCCTCTTTTAGTTAACTGTCCTTTTAACTCTTAGATGAAGAAAACTGGTTTCTTCGAATTTCTTGTTCATAGAATCTTAGTTCTTATGATTCCGGAATATGTTGAAAAAAATGCCAAAGATTCAAAGGCAAATTAGAACGTTCATATCTGTTAACATCAGCGTTGGAAACAGGTAAAAAATTTTGGACCTGGACCCGGCCGTCATGTAATTGAACCTGACCCGGAAAATTCTGCTTTGAGATAAAAGCTCCTATATTTCATCATCAATCCACTGCTGGACGAATATCTCTCATAGTTTTCCCACAACAAACTTTCTTGGCCCAGTCTACATTGCCTTCTTCTGGGTCTTTTCTTGTTCCTTGGAATCCAATCTAAGTTTCGGTTGTTTTTCTGTGGTCCGTTCTCCTGGCAATATGTTTAGCCCGTTGTCATTTCAGGGATTTTACTCTGATCGTGATGTCTTCCACTCATGTTATTTTCCTTATCCACCCCTTCCCCTTTTTACCTTTCTTGGTTACAACAAGCATGCATCTCTCCATGCCTCTTCCAGTTTTCTACAGTCTGTCTTTTGTAAGGTCCACATCTCTGCTGAGTACGTAAGCCTTGGAAAGATGTATTGATTTAATATTTTCTTTTAAGAGGTAATGGCCAATTGCTCTAAAAAGATGTACTGTGTTCTCCAGAAACTCTCCAAATTTTACACGCCAATTAATTTTTTCATCAATGTGACCCTCGTTTGCTGTCTGCTGCCCAAGGTAAGAGTAGGAATTGGTTATCTCCAGCTTTTCCCCATCAACTGGTAAATCTTCATCCTCGTAAAAATACTAAGTCAGTTTTGTCTTCTGAAAGTTCATTTTTAATCCCCATTTCTTTACCCTTCTCAGCAAGTTACTGGATCATATGTGAAAGCCCTGAAGTATTATTTCAAAGACCAAATAATCATAGGTAGAGGATTTTAGGAAGGGAGTGTCTGACCCCAGGTCTGAAACAACCCTTGGAAATAGGAAGCTAGGAGATTTGGGCTAGAGTGCCCGATAGGAAAATGACACTGAAGCGAAGTAGAACGGGGGAGGAAGACGCCCTTATTTATTACCGGGGGGGGGGCAGTACCCGGAGTCAGACGGCTTAACGTGCCCATCCGACGCACGGCGGATATTTAATGGATCGAGTGTTCATACCTGCCTGGGATCGAACCTGAGGTCCCTTCCGTGGCAGTTACGAACGTTGCCCACTAAGCCACTCGCGGCCCATATTTCAAAGACCTCTGAACGGTTCTTTGAAATATTTTTTCTTTCCAGAAATAAAACTGAAATAAAACCTAGTCGAAATTTGGTTAGGAACATCTTGATCCGACAAGTTCGACCCGCAAGAAATTGTCGACCCGGTGACCCGTTTCCATCTCTGGTAATCATTAGCGAGTGGATTTATACGCTCTTTTCGCATAACATAGTTTTACCCGTGGGTTGGTGAAACACTTCTATCAAAAACGTCGGAGATGTAGCGGTGGCTATTGAGTGTACCGGCGATGCGTACCAGAGGAGTGCGGGTGTCATATACAATTGCGCCCCAAACCATTACGCCAGGCGACGGACTGGTATGGCGATGCATATTGCAGGCGTCATGCAGTCTCTCGCCGCGGTGCCGCTACAAGCGGATCCGACCATCGTGGTGTTGCAGGCAGAAGCGGGATTCGTCGGAGAAGACAATGCCGTGCCATTCCGTAGTCCAGATGCTGCGTTCAACGGCCCACTGCCGCCGCACTCGCCAGTGGTGCAACGTCAATGGTAATCGGAGCAATGGGAGCCGTGCGACAAGTCCCCGCTCCTGCAGACGACGTGGAACAGTACGTGCTGACACAGGTTGTTGCGCAACACACCCTAATTCCTGCGCTAACTTTCGTGATGTGGCGTTGCGAGCCGTCAATGCCCGCCGCACAACATGCCGGTCCTCTCGTTCGGTGGTGTGCGCCGCGGCTGCGACAATCGCTCATGTCGGTCCGTCCGTCCGTCCGTCCGTCCCTCCTGCACCAACCGAATCCACACTCGCCTTACTGTGGTTGGATGTCGTCCCACACGGGCGCCGATGTCTCGGTACCATAAACCGCTGTCGTGATAAGCCACTATTCGTTCTCTGTCGAACTCCGAAACATGCTGGAATTACTGCTGTATTCTGCGACGAGGCATCAGGAAGCTTCCCACGCACAGGTTCGGCAGCACAACACACTTCCACTATATACTTACTCCTCGCCTTCTGTGCACCCTTCTTATAGTGCTTCTCGGTAGAGTGCCGGTCGCACATGATTTGCATAAGCTCTACGATGCTAATCGTTTGCATGTCCTCTCGCGGGCGAAGCATGCTGCGAATTTCATGCCAGTCGGATGCTTCCTTCTTGGTGTTGCATTTTGGGTGGCCAGAAGTCTATATTGATGGAAATGTTTGAGATTCTATTCTGAAAACTGCTTTTTCTTCTAAAGAGAGGAACTCTAAAGCAAGCTGTTTCTCACAGCTGCAGAAAGATGCCGTGATTCCGAAGTGCGTTTGCTGTGTATTAGTGAGAAAAAGGTAAAATGTGATAACGTGATGCACTCCCAACATTTTGTGTTTCCCATTCTTAGCACTGAGAAAAAGTGTGTACGAGCCGTATTTCTAATTGCAGCTGTGAGAGGCAATATTTTTTTCTCTCATCCCCGTTACTGAGGTTTTTTGAGTAGCAGAGAGAAATGGTAGATAGTTATTGTTATGAAAGCGTGGGCGACGGACGTGCTTTTTAAGAAGTAATATCTTAATTTAAGCTCATAATGTTCAGCATAAGAGCGTTTTGTACAACTGATGTTTTACTATAACAGGAAGAACAGTTTAATTGTCGCTTATGAATAACTTCGTGCTGCAGGAGTAAGTTATTTTACAGCACGAAGAAATTTGAAAGACCACTAGCGTGTTTTGATTATCTTCTTGTAATCTACGTTCTCCCTTCAGCGAGTAAATGCTGGTATAGCCTGAACTGTTAAAATTTGAGTCAGTTTTTTTTCTTGAGTTTAATTATTTCATTCCATATACGTGGAAACTTTTTTTTACAAAGAATTTGATATTTTGCTTATTTTTTTGTTTCGATATTCTAAACAAGTGACTTATTGCGATTCAGAATTACGAAGGCCTAAAATATTGGCATTGATAATAATTACAATGGTAAATTAAATAGTGGGTTTGAAAACGAATTATCGTTTGAATGCTGATGTTTTAGTTGTACCTGATCTATACTCAAAGTCAACCTAAGAATGTACTATTGCGCAAGGTGGGAAACAGCTACCACTGCTGCGAAAAGTAATCCCTACCGTTTAAAGTGAAAAGCAACAGAATCATTGCTCATAATGCATTTTTGTTTGCTTAGCAGTTAATCTGGAAAATTTGCTGTTTAAGACAAATTTTCAAAATTGCAGAGCATTTTAGAAATAGATTTGGTATGAAAAGTTACTCAATCAAGTACCTCCCACTTTCGACCGCTGACTATCCACTTAGAAAATATATGTAACTGGGGGTGGAAGGGACAGACTTCACTGAGCATTCCCAACACAGCTACAATTTGATTTGAGGAAATGTGCGGGGCGTACTTAATCAGCAGTAGGAGAGCGAGAGAAAGAAAAAAAGGAAGGACGATGCAATGAGTTTTAATTAGGACATAAAGCCGCGAACAATGTGTATGAGAGAGAGAGAGAGAGAGAGTGAGTGAGTGAGCCAGCCAGCCAGGGTGGGAGTAATGCTTGGACGCAAGGGCAGGAGTAGACTGTGACATAGATTTTTTTTTTTTTTTTTTTTTTGAGTGGAGGTTTAACGACCACCGTGAGCAACTCAATGGGCTATAAGTAGTCGCCCGTCCCTAATTTTGGGTCACTGGTTCCAGGGAAGGGAGAGAGCCAGTGCCGTAAGACAAACACAACATCCATGCCTCACCGGGATTCGAACCCGGACCCCTTTCGGACGAATGATCAGAGGCCATCGCTTAGACCACTGCGCCACCGGGGCGGCGTGACATAGATTGATACCGTTGTTACGTTCCACGAAAACGCTGTGAGATGACTATCCTACCTTTCACAATAGTACACTTTTAGGTTGACTTGGAGCACAGACTCATTTTCGCTATCAGTTTGGGCTTAGCGTAAAGATTGTTTACACTGGTAAACAGTTTTTATCTAATGGACCATTATGTTTCTAACGTAACTTTTTACTCTATTAAAAAAGTGTAACCAGAAATTTTCAATAACTCAGTTTTTGTGTGAACGTTTTTTCTCAATACTGGTTATTGCATTTTTAGGTATTACACGAGCAGAAATACTGTACACAAAATGTGTTTTTAAATTACTGTTTTTTGTATTTTATTTCAGATATAGTGAGGCGGAAAACAACAGTACCCTTATAAAGGCACTATACTTCGATTCACCCTAAGATGACACTGCAGGGGAATGTACGTGAAAGCTATCGCCGCGACTAAAAGTAGTTCCCTAGATTTCCCGTGAAAACCAACGCATTTATTGCTCATAATCATTCTTTACATTGTCCTGGCTGTTTGCTTTATAAGTACATATAGTTATTTTAGACAAATCTAAAAATGATCTATTCTCAGAAATTAAGTTTTAAAACTAGACCAACACACGCATGCGTAGATATGCAGTGTTTGAGAGACGCCAATGAGTTGATGAGGGAAGTGATTGATAGCTGCTAACAGCAGGACACAGTGAGGAGTGACGCGGTTGAACATAACTTTCGACCGTCTCCGAAGCCTCAGTGAGTGCATACACTCTAGTAGCAGTGTCATCTTAGGGTGAATTGAAGTATAGTATACGTATGTGTTTAGCCACAGTCAAGGATGCTTCACATATCGGCGCGGCGCCGCAGTCAATGATGATTCATGCACCGACGCGACGCCTCGCGACAACATTTCAGCAGCCATTTTTCTGACAATGGCGAGCTCTCCTTCATGGTGTAAGCATTGCGGGTGTTATCTGTTTGAAGTGAATAGTAGCTTTCACAATGCCGCGCCGGTGGTGCAGTGTTCTAAGCGATGGCATCTGATCATTCGTCCGAAAAGGGTCCGGGTTCGAATCCCGGTGAGGCATGGATGTTGTTTGATTTACGGCACTGCCTCTCTCCCTTCCCTGGAACCAGTGACCCTAAATTAAGGACGGGCGACTGCTCATACTGTATATAGCCCATTGAGTTGCTCACGGTGATCGTTAAACCTCCAATAAAAAAAATAAAAATGCAATAGTGCTGTGTTTCAAATCGCGTCATTATGTCAACGGAGTGTTTAAATCACCCTGATACTTTCTGTTACGTGTGTGGTGAAGCAACCTCCAAAAGTTAAACTTTACCTCGTTAATTAAAAGATGTTGTGAGCTTTATTTTGGTATTCAAACAGGTGACGAAGATGGCTCCCATATGTGTTGTGTAAGTAGGCTTTCTCACGGGATGGGTGAATGGTGTTCGCTGAATGCTTTCTGCTGTTCCCACGGTATTGGGGAGGGGGACCAAAAGACCCCTTTTTAAACTTATTTTTCTTGAACAAAGATAACAGGCAAGATTCGCATCTAAGTCCAAACACAGCCTGAAATACTGTGATTAGCCTCCTGCTATGAGGCTTGTTCTTCACATGAAGGATTTAGCAGTGCCACAATCTTCAGAGCAGAGTTGGGCAGGAATGCATTACAAAGTAATGGAAGTACAGATTACAATTAACGTGTAATGCATTACAAGGTAATCCCAAGTACGGGTTGCACAAGGTAATGGAACTAATCTGTAATGCATTACAATGAAGAGAATATAATTAAATTATTTATTAATTCCATTAAAACGCAATGGAATTATTTGGTAATGAAATTACACAATTTGCAAATTACATACTAATAGTTCATGAAAAGTACGTGTGCCAAAAGCTATGTCTAGAAAAGTATGCCATGTAATATAGTAGACAGAGACCGAAGTGTCGTGTAGAATGTTCTAGAAGCGGCAAGAATGGGTTAGACGCTTGTGGAATGTTCAAATTGTCACGAATATTTAAATCAAGAATATTCCAGAAGGTTCAGGTCCTGTTGTGAAGTGTATATAAAGGAATCGGTCGCTCGCTAGTTCAGTGTTCGTATCGGACAAGTGATGGACAACAACACTTGAGAAGTACGGCAAACATGCCAAGAGTTCGCAAAGTTCTGTAATATTCGAAAATGCACCCTGAGTTTCTGAACTGTGAGTGTAGTGCTACTATGTGCTTGTGGCTATAGTGGGGTAATTATTTTGGACAGTGAAAAGTATGTAGTGGGCGAGAATACTATACAGGAGATGGACGAAATGAGTATTTCTAACCGAAATAAACATCCCATTCGTACTTACTTCATACGTATTATTTTGTTCAAATCATTTTACTTGCGGCAAAAACGGGGCAACTACTCATGTCATACACGCACAATCTCCAATACATACATACACACATTTGGGGTTCGAGGGATGGAACAATTGTCAAATAACCTGCACAACGTGTAAGGGTGTACTTGTTGGTGGTTTATTCACGTTGTATTGTTACCCATAAGTTATTGGTTAATTACCAACATATAGTTAACCATTACTATTATAATGAGTAACTGCTACATGTCATCAAAATTACATTGTAATTCTAATGACCAGCTCACCATTACCAGGTAATGGTAAAGCTAAGTTCTTGTTCCCATTACCATTACGCTGTAATGCATTACCTATTAATTCAATTACGATTTTGCCCAACTCTGCTTCAGAGAATGTGACATTAAATAATGGTGACCCTGACACTTGTCATGTTTATCAAGAACAAGAGGAAATCGTTCGTTCATCATGATCCTGATTTTGAAGCAACTACTTCATGTGAGCCTCATTTATGAGCACAGGGAGACATTAACGACTTTGTACGTGATTTAAATTTGTCCAAAAAGCAGGTTGACCTTTTAGGATTCATGCTAAAACGGATGGAATCTTTACCAAAATACTAAAGTCCGTATTTTTCTCAAACGTGAGGTTGAATTTAAAATTTCTTTTCACAAGAAAGAAATCTAGTGTTTTGTAATGATGCTTTATCTGTAATGGAAGCGCTAAGTTATGAAGATGATAAATACGATGTCGAGAGCTGCGCTCGGTCATTGAATCCTCTAAAGTTAGTTTGAAAGCTGAGCTTCTTCACAAAGGAAATAAATTTCCGTCAGTGCCATAAGCCCACGCTACTGACATGAAACAGTCATCTGAAAATATGTAACCACTTTTAGAAAAGATCTAGTGTGAAAAATGTGCTTGGAACATCTGTAGCGATTTAAAAGCCATTGTTCCTTTGCTTTGTTTGCAGCTTCGATACAAGAAATGTTTCCTGCGTAAGTGGGATAGTAGAGACAGAAGGCGACATTATGCGAGAAAGACTGTTACATTCGGGTGTTAAGGATTGTTGCGTTCTGCCATATGGAAGAACGCAACAGTCCTCAACACCCCGAATGTCTGTTCTTTGTTATTGACTGAAAGTCTAATGGTACATGGACACAAGCCAAATTGTTGTAACGACGATTCACCCATTACAATTCGGTTGCCCTGGTGATTATTGTGCGATAATCAGGCCCCTCAGACTATCAACAACGAATAGCGTCTACGCACATGCGCCAACTCATAGTGCTCCCTTGTATATACTGTCACTTTAAGAGCTAAGCGCAGTAATTATTATATCTGAAGACGAGTTCAGTATGAATTTGAAAGTACCCATATTTTTATCATTGCGTTTTAGTTGTATATAGCATTCATATTTTAAATCGTGTATAAGATGGCAGTGCGTGTATTCATCGATGCTTTCCTGCACGAATATATATATCATCATCATCATCATCATCATCAATCCACTGCTGGACGAAGGTCTCTTCAAGCCTCTTCCACAACGGTCTGTCTTGTGCCAGTCTCCTTCATGTTACTCCCACATACTTTCGAATTTCATCCTCCCATCTTCCACGTGGTCTTATTCTGGGTCTTTTCCTGTCCCATGGAATAAAATCTAAAATTTCGACTGTCCATCGATGGTCTGTCTCTTATATGGGATGTAAGGTCTGGTGATGTGCAGGCTTTGAAATCCTACGGTATTGAAGATGCATACATTAATATTATTAATAACATCTATGAAAATGCAAGTGCAAAGATGTCTCTCAAGCTCTTTAATGTCTTTCAATCACTGAACTGGGAAAACAAAGGGACAAAGATTAATGGAGATTTTCTAACCCACCTTCGTTTTGCTGATGACAGTCATTTTTGCAATTACCCCATCAGAGCTGCGGAGTATGATCCAGGAACTTGCTGACAAGAGTAAAGAAGTGGGATTAAAAATGAACTTTCAGAAGACAAAAGTAATATACAATGCTTTTACAAGAAATGAAGATTTATCGATTGATGGAGAAAAGCTGAAGATAACAGATACGTACGTTTATTTTGGACAGCAGACATCAAGTGAGGGTCACATTGATGAAGAAATTAATCGGCGTATAAAACTTGCCTGGAGAGCGTTTGGAAGAAACAGTATAATTTTCAAGAGCAATATGCCATTATGTATTAAAAGAAAAGTGTTTGATCAATGCATCCTTCCAGTGCTTACGTATGGTGCAGAGACGTAGACCTTAACTAAATGAGACATACAAAGGCTGCAGACAACTCAAAGAGCATGGAGAGGTGCATGCTTGGTGTAACCAGGAGAGATAAGAAGAGGAACTCGTGGATCCGAAAAATGACAAGAGTGGAAGACATCATGATCAGAGTTAAATCCCTGAAATGGCAATGGGCTGGACTTGCTGCCCGAAGGACAGACCATCGATGGACAGCCGAAATTTTAGATTGGATTCCAAGGGACAGGAAAAGACCCAGAAGAAGACCACATGGGAGATGGGTGGATGAAATTCGAAAGTGTGCGGGAGTGACATGGAAGAGACTGGCACAAGACAGACCGTTGTGGAAGAGGCTTAGAGAGACCTTCGTCCAGCACTGGATTGATAATGGTTGACAGTGATGGTGATGATGATATATATATATATATATATATATATATATATATATAGGGATGTAAGGTCAGGTGATGCGCAACATCACAGCCTCTCCTTGACAAATGTCAACCCCGCCTTCTCGTGGTGCATCCTGTTCCTACTAAAGGGGCTCTGACGACCGCCAATAGCGGTATAACTATACCATCGGGATTAGAGGAAATTCTATCATACACTCACCAACCCGCTTGGCCAGCGTGGTCAGTTATGGCCAAACCCCTCCAAAATGACTCCACAACTTAAATCTTGGCCCTCAGTCTCCGGCAGCTGGAATGTACCTGGCCAAGGCAGCGGCCAGTGCGACATGAAGGCAGAGGGTGCTAAGAATCCCCGGAGGACCGGACTAGGCTGCCATCTGATGCTGACCTTGGCAACGTACAATGGACGCTCCCTATCTTCTGATTCAAGGCTTCTTGAATTGGAAGAGGAACTACAAAGGATCAAGTGGGACATCGTGGGGCTAAGTGAGGTAAGGAGAAAAGGAGAAGATCTCATCGAACTGAAAAGTGGACATCTTTTCTACTATCGTGGGACAGATACTGGCAGAACTAGTGGTGTTGGATTTATAATAAACAAGAAACTGAAGGATAAAGTTGTAGAAGTTGAAAGTTCCTCTGACAGAGCTGCACGGCTTGTTATCCAACTCTCGAAAAGATACCAGGCTCAGATTATTCAAACTTATGCACCCACCACAAGTCATCCTGAAGAAGAAATTGAAGAATTTTACGAGGAAATTTGTCATCTAAATAATAAAGGTAAGCAGCACTTTAAAATAATTATGGGAGATTTCAATGCAAAAATAGGGCAACGGCAACAGAATGAAACTTCAGTAGGTAAATTCGGTCACGGCAACAGAAACCAGCGTGGAAATACTCTTGTTGAGTTTGCAGAGGCAGAAGGGTTTTTCATCTTGAACTCCTTTTTCAAGAAAAAGCCACACAGGAAATGGACATGGAGACATCCAAATGGGACGACAAGTGAAATTGATTTTATTATGTGTAACAAAAAATTCGTCATAGAAGACTGCAGTGTGCTAAACAAGTTCAACACAGGTAGTGACCATAGTTTGGTGAGATGTAAGATGCACCTCAACACTAAACTTGAACGTGGCAAGCTCATAAGACAAACCAAATCTATTGACATAACCAACCTTAAAAAACACCATAATACCTTCAAGTTGGAACTGAAGAACAGGTTCTCTGCTTTAGAAGGCCTAACATCGGAAGAAGTGGACATCTCTGAAGTTAACAGAAAAGTAACCAAAGCTCTTATGGAAACAGCAACAAAATTAGCTGGGTCTAAGAACAAGTTGCATGTAAATAAATTATCAGGAAAAACGAAAATGTTGATGCAAAAAAGAAGAGAGATGAGGACAACTAAAGAAGATGTGACTTCCAAAGTGGAATATATAGAGCTATGCAAGACAGTACGAAAAAGTATCACTGAAGACGTAAGAAAATTCAACTGTGAACTAGTGAGGAAAGCAATTGAAAACAACCAAAGCCTAAAGATAGCAAACAGACATCTCAGTAAGGGAAGAAAACAGATTATGGCACTGAGAAAAGAAGATGGTTCTGTAACAAGAAATAGAGGCGAAATTTTGACAAGAGTGAAAGATTTCTACTCCAAATTATATGAAAGGGATGATACATGCACTCCAGACATCATGAAAGATACCAGTACCAGAGTTCCGCCAGTCCTTCCAGCAGAAGTTGCACATGCAATCAAGAACATGAAGCGGGGAAAAGCTCCAGGAGAAGATGGAATTACTGTAGACATCATACAAGAAGCAAGTGGAGAAATCGAAACAGTACTCGCCCAAATTTTCACTCGATGCCTTAATGAAGGAAAGATTCCTGAGGATTGGAACACCGCTACAATGATCCTGCTACATAAGAAAGATGACATTGAGGATCTCGGAAACTACAGACCTATCAGCCTCCTATCAGTAGTTTATAAAATCTTCACTAAAGTTCTTTCACACCGCTTGAAGGTAACACTGGACATGGCTCAACCGAGAGAACAAGCTGGATTCAGGAGTGGCTACAGCACAATAGATCATATCCATGTGATGAGAGAACTAATTGAAAGAGCGAGGGAATATGAACTTCCATTGTGCATGGCTTTTATCGATTATGAAAAAGCCTTTGATTCGGTGAAACCATCAGCAGTTACAATGGCTCTGAAAACCTGCGGTATTGAAGATGCATACATTAATATTATTAATAACATCTATGAAAATGCAAGTGCAAAGGTTAGGCTGTTTGAAAATACAACACACATAAAAATTGGAAAGGGAGTGAGACAAGGTGACACCATATCTCCGAAGCTCTTTAATGCCACATTGGAGGGTGTTTTTCAGTCACTGAGCTGGGAAAACAAGGGGATAAAGATTAATGGAGATTATCTAACCCACCTTCGTTTTGCTGATGACGTAGTCATTTTTGCAACTAGCCCATCAGAGCTGCAGAGTATGATCCAGGAACTTGCTGACAAGAGTAAAGAAGTGGGATTAAAAATGAACTTTCAGAAGACAAAAGTGATGTTCAATGCTTTTACAAGAAATGAAGATTTATCGATTGATGGAGAAAAGCTGGAGATAACAGACACGTACGTTTATCTTGGACAGCAGATATCAAGTGAGGGTCACATTGGTGAAGAAATTAATCGGCGTACAAAACTTGCCTGGAGAGCTTTTGGAAGAAACAGCATAATTTTCAAGAGCAATATGCCATTATGTCTTAAAAGAAAAGTGTTTGATCAATGCATCCTTCCAGTGCTTACGTATGGTGCAGAGACGTGGGCCTTAACTAAAAGAGACATACAAAGGCTGCAGACAACTCAAAGCAGCATGGAGAGGTGCATGCTTGGTGTAACCAGGAGAGATAAGAAAAGGAACTCGTGGATCCGAAAAATGACAAGAGTGGAAGACATCATGATCAGAGATAAATCCCTGAAATGGCAATGGGCTGGACATACTGCCAGAAGGATAGATCATCGATGGACAGCCGAAATTTTAGATTGGATTCCAAGGGACAGGAAAAGACCCAGAAGAAGACCACATGGGAGATGGGTGGATGAAATTCGAAAGTATGCAGGGGTGACATGGAGGAGACTGGCACAAGACAGACCGTTGTGGAGAAAACTTGGGGAGACCTTCGTCCAGCAGTGGATTGATAATGGTTGACAATGATGATGATGATGATATATATATATATATATATATATATATATATATATATATATATATATATATACACATAATTTGTATTATGTTATCAGTTCGGGGAGGAAGTTTTTTTGTTACTACCATTAATCAAATAGGTGGAATCGATACAGTTACTTCTTGAAACGCAAAACAGTACTGTTGTGTTCTTAAGAGCTAGGACCGTTCAGTTGTTCAATAAAAATTTTTTGAGTGTCAGCAGCCCCAAGAAAGTATTCTGGTACAGTAATGTGGGACGTGTACTCTAAATTTAACCTATCGTTTTATTTCCTGTATTCTTGTGTAAATTTGGTTTATTCCGTCTAAACGCTTTTCTAATTTTAACGCCACTTTTTGTCTCTGTCCAGTGAAGCTCTCATCGACGTGCTATGGTGTACACTGATTCGTTGAGTGTTGTGCAATCTATGTCATCTTTGGATTGCAATGACTACTTTTTTCCTTACGAAGACTACTTTGTTCTTTTCTCGAGGCCGGTGTCCAGATACAATACTGCTGGATTCCCTGCCGCGTTGGAATCTCGGGTAACTAGTCTGCTGCTGCTGCTGCTAGATCTGCTTCCTTCTTGGTCGGCACAACTTTGCGACTGTTTCACCGGGATTTGCGATTTATAGTTCATGATCGTATCAAGCGAACGTGGCAGGGGCTATGGGTCCAATAGGGGAAAAATAAACTGCATCGTGTAAAACTTATTCTAGGAGTCTGGAAATCATAATGTCGCCGTAACCGTAGGAAGGAAGTTGTACTAGCACGTCTCCGTATTGGGCAATGTCGTTTCACTCGCCGCTATTTGCTGTGTGGCGACACTGCCGCTATGTGTGGGACGTGTGATGTACATTTAACTGTTGTTCGTATTTTGTGTTAGTGTTGTTTCATTCATGAACACTCTCGTCATTTTCTTTTTACCAGACGACTCAGTGACCCAGAGTCGTCTTATAAACAGTCAGTGTGACGTCTTGTTGCAAGCAAAGAACTTTAGTGCCAGCAGATGACGCTGCGAAACGTGAGCTGCGCGCTCCACGAGAGAGAGAGAGAGAGAGAGAGAGAGAAACCTCGTGATTTTTATTAACTTTAAAAAACAGCAGCTCGAACGTCGTTGTTCAAGAAAGAGCTGTCTTTTTTTTGGTAGTGCCTCCTAATGATGAAAGAGCTATCAAGTGGCTGGTTGATGTTGTGCAACATAAAAATTCTGCATTCGCCTTTCATGTTTGTTTTTATTAAATATTCGTTGCGTTTGACAAAGTGCTACGGCCCTTTTTTGATACGGGCATAAACACGGGTAGTGATTCTGCCTGTAATATTTATGTCGTTAGTATCTAGGGCTATAAACCGTTGCCAGTTGCTCCTAGTCCCAAGACAGGACCGCACCGCCATAGGGCAGGCGCACAATTTTGTTTGTTTGTTTTCGCGTATTTAGGACTGTTGTTAGCATCTAGAGCTATAAACAGCCGCCCGTGGCTCGTAGTTCCAAAACAGAACCGCACTGCCATACAAGGCATGCGCACTGTTTTGTTTTCAGGCATTAAGATTGTCGTTGGCATCTAGGGCTATCAACAGTTGCCCGTGGCTCCTGGTTCCAAGATAGGACCGCATCACCAGAACAAACGTCAGTCAATGACGTTTGTTCATGTTAGAGATGGAAAACTGCTGTTTTGAAAGTATCACAATCATATGTTTTTTACGACTATGCTTTTGATGACCATGCTTTGAACACTCTGTTCTGCGAGCACTGTGCTTTCGAGTACGCTATATCTTTGAGCACTGTTAATGTTGTATGCTTAAACAAGAGTTACATGCTGAAGTTGTGTGACCAGCTGAGAGGATATATATGTGTGGCTGGCTGATTGGCTATTACGTGCTGCGGAATACACAAGATTGAACTGTAGGTGGCCTAAACTCACTTAAAGTGGTTCCACCTAAATTCTCTGTTCTATGTTTCCAATGGTAAAACTTCTTTACATATTTTTTTCGCAATTAATGTATTCTCAAGGATGAAAATTTGCACATTGATAAAACTAAGTTACAGCATGGGATACTTAATATTTTGCTAAAACATAACCATAATTAAGCAATCCAACATTTGTTTGTCTACTGACGCCATCAGTGTACAGGTGGCGCCATCTATTAAAAGTTTTGGACATTACTAAAACAAAAATGATTGATTTTTAATATAATTATGGTTGTTTTAGCTAGTATTAAATATCCTATGCTATAATTCTTGGGTGGCGATAGCGCGGCTCGTCTAATGCAAATAAAATGTATGTATGAAATATGGTAAACTAACACTGATCAATGTCCAAAAGTAATTATTTGATTTCGTTTCTTGTTACAAAGTTATTCAAAATCGTAAAAATAAAAATGTTATTCAAAAAAAATAAAATATTGTTCTGATTCTATCAAACAATTTTGTAAAGAAAATCTTTAAAAATTAGATTTGCTTGTGGATGCTTTACGAATGTGGTCCATCTTAGCAGTTAGCTGACGAAAGTTTGGTTGATGACTTGTTAGGGCAGTTCGCACAAGCTCAGTTAAATACTGATCAGTTAAAAACAGACCGATACTTATTTTTAATAAATTTAAGTGTTGAATACAAAGACTCACAACAATATGAAGTACCGAAAATTGAGATTAGTCTCAGCGCACACTCTTTGGTTTTAGGATATTTTTGTTCCGAAACTTGTTTCCAAAACTCAATAGTTGAACAACCAATTTTGTTTTACCTGTTTCAATCCTTCCTCTTCTTGAAGCTCTAGTAGCTCCAACTCTACAGCAGCTATTTCCCCAGCAATTGGCGGTGAGACGGCACAGTCATTCTTCAAAATGTCAACAAGAAAAGGGTTTTCTAAAAATGTAAATGATGCCTTCAGCCTCTTAAATCACTAAATCTATCAGTAATATCTTCTGCCAGTCTGTGCAGCTTGCATATATAATCTGTAACTATAATTTCATACCCGGGTAAAGTTTCCAACATTTTAGTAAGACACGTGAAGTGAGTGAAGGTTTTAGAAACCAGGTCTTTCTCGAAGAGTTTAAGTTTGCTATGGAAGCTGAAGACACTCTGTGCTAAATCCGAAATAAGTTTACCATGTCCTTGCAGCGATAAATTTAATGATTGTAAGTGCTTCACTACATCTGTGAAAAACGCCATATCTATTAACCAGTTGGCATCTTCAAGTTCTGGGAAGGATTTCTCTTTTTCAATGACAAATTGTTTGATTGGTTCTAGCAAATTAAAGAATTTTGTTAAAACATTGCTTACTGAGAGACATCTTACTAAGCAAAACCACGATGCATCATTTGGAAGCTCATCGTTTTGTATTTCTTGTATGAAGGCTTTGAACTGTCGATGAGTTTTGGCGCTTGAGCATATGCAGTTGACAATTTTTAAAACTACCACCGTAATGTGGTCATATTTAAAATATTTAACTACTAGGTGCTCCCTATGAATAATGCAATGGACAAGGATAAAATTGGGATACAATGCGTCTGCATTTAAAAGTCTCAAAAGCCTTTTAGTAGGACCTCTCTTTGCTGGAGCGCCGTCAGTTGCGTCGCTGACTATCTTTTTAATCGGTACAGCATGTTTTCCAAGTACAGCATCAAGAGCGTTTTTTATATCCGAACCTAGAGTTGTATCCTTTAGTGCAATAAGGTCCAATAGTTCTTCTTTTCACTTTTACATTATTTGTTACATAACGAACAAATATAGCTAGTTGTGGTTCATCTTCAATGTCCGTGAATTCGTCTAAGGCCAGACTCAGTGCTGACCAGTTAATCAAATCCTGTTGCAAGTTACTTATAACGTCATCAGAAATAACAAAAACTCGCTTTTCCACAGTATGTCTAGATGCAAGTATCTGTTCAATCAATTTAAGCAATTTTTTTATTTTCTGGATCTAAAGCAGAAATTACTTTAGCAATATTTCTTTTTATGAACTCTCCTTCTGTGTAGGGGCGTTTTGCCCGAGCAATATTGAAGGCCATAATAAATCCGGCCTCCGTTGTTACATCTGCCTCTTTAATAAACATTGACATAACCTTGATTTGGTTATTTAGTTTTGCTTTTAAAGACAATATATTAGTTCGTCTTAACTCGCAACCAGCAGGAAATTGTTGGCTGAAAGAATAGTGAATTTGATTCATAATGTCGCTTAAGATTACTGGCCTTGAACTGTGACAGCGTTACTTCACATAAAAGAAACATTGGTTTCCCGTTCCTCTCCACAAAAACAAATTCTTTCTCCCCACTCCTCTTTAAATCTCCTGTTCTAGTCTTCATATTTGGGTCTTCCAGATATCATTTTTACTTACATTAGATGGGAATCTTTTTAAAAAAAACTTATAATTTTCTTATTTACGCAAGTTAACTCACGGAATGTAAAAAAGCACTATTAAGCCACACGCCTAGTAATCTACGGCACGCACTGATGTACTGCTGAATTTTACCGTTGCTGTCGTATGTCTATTCTTAGCCACGAAATGGCGTGCTGAATCACGTGTGCTGAACACTCCGTCTGATTGGCTCCAGGCGTCCGAGGGGGCCATCTGCGAGAGGCTGATAGCTGAAACACAAAAGTGTGTTGCTTTCCTCGTTTACAACACCCTTACGGCAATCGCTTTGAGAACGCACCAACATTAGTGTTTTTCGTTGGCTATTCTCTTTTGAGGAGGAAATGAAAAACCAAAACAACTTTCAAAATCAAAGTTGCCCTTCTCTTCTACACTCATATTGAAGCAAGCAAAATATATTACAAAGCAATTGCTTACGTTTGTGAGCTTTGTTACGTGCGAGACTAGTGCGACTTACGTTGTCAAACCAGCGCTCAGTCGGCAAAGCGATATTGTGATATTTTTCAAACATTTCTTATGCTGACTTTTGCTTTGAGTCAAAGTTGTCTCAGCTAAGAAAGCAACACAGTTTTGTGTTTCAGCTATGAATCAGGCTGACCAGGGGAGGGGGGGATCTGTTGTTAAACTTTAAAAAATTGAACTAATTTTCAGTTTGTCATCGTTTTATTATCAAAAATAAATAAATGGCTCTTTCAAATATTCCTTCCTGAAATGTGGCTTCCAAAGGTAGTGTAGCTGGCCACCCATGCTATAATTTAAAGTTAGTTTTATCGATGTGCAAATTTTCTTCCTTGAGAATACATTAATAAATATGCAAAGAAGTTTTACCATTGGAAACATAAGGCAGAGATTTTAAGTGGAACCATTTTAAGAACCTTTATAGTTTATTAAACATATTTTGGTGTCTGCATAGTTAAGTTTGAGTCATTTCACACGCTACTTAAAGGCTGCCTTCCCGTTTGAGTCATTCGGGAAGGCAGCCTTTAAGTAGCGTGTGATTAACGTAACAGAAACTAACGTTCAGCTAATAGTTCAATTAATAGCTAAAGACATTTGCAGATTATTTATATTAAACATTATAAATATAATGGGGAACAATTGTTTTGATACAGCTTGACTGGAAGATTTCGGCATGTTCATTTTCTTACACAGCATTGCGATGGTGATATTTTAAAATCTCTATTAAAGCTGTGCCACAAGAGAATTGGGAAAGTACTTTCGCTATTTCGGATGTGAAATTCGGAATTATGTTACTCGAAGTTCTGATACGTGCACATAACTTTAGCGCACTTGGAAAATATCCTCGTTGCCTGAAGGTGCAATTAGTAACTAAGTTAATAGGAAGGGAGATAAAAACTTCCATTAGTAGTGAGCACAATAACGGAAGTGAAACATCCACGTCAGAAAAGCAAGCATCAAATGCGTCTGGTTTTTCTGATAAGCAGACTCATATTTGTCTTTTACGTTCTAAAGTATGTTAGAATACATTTAGATCACTGAGACGATCGGAAATGCCGCAGTTGTTAGCGAAGCTGGTAATACACTCAAGGTGTTCGAAATAAAACCTATGATTTCGGTGATGGCAAGAGCTTTAAATTGCGCAACATGATCTTACATATTAATAATCGAAAAATCATCTTGTGCTTTTACAATACACCCTCCTATATCAACTGCAAATGCTATGTTAGCTTACTGTAAATTTACTAGGAGATAACAATAAAAAAAGCACCTAAATTGAGGATGAATAATCAATGTTGTGAAATGTACACCTTAAAAAAAAAAAATTGGTATCTTTTTTTACTGACGAAACTTCATTCTACGTTAGATTCCTTTACAGCATTTTGAATGCATAGCACCACCAGGGACTACGACTAAGCCAACAAAGGCGTGGCCTAAGGCCGCCGGGTTGGGGGGGGGGCAAAATAAAATACACACAAATAGTTTTAATAAAACTACTACGTGAAAGCAATTAACTTGACTTTTTCCTAACTTGGACATTTCGTTAAGAATTTTCCTGCGCGTGATGATTTTTAATGCATCTAGTGAAGGTTCTTTTAGTGTTCTTAGAGTTAAGAACTACCTCGGGAACTCGCCCACTGATTTGAGACTCTCCAGTTTAGCTACATCTGCATATTAATTGAAACAAAATGCTGCTTTTGCTTCTTTTCATTCGATTAGAGTTCTCATGCCGAACTATGCTCCAAAATAAACTATTGTATTTGTTCACCCGAGGCATTTAACAACCTTCTGTAACCGCGTTGGTTAGCAAGTTGCCAATAGCGCATGCGCATGTTGGGAATGGCTGCTGCGATCACTACATCATCAGTATCGTATAAGACGTTCAGAACCTTTGTTCGCGATGGATGTGACACCAAGAAAGTTCACACATATCATTTCTTTTCACGAACACACATCTAAGACCAACAAGGACACTGCTAAAACAGTCCGTGTAGGCTTCTCAACTGCCATGTCATCAGTTTGAAGAACATAACTGAAACTAGTTTTCCAATTCGAAAAGGCAAATGCGGCTGAAAGAAGAAAACAACTCCAAGAGACAATGCCTACTTGACTCAGAAAAGTAAAAGACCTTCGGAAGGAAAGTGATGCTCTGAATAGAGATTTGAAAGGGAAAGAAATAGTCAGCTCTCTTCAACTGTACGCAGATAACTTCTGGCACGAGGTCGTAAGGTCCGACAACCTGTGAAAAACCAACTCTTGACTTAACTGATGAATGATAAAAGATACAAGTCTGCGCTGAAATACAAAACTGGACCTAGAAACATTGGAGAAAAGTTGTTCAGCGATGAAAGTTATTCCTTTGTTCAAAGCCAGCGGAGTCAGCACGTTCAGACATCACCAGGAGAGACGCTTCGGAATTCCTACATCAACCAGACTGTGAAACATCCGCAAAAAGATGTTTTGTGGATGTTTCAGCTACTTCAGCGTCTGCAGTATACATGCGGTAGACGGTATGATAAGCTCTCAATAGTACGTCGAAGCTCTTCAAAATATATTTGTTCCCGAGATGGTGAAGCGGTTTGCTGATAACTCCGGCGTCTTTCAGAAGGATCCATCAGCAAGCCTTTCCTCCTTGGTATACGTCAGAACGTTGAACTTCATGCACAAGTAGTGTACAAACGTCCTCGACTGGCCTGGGAATTCACTTGATATAAATCCGATCGAGAATATTTGGAAAATTTGCAAGAGGCGCCTTCGTGAAGTGGCCTGTAATACCATAAATAAGCTCATCCGAACCCTGATTCAGGTGTGCCATAGGGCCAAAAATCAGCCCTAACTGTTCACATTTCGTGGACTCCATGCCAGGACGCGTTCGGATGCCACTGAGAGAAAGAGGTGACCATGTCACCTATTAATCAGACAAGTAAAACTTATTTCAATTTGTACAGAAAATTCCATGTTTTCTGATTTGGGTGTGATTGTTTCAATTAAATATGCACAAGGATGTAACCTCGTTGCAAATTCTGAACTTCTAAAAAACCTTGATTTGGAAGATGTTATTAAAGACTTCACTGCCACGAAAGCACGTCGAGAGGACTTATGAGAAGAGGTATCATCAAAAATTTGTTTTATAAGTATTGATAACAGTCCAAGGTGAATTTTAAAATTGTAATGCTGCCAGACTTTTTAAGTTACAGCTTTTTTTTTAATTAAAATTATTGTAATTTCTAGCAGATTTATTAGCATTTTATTTAAATATAGGGAAAAATTAAAAAAATTTCTTTAAGTCTCAGTGCTTTTATAATACGTTCACGTACAATTTAAAAGAAAGCTACGTAAAAAAAAAAATTAAATAGCCTAAAAGATAGGTGATACACTTACGTTTAAATATTTTGGGGTGGGGAGCGGGATGGCTCCAGCAAAGCCGGCATCGGGCTCCAAGATTTAAAACCCTCCACTGATTTCTACTCCAGCACGACTACCTCTAATCGCTCGTGCGCCATCTGTACAAATCCTAACCGTTCGAATCTTCCCGGTCACATCTCATATACTCCATTCACTAAAAATATCTTCATTTTGCGCTCGTATAGAAGGTTTCTCTCTCAAAACGTAGCTGCACACCACAAATATTCATCTAAATCATTCTTAAACTCATACGTAATAACAGCCTAAACACAGCCGGTGCCGTCACGCGCGGACTCCTTCAGTTGCAAAGCAAAATAAAAATTTCTTACGTTTCGCTTAGGTAATGTTACCTCGACAGCCATATCTGAAGTTTTCTCAACAAGAGAAGAGAATAATATTTAATATCTGCTTCTCTCCAAGGATTACGGAAACCAACTCTTACTCTGCTAGCAGCGCAGTCAGTCCATTCGATTCAATGAGCCTCGGCCGATTCAGCTATAAGGAGATGTATCATTAAGCCCTTGCTATCGTATTCTCATTCACGGTAGGTGATGTTGTTTTCGCTATTTCTCTCGGTTTTTCTACAAACACACACAAACACACACAAACACACACACACACACACTGGAAGCTACAGATTTATTTATATATTAAATAATTTCTTTCCAATACTTGGTCATGTAACATAGCAATATATTATACACCAAGACATCTTATTAAAGCTATCAGAGGAGTACTTCGGAACTCTATTCTGATATTTCTCTTTTACATTTCTTGGAAAGGATTCTTGCTGTTTCATTTTACTAGCCACTATTTCGTAAGAGAGAGATATAAAGACGTAAAAATGCTTTGAAAATTGGGTCAACTGAATTAGTTACCCAAAATAAGGTGTGACGTACCTGCCAGCAGGAAGCACACGACATAAAAGTCAGAACTAGAGCGACTTATTCCGGAATGAGGGGACATGGGTTCGAGCCCCGGCGTGGACAAAAATGACGGAGCAATTTACTTCGTTATAATGGCGCCCGAACTTTCCGGATGACCCGGCCGTTCAAAATCTCGCAATGGTGTGATGGTATTTCCACACCGCGAGATAGGAAAAATCAGAGAATTCCTTCTCCAGCGCTTCGACAAATAAATGTGTGTGACGTTGCATTCCACACACCAGATTGACTGGGAGTTTTCCGGTGCACGTTCTACAGCGGATGGCTGCCTGCAACGATTCATGGTCACGGCTGACCCGTGGGCCATGCCCCCGGCCCTCTTTCGGGGGGGGGGAGATGTGACGTACCTGCCAGCAGGACGCATACGACATAAAGGCAGATAGCAGTCAGAACGAACGTCCGCGTAGCTCAATTGGTAGAGCGACTTATTCCGGAATGAGGGGACCCGGGTTCGAGCCCCGGCGTGGACAAAAATGACGGAGCAATTTACTTCGTTATAATGGCGCCCGAACTTTCCGGATGACCCGGCCGTTCAAAATCTCGCAATGGTGTGATGGTATTTCCACACCGCGAGATAGGAAAAATCAGAGAATTCCTTCTCCAGCGCTTCGACAAATAAATGTGTGTGACGTTGCATTCCACACACCAGATTGACTGGGAGTTTTCCGGTGCACGTTCTACAGCGGATGGCTGCCTGCAACGATTCATGGTCACGGCTGACCCGTGGGCCATGCCCCGGCCCTCTTTCGGGGGGGAGATGTGACGTACCTGCCAGCAGGACGCATACGACATAAAGGCAGATAGCAGTCAGAACGAACGTCCGCGTAGCTCAATTGGTAGAGCGACTTATTCCGGAATGAGGGGACCCGGGTTCGAGCCCCGGCGTGGATAAAAATGACGGAGAAATTTACTTCGTTATAAAGGCATCTGGGAATATTTACCTAACTGCGCACGAAGAAAGATTATAAATTCATATACGAAGACTAATGGTCACCTCTGTGGTAATGTGGTATGAGGTCTGGCTTCTGACAATTCGTCCAACTGGTCCCGGGTTAGAGTCCCAAATGAGGCATGTGTGCAGAGCATTGTGCAAAGTCGTTGGCTCTTTTCCATTCCTGGATCCAGTGGTGGCCCTAAATTAAGGACAGGCAAGTGGTTCTACACTATGAGTTGCTCATGGTGTTGTTAAAAACTGAGAAAGAAGAGAAAGTCTAACGAAAAAGAAAATGACCCCGTGGCGTCATTTATCTGATGCAATACTCAAGAGACATTACGTCCAAGGAAAAAATAGCCCACTCATGTTCTCTTTCAGTATTAAAACAAAAGGTAGAAGTAGGAACCAGTGCAGAAAGAAACAACTGTAGTTTGACATAAATCAGTTTGTTTCCATACTGTTAGCTTTCTAGCGTCTCCTTATCACACTTCCAGAAACGCTGATCAGGCAAACAGTGCAGAAAGAAATGGTACAGCCAATATGAAGCAGCAGCTATGTTTGCCAAAGATAAATCAGGTGGAAAGTACTTGGGGCACACTTAAAGGAACGCAAAGTCCCAGACTGTGATTTTCTCATATTGTAGGCGATCTTACAGTAAGTCACACAGAACAGCCAATAACGCGCATACCGAGTGCCCATAATTTCATCAAGAGTTTCATCTCAGCTTCCCTTTTTGGCTGATGCTCGAAAGGGAAGTGGAAGCTGTGCAACATGTCGACGATGAAAGAAAGCGGGCAGCACGAAGTTTTTGTTATACTGGCGAGACAAAACATGAAGCACGGAAATACAGGGGCAATTAGCATGAAGCAGAGAAGTCATCTTCCTCCGGGCCCCTAGATACTCCGAGGGTTGCTTATCTTTCTACAAAAGAGGCACTGGAATTGCAGAGGTATGAAAATTATTAGAATAATTGGGAATTTTGTACCAAAAAAAAAAAAAAAGTTATATCTATGAAATACTCCTTTATTTTAACAATGACTCATTTAGTACTTGTATGTATGCCCTTGTTCTCTATTCAATGCATCTTGGCATGCTTTACAAGTCTCGTACAAGTGTTTGATTACTTCATTATGTTGATACATTTCAATAAGCGTTTCTATGAGGGTGACCTTCGTTGTAATGCTGGTCTTCACAACGGACCAAAGGTTCGCTATGGGGTTCATATCTGGGATATTTCCAGGCCATGGAAGAGTTTTTATATCGTTTTCACTTAAAAACTTGGGAACAGACTTTGCCTTGTGGCACGGTGCACCACCATCATGCATAAAAACAAAGTCACCATTTGAGATCCAGTCAACCGATTGTGGGATTAACCTTTGTTCAAGTACTTTTCTTTTTGTACTGATGCTGGTTCATCTTACCTTCTACAATGTATAGACGTCCTGTACCTTGAGCTAACATGGCACTCCAGGTCATCACCTGGGTAGGATGCTTGACTGTTTGTGCTACGCACTACGAGAACTCCTCATGGGCGTTTCTCCTCACGTACTGGCTGCGTTCTTCCGCTATACCGAACATGGGTGCATCAGAAACCCCATGTTTGAACATACCTGAAATATAAAAGTACAGTACAATACTGCGTACAACGAAATCCCTTCAGTTTTGTGTCTGTAGTCGATTCGCTACTCTGTGCATGATTTCAGAGACAAAAATTAAACCTCAAATCAACTGATTAATTAAAGGAACTTTACTATCCCTTACCTTGCTCCATTCGTTTCCGAATTGTTCTTGGACTTCTTTTGCCCAGGCAAGCCTCTTCTTTGCCATAGCAGATGCTATTTTAGCCTTTTTTCGAGGACTTTGTGCACTGAGTCCAGGAGCGATTAGTCTTGGGCGGATAGAAGAATCATAAACATTTACCCCATACTTTTCCATAGTAATTTTTAAGTCTTTGCTGGTGGCTCTTTTATTTTCGTAGAAATTTGTATAAGTTTCCTTTCCCCTCTTGGGCTGAGTTTATTCATCCTTCTTGTGTATAACATTTTTCTTTCAGAAGACACTTAGCCAAAGCCAGGAGACAGGTCACTTGTCTTGCCCATAGTAAAAAAAATTATCACCAAGACACTGACGACGTAACAATTCAACTACAAACCTCAAACAATAGACCCTAAAACTTTACAAACTGCACAAAAGGTCTCCAGGTAACCTGTAACAAGAAACAAAAAACATGCTGCATCCCCAAAATATAACATAAGCTTATTTTTAAAATCGTCTGCTTATCAGTCCATTTCTCTCTGCAGTGCATGCACCATGACATACTTCTGAACTTCTACATGCTGTCACATCACTCAACATTTAAAAAAATATCCAAACCATTTCTTAAGGGATGAAAAATTATTTATACCAACAAATTAAACTAATATTTCATGAAATACTTCATTTATTTAAAAGAAGAACCACAAAATCACAATTATTCTGATAATTTTCACGCCTCTGTACTTTTGGACAGCAGCGGCAGAATATGTATTTTTTTTTTTTTTTGGTCCCAACATAAAACTTATTGTTCTGTTGTAAAACAGAACGTGATAATATCGCTACAAAATGCTAAAGATAAATCAATTATATCGATAACAGTTAATTTATAACATGTTATAATATATATCGATATAAACATTTTGTTCATAAACGATGTTAAGATGTATTGATTTGAACAGCTCCACATCAGTATGAACTCCAGAAGAACCGTATGAGTTACATCAAATAACTTACATAAGCAATTAATTCCTTTCTCCCTCTTCTATTTTCTTTCAATTTTTTTATAAGAAAGACTGATTTTATTATACTTAAATGTAATAGAAAATATTCCTGCTCGTACAAAAACCCAAAACCTTTCAGATATTTAAGTATTTTTTCAATAGAAGCTGGTACGTCGTGGAATGTTTTTCTTTCTCACATTAGACAGAGCGAGAATACTTTAACTTGTGTCTGAAGAATTGAATTAAAAATGCAGAGTTTTAAAAGGTTAACAACCCAAATAGAAAACAATTAATCTCAATCTCTTATTTTAGTTGTCACAATAATGTAAATTGTAGAATACATAAATAAAACAAACACATTAGTAATGTAACAACAGGGTAGCAAAGAGGAAAAAGGCCAAATAGGCCTGACAGTCCTCTTCTCCCTAATTAAAAAGAAAAACACTTTTAAAAAATAAGAAAAAAAAAATGAGAAAAACAATTATAATATTAATTATCTACATCACAAGAAAGTCAAGTCATTGTTTGACTATCAGCCTCGGTTGGCACTGGTTGACTATAATTTCAGCAATGGGTTTATGCCATAGAAATGAGTGAGAAGTGACAATAACCACTTTATCTTCCAAACCTAGATTCTGTTTCTAGATCCTATTGTAATTTATTATTTGACAGTTTATTTCAAACCTCCCAGAAGTTTGATATTAAAATAAGTAAAATGCAATGTCAAGTAGCCAATAATTTATTAAGTAATATATATTAATTCCCTTTATCTAGTAAATATAATTTAATTTTTTCTTGATTAGATCTTTATTATTGATAGATGTAAGATATTGAGGTAATCCATTCCAGAAGGCTGGACCTAAATAACAGATGTTTGCTTTAAAATTTTCTGTATGCGGAAACATAGTTACTAATTTTGATCTATTTCTTATAGAATGTTGATGTATGTGGGCGTTTATCGAGACCAAATTTTGATAGACCATATTTGATTCTCTAAAACATTATTTTTTCCAAATTATAATCATGTAGTTGTTGTATTGTTATTATGTTAAATTTATTAGGGTTAACTGCTGTATGAAAAACCATGGTAAATTGATGGTTTCTGTTTGATATTAACTCAATTAATCTAACAAATTTATTTTGTAGTATTTTCAATTTTTTTCTATTGTGTACTTAGTGGTTTTTACCCCATGTTAGTATGCAGTAAGTAAACCATGTTTGTATTAAAGATGAGTATAACAGCGACATTATTTTAGGGGTTAAATTATTCAGATTACTACTGATAATCCTAATATTCCTTGAGGTTTTATTAAAGTATGTGTATGAGTATTCCATTTTAAACCATTTTGTATTATAGTACCTAAATATTTGATGAGTAACAACTTCGATATATTTTCCATTTACAGCAATTCCCTGAAATGTAAGTTGAATAACCTTTTTTCTTTTAGAAAAAAATCATGTTTAGATTTGTAAGGATTGATGGCTGGTTGATTCGAGGAAAGCCAGTTTGTAATTGTTGCAAAATCTCCTTCAAGTTGATCAATAAGGATGTTTATATCATTTCCATGTATTAAAATAGTAGCATCATCTGCATATAGTATTAAATCTGCATTTTGTAATGAATTGAATATCATTAATATAGATATTGAAAAACAATGGACCTAAGGTCGAACCGTGTGGGACCCCAGCATTTACCCTTCCTAAGATTGAATCAACATTATGTGTTGTGTATATTGATTTATCAGTAATTTTGTTTATTTTGACAAGAAGGAATTTTAAATTGCAGGAAATAAAAAAATAAAAATTCCTAATATCTATCCAATTTCCGATTACAGACATAAAAAAAAAGTGGAAGAAAAATGAAGCCGCAAATGTGATGTTTTGCCCGTGCATTCAAGTGAGTATGGGGGCAACTGCCGCTCTGCCTCCATCGTTCAGACGCCACTGTTCGACGAGATCTTAACTATGCATTAATTTAATAATTATAATTCCTTAATTAAAAACAAGTGTTTTTAGGGGTGCTAATACTACGAAAGGAGCCTAAAACATCCCCCAGAGCATATCGAGAGCATATCCCCCCCCCCATACATTCTTCAGTATTCATAGATATGTAGAAAGCTAAGAGAGCAACATCCCAATTTTAAAGAGCAACTTTGTTCTAAGATAAATGCCTAAAAAAACTGTTTAATCAATGCATTTTTCAGTTATTATTTAAGGATAAAAAACATGGACCTTAAGAAAAAAAAATTAAAAAAAAAATATGCTGAGGCATTTGGCAACTCAAAGAAGCATGGAGTGATGCATACACTCAGAGTAACTAAGAAAGATAGGAACTCGTGGATCAGAAAAGTGACAAGAATTTTTGACATCATAATCAAGTTAAAGACCACCCTCAAAGGCAATAGGCTAGAAAGTTTTCTAGAAATCATCCCCGTTGAACAACTGACATAGCAGACTCAATGCCTATGGATAGAAAAGGACTACATGCAGATAGATAGATGGAAGAGAATTGCTTAAAATTGTGGAACAGACTTAGGGACCCTATAGCAGAAAGTTCCTGATCTGTCTACGACGGATATTGTGCTACAAAATAATCTGAGGGGTGGTCACTGGGTAAGACACTGCTAAACAATGAAAACTTAAAGTAAAAATTAAAGAAAAAAGACTGGGTACTAAGAAGTTGTAATAATAACTAAGATCTAGAACACACTGCCCTCTGAACGTGCGTACCTTGGCAACGCTTTTCAAAGGGCGCAGTGGTCAGAGCGATGGCTTCTGATCATTCGTCCGATATGGGTCTGGGTTCGAATCTCGGTGAGGCATGGATGCTGTGTGTCTTACAGCACTGGCTCTCCCTTTCCTGGAACCATTGCCCCTAAATTAGGGACGCGCGACTGTCCGTCGCCCATCGAGTTGCTGACGGCCGTCGTTAAACCTTCAAAGTGAGAAGTACAATCTTTCGTCTTACCACTTATCAACATGTATCAAATAAAATAATATTTAGCAACAATACATGAAAGTGGGAAATATCACAAAGAAAAAAATGATTTCGGGAGAATTTATTGCTACAACCAACTTGCGTTGTATTATTTGTTTTACATCATTTTCAAGTTGAAACGTAACAATTTATAAAATCAAATAAATTTTAATAATATATAACAGGGGAAACAAAAAAAAAAAAAAACACAATCGCGGGAAAAGCCTTCATTGACTTTAGCTTCTGCTCTTCGAAATGTTTGTCTCCATTTTCAAGCTGAAACACAAACATTTCTGCGATCTCTCCCTTCCCTGGAACCAGTGGCTCTAAATTAGAGATGAGTGGCTTTTTATAACCCACTGAGTTTCTCACGGTGGTCGTTAAACCCCCAATAAAAAACAAAGCAAAACAGCAACTTTGCAACCGAGCTTGGTTACGAAGAACTTGACAAAAGTATTGAGCGACATCAAATCGGAAAAAAAAAATAGCAGTGGGATGATGAAATAGGAGGAATATTGACAAAAATCATCGTACACCTAGAAGAGAAACACAACACAGCAATTATTGACATACATTAGTACGGTGTCGGACAACCTTTGGCCTTAATGCATGCACTGACCCTTCGAGATATGCTTTCGACAACATTTTGGAACACAGCTATAGGTATGTACTTTCATTCAGTACATAACGCTGCCACTAACTGTTGCTTAGTAGTAAGCTTTGGTTCCAAACTTCCCATGTGGCGCGCTAATTCATTTTATAGGTGCTCTATGGGATTAAGATCAAGGCTCTGTGCTGGCCAGACTACACACTACGGAATTATCGTCAAACCACGCCGTAACAGTCCTTGCTTTATGGCTCGGTGCATCATGCTGCTAGAACCAACAAGGCTCAGTTCTATAGTACTGGTACAGAGTTCATAGAGCATAATTGCCCAGAAAATAGAGGTATACGTGCTGGTTAGCAGGTTTGTCCACGATAACCAATGGGCCGGGACAATACCACGAAAAACACCCCTACAAGAGTACACTGTCAGCTCCAAACTTGACAGTAGGAACAGTACACTGTGGTAAATAGCGTTCCCCCGGCTGCCGCCATACCCATACATGGCCATCAAACTGATGGATCGTGCATGTGGATTCATCAGTCCATAGAACCTGTTTCCATTGATCTAGGTTCCACGATAAAGGTTCTTTACACCATGCTAAACGACTAGTAGTATTTTGAGTGGAGAAGAGAAAGGCTTATGAACAGCCGCACGACTACGATAACCCATGGAATGAAGTTCTCTGCGAATGGTACGTGTACATACCGAGGTTCCAGCGTTTTTACTCGGCTGTACACTGAGGTATTGTGCAGTACTCCGTCGATTAGCTGTAACGACTCTCCTGAAGCGTCGACGTCCTCTATCACTGATTTTCTTTGGTCTGCCGGTACGCTCTGGCTGCTTATTTAGTACATCTAAAACAGTTGACTTGGGTATGTTTAAACGCCTCTGTTTCTTCTGTAGACAACCCACTAATATAACACTCAACAATCTTTCCTTTCTGAAAGACAGTTCTCTCCCCCCGCAACATTTTCACTCGACCTCGCAGTGCGATATGATCGCGGTTAGCTGCAGGCTTGTTTTTATACCGATTATAACTGTACAGCTTATCTTAACAACGCAGCGATTTCATTCATTTGCTTTTGAAGAGGTGTCTGGTGACTTTTGTCAATATAGTGTATATAGAAACCACACATAGGATAAAAAAGTGTCATCAAGCACAGCATAATATTCAAGATATTACATTTCTCCGAGATGACTTAATGATTTTAGTTAATAAGCAGCCCACATTCTCTCTCTGAGCGTCATATTTAAAGTTCTGCTATACAGAAATCAATGTTGGATTTACAAAAAAAATACAAGTGTGTGCTTTTTGGTTGATTATAGTATAAACGAACAATACATTCTCTAAAATAGTCTCTAATAATGTAGAATCTGTTATTATCATGACACAAATGAAATTTTTTAGAGTTCAGTGGCTCCCGTGGATGTACCTATACAAAATGGAAACCTGTCTAAAACGGAAAATATTTCTAACCTTTTTGATTCCGTCTAAGCCAGCTTTCATTTTAATTCCATTCATCAGTGATTTTTCAAACCCCTGTACATATGAGTTATTCCACAATATTTAGTAGTGTACTACTACACTGAAGAGCAATTGAATTAGAGATACCTGTCTAGTAACGCGTAGCACCACCTTTCGCCCTGATGACTGCGGCAATTCGTCTCGGCATGACCTCGACAAGACACCAGAAGCGTTGGGAAGCCATACGGATCCACGACCCCCTGAACAAGCTCCTACCGTTCACGGAGATTTGGTGGAGGGGGTGAGAGCCTCGAACAGCTGTCTCGATGGCTTCCCTGATGTGCTCGATGGGACTGAGGTCAGGTGAACTAGCTGGCCAAGGAAGCGAGGTCACGTCGGTGGAGTGTTTATCCAACCATTCGGATACAATTCGGGAGCGATGGCACGGTGCATTGTCGTGTTTCAGGATGAGGTCCCTAGTGGGATGTTGAAGACGCACAAACGGGAGCAAACGGTCGTGCAGGATATCCCGGTAACGTTGACCTGTGAGGGACGATGTCACACATACCATGGGTCCCATTTCAGTCCACGTAAACAGTTCCCAGACGAAAATGCCACTGCCACCAGCTTGAAGAAGTACCCTGTTGGCAAGAAGGATCCATCGCTTCATGTGGTTTGCGCCGTACTCGTATCCTGCCATCCGCATGTACCAACGTGAATCTCGACTCATCAGTCCAGGTAACATTTTTTCACATGTCTAGGGTCCAGTGGCGATGTTCCCGAGCTCATGCTAGTCTTTGCTCCCTGTGATGTGCGGTCAGCAGCGGTATCCTCGTGGGACGATGGCTTCTGTACCCCATAGCGAGGAGATGGTTCTGAATGGTGGGGCTGCTTACACGTTTTTGTGTACCAGCGTTAAATTGCCGAGGGATTTCTTGCACTGTGGCCCGCCTATCCGGTGTTACAATGCGGGCTAGTCGACGATGACCCCGCTCATCCACACGCTGTTGTCCACGGCAGTTGGCCCTTGCAGGGATGGTTTTACCGGATTCGATGTACTCACGGTGCACCCGTGACACAGTGGCTCGTGAAAATCCCAGTGCCTGCACGACTTCCGAGATGGAGTGACCCATTCGTCGGCCCCCGACAATTTGCCCACGATCAAATGCGCTTAGATCCTTCTTCTTACCCATACTGCGTCCGACTCTTACTGATTCCCGTCGCATCACTCCTTATATTGTCGGATCGCTGCATACGTCATGTCGTTTCCGGTTACAGGGCCGCCCACAGCGCCACATTTGCATAACGCCAGCTGTGTCTAATTCAATTGCTCTTCAGTGTAAGTCTACATGTTCTAAATTTTCCGTCTTTTAAGAAGTAGAGAAGGTAGGAAAAATCTCAAGTTACGCCACTGTACGGACCCACAAGACTCAATACTAATCCTTCCGCAAATTATTTTAGGAATCATATAGTAACTGCATTCTAGAAATTCTGAATCTGCCTATGTACATTACAAGACCACTGTAGTGTAATACACCGATGAACCATTGCATTATGACCACCTACCTAACAAGCTCTAGAACCCCTTTTAGCGCTCAAAACAGCGGCCACTCGGCGAGGCATCGATTCGATGAGGTGGCGATAGGTATCCTGGGGTATCTGGTACCATAATTCCAACAGCAGATCCTCCAGTTCCCGTACATTTCGGGGTGGTGGTGATTTATCCCGAAATCACGTTTTCAAGTCTACCCATAAATGCTGGATTGGGTTCTTGTCAGGTGAATTTGAAGGCCAGAGCATTAACAGAAAGTCACCAGCAATCTCATCGAACCACTCCTTGACGATTCTGGCAGTGTGGTATGGCGCATTATGCTACTGGTAATGGCCATCACCAGCAGGAAACACAGTTTCCATGAATCGGCAAACTTGGTCATTAACAATGTTCAGATACCTGACAGCTGTAAGAGATTGTGCTATTGGGATAATAGGGCCTAAAGTATCCCAACGAAACATGGCCTACAGCATAGCACCGCCACCGTTGGCCTGTTTCCGCCCAACAGTGCATTTAGGTGCCATATCCGCCGTTGGTAATCGGCGTATCCGCGTTCGGCCGTCTACGTGATGCACCAGGAATCTTGATTCGTCAGACCAGGCCACTTTCTTTCACGGTCCGATCTCGATTGTCTTGGTTCCATTTCATTCGTTGTTGGCGATGACGTGCAGTGAGCATAGGCACCCGGCTGGATCTTCGGCTACGCAGGCCTATGCGCAGAAGGCTGCAATGAACTGTGTGCTGTGACACTTTGCTCTGATCACCACTGTTGTAGCTGCGGGTGATTTGTCGCACTCTGGCCCTGCGGTCGCTGTGAACAATGCGTGACAGTCTCTGCTCCCCTCTGGCATCAGTGAGCATTGGACGACACAAGACTGGACGACGGTTGTCAAAAGTGGTGCCATCTGGTGGTGCCATCTGTGCACCACTTTTGATAGGTACTCACTAGAGCGGCACGTGAACAAGCCGCGCCGTTTCCAAGATCGTTGTTCCGAGGCGCCGTGCTGTCACACTTTGTCCTTTATTAAACTCCGATAAATCAACAACTTTTCCCATTCTGAGTTCGAACACTTCTAACCGAAAGCATCAGATCAGATCATGTGTATAGGATTTTAGGAAGGGGCTGTCTGACCCCAGGTCATAAACAACCCTTAGAAATAGGAAACTAAGAGCTTTGGGCTAGAGTGCCCGATAGGAAAGTGACACGGAAGGGAAGTAGAAAGGGGAGGAAGACACCCTTATTTATTACCGGGGGGCAAGTACCCGGGGTTCGACGGCTTAACGTGCCCATCCGACGCACGGCGGATATTTAGTGGTTCGAGCGTTCCTACCTGCCTGGGATCGAACCCGAAGTCATCTCCACGAACGTCGACCACTAGGCCACCCGCTGCCTCTAAGTGAAAGCCGATCCTCGGGTTGTATATTTCATCATCATAATCATTGTCAACCATTATCAATCCACTGCTGGACGAAGGTCTCCCCAAGTTTCCTCCACAACGGTCTGTCTTGTGCCAGTCTCCTCCATGTCACTCCCGCATATTTACGAATTTCATCCACCCATCTCCCATGTGGTCTTTTTCTGGGTCTTTTCCTGTCCCTTGGAATCCAATCTAAAATTTCGGCTGTCCATCTATGGTCTGTCCTTCTGGCAGTATGTCCAGCCCATTGCCATTTCAGGGATTTAACTCTGATCATGATGTCTTCCACTCTCGTCATTTTTCGGATCCACGAGTTCCTCTTCTTATCTCTCCTGGTTACACCAAACATGCACCTCTCCATGTTGTTTTGAGTTGTCTGCAGCCTTTGTATGTCTCTTTTAGTTAAGGTCCACGTCTCTGCACCATACGTAAGCACTGGAAGGATGCATTGATCAAACACTTTTCTTTTAAGACATAATGGCATATTGCTCTTGAAAATTATGCTGTTTCTTCCAAAAGCTCTCCAGGCAAGTTTTGTACGCCGATTAATTTCTTCATCAATGTGACCCTCACTTGATATCTGCTGTCCAAGATAAACATACGTATCTGTTATCTCCAGTTTTTCTCCATCAATCGATAAATCTTCATTTCTTGTAAAAGCATTGAACATCACTTTTGTCTTCTGAAAGTTCATTTTTAATCCCACTTCTTTACTCTTGTCAGCAAGTTCCTGGATCATACTCTGCAGCTCTGATGGGGTAGTTGCAAAAATGACTACGTCATCAGCAAAACGAAGGTGGGTTAGATAATCTCCATTAATCTTTATCCCTTTGTTTTCCCAGTTCAGTGATTGAAAGACATTTTCCAATGTGGCATTAAAGAGCTTCGGAGATATGGTGTCACCTTGTCTCACTCCCTTTCCAATTTTTATGTGTGTTGTATTTTCAAACAGCCGAATCTTTGCACTTGCATTTTCATAGATGTTATTAATAATATTAATGTATGCATCTTCAATACCGCAGGATTTCAGAGCCGTGGTAACTGCTGATGGTTTCACCGAATCAAAGGCTTTTTCATAATCGATAAAAGCCATGCACAATGGAAGTTCATATTCCCTCGCTCTTTCAATTAGTTCTCTCAGTACGTGGATATGATCTATTGTGCTGTAGCCACTCCTGAATCCAGCTTGTTCTCTCGGTTGAGCCATGTCCAGTGTTACCTTCAAGCGGTGTGAAAGAACTTTAGTGAAGATTTTATAAACCACTGATAGGAGGCTGATAGGTCTGTAGTTCCTGAGATCCTCAATGTCACCTTTTTTATGTAGCAGGATCATTGTAGCATTGTTCCAATCCTCAGGAATCTTCCCTTCATTAAGGCATCGAGTGAAAATTTGGGCGAGTACTGTTTCAATTTCTCCACTTGCTTCTTGTATGATGTCTATAGTAATTCCATCTTCTCCCGGAGCTTTCCCCCGCTTCATGTTCTTGATTGCATGTGCAACTTCTGCTGGAAGGACTGGAAGAACTCTGGTACTGGTACCTTTCATGATGTCTGGAGTACATGTATCATCCCTTTCATATAATTTGGAGTAGAAATCTTTCACTCTTGTCAAAATTTCGCCTCTATTTCTTGTTATAGAACCATCTTCTTTTCTCAGAGCCATAATCTGTTTTCTTCCCTTACTGAGATGTCCCTTTGCTATCTTAAGGCTTTGGTTGTTTTCAATTGCTTTCCTCACTAGCTCACAGTTGAATTTCCTTACGTCTTCAGTGATACTTTTTCATGTTGTCTTGCATAGCTCTATATATTCCACTTTGGAAGTCACATCTTCTTTAGTTGTCCTCATCTCTCTTCTTTTTTGCATCAACATTTTGGTTTTTCTTGATAATTTGTTCACATGCAACTTGTTCTTAGACCCAGCTAATTTTGTTGCTGTTTCCATTAGAGCTTTGGTTACTTTTCTGTTAACTTCCGAAATATCCACTTCTTCCGATGTTAGGCCTTCTAAAGCAGAGAATCTGTTCTTCAGTTCCAACTTGAAAGTATTATGGTGTTTTTTAAGGTTGGTTATGTGAATACATTTTGTTTGTCTTATGAGCTTGCCACGTTCCAGTTTAGTGTTGAGGTGCATCTTACATCTCACCAATCTATGGTCACTACCTGTGTTGAACTTGTTCAGCACACTGCAGTCTTCGATGACGAATTTTTTGTTACACATAATAAAATCAATTTCACTTGTCGTCCCAATTGGATGTCTCCATGTCCATTTCCTGTGTGGCTTTTTCTTGAAAAAGGAGTTCAAGATGAAAAATCCTTCTGCCTCTGCAAACTCAACGAGAGTATTTCCACGCTGGTTTCTGTTGCCGTGACCGAATTTACCTACTGAAGTTTCATTCTGTTGCCGTTGCCCTATTTTTGCATTGAAATCTCCCATAATTATCTTTAAGTGCTGCTTACCTTTATTATTTAGATGACGAATTTCCTCATAAAATTCTTCAATTTCTTCTTCAGGATGACTTGTGGTGGGTGCATAAGTTTGAATAATCTGAGCCTGGTATCTTCTCGATAGTTGGATAACGAGTCGTGCAGCTCTGTCAGAGGAACTTTCAACTTCTACCACTTTATCCTTCAGTTTCTTGTTTATTATAAATCCAACACCACTAGTTCTGCCAGTATCTGTCCCACGATAATAGAAGAGATGTCCACTTTTCAGTTCAATGAGATCTTCTCCTTTTCTCCTTACCTCACTTAGCCCGACGATGTCCCACTTGATCCTTTGTAGTTCCTCTTCCAATTCAAGAAGCCTTGAATCAGAAGATAGGGAGCGTCCGTTATAGGTAGCCAAGGTCAGCATCAAATGGCAGCCTAGTCCGGTCCTCCGGGGATTCTTAGCACCCTCTGCCTTCATGTCGCACTGGCCGCTGCCTTGGCCAGGTACATTCCAGCTGCCGGAGACTGAGGGCCAAGATTTAAGTTGTAGAGTCATTTTGGAGGTGTTTGGCCATAACTCACCACGCTGTCCAAGCGGGTTGGTGAGTGTGGGATAGCATTTCCTCTGATCCCGATGGTATAGTTATACCGGTATTGGCGGTCGTCAGAGCCCCTTTAGTGGGAACAGGATGCACCACGAGAAGGCGGGGTTGACATTTGTCAAGGCGAGGCTGTGATGTTACGCATCACCTGACCTTACTTCCCGTTGTATATATACTGCTCTGTAAACTTAATCTGCGCCACCGTTCGGTCTCCATCCGCGCTCATTTCTCTAAGCTGGTTTTGTGTGTGTGTGTGTGTGTGTGTGTGTGTGTGTGTGTGTGTGTGTGTGTGTGTGTGTGTGTGTGTGTGTGATCTTAATGCAATGGCCTATCGGTGTACACAGTTAGTGCCATATGAGCAATGACGCCACTGTTTTGCTCGTGGAAAATGATTTTAGAAAAGATAATTAGAAGCAGTTATGCAAGGGATTTTTGTAGTTCCGCTATCGAGGAATTTGGATGTTATCTTTCGAACATACAGCTTCGTGTACATATGATGCGTGTTGTGGAAATATCATGAGGAGTTCAAACAGCATTTCCCAGAGCTTTCTCTTATGTATGTTTTGAGGGGGCGGGGGAGGCTCTTTCACTGATCGCATTATTGCACTAGTTTGGACTAAAAACAATTGAGAGGCTGAACAGGATTTGATTCTTAACACGAGGGCTGAAACGGGCTTGATATTTAACACAGGGGGCTGAACAGGGCTTAAACTTTTTCACTACCTTGTACTTACATCATCCATACCTTAAATCTTAAAAGTCAGCGATATTGTGACGAAAGCGGAGTAAGACTAGGTAAGTTGTTTATTGCTCTTCATGGCGTCATACCGTATTGCGTTTTCTTCAAAAGGAGAGAGAGAGAGAGAGAGAGAGAGAGAGAGTGAAGAAGGAACATCTGAGAGATCGGACCGAAGTCGGAAAAGGTTGGGGGAGAGGCACCTCTTAAAGACCAAGTGATTAAGAAACTGAATAAGTATTGAAATGATTAATCAATATATAACGATCATTCCAGGACAAACAGATAAGAACATAAATATCAAGCTTTGGCTGAAATAAATACAGTCAAACCCCTATTTAACGGACTGCGATTTAACGAATTCCGCGATTTTACGTACATTTTTTATGGTACGGATGGAATCACATTGAAATTAATGCTTCGTGTTTCCCGATTTAACGAACACATTTCCTCAATTTAGCGAACATTTTTTAAACCACGAAACTACCTAGGTAGCGCATAGCCTTGCAATCTAATGTAGGCCCAATATTGAGCCAACGACTTTTAGGAATAGAAGGCAGTGGCTTAGTGTTGGGCCTAGGTAAAATGGTGATACCTGGGTATGTTAACCAGCATTTTCACGTTAAAATTTAACTAGAAAGAGAGCCTCGCTTAACAGGAAAATTTTACGCACGCAGTTAACCAGCGTTTCAAAGAACACTATCTGCGACACAGCTTGACGGAATCATAAATCAGTTCGCCTTTTCTGCAACTATCAAGCGTAAGCTTCTTACAGGAGGAAGCAAATGACTAACAAGTTCCAAAGGAGCGGAAACATTTTCTTGCATGGGTGGGAAGCAAGAAAAAGAAAGGCGGTATGGTGGAGGAAATATAGGGTAGCCTGGGAGATTATTGTTTTCAACTACAGACAGAACAACAGCTTTCTGTGAACCCAGGGGACACACACAGTACGCACCCATTCCTGAACCTCCGAAATTCTTCCCAAATTTCGCTTTTTTTCTTCTCAGTGTTAAATCTACAGTTCAAATTAAACAACACATCTCGTTATGCAGCTTAAAATACTGAAATCGTTATTAAAGAAGCTAAATTCTCGGAAAAAAAATCAACGATCCTATTTTTCTCGCAATTTTAAAGTACGCTTAAATTTTGATGCTACATATTGAAATCTAATATCTACGAATAATGTATTTAATATGCAAGAGTAAATGTGTACGTATTATAATATTTTCGATAATAAATTTCGTAATTAAAAGTATCATAAATAATTTAAATTTCACTGAAAGAAAGATAACTTAGCTGCTTATATACCCTTTTACGAACACTAGCTTAATTTGAATATTGCATTCAAAAGGCTTCCTCGATTTAGCGAATTCCGCGATTTTACGTGCAAGACTGTTGTTGGTCCCTTGAAGTTCGTTAAATCGAGGTTTGACTAAATCAAAAGTCAAAAATGCGTTCACTGCTTTCCTCAGGATATATCTTACCTATGTTAAGAGTTTCAACAAAGCATAAATATCGAACCCTAGCGGAGAACCTCTACCCGCTAATAATTTCGTGAACAAACATTGTTAGAGGGACATGATATGTCGCAAAAATACAGGACAAAAGGAACATCGCTGAGTCGAAAAAAGTTTGGGGGGCTGGCAGAGTTCCTGACCAGAAACGGGGCAGATCTAGCCAATATACACTGACGGAAAAAAAAAATCCCAACACCATGAAAAAATAGTTGTAGAGAAATGAAATGGCGGCAATACATTTGTATAGGTAACATATTTAATCGATTAAGGTTTCAAGATCACAGCTTAATGTAAGCGCGAGAAGAGCCATTTTAAATGTGAAATGCTGTTACATTAATAACCGGTGTAACCGCCAGAATGTTTAATGCAAGCACGCAAACGTTCATGCATTGTGTCGTACAGGTGCTGGATGTCAGTTTGTGGGATGGAGTTCCATGCCTGTTGCACTTGGTCGGTCAATACAGGGACGGTTAATGCTGGTTGGGGGGTGACGCTGGAGTTGTCGTCCAATGATGTCCCATGCATGCTCGATTGGTGAAAGATCTGGTGATCTGGCAGGCCACGGCAACATGTCGACACTCTGTAGAGCATGTTGGGTTACAACAGCGGTATGCGGGCAAGCGTTATCCTGTTGGAAAACACCCCCTGGAATGCTGTTCATGAATGGCAGCACAACAGGTTGAATCACCGAGTACAACTGTGCCGTCAGGGTGCGTGGGATAACCACGAAAGTGCTCCTGCTGTAATAGGAAATTGCTCCCCACACCATAACTCCAGGTGTAGGTCCAGTGTGTCTCGGCCGCAGACAGGTTGGTTGCAGGCGCTCATCTGGCCTCCTTCTAACCAACACACGGCCATCACTGGCACCCAGGCAGAACCGGCTTTCATCAGAAAACACAACAGATCTCTACTCCGTCCTCCAATGAGCTCTAGCTTGACACCATTGACGTCGCAAACGGCAGTGGTTTGGAGTAAGTGGAATGCACGCTACAGGTCGTCTGGCTCGGAGCTGTCCTTCAAATAACCGATCTGTAACAGTTCGTTGTGTCACTGTGGGGGCAACTGCAGCTCGAATTGCTGCCGCAGACGCGGTACGATGCGCCACGGCCATACGCCGTACACGGCGGTCTTTCCTCTCAGTAGTGCCACGTGGCCGGCCGGAACCCGGTCTTCTTGAGGCAGTACCTTCCCTTGACCACCGCTGCCAACAATCATGCACAGTGGCTACATTTCTGTCAAGTCGTTCTGCAATATTGAGGAACGAAAATCCACCTTCTCGTAGCCCTATTACACGACCTCGTTCAAACTCCGTGAGCTGTTGATAATGGCTTGTTCGTCTTCTTAAAGGCATTTTTGACTAACATCAACACACTACGTCTAATCTCGACGATAACTAACGCTCACGAACGTTACAGCGCGTATTTACAGCAAACCTGCTTTGCATGTTCCGAGGGGCGCTACTAGCGCCACACGTATGCGCCGAGCGCGAAATTTGCATAGACGTCATCTTACAGATGTACTCTCACCGCCTACCAACTGTCGTTTATCTAACACAACCTCTTCTTGGTGTTGGGATTTTTTTTTCCGTCAGTGTATTATTTCACAGGATGCTTAGAGTTTTGCAGCTCCACTCATTAAAGAACACAACATTTGGCATGAAGCCAGCAAATAAAACATTTTTGGCACAAAGAATGGAAGTTACTTGATCGAATTTCATGTAACTATCTGATGTACAGTAGTCAAAATATTACCTCTGAAATGTTTTGCACTGCAGCAATCTTAGCACAGTATGCTACCATTCAGCTTAGTACATAAAATTTCCAGAAATCGAAGAGGAAAGAAAATTGTTCCCTGTACTCTTGGCTCGCCAAGAAGAAAGACTGTATGAAATCTTCGAAAAATCTAAGGAAGGAAACCACTTACTGCTTTCTTGGCTCATCAAACCCAAATCGTTCCAAGCAGTACGATGTCTGAATAAATATAAATAGATAAGAGGGGAATGTTTGTAGGTTCTTCTCTCTCCACTTCCATCTTGCGTGTATGTTTGTTCTCGTTCTCCTTTCAAGTCCTTTTTCATCTGCCATTCTAATGTGTGAAGAGTAAAGAAAGGAATTCTATCTTGACGACTGTCTTCTTATCAGTATTATCTCAACAGATAATCGTATTTGTGAGCAGATGCTTAGTGCCGCCGCCAGAGTGGGTTTAATTTTTATTTTCTGGATATCCCATCCATTCCGAGCTGCTACAAAAGCAAAGAAAGCACGAATTTGTTTGTGTTTCAGCACTAACGTGTGTGAGAAATGTTGTAATGTATCATTAAAGAGATTCCATTGGTTGTTGTCTCTATTAAAGCGGCAGATAAAACTCTCTGAATGTCAGATGTTAAAAGCCATTAGTCCAGAAGGTCTGGGTTCAAAGCAGCGGAAGCTGGATACATTTCTTCTTCCAACACTCTGGCTCGGGGAAACAGTCCTAAAGTAAATGATATTCAAATAGGCTCTGGCATTGATTTTACAACTTTGTGTAATCGGATCTTTGGAAAACGTCGGCTGTGTTTTAGTGCAGATGCTGACTGGCGACCAAAATGGTGAATAGTTTATCTCTATACAGCGGAGATGGTGGTAAAAAGCGTAAAATGAACAAGTTAGTAAAATCACGCAATGTATTGATTATGACACGCTTTCCAACATACCAGAAATCATAGGAAAATGCCTTGGTTTTGAGAGGACTAAACTATGATATAACGTTTGAGGTTCACATATGTCAAAATTAAATCTCTTTGTGCCCGTGTTACCTATTTCTATTATCAAGAGCTACCGCACATAAGCCGTTTTATAATTAAAAATCCCATTAAAATCGGGGAATTTTCACGGAAGTTTCGTGCGAAAATAATGACTAACGAATCTCACGCATGTGCACTGCCCACAATTGCTGACAAATATTTTTTGACGGAACTCCTTCCAAAATCGTTACGCAACAACGTATTGCATTTCGTCTCAATGGAAGCATTTTTACGCAAGTTATTACGCCGAAGGGCAGTAGAAATATTCATTAACATCTGTTGCGTAAAGCATCTGCCCTGCGGAAACATCTGCTGGTCTTAACGCTTCAAGAAAATGTAATGCTTCTCGTATGTTATGGGTAACCTAAGACAGTTTTCAGACATTTTAAGTAATAATTGTTACCGGATATACCCAAACAATACAAATAATGAGCGTCAAAATCGAATAATTTTAAGAAACTGACAATGCAGGAGGACTGTAGCATATACTCCGTTCCTAAACCTTAAAATATATCGTATTGACTAATGATTCGATTTTGACGGTTTCTTTGCACTTCGCCCCGTGGTTCCCCAGAAAAGCATGCTAAACTGTATCGAAATAAAGCAATTTCTTCGTGAGTTATCCTGCGCGCGGATAAACCCTCCTCCTTATTCTGACTACTGATTCGTTCAGTATACCTCCGGAACAACATACTAAAGTTTTGTCGCAATAGAAGCATTTTTACTCAAGTTATGAAGATAATGGCTGTGGAATAAATCTCGATCCTGTGCCCTGACCTTTGACCCCATTTCGATGATATTCAACAGAACTAGTTCAGTGTACCCCTGGAACAACATGATAAAGTTTTGTCGCAATCGAAACATTTTTACGTAAGTTATGACGCATAAGGGCGATGGAATGGATCCCGCTCCTATGTCATGACTTTTGACCCCATTTCGCCCATTTTCACTAGGGTTCGTACCCAGTTGTCCCCTACCATATACTAAAATTTCATCAAAATATAACCGTTTTTACGCGAGTTATCTTGTGGACAGACAGACTGACAAAGGTTGGAGCATATACGCTTCTTCAACCTACGGTTAGAAAGCGAAAAAAATGTGCGTGCATTCCATAATTTTAATTGGCACTATTTTATTTGATATTTCCTGCACATAGCTGCTACGTTGGAAAGGCGTGATTTTCGAGCAGCTCAGTGAATGAGCTATTGTATGGACTCTTGTGCCGCCCCTGTGGCGCAGTGGTCTAAGCGATAGCTTCTGATCGTTCGTCCGAAAGTGGTCCGGGTTCGAATCCCGATGAGGCATAGATGTAGTGTCTGTCTTACGGCACTGGCTCTCTCCTTGCCCTGGAACCAGTGACCATCAATTAGGGACGGGCGACTGCTTATAACCCGTTGAGTTGCTCACAGTGGTCGTTAAACGTCCAATCGCCAAAAAACAAAACAAAAAAACTCCCTTCTGTCATTAATTCAGGGCATCCTTCTTTAAGATGGGTGGGGACATACATGGTGAACCATCTTTTAGGATGGGCTACGTTGCATTCCCCGTATTAGAGCCCCGTTTGTGGATTTCTTTTCACGCTTCACTCTTCTCGCTCCCTTGTTGACTGATACGTTGGTTCAAGGGGGTAAGTCTCTTTTAAGTTGATTGTGGCTTTAAGGGACCCTATCATCTTAAGCTTTCCCTCGCATTCTGACATTTCTAATGTTCCCTTCTCTTACTCATACTTTCCTTTCAGCTGGCACTAACGGGGTTCTACTCGCCTTGAAAAGGGCAGCTATAGAGCCTAAGTTACCCAAGGCACAGTCAACTTATAGTATTTACTTGCTTTGCAAAAGGGCAGCTCAAGAAGCGTAAGTTATTCACGGAAAAACAATGGCAGGCAAATTATACCTTTTACTTGCTGTGAAGATGGAAGTTCTAAAAAACGTAAGTTACCAAAGTCAAATACAATGACAGTCAAATTATAGGATTTAGTTGTTTTGAAAAGTGCTTGCTAGAAGCGTATAAGTTACCGAAGGCAATGACAGTTAAAAAAGCAAACATACAGCACTTATTACTTAAATCATTAAATTAACAATGAACATCCCACATCTCATAAGAAAACCAGAAAAAACAACAAACTGAAAAAAATTAAAAAAAAAAAAAAAAAAAAAAAAAAAGAAAGAATTATTCAGTTTGCAGTATGAAATTTAGTTTTTCACCGAGTTAGCATTCAGTATATGGTAATGCATATAGTCCTGCAACTCTAGTTTTTCATTGCTTTCCTTATAAAGCTTTCCAAAATGAACATCTGTTCATTCCTGCTTTCAAGAGAGTTGCACCTACGGCGTCAAATATTTCCCCGTCTTCCAGGGCTCAGTTGAACTTGGATACTGGCGACTAAATCTTTTAATCAGAAGATGTTATCAAAGTTATTGAAGTGTGCGCTTCAAAATTTTGAATCTTCGATTCTCGATCCGTTACTTGTGATTTAAGCGACTTCGAAAGAGACATGGCAGTGGGTTCTATGCGGACAGGTCCAAGCATCTCAGAAAAGACAAACCTTCTCGGCTATGCAGAAACAATTGATATACCTAGGGTGTATAATGAGTGGTGCACAAATAACAAAACAAGCAGTCAGAAGTCTTACTCTGGGCGAAAACGACTTTTCGATGCTTTAGGGCGATGACGGCTGGGGAGGATTGTACGAGGTAACAGACGAGCACGATTGCATGAAGTGAAAACCCCGCTGTATATTGGCGCGATTAGGCAGAAACAACAGACGTTTCCTTCGTGTACAACGCGTCTGTTTATAATCGGCGAATTCGTCTGCAGTCGGCACGAGAGCACAAGAACCGAACCTTTGAGGACAGGAAAAAGGTCTTCTGGTCTCATGAATCACGCCTCTAGTTAATACGCACTGATGGATGAGCCAGAATATGACGTCAGCAACACGAATCTCCCTACCGTTATCTGTACAAGCTGGTGGAGGTGTTTTTTTTTTTTTTTTAATGGTCTGGGATCTTTTTTTCATGGCCGGGTTCCTAAATCCCTCTGGATCAACATTTGGAGACAATTAAACTTCACTGTGGACCAAGCATACAGTTACATGCGCATGGTGTCTCGTGATGGAGAGCGCTACATTCACATGATAATGCGCCGTGTGAAGACTGATCGTCACGTGGTAGTTCCAGGAGCACGAGAGAGACTTCATAGTGCCAAAAAGAGCCGCACAATCCCCATATACCCGTCCATTAGAACACCTTTGGGCTGAAATTGAGAGTCATTCGTAACAGAGATCCTCCTCGGACTAACATTTGGCAATCGACGTACATCATCACACGCTTGGCTAAACTCACCAGTATAGAACGACATCAGAACCTCGCTGAATCCATGCCGCACTGAATCGAGGGTGTTTTGAAGACCAAGTGCGGCCCAGCACTTGGTATGTGTTTTTAATAATTTCCTGCTTCAGCGCATGTGCTAAATACTGTTCATGATATAAAGGTTATTTTTAAAAACATATTTGTAGTCTAAACTCGAGTGTCGGGCACCGCTGAGTTCAATCCGCCCCAAGGCCTTACTGATTCCGAATCTCTCAAACGGGCCCGACGTAGGTTCTTTTGAATCCAGTCGAGTTGAACTCGATCGCTGAAATACTGAAACATGCTGTAGTCGGCAATTTCTTAATATCTAAGACAACGAGTGACTCCAGTAAATAGTCTTTTGTTAAACGTAACAAAATTTAATGGATGAGAAACAAACTCCGTTCGATTAGCTATCTCCACGTGCCAACAGGTTTCCCAATGGCGAACACTTCACTATCTCGGAAATGTTCCGGAAGACCCTCCGCCACGTTTAATGAGTCTTTGCGTCCAAATTCCGGTCGATCTCCGATCGAGTCCGTCAGCCAAAACGTAAATCCCAGAGAGGCCTAACCGACACTCCCGGCTCGAACACGCAGTTTGTCAAAGAAAAATTCCGATCCTAGTCTACTTCGGACCACTCACCCGCCGTCCGACCACGTCAAAGGCGAAACACTACAAGCCTCCTGAGCAGATCCGATCATATGTAGAGGATTTTTGGAAGTTAGTGTCTGACCCCAGGTCTTAAACAACACTTAGAAATAGGAAGCTAGCAGATTTGGGCTAGAGTGCCCGATAGGAAAGCGACACGGAAGAGAGGTAGAAAGGAGGAGGATGACACCCTTATTTGTTACCGGGGGGGGGGGGCAGTACCCGGGGTCCGACGGCTTAACGTGCCCATCCGACGCACAGCGGGTATTTAGTGGTTCGAACCTGGCTGGTATCCAACCAGAGGTCATCTCTACGGCAGTCACGAACGCTGACCACTAGGCTAACCGTGGCCCTAAGCCTCCTGAGCGAACGTCTGGCTCTCTTTTATAGCCTTATCCTTCTTTCTCCCCTCCGCGCTTCTGGAATCCTGTTTCCGTGGAGTTCGCCTCTCTCTCTGGGAGCGGTGACCTTGCTTGCACGGATACATCAGACCCAATTGTCAAGGTCAATGGATGCCGCTAGGTACGTGCCTGGCTCGGCACTCCTTAATACGGCATACGAAAAAAAAAACGCGCCACGTGCCTTACACGTGCGTTGGAATTCGCATTAGATTACAGTTGAAATAATAAATTGATAGAAACAAGGTTGCTACATGAAGTAATTATTGGGAGCTAGACTCCGTCACCTTACATCGAGAATAAAATATTGTCCAAAAGAAGTCTTATTCTTAGAAATTATTTTATGAGGACTGAATTTTATTGAGCGCTGTTTTAACCGAGCGAAGTGTTCTTTTCTTTTAGTTCATTTAACTTGTAAGTAAAAATTATTCACCTAACGACTTTTCATTGGGAGTGAAAAAAAAATATTTTTCCTTACACAAATATAACGATCTCATGTGATCCAAAAATATTTTGGCCGCCCCGGTGGCGCAATGGTCTAAGCGATGGCTTCTCATCATTCGTCCGAGGTGGGTCTGGGTTTGAATCCCAGTGAGGCATGAATGCTGTTTCCTTACGACATTAACTCTCTCCTTTCCTTGGAGTCAGTGGCCCTAAATTAGGGACAGCTATAGTTGCCCTATAGCCGTCTAATTTAGGGAAGGGCTATAATTTAACGACCACAGTGAGCAACTCAGTGGCTACTATTATAGCCCACTGAGTTGCTCACAGTTGTCGTTAAACCCCCAATTAAGAAAAATATTTATTTTGACAAATTCAAACAAAATCTAGAATCTGTTAAACATATACCACTGCAGTTTTCATCGAATTATTGCTTTCGCGTTCAAAGAGGGGGAATTAATCTCACGCTGGGTCGCCGTTAAACCATTTCAGGGCTGTCCCGTGGTTTAAGCGGTGGGTTCTAACTATTCAGCCGAGGTGGGTGTTGGTTCAAGTCCCGGTGAAGCATGAATCCCGTTAGGCATGCCTTAAGGCAATGGCTCTCTCCCTTCGGTTAGGTTTCACTGGTTCCAGGGAAACCTAAAGTAGGGGCCACTGTTTACAGTTGCTCACGGTGGTCGTAAAACCCACAAACGAGCAAAAAAAAATATATATATATATATTTTAGGAGCACCAAATAATCTGAAAATATTTTTTTTTAATTTAAGTTAAAATAAAAAAAATTTAAACCAAAAAGCAGAGTTCTTACCTTTTTTGGTCTGGTACATTATAATTTTAAATAAATCATCAATCATCAAAAAATAAAGAAAAGACAAAGTCAATGGCAAATTTCCAGTTTACCACTCTATGCTAAAGGAAAAGTAAGGATTTGCCTCTTGATTAAGGACAAGTCCTGCTGATCGTTAGGTGTGTAATGCGGTTCGTATATTTTACTTTTTAGCCATAGGTTTGATGGTTGTTTGATTACGCAGGGGTGTGTTGGAGGGGTGGTTCGGTTGATTAAATTGTATTATTTCTTATTGCTGTGATATTACCAAAGAACTACGCCACCTTTTGAAATATCTATTACAATCCCATTAGAAAACACAACAATTTATTACATAAAAAGACAGAGCTCTTCGTTTCACAATTCACCACACTCTCTCTCTACGGAGGCAAATCCAGGAGTCACCCTCTTACGTTATACTAGGGATGGACAAAAAACATCGATGTTTTCCACGAAACATCGAGTATTCACTACTCGATGTTTCACTCACCGATAGTATCGGTGAAACATCGATGTTTTGTGACCGATGTTTTCTGCCTTCGTTATGAAATCAACGACTACTGAACTAATAATGTTGCTTGCTGTCTGCCTCAGACTACTGAACTGATTTTGTTGCTTGCTGTCTGCCTCAGTTAGCAAGTAGCAAAGTAATACATAAAGTTAGCAAGTAGCAAAATTCAGTAGTTGCTGGTTTCAAAAAGAAATCAGAAAGCATCGATCGCACGCAGCCACAACTCACAAGTAGCAAAAGTAATACTTAAGTACTAGTTGAGTAGTTGTTACCATCGGTCAGAAACATCGATGTTTCACCGATATTATCGGTGACCGTAAGTTGAGTACTCGGTCACTAGTTAGTAGTTACTCAGTCAGTGAGTACTCAGTCCCGACTTTTTCCACCGATTTGTAGGGTCAACCGTATTCGATGCGCGGAGTATCACAGATGGATTGATTTATAATATGAGTCCAGACGCCCTTTACACTGTAAGATCACGGCCTTTACATGTCTACATTGTATTATTAGTAACATTTATTATTAAGACCCTCTTTACACTGGAAGAATACGTAAATTCACAGCCTTCCCTTCCCACATTGCACTTTTATTAACAAAAATTAAAAACATGGATGTTTCCACCGATACATCGAAAATTTGGACCGATAACATCGAATACTCGATGCTTTTGCAATGAGTACTAATCGATGTTTTTCACCGATATGCCCTACCCTACGTTATACATAAGGACGTTTGTGTATAACCTCCTTGGTTATACACACGCGGAATGTATAACCTCCTTGGTTATACATAGTCTGCAGAGCGATGCGTATCTGGCGCCATCTGTTAATCAAAATTGTAAGTAAACATTTTGAGAATTCCAAAAAATGTACAACAAGGCTCTTTTCCAGAGTTGGCAACGCTGTTGGTGGACGCTAAAAAATTTGGTGTCTCGTATGCTAGATTTAGTGTTGCAGGGCTAGTTTTCTTGACCTGCTGTGTCTCTTTAATTGCCGTTAACTGCACTGCTCAATACTCCTCACCGCAGCAAAGCAACTACGAACCAACTGTTCCTGTTCTCAAAAACCCACCGAAGATGGAGAAAGATCAACAATTAAATAATATTAATGCTGCGCTAAAATTAATCCTAAAAAACTGAAGATCTCTCGGTGTTGCATTGGTTGTAAGTTAAATTGATTTATTTTTTTTATTTTAATTTAAGACCTATTGGAATTAAAAGTAACAGCCGTCAATTTATAAAAATTCCTCAGTTTCTTTCATTGTGAAAGAGGAAGGATGGTGTGAGTACAAAAGATTAAGCCCTGTTCAGCCCCCTATGTTAAATATTAAGCCATTTTCAGCCCTCATGTTAAAATCAAACCCTGTTCAGCCTCTAAATGGTTTTTAGTCTAGAGATGGCCCTGGTATCATAGGCTTCAGTGTAACAGTTATGGCGTCTCTACACTGTTCAAAAACGGTACTTAGAAATAAGCAAAATGGAGGCGTTTTTGAGTACATTGTGGGCTTATAATAGCTCCGAGAACTTGTCTCATTTTTGAAAAAGGCACGTACTCATTTTTGAGTTAATACACGGAATCGGTTGTTAGTATATCTGGTATTTCTAATTTGAAATATATGTATTTATTTTTGAGTACATATAATTCAAATATATGTACTAAAAGAATCCATATATTTCAAATACACTGCCGGACAATTGCTAAGGACGGATGACAATAGCAACGATAGCAACCTTAAAATGGAAGGCAGGAAAATGTGGAAATTAGCATAAGTGCGGGATACAGTAAGACGTGTTGTGCGTATGCAAATTTTGGATTGCCGAACTTGTTCGTGACGTCATAGCGCTGATAAGAGATATAAAGGATTTGACGCGTATTGACCGTTGTTGTTCAAACGCAACGTTGAAAGGGAAAGAATCAATTGACGAACTTGCAATTTTCAGTATGTCTTCCCGACATCACCTAGATGATTTTACGCGTGGCCGTATTATTGGCAAGATTGAAGAAGGGCAAAAAATAACAGATGTTGCCAGGGAGTCCGACGTCAGCCACAGTGTTGTTTCAAGGCTTTGGAAATCATTTCAAACAAATGGAGAGTGTAGCAAACGTCACGGGGGAGGTCGTGTTCGCAGTACGGCACCTGCAGAAGATCGGTACATAGTGCTATCAACAAAAAGACCCCGGCGCAGCACAGCTAGTGAGGTAGCAAATCAGTTTATGGCTGCTACTGGCAAGCGGATCTCCCGAAAAACTGTCGCCAGACGTTTGCATGAAGAAGGACTATACGCCCGCCGTCCTGTTGTGTGCATCCCATTGTCCAGACGTCACCGTACCGCCCGTTTGCAATGGTGCCATCAACATCGCAATTGGACTGATAACGACTGGTCTGCTGTCCTCTTCTCAGATGAGAGTAGATACAGTCTATCGTCTGATTGTCGACGACAACTGATCTGGCGTGATAGTGGTACTGCATGTTGTCCAGCAAACATACAGGAAAGGAACAGATATCCGACATGTAGTGTCATGGTATGGGCTAGCATCATGATCAATGGCTGTACGTCCCTCTATGTGCTTTCAACTGGGACTATGATTGGCCAACGATACATTAATGATGTTCTGCTACCTTATGTTCGCATGTTCCGTGGTGCTGTCGGTGATAGATTCATTTTCATGGACGACAACGCAACATGTCATCGAACAGTAGCTGTCCAGGAGTGTCTTGAGAGCGAGGATATTCAACGCCTTTTATGGCCAGCAGGTTCTCCAGATCTGAATCCCATTGAAAATGTCTGGGATGCTTTGGGGAGGAGTCTTGCTGGTCGCCAATGCTCTCCAATAAACAAGGAAGCCTTCATCCATGCACTGACAGAGGAATGGGATAAATTACCCTAACAGCTGCTTGATAATGTTTTGCAAAGCATGACACGACGTGTGGAATCTTGCATCGTCCTCCATGGTGGCCATATCCCGTATTGACATCTTACGCCGGAACGCCTGCGGACGGTAATTGCATTTTTTTTCACGTTTACGTATTCTGCACAAAATGGCCTGTTTGTCCCTTGAACACGTTCTGAAGCCTTCTGGATTTCAGAGCACAATAAATTGTCTTTCTTGTAATGTCCTGGCATTCTGACATTATTTTATTTCACTTGGCATCCAACCACACTTACTTTTTTATGCGCTATATAGCCGTTTATGATCCGTCCTTAGCAATTGTCCAGCAGTGTATATGCGCTCTAACTTCCTTCAGTTTCTGTGCCCTATCCGGCAGGGCACAGGAACTGAAGGAAGTTAAAGCGAATCTAGCGATTATGACAGGATAGTGAGTAAGTGCACACTAGATGGCGCCACGGTGCTATTATGCATATAGAAATTAGAGGGAGGGGCTTAAGAACTTTAACCGGGGGATTCCTACCTGGCGGCCGTCACTTAACGTTCTCGTCCGATATTCAGCGTTTGATAGAAATTCCCACTACCAGGGTAGGTTTGAACCTGGGGTCCCTCCATCTGTAGTCTAAATCTCTAAACACTAATCATCCGCTGCTCGGTTTCAAATTTGGAATACGTGTACTCCATACATACTCATTTATTCATAGAATCAACTGGAAGTATATTATTCGATGGCACATCTGGGATAATAGATATACTCGTTGTCACATGCTGAGCAAATGGACCGCACAATTTTATGACAAATATAGTGATGAACAGACAATATATTATTTATGGCATCGACACAAATATATTTAATGTAAAAACGCACACAGAGATGCTTTATTCATAATTAAATTACTTGTGATCATTGACTTTATTGTACTAATTATTATTTATGTGTGTCACTTTACACATTAAACAATTTTTCTGGAAACCTATAATATCTAAAATGAAGTAATACGAGATTATGTTTATTGACGCAGTTATTTGCAAGTACGTATGGTTACTTATATTTGAGCATGTCATGTACTGGTTTACGATACGATTGTACTTAAAAAGAAACTAGTAGATCCAGGTTCTCATTTTTAAGTAGATTTTTTTTAACAGTGTACCTACCCCTGATTATTATGAGTTGCGGATATACTCTGATCTGTACCCTGATTTGTACATTAATGGTGCTTTTCAACCAGTGGCGTACCGGAAATACCAGGGGAACCCCGAAAAAAATCTTTGAAGCTCTTTTGAGAAAAATCCATTATTTTTCAATTGCTGATTTTTTTAAATTCCATATTATTAACAATAATATGGAATTAAAAAAAATGCCGAGGGAGATTATTTTGCCTATGTAAGTTGTCCTACTTTTCCGTTCTCGCCGTCCACGTATGCTGGTCATTTGTCGGACATTTCATTCGCACCAGCCCAATACTTTGGTGGTTTGTTTAGTTACTATTAATCTTGCGTTTATTTAGTGGTATTTTACCAGTTCTTTGTGATCGAGAGTGAACATTTTATTGTGATAGGATAAAGATAACTGTGGTAACAAAAAGAAATCTCCCTATTGCTGTGTGTTAGTTTGCTAGAAAAAAAACTTTGACCTCACCATTCTGTGCTATTATTTTGTAAGAACGATGCCTAATTGTGCCGTTGCTCTGCTTATTTCCCCGCATTCCCAAAAGATCAGATTTGCAAAAAACGTGCCTACTCAAATGTGAAACATGCCAGAATTTGCTCTAAACGTTTTACTGAAGATGATTATGAACGTGAAATGAAAAAACGTTCATTCACTGCATGCCGCCCCGGTGGCGCAGTGGTCTAAGCGATGGACTCTGATCGTTCGTCCAAAAGGGGTCCGGGTTCGAATCCCGGTGAGGCATGGATGTTGTGTTTGTCTTACGGCACTGGCTCTATCCCTTCCCTGGAGCCAGTGACCCAAAATTAGGGACGGGCGACTGCTTACAGCCGATTGAGTTGCTCGCGGTGGTCGTTAAACCTGCAATCGAAAAAAAAAAAAAAATTCACTGCATTAAATGTCAAAATATACAGGTTGCACCACCGAAAGTTTAGTGTCATCCTAAGTAAATTTCAAGCATAATTTCCATCCGAATTTTTGAAAATGTTCGCCATTTCGAAGTCAAAATGTAGAATACAGAATAAAAAAAGTAACAATGCCGCATGTAAAAGAAAGTATACTACACTTCGGTACCGAAAAAGAAAGTTTAATTTCAGATATAATTCAATACAAACCATTTTATCTTTAGCTCATCTCATATAAACTAAGTTTTCCTCTTTGCCTTGAGTAACGTATGTTTTGCTTTTACCCCGTGCCTCCACAGTGACGTCAAATGAGAGCGCAGTTCGCTAATAGACCCAATTTAAGAGATATCTGATAATCTTGATTCAAGGCTGTCAAGAATTTCTGGTTATTGCTTTGACCAACTTTATATGAAGTTTCCGCAAAAAAAAAAAAAAAATAAATTGTAAAATCTTTTTGCTCAGCCGCTCTTTGCCCTGAAATTACCCTACAATGCGGGGGGCTATCAGGACGCCCTTGAGTTCCAACAGATTTGCACCAGAAATACCCGCGAAAAAAAAAAAAAAAAAAAAATTGATAGGCCCCAGTGTGCTGCAAGATATGACAATAAATAAGTAAGTAAATAAATAAATAAAATAAAAATGAAAAATCTTTGACGCTTAAATGCGCATAGGAGTAGTTTGAATTTCGTTAAAGTTTATGAAAGCATATTTTGGAAATATGGAACAATCCCGCTCCTGCATTTCATTTTTATTCAGCGAAATCGGAACCTCAAGAACAGTTTTGAATTTTTCTGAGTTGTGATTACTGGCAAAAAAACCAACCGAAATTTGCATTTCAAATCCCCCGGTATACCGGGCTGCCATGTCATATCCCCCATGTCCTGGATGAGAAGTGCCCCCCCCCCCCTTTCCCCGTTTGAGGGCACTGAGCTTTCGGATCGGTAATGTAGCAGCGGAAAGAGAGGGGTGGGGTATGCTATTGATAAAAAAAAAAAAAAAAAAAAGCAATTCTGTGAAGAGGAGCGATATGTGGAAAAGAAAGCGATGATGAAAGAGCGCGAAAGGGACTCGAAGAGAGAGAGAGAGAGGGGGGGGGGAGCTCTTAATGGCAGCATGGCCACAAGATCCGCCCTTTGTGCTTTCGCATTGTCTTCATCAGTGGGACAAGAAAATGGTGGAGCTTCCCATCGGGAGTAGGACCAATCGGAAATATTACGCTGTCACCCGAGCTGAGAGCGCACGCTAAAAGTAGGCTACCCAGAGAAAGAGAACGAGAGGTTGTAAAACTATAGCTTTCTTGATTTATGAGCATAACAATTTCAAGAACAAACAAACAAGAAGCTTCATAACATTTACTTTGAAGCTTCTCAAATGCTTCTATTTTTCTAATTGTGATATTTGAAAATTAGAGAAAAAGTTGGAAATAAGCTAAATAGGGAAACCAGAACTTCAGATATTTTCAAATAGGCCGGGAAATACTGTCGAAATTTTCAAGCCAAGATATGAAATATTGTAGATTCCGAAAGAACTCGTCGTGGTGATGGATCCAATAGAGAAATTTACATTCGATACAGGATGTTTGTATTGTCGTAGTCCACCGTACAATTTCTTTTTTGAAAATTCGTCATCTACCCTTAATTGACAACAAGGTATAGAAAAATAGTTATCAAAAGTATATGTTGCTGAAATACTGTAACACTGTGTTAACAACGCACAACAACATACACTGCTCGACATACAGTAGAAATTGCCCTACCCAGAAGGCAGGTGCGTCGCTAAACTTGGAAATCTGGATGGGCGACGTGTGGGCGAGCATTATTTCCGGTGGGGCAAGTTTGATAGCAACTTTTTTTTTTTTTTTACGAAACAATGAAATAACGAATTCTTAATGCTTTTTTATTATTATTGAAGGTTTAACGACCACCGTGAGCAACTCAATGGGCTATAAGCAGTCGCCCGTCCCTAATTTAGGGCCGCTGGTTCCAGGGAAGGGAGAGAGCCAGTGCCGTAAGACAAACATAACATCCATGCCTCACCGGGATTCGAACCCGTACCCCTCTCGAATGGTCATAAGCCAGCACTTGCGCCACTCTGGTGGCTTTAATGAATTTCACTACCGACTAGAAAGGAATTCGTACAATCCTCACCCCCTCCACTTGGACACACATACATACACAGATCGGACTATTTACGCCCCTGCTGTAAAACAGAAATGTTGGTAGAACGCCGCCTTCAACTTTTGGATTGCTCTGAATGCGTTGTCCTTAAATTGCTGTTCAAAATTTTGCATTTTGCTTACGAAAACAGTACTGTACTTCAACAATTTATTAAAAAGTTAATGCTCTTTATGCTTATCTAAATCAAATTTTAACGTCGTGCCACGCATACACAATACCTCACCCCCTCCTTCACTTCCTTTCTTCCTTTCAGCCAGCGACTTTACCTTGCACTCCTCTCTTACAAAGCTGCCGTCAACCACTTTCTGCACTTTCACTGTCCACCGGATCACTCTTATGAGCGCTTTAGACTCCACTTTGCGTGTTGGAATTCCCTATTTTGTAAAGAAAGCAGAGCAATTAGTAGTGATCCCCTTAGTGAATTCCTATCCACCCTCCTAATTGGCGCCCTCGTCGTACAAACTTGAAGAAGAGGCTTAAACTAAGTAACTGGAAGAGTGGAGAACAATTGAATTTTCATGTTCCTCCTGATGCTATTTTGATAACGTTTTTTGATGACGTAAACAACGCACTTCCTAGGGGGAAATACGTAGGGCTACGAGAAATAAAACATAAGACTTATTGCTTGGCAAAGTACAGATTATATTTTAAAGTTAAATATGCTGCTCAAAAAATATACGCTAAAACAATGACATAATTAAGCAAAAATCACGAAGAAATAGTAGCTTGTTAAAGGCCATGGAGATTCGTGTCCACGGCTCCCATTACTACACTGCTGGACAATTGCTAAGGACGGATCATAAACGGCTATATAGCGCATAAAAAAAGTAAGTGTGGTTGGATGCCAAGTGAAATAAAATAATGTCAGAATGCCAGGACATTACAAGAAAGACAATTTATTGTGCTCTGAAATCCAGAAAGCTTTGGAACGTGTTCAAGGGACAAACAGCCCATTTTGTGCAGAATACGTAAACGTGAAAAAAATGCAATTACCGTCCGCAGGCGTTCCGGCGTAAGATGTCAATACGGGATATGGCCACCATGGAGGGCGATGCAAGATTCCACACGTCGTGTCATGCTTTGCACAACATTATCAAGCAGCTGTTGGGGTAATTTATCCCATTCCTCTGTCAGTGCACGGATGAGGGTGTCCTTGTTTATTGGAGGCCATTGGCGACCAGCAAGACTCCTCCCCAAAGCACCTCACACATTTTCAATGGGATTCAGATCTAGAGCACGTGCTGGCCATACGAGGCGTTGAATATCCTCGCTCTCAAGACACTCCTGGACAGCGACTGTTCGATGACATGTTGCGTTGTCGTCCATGAAAATGAATCTATCACCGACAGCACCACGGAACATGCGAACATGAGGTAGCAGAACATCATTATGTATGTATCGTTGGCCAGTCATAGTCCGAGTTGGAAGCACATAGAGGGACGTACGGTCATTGATCATGATGCCAGCCCATACCATGACACTACATGTCAGTTATCGGTCCCTTTGCTGTATTATTGCTGGACAGTATGCAGTACCACTATCACGCCACATCAGTAGTCGTCGACAATCAGACGATAGACTGTATCTACTCTCGTCTGAGAAGAAGACAGCAGACCCGTCGTTATCAGTCCAATTGCGATGTTGATGGTACCATTGCAAACGGGCGGTACGGTGACGTCTGGACAATGGGATGCACACAACAGGACGGCGGGCGTATTGTCCTCCTTCATGCAAACGTCTGGCGACAGTTTTTCGGGAGATCCGCTTGCCAGTAGCAGCCATAAACTGATTTTCTACTTCACTAGCTGTGCTGCGCCGGTGTCTTTTTGTTCATAGCACTATGTACCGATCTTCTGCAGGTGTCGTACTGCGAACACGAATTCCCCCGTGACGTTTGCTACACTCTCCATTTGTTTGAAATGATTTCCAAAGCCTTGAAACAACACTGTGGCTGACGTCGAACTCCCTGGCAACATCTGTTATTTTTCGCCCTTCTTCAATCTTGCCAATAATACGGCCACGCGTAAAATCATCTAGGTGATGTCTGGAAGACATACTGAAAATTGCAAGTTCGTCAATTGATTCTTTCCCTTTCAACTTTGCGTTTGAACAACAACGGTCAATACGCGTCAAATCCTTTATATATCTTATCAGCGCTATGACGTCACGAACAAGTTCGACAATCCAAAATTTGCATACGCACAACACGTCTTACTGTATCCCGCACTTTACTAATTTCCACATTTTCCTGCCTTCCATTTTATGGTTGCTATCGTTGCTATTGCCATCCGTCCTTAGCAATTGTCCAGCAGTGTATATTGACATGTGCCCGCCTCAGTTGTAGGCTGCTGAGGTTGTGATGAGGCGCCAGCTCCGGGTTTTGTCCCTCGTTCCCTTCCCTGTCTTTTCTCTTTTATGTAACATTTTCTGTTTTTCCGGAGTTGGTTAGCTTAGACCTACCTGCACGTTTGCCGTGTGCGGTGACCCGTACAGGTGGAAATGGGGATGCTGGAGGCTGAGGTATCCGGGGGCCGGGTTGTATTGTATTCAGATGCCAACACTCCTCTTTGCCCTCTGCTTCACCCTAAACGGGAGGCTGGGAGCTAACCCACTCCTCGTCAGGAAGTCTGTGGCCGAGTGGCATCCAGACTTCTAGCGGCTTGTCGTTCTGTTCGGCAGGGTGAGTTTGGGGGTAGGGTGGGCATGCCAAAGGGGTGTTCTCCGGGCACGAGAAAGTCTGGGTGCACGCCGAGCGTGTGTCTGCCCTACCAACTTGCTATATCCGCTGACTATCCCTAGAGCCGTGTCCTGCGTCCTCTTGGGCTTGCGGACCTCCGGCTCTCCCTCGTTGGGCTCGGTAGTGGGTGGGGAGGTCGGCGGACGAATCTTTTCACTTCTTCATGGAAACCCAAAGTGTTTTCCATGCTACCGATTTAAAGCGCCCTGTGGAGGAAGGTGCACCCTCCTCCACGAAGAAACTTGTCACATCTAATTGCAATGCTCTGTTTCTTTTGATCAAATCTGGTGACTCTTCACAGTCACTCAGTAGTAAGAGTCCTTTCTGGATCAACAAGGCTCCGCAAGCTGTTGCTGGCTCTCCAAAGAGTGTGAAGAAGCTCCCTTCCGGGGATCTTCTCGTGGAAACCTCTTCTCCACGTCACAGTGCCACTTTGCTGGAAACGACCGTTTTGCTTGGCGTTCCTGTTCAGGTTTCTCCCCATGGTTACCTCAATTCCTCTCGCGGTGTAGTCAACTCCCGCGACCTGCTTGAATGCAGCGATGAGGAATTGCTGGAGGAACTTGGTGAACAGCATGTCATTGAGGTTCGGCGGATTCTTTTTAGGCGGGATGGAAAATCTATTCCCTCCCGTAACATCATCCTAACATTTGACTCCCCAACTTTGCCTACTTCCATCAAGGCAGGTTATTTACGGCTTGATGTTCGGCCGTATATCCCGAACCCCTTGCGATGTTTCAGGTGCCAGCATTACGGTCAATCCCAGCAGTCTTGCCGTAATGTTGCAAAGTGTGGTCGCTGTGGTTCCACAGAACACTCTTTGGCGTAATGCTCTGCAAAGTCTAATTTTGACAACTGTGAAGGGTCTCATTCTGCTTCTTCTAAGCAGTGTCCAAAGTGGATAGAGTAACAGGCAATCCAACACCTTAAGACAACTGAGCATCTCTCATATCCCGAGGCTAGACGGCGGATCGCCCCTTCACAACCAGGCCGGCGGTCCTATGCTTCAGTTGTGGTGCAGAAGGCTTCAGTGGCGGTCCAGAGAGAGGTGACCATCCCAGCGCGGTGTCCTTAAGATTTTAAGGACATCGTTGCTGCTGGATTAGAGCCGCTGAAGTCTCGCCGCATTGCATCCAAGGCGACTTCAACATCGTCGCCTAAACCATCCTCTATGCCGAAAACATCTTCTGCCATCACAGGGACCCAGGTCCAGGGCACTGGAAAGAAGAAGCCGGAAAAGGTGAAACCAGGCTCATCCTCCCCGAAACAGAGCAGGCGAAAACCACTTCTCAACACAGGGGGTAAACACAGCCCTGTGTTACCTTCAGACACTGCCGATGGATTGGAGGTGACGGACGACATGGAGACTTTCCAGTCGTCTGTCTTTTTCATTCTTTCATTTCACTTTTCATTATGGCCACACGCATTGATGATTTGAAAGGCTTACTGTCTTCGCACACACCTGTGTGCGTTTGTCTCCAGGAGACAAAGCTTCGCACGACGGACACTCCTTCGCTGCGGAGACATTCTTTTTCCGCAAAGATCACCAGGACGGCGTTATTGCCTGCGGAGGAGTGGCCGTCGTTGTTCCTCATGGTGTTCCTGTCACTGCGGTTGCCCTTCGGACGACTTTGCAGGCAGAGGCAGTGAGACTATCTGTGAACACTCTGTTCACGGTGTGTTCCATCTACGTACCACCAGATGAAGCTGTGTAAGCCTTTCGGATCTGGAAGATCTAGTTGACCAGCTGCCGCCTCCTTTCTTCATCTTAGGAGATTTCAATGCACACAATCTGTTGTGGGGTTCTACCACTCGAGACTCCAGGGGCCGTGTTGTTGAGTCCCTTCTCTCCAACAAGTCCCTCTGTCTCCACAACACCGGGGCAGTCACTTATTTTCATGAACCCACCCGCTCGTACTCAGCCATTGATTTGTCTCTGAGTTCACCATCCTTAAATCCTGCCTGGTCCTGGAGCGTGTCTGGTGATCCCCTTGGCAGCGATCACTTTCCCATCTTTCTCCGTCTAGCGAGTGGCGGGTACCGTTACCCTACTCGCCCTGCTAGATGGAATATTGATCGAGCGAAGTGGGACACATTCACGGCTTCGGAAATTATTACTCCAGCTATGGTGACCTCAGGAACGGTCAATGACGCTGTTACGGCGGTAACGGATTGTATTGTGCAAGCGGCAGAACTTACCATCCCCAGAACGTCGACTAAACTTCCACGTTGCCCGAGACCTTGGTGGAATTCCACTTGCCTGGCAGCTTGTCAGGCCCAACATCGGGCTTGGGGTAGGTTTCGTCGGTACCCCACCGACGCGAACCTACTTGCTTTCAAGAAAGCCAAGTCCTACGCGCGATTGGTTCGTAGGCGTAGTCAACGGGAGTCCTGGACACAATATGTTTCCGGGATTAACACCAATACTAGCCCTAAGATCGTTTGGGACAGGATCCGTAAGATTCGGGGACAGTACCCATCTGGGGAAATCTCCATTCTTGAGAGTGCTGGAGGAACGGTTGCTGACGCTCAGGGTATCGCTGACTGTATGGGCGCCGCTTTTTCTTCGGGGTCCAGCAGCAGCAATTACCCTGCTTCGTTCCGGCAGTTACAGCAGCGGCTTGAACGGTCCAAGATTTCTTTTGGACCGTTTTCTTCCGCAGATTATAACTGCCCGCTGACTGCCGTGGAGCTGAAGATCGCTCTGAATAGGTCCGGCCGGACATCTGTCGGACCAGATAACATCCATTACGAGATGCTGAAGCACCTTTCTCCGACCTCTCTTGAATGTCTGCTAATCCTGTTTAACAGGATTTGGCAAGAGCATGTTTTTCCCGAATCTTGGCACAGTGCCATTGTCGTTCCTGTTCCCAAACCTGGTAAAGATCCCACCAACCCGTTGAACTACCGGCCAATTGCTGTGACGAGCTGCCTTTGCAAAGTCCTCGAGCGTATCATTAATTTTCGTCTCATTTTTTATTTGGAGTTTCATCACATTTTTTCACCTCATCAGAGTGGATTTCGCAGATATCGTTCCACCACCGATCATCATCTTCGCCTTGAGACATCTGTCAGGGAGCAATTGTCCGGCGTCAGCACATGGTCTCCGTGTTCTTCGACATGGAGAAAGCCTATGATCGTACCTGGAGATACGGCATTCTCCGTGATCTGCACGAGTGCGGATTGAGGGGAAACTTACCATCTTTCATCGCCGGATTTCTCCAGGACCGGAGTTTCCGTGTGCGCGTCGGGTCGACCCTCTCTGCGATGTACCCGCAAGAACAGGGTGTACCTCAAGGCTCCATTTTATCAGTCACTCTGTTCATCCTTCGTGTGAATCACATATTCAAACTGCTTCCTCCGACGGTTCGTGGAACCATGTACGTGGATGATCTGCAGATCTCTTGCGCCTCTGTTAACATGCGCACCATCGAGAGACAGCTCCAGTCTGCCATTACCAAGATCTCTCACTGTGCTTCCCAAAATGGATTTGGCTTCTCGACGCAGAAGACCGTTTGCGTGCATTTTTGCTGCAAACGGGGTCTTCACCAAGGCCCCAGCCTCCGTCTGGGGTGTTCTACCATCCCCGTTGTGTCAGAAGCCAAGTTCCTTGGGCTAACTTTTGACCGAGCGCTCACCTTCCGGCCTCACATTCAGTCTTTGAAGGTGAAGTGCACGAAGTCATTGAGTATCCTGAAGGTCCACTCTCGAACATTTTGGGGCTGACAGGTGCTCAATGCTTCGCATTTACCACTCTCTCATTCGGTCAAAGTTAGACTTCGGATGCATTACGTACGGTTCAGCACGTCCATCGGTTTTAAAGCCTTTGGACCCCGTCCATCACCAGGCATTGCGGCTATGTACTGGTGCTTTCCGTACCTCTCCCGTGCATAGCCTGTATGCGGAGGCTCATGATCCGCCGTTATGCATCCGTCGTACGCAGCTGTCTCTTAAGTTTTCTACGAAAATGAAATCTCTTCCTACTCATCCACTGCATGGTTCCATCCAACCGGACTGTGTCCGCTTGTTTTCCAACCACCCCTCCTGTGTTCCGACGTTCGGGATTCGGATGTCTGCCATAGTGCGCGATGCTGGTCTCAACTTGTCTAGGATTGGTTTGACCACCTTTTTCAACCATCCTCCTTGGCAGCCCGTTCAAGCAACGGCTGACCTTTTTCTTTGTGTGTGGCCAAAGTCGTCCACTCCTGCTCTGGTGTACCAGCAGCTCTTTGCTGAAAACCTGTCTGTCTACCCGGATTTCGTGCCTGTGTTCACCGATGGCTCGAAGTCCGGGGATGTCGTTGGATCCGCTTTTGTGTGTGATGATGTCTCACATGCTGAGAGGCTTCCGCCTGAATCCACCGTCTTTTCGGCAGAGATGCGTGCGGTACACCTCGCTTTGTGCCACATACAGTCTCGATCACATCGTCGCGCTATGGTTTGCTCTGATTCCCAGTCCGTCATCCAAGTTTTATCTTCTCCAGAGGACACGGACTCGCCTGTCATCCGTGATGTCCGTCGTCTTCTTGGAACTTTGGAGGGTGATGGCTTCCTGGTCCGATTCTGTTGGGTTCCTAGCCATGTTGGGATCCGGGGTAACGAGCTGGCAAATCTTTCTGCCAGGTCTGTTTCCTCCATGTCGCCAGCTCGGCTGCCATTGTCTTTCTGCGATTTTAGACCTTTGATCCGGACATTTCTCCTGGACGAGTGGCAGTCCCTGTGGTCTCAGCAGGGCAGCAATAAGCTGCATTCTATCAAACCACAGATCGGACTATGGAAGTCTACAAGTAGTTAGCGGCAGAACCGTCGTGAGGAAGTTGTTCTTGCACGTCTCCGCATTGGGCACTGTCGTTTTACTCACCGCGTTTTGCTGTGTGGCAAGGGTGTCCCGGTGTGTGAGGCGTGCAACTGTCGTCTCACTGTCCTTCATGTTTTGTGTACTTGTGTTCGTTTTTGTGATCATCGTTTTCGTTATTTTCACTCTCATCTGTTGGACGAAGGAGTAGCTACGCTGCAAACTATTATCGGCGACGCCTGCGACACGAGAGCAGTGTTTTCATTTTTACAGGAAATTGACTTTTTTAAACTCATCTAGATTTTAACTTCTTCACTATCATATTTCATTTTTACCACATCAGCCTGTTTTTAACCTTGTGTACGTTTTTTATTGATTTTTTTTCGTTTTGATGTCTTTTGTTTGGCGCTCTTTGGCCAACCATGGCCCTTGCGCCATTAAAATCAATCAATCAACCAACCAACCAACCTCACTGTGGCTGGATGTCGTCCCACACGGGCGCCGATGTCTCGGTACGATAAACCGCTGTCGCAATAAGCCACTATTCGTCCTCTGTCGAACTCCGAAACATGCTGGAACGACTGCCGTATTCTGCGACGAGGCATCAGGAAGCTTCCCACGCACAGGTCCGGCAGCACAACACACTTCCACTACTTACACCCCGCCTTCTGTGCACCCCTCTTATAGTGATTCTCGGTGGCGTGCCGGGCGCAAATGATTTAAATATGCCCTGCAATGCTAATCGTTTGCATGTCCTCTCGCGGGCGACGTATGCTGCGAATTTCAGTAAAATCGGATGCTTCCTTCTTGGTGTTGCATTTTGGGTGGCCAGCAGAGTATAAGAGCGAGCTCCAAAATCACTGTTCAGGTGTCACGTATAGCTAGTTATCTCAGGATCACGGAAATGCTTGAAGATAAACAGGTTTAAAATCACTGTTACAACGTCACATTTTCGTCCTTGGTAACTTCACCACATTCTGCCTTCTGCGGGGGAAGTTTATCCTTATATCCTTAGGGTTGTTGTGTAAGATGGCCGTGTTCGTTTATTTACAGCCCCTTCGGGTTCGATATTTAAGCCTAATTGCAGCTCTTTGCGGAAGATATATAGCAAAGGAATAGTTGAGAAAGTCGTGGTTACAAATTATTTATTATTTTCTTAAACTTACAGTATATGTGCATGTTCTCTTTGAAGTATTTTACTAAATCACTACTTGAATCTCTCAGTTCGTTTTTTATTCTGTTTCTTAACTATTCGCTCTTTCGTACTTCCTCTATAATTCTACGCAAGTTTTCATTCTCTTTTGCAGTCCAAGAATGGAGATACGAAAGGTGTTGTTTCTTAAACCATCATCCTGCCTCCTTACTCCATTCTTACCTCTGTGTCCCGCCAAAACGTTTTCTCATAGTTCGAAGGGGAGAATGTTATGCCCGAACTCCTCGGCAATAAACTAATTTAGGCGTCTCGATTGCGCCTTTCGGATAACAATGTAAATGATTGCAGCGTAGGCCAATAAAACGACAAAAAGAACTTGGCATTTTTGAACTGGCTTTTCAGTGTAAAGAACGACTGCGTGGGAACACTTTTTACAATTCTTCTAATTACCGATACCGCCTTGAAAGAATTTTCGAACATTCCTCTGCTGACTGAAAAAGACTTACTGCTGAACATTTCTTTACTTGGAAAAGAATTAATTCTAAAGTCTCCTAAATCCACGTAACTCAAGATGAGTTGAGAGAAAGATCGTTATCACCCGAATTCCGTCGGAGTAAATGGTGAAGTGAAAACGCTGTTCCAGGGCTGCGGAATAGGTGAACAATGCTGTTTTTAATTCCGTTTAGTGCTCAGCTTCTTTGGCAGTGATTCTTCGTTCTGTTCCTGCTTCGTATCGTATCGACCATACTGTTCGTTCGAGTGCGCCGGAGTTCGAGTCCAGGTTGAGGCATGGGCGCCTTTGACTTATTGCACTGGCTTTATCCCTTTTCGGGAGACTGCTGATGATAGCCCATTGAATTGTTCGTTTTGTCAATGTTATAGTAAGACGCGCACGCTGACTGTTCGATTTTGACCGGATGACTGGATACGATCTGTTTTCGACTGGTATCACTTTTCCATTCCCCCATCGACCGAAATAGCTCCATTTCATCCCTCACAGGCGCTAGTCCTCTCCTTCGTTAGCCACAGCTTCCTCGAGAGCCATCTCACTTATGTAGCCCCAAAACCCACATCCTAATTCGTATTCGAAAGCCCAAAACTTTGCTCCTCTGATAGATATACACTGAAGAGCAATTGAATTAGAGACATGTGGCGCTGTGGGCGGCCCTGTAAACGGAAACGACATGACGAATGTAGCGATCCGACAATATAAGGAGTGATGCGACGGGAATCAGTAAGAGTCGGACGCAGTATGGGGAAGACGAAGGATCTAAGCGCATTTGATCGTGGGCAAATTGTTGTGGCCCGACGAATGGGTCACTCCATCGCGGAAGTCGTGCAGGCACTGGGATTTTCACGAGCCACTGTGTCACGGGTGCACCGTGAGTATATCGAATCCGGTAAAACCATCTCTGCAAGGGCCAACTGCCGTGGACAACAGCCTGTGGATGAGCGGGGTCATCGTCGGTTAGCTCGCATTGTAACAGCGGATAGGCGGGCCACAGTGCAAGAAATCCCTCGGCAATTTTTTAACGCTGGTGCACAAAAACGTGTAAGCAGCCACACCATCCAGAACCATCTCCTCGCTATGGGGTACAGAAGCCATCGTCCCACGAGGGTACCGCTGCTGACCGCACACCACAGGGTGCAAAGATTAGCATGGGCGTGGGAATATCACCACTGGACCCTAGACATGTGGAAAAATGTTGCCTGGACTGATGAGTCTAGATTCACGTTGGTACATGCGGATGGCAGGATACGAGTACGGCGCAAACCACATGAAGCGATTGATCCTTGTTGCCAGCAGGGTACTCTTCAAGTTGGTGGGGGTGGCATTCTCGTCTGGGGACTGTTTACGTGGACTGAAATGGGACCCCTGGTACGTGTGACATCGTCCCTCGTAGGTCAACGTTACCGAGATATCCTCGACGACCATTTGCTCCCGTTTGTGCGTCTTCAACATCCCACTAGGGACCTCATCCTGCAACAAGACAATGCACCGTGCCATCGCTCCCGAATTGTATCCGAATGGTTGGATGATCACTCCACCGACGTGACCTCGCTTCCTTGGCCAGCTAGGTCCCCTGACCTCAATCCCATCGAGCACATCTGGGATGCCATCGAGAGAGATGTTCGAGGCTCTGACCCCTCCATCAAATCTTCGTGAACTGTGGGAACTTGTTCAGGGGTCGTGGATCCGTATGGCTTCCCAACGCTCCCGGTGTCTTGTCGAGTCCATGCAGAGACGAATCGGTGCCGTCATCAGGGCGAAAGGTGGTGCTACACGTTACTAGACAGGTATCTCTAATTCAATTGCTGTTCAGTGTATATATATATATATATATATATATATAAATAAATAAAGTGTTCTTTCATACTCATAGCTCTTTTCCTCACCATAAAACTTTGTACGTTGGAACACACTTTCCCCCAGAGTAGACGCTCTTTATAAAATAAAGTTACAGTCGTGAACTTGGTACATGACCAATGCCAACACAAAAGCATCCCTAATAGACAGGTCTAAAAATTAAAAAAAAAGACAATTGCATCTTACGCAACAAAGCTACATATACAGGGTGTTACTACGAATAAAATACAGTTTCAACATTTTATAAAATCCAAACTATGGAAGATATTGACACTCACGTTAAACTATTTTCCAGCAAAACTCTTGAAGTTTGTTACAGCAACTTACAGATGTCCGATGAGTGTACTCTTAGACATCAGGCATGTATCTACGCGGTAGTCGAATTCTTGTGAAATACTCATTCACACATCTTCACATCTTCAGCAATAGCTGTTATAAGTTGTTTCGGACCAGCTGAATTAACAGGAAGAGGAAGGACGAAGATCTTGTTTTTGACACAGCCTCATAAAAAAAAAAAAAAAAAAGGAAAGTCATTGTGTTAGATGCATACTTCGTGGTTGCCGACATGTGAGTGATATGTTGTAGCCTGTTGCGCGGCCAATCCAGCGCTGCGCAAGATTTTCGTTGAGGAAATATCTGATGCCAAAAATGGGTTGATGTTCCATCTTGTTGGAAAATGTTGTCACTGTTGAAGCGCAGCTGAGGCATCAACCAAGTAATTAGCATCTCGACATAAGAACAACTTACTATTACAGTTTACGGGATATAGCACAGAACACATTAACCTTTGGGGAACGCCGCACATGCTCGACTGTTGCTCTAGGATTTTCAGTTTTCCATATGTAGATGTTGCACTGTTGCTCTAGGATTTTCAGTTTTCCATATGCAGATGTTGCACTGTTGCTCTAGGATTTTCAGTTTTCCATAAGCAGATGTTGCACTGTAGCTCTAAGATTTTCAGTTTTTCATAAGCTGATGCTGCACTGTGATTAGGATTTTCAGTTTTCCTTATGCAGATGCTGCACTGTGCTTAGGATTTTGTTTTCCATATGCAGATGTTGCCCTGTGCTCTAAGATTTTCAGTTTTACATATGCAGATGTTGCACTGTTGCTCAAGGATTTTCAGTTTTCCATATGCAGATATTATGTTTATTAGTTCACATATGTGGAATGTCGATTCGTCCCTGAAAATTAGACGCTCACTAAAACCATCTTCTTCAAAACGCTCTTGCATTTCTGTACAGAAATCGCGACATGCGGTTCTGTCAAAGAAAACGGTCCAAAAGTGAGCATCCTCTAGCTCTCTGTAGCTACGGTTCTAACGCGTGGAAAAGGTTTTTAAGATTTGATATTCCTTTCATTATAAAACTCACATTCCGGCTCATGCACGATCAGAACTCGTTAAAGATTAAACTGCAATCAAGAAGTAATGAGTTAAAAACCATTTAATTAAAACTACTTACAAATGGTTAGATCTTTCGGTTTCAATCTGAAGCCATCCTCAGACCAAGAGTGCATAGTGAGTGCTAGTGTACTTCTCTAAAGAAAGTCGGTTATCTGAACCATGTAGGGAGGTGTTGCCACCATTCATGTTGAACCCCCCCCCCCCAAGTAAAAGTAAAATGTCGTCCCTCTAAAATCGGTTCATAAATGGATCACACTATTTGACTTTTTTTACACATAAAAAACATCTTAGCACATGGTATATAATAGTTTTTCAAAAACAATAAGTATGAAATTAATCTAAAAAGGTCACAAGAATGTCTTCTGGGAAAAAAATTTCAACATGAATGGTGGTCCAAGAATGTCTTTTGGGAATTTTTTTTCAACATGAATGGTGGAAACACCTCTCTAGATGGTTCAGATAACAGTCACCGTACATCCTTTTGGGAAGTACTTAATCTACACACTAACACTCACTATGCACTCTTGGTCTGAGGATGGCTTCAGAGTGAAGTCAAAAGATCTAACCATTTGCAAATAATTTTAATTAAGTTGTTTTTAACTCGTTACTTTTTGATTGCAGTTTTATTTTTAACGAGTTCTGATCGCGCATGAGAGGAAATGTGAGTTTTGTAATGAATTTGTGCTGGCACAAATAACGTCTTTCGATTGATATTCCTTTTTGTCTTAGCGAAACAATAGTCCTTCGACCTAGAAAAATGCTGAGATTCCACTGAACAACAAAAATAAACTTTTTGTTTGTTACAAAGACTGCATATGCGAAATCATACAGTATTTGTCATGCTGATTACAAATCTGCTTGCTAAATTGTGCTATCGTTAATAGTTCTCGAGTAACCTGTTGTTTCAGTGTACAAATAAGTCATCATTTTGGCATGTACATACATTTCGCTACAAGCAATTAATTACCCTTACCTTAAAAAGTAGTTTTTTTAGATTTTCTTCTGTACTTTGGTTTTACTACATCCCTTTTTAGAGTCCAACAGTAATCAGCTAGCATTTTTAGGGCTTCATTTTCCTTTATTGTCTTTCATTTTTTTTGGGTTTTCATTTTCCTTTATAGCGGTTTTCTATGGTGCATATGTCCGGATGAAAACGTTCTCCGTGCTCATCGCTTACAGCTTCTAAGTTCTGTGAGGAAAAGCCCAGATACGAGTGAAGGAAATGTATTTTAAGGGACATATTGCATCCCATGGCCTTACAGTTTTCTAGAAACTCAGTAACAAGTTCGTTATAATTTTCTGCCTTCCGGTTACCTAAAAAGTTCAGTACCACATCTTTAAAGGACTTCCATACAGCAGCTTCAGTCACATTCAAAGTATCTTCAAATTTAAGATCACAAATATGTTCCCTTATTTGTGGACCAATAAAAATGTCTTGTTTAACTTTGACTTCAGATATTTTGGGGAGCTAGTTCTTTAGGAAATGCAAGGCTTCTCCATATTTATTCAATGCCTTTACAATTTTTTTTTATCAAACCCAGTTTGATATGAAGCGGAGGTAAGTACACGTTCTAAGGACTTACTAAAGGCTCAGCAACAACATTTTTTATTACCTGGAATTAAGGACTCTCTTTTCGGCCAGGTCCTTTTAATGTAATGAGAATTTCTGTCTCTACTGTTCCATTCACAGAGGAAGCAGAAGTATTTTGTGTATCCAAGTTGTAAACCAAGGAGTAAAGCTACCACTTTTAGATCGCCACAAATATTCCATGAGTGTTTTTTGTATTCTATACTTTGAAGCAACAGTTTCATATTTGCAAATGTTTATTTCATGTATGCAGCATATGCAACAAGTACTGACGGATACATGTTTCCGTTATGAAGGACACCTTTTAAGCTTATTTTTGAGGAATGTATAAAAAGTCTGAATTTTTCAGGTTTGTGTTGCTGTCATTTTGCTAAATGAAGGTCACGAACCAGATCATTTAATTATTCGTGACTTATAAGGTGAGGCACAACCAGATCACGAACCAGATCATTTAATTATTCGTGACTTATAAGCTGAGGCACAACCAGATCACGAACCAGATCATTTAATTATTCGTGACTTATAAGGTGAGGCACAACCAGATCACGAACCAGATCATTTAATTATTCGTGACTTATAAGCTGAGGCACAACCAGATCACGAACCAGATCATTTAATTATTCGTGACTTATAAGGTGAGGCACAACCAGATCACGAACCAGATCATTTAATTATTCGTGACTTGTAAGTTGTATTTCAATATCTTCTTCGCTGTGAGGATTTATTTCATCAGTATCACTATCATCTAAACTCCATGACTGTGGAAGTACAGGAACAGGAAGATCTGAACCATGAAGAACAGGTCTTAATGGCCGAAGGAATACTGGGATACTGAATAGTGTCTTTGGTCTTAGCTGTAATTCCAGATATCTTAGTGATGCAGAAGTAACAGTCTGTTGAGTGGTCTTTCGGTTCTCTCCAAACCATTGGTAACGCAAATGGTATTTGACGTGATCCCTTCAGTCAACAAAGTTACACACAAATTAGAACAAATGTGAGGCACCCAAGATTTGTCTTCATCACCCATTTTGCACTGGAAATGAAGTTCATAGAATTTTCTAATCAATGCTGTGAAATGTCGCCTTTGAGACTTAAAAGTAAATTGTCCACAAACTTAGCAGAAAGTGTTGGGATGGTTCACACAAGTACGCGGCATTTTTTAACGTACACTTTGCACAATCCACCCTACTTTTTAAAACCACGAGAAAATGCACGTTCTTCAATACCCGATTAAATGACAAAATTCTGCTTTGTTTCTCCTTCCCAGAAGGAATTGCACAACAGGAAATAATGGCGCCAGTATGTCTACTCTGAGACAGCTATCCTGACTGAAGACAGATGTCTCCGTTGGGAAATAGGGAAATCCCTTTAAGTAACACAACATTCACCCCAATAGAGAGTTACATTAAAGAAATTCGAGCCCAGAGGAGCAATTGTGACTTCATTTTTGGTTTTAGCACCCGTAAATACATACAAAACCGTTAAAGTTTTCTTTGAAACAAAACCATCGCTGTGCCGTTTTATTAACGTGTAGAAAAGTTTTAAGATTTGATATTCCTTTTCGTCTTAGCGAAACAGCAGTCCTTCGACCTAGGAAAATGCTAAGATTATTAGATCAATATATTCTGGTCTAAGTCACGGCTCGTTCGCTTTGTGGAAAGGTATGCGTGCCCCCCCCCCCATTGAGAAGCATGACAAAAATTAGGTTTTCTGTGGGAAGCAGCGAATAAATACGCGATAACCTGTTTGCAAGCATTTTGAAAAGGACAGAGGACGACGGCGACTTTCACAGTGGGAGGTGGGGTCCGTTAGCGGGGAGGAATTACCCGTTGGGAGAGGGAGGGAGGAGGGCACGGAGAGAAAGACTCCATTACTTCAGAGCATCCGGGTGTTTTCTCCGCCGCCAAAAGATAAATGACGCTTTCCTGGCGGTCACGGACAAAACTGGAGCATGGCAGTCATTTTGTCGCGATTCTGATTTATACCCGCCATCACTGGGCGCCATCTTATGGCTTTGTGCTACATACGTGCCTTCCTCTAGCGTATTATCATTAAGCAGTGGAGGGGGAAAAGGGGGGTTGGAAAGTAGAATCAACCGGCGGTAAGTAAAAGCATCTCACCTTTTAAAGTCACCACTGGTTCAAAACGACCTTCTTCAAACTGATGATGATGTAATTTTTAGTAGATGACGTCGATGACTGGGTGGAGAGTGCAATTCTTTGGCGTTATTTGGGGGCGTCGGTTACATGACAAAAGATTCTTATATATGATCACGGACATCTGAAAACCGATATAAAGCAGAATTTCTTTTCTTAAGGTTAAAAGTTAATGTTTCTTTTCAGGAAGTTTGCCTCTTCATATTGATCTTGCATGTACTTACTGTAAAATATTAAAATAATACTGCCCTTTGTTTTTTCAAAATGTTAATAATGTAGATAAAAGTTAAATGAGTGTCAAAATTTGCAGATGACAGAGACTACCTAATAATTTCAGGAGGGGGTCCCAGGGTCCAACTTCTCCGAGAGCTAAAAAAAAGAGGGAGTGAGACAGACGTAAGCTACATATACTTGTTCATATCATCATCCATTATCAATCCACTGCTGGATAAAGGTATCCCTAAATATCTTCGACAATTTTCAGCGTTGAGTATTTTTTCCCAAATCACTCGAGCATACTTTCGAATTTCCTCCATCCATCACCCATACAGTATTCTTGGGTTTTTTCTTGCCCCGTGGTATCTAATCAAATATTTTGGTTGTTCAACGGTGAGTTTATATACCAGTATGGCCAGCCCATTGCCACTTAAGGGCCTTCACTGTCATTATAATGTCATCAACTCTTGTGGTTCCTCTTATCCACATGATCATTTTCCTACCTTTCCTGGTTACACCAAGCATTCGCTTTCCCATGATTCTTTGAGTTGTCGACATCCTCTGTATGTTGTTTTTCATTACTGTCCATGACTGTTCTATAAGTAAGAACAGGAAGTATGCATTTATTAAACACTTTCCTGTTAAGACTTAATGATAAACTGCTCTTGATAATTGTACTGTTTCTCCTAAATGCTGTACAACAGAGTTTTATACCTTCCATTTATTTCTTCTTCTACGTGACTGCACAAAAAGTGTTGCTGTTATCTAACTTTACTTCCCGTCTTGTTAGGCTAATGAGATTTTGCAATTTTTTCTGCAGAATATTACATATGAAATTCATCCAGTGGATCAAAGGATGATTTCAAACGACACTGTCGTTGTCTTTATCAAAGAGTATACAAGGAATTCACTGGGCGTCGTCGTCTTGCTCAGAGAGTTCAGAAAAAAATCATCAAGAGACGTTGTCTTGTTCAGAGAATCCACAAAGTCCACGGGGAACGTTATGTCTAGCTCAAATTTTCCACAAAGAGTCCACGGGGATGCGTTGTCTTGCTCAAATGGTCCACGGGGATGCGTTGTCTTGCTCAAATGGTCCACGGGGCTGCGTTGTTTTGCTCAAAAAGTCCACGTGGCTACGTTGTCTTGCTCAAACGGTCAACGGGGCTGCATTGTCTTGATCAAATGGTCCACGGGGCTGCGTTGTCTTGCTCAAAGTTGTTCTTTTAAATTGTACTGTTTCTCCTAAATGTTCTACAACCGAGTTTTATAAATCATATTTGTCCTTCTCCTATGTAGTTGCGTAGAAGAATAATAAGGAATAAATAGGCTGGGTTGTTTTGCTCAGAGTCTATGGGACTGCGTTGTATTGCTCAAAGAGTACAAAAGGCTGCGTTGTCTTGCTCAAAGAGAACAAGAGGGGGCGTTGTCTTACTCAAAAGGTCTACTGAGCTGCCTTGCCTTTCTCTAAGAGTCTACGTAGGGTTCACGCGGCGAGGTGTCTTTATCAAAGAGTCTACATAGGGTCCACGCGGGGAGGTGTCTTTATCAAAGAGTTCACAAAAGGTCATCGAGAAGGCTTTGTCTTCCTTGAAAATTCGAAGGGGCGGCGTTGTCTTGCTTAGATAAAACTTTCACATTTCAATGGTTGAAAAATCTTCAGCTTTATTCAGTAATCAAGAGATTCTTCCTTGTGATTAAAGACCGCCATTATCGCAATCCGAAACTTATAGGAAACGCATAATGAAAGTAGCTGCTGCTGATGATGACACTCGTGTAGAATGTTTGAAAAAGCCAACAAAACCAGAGAACGCATTTCAGCCGGTTGCTTTCTCCTTACATCAAGACAGTGCCTTTACAGACTCGACCTCGAAGCTAAGATTTTACTTCAAGAGCTAAGTGTTAAATACTGCCTAATCTAGGGCTCTATATACTCCACCTTATTACAAGTACCAACCGGAAACTATTCTCAAAAATCAAAATTACATCATATACTGGGACAAACTTATCATTACAAATAGGACCACAAGTCACTAGACATTGTAATTGTTGACAAAAACAACAACAACTGAAGACACAATTAATAGCTGTAGCGGTTTCACTTACGGAAAACAACCAAAGATGCGTATCTGAGAAAGTCTGGAAATATGAACTCTAGCAGATGTTTTGCTAGTGGAATGGAGGGAAATTCTGGTACAGGCCTATCGACATCTTCTAGAAAGCTCGCTTAGAAGGGCTACTGCAGACATAAGTTAAAGGTGTGCAACGTGTGTACTGATATTTCTGTTAACACACTTACATAATCTTGTTTCCGTTAGCCGTAGGTATCCGGATACATAGTGCAGATATTGAGGATTTCTCTTGAAGCAGATATAAATTTTGCCTAATTTGTCAAGAATGACAATTTTGTGAGCACATTTGGATATCCGCAGGCTGTGGAAGAAATATTTTATAACGAAGAAGAGGAGGCGGTGGAGGAGAAAGACAGAGGACATAACAACAAAAACAAATCCAGTTTCCAGGTTTGGTGAGAGAATTAAGGCTTTGGAAGTGCTGTAAAAGCATTTATCTTTTTTCAGTGTGAACACTAGAACTCCTACGGATGTAAATGCCTTCAACTGAGACCCTCTGAATGCTAGAAACTCCTGCCAGATGACTCGGACAACTCCGCTATGCTACTTTGACGAAAGCCTTTTAGTATTTTAATCTATTTATTACACGTGGAGCTGGTAAAATAAGTTATTTAATAGGTTTGTTAATTTACGTTAAGCTTTTGGCTTAAAATTTCAATCTTAACTTGAAACTTAACGCTTAGTTTAGCTGATTCGAAAATCCATTTCACTTGCATATCCGGATGAGTCTGTTGTTTTTAGTTGAACATTTTAGTTACACGCACGCACAGAGGGGCAAGCACCTCCTACCCACATATGTATAATATTACTATATATAAACCACAAATAGACACTGGCGGAAAGTGAAAAAAGAACACCAAGAAGGAATTGGCAGATGATCATGAAATTTACATATGTTAATGGGGTCGAGTTTACGTAGGTGTGATGTTAATTTCGGGACCAACCGGTGAGCACTTACGCCACAACATGGCATAATATGCAAATTATCGTCGGTGATATTTAAGGAATACGGCGAAGTGAATGTAATCAGTCGTCGGCGTACGGACACGCGCGAAGACCCTGAAGAAGCTCCAATGCCTGGACATGGAAGACGTGTACGATTTCAGCAGTTATCGGACTTTGAGCGCAGTCGTCTAGTCGGACTTCGCCAGGCCGGGTGATCGTATCGTCGTATTGCGGAGCGAATTGGACGGGAAGTATCGGTGGTGGTACGATGGTGGCGTAGATGGTCCGAGGAACATTCCCAAACGAGAAGACGTGGAACCGGGAGTCAAAGACGGACTGATGAGCGGACCGATCGACGCATATGAAGAACGTCGTTGTCAAGCAGAACATCCATTGCGACGCAAATCCGAGCTACCGTTCCACCTGAGGTGACTGTGCGAACAATCCGCAACCGTCTACTGGATGCAGGACTACGTGCACGTGTGCCTCTGGCATGTGTACCTCTGACTCCAGCCCACCGTCAGGAACGGCTGCAGTGGTGTCGCCAACGTCTACACTAGAGAACGCAATGGTGATCTGCCGTGTTCAGCGATGAAAGCAGATTCTGCTTGGGTGCCTCCGATGGCCGAACGCATGTTCTCAGACGCACAGGGGAGCGTCTGCACCCTTCTTGCATCCGCCAGCGACACACAGGGCCTACACCTGGTGTGGGGAGCGATCAGCTATCACTCCCGTACGCAACTAGTGTTTGTACCGGGTACGTTAAACAGCACCTCCTACATCAACAATATCATTCAGCCCGTTGTTGTGCCATTTGTAAGGTCGGTCCATCGTTGTGTTATCCAGTAAGATAACGTACGCCCACACACGCACGTGCAACGCAACATGCACTTCAGGGTGTGAGACAACTTTCATGGCCTGCACGTTCACCGGATTTGTCCCCCATTGAGCACGTGTGGGATTTTATGGGACAACGACTTATCCGGTCTCCACGGCCAACCACGACCATCCCCGATTTACGCGTCCAGGTTGAGGATGCTTGGAACTCAATACCCCAAACTTACATCCAACATCTGTACGACAGACTCCATGCCAGAATTGCACAGTGTGACGCAGTTCATGGCGGTTCAACCTCGTACTAACCATGTTACATGGAAATGTTATTTTTCAGTTTACTAGCAAATACAGCTGTATTTTGCCATAATGTTTTGATCACGTTATCCTCTGTATTCCGTTATTATGATGTATAAATTTCGTTGGCATCAGACGTCTCCTTCTTGGTGTTCTTTTTTCACTTTCCGCCAGTGTATATATAACACAAAATCACTAATAACGCAAAATCCGCATGGCAGAAATTAATTACAGTTGCTACGGACATGTGGAGAGCTGGTAGAGGGTGAATCAAAAGTTTTGCAATATTTGCATAAACGCATGTGCTGCGGCAGGTATGTCACGTGTTTAAACTAGTTAAAGTCGCGCACTGCAGTCAGTCGAAAGGGATATAAAATGGTAGTCGTTGCTTTGATCAGTATTGCATGTCGTCGTTCTGTCAGTGGTTGGAACGCCTAAAAGATGAACAGCTACAACCGGATAATTAAGAAACTTTTGCTTTACGAGTTTGAACTCTGATGTAACACTGCTCAAACAACACGAAACATTTTTCATGCGAAAGGGGAACGTTCCGTGGACCACAGCACCGCAACCAGATGGTTCAAGAAATTTCGCTCAGGTGACACAAACCACGACGATCAGCCAAAGTCAGGTAGGCCGCGAACCGTGGATTCGGAGGCCGTGGAGGCAAATCCGACATCCATCAATCGGAGATTATCAGGCTAGCTAGACATATCACAGACCACCGTGGTTCGTCACCTTCATGACCTCTGCAAGGCCTACAGGAGCTACCGCATTGTCCCTAACGAACTGACGCCAGCCGAAGCAAACCGCCGAGTGGAAGGGCGCACGAAACTCCAAGTAAACCCGCACGACGTTACGTTTCATCAAGAGAATTGTTACGTGCGATGAAAAGTGGGTATTTCCGTAATCCTAACACACAATGGCAGTGGTTGAGCCTGGGACAGCTTCCTGGACCTGTTACTAAACGTGTGAGCTCAGAGCACAAGGTGATGCTCTGCGTCTGGTGGAAGTTCGAGGGGATAATCCATTACGAATTGGTTCCAGACGGTCGGGCCATCAATGCCAACCTCTGCTCTGAACAGCTGGAGTGGATGTATGCCGCTTTGGAGGAGAAGTTCCCGGCACTGGTGAACAGTAAGCGTGCTGTCTAATAGCAGGACAACGCTAGGCCTCATACTGGCAGAACGACCCTGGCAAAATTCCAGGAACTTGATGGCATCGACCTGATGCCACACCCAGCATATAGTCCGGATCTTGCCCCATCGGATTATTACTTGTTCCGGTCCATGGCTCACTTCCAACGCGGGCGACACTTCAACAACCAGGAGGAGGTGGCAGCTGTGGTGAAGGAGTTCTTCGCATCGAAGGACAAGAACTAATACACACGCGGAATAGAAAACCTGGCAGACAGATGGCTAAAGACGGTGCAACACGATGGCCTATAATTTGAATGCTAGTCAGCTTTCGTCGTAAAGGTGCGCATAAAAACATAAAGTGATCCAAATATTGCAAAACTTTCGACTCTCTCTCTGTACGTATATCGATAACGCAGCAATCCGCAACTGAAAAGGAATGTCATCACCGCATGCGGAGGAAGCATGAGCATGACAGTATTGCAGTCCAAAAGTGATGCAGCAAATGGCGCGGATAACAAGGAGAATGATTACCCCGAACAACGATACAATCGCACTCTTTAACAAGGAGTGTGATTACCCCGAACAATGATACAGCTGGCACAACGAACCCTTATTCTGTTTACAAAGCTGCGAATGAGAATGTGCCAGTCCTACACCAAGGCTCGTCGAAGTCCCGGGTGGGTTCTGCGAAGGAACAACATGTGTCACGACATCTTGCTACCTCAGCTTGCGATTGCTCTGCTTCTAATCTACCGATCGCTCTCCACCGTAAAGAGCCTTCAAAGCGATGGTGCGTAGCCATTCTTCCACTAACAGTCAACCTTAGGCTTCAATTGCCGCACCGCTCTCAGAACTTTTATCAGGGTCACGTGCCTGCCAGCTCGATGACGTAAGGTCGTAATTTGCATATTTTCATAGGAGCTAATACAATGATTCCTGGGTGCGCCGACTTAACGTTCAACCTTACCCATGACTCTGAAAAATCTTGACAGTCGGTCATCTTGTTTTAGGCATATTCTCGAATTGATATTTATCACGTTAATTTTGGGCACCAGTGTATATTTTTAGTCTGTCGCATATCTAAGAATGCACCCAATCACTCATCTAACATTGCACACTGAACTCTTATCTCAGTTGCCCCCGTGGCGCAATGGTCTAAGAAATGGCTTCTGACCATTCGTCCGAGATGGGTTCGAGTACTGGTGAGGCATGGATGCTGTTTGTCTTACGGTACCGACTCTCTCCCTTCCCTGGAACCAATGGCCGTACAATAGGGCCATGCGACTGCTTATAGCCCATTGAGTTGCTCACGGTGGTAGTTAAGCCCCCAATAAAAATAAACAAAAACGAACTCTCATCTCACAAGGGACCCTTACGATTTTGTGAATTCGATCGGTGAAATGCTTATGATCATTGGTTTAAGGTGGTTCCACCTAAAATCTCTGCCTTATGTTTCCAATGGTAAAACTTCTGTACATATTTTCTTCGCAAATATTGTATTCCCAAGGATGAAAATTTGCACATCGATAAAACTAACTTTAAGTTATAGGATGGGATGCTTACTACTCGCTAAAACATAACCATAATTAAGTAATTCAACATTTGTTTGTCTAATGACGTCATCAATGTACATGTCGCGCCATCTATTAACAGGTCTGAACATTACTCAATGAAAAATGATTGATTTTTAATATAATTATGGTTATGTTTTAGCAAGTATTAAGTATCCCCTGCTATAACTTAGTTAGTTTTGCCGCCCGGTGGCGCAGTGGTCTAAGCGATGGCCTTTGATCGTTCGAATCCCGGTGAGGCATGGATGTTGTTTGTCTTACAGCACTGGTTCTCTCCCTTCCCTGGAACCAGTGACACTAAATTAGGGACGGGCGACTGCTTATAGCCCATTGAGTTGCTCACGGTGGTCGTTAAACCTTCAATCAAAAAAAAAAAGTTAGTTTTATCGATGTGCAAATTTTCATAATTGGGAATGCGCTAATTCCGAAGAAAATATGTACATAAGTTTTACCATTGGAAACATAAGGCAAAGATTTTAGGTGGAACCACCTTAAGCACCTAAAGAAACGCAGGAAAGAAGGATTTTTATCGACGGACCGTAAATATGTAGATAAATCAGTTCAAAGTTCGACGAAATTTTTCTTTTGATTTGTCTTTTTAGCCACTGGAGGCGCTGCAGTCAACACGAACTGCAGAGACTGCGCTACAGTTCTTCAAATGAGCTCACCGTTCCTCCAATTTTTGTCTGAACCACACAATCATCCTTACGGTACACAATAGTTGCAATTAAACATATACATGTCCGCAATTAAACATATACATGTCTCACTATTTAGTCTTTGGTCGTTTTTTTTTTTTTTTTATCAATTGCATGTTCGCTCCTGAGGTATTTGCATCAAGAGTTTCATCAGGATCGAAATATTCTCTCGGGGTTCTTCGTCATTTTTGGTAAGTAGTGTATATACGTTTGCTGTTACTGTGACTTCTAATTAGCTTACATATTCTTGTTCATAGAAAGACTGAATCCCCGTTAGGACGTCGTAATGGTGTATCACAGGATTTTGTACAACCATTTTCTTTAAAACATGCATTCTATTATAATAAAGGAAATATGCATATGAGAAAACAAGAGTTTCTTGGTATGGCAAGCATTTAATGGAAACTTCAATTTAATGAAACAAAAATTACCCCCTTTCCCCACCCAGAGATTCCTTAAAGCAAAGCTTTACTGTGTATTCTTTGTCCTGACACAGCTATGGTTTTCTGTGAGGCTGGCTTTCTCCGCGATCAGCAGATCGTAAGGTCCGGATTTTAGTTGCATTTGTCTGCGATCGGCTGTTTCACTTAAATTAAAGATAAGTGTAAAGATGTTACCGCTTAAATTAAAGATAGGTGTAAAGATAGTTCAGTGAAAAATTTCGGTGATCTATGCTATTTGCGAGGCGCTTAGCGCCGGGAGTCGTGGCTAACGCCAAGCGTAGGAAATTATGCAACGATATTGTTACTCGTCTCTTCAATCCTTTGTCATTTTAATCTCAAGGGCGGTGGAGCTCCCGAAGATATTTAAATGAGAAAGTTGTCTCGTTTTGCGGGTGTGAGTTTCTTCTTCGTTTCTTAATACTGCAAGAGGAAATCATTTATTCGTAATTACATGTACTAAACAAATAAAATACCTGCTATTAGCCGGTTTTCTCTGCAGTGAGATCACACTGAGAAGATTTCTTTCTTGCAAGATAAATAAACTTTAATTAGAGGATAATAACGTGCTAAAATAGACGCTTTATAAATGTATCTGTAATTTCGCATAATGAACGCCCATTAATATGAATTTTCCCCCTTCAACATTATGGTTGCTCTACCAATTCCCTTTGTATTGCCTTTAACTAATTCAAATTAAAATGGTTCGCAATACACCATGCAAACGCAGACAGGAAATAATTTAATTTCTATCAGCGGTTCGGTTTTTGTTCTTCTACCGGTTTTTTTTCAACAAGAATGGGAGAGAGAGAGAGAGAGGTCTCTCTAACGTACTTATATGTGCTCCAGAGAGATGAATATTTGATAGGATAGATTTAACGGAGGATGATAAAGAATTATGAAATAATTGGACCGTCAAATTTCATCATTTTCCCAAAAGAAAAGGATTCGTACGGAAGAGGCTTAAGGGGTGGGTGGGTGAAAAAGGTCCTTTGCTGAAAAATGCAATTAAGTAATGCGAAGGTAAATTGCTGCACTAATTATAAAGATCAGAAAAGCCTCCCTTTTTATTTTAAATTTAGCGAGTGTTTTCGACAATTTCTAAAATATTTACTGCCTATAAAAGTTTGACAGATGCGAAATGGATTTTATGATTAAAGTTTCTGGCATATTGAACGTTTTTTTTTTCTATTTTTTTCTTCTTATTTTCGAAGTTCTGCAGGCCATTAAAGATAAGAGCCATTCCTAGTGAGCTAATAACTAAGGTTCGGAAAAATTCTCAATTCTTTTAGAATTTAAACAACATAACGACTAATGATGCAAGTTAAAGGACCCCTCTTAAAGTTAAAATATCGAGAAATATTTATTAAAACTCTAAATTCCTTTCATTCTCGCATAAATTTAGAAAAATACGAATTTTAAGGTACTTACCTACAGCAAAATCAACGTTTTATGGGTCGTTAGTTTATTTTAATATTTACAAGGCGATAGCTCCTTTGCACGTTGATGAAAGAGACTGAACACGTACTTCTGAAATAAAAATGCTCCTTTTGGAATCCCAATTATCGAAGTTGTTTTCACTAAAAGAGACTTTATGAGTTCCCACAGTGCACGTGGGGGAAAGGGTTACCCACAAATACGTGGACTTCGCAGCAGGGACGTTGCTAGACTTCGAAATTAGGATGGGCGACAAGTGGGCTGCCATTATTTTTGGTGGGGGCAAGTTTGATATTAACTATGTTTACGAAACACTGAAAGAAATAATTTTTAAGGTTTTTCCCTACCAGCTGCAAAGGAATTTGTGCAATCCCCACTCCCCTTAATTTAGACACACACACACACACACACACACACGAATCTGGCTAGTTACACTCCGGGAGTAAGACACATGTGATACCAGAATGCCGCCTTCAACTTTTAGCTTGCTCTGAATGCATTGTCTTAATTGCTTTTCAAAATGTTGCATTTCTGCTTACAAAAAGAGTACTGTATTAGGACAATTTATTTAAAGAAAAATCTCGTTTTTGTTTATCTAATACATATTTTTTGCGCCGTGCCTTGCACTCCTAACCTACAAAGTAGTCGTCTGCCACTTCGTGCGCTCTCACTGTTCCTGAGTAGTCGTAAGAGCGATAGGGTACATTAAGGCTACACTTTTCGTGTTGTAATCCCCTATTTTTGTAAAGAAAACAAACAGCAGAGCAATTTGTAGTGACCCCCACAGTGAATTTCTATCCACCCTCTTCGTTTAACCATACAAACCTGAAAAAGAGGAACTGGAAGAGTGGAGAACAATTGAATTTTCAAGGATGCTATTTTTTTTTTTTTTTTTGATTGGAGGTTTAACGACCACCGTGAGCAACTCAATGGGCTATAAGCAGTCGCCCGTCCCTAATTTAGGGTCACTGGTTCCAGGGAAGGGAGAGAGCCAGTGCCGTAAGACAAACACAACATCCATGCCTCACCGGGATTCGAACCCGGACCCCTTCGGACGAATGATCAGAGGCCAACGCCTTAGACCACTGCGCCACCGGGGCGGCGATGCTATTTTGATAACCTTTCTACGGAGACGTAAACAACGGACTTCCTAGGGGAAAATACATAGGGCTACATGAAGTAAAATGCAAAACTTATTATTACTTGGAGAGTTCAGATTATATTTTAAAGTTAAATATATTGAAAATGGCACATTTTGAACTGGGTGGGCGGCAGGGCTTGCAAGACAAATTTCAGGGTTGGCTCAAGCTCACCCTTGCATCTCCTTGGCGACGTCCCCGCTCCGCAGAATTACCAAACGAAACTTCAAAATTATTTCACTGGATAAATAGATAAAGTTCTTACATAATAAGAGAACATGTATAAGGAAAATGTTACAGTATTCGTCGCCTTCAAAATTGGCCGAAGACAATTATTGGGTTGGGGAATACGTAATGTCGTTTTTTTCAAACGCTTGAAAACTTTATTTCGCAACAACAAAAACATAACAATTTAAACAATGTTTTTGCCACTAGTATTTACAACTGTTTCCCATCGTTCAACAAGTTGTTCGATGCCTCGGCGATAGAATATCTGCTGGTCGTTACCCGAAGAAGTCGTTAAACCACGTCCGCAATTCCACGTCATCATTGAACGACACGCCGCGCAAATTGTTGGAAAGCGATCGAAACAGATGAAAATCGGATGGAACCAAATCTAGAGAATAGGTTGGGTGCGGCAGAACTTCCCAATTGAGTGCTTGATGGCGGTTTTGGTCATATTAGCGATGTGGGGCCTAGCGTTGTCGTGTTGCAGCAGAACACCGTATCGCCGATCGGGTCGCTTTTGTTGCATTGCTTCGTGGAGTCGATGCAGTTGTTGAACATAGAAGTCCGCGTTGACCGTCTCATTGTTCCGAAGAAGTTCTTAGCGGATGATGCCCTGCCAATCCCACCAGACACACAACATCGTCTTCCGAGGATGCAACTTTTGTTTTGCTCGCGGCGTTCCGTGTTTCGTGGGACTGAGCCATTCTTTTCACTGCTTCATGTTGGCGTACAGACACCATTTTTGTCGCCGGTAACGATGCGGTACAGAAATCTTTCCTTGTGACCACGAGTAGCCCTGTGACACGCAAACAACCGGCAGCAATTGTGGAACATTGATTTCTGTTGTTGTCGTTCAAAACGTGCGGAACCCAAGCGCCGAGCTTTTGAACTTTCCCCATCGCATGAAGATGATTCACGACTGTCTTCTGATCACAGTTCATTTGCTCAGCCAATTCTCTGGTCGATTGACGCGGGTTTTCGTGCAGCATCTGGTTGAATTACTCTTCCTCGAATTCGACCGGGGCGATCCATGTCCTTAAGGTCGAAATTAACGGATTTAAAGCGCGAAAACCACCCTAAAGCCATCCTTTCAGTCACAGCATCTTCACCGTAGACAGCACAAATCTCGCGAGCAGTTTTCGTGGCTTTGGTCCCTCGATTAAACGCGAAGAGCAGCAGATGTCAGTTATGCTCCTTTTTGTCCACTTGACATTCCATTTTAATGACCTGAAAACCAAATAAAATTAAATCAAATCACACACACTGGCATGTAGAACGAACACGTATCTATCGCATAGTATATCACATGTTGCCACATTATTTTATTTTGGACACAAATGGAGCAGTGGAAAAAAACAGTCATTACTTATTCCTCAATTTACTTATTTCGCATTACGAAGATTAATTACACAAGCAAACTTTGGAAGGACTCGAGAAAACTGTCCCGTTGTGATGGTATTTGGTTCTGCGCTGTCATTCTCCAGAATATCATCATATCCAACCGTTCTCAATCCACTACTAGATGAAGGTATTCCCATGTCTCTTCTGCAACTCTCTGTCTTGAGCAATACTTTCTCGTGAAATTGAAACGCGACATACCTTTGAATTTCATTCACCCATATCTCACGTGGTTTTCTTCTGGGTCCTTTCCCGTCCCTTAGTATCCTGTCTAGTATTTCTATTGACTAACGGTGGTCAGTTCTTCTAGCAATATGTCCAGCCCATTGCCAATAGAGTTTCCTTACTTTGGTTATGATGTCATCTATTCTTATCATTTTCCTGATCCATGAATTCCCTTTCCTATATTTTTCTTGTTTACACCAAACAACCGGAATTGTCAAAAACACTGTGAAATATACAGTATGTACTCCCAATTTTAGTTTCAACTTGGGAAGCAGAAAAAGCTCTTACGAGGAGCAATGAGAGAGTGTGCATTATGCCCTGCCTGTGATGTAGAAACGTCCACACCTTAATTGCTGTGTGAGTAGGAACATTATCATGAAAAATCCGTCAACCAAGTCTATGGTAATTATGGATCTAGTCGATCCCTTGATCATACATAACTTATTTGCTAGATTTACCAGTGTTAATTGATGGTCACTTGCTAATAAATTTTGCACTTTGTTCACTAGTTCGATATGAATGAAACTTGTAGATTTCTTATTCAAATTTAACTAACTTGCCAGCATTTTCAACGTCAATCGATTGTCACTTGCAAGTGATTTTCGCACTTTTTCCACCAGTTCGGGATGAATGGAACGTGTAGGATACTTATTCAGATTTAAATATTTTCCCAGCACTTTCAACGCCAATCGGTGGTCATTGCACCGATTAACGTTGAAATACCTCAACGCGAATATTTCAATATTTTCAACGTCCGTTGGTAGTCCCTTGCTAGTGATTTCCGCACTTTGGCCACCAGTTTGGGATGAACAGAACTTGTAGGTTCCTTGTTCAGATTTAACCCTCTTGCTAGCCTTTTCAATGTCAATCGATGGTCACTTGCTCATGAATTCCGCACTAAATATCAATCGGTGGTCACTTGCTTATGAATCTGCAGTTTGTCCACCAATACGGGACTTCAGGTTGCTTCTGGTCTTCCATTTCGAAAATAGTCTTCTGAATTCTCTTTTTGAATCGTTTAAACAATAAAAAAGTTTGAGCTCGGAACAGAACCTCAACAAAACAAGCTGATCATAGCATTACGTGTGTTTCAGCGGGACCTTTATCCAGCTCTACACGAAACTTGATGTTAATCCGTTGTTCCATTCTTTAATGTTTGACGGTGATAAGCACAAAGAACATCCATACACAAAAAAGCAGCTGTGAAGATCCGCGTAGGGCTAGCAGGACTACCAAGGTTATAATTTTATGCTTTCTTAGCTTCTTCTCCAGGAGTGATACCCGTGTTTGATGTACAGTATATGCAGTATATATATATCTATCATCATCATCATCATTAACCATTATCAATCCACTGCTGGACGAAGGTCTCCCCAAGTTTCCTCCACAACGGTCTGTCTTGTGCCAGTCTCCTCCTTGTCACTCCCGCATACTTTCAAATTTCATCCACCCATCTCCCATGTGGTCTTCTTCTGGGTCTTTTCCTGTCCCTTGGAATCCAATCTAAAATTTCGGCTGTCCATCGATGGTCTGCCCTTCTGGCAGTATGTCCAGCCTATTGCCATTTCAGGGATTTTACTCTGATCATGATGTCTTCCACTCTTGTCATTTTTCGGATCCACGAGTTCCTCTTCTTATCTCTCCTGGTTAAACCAAGCATGCACCTCTCCATGCTGCTTTGAGTTGTCTGCAGCCTTTGTATGTCTATTTTAGTTAAGGTCCACGTCTCTGCACCATACGTAAGCACTGGAAGAATGCATTGATCAAACACTTTTCTTTTAAGACATAATGGCATATTGCTCTTGAAAATTATGCTGTTTCTTCCAAAAGCTCTCCAGGCAAGTTTTGTACGCCGATTAATTTCTTCATCAATGTGACCCTCACTTGATATCTGCTGTCCAAGATAAACGTACGTGTCTGTTATCTCCAGCTTTTCTCCATCAATCGATAAATCTTCATTTCTTGAAAAAGCATTGAACATCACTTTTGTCTTCTGAAAGTTCATTTTTAATTCCACTTCTTTACTCTTGTCAGCAAGTTCCTGAATCATACTCTGCAGCTCTGATGGGGTAGTTGCAAAAATGACTACGTCATCAGCAAAACGAAGATGGGTTAAATAATCACCATTAATCTTTATCCCTTTGTTTTCCCAGTTCAGTGATTGAAAGACTGTAACGTACCAGGAGATGTGACGTACCAGCCAGAAGGACGCACACGACATAAAGGCAGATAGCAATTAGAATCAATGTCCGCGTAGCTCAATTGGTAGAGCAACTTATTCCGGAATGAGGGGACCCGGGTTCGAACCCCGGCGCGGATAAAAATGACGGAGAAATTCACTTCGTCATAAGACATTTTCCAACGTGGCATTAAAGAGCTTCGGAGATATGGTGTCACCTTGTCTCACTCCCTTTCCAATTTTTATGTGTGTTGTATTTTCAAACAGCCAAATCTTTGCACTTGCATTTTCATAGATGCTATTAATAATATTAATGTATGCATCTTCAATACCGCAGGATTTCAGAGCCATTGTAACTGCTGATGGTTTCACCGAATCAAAGGCTTTTTCGTAATCGATAAAAGCCATGCACAATGGAATGTTCATATTCCCTCGCTCTTTCAATTAGTTCTCTCAGTACGTGGATATAATCTATTGTGCTGTAGCCACTCCTGAATCCAGCTTGTTCTCTCGGTTGAGCCATGTCCAGTGTTACCTTCAAACAGTGTGAAAGAACTTTAGTGGAGATTTTATAAACCACTGATAGGAGGCTGATAGGTCTGTAGTTCCTGAGATCCTGAATGTCAGCTTTTTTATGTGGCAGGATCATTGTAGCGTTGTTCCAATCCTCAGGAATCTTTGCTTCATTAAGGCATCGAGTGAAAATTTGGGTGAGTACTATTTTGATTTCTCCACTTGCTTCTTGTATGATGTCTACAGTAATTCCATCTTCTCCTGGAGCTTTTCCCCGCTTCATGTTCTTGATTGCATGTACAACTTCTGCTGGGAGGACTGGAAGGACTCTGGTACTGGCACCTTTCATGATGTCTGGAGTACATGTATCATCCCTTTCATATAATTTGGAGTAGAAATCTTTCACTTTTGTCAAAATTTCGCCTTTATTTCTTGTTACAGAACCATCTTCTTTTCTCAGTGCCATAATCTGTTTTCTTCCCTTACTGAGAATGTCCGTTTGCTATCTTTAGGCTTTGGTTGTTTTCAATTGCTATCCTCACTAGTTCACAGTTGAATTTCCTTACGTCTTCAGTGATACTTTTTCGTACTGTCTTGCATAGCTCTATATATTCCACTTTGGAAGTCACATATTCTTTAGTTGTCTTCATCTCTCTTCTTTTTGCGTCAACATTTTGGTTTTTCCTGATAATTTGTTCACATGCAACTTGTTCTTAGACCCAGCTAATTTTGTTGCTGTTTCCATAAGAGCTTTGATTACTTTTCTGTTAACTTCAGAAATATCCACGTCTTCCAATGTTAGGCCTTCTAATGCAGAGAATCTGTTCTTCAGTTCCAACTTGAAGATATTATGGTGTTTTTTAAGGTTGGTTATGTCAATACATTTTGTTTGTCTTATGAGCTTGCCACGTTCGAGTTTAGTGTTGAGGTGCATCTTACATCTCACCAATCTATGGTCACTACCTGTGTTGAACTTGTTTAGCACACTGCAGTCTTCTATGACGAATTTTTTGTTACACATAATAAAATCATTTTCACTTGTCGTCCCATTTGGGTATATATATATATATATTTTAGCTCGATCTCATTTTGCATTTTACCTCATTGTATAAATGCAAATCTTCCAGCTTTCGTTGGCCATCATCTAAATGATGTCACTTGTGGAAATTTTGAATTTTCATTCTTTTAGATAAAGTTCTCCTCAAAAGCTCTCCGTCTCTTTTCGTCGAATCAAACGGTTATTGCATTTGATTAATTTCAAATTGCATTCTGTATTTATTAAAATGTCAGCCAATTTATTTCTTCTTAAAAGCAAACTTTTGCTTTATACTAGTTTCTCCCAAATAGTGCCATTTCATTCGACATGTGAAAACACTTTATTTTTATTTTTCATGTTGACAAAACGGCTGTTTGTTCATCGAGATCAACTGCAATTTTCTTACTCAGTCAAATTTCTTCAGATTTACAGTCAAGTCTCTTCGTTTTAAGACAATTATTTCAATCTGCCATTTCCAACAAATTCATATTCCGATCTTTTTTTTATTTTGCCTGCTTGAGCGACGTCACTATACTTCCGGCAGAAGAATGATAATTTCTGTTGAACTCTGACACTGTGCTCTTCGAATAACGTGTGACATACTATGTCAATAAACAGAGTTTTTCGTTCCAAACTACTATAGAAATGATAAACTGCATTTTTCCAGACTACCGTGAGGAAGAACGTTTTCTTTATTTTTTTCCGTGTTAACGTATCCGATTTCTGACAGAAAAATTCACACACAAAGGAACTTTAATGTTAACAATACTTGAAAACAGACTGATTACAAATCAGCCAGAAAAATGTGGGTACGAGGCTTAAAAGAATATGTTTCTATACTTTTAAAAATCCGAGATACTAAATTCTTTCGACAATTTTGGATCGCTTATGCTTCCCTGGAAGCAGTGGCCAAGAATTCAGGGACGGGCGACTGCTTCTACCCGGTGTCACGTCAATTCGTCGTGCTCAATTCATCGCCGACTCAGTTCGTCGAGTGCAAATTCGTCGCAGTTACCAATTCATCGCGTGTCAACTCGTCGCAGTTACCAATTCATTGTGAGCAAATTCGTCGACTACTCAATTTGTCGTAGACGAATTCGTCGCGTTTCGGCCCCCTCAATGAAATTCTTAGGAGTTTGCAAGAGGTTTTTGCGCTCTTCAACCTGAAAAAGTCCTTCGGGAGATGGTTGTGCTGAGGGCTGCCATTACGATTTTGAATGTTGCATAACTTGAGGATCTTTCATGCTCCATGTGACATGTCTCCTCCTTTCTGGGGCGGCCCCGGTGAAGTCCTTTTGAGGGATACAGTGGTTCAGGAGGGTGGAGGTCCTCTACCCCTCGGTTGCTCTTGCACTATTAAATTTAATTCTTGTACTTATATTGGTTGTAATTGCAGTTTAAATATAACAAGTGTCCTTTACATTGTTCTGCAGGTCCATGGCACCTAGGCGAACCTCGGTGTCTTTGAGTCCCACGGGGATCGCACGGCGGACATTTGTGTAAGCCTAACAAAAATGATTTGTCCGCATTTTTCGTGTTTACTGTTGTATCGAGTAGCAGACTCTACTTTGGGGTATGCCCTTCTCCAAGAAATTTGGTGAAGTCTGTAAGAGGGACCAGAGGTACTTTGGTTGGGTGGGGCTGCCCCTAACTTCTGTAATTTTATATTCTGGACCGCTAGAGTAGGTCAGTGTATCCGGAGTGTTCCCCTGAAGCGTCCGCGAGGTTAGCGAGCTATAGCCCCCCCCGAAATATTAAAACAAACGTAGAGCTGTAAACATTGGCACATATATGACGATTCTGTACACGACCACGAATTTTCGGGAGGGTGAGTTGAATTCATCCCCTCACCCAGGTTTCTAAGAGCGGAGACAAGGTATTCAAGGTAAGTTATGCTTCCAATTTTCATGATTCATGTTGTGTTGAGTGGCAGACTCTACCGGTGGCGGTCATAATGTCGACACCATAAGGTCGACAGTTCAAAATCACTGTCATAATGTCGACAGCCAAAAGGTAGACACGGTCATAATGTCGACAGGGTCCAGAAAATGTCCGCATGGTACTCTTAGACCGTAGACGGTTTTTGGAAGGGGTCGGAGCGCGGATTCAAGGGGCCCCCATACAAAATTTTCGTAAAATCTGCAGTTTTCAATTTAGAACCACCAAATTTAGTATATCCTCTTATGGTACTCTAACTTGGACGGTAGACGGTTTTTGGAAAGGGATCGGGTCAAGGGGCCCCATACAAAATTTTCGTGAAAAGTTTCATTTTTTACTTTTAAGAACTGCAACACAATTCAGCACTCCAATACCCGATCTACGGTCTAAGTTAGAGACAGTTGATAACAATAAAGTGCAAAAATATCCATTTAATGGTGTGTATACTGTCTCTAACTTAGACCGTAAATCGAGTTCTAGAGTGCTGAATTATATTGCAGTTCTCAAAAGTAAAAAAATGCACTTTTTGCGAAACTTTTGAATGAGGGCTTGACTTTGGGCCCTGACCCCTTCCAAAAACAGTTTACGGTCTAAGTTAGAGTACGATTAGATAGTATATAAAATTTGGTGGTTCTAAATTGAAAACTGTAGATCTTACGAAAACTTTGTATGAAGGCGGGGCCCTTGACACCGGGCTCCGACCCTTCCAAAACAAGTCTACGGTCCAAGTCAGAGTACCATACGGACATTTTCTGGGCCCTGACAACATTATGGCCGTGATGACATTATTACCGCCACCGGTAGAGTCTGCCACTCAAAACAACATGAAGCATGAAAATTGTGAGCATAATTTACCGTGAATTCCTTGTCTCCACTCTTAAAAACCTGTGGGTGAATTCAACCCATCTTCCTGAAAATTCGTGGTCGTGTCCAGAATCATCATATATGTGCCAATGTTTACAGCTCTACTTCCATTTTAACATTTCAGGATGAAAATCTCCAAAGCTCGCGGACGCTTCAGGGGGTACACCGCGGACATACTGACAGACTCTAGCGGTCCAAAATATAACATTACGGAAGTTAGGGGCAGCATCCCAAACCAAAGCAACTCTGTACCCTCTTAGAGACGTAACCAAATTTCTTGGGGAAGGGCATACCCACAAGTACAGTTTGTTACTCGGTACGACAGTAAACTCGAAAAATGCGGACAAATCACTTTCGTTAGGCTTACACAAATCTCCGTCCTGCGATCACCGAAGGGCCCGAAGACACCGAGATCCGCCGAGGTACCATGTACCTGCAGAACAATATAAAGTACACTAGGAATAAATAATTGCAATGTACAAGAGTTAAATTTCATACTACAAGAGCAACCGAGGGACAGGGGCCTTCACCCTCCTGAACCACTATATCCCTCAAAAAGACTTCACCGGGGCCCCAGAATGAGGAGACATGTCACATGGAACATGAAAGATCCACAAGTTATACAACATTCAAAATCGTAACGGCAGCCCACCCCCAAACCAACTCCCGAAGGGCTTTTTCAGGTTGAAGAGCGCAAAAACCTCTTGCAAACTCCTAAGTATTTCACTGAGGGGGTCGAAATACAACGAATTCGTCCACGACAAATTGAGTAGTCGACGAATTTGCTCACGATGAATTTGCCAGCGATGAATTGTTGCTCGATAAATAGGGCACGACGAATTGTTGCTCGATAAATAGGGCACGACGAATTGGTGCTCGATAAATTGGGCACGACGAATTGACGTATAACCCTTATACCCCATTGCTCACGGTACATACAAGTAGAACTCGTGTATTACGAAGGACTACGTGGACCGATTTTGAGAAAATGAAATCTGCTACAATTTTTACTGGAACTTTCAACCGTGGCAAAGATGATAAACGCATGCAAAAGCAACTCCTGTTTTAATTTGTCTTCATAAACTGAGAAAAAAAAAGAAAATAAATTCTAGCATCAGTGTAAACAAATAACTCTGAGCAACACTCCAAGGTTAATCGACATTCATGAAAATGTGTATGACAGTCCGTTAAATATGAGTCGCTGCGAAAGAAGCCCTTTATTATAGCTAAGCTGTAACTCGGCTAGTTTGATCAAATGAATAGCAGCCTAAATAATTTCAGTGTCCATTCTTATGATAATGGATTTCTGCTCTAAAATATTTGAGCAAAAATGATGTAAGCAAGCCTAATTTTCCTATCAGATTCTTCGTAATTGTATTTACCTGTCGCCGTGCGAATTCGATTGATTTCGAAAAAGAAATTCTTTTCCCGATTCCAGCATGGGGAAAATTTCAAATCACTTAAATCACTTGTTTGTGAAAATAATTTCGCAAATTTTAATTTTACTAAATTATTTTCTAAACCTTAGAAACATTCCATCCTTTTTATTGCATAAGCAAAGTTAAAATCATTTTCGTTCATGCTGTTGAGGAGGCATTGAGCTGATATTTTATCTTAGTTTTCTGCCAGCCGTTGATGAGCCACTCCGTACTATACTTTCGGAGATCAGAGAAAACACTATTAAAGGCCATTTCTCTTCATCAGCTGTTTATGAAGTTCAGTAGTGAATTACTTAATTATTTTGGAAATGGTTTTAAAGCTTTGCTTTGACTTCTCAGAATCCATCCCCTTTTTCAGCAGAAAATAAAACAAACAATTGCTCACACGTAAGGGGAAAGGCAGTTGCTAATGAACGGGTGTGAGAGGAGAGAAAGTGATATGGAGCTATCCTGATTGTCGCAAAGAGGTACGCAAACTGTACCAGGGGGAAAACCCTAGAAAAGGGAGTGAATAAAAAGGGAAGTCTTGATCCAGCGCTAGAAGAGAAAAGTTTGGATGATGAATCTCCGTGCAACGGTGAGGATTTTGGGCTCATTGAAAAAGGTAGGGAAGACAAAGGAAGAATAGGGAATTTTTAGAATGTCCATTGCCGAGAGAGGATCGAAGCAGAAATTAAGTTGGAAAAGGGAATTTGGAAGCCGCGAGTTTTTCGAGAAGGACGCTTGAGAGACCGCAGGAATGGATCAATGTGCAAAACTAAAAGGAGTAATTTGGAAATCAGATCAAAAGCAAATCCGCAACTTTCCCCTATACAGCACTGAATAAAGAACATCACTGTACATGAGCGAGTTTTCATTTATAGCTAAAACCTTGGAACTGCTTAATTTTCTTACAAGAGAAAGCCAGATAAATCCACGTGACAGAACACTAAAAGTAATCCTAAGTACAGGCCTGTAACAGCATCGCTTCATGGCAAACGACGAAAATAGTAAGAGAAAGAGAAACAAATTAAAATTAAACAATGCTTCCTAATCTTGCTGCGACGTCCGCTATGGAAGAGGTCGTTGTTGATAGTTTCTTCACATTCTTCGCTTAAATATTAGGGGAACCTTATGACGTATATTCTAAATTAACTTTCCTTTTTAGTTTCTTTCCTATGTAAATCTTGAGTTTATTTTCAGTTATATTTCACTCTTAACGTGATATCTTTTCTCTCAAACGAATACTGTTGGCAACATTATTGAGGTTGAATGAAAGTGACGTATGCCTGAGTTTTGATAAGAACGAGAGATAAAAACGACGAATAAACTGTTGCTCAGCGAGCGTTGGGTTGTAAACTGATTATTGAAAGGAGCGTTGTGAAAAGAGCGTTGTGAAAAGAGCGTTGTGTTAAGAGTTGTGTGGAGAGTTTAGTGCAATATGCTATGCTACGATGTGTTTGCTACATCCTGAATAAAGCATCTTTTCCGTAAGTTTGACTTCTGTTGTTTACATGTATCGTCTGGCCGTTAAGGTTTAATTTTAGGAACTATTTCTTCGTATAGTGATGTTTTAAATTAACGTAGAAGTACGCAAAGACTTCTACGTCATAACCTCTTCTGTATTTGATGGATGTTATTCGAACTCCCAAATTTTACATTTCATTGAGTGTCAGGGGAACATACTGTGAAGAAACAGTATGTTCTTCCGTGATTACTCACCAGCTTCATCTGGTGAGTTATCACGTGACTCTGCATTTCTCAGCGCCACTTGTAGCTCAGCATCTCTAGAATTCGGGTAGTTTTAAGTTTTCTTTGTTTCGTGATTTAACAAACGCCATGAGCAACTCTAAGAGTTACCTAATTTAGAGGTAGCCTCCCCAAGAGTTTTCTGTCCCCAATTCAGGGCATCTATTTCTAGGAGGGAGAGAGGGAGGCAGGGAGAGCCATCGCCTAAAGAAAATCACACCATGCATGCCTCGTCTGGATTCAAACCCGTGCTTATCTCGGACGACTAGCCGAAGACCAAGTGATCTGACGACTCGGGACGGATTTGGACAGTTGTCATATGGCACGAAATGCTTCAGTGTATAGCAGGATCTAATGTAATTCATACATATATACAGTACACACCAAACAGGCACACACATACACTGGCGGAAAGTGAAAAAAAGAACACCAAGAAGAAAACGTCTGATACCAAAGAAATTTATGCAGCATAATAACGGAATACAGAGGATAACGTGATCAAAACATTATGGCAAAATACAGCTGTATTTGCTGGTAAACTGAAAAATAACATTTCCATGTAACATGGTTAGTACGAGGTTGAACCGCCATGAACTGCGTCACAGGGTGCAATTCTGGCATGGAGTCTGTCGTACAGATGTTGGATGTAAGTTTGGGCTATTGAGTTCTAAGCATCTTCAACCCGGACGCGTAAATCGGGGATGGCCGTGGCTGGCCGTGGAGACCGGATTAGTCGTTGTCGCATAAAATCCCACACGTGCTCATTGGGGGACAAATCCGGTGAACGTGCAGGCCATGAAAGTTGTCTCACACCCTGAAGTGCATGTTGCGTTGCACGTGCCGTGTGTGGGCGTGCGTTATCTTGCTGGAAAACACCACGATGGACCGACCTTACAAATGGCACAACAACGGGCTGAATGATGTTGTTGATGTAAGAGGTGCTGTTTAACGTGCCCGGTACAAACACCAGTTGTGTATGAGAGTGATAGCTGATCGCTCCCCACACCAGAAGACCAGGTGTAGGCCCTGTGTGTCGCTGGCGGATGCAAGAAGGGTGGAGACGCTCCCCTGTGCGTCTGCAAACAAGCATACGGCCATCGGAGGCTCCCAAGCAGAATCTGCTTTCATCGCTGTACCCGACAGATCGCCATTGCGTTCTCCAGTGCAGACGTTGGCGACACCATTGCAGCCGTTCCTGACGGTGGGCTGGAGTCAGAGGTACACATGCCAGAGGCACACGGGCACGTAGTCCTGCATCCAGTAGACGGTTGCGGATTGTTCGCACAGTCACCTCAGGTGGAACGGTAGCTCGGATTTGCGTCGCAGCGGATGTTCTACTTTTTTTTTTGATTGAAGGTTTAACGACCACCGTGAGCAACTCAATGGGCTATAAGCAGTCGCTCGTCCCTAATTTAGGGTCACTGGTTCCAGGGAAGGGAAAGAGCCAGTGCCGTAAGACAAACACAGCATCCATGCCTCACCGGGATTCGAACCCGGACCCCTTTCGGACGAATGACCAGAAGCCATCGCCTTAGACCACTGCGCCACCGGAACGGCCGTGTTCTGCTTAACAACGTCACTCTTCTTATGCATCGATCGGTCCGCTCATCAGTCCGTCTGTGACTCCCGGTTCCACGTCTTCTCATGTGGGAATGTTCCTCGAACTATCTACGCCACCATCGTACCACCACCGATACTTCCCGTCCAATTGGCTCCGCAATACGACGATACGACCACCCGGCCTCGCGGAGTCCGACTAGAGGACCTCGCTCAAAGTCCGATACCTGCTGAAATCGTACACGTTTTCCATGTCCAGGCATTGCTGCTTCTTCAAGGTCTTCGCACGTGTCCGTCCGTCGACGACTGATTACATTCACTTAGCATTACTCCTTAAATACCACCGACGATAATTTGCATATAATGCCATGCTGTGGAGTAAGAGCTCACCGGTTGGTCCCGAAATTAATATCACACCTTCGTAAACTTGACCCCATTAAGATATGTAAATTTCATGATCGTCAGCCAATTCCTTCTTGGTGTTCTTTTTCAACTTTCCGCCAGTGTATTTACCGCGTGGCGATTTTATTAATTATATCCTCCTATAATGTTTACGGAAAGAAGCCCTTGCTGTCGTTTCTTCGTTTTAATCAAATTTTGAGGCAGAATACGTAAGGCAGAGAACTTCAGATAGTTTTGAAATGAGATGACAGATTTCTTTTATGCAATGTTTTTTCTGGTTAGACTTTTCTTTAGAACAGTGCTTTTCTGAAATCGTTATTACAGCAGCTGCCCCATTTGTGAGTCTGTAGATATATATTTAAAGGTGCATCTAATAAACTGACCATTTAATGTATATGAATAGGTAGTCTGGTGGTCAGAGGCGTGAGCTTTGTCTAATCGTCCGAAGAAACATTAGTGGTTCTGAAATTAAACTCTATACAGTAAAGAAACGTTTTTGCGTAATGCAATTGTACCGCGGGGGAAACCTTTAGGAGTGCGTAACAAAATTTTTTTCCACTGCTAATTTTAATGCTGACACCTCATGTAACAAAATGATTTTCTGCATAATATTATGCTCCCCTGTATTCATAACGTTTTTTTTTTGTTCTAGGTTTCTGAATGTTTTGACGGTTGGAAATGTTTTCTTTTCGGCTAATGTGTTTTAATCTGCGTTGGCACCACATGTCGGAGACTTATTGTAAATTTTCAGCTGTGATATATGAGGTTCTATTGAAAGCATCATATACACTGTTGTGCCAAAAGTCATGGGATAGCAGTAAGCAAACCTTTAACTGGCGCAGCCGTCGTATAAAGGCATCGACTCACGCCACTATTTTTGTCAGTTGCGAGGTGTAATCTCGTGACTCAGGTTGAACCAGTAGGATTATGGCAAGCCGACGTGAATCACCGGAGTTTGAACGAGGCATGGTAGTGGGAGCCAGAAGGAAGGGAAATTCAATTTCCGAAATTGTACGAACATTCAACATTGCTCGATCCACGGTGTCACGTGTGTACCGAGAATACCCCTGGAAGGCATTATCACCACCCACTGTGGACAGCGCAGTGACAGACCACGGGTGCTGAATGACCGTAAACAGCGGCGTCTGACCAGGATTGTCCATAACAGACAAGAGACACTAGCTCAAATTATATCCATCAAGTCAGTGCAGCGTAATTTAGCGTCTATGGAGTATGGGAGCCGAAGACCCACCACAGCGCCTCACCTCGGCTCGTGAACACGGTAATTGGACCCTGGAAAACTGGCAACATGTGGCGTGGTCTGACGAGTCACGTTACTAGTTGTTACGAGATGATCGTAGGGTTCCGGTGTGGCGCAGACCCCATGAGGCCATGGACCCTATCTGTCAACAAGGTACTGTGCAAGCTGGTGGTGGTTCCATACATGTGTGAGGTGTCTTCACGTGGCACCGTTTGGGTCCTCGTAAACATGTCATTAACCGGTAATCGCTGTGTTGCTCTGCTGGGTGACCATTTGAAGCTCTTCGTGGACTTCATGTAGCCCAACAACGATGGGATTTTTTAGGCGGGCAATGCACCATGTCATCGGGCCGAAGTTGTCCAAAATTGGTTCGCCGAGTATTCTGGACAGTTCCGACGGATGGTGTGGCCACCACGTTTGACCGACATAAACCCAATAGAGCATTTATGGGATGTGGTGGAAAGGTCCATTCGCACCCAAGATCCTGCACCTTCAAAATACCAGGGAACTGTGGACTGCCGTTCAGACGGTATAGCTTAACATCTCTCCAGAAGTCTTCCGGCAACTTGTGGAAACCATGCCTCGTCGAGTTGCTGCATTTTGCAGGACTGGAGGAGGTCCTACGCGATACTAGGTACGCATCCCATGATTTTTGGCACTTCAACTGTAGTGCTAATGAGATAATGCGTTCATAATAAGCAATCGTTTCTGTAGGTTCATTTTTTTTTTTGAGGTTTAACGACCACCGTGAGCAACTCAATGAGCTATAAGCAGTCGCCCGTCCCTAATTTAGGGTCACTGGTTCCAGGGAAGGGAGAGAGCCAGTGCCGTAAGACAAACACAACATCCATGCCTGACCGGGATTCGAACCCGGACCCCTTACGGACGAATGATCAGAGGCCAGCGCCTTAGACCACTGCACCACGGCTAGGTTCATTTTACCGTTCTTTCAAAGTCTGTTTTCTACGGCTTTTACACCGCTGTTCCACTTTGAATTTTTCTTTGGAACATGAATCCTTGATGACAGTGCCTTGTGGGAAATATAATTCTTTCACTTTGTTTAGTTCTGAAATTCAATTAATTTTTATTTTATATTACCATTAGCTTTTTTTTTCAGTATTTATTTTTACACTAAATATTTTCTGTGTTCTGTTGATCATGAACAGCATAAATGGCAGAACTTTTGGTTAAGGAAATCATTACTTGATCATCAGAGTACATGATGGAGGTGATTCGCTCACCACTTGTGTCATCAGTAATGCGAGAATCTTGATTGAGTAGTGATTGTACATCAACACACTCTCATTCCCTTTGTGACGTAATAACCTATTTAACTTCCCATTTTTATTTACTGTGTTTAATGTGAATTTCTATTATGTCTCGTTGTACTTTCAAACAAAATGCCAAGTCTCAACTTCCAGGTTTTTCTTCTACATACGGTGGCACTGACACTCAGCCAGGTGAGGACTGAGGTAAGATAAATGCGCGAGGTTTGAAGTGTGTTTGGTGTTAGGAATCTTCACCTCTAGACTTGATATTTGCTACCTAAGGTATACGACGTTACTCTGTTTCCCTGTTCTTCGTTAGTTACTCAATATAATCTTACCTTATTTTAACCTTGTTCTTTGTTAGTTATTGAGTTATTATTAGTCTTGCTGTTCAGACTGGCGTAAATAACCTGCTTCAGTGGTGCACATTAAACCACCTCCACCATTGTTAGTTATTATTGGTCTTGCTTTTCAAACTGACTTCAATAAGCTGCTTCAGTGGTGCACATTAAACCACCTCTACCATTGTTAGTTATTATTGCTCTTGCTCTTCAAACTGACGTTAATAACCTGCTTCAGTGGTGCACATTAAACCACCTCCACCATTATTAGTTATTATTGGTCTTGCTGTTCAAACTGGCGTCAATAACCTGCTTCAGTGGTGCACATTAAACCACCTCCACCATTATTAGTTATTATTGGTCTTGCTGTTCAAACTGGCGTCAATAACCTGCTTCAGTGGTGCGCATTACACCACCTGCACCATTGTTAGTTATTATTGGTCTTGCTTTTCAAACTGACGTCAATGGCCTGCTTCAGTGGTGCACATTAAACCAACTCAACATCTTCAAGTGTCATGTCGTTTCCTTTTCGCGGGAAAAGAAACCCAATTCTTTTTGACTACAAAGCTGGCGACTATACTCATAGCCGGACAAACGAGGTCCAGGATTTGGGAGTCACGTTTGATTCGAACTTGGACTTTAAAAGTCATATCAAAAGAATTGTACATACAGCGTACAGAAATCTTGGATTTTAGCATGCGACATTCCAAGTATTTCTCGAATACTCAGACACTTATTCACATTTTTGAGACTACGGTAAGATCCCCACTGGAATATGAGACGATCATTTGGAACCTTAGCCTCGTAACTGTAGTAATGAAATCGAGAAAGTTAAAAAAATTCTTAGACACCTTTTTTACAAATCGACTGGTGTTTACATAGCGGACATCCCCATGGCTGACCTGACTTTCTTCAAGATGACCTCTCTGCAATCGAGAAGGAAGGGTCTCCAACTCAAGTTCCTATATGGCATCATCAATAAAGAGATTCATGATACTCAAATGGTAAACGAATTAAGTTTCCGTGTCCCACGTTTACCGAGGACAAAACGTGAACTATCTGCATTGCCATTTTGCAGAACTGATGGATCCAGGGACTTGCACTCCCTTACACGATGATTATCTGTCCCCAAAACGAAGCGGCACTCATCGTTAAGCACCACACGTAGCCAGTCTGTGGCGTTTCACGTCGCTCTGGCCTGGCACCCCTGCAAACGGAGCTGGCGATGTTCCGGTGTTAATGGCAGCACACGTAAGTGGCGCTGGGATCGCAAATTCGGTTCCACGAGGCATTGGGAAATGTTTCGTGGGCGCACAGGAGCCGCTACATCTGTCTGTATAGTGGACCGGTGATCCGTTCGTGCCTGGCTCAGGATTCGTCGATACACTCTACCGGTGGCCCTCCTGGTCCGTCCGGAGCCGCTCCGCAATGTGGAAGTGCCGTCACGTGTCCACAACACGGTCGGACGGTATGGTCAGAACGATATAAACACGTGGCAGGCTATACGACGGCCCGACCACTCTGCGGTTTTCAGCCCGATGATCCGGCCTCTCCCATAGGCCGTAAGTTGCATAAATCGACGTCTCTGGCGTCTACCCGGCATTCTTGTCACTCTGTACTCTTGCTTGCGTCGGCCGGTGCTTTTCGCTTTCATGGGGTATCGACTATACGCCTGTTTATAAGGCTGCCGGTTCATGTAGCTTTACCACAGGGTGTGCGGTCATGCGCAATCGCACCAAACGTGGATCATTTGCATACCAGCACGTACTCTAGCTATTTGCAAATTTTCGCGATTGTAGCATGTTTTCTTCTAGATCCGCTAATTTCATTGTCGGTGAGTGTAGAATGTGATAAGCATCCTCTAAAAACATGAAAGCCGCCCCCCCCCCGGTGGCGCAGTGGTCTAAGCGATGGCCTCTGATAATTCGTCCGAACGGGGTCCGGGTTCGAATCCCGGTCAGGCATGGATGTTGTGTTTGTCTTACGGCACTGGCTCTCTCACTTCCTTGGAACCAGTGACCCTAAATTAGGGACGGCCGACTGCTTATAGCCCATTGAGTTGCTCACGGTGGTCGTTAAACCTCCAATCAAAAAAAATAAATAAATAAATAAAAACATGAAAAGAACAATATGTAAATTAAATTATCGAGCCTTGAGAGACACCAGATATAAAATTTTTTAAGATCTGATTGAGTGTAATAAATTTGAGTAAGTTGTTTCCGTTCTGGTAGGTAGCTTTTAAATAGATCATAGGTGGTTCCCCTAATTCCAATAGCATACAATTTGTTAAGTAAAATTCCATGGTTTATAGTATGAAAAGCTGTTGATAGGTCAATAAAAAGTGCCATTGTAATTTTATTTCGTAAAAGGTAGGTTCGGAGTTTGTTTTGCATATATTGTATTCTTCCTCAGTTATTCAGTATGACGTACCTCGTTGTAACCTTGTTCTTCGTAAATTATTCAGTACGCCGTTACCTTTTAGTTATTCAGTATGACGTTACCTTATAGTTATTAACTGTAACGTTACATTGTAGTTATTCAGTGCGAAGTTCCCTTGTTCTTCGTTAGTTATTCAGTACGAAGTTACCTTGTTCTTCATTAGTTAATCAGTACCATGTTACCTTGTTTTAACTTTTTTCTTTAGTTATTGAGTAATATGTTACCTTTTTTAACTTTCTTCTTTAGTTATTGAGTACGACATTACCTTGTTCATTGGTAGTTATTGAGTACAAAGTTACCTTATTCTTCGCTAATTATTCAGTACGAAGTCAGCTTGTTTTAGCTAGTTATTGAGTACAATGTTAGCTTGCTCTTCGATAGTTATTGAGTATGACGTTACCTTGCTCTTTGTCAGTTAAATATGACGCTACTGTGCTGTTATCTTCAATTTTATTGTTAGTTAGCAACCTCGTTAAAGAGTTATTACTCTTCGTGAGTTTTTCCTGTACAACTTATGCGTGTTCATCGTTGTGAATTCAACATTAGTGAATTCTAAATTTACCTCAATTGGTGCACATGTAAGGATCGCCAATAACTGTGTTTGTAGTTTTCAAAAATGTAAGTGATTTTTGCAATTACATTCTATGTTCTTTAGAGTAATAATCCTGAATCGTTAGTATGTAGTTAAAACACTGTACATTCCCAATAGAGGTTCAGTCTGTTAATAAATAATCCTTAAAGTGAAATGGGTTTTTCTAGTATTACGTAGATATTTACTATCGGACACATGATCTTTTTTGTCTGTTCCAAGCTTTACTGGAACATTCGATAAAAACCTATACATCCTCAATGAAATAAATTTACAGAGAGTGAACCTAATTCATGATCCTTTCTCCTAGGAACTGGAAAGTAAGATCGCAGCTCTGGCTTCCACGCCAAAACCAACCTAGTTTCATCATGAATATGTTTGTGTCTCCTGCTATCGATTTTTTGTTTTCTCTGACGTTTTGAATTACGACGAATTATCGCCTTTATGACTGGGAATATTCCGCAGTCGAATGCATTGAACCTTTGCTGTAGTGGGATGATCATTGATTCGAAAATATTCTGCTCTTTATAAATGCTGTTGACAAAGTAGAAGACTGAGTTAGGAATTTTTCTGATTCCTTGAAGAGCTCAGTAGTTAAGTTATCAACGCCAGTCATTTCTGATCTTGACGATTAAGTATACCGCTGAAACAGGCTATCCTTTCTCTCTTTATTTCAATTTCTTTTTTTTTCAGTGCTTTTCATGCAATTACGTCATTCAAATCATTTGTTTATTGTACATGGTAAAGGTAATCATCTTCCAAGAATTACAAAACGCATTCTTTTTCTCCTCCTCTCTTCTCATATTTCTCTTTAAGAAGTTCTATCTTGGATGGAGCAGAGCTGCATTACCTTTTCCCTTTGAAGGTGCTTTTGACTGTTTTATGAGAAAGAGAAGCTTTTTGTTTATCTTCTGGATTTCGATTCCCTCACAACTTTCTCTGTACAGATTTTGTAGATTTTTTTCCTTTCATTTATAGGCTTGATGTTTCTTGAGCTTTCTACACACGGATGCTTCTTGCTCAGTATGATGTTATTCCATTTACACAGCTCTTCCATTATGATTATCATCGTATCCGCCAACTGGGATTTCTGACGTCGACTTTTCTGGTTCCTGTTAAGTCATCAACTGGCTGTTTAAGGCACTTTAAGTCTCCAATGTGACTATAACCTTCTGGGATATGTTACTTCCAACTCCTTCAGAGCTTCAATGCTACATTTTCGTATTTCCTTAGATCTTGCGATTTTTTTCCATTATAGTTTGCATATTATAACATGGTCAGAATCATCATGTGTACCACGACGCTAAGGGAAAGGTTTTTTTATTTGATTTCTTTACCAATTTATTAAACATAAATCCTCTACAAAGAATTTTTGTTTATATACTTTTAAGTATATTAATGATTTACTTTGCATAACTCTGAAATTATTGAAAGTGATTATGGGGAAATGTTTCTTAACTTTTTAATTTTAAGTACAACGTAACATAATAACCATTAATTAATTTCTTAGACTTAATTATTAATTTAAATGCAGAAAATCTATAATCAGCTGATTTGATAAAAGAAAGTTTTCCTTTTGAACCAATAAAATATGTAAACTGGTACCGCAGTATCTCCAAAAATGTTATATAAAATATGCTTTTATTTCTCTGGTACTTAAGATTGCTATATATCTACAAACATACATATCACTAAGCTGTTCTCTGATATTCAAAGGTTAGCTCCTCAAAGAAAGACAAATTGTCAGATATATGCTTAACTGATGGAACTAGAATTTACTTACTGTTGGTGTCCATTTACAGCGATCTTGACACTCAACTCGAGCTTCACTGACGTCCATCACACGACGCACACAAGACCTTCTGTACTTCACACTCATATTTTTGTTTTTATGCAGACATTCCTAAATCTGGTCCTCCCAATATTTTCGGGACACTCCTCTACCTTTCTTTCCTACCACTTGGGCTGAATAAATTTTATTTGTAAGAATATCAACACTCATTCTTTCAACATGGCGAAACCATCTAAGAATATTAGTCTGCGCCTTACTCACAACACTTTGCCTCACATTACACAACTGCAACACATCTTCATTCCTCACATGATCAGACAGAGTCTTGCCACAAACTCTCTCGTAAGAAACATATCTCTCCAGCACATAAACGACACCTCTGTCTCTTCTACAGTACTAAAGTTTCACTGCCATACAGCAGAGTAGAAACAATTACATTTTCATACACAGCCAACCGGGAATTGAGAACCCACCATTTCTGTAAAATCATGCTAAAGCAGCTTTGCAGCTTCGCTGTTAAGATTTTCAGGGCAATATTATTCTAACCTCCTTGGGTGGCACAGTGGTTTAAGCGCTGGGTTCTGACCATTCGTCCGAGATGAGTTTGGGTTCGAATCCCGTGAGGCCTGGAAGTCTTACAGCACTGACTCTCTTCCTTCCCTGGAGTAAGTGTTCCTAAACTAGGACGGGCGACTGCTTATAGCCCCACGAGTTGCTCAAATGTTGTACTCCCTTTCTTAGTCTTTATTTGTATGAAAATACTGATTAATTTTTTTATTTATATTCATGATGCATTCTTAAACCAGTCACACAGAATCAGTTCGAAATGTGCGCATCATGATTTACAAATCAGCATGTTTCACATCTTTCGTAACGATGACATGTTTGATTAAATATAAACTAATTTTGCGTTTTTCATAATAATGTAAAGTGCAGCTACACTTTTCTAAACACAGTAAAATGTGAGATCATTCTGTAATGCGAAGATGAACCCACACACACGTACAATATGTAAACAATTAGTTTTGAGGTTCACAGCAATTTGCATTAAAAAAACAATATAAAAAATTACATGTAACGGAATTTCAGTTCTGTTTTAATTTTGATTTATCTTTTGAAATATTAAGTTTTCCGGCTGCATGGAATTCACCCCAAAAACTATAAGTTGATTCTGTTCTTATAAAATGGAAGGGAGAAGAAAAGAACATCTGCTTGCAGAAAAATGTCAATCATTTATCTGTTTTGCAGACCTGTTTTACTGAAAAGCGAATGATTTACTTACACCTCTATTTCAGACATCATCAACACCGAAACTACTTGAGAACAGAATAGAAGTTCTGTCATCGCCTGTAAGGGAGAACCTAAAACCGTACTGTTCTCCCAACGTTCCGTTTGTCATTGTTGAAAGGCGATTAATTAAATGCACGAAGACGCCAGCTACAGTGAAAGACGGAGAATTCCACTTTTATTACAAAGTACATTCATCTGGAAGAAAATAAAGAGACACACTACAACTTCCAGATGCTTATTTACGTGTTTCGAGATATGTATTTACAAATGTCAAATGATCAAACAGAACTTTATCTTTTATACTTATAACTTTCAAATTCTCTTCATCATTTGTCATTTTCTCCGCGTCAAGAGCTTTCCGTACCTCTCCCGTGCATAGCCTGTATGCGGAGGCTCATGAGCCGACGTTATGCATCCGTCGTAAGCAGCTGTCTCTTCAGTTTTATACAAAACTGAAATCTCTTCCTGATCATCCACTGTATGATTCCATCTTCCAACCGGAATGTGCCGCCCCGGTGGCACAGTGGTCTAAGCGATGGCCTCTGATCATTCGTCCAAACGGGGTCCAGGTTCGAATCCCGGTGAGGCATGGATGTTGTGTTTCTCTTACGGCACTGGCTCTCTCCCTTCCGTGGAACCAGTGACCCTAAATTAGGGACGGGCGATTGCTTATAGCCCATTGAGTTGCTCACGGTGGTCGTTAAACCTCCAACCAAAAAAAAAAACCGGACTGTGTCCGCTTGTTTTCTAACCGCCCCTCCTGTGTTCCGTGGTTCGGGATTCGGATGTCTGCCATAGTGCGCGATGCTGGTCTAAATTTGTCCAGGATTGGTTTGACCACCTTTTTCAAAAAACCTCCTTGGCAGCCCGTTCAAGCAACGGCTGACCTTTTTCTTTGTGCGTGGCCAAAGTCGTCCACTCCTGCTCTGGTGTACCAGCAGCTCTTTGCTGAATTACAGTGTGTCTACCCGGATTTCGTGCCTGTGTTCACCGATGGCTCGAAATCCGGGGATGTCGTTGGATCCGCTTTTGTGAGTGGCGATGCCTCACATGCTGAGAGGCTTCCGCCTGAATCCACGGTCTTTTCGGTAGAGATGCGTGCGGTACACCTCGCTTTGTGCCACATACAGTCTCGATCACATCGTCGCGCTATGGTTTGTTCTGATTCCCAGTCCGTCATCCAAGTTTTATCTTCTCCAGAGGACACGAACTCACCTGTCATCCGTGATGTCCGTCGTCTTCTTACAACTTTGGAGGGTGATGGCTTCCTGGTCCGATTCTGTTGGGTTCCTGGCCATGTTGGGATCCGGGGTAACGAGCTGGCAGATCTCTCTGCCAGGTCTGTTTCCTCCATGTCGCCAGCTCGGCTGCCCCTGTCTTTCCGCGATTTTAGACCTTTGATCCGGACATTTCTCCTGGACGAGTGGCAGTCCCTGTGGTCTCAGCAGGGCAGCAATAAGCTGCATTCTATCAAACCACAGATCGGACTATGGAAGTCTAGTTTGCTGAAGAACCGTCGTGAGGAAGTTGTTCTTGCACGTCTCCGCATTGGGCACTGTCGTTTTACTCACCGCTTTTTGCTGTGTGGCGAGGGTGTCCCGGTGTGTGAGGCGTGCAACTGTCGTCTCACTGTCCTTCATGTGTTGTGTACTTGTGTTCGTTTTTGTGATAATCGTTTTCGTCATTTTCACTCTCATCTGTTGGACGAAGGAGCAGCTATGCTGCAAACTATTATCGGCGACGCCTGCGACACGAGAGCAGTGTTTTCATTTTTACAGGAAATTGACTTTTTTAAACTAATCTAGATTTTAACTTCTTCACTCTCATATTTCAATTTTACCGCATCAGCCTCTTTTTAACCTTGTGTAAGTTTTTTATTGATTTTGTTTCGTTTTGATGTCTTTTGTTTGGCGCTCTTTGGCCAACCATGGCCCTTGCGCCATTAAAATCAATGAACCAACCAACCAAATCCGCGTCAAGAATGCTCAAAGAAGTTTTACACCTCCCACCCTCTGTTTCCGGTAGGATTTTTGCTTCTGCTGTTCAGTTTTACTGTGACACGTACACAGGTATTAACAAGTTAGTAAAATTATGCAATGCATTGATTATAATACGCTTTACAACATACCAGAAATCATTACTCAAGTTATGAGGATAATGGCTGTGGAATAAATCTCTGTCCTATGCCCTGACCTTTGATCCCATTCCGATGATATTCAACAGAACCGGTTCAGTATACCTCCGAAATAACATGATAAAGGTTTGTCGCAATGGAAGCATTTTTACGTAAGTTATGATGCATAAAGGCTATAGAATAGATCCCGCTCCTGTGTCCTAACCTTTGACCCCATTTCGCCTATTTTCAATAGGATTCGTCCCCAGGCAGGCCCTTACAACATACTAACATTTCATCCAAATCGAAGAATGTTTACGTAAGTTATGACGCATAATGTCGATGGAAATGATTCCGCTCCTATGTCCTGACCTTTGACCGAATTTCGCCCATTTTTAACAGGGTTTGTCCCCAGGTGGTCACATACCACATACTAAACTTTAATCGAAATTGAACCATTTTTACGTTAGTTATGACGCTTAAGAGCAGTGGAATGGATCCCGCTCCTATGTCCTGATCTTTGACCCCATTTCGTTCACTTTCAATAGGGTTCCTTCCCATGTGTTCCCCTTCTACATACTAAAAGTTCATCGAAATAGAACGATTTTTACGCGAGTTATCGTGCGGACGGACATACGCACACAATGCGTGACGTAATGAGGCAGATGGGAATCGCGCCCATCTGCTCGCAAGAGTGTGACGTCATAAAACTTTAATAGGATCCACACACAACGCGTGGCGTAATGAGACAGATGGCGTGACTGCGCGCCCCTATATAACATCTCAATTGCGAGATTGTGACGTCGTAAGATTTCTAAGCATGGGCAACTTTAATGGGACGACACCATGACAATAAAAACGTGGTAATTCGGGGTGGTTAGTTAACGCACTAAACGAATTTTCCTAAAGTCGAGATCAAGCTAAATCGATTTCTAGTACCAGAAAACGGTAGGTTAATGACTTTCATCAAAATCCTTAGAGCCGTTTTCAAAATAAAATTTACATAAATACAAGAATTGCTCCTTTAATAGTATGGGATAAGGGCGATGGAATATATCCCGATCCTATGTCCTGACCTTTAACCCAATTTCGTCCATTTTCAATAGGGTTCGTCCCCAGGTGGTTCCCTACCACATACTAAAATTTCATCGAAATCAAACCATTTTTACGCACGTTATGGCGCATAAGGACAATGCAATGCATCCCGCTCTTATGTCCTGACCTTTGATCCCACTTCACCCATTTTCAATAGGGTTCATTCCCAGGTGGTCCCCAGCAATATACTACAGTTTCATTGACATCGAATGATATTTACGCAAGTTATGACGTATAAGGGCAATGGAATGGATCCCGCTCCTATGCCGTGACCTTTAACCCCATTTCGTCCATTTTCAATAGGGTTCGTCCCCAGTGGTCCCCTACCACATACTGAAATTTCATTGAAAAATGAAACCATTTGTACGCGAGTTACCGTGCCGACTGACGGACGGACAAAGCTGGAGCATATATGCTTCTTCAACCTACGGTTAGAAAGCGTAAAAAAGCACAGCTTTCCGCTTACCACAAAGCACTTCCCATGCAAATTGTATTTTTCATTCTAATTATTCCAATATTTCCAAAAATTTCAAAAGCAGAGATTATTTGCTAGGTAGACCGCTTGTGAAAGCTCAATTAAGAGAAAATTCTCAAGGATTGTTTTTGCTTTGACATATTAAAAATGCATGCGAGTATACAGACACGTCCGTGCAGACGCAAAAGATATGCGTAAATAATGCGGCGTGTCCGAAAAACTGTTCCAAAACGAAAATGTAATAATTCGTAAAGTAATAGATACACCTGCATTTGGTTTTGTTACATAGCACATTAAGAACAGCAGGTTTTTTTGTTTCCTATTTAATAGACTCATACATTAGCACCTTTAGTTATTCGGACGATACCAAAACGACATTCCTCTTTATGCGAGTTGTAGGATGTCACTGAAGATTCTTATGCGAAGTTGCTGAAGATCCTACATTGGAGTTAACATTGAAAGTATCTCTCACGCAGCCCAAAAAGCAAAAATTTTGTGAGGTTAAATCTGAAAAAAGCGGTAATCCACAAATTAACCAGTCTGGCAAATCGTATTCTCGAAACTTTTGAGGAAGTCTGTCAAATACAGAGAAAAATGTGGAGGTGCCCCATCTTATTGGGAAGAATGCCTTATTGCACTTCAGAGTGCATTGATAACCGAAATTTTTCCACCACACTTGGATAATTTATCCCGGTGACTTTACTGTACTTGATGTAAAAGAATGTCCACATTAGGTAGTTATACACGGAAGAGCAATTGAATTAGAGATACCTGTTTAGTAACGTGTAGCACCAGCTTTCGCCCTAATGACGGCGGTGATTCGTCTCCACATGGACTCGACAAGACACCGGAAGCTTTGGGAAGCCATACGGATCCACGACCCCTGAACAAGCTCCCACAGTTCACGAATATTTGATGGAGGGGGTCAGAGCCTCGAACATCTCTCTCGATGGCATCCCGGATGTGCTCGATGGGATTGAGGTCAGGTGACCTAGCTGAACAAGGAAGCTAGATCACGTCGGTGGAGTGTTCATCCAACCTTTCTGATAGAATTCAGGAGCGATGGCATGGTGCATTGTTTTTTGTAAGATGAGGTCCCCAGTGGGATGTTGAAGATGTACAAACGGGCGCAAATGGTTGTCCAGGATATCCCGGTAACGTTGACCTGTGAGGGACGATGTCACACGTACCAGAGATCCCCTTTCAGTCCACGTAAACAGTCCCCAGACGAGAATGCCACCCCCACCAGCTTGAAAAGTACCCTGTTGGCAAGAAGGATCCTTCGCTTCATGTGGATTGCGCCGTACTCGTATCCTGCCATCCGCATGTACCAACATGAATCTCGACTCATCAGGCCAGGCAACATTTTCCCACATATCTAGGGTCCAGTGGCGATGTTCCCGCGCCCATGTTAATCTTTGCACCCTGTGATGTGCGGTCAGCAGCGGTACCCTCGTGGGACGATAGATTCTGTACCCCATAGCTAGGAGATGATTCTGGATGGTGTAGCTGCTTACAGGTTTTTGTGCACCAGCGTTAAATTGCCGGGTGATTTCTTGCACTGTGGCCCGTCTATTAGCTGTTACAATGCGAGCTAGCCGACGATGACTCCGCTCATCCACACGCTGTTGTCCACGGCAGTTGGCCCTTGCAGAGATGGTTTTACCGGATTCGATGTACTCACGCTGTAGCCGTGACACAGTGGCTCGTGAAAATCCCAGAGCCTGCACGACTTCCTAGATGGAGTGACCCATTCGTCGGGCCCCGACAATTTGCCCACGATCAAGTGCGCTTAGATCCTTCGTCTTAGCCATACTGCGTCCGACTCTACCTGATTCCTGTCGCATCACTCCTAATATTAACGGATCGCTGCATACGTCATATCGTTTCCGTTTACAGGGCCGCCCACAGCGCCACATTTGCATAACGCCAGCTGTCTTTAATTCAATTGCTCTTCAGTGTACTTTAAACCGCACCAGATGATGGCTGTTGCACAGCTGTTCTCATGCGCACATACGATACATAAAGGTTCAGAAACAATATTCGAATGTTTTCGTGCCTGATATAGCAATAAAAATCATCAGTAAAAATCACAAGCTACAAAAACATTTTATCCAACAGTTCGATCGCCCATTTCATTCCTTCAATTTCGGTTGCTTTTTGGAATGTATGTGCAGTTTACACCATGAACGACGCAATTCAAGTATTTTACGGAGTACAGTGTAAACAGTTGAACACATTATTTGAAATTCGCATGTGATACACGACTCGTCGATTTTTTTGAGGTGCGGTGAAAACTTTTAATTGAAGTTGTGCGTACATACACGGCGTCTTCCTGGATGATATTTCTTCAAAATATTGTCTTTTTAACTGTCGTAAATCCCTCCTACTGGTCCATCTTTTTACACGCGTGGATGATAGAGCACGAGATGCATGAAGTTTGGTAAAATTTTGTTGAACGCACATAGCCTTCTTCTGCACACACGACGCCATTCTCTAACGAACGTTCTTCCTTGCTCACGTAGAATACATACCGTTATCTGTTAACGTCCATATTAAACACCTGTTCTTTTACAGAGGGCAGTCCGTTATACATTGCCGGAAAGTGAAAAAAGGACACCATTGAAAATTGTAGCTGCATCTATGAGATGTATGTCGTAGCAATAACTTAAGAAAGGAAAGTGATCACACGTGTGAAGCGACTCAATGTTAATTTTACCCTTTGTTGCGTATTACAACATGCAAAAGGCACATTTTAATAAAGTGTTGCACTTCCTCCAGCAGCAATACAAACTTCCAATCTAGATTGCAATCGGTCGTACAAATGCTGGATACCACACATGGGGATAGCATTCCATGTACTTTCAACTTGGACGCGTAGTTCAGGGATGGTCGCTGCCTGCCAGGGTCTGCAGAAGTTTTTGTCTGATCCAGTTTAGAGATGGTCGCTGCCTGCCAGGGTCTGCAGAAGTCTTTGTCTGATCCAGTTCAGAGATGGTCGCTGCCTGCCGGGGTCTGCAGAAGTCTTTGTCTGATCCAGTTCAGAGATGGTCGCTGCCTGCCGGGTTCTGCAAAAGTCTTTGTCTGATCCAGTTCAGAGATGGTAGCTGCCTGCCGGGGTCTGCAGAAGTCTTTGTCTGATCCAGTTCAGAGATGGTAGCTGCCTGCTGGGTTCTGCAGAAGTCTTTGTCTGATCCAGTTCAGAGATGGTCGCTGCCTGCCGGGTTCTGCAGAAGTCTTTGTCTGATCCAGTTCAGAGATGGTCGCTGCCTGCCGGGTTCTGCAGAAGTCTTTGTCTGGTCCAGTTCAGAGATGATAGCTGCCTGCCGGGTTCTGCAGAAGTCTTTGTCTGATCCAATTCAGAGATGATAGCTGCCTGCCGGGTTCTGCAGAAGTCTTTGTCTGATCCAGTTCAGAGATGGTAGCTGCCTGCCGGGGTCTGCAGAAGTCTTTGTCTGATCCAGTTCAGAGATGGTAGCTGCCTGCCGGGTTCTGCAGAAGTCTTTGTCTGATCCAGTTCAGAGATGGTAGCTGCCTGCCGGGGTCTGCAGAAGTCTTTGTCTGATCCAGTTCAGAAATGGTCGCTGCCTGCCGGGGTCTGTAAAAGTCTTTGCCTGATCCAGTTCAGAGATGCTCGATTGGAGAAAAGCCCGGAGAGCGTGCTAGCCAAGGTAGTAGATGCACAGCCTGAAAAGTATGTTGAGTTGCCCGGGTGGAATGTGTTCGGGCGTTATCCTGCTGGAATATCCCATCCGGCATCGCACGCAAAAATGGCAGGACGAGCGGCTGCACTATGTCGGTGACGTACGTACTGCTATTCAGAGTAACTCTCCCAAACGCCAGACTCGTACGAGAGTGATAGCTAATCGCTCCCCACAACATGATGCCCGGCGTGTGGCCTGTGTGTCTTTGGCTGATGCACGATGGCAGATGCCCCTCACTTTGTCGCCTTCGGATGCGTACACGACCGACAGACGTTCTCGAGCAGAATGTGCTTTCATCACTAAAAACCACTGACCACCATTCTTCTCTCCAGTGAACTCGTTCTTGACATCACCACAAACGTGCTCGATGGTCACTTTACTATTCACTAATCTTTCTTGTTTTTACTATTCACTACTCTTTCAAATTTACTATTCACTAATCTTTCTTGTTTCAAATTCTTAAATTCAGAGGAAAAACAGAACTGTGAACGCTGTATAGTAAAATTTTAGTTCCATTATCTATTTCATAGCAGCAAAAGACGCTGTATCGATTCTTTCAAAGTTGTAAAATAGCAGGTTACGTGTAAATGAATCCACGATAATCTAAAATTCAGCATTCAACTACAGTCGCGAGTAGAGCATCAATGAATTACGTATAACCGAATTGGAAAAGCGATAGAAACTACAGTAAAATATCAACACTAGCAGATAATTATGTAAAAAAGGGAAACACATATAACTGGGAAACACATAATCGATGTTCTACTGTATTAATAACTGAAAGATATACACTGGGATACTAGTTTATTAGATACACCTGCCTACGTCACATAAAGGACTCACTCCAACTGGGAAGAAGTCACGTGAACGCGGTATATGCCGAATAAATCTGAAAGGCCAGCTCGTCAAGCATGAGGTAGCATTCGACTGATAGTCAGAATGGGCAAAACGAATGATCTGAGTGGCTTTGAGCATGACATGAAAATTATTGATACCAGGCGTTCCTATTCGAACGTCTTCCAAACGGCCGTCTTCATGGGCTTTCCATGACCAACCGTAGCAAGGATTTTCGCGGAATGGTGCAACACGCAAAAAAATTCCAACAATGGCATTCCTGTGAATGCAAACAGCTAGTGCATTAGAGGGGTCAAAGGAGACTGGGAAGAATTGTGCAAGAAAACAAACTGGCTGCAGCCAAGCAAATTACTCCATAATTCGGCTGGATTTCTGAATCAGAACGCTTTCAAGTAGTTCCCGATTTCGAGTGTACCGTTCCGCATTGTTTACATAGGTCTTGATCACACCCAAAGTGAAAGAAAGTAGTTCACAAAGCGGAATAGGAAATTTTACTACTGTTTTCATCAAAATAATTACGGGCATTTGTTATTAGGTCAAGAAAGCAAAGGTGATTCTGAAGCAGAAGCAGATAATGTCACAGTGAGGGGTGGAAGCATCGGAGGGATCTCAAGAGAAGAGGTGTGAAAAGCTCTAAAATCTCTTCAGAATGGCAAGACTCCAGGTGTAGATGGCATAACTGCTGAGATGTTGAAATATGGTGATGTCTGTGTAATTGACTGGTTAACTGAAATTTTCCAGTTGCGCTAGAAGTTAGGAATGGTCCCTCAGCATAGGAGGGATGCTATCATTGTTCCCTTGTATAAACAAGAAAGGTGATCAGACCGACTGCAAGAACAATCGTGGTATTAGCTTACTGAGTGTGCCAAGGAAAGTGTTTAGTAAAGTCATTATTGAAAAGGTACGAGGTCTTACACCAGAAAAAGTGTGGGATGCTTAGAGTGGTTTTATCCTGATAAAGGCTGCATTAACCAAATTGTTTGCATTACGCATGATGATCGAAAAGTATCTGGCTGTTGGTAAATTGTTGCTGCCTTCATAGATTTAGAGAAAGCTTACGACCGCGTAAATAGGATACTTCTGTGGAAGGTATTGAATAAATATGGTATTACTGGGAATCTATTTAATTTAGTGAAAGCCGTGTATGCGGGAGTACAGCTTGTGTACGTGTGAATGGTGTATGGAAATGGGTGTTCATTGGTGCAGGAGTCAGACAAGGTTGCGTAATGCGTGATGCCAAGATGGACAATACTGATTTATGTCTTGGTAATATCCATGTTTGCAGATTGCTGTATGCGGATTACACAGTTCTGTTGGCATAGAGCAAAAGTGAGTTGCAGAGTATGTTGTCCCGAATGTACGAAGTTTGTATGTGATTCAAACTGAGTATACGTAAAAGAAAACACGAACTTATGGTTTTTGAGCGAGGAACTGTTATTACTGAATGCAAAATAAGTCTAAATGGCACAGTGATTGACCAGGTGAATGAGTTTATGTATTTGGGGAACTTGTTTGACAGAGAACAGATTGGATGGCGAAATTAGTAGGTGAGTGAATTCTTTATTGAAAGTCATAGCTGCGTTTGGAGGTTTTCACGGGAATGATGGGTTCTCAAGAGAGTCGCACATGGCTGTGTATGAAAGTATAATTGTTCTTACTCTGATGTATGGAAATGTAACCTGGGTACTATAGAAGAGACATAGGAGTCGTTTATGGGTTGGAGAAATGTGTTACTTACGTGGGGTTCGTGGAAAGGCACATTCTGATCATGTGATGAACGAAGACATGTTTCATTTCTGTAATGTGAAGAAAAATGTTGTTAGCAAGGTGAAGACTAATATTCTTCAGTGGTTTGGCCATGTTGAAAGAATGAGTGATAAAATGCTTACTAAGAAATTTTTTTCAGCCTAAGTGGCAGGAAAGAAAGGCAGAGGAAGGCCAAGTATGTCATAGAAAGATCAGATTTAGGAGTGTCTGCATGAGAAAAAGATTATGAGCATGAAGTATAGAAGGTTTTGTGTACGTTGTATGATGGGTGTCAATGAAGCCCGAGTTGTATATCAAGAACACTGTGAACGGGTTTGATACAGTACTAAGTAAATAAACAGTTAAAATTTTATCTGGTGGTTTGTATTTCTTTGTGTATTGCTAACCTCTGCAGCGAAAGTCGTACCAAGGCGTCTTCCATAGTTTTATTAATTAATAAAAATTACTTAGAGTTCAAAATGAAAATCTGAAACCAGGGAACTCTTTATTTATCATATATCTTGCGTTAGCCACAAACGATGTTTCAAAATGTGCAAAATTGCCCGAGCAATTTGTGAAATACGCTTGCCCGTTGTTTAATAACAGAAGGCAGCAATACAAGATGGCGGGTCTCGTAGAGCCTTAAGACGTATAAAACATACCAAGTTTCAGACCTCTAGGACATTTAGAAGCGGTTGCCAATTTTTTTTTCGAACATTACTGGGTATACAGACCCGTAAGCATGCCCATTTTCAGATCTCTAGTTCATTTACAGGTGGTTGATATATTCTAGGACGGCCACACTCGTATTTCTCCCACCTTGCTTTATATACACTGTATTGACAAAAGTCACCGGATACCCCTTCAAAAGCACATGAACGGATCCGCTGCTTTGTTAAGAAGCGCGGTACAGCTGCAAACGGTATAAAAACAAGCCTGCAGCTGACCGCGATCATATCGCACTGTGAGGTTGAGTGAAAATGTCGTGGCGGGAGAGAACTGATTTTGAGAAAGGAAAGATTGTTGGGTGTTATATTAGTGGGTTGTCCATAGAGAAACCGAGAGGCGCTTAAACATACCCAAGTCAACTGTTTTGCATGTAGAGTGCCTGAAGCAGCAAAACGTACCGACAGACCAAAGAAAATCAGTTAGAGGACGTCGAAGCCTCAGGAGAGTTGTTACAGCTAATCGACGGAGTACTGCACAAGACGTCAGTGTACAGGTGAGGAAAAACGCTGGAACCTCGGTATGTACAAGTACCATTCGCAGAGGACTTCATTCCATGGGTTACCGTGGTCGTGCGGCTGCTCATAAGCCTTTCATCTCCACTCGGAATGCTACTCGTCGTTTAGCATGGTGTAAAGAACATTTATTGTGGACCGTAGATCAATGGAAACGGGTCTTGTGGACTGATGAATCCAGATACACGATCTATCAGTCTTATGGCTGTGTGTGGGTATGGCGGCAGCCGGGGGAACGCTATTTACCTCGGTGTGCTGTTCCTACGGTCAAGACTGGAGCTGGCAGTGTACTCGTGTGGGGGTGTTTTTCGTGGTATGATCTCGGCTCATTAGTTATCGTGGTGAAACCTGTTAACCAGCACGTATACCTCGATGTTCTGGACACTTGTACATTCCCAACTCTGTGGCAATACCATGGAACCGATCCTTGTTAGTACCAGCAGGATAATGCACCGAGCCATAAAGCAAGGACTGTTACGGCGTGGTTTGACGATAATTCCGTATCGTGTGTGGACTGGCCAGCACAGAGCCTTGACCTTAATCCCATAGAGCACCTATGGGATGAATGAGAGCGTTGCCTAAATAGTTTGGAACCAAGGCCTACTATTTAGCAACAGTTAGCGGCATTATGTACTGAATGGAAGCGGATACCTATCGCTGTGTTCCAAAATCTTGTCGAAAGCATGTCTCGAAGAGTCAGTGAATGCATTAAGGCCAAAAGTGTACCGACACCGTACTAATGTATGTCAATAAATGTTATGTTGTGTTTCTCATCTAGGTGTCCGGTGACGTTTGTCAATATAGTGTATATACATTTGGCATACATTAGTACGGTGTCGGTCCACCTTTGGACTTTATGCATGTACTGACCCTTCGAGACATGCTTTCGACAAAGTTTTATAACACAGCGATTAGTATGCGCTTCCATTCTGTACATAATGCTGCCGCTAACTGTTGCTTAGTAGTAGGCCTTGGTTTCAAAATTCTTATGCGGCGCTGCAATTCATACCATAGGTGCTCTATGGGATTAAGATCAGGGCTTCGTGTTGGACAGTCCACACAAGATACGTAATTATCGTCAAACCACGCCGTAACAGTCCCTGCTTTATGGCTTGGTGCATTATCCTGCTGGTACCAACAAGGCTCGGTTCGATAGTACTGCCGCCGCAGAGTTGGTAGGACATAATTGTCCAGAATATCAAGGTTGACGTGCTGGTTAACAGGTTTGTCCACGATAACCAATGCGCCGGGTCTATAATACGAAAAACACACCCCACACGAGTACATAGCTTTCCCCTGGCTGCCGCCATACCCACACATGGCCATCAGATTGATGGATCGTTTATTTGGATTCATCAGTCCATAGGACCCGTTTCCATTGATCTACGGTTCACGATAAATGTTCTTTACACCAGCCATTTTTGAGGTTCTTATGGAAACAGCAACAAATATAGCTGGTACTAAGTAGAAGTTGCATATGAATAAATTATCAGGAAAAAACCAAAATTCTGATGCAAAAATAGGAGAGATGAGGACAACTAAAGGAGATGTTACTTCAAAAGTGGAATATATAGAGCTATGCAAGACAGTACGAAAAAGTATCACTGAAGATGTAAAGAAATTCAACTGTGAACTAGTGAGGAAAGCAATTGAAAACAATCAAAGCCTGAAGAGAGCGAAGGGACATCTGAGTAAGAGAAGAAACCAGATTATGGCTCTAAGAAGAGAAGATGGTTCTGTTACAAGAAGTAGAGGTGAAAGTTTGACAAGAGTGAAATATTTCTACTCAAAACTATATGAAAGGGATGATACATGTACTCCAGACATTACAAAAGGTACCAGAGGTCTTCCAGTCCTCCCAGCAGAAGTTGCACATGCAATCAAGAACACGAAACTGGGAAAAGCTCCAGGAGAAAGTAAAATTACTGTAGGCATCATACAAAGAAGCAAGTGGAGAAATTGAAACAGTACTCGCCCAAGTTTTCACTCGGTGCCTTTATGAAGGGAAGATTCATGAGGATTGGAACAATGCTACAATGATCCTGCTACATAAAAAAAATGTGGCATTGAGGATCTCAGGAACTACAGACCTTTCAGCCTCCTATCAGTGGTTTATGAAATCTTCACTAAAGTTCTTTAATATCGCTTGAAGGTGAAACTGGACATGTCTCAACCGAGAGAACAAGCTGGATTCATGAGTGACTACAGCACCAGAGATCATATCCACGTACTGAGAGAACTAATTGAAAGAGCGAGGGAATATGAACTTCCGTTATACATGGCTTTTATCCATTATGAAAAAGCCTTTGATTCGGTGAAACCATCAGCAGTTACAATGGCATTTAAATTCTGCGGTATTGAAGGTGCATACATTAATATTATTAATAACACAAATTTTGCAGATGATTATCCGTTTTTTGGTGTAAATATGACAAGGATGGTAAGTCAGATAATTTCCGAAAACTAGAAAATTTCATCGTCCTGGAGCAGGACTCGAGCCCTCGTCTCCCGGATAGCACCCGGGTATGCTAACCACTACACCACCCAGACCGACCAAGTCTCAAGTTTCCGATTAATTTGAATATAACCATCACAGGATTCGCTAGTCGAAACAACCGGCATTCATGTTTAGCGAATCTGGAGGTTAAGAATCCTATCCCGTGATTGCCCGGAGGAGCACATAAATCATGAATGAAATACGGGATTACACCATATAATACAAATTTGAAAGATGAATATCCGTTTTTTGATGTAAATGTGACAAGGCTGGTAAGTCAGATAATTTCTGAAAACTTGAAAGTTTCATCATCCTGGAGCGGGACTCCTCCGGGCAATCACGGGATAGGATTCTTAACCTCCAGATTCACTAAACATGAATGCCGGTTGCTTCTACTAGCGAATCCTGTGATGATTATATTCAAATTAATCGGAAACTTGATACTTGGTCGTTCTGGTGGTGAAAAAAAATTGCAGAAAAAAAAACACTATGTTTTTACTACAAAGAAGGGGGGACAAATATTTTTGGTTTCTGATGGTACATACGACTTTTGGTCGCCCTGGAAAGCAGTAAAGAGACTCAGTCTTCTCCATAAGAAACATATAGAGTTGATTTCCAATCGTGGGGATACTTGGAAAGGAACATTATTCCCTCGAAAATTTATTGAAATTGACTGAATTTTACGAGGGCTACCATGTCCGTTTTATTGTGAATAACAGATGGATGAACAAAATGCAGCTAGAGCAAAGTAATAAAAAAAAAAGGCAAATGAGAAAAAGAAAGAACAAAGGCGGGAGCTTCTTCTTTCTTCTATTCTGGGTACCGCGCAGAAATACGACTGTTCCTGAATTTAAGATAGAGAGACTGTGAGGCGACAGTGTTCATCTTTCGGGAAAGAACTGATCAGCAGCCTCGCGTTCTTCTACGATCTCGGTTGATATTCCACTCTGATGGACGAATGATGAGACTTGATGAGGAGCATTTGCCTGCATCCCTGGGAATCCGTCTTCCAGAGTCCTCCGTCTAGAAAGTCTCGAATACTATGCAGATGCAGATGCGGACAAAATCACGAGAGCGTCTGGAGAGATATTTTTTCTTCGAAGAATGTTTCTTACGGAAACCTTCCCTGGAGAGAGATTTCCATTTCTTTTGAAGCAAGTGCTGTTCCTCGTTGCAGACGAAAGAGGGAGTCTGTTTTTTTCATTCGTTTTTTTATTTTATTTTTTATTTCGTCGTTCCATTTCTTCTGAAAGCAATAAAGATGACCAGTTTAAGTGGGTAAATCGAAACAGATGCCGAATAAATTTCTGAAAGTTAAAGGAGAAGCGTTGCTTAAAACATCGATAAAAGTGGCCCATGGTGGCCGCACAACATACTAGTTATATATTTATATATTTTCCTATCTCCCTTCTGTTACATTTATCTAAGCGAATAACGCCCTCCAGTAGATCTTTATGTGATTATAAAAATACCATTAGCATCTCAACCGGGTCTTGAGCTAAATAAATCCACATACGCAGTTATCTGCGTGACATAATCAGTCATCGCTGATTTATGACTAAACTCCCCACTAAATATTGTAGAGGACATAGTTTGACATTTTAATCCATATCCTACAGCCAGTATTTTAGAAGTGTTCCAATTCTTCGAAGTTAAGAATTGTGGGTAAATTTATCAGCAAGGTCCACACATTCCTTGTACAAGAGAGTCATTAACTTGGAATTACGTTATTTATCTTATTTTGCAACGAATACGCACAGTGAACATAATCAGTGTATGCAAATATACAGTTTACCACACGTGCTGAGTAATTCTACGAAAGAAGATCACCTGGTTATTTCCTAATTATTCCGCCGACAAACGCGATAATAAGAAATATACCATTCTCAGAACATTTTGGTCTCACTACCGAAATTCAGAAGTTTAGTCACCTCATGGAGAACGATACTTCTTTGGAGTTACTTTAACCTTTGGCTGAAATTTCGTCAGTGACATTTTAGTAACTAATGCATTTATGTATATAAAGGACACAACGTTTCTCACAAATGTTTTATTCTTCAAGTCGACCAAGGTTTTGCTGGACTCTGGCCTAGCTTCATCAGGACGAATGGCACGTCAATATTCAAACTGTATGTGACATCTTCAATGGTGATTTTTACAGTCACGGGTTTTAGTTAGTTGCTTCCGATGCCTAGTGGTCAACGTTCGTGACTTCCACGGAGAAATCTCAGGTTTGATTGACCCCAGGCAAGTACGAACTCGCGAACCACTAAATATCCGCCGTGCGTCGAATAGGCACGTTAAGCCGTCGAACCTCGTGTACTGGCGCCTTGGTAATAAATAAGGGCGTCTTCCTCCCCCTTTCTACCTCTCTTCCGTGTCAGTTTACTTTCGGGAACTCTAGCCCAAATCTCCTAGCTTCGTAATATTTCTAAAGGTTCTTTAAGGCCTGAGGTCAGACACTCCCTTCCTAAAATCCTCTACATGTTATCTGATCTGGTTGTTTCCACACGCTTGATACAAATGATGTGGATGCCATGTCATTAACAAATTCTGAAAAATTCTGATATACGTGCAATGCTTCCAGAGTATCAAGTTTGGTGGTTGAATTTGGTTTGTCGATTAGTTTCGCTTTTTCAAAGATAAATTTATGGTAATTACCGTAACAGTGTTTAGTCATCGAGGACTTTTTAGGTAACAGTTCGGAATGTAGATCTTGTATTTTTTCAATCGAAAGCGCATGACTCTACGGGTCTGTCCTGTATAAGAAGCGCTACACTTACATGGGATTTGACAAATTCCCCACGAGTTTTTGTCTTCAACATAGTGTTCATTTTGTTTAAGGGTTTAAGATTCCCTTTAAAATTAAAAGTTTTGAGAATTTTTGAAATTTTGAAGGCAAAGTCACGGAAAAAAATTGAACAGTGGCAAAATTCTCTCGTAATGGGCCCATCACAGGAGTCAACACTGAGATCGGCTTCCGTTTCCGGAAGTTTGTTAGAGCCTTTTCTAATGGAAGGGTTGTATCCTCACTGTATTGAAACGTGTTTAAGGAAATCAGGTATTTAATTTCATTGGTGGCATATAGATGCCGTACTTTTTTCCGTTTCTCACATAGAAATCCTTTAGAGAACATGAAAATACACTCGCGGACATTGAAATTTGCGCACCCAGAAAAAAACATGCTGCAACCGCAAAACTGCAGATAGCTAGAGTACGTGCTAGTATGCAAATGATCCACGTTTGGTGCGAATACGCATGATCGCACACACTTTAGTGGCGCTGCAAGTACGAACCAGCAGCCATATAAACAGGCGTGTTGTCGATGCCCCATGAAAGCGAAAAGCACCGGCCGACGCAAGCAATAGTACAGAGTGACAAGAATGCCGGGTAGACGCCAGAGACGTCGATTTACGCAACTTACGGACTTCGAGAGAGGCCTGATCATCGGGCTGAAAACCGCAGGGTGGTCGACGCTCCGTATAGCTCGCCACGTGGATCGTTCTGACCATACCGTCAGACTGTGTTGGAAGCAGTGGACACGTGACGACCCTGCTACACGGCGGTGCGGCTTCTGACGGACCAGGAGGACCACAGGTAGAGAGGATCGACGGATCGTGCGCCAGGCACGAATAGATCCCACTGTGACCCTGTCCACTATACAGGAAGATGTAGCAGCTCCTGTGTACCCACGAACAATTTCTCGACGCCTCGCGGAAGTGAGTTTTTTTTTCACGGGAAATTTTTTTTTACGCATGAAAGATTTAATGTTTTAATAAAAAAGAAATTCACGGAAGGTAAAGATGCATCTCCTTTTAAAATCACTCAGTCAAAGCTTAAGCGAAATAATGTAATAGCATTTTCTCGCCCCATTAACTTTCGACGTAGCAGGAATAGGCGAAACAAGAACAGGAGAAAAAGAAAGTTTGCTCCAGGTGAATCTCTCCCCTCTAGCAGGTGAAAGTTTTAGGTGAGACAGGAATAGGCGAATCAAGAATTCTTTCCTCGCCTAAAATGGCGGAGCACATTAACTTTCGACGTAGCAGGAATACGCCAAACAAGAATAGGCGAAGCAGGAAGTAATCGTTTCAATCGACTCCGGTACTGCGGGGTTGTTGATGAGGTGTGGAATTTCGCCCGTTGGGGGCGATGGTTCTTGGTTTAGTGGGCTCTGTTCCTACAATATGACGCGCGGCCAGATAACTCTACAGTTACTTTTTCCTACTACAACAGCATTTTTCTTTTCTTTTTTGTTTCTATAGCATACTCTAACCTTAGCTTAATATTCCTAAGGGCTGTTTAACGCCAGACGTCAGACACTGTTTTCTTAAAATTCTCTACGTCAGGAATTATTTAATTATTATATTGAGTTTTATTCAGCAGTCAGCATTTAGAAAAAATACTGCAACATTTACTTTATTGTGCATAAGGAAGCTTCATCTGTTTATTCCGCTTTTCCATAAAAGCAATTTTAATTTAGGCCTAACCGCCGGATGACAAGCACCTAACAACAACGGTCACTTTTTCCCCGGCCCGAGCAGTGACCGTTATTCGGAGGTTTAACTGTAATTGAGAAAAGGCAGACCCATTTTTTCTGCTAAAAGCAGTAAAAATATATGAGAATGTAGGCTGCCACTTTTCACGGTTTTTAGTATTCTGATCATTATTCGCAGGTGTGTGGCTACGAAAAACGAATTATTGTATGCCGTTTGATGAATGTTCTCCAGAAAAAAAGAAAAAAGAAAAAAAAAAGAAAAAACGAAAAAACCCCGCTGGGACTAAAAATTGTGTGCACCATTTTCACAGTTTCAAGATCTTTGTCATGAAATGTCTTCTGGACTTAAACTGAATCAAATGATCTATATATAGTAAATATTAACAAAAAAAAAAAGAAAAAGAAAGTATGAAATTTAGTTTGAGCTTAGCTTTTAAGAAAAAAACATTTAGAATAGAGATTTGTGCGTGTTTTTAAAAAGCAAAGAAAATAAAAAAAACAAAAACCTAGAGAGAGAGAGAGAGAGAGAGGAGCAACATAAAACAAATCTAGAGAGGAGACTCAGCATTTCTGATTCGGAGAAATTAAAAAGAAAAATCGACGTGGTACCCTTTGTTGCTAATTTATGCTATTCAGCTTTTGCATGCCAAGAATTTGGTGTGTATGAAATACAACGAGTGACTACAGAGTCTACACTTATTTACGTACAACACATAGCATTTATTCCCATCACTCTCGACTGCACCGAGGCACAGTCCGGTACATACTAAGTGGGATTAAATCATAACGACAAACAATAAAGATTACTAATTTCTCACATTGAGCGGGACTTAGGTAGGTGGATTAATGAATGTTATTGCATTAGAACCAAACAAAAAAAGATATGAGTCGTAAAAGTAAATATTTACTAAACTATGGTGGCGGCAATAGTAAGTATTTCCACCGTTTAGAGAATGAGTTTAGAGAATTCAAAAACTTATTTTTATTATTATATACCTTTATATACACTGAAGTACCAGAAAAACTGGTACGGAGGAGCTTATCCAAAATACATAGCAACGTCACCTATGCGCGTATTTGGTTGCGTCCGCCAGTGCGTATATAAAGCGATAAACAGCCTTGCCAGCTGTCAGCTGTTTTCGGCATGAGAATGACAAGTAATAACGATTTAAGCGATTTTCAACGCGGTGTCATAGTTGGCGCTCGTGAGATGGGCTATAGTATTTAGGAGGTAGAAACGAAGTTCAGATTTTCGCGGACGACCATTGCAAGGGGGTGTACCGTGACTACAAGAATTCCGGCAAAACCTCCAATCTACGATACCAGTGTGGCCGTAAAAAGACACTGGGTGAACGTGACCATCGTCGGCTGTCAAGAATCGTTTCACGCGATAGGCGTGCAACACTCTCGCAGGTATAATCGGAATTCAATGCTGGAGCCTCAACAAGCAACAGCGTCCGGACTGTGCAACGTACCCTGCACGAGATGGGCTTTTGGAGACGACGCCCAACTAGAGTCCTTTTGATGGGTGAACGACACAGAGCTATGCGCCTCACTCGAGCTCGACAACACCGCCACTGGACACTTGATGACTGGAAACAAATAGCCTGGTCTGACGAGTCGCGTTTCCAACTGTATCGGGCAGATGGAAGGATTCGTGTATGGCGCAAACCCCATTAAGCCATGGATCCCGCCTGTCAACATGGAACTGTACCTGCTGGTGGTGGTGGGGGGGGGGGTCCGTAATGGTATGGGGTGTATTTAGCTGGACTTCACTGGGACCCCTGTTACGTCTACAAACGTCTGTGGCCGGCCAACGCTATGTGTGCATCCTTTCTGACGAGGTACACCCGTTCATGTCCTGCATTCATGCTGATGGGTTGGGTCTGCTCCAACAGACAATGCACCTCGGCACAAGTGTCGGGGCACCACATTATGGTTAGATGAGCATTCATCTGAGTTTGGGGTGTTGTTATTACCACCCAAGTCCCCAGATTTGAACGTGATAAAACACATTTGGGATGTCATGCAACGCGCTATCGAACACAAGAATCCGAGACCTCGGAATACACCCTAATTGTGGAACGCTCTGCAGGAAGTATGAGTATGCATTGCCTGCAGCGTATTACCAGAAGCTAGTGGAGTCCATGCTCCGTCGTATTTCTGCAGTCCTGCGCTCCCGTGGGGGACCTACCAAGTATTAGACTGGTGTGCCAGTTTTTCTGGTACTTCAGTGTATATCATTTAGATGAATGTAAGAAACGACCCTAATACCGATGAAATGCGATGTAGCTATGAAAATCCATCTGCGCATGCGCAAGATAAAATCTGACCTCAAGATAAAGAAGACAAAAAACAATCGTAAAATGTATTAGTAAGGGTAACTTTTGGTCTAGGACACCAACAGCTTACATCCCATCGTGTAATATAACTTTAAAGCTCCCGTTAACAGCAGGCAATCCCCTTTCGGAAGGGGGATGGGAGGAAGCCAAATTTTGCTACGACGCACGGTTTTCATATCATCAAAAATGCATTTTTGTAATGGCTTTTATCACATTTATCATCAGGTACTCGTACTTTACGCAGATTGCAATGAGATATTATGTTTATTGTAAAACTTGATGAAATAATGTTCAGCGATAGCTTAGTAAAATATACTGAGTAAAAATGAAACTAACTATTGTTGCGGCACTTTATGGAACAGCATGCGACTCGATCAGATTTCGGCTATAGTTTTGGCAATGACGCACCCGTTACCCAATTTCGTTACATTAACATTTTTTATTTAGTGTTTTACCTGGTTTTGGGAAAGATACGTAGCATCAAAAATCCTAGAGATGAGACCCTCAGCTTTAGTGATTTAAAGAAACTGAAAAAAGGATAAAAGAAAATCTTTTTCATGGCAGTTTATAACTATGCGTCACCCCATATACTTCCCATTGCAGATTTCTGTCGAAAAGGTCGAGCCTTGCCATTTAGAAGCTAAGCAGACGTAGCTTAAGAATCGTAATAACTTTCTGAATATGAGCTAGTGGAAGGAATCCCAATTCATCCTTGTACGAAAAAAGGACAGTTTAATTCTAGTGTTGTACAAATCATAGAAATGGTCGTCCATGCTACGATGAGGCGTAATTGCTTCGACTTGCGCACATACGGTAAGTTATTCAGATTTCTAAGCTACATTTGCTTAGCTTTGGTTGCTTTTAACATCGTTGTCCTAGGTGGTGCAACTGTAGGGACATAAATTGGGATATAATGATTGGAACTCGGGTCATTCTTCATATCAGTTACGCTGGGTTTACTATTAGCCCCTTTTCTCAGGAGTTGATTTTTCTTGTAATACATTTTGTGTTCTTCCCTGACATGAGTCCTTTGATTTCTAATTTTTGTTTTTCTCTTTTTACTGCTTGGTTGAACTAGCACCTATCGTATGTCTTTTTCCTCCCTGAGGTGGTGATTTTTTATTGTTTTTCTCTACTCTTCAATTTCTTTCTTTCTTTCTTTTTTTCCCCTTCAGATTACCATAGTGGTACATTGGTGGATCCGGAAGCTTTCGGGGAGGTTACACCCAAGAAGATTATATTACTGGAGACACCACTCCTATCCACGCAGCATTGGCGGCCATAAGTCACCGTCCGTGCTGCAAATGACGTCATGAGCAGGCACGACGCAGCCGCAGAAGAGAAGCTCCTTTGAAACCAATGGAACAAAAGCATATAAGCGTATAAACAGATAAAATGAGTAATTCAATAATCTTTATCAATGATACACAAGCTTACTGTTTTATCAACGGTATAATTTAGTTATTTTTGCCTGCTTGTGACGTCACACTACAGATTAGCTGTGACCTATGGCGGCAGAGCCAGTGGTGTCTCCAGTAATACACTGCCGGACAATTGCTGAGGACGGATGACAATAGCAACGATAGCAACCATAAAATGGAAGGCAGGAAAATGTGGAAATTAGCATAAGTGCGGGATACAGTAAGACGTGTTGTGCGTATGCAAATTTTGGATTGCCGAACTTGTTCGTGACGTCATAGCGCTGATAAGAGATATAAAGGATTTCACGCGTATTGATCGTTGTTGTTCAAACGCAAAGTTGAAAGGGAAAGAATAAATTGACGAACTTGAAATTTTCAGTATGTCTTCCCGACATCACCTAGATGATTTTACGCTTGGCCGTATTATTGGCAAGATTGAAGAAGGGCGAAAAATAACAGATGTTGCCAGGGAGTTCGACGTCAGCCACAGTGTTGTTTCAAGGCTTTGGAAATAATTTCAAACAAATGGAGAGTGTAGCAAACGTCACGGGGGAGGTCATGTTCGCAGTACGACACCTGCAGAAGATCGGTACATAGTGCTATCAACAAAAAGACACCGGCGCAGCACAGCTAGTGAGGTAGCAAATCACTTTATGGCTGCTACTGGCAAGTGGATCTCCCGAAAAATTGTCGCCAGACGTTTGCATGAAGGAGGATTATACGTCCGCCTTCCTGTTGTGTGCATTCCATTGTCCAGACGTCACCGTACCGCCCGTTTGCAATGGTGCCATCAACATCGCAATTGGACTGATAACGACTGGTCTGCTGTCCTCTTCTCAGATGTGAGTAGATACAGTCTATCGTCTGATTGTCGACGGCAATTGATCTGGCGTGATAGTGGTACTGCATATTGTCCAGCAAACATACAGGAAAGGGACCGATATCCGACCTGTAGTGTCATGGTATGGGCTGGCATCATGATTAATGGCCGTACGTCCCTCTATGTGCTTCCAACTGGGACTATGACTGGCCAACGATACATACATAATGATGTTCTGCTACCTCATGTTCGCATGTTCCGTGGTGCTGTCGGTGATAGATTCATTTTCATGGACGACAACGCAACATGTCATCGAACAGTCGCTGTCCAGGAGTGTCTTGAGAGCGAGGATATTCAACGCCTCGTATGGCCAGCACGTTCTCCAGATCTGAATCCCATTGAAAATGTGTGGGATGCTTTGGGGAGGAGTCTTGCTGGTCGCCAATGCCCTCTAATAAAAACAAGGACACCCTCATCCATGCACTGACAGAGGAATGGGATAAATTACCCCAACAGCTGCTTGATAATGTTGTGCAAAGCATGACACGACGTGTGGAATCTTGCATCGCCCTCCATGGTGGCCATATCCCGTATTGACATCTTACGCCGGAACGCCTGCGGACGGTAATTGCATTTCTTTCACGTTTACGTATTCTGCACAAAATGGCCTGTTTGTCCCTTGAACACGTTCCAAAGCCTTCTGGATTTCAGAGCACAATAAATTGTCTTTCTTGTAATGTCCTGGCATTCTGACATTATTTTATTTCACTTGGCATCCAACCACACTTACTTTTTTATGCGCTATATAGCCGTTTATGATCCGTCCTTAGCAATTGTCCAGCAGTGTAGAACCTCCTTGGTTACACCAGTCGAATGAAAGAGATTTGCATGAAACTGACACAAACACATCTAAATATATCTACGGGGACTCTAACGCGCTTTGTGAGTCAAAAGAATCATACCGAATTGTTAAATCTCAAAACGTGAGTAACAGATTGAAAACACACCATTATTTTCACCGCAGTCGATTTCCTGCATTTCGTGAAATTGAGCCTGATGCCTTTCCCTCGACACCCTTCATGCTTTTCAGCTATTTTGCTACCTCCAAAAAATTGAGGAACCACTATTTTAGCTAAGAGGACAAAGAAAATGTTTGTTCCGCCTTCAGTTAGATGGGGGAGTATCCACAGCACGATTGAGAGAAGGAAGCAATTTACTGATATTTTACATCCTTTTTACGGACAAAGAGCTCCATCTAGGCGCTTGTCATTACGAAACAGATTCCTTAACATCTTCACATCAATAGAAATGCCAGTAGAACAAGCAAGAGCCAAAATGCGGAGAGACATTTTCTCCGAGCTCTGAAACGGTACCATAAGAATGGAAATTGAACCGTCCGAAAAACTATCACTATGAGTTTGAAGGGGCGGACAATCTGGGAATCTCTTAACTGCCTGCACACGAGAAGTGGAAGAAGCAGGGAAATAGTGATTAACTGAGGTTTCTTTATTGGCTCACACAAATGTGATTGTGATGAGGTATAAACCAGTGCTGCACAACATCTATAGAGCTGCTGGGCCAAGGATTTTAAAAGAATTATATGGCGGGCCACATTTTCAACAAGTTAGTAAAATCATGCAATGCATTGATTATGATGCGCTTTCCAACATACCAGAAATCATTGCTAAAGTTATGAGGATAATGGCTGTGGAATAAATCTCGCTCCTGTGTCCTGACCTTTGACCCCATTTCGATGATGTTAAACAGAATTGGTTCAGTGTACCTCCGAAACAACATACTAAAGTTTTGTCTCAATCGAAGCATTTTTAATCAAGTTATGACGCATAAGAGCAATGGAATGGATCCCGTTCCTGTGTCCTGACCTTTGACCCCATTTCACCCATTTTAAATAGGGCTCATCCCCACGTAGATCCCTACCACATACTAAAATTTCATCAAAATCGCACCATTTTTACGCGAGTTATCGTGCGGACAGACAGACAGACGGAAAAAGCAGGAGCATATGCGGTTCTTCAAGATACGGTTGAAAAGCATAAAAAAAATATATGTAAGATGGTACGAGGGTTGTACCGAAAGTAACGCAAAATTGGACATAACGTTTTTATTAACTGACAGAGGTTGTTCAAATTGCGCATGTTGGTAGAGTAACCATTTCTCTATGCAAAGGTACTAGTCAACATAGTTTCTATCACAAGTGATGTATTGCAGTCATCGTAGAACCCAGCTCTCGAATCCTCTTTGAAAAAAATTCAGGTGTGGACCCACTTCTTCACAGCCACTTTCACCTCGTCTGTGTCATCAAATCGTTGTCCCCCGGAGACTGTCCTTCATTGGCCCGAACAGGAGGAAATCGGAGGGCGCTGGTTCTGGGAGGTACGGTGGATTGGGGACCACCGACTAGCTTAATTTGCTGATCGCCTGATTTGTTGGTAAAGATGTGTATTGTTTCGCATTATCACTGCGAATGTGGATCCTTTTCAGATTCTTGTTCGGTCTCTTCCTCCTTATGGCTTCTCTAAGCTTCTTGAGTGTCTCAATAAATCGCTCGCTGGTCACGGTACGGCCACGTTTTAGAAAATCAAGAAGAATGACACCCCTGTCATCCCCCCTCCCCAAAAATACCAACAACTGTCACCATGAATTTCTGTGCTGATGGCTGGCTCTTGAACTTCTTAGGCCTTGGTGAAGAGGTGTGACGCCATTCCAGGGATTGATTCTTCGTTTCCGGATCGTAAAGATATGCTGACGTTTCATTCCCTGTCACCAAATCGAAAGAAAAAACGTGTACTCATTAGCTTCAAACGCTTCCAGCATATCTGAGCACAGCCGCCCCGGTGGCGCAGTGGTCTAAGCGATGGCCTCTGATCATTCGTCCGAAAGGGGTCCGGGTTCGAATCCCGGTGAGGCATGGATGTTGTGTTTGTCTTACGGCACTGGCTCTCTCCCTTCCCTGGAACCAGTGACCCTAAATTAGGGACGGGAGACTGCTTATAGCCCATTGAGTTGCTCACGGTGGTCGTTAAACCTCCAATAAAAAAAAAAAAAAATAAATATCAGAGCAGACTTGCACCTTTCTCTCCTTCAAATCGGTTGTCAACTGCCGAGGTATTCACTTTGCATACACTTTCCAATACCCTGAGTCTTTCACCATCTTCTGTATGGCAGTGTGACCACAGTCCAGTTGTGCAACAAGCTCACGGATTGTGACTCATCTCTCCGGGCGAATCAATTCATCCACTCGCTGACGATTCGTGTTAGTGGTCGCAGATTATGGTCTCTCTCTGCGTGGTTTACTTTCAATGCTAGTTTCCACTTCTTTAAACTTCATCTATTTGTGCATTTTGCTCTTGTCAATGGTGTCATCTCCGTAAACATTATGTAGCCTTCCGTGGATGTCGGATAGCCTGTACCCTTCATTCGTCAAGAACTCAATGACGTCACGTTGCTTCTGCTTGGAATCCATTATTTACTTGCAATGAAGAAGGGTTACTATAGAGGAAGAGTTACTTTACCAAGATCTGTAATTTGAACGACCTCTCTCAATTAATAAAAACAATATGCTTACATTTGCATTACTTTCGGTACAACCGTCGTATAAATATTAAAATGTCATGCTTAATTTATTAAACCATTACTCTTTAAGTTAATTTTAGAACAGCCGAAATTCCAAATTTGAAAAAAAAAAAAACTTACATTTACTAAAAGCACTCTGGACGATTAAAACTCTACTAAAAGTTGTTGCATGTCGACTTCGATAATTATACATTAGTTCAGAGTTCAAAGTCGAAGCAATTGTTCAAGAGTAGAGTCATTCATACTGCTCCTGTGTTTTGACTTTACGTATTTCGTGTCAGAAAATGCTCTCCGGTGTATGTAAAGTACTACCAAACATCGAAAAAACTTTTAATCTGAAATCTCCTGTGATTTAGTATTTATCAGAGGAAAAAAGTTTAAACAATTCTGCTCCAGTCTGATGGAGCTGTAATAAATGTATCTGTTTGAAGTTCACATAATTCCATTTGACAAATGGGGTTTGTGCTTTCAATGCCTACATTCAATGGTACACTTAGTTTGAGTTTATCAGCTTTTTATATAACTGTCATCAAAATTCTTAAGATTGTAAGAGTGCCTGGCTGAGGGACAAATGCTTTAAATTCTATAATTTCACCAAGTATTGTTAACTTATCAAAAAACTCCTTGCAGGGTACGAAGTGAGTCAAACGGTTTCTTTCTAGATTTGATTTTAACAATGACAACTTGTTACAAAAACTGACTGTATGACTCTTTGCAGATATATGGGCGCCCATAGCTCAATTTTCAAGAGGGAACAAATGGAAATAGTGACTGCGAATAACGTATACAAACACCATATGCAAATTTTCCCTGTGCTATAACGTAATATCTTTTTCGTGAGCAAGACTGGTTTTACGCTATGTCTAAGCCATGACTAAGGAACGTCGAACTACATAAGAATACGACGCAATAGTTTACGGCCAGACGAAACATAAACAGAAGTCAACTTACGATAACTTTTTATTGGTTCAGCACTACTTTAGTAGATCTAACATATAACACAGCAGGTAAACTTCACTTTTATCTTAGTGACCGAATGTCTACACACACACACATCCACACGAGCAACTGTTGTATCGTCCTTTTTATCTATCGTTCTTATCACATTCATGCGTCACTTTCTCTCTGACCTCAAATGTTGCCAAAAATATTCTCGTTTGAGGGAAAAGACATAGCGTTAAGTTTGGAAGTACAAAGGAGAACAAACTCAAATTTACATAGGAAAAGGAACTAAAAATGAAAGTTATATTAGAATATACGCCACAGTTTTTTCATGATAATTAACAAAGCAATCGGACACCGCTGAATTGACTGTAATTACTGTTTCCCACGTAATATCAATCACATCAGAAAACTTGAAAATTTCATCGTCCTGGAGCGTGAATCGAACCCGCATCTCCCGATTACCGTTCGAGCATGCTAACCGTTATACCACCCAGGACGACAAAGTCCCAAGTATCTGGGTTTTAAGAGCATCAGAATATTCTCCGACCTGTTTTTTTAATTGGAGTGAATTATTATCAACTTCTTTGTTCATTATTATCGCTTCGCTGCCAATGCAGCATGTTAGGACAATAATGAAATTTCTTTGTCGTCTTTTGATCCTTTTGGCCACTTTTCTCACGCCTGCCACGAAACCCCATGGACTACTCAAGGGGTCATCAAGAATGAACAAATACCCTCAAGTCAAATTTCTGGGGACAATTTTATCCCAGCTATCCAGCAGTGAATAGCTGCTGCAGAGAATGATATATTTCACATCTCTTCGCCTATCATAATTTTCCACACTGTTCGTATGCACGATGGTCTCCAACATGCGATAGGGAATTTCACTATTATTTTTCGCTTTTTCTACTGAAAATTCCTAACTTTTTCTCATTCTTATTGCAACACACGCATCCAAATGTTCAATTATATACAGAAAAAAAATTAGAATTAGTGTTATCGCGGATATCTCTGTAGTATGTTCCAAGAAGAGATGGTCTGATCCAATGGAGGGAAAATTCCCCCTCTTGCACCCCCCCTTGTATGGGAGCTTGTGTACAGATAATTCCGTCTTTACCCTGCAGATCAATATTTAGCGCGTTCAAAAAGCTAGTGATCTAAGGTAAAGTTGTTTCCGAAGTGAAAAAATCTGATCTATCACTCAAGCAATAATTACTATCACTCAGGCGTTGGATTTGATTCTGCAGAACCAAGTCACCATTTTTTGGCATCAAGTTCATCTAATAAGTTTTGAATTTTCTATGCATAAAAGCACGGTTTACGCCCCTAGTTAACTTCGTTAATTTAACTTCTTTGTCCATTGTATTTCATTGTCCCAGCGAAGACCCACGTACTGGCTTCTGCCAATCCGTCCGAGTTGGGTTCGAATTTCGGTGAGGCAAGGATGCTGTGTTTGTCTTACGGCACTGGCTCTCTCCCTTCCCTGGAACCAGTAGCTCGAAATTAGTGACTGGTGACAGCTTATAGCACACCAGTTGCTCTCGGTGGTAGTTAAAATCCCCAATAATAATAATTAAAATACCCACATAAATGTGGTTTGGTTGGAGTAAAACGAAAGGTAATATTTCAGATTTAAGTCCTTCTCTTTTCAGTCAGAAATGAAATTTAGTTTATGCTTCATTTGCGCACAGCAAAATTTCATTCCGTAGGCCTCCAGCTTGGGTGCAACTGGTATAGACCATGGACACGGGGCGTGCTCTATCGGCGAGATCTGGGGATCGAGCAGGCCGAGGTGCATATTGATATCTTATAGATATTGCCCGCTGCATTTGCAGTATGGGTGAGGGTTGTCTTGCTGAAATAATTCGTTGTTTAACCTTGCTACGAACGGTATCGCAATGGGTTTTAGGATATCTTCGGCATACCGACGAGCCGTCAGAGTTTCTATAATAACACGAAAATGGAGCACGAATCAGAAGAGATAGCTCCTCAAACTAGCTGTTCGGGCTGTGTGCCGTTCGACCACATTCGCTGGATTGTTGCGTTGACCAGATCGGCCCCACACGGTTATCTGGGAAGACAGAAGCGAGACTCATCGTTGTACACTACACGATGCATTTCTTCAATCCAGGTTGCTCAGGAACGGCACCACTCTCAAGGTGTAGGGGTCAGAGGCACGCGACGCAATGGACGCCTGGTGGCGCGGTGATGTAAGCGAAGGCTTCTGATCATTCGTCCGAAAGAGCTCCGGGTTCGAATCCCGTTGAGGCATGGATGCTGTGTTTGTCTTACAACCCTGGCTGTCTCCCTTCCCTGGAACTAGTGGCCCTAAATTAGGGACGGGCTACTGTTTATAGCCCGTTGAGTAGCTCACGGTGGTCATTATACCTCCAATAAAAAAAAGAGAAAAAAATGACGTCATGCATAGTTGCCTGATTCCCGTAGATGATTTGAAATGGTTTATCGTGCGATTGAGTGACTCATGCTCAGCATCTTTGCTGTTATCATGCTTGTGAGTGAAACTGTCGGTTCTGTAAAGGCTTCCAAACCGACGATTGTGCATGTTTTCTCTCATCCTGTTATATGGAAATATTCAAACTATATTTAAATTGTAACTTTTATCATTTTGTGGGCCAACGACAGTGAGAAATATCCTCCCCAGTCAGAAAGGCACCCAGCGCAGATCCATTTCGGAGAAAGGTCATTTTCTCGCCGGACCCCTCCCACGGACACAAGAATAGCCCCATTCTTTCCCCAGCCGTCGCCAGAATCTCTAGCCGACGGGTACAAAGGACCAAGCAATTGAGAATTTCTTCTTACGTCAAGAACAGAACGTGTGAGAAAATGACCTTTCTCCGAAATGGATCTGCGCTGGGCGTCTTTCTGACTGGGGAGGAAATTTCTCACTGTCGTTGGCCCACAAAATGATAAAAGTTACAATTTAAATATGGTTTGAATATTTCCATATAACAATCCACCGCAAACATCAACGATGTATCGTTGCATTGTGGCCGCCAGTATGTGACGCAGTACATTGAGCTGACCATCCGGCTTCACATAGGCCAATAATTCGTCTTCTTTCTAAGTCCGTTAGCCGACGATAAGCACGGGACTGTCGGGTTTTTAGCTTTCTACCTGCAATGGTTTTCCTTCAGGATTCACTTTTAAATAATCTGAGATAGTGTTACTCCGAAAAATACGTCGATCTCTCTCTTACTCATGGATGACCGAATTCACCCTGTTTTTACTGCTTGGGCGTTTACGTGATGGGCTCAATAGTGGAATTATTTGCCTATCTGAATGTTACAATCTTGCTTGCCAACTTGCATCACTCTTTCCTGGTGAGGTACTTTTGTTTTTACAAAATGCATTATTTCCACGTGCAATGATAACCACACCGGTAAAAAAATTAGTCTCCCCTAACAGAAACGATAGTAGAAAGTTACCAGTTGCACAGAGGGCGCCGTGATAGCATTGTTGGCAGATAAATTGCCCTGATGTGTTCTACAGGATCATTTCTGTCTCTTGCAGTTGTGAAGAGCAACTTGTGTGGTGAATTTAGTCTGCGATATGGGTCGTAAGGCAGACGTGACTGAGCGGCAAAGAGGAGCCATCGTATTTGGCCGTGCCCACTAACACAAAGAGAATGAAGTCACCCAATTTGTTGGTGTGTCGAAGCGAACTGTCCAGCGGGTCTACAAACAGTGGTGTAGTTAGTTCGCAGTCAACTGCAAATCGGCAACGTAACTGCGCCCGGAAAACGATTCACACCAACACGGACCGCCGCCATGTTTCAAGCCTAGTAACTGCAAATCGGTTTCAAACATGGCAACAATTGCTCCAAACAGTCAAAGTCCACTCCAAAAGTTCGGAAGAACATTGGAACGAGAACCGCATGCGATGGCATTTGGAGCAGAGGACTCCAAAATTTCGGCGCCTCATTTGCCTCATCTTCTGTTGGCCACCCGAACAGAGTACTCCAAAATTTCGGCGACTCACTTGCCTCATCTTCTGTTGGCCGCCCGGACAGAGTACTCTAAAATTTTGGCGCCTCCCTTGCCTCATCCTCTGTTGGCCGCCCGGACACAGTACTCCAAAATTTCGAAATAACAGTGTGACGAGAACCACATGCGATGGCATTTGGAGTAGAGTACTCCAAAATTTCGGCGCCTCGCTTGCCTCATCTTCTGTTGGCCGCCCGGACACAGTACTCCAAAATTTCGAAAGAACATTGTGACGAGAACCACATGCGATGGCATTTGGAGTAGAGTACTCCAAAATTTCGGCGCCTCGCTTGCCTCATCTTCTGTTGGCCACCCGGACAGATTACTCCAAAATTTCGAAAGAACACTGTGACGAGAACCACATGCAATGGCATTTGGAGCAGAGTACCACAGAAGAAGCCTCCTTTAACAGCGAGTCACAAAGTCGCACCTTATCAATGGGTTCAGAGGCACCAAAACTGTACTGTGGAGGATTGGAAACGAGTAATTTGGTCTAAGAAGTCTCATTTTTGTTTGTTTGTACTCCAACGATGGGAGGAGACGAGTGCATCGCAGACCCAATGAAGCCTTTTAATCCTGATTGTGTCGAAGGTGTTGTTCAAACTGAAAGGAGTTCTGTGATGTTTTGGATATGTTTTTTGTAATACGAAATAGGCCCTCTTGTTGCAGTGACGATTAATTTGAACCAGCATGCGCACCTCCGCATTCTGAACGACGAAGTGTTACCCTTTGCCCTACATCTCCAGGAGCAGCATCACATTGCCCTTCCTGTCTTTCAAGACGACAATTCATGTGTGCACAGGGCTTAAAAGTGTTTGAGTGACCCGACGAACAATCAGCAACACTGTCTCACCTCGACTGACCCGCCAAATCCCCAGATTTAAATCCTATTGAAAATCTGTGGGATCATTTGGAGCAGAAGGTAAAGCCCCGGAATAAACACCCACTTACTCAGGCGGAACTTCGGGACCAATTGACGCACGAGTGACTGCAAATCGATGTTCAATACATCCACAACCTCGTGGAGTCTCTACCACACCGGATTCACGCTGTTACCAAAGCAAGAGGCGTCGTCATCTGTTATTAGGTAAGTTCTGATAGGGGTGACCAATTTTTTGTCCGGCGTGCTTAATATGCAACGTGTTATGACGCTGTTCTGCAGGCGGCAATAGTATTTCTTTGTCTGCCACGTGACTTTTATAAGCAGATGTTACAAGCAAGAAGATAGACAGCGTCGGAGAACTTTGACTTCTGATTGCTGTAGATTCAGATATTTTTTCGAGCGTGGAATGCGTTCGAAAAATATGGGATGAACTTCTCAGAGGTGCACCCTAAATTTTTCGGCAGCTGGATCGGTGTCCGCCAAAAGTTTTGCATAGAGTTCGCTATCAGCCTGACACTTCTTGCATTATATTTGACTTGTCACTGGTCTTTTTCGATATTAAGCTGCAAAGAACTAAGGATTTCATGGTTTTCACGTGAATCGCTTTTGTTTTTCATATTTACTTTTAAAAGTAGTGAAGAACAGAGAATAGCAAAGAAGGTAATATACTTGCAGCTCTTAAAATTAATATGAAAGGCGTGTGACGTACCTGCCAGCAGGACGCACACGACATAAAGGCAGATAGGAAGCAGAATAAAACGTCCGCGTAGCTCAATTGGTAGAGCAACTTATTCCGGAATGAGGGGACCCGGGTTCGAATCCTCGCGCGGATAAAAATGACGGAGAAATTTACTTCGTTATAATGGCGCCCGAACTATCCGGATGACCCGGCCGTTCAAAATCTCGCATTGGTGTGATGTTATTTCCACACCGCGAGACAGGAAAAATCAGAGAATTCCTTCTCCAGCGCTTCGAAAAATAAAAATGTGTGATGTTGCATTCCACACAGCAGATTGACTGGGAGTTCTCAAGTGCACGTTCTACAGTGGATGGCTGCCTGCAACGATTCATGGTCACGGCTGACCCGTGGGCCATGCCCCCGGCCCTCTTTCGGGGGGGGGAGATGTGACGTACCTGCCAGCAGGACGCACACGACATAAAGGCAGATAGGAATCAGAATAATTGTCTGCGTAACTCAGTTGGTAGAGCGACTTGTTCCGGAATAAGCGGCCTCGGGTTCGAATCCCGGCGTAGACCAAAAATGACGGAGAAATTTACTTCGTTATAGGCGTACGTTAGTTTGTTTTTATGTATTTCGTTTCGGAAGGTCCTTCATTGGCATATTTTATGTAATATCAGAAACGGCTTTGCAGTGAAGTCTCGCTAAACCGAGTTCTTTTCTGGACAAAACGATTTCTTGTCTAAAGCGTCTTTCTTATTCGTACAAGTTTTCATTGTTTCAGGCTTCTTTGTTTCTTCTCAAATTGATGAATGAAGCGAGCAATAGATGGCGCATGGACAATCAAGACCATCGCGCGCTTCGAAGCTTGGCGAGTCGCAGATATTTTAGAATTGCTAAATCGATGAGTGCGCGCCATATCGCGCTTGGGGAGATAAAGAAAATGGAGAGAAATTGATTTCCTATAGATGGCAGCAGGGTAGCTGACAAGGACGGTGGACACATAGACACAATGGCACCCTACTATCTCCCCCACCCCCGCCCTCTCTCTCTCTCTCTCTCTTTCTCTCTCGTTTTCGCCATTGTCTCTGCATCCCGTCCGAACTCGTAGGAATTCTGGCAGGTCTCCTCATCCCATCGGAGGGAAGGTCTTTTGTTTCCACCTGATCGGTAAATAAAAGAAGATCGTAGCGAAGTGTCAAGCTTTCCGTTACACCGCTGTTTTAATTCTACACGAAGTCTGAAATCTTCTGCGACGGTGGCAAATCATATGTAATATATTCTACACCATTTCACACTAATCACAGTTGTCAGAGCTCGTTCTTATGGTAAGATTTATTTTTTGCCGAAGAATATCTGACGTGCGTACAAACATCAAATGTAAATCGGCAATCTGAAAGCAAATTAGCCTTAATAAATGCTCATAAAAGTGAAAATGAGGGCTAAGATCGAAACAAATGTGCATGAATCGTGGTACATTCAGAACTCCTGTATAAATTAAAAGCTGCATCCGCAGATATTTTTCTTTGATGACGCTAAATCAAAAACTCAGACACAAACTCTCGCGGAGTTGTGTGTTCGTTTTCATCCAATCCAACCAATCGTCAGGCTTTTATCGATAGCTTACTTAAAGGAGTACAAAGCCCTCCCCCCGTGATTTCCTTTTGTTCCCCGGAGAATGTTGAGATAACACAAATAACAACCGACTTAGTTTTACACGACCGTAAATTTGCATTAACCCCTAGTAGAAGATGCTCTGTATCAGGACCTGCTCTAGGTTTTCTTTTCGTGTAGCGAGTTCCATATAAGCATTCTACAGGACCATATCCCTTTCGGGCTTGGCAACTTGCCAATATACATTTCACTAGTTTGGGTTGCGTGAATTCATTATCTGCTTTACTTGGTTGTTTTATCTAAGGACTTTTCTGTCTGGAAAAGTTACAACATCCATCTCTCTTTGCGCAACTTGCATTTTTCTGCATCATTTTGCGTTTTGTAAACCTTGTTTCTCCAGAAGAGATTTGGTCAAGAATTTGTGACCGAACCCGAGTACACATCATACGACCCAAAATCGACCAGACTCAGATTCACGCATCCTGACCCGGACCGGACTGCTTTCTACTATAAATTCAATAAGGTATAGTGCACTTGTACGTGACTAATTTGTATACAGGTTTTGCGTCAAAATGTAAAAAAAAAAAAACCCGGAAAATATCCGAGAAATTTTAGTCATGGTTACAACTATCGGAAAAAACGAAAAAAGAAAAATTCCAACCTCTTTTACAGAAGCGGAGTGTGATATATGAAATATGCGTTTTCGTCCTCGATTAAGGAAAGACCCCTCCTTCCCCTACCCTCTCTCTCTCAAAAAAAAAAAAAAAAACGGGGGAGGGGGGGGTCAAAAAGTTTGGACCCGACAGAAAATTTAAACCTGAACTGTTGATCAGTGACCCGGTTTAATTTTTGCTCTCTAGCAGGTGTTAAGATTGAGGTTTTGTGTTCACCGAAGACATTCCTTCTAAGAGAAACACCAATGTGTTTTAATTTTTCTGAATTTATTTCCCTTAATTTTGGAAAAAGAACGCACTCTCAGTTATATCACTAGTTTTAGGTTTCCTTTACCTTTAAATATCTGACCGAGATAAATGAGGGAATTCATTTCTTCAACGATTTTCTCTTTCAGAATAATTGTATTGGTTGAACAGCATTTCTTTGAGGAAGAAAAATAAAAATCCTTCGTATTTTGCACAGAAATCGCGCCCAGAATACTTCACAATATACCATAGTAACGTGGAAACTCCCCCAAGTGACCCCAATGGACGAATGATCAGAGGTGAGAGCTTCTGTCTAATCTTTCGAGATGGATCCGGGTTCGAGACCCGATGTGGCATGGGTGGTATGCATTTCCCCCTGAGGTGGCTCTGTTGCTTTTATGAAGCCAGTGGTACCAGATTAGAAATTACTGACGCTTCATAGCCTTAGATGCACATGCCGGTCGTTAAATTCTCTCTCACTCTCCCTCTCTCACACACACACACACAAAACTACAAAAAAACATGGCTTTCCAGAAATTGAAAGGCAGAAGGCATTGTCACAAGTTTTTTTTATCATCATCAACGTCAACGATGGGTACAATTCCCGTAGGTGTTTGTTGCCATTTTAACTACACTGGCGGAAAGTGAAAAAAGAACACCAAGAAGGAATTAGCGGATGATCATGAAATTTACATATGTTAATGGGGTCGAGTTTACGTAGGTGTATGTTAATTTAGGGACCAACCGGTGAGCGCTTACGCCACAGCACGGCATAATATGCAAATTATCGTCGGTGGTATTTAAGGAGTACGGCGAAATGAATGTAATCAGTCGTCGGCGTACGGACACGCGCGAAGACCCTGAAGAAGCTGCAATGCCTGGACATGGAAAACGTGTACGATTTCAGCAGTTATCGGACTTAGAGCGAGATCATCTAGTCGGACTCCGCGAGGCCGAGTGGTCGTATCGTCGTATTGCGGAGCGGATTGGAAGGGAAGTATCGGTGGTGGTACGATGGTGGCGTAGATGGTCCGAGGAACATTCCCACACGAGAAGACGTGGAACCGGGAGTCACAGACGGACTGATGAGCGCACCGATCGATGCATAAGAAGAGCGGCGTTGTCAAGCAGAACATCCACTGCGACGCAAATCCGAGCAGCCGTTGCACCTGAGGTGACTGTGCGAACAATCCTCAACCGTCTACTGGATGCAAGACTACGTGCACGTGTGCCTCTGGCATGTGTACCTCTTACTCCAGCCCACTGTCAGGAACTGCTGCAGTAGTGTCGCTAACGTCTGCCCTGGAGAACGCAATGGCGATCTGTCGTGTTCAGCGATGAAAGCAGATTCTACTTGGGAGCCTCCGATGGCCGTATGCGTGTTCGCAGACGCACGGGGGAGCGTCTCCACCCTTCTTGCATCCGCCAACGACACACAGGGCCTACACCTGGTCTCCTGGTGTGGGGAGTGATCAGCTATCACTCACGTACACAACTAGTGTTTGTACCGGGTACGTTAAACAGCACCTCCTACATCAACAACATCATTCAGCCCGTTGTTGTGCCATTTGTAAGGTCGGTCCATCGTGGTGTTTTCCAGCAAGATAACGCACGCCCACACACGGCAAGTGCAAAGCAACATGCACTTCAGGGTGTGAGACAACTTCCATGGCCTGCACGTTCACCGGATTTGTCCCCCATTGAGCACGTGTGGAATTTTATGGGACAACGACTTATCCGGTCTCCACGGCCAGCCACGACCATCCGCGATTTACGCGTCCAGGTTGAGGATGCTTGGAACTCAATACAATAAACTTACATCCAACATCTGTAAGACAGACTCCATGCCAGAATTGCACAGTGTGACGCAGTTCATGGCGGTTCAACCTCGAACTAACCATGTTACATGGAAATTTTATTTTTCAATTTACCGTCAAATACAGCTGTATTTTGCCATAATGTTTTGATCACGTTATCCTCTGTATTCCGTTATTATGCTGTATAAATTTCGTTGGTATCAGACATCTCCTTCTTGGTGTTCTTTTTTCACTTTCCGCCAGTGTATATTGTCCCACTGAATTCTGTTCATTGCGGAGTGGCTCAGCATTCTTGAAGAGTTCCACCGCACCAATCTTTGATATCATTAGCCCACTCATGATGAAGGCGTCATCTTGCATTTCGTCCTTTCAATAAGCCAAACACAAATGTCTTTATCTTTTTGTCATTTTTCATTCTGCAGATGTGCCGAAAAAGTCTTAGTTTTTTCTGTATGATTTTTTGCAACAAGGTCTCTTTTAGTTGCATTCTTCTGTACACTTCTTCATTTATTGTCGTCTGGCTACATCCTATTCATAAGATTTTATGATAGCACTTTCTTTCAAAAGCAAGTATCCTTCTCTCTGATTCCTACGTCAATGTCCAATTCTAGCATCCATATAGCATGTTGCTGAAGATGCATGTCTCGATAATCCTTAACTTAGTTTTCAGGCTAATAGCTCTACTCTTCCAAATTTTATCCATGACTTTTAACAGCGTTATGACCTTTGCAAGTCTAATAGAAAGTTCATTTTTGCTGTTTAAGTCATATGTTATACAGTTTCCGAGATAAGTGAATTTTTCCACATTTTCAAGTTCTTGGCCTTCCAGAATGATCTTTTTCCTAATCCCTTTTGCGCCAAATATTGGGTTGATGCATAAGTTCATGCCGTTTTATTTCACGAGTGTTTCCCAGGTCAGTAGTAACGGTGCAGATGGCCAGTTGTAAATCAAAATGTATGCAGTAATATTGTGTATCTAAATCATACTGCTTTGTGTGATCGTGGCTAATGTTTTATTGGTTTTCAGATCCGTAAGTATCGGGTGCCAAGCAAAGAGGAATGAACATTTCCGACATCTTCTCCTCTACGAGTTAAGGGATCCACAGCCTCCGAGGCTACTCGACAAATTTGTGCTGTGTATGGGGAGGATGCTATTGCTCTGAGGACAGCCCGTAGATGGTTTGAGCGGTTCCGAGGTGGCAATTTTGACCTCAACGACTCTCCACGCTCAGGTCGTCCATCTTACTTTGATGAGGATCGTATGAACCATCTCATCCACTTGGATCGGCAGCAAACCATACGCAAATTGGTCACTGAGATAGACTGTGATCAAGCCACAGCAGTGCGACACCTGGAACGTTTGGGAAAGATCCAGAAATTTGGGTCTTGGGTGCCTTATACTCTCATCGTGGACAACAAGAATCAGCTTGTTGCCATATGTGGTTATCGCGAATGTTCTCAGCAACACAAACCCTTTCTGTCACGAACTGTTACTGTAGATGAAAAGTTGTGTCTGTCCGTGAATTTCAGGCACCGGAGGAATGTTTAAGCCCAAACAAGACGTCCACACCACGTTCAAAGCATGACCTTCATCGTGCGAATATCATGTTGTGTCTGGTATGACATGGAAGGCATTATTCACTGGAAAACGCTGAGAAGGAATCGAACCATCAACGCTGCACTCTATTGTTAGAAACTCCGCCGTGTGGAGGGAGCAGTTCCGCAGAAACGGCCCCATCGGCGCCAAGGTATCTTTCTACAACATGATAATGCACTCCCTCACAGTGCAAACATGACCAAAATGGCCATTCAGGACATGAAATGGGAGATCCGTCCATACCCAGCGTATTTCACAGATGTCTCCCCTTCAGACTATCACCTGTTCCGATCTCTGTCGAATGCATTCCATGGCAGAACGTTCAAGAATGATGTTGATCTCCAGAATTTCCTTGATCTCTTCGCAGCAAGACCAGCACATTTTTTTCAAAAATGGCATTGCAGAGCTATTCAAACGTTTGGACACCATCGTAAACAGTAGGAGGGGGGGGGAGGAATACATAGTTGATTGATTCCGTTTTCCCTTCTGATGTAATACATTCCTGTAGTGCGGTGAAAAAAACGTTATGCATCAACCCAGTAGCATTGTTTTTGTCTTTTCTATGTTCATCTGTAGTCCAGACATTTTACCCTGTCTATTCAGTTCTTGTACCATTTGATCCAGTTTCACTTCATCTTCTTCAATAAGTACAATGTCATCTGCAAAACACAGGTTTTTGAATCTTTATCCTCCAACAGAAATTCCCGTGTACTCGTATCTGATTAGGTCCAACGTTCTCTCCAGATGTGAGATGAAGATGCTTGGCGATATTGGATTTCCGTGTCTTATGCCTCTGCTGGTGGTAAACCAAGTTCCACGTCTCTCTCCTATCCTGACAGCTGTCTGTGCATTCGCGTTTATCTCTTTCAAAAGCCGAATTATCCTGGCATCCCGGCCATATGATCCACTACAGCCTAGGTGATGTTTTCTTCAAAACATTCTTTTTTAACACATCTTACGAGAAAAAGTACCTACGTGTATATGCAGTTCATTCGTCTGTAGAGTCAGAATCTCCGCGTCTATAACTCGGATTTGAAAAATTCTTTCTACGTTAGATAACTCCTACCATGGGGATGAAGATTCACGAGTTTTCGTATTTTTTAATGCTGTAGAGCTTTTTTGCTAGGTATAAAAGTATTTTGATGCTCTGCGCAATACCTATGCTGATTAGAAAAAAGTTTGTTCCATTCGATAGTTCAAAATATATGCGAAACGCTGCACGCAGTTTTACGATTTACAATCCACAGTTATGCTATTATGTGGCGCAAATTTGTACTAGGGTATATCAAAAAGTAAAGTAAATTTAAGTCATACGGCAACCGACAGCCCCAGCTGATACTAACAACTCATTCTAAAGGCAGTTAGACAAGGTGGCAACTACACAGCTCAGGGCTACATGTCGATTGGGATCCGGTGGTGGTTGTGTAAGCAAGGAAGCTCATTTGAAGTTGTGATTCCGTTTATTGGTGTAAATTACGACAAGAGGGGTAATAAGTATGAGCATGCTACAAGAGTAGCATACTGGGACGCAAACCGGGAGACGCGGGTTCGATTCCCCCTTCAGGACGATGAAATTTTCAAGTTTTCGGATATTTATATGACCTACCACTTTTGTCGCAATTTTCACTAATAAACGGAATCGCAACTTCAAATTTGTATTGTACTGTGGTATAGTCCCGTGTTCATGAAGGAAGCTCGTCTTTTCGACTGCGCCTGTGTTGAACAGTGCGCTGTAATAACGTTTCTTAGAGATATGAATTTAGTTTCTTCTCGTTAAGTATTTTCTGACTTAACGACACATTATTTCCCCCCGACGAGTTTTTTAAGTTGGCATTACTGACAGTGAGTCAGAGATCAGTAAAGACAAAATGTAAGCCGTGTTCAGTTTTTTTAGCACAAATTCTTGTTAATGATAAGAGCAGGGGCTGATTGGGACAACCAAACCAGGCCAGAAAGTTTAGTATTTGCAGTCCATTATGAAAATAGCTGTACCCACAGGGGAGCACATCATAAATTCCCTTATTAAATAAATTCTGTTACATCCTGGATGAAAGAGAACTGTTGAAACACGCATTGTAAAAACGAATTTTTAGAATTCCTTTATTCTTAAATTATTCTAAAACTTCGAGAACAAATTTTAACAAGAATTTAAGAATCAAATAATTTTAAAAATCCGCTCACAAACCACGTTCAAAACGGGGTATAAGATAATTATTTTCCTCTGAAAAATACGGTTTTGACAAAATCACTAGTCTCTTGAAGAAAGACCCCATTTCCAATTAAATTACCATGGAGATCATTATGAAAGTTAAAAATTACTGATGCCATGCAACAATTTTCCTAAGCAATTAATTTTTGTATTTATTTAGTCACTCATCACTTACTGCGCAATGTTATTGGTGATTCCTCACATCCGTTTTAAGTCTACCCATCATTTTGACATATGAACTGGTACCGGTAAATCGTTGTTTCTTTTAAGATAAACGTGGGTGGGATAGGATATCACCATATAGGAATATCTCTGTCAGAATTTGCTCTGTGTTAGTCTGTGGATAAGGGGGTGGAGATGATGGGTCGTCATAATGGGTATTAGTGTCCCCTTCAAGATTACAAGAGGGTAAGGGCCTCCCAGGATCAATGGTAGGCCCTTACCCTCTTGGCCTACCAGTGATCCTGGGCTCCACGGTCAACGACCTACGTCTAATAGTACACTGCCGGACAATTGCTAAGGACGGATGACAATAGCAACGATAGCAACCATAAAATGGAAGGCAGGAAAATGTGGAAATTACCATAAGTGCGGGATACAGTAAGACGTGTTGTGCGTATGCAAATTTTGGATTGCCGAACTTGTTCGTGACGTCATAGCGCTGATAAGAGATATATAGGATTTGACGCGTATTGACCGTTGTTGATCAAACACAAAGTTGAAAGGGAAAGAATCAATTGACGAACTTGTAATTTTCAGTATGTCTTCCCGACATCACCTAAATGATTTTACGCGTGGCCGTATTATTGGCAAGATTGAAGAAGGGCGAAAAATAACAGATGTTGCCAGGGAGTTCGACGTCAGCCACAGTGTTGTTTCAAGGCTTTGGAAATCATTTCAAACAAATGGAGAGTGTAGCAAACGTCACGGGGGAGGTCGTGTTCGCAGTACGACACCTGCAGAAGATCGGTACATAGTGCTATCAACAAAAGACACCGGCGCAGCACAGCTAGTGAGATAGCAAATCAGTTTATGGCTGCTACTGGCAAGCGGATCTCCCGAAAAACTGTCGCCAGACGTTTGCATGAAGGAGGACTATACGCCCGCCGTCCTGTTGTGTGCATCCCATTGTCCAGACGTCACCGTACCGCCCGTTTGCAATGGTGCCATCAACATTGCAATTGGACTGATAACGGCGGGTCTGCTGTCCTCTTCTCAGATGAGAGTAGATACAGTCTATCGTCTGATTGTCGACGACAACTGATCTGGCGTGATAGTGGTACTGCATATTGTCCAGCAAACATACAGGAAAGGGACCGATATCCGACATGTAGTGTCATGGTATGGGCTGGCATCATGATCAATGGCTGTACGTTCCTCTATGTGCTTCCAACTGGGACTATGACTGGCCAGCGATACATTAATGATGTTCTGCTACCTCATGTTCGCATGTTCCGTGGTGCTGTCCGTGATAGATTCATTTTCATGGACGACAACGCAACATGTCATCGAACAGTCGCTGTCTAGGAGTGTCTTGAGAGCGAGGATATTCAACGCCTCGTATATCCAGCACGTTCTCCAGATCTGAATCCCATTGAAAATGTGTGGGATGCTTTGGGGAGGAGTCTTGCTGGTCGCCAATGCCCTCCAATAAACAAGGACACCCTCATCCGTGCACTTACAGAGGAATGGGATAAATTACCCCAACAGCTGCTTGATAATGTTGTGCAAAGCATGACACGACGTGTGGAATCTTGCATCGCCCTCCATGGTGGCCATATCCCGTTTTGACATCTTACGCCGGAACGCCTGCGGACGGTAATTGCATTTTTTTCACGTTTACGTATTCTGCATAAAATGGCCTGTTTGTCCCTTGAACACATTCCAAAGCCTTCTGGATTTCAGAGCACAATAAATTGTCTTTCTTGTAATGTCCTGGCATTCTGACATTATTTCATTTCACTTGGCATCCAACCACACATACTTTTTTATGCGCTATATAGCCGTTTATGATCCGTCCTTAGCAATTGTCCAGCAGTGTAGTTAGCTTTACTTCTTATTTCTTTTAAGGAAATAGCTTTTCTCACAGATGTAATACTTACATGAAGTTAAGAATTGTTGTTCACACGTACCGAAATAATTATTCGTTGGTTCCAGAAAGTGGGCCATTTCTCGAACGGTCACACCGGGAAATGTCCCGGTGGGCCAATCCGCCCCTGGATAAGAGAGGGAGAGAGTAACGAGCAGAGTTGCGATGTTAATGATTTGTAAACGAGTAGCTTGGAGATATTAGTCATTCGTTACGAGCAGAGCAGAAGTAACTATTTGTTGAACATAACTTAGATAACTGCTTTACGTTGTGCGTTTCCGAGATAACTATCTAGTAGTTTGAAGTGCATGTTGGGATTTTGATCATTAGTCTGTGATGAAGCACGGTTCAAATCCCGTTGAGCTATGGATATTGTGCTTGTTTTGCGGCACTAGCTCTGCCCCGTTTCTTGAACAAGTGGCTAAAATTAGGTTCGGGAGACTGCTTACAGCCCATCAATCTGCCCACGATAGTCGTTATCCCCCCCCCAACAAAAAGATGTTGACAACAGCATTTGTTATTGTGCAGTGATTGAAAATCGATGTTGTTTTGCAACGATATAAAAAAAGAGTAATAAAGCTGGGATATTGAAATTGTAAGAGCTGTTTGCTGATTCACTGGACCGTTTAATAATGTTCTGTACATAAGTGTGTTTAGTTAATGACAATTGCTAGTGCATAGCTAAGTTTGGAATCTTACAGCTTTCAACTCCTACGAGCGAGAGTTAAACTAAACCTTTTAAGTTTCAACAAGTACCTTAAAACTTCATGTTTCAACAGTGCCAAAAAATCATTATATTTTTACAGTGGCAATATGTGTACACATCCAGGGAAACATGTGCTTATTGGTAGAAATGGGGGATGAGAAGGTTTCGAAGTTCGAACATTTCTCGACGGGGCAGGATATATTAATATGACCTCACCCCTATATATGGTGGAGATTTTGCGCACCATTCAAACCACTAAACATACGCGGAAGACCTTTGCGCCATTCCACAAATCTGAAAACTTTCTATGCATCTACCAAGACCGAGCAGATGAAATGGATCTGGATGATACCTGGACCATCGTGCGGCAAACTGTTCTTGGGAAATGCTACATCGGAAAATTCTAATATTCTATTCGTAACAATCAGTCGATAAGTACTGCAATGCTGCCCCGGTGGAGCAGTGGTCTAATCAATGGCCTCTGATAATTCTTCCGAGATATGTCCGGGTTCGAATCCCGGTGAGGCATGGATGTTGTGTTTGTCTTACGGCACTGGCTCTATCCCTTCCCTGGAACCAGTGACCCGAAATTAGGGACGGGCGACTGCTTATAGCCCATTGAGTTGCTCACGGTGGTCGTTAAACCTCCAATCAAAAGAAAAAAAGTACTGCAAGGTAATGGCTGTATTAGTAATATACACAGCCAGATCTGTCTGGAACACTTGACATCACAGCAACGCCTGCATTGTTGCGCCATCACATATCGATCAATTCGTATGTGCCTTCGAGATGTCAAAGTGATTGCCTGCTGTATAATAGCACGCGATCTAATGTCAAAGTGATTGCGTGATATATAATAGCACGCGATCACTTTAACATCTCAAAGTGATCGCGTGCTAATTCAAAAATAATGGATTACCAATGATTCGAGTTCTACTTATCCGATCTACAAAATTCGAATTGAAATCTTAATATCACAGCAAGATGAGTTTGTATATTAATTTAATTTAGAATATACAATTCGAATATTAATTTGTATATTAATTCGAATACTATTTGTAATTATTATTTACTTTTTTAATTTAACTAAATTTCTGAGTTTAGTGCTGATTAAATTATACATTTTGCAAAATATCGATCTATCTAAACGCTCTACAAGAAATCATGCTACAACCCCGAAACTTTGCAAATAGCTAGAGTGCGTGCTGGTATGCGAATAATCCACGTTTGGTGCGAGTGCCCATGACCGCCCACCCTGTTGTTACGCTACAAGCATGAATCGGCAGTTTTAGAAACCGGCGTGTAGTAGATGCCCCATGAAAGCGAAAAGCACCTGCCAACACAGGCAAGAGTACAGAGTGATAAGAATGCCTGGTAGATGCCAGAGACGTCGATTTACTCAACTTACGGACTTTGAGAGAGGCCGGATCATCGGGCTGAAAACCGCAGGGTGGTCGGCGCGCCGTATAGCCAGCCACGTGGATCGTTCTGACCATATCATCCGACTGTGTTGGGGGCAGTGGACACGTGACGGCACTGCCACACGGCGGAGCAGCTTCGGGAAGACCAGAATGACCACCGGTAGAGGGGATCGATGGATCGTCGGCCAGGCGCGAACGGATCCCACAGGGACCCAGTCTACTATACAGGCAGATGTAGCGACTCCTGTGTGCCCAAGAACCATTTCCAGACGCCTCGCGGAATCTGCGATCCCAGCGCCCCTTACGTGTGCTGCCATTAACACCATAACATTGCCGGCTTTGTGTCCAGTGGTGCCAGACCAGAGCGACGTGGAACGCCACAGACTGGCGACGTGTGGTGTTTAGCGATGAGTGCCGCTTCGTTTTGGGAACAGATGATCATCGTGTCCGGGTATGGAGGTCCTCGGGTCAACGGCACAATCCCAACCTCGCTATCGAGCGCCACATTTCCCCCACTACGATAGCCGATGAGCTCTAGTAGCGCCACACTTCCCATAGCCTACGATAGCCGATGAGCTCTAGTACCGCCACACTTCCCATAGCCTACGATAGCCGATGAGCTCTAGTAGTGCTACGTGGATCATTGACAGGCCAGCGATATGTAGATGAGATCGTATGGCCCCTATGCTCCCATTCCTGGCGCGCTATACCAGCAGGATAATGCCATCCGCACACGGTTCGGGTTGCCCAGGACTGCCTACGTTATGTTCAGACACTTCCATGGCCTGCCCGCTCCCTGGACATGTCCTCTATCGAACATGGGTGGTAACAGTTGAGACGCGGGCTATCGCCGTGTCGTACTATCCGGGATTTGAAGCACACTGTCCAACACGTGTGGGCCAGTCTGCCGCAGGACATCATCAGACGTCTGTTCGCCTCCATGCCGGACCGTATTGAAGCATGTATCGCCGCACGAGGTGGTGCGACGTGCTATTGAAGATGACCGGACTACGTGCCACAGATCCCTCTGTAATTGTCCTGCAGCTGTTTTTGCCATCATTTGTATCATTCATCTGTATCATTACGTCCATAAAATTTCAGTTCAATCCGATGCTTCCTTCTCGGTGCGCAAATTTCATTGTCTGTGAGTGTATTTGAAACCTCCCGGGTGGCAGAGTGGTTAGAGGCGTAAGTCTATAATTAATTAGTCCCATTTGGGTCGGAATTTGAGTCCTGGATGGAGCCATTCGTATGCCTTTCTGGGTTGGTTGGTCTTCTCGTCTCCCTGGAACCAGTAGCCTTAAATTCGAGATTCCTTAGATATTTATGTAGTATTTTAGGAAGGGAGTGTCTGACCCCAGGTCTTAAATAACCCTTGGAAATATAAAGCTAGGGTATTTGGGCTAGAGTTTTCGGTAGGAAAGTCACACGGAAGCCAGATAAAAAAGGAAAGGAACAAACTCCTTTAATCTTATTACTGGAAGGCCAGTACACGAGGTCTGTCGGCCTAACGTCTTCGTCCGAGGCTAGGCGGATATTAATTCGTTCGAACGCTTCTACCAGTATCGAACGGAGCTCCACTCCGTGACAGCTAGAAGCGCTGACCACTATGACATCCGCTGTGGCCCTGAGTTAAGAACAGACGACGGCATACAACCCTTAGAGTTGGCCGTTAATCCTTGAAACAAAAGAAAAATGTAAATGAATTATGTTTTAAAACTTCAACATACATCAGCTCGTCACGGCGTGACGATAACATCAGTGCTTTTCCAATAATGTGACCAATCAGGGTATTCACACGTGTCGTTTTCTCGATCAGCGCTTCTTTTTAAACTTTCCTTCAGCATTTTTTCCCCCGTAAATACCCTAGTTCCTTTGCAAATTGAGCTGATAAGATCGTGTATTATTTTTCATCAGAGCGGAAGCAAACTGGCCCTGGCTAATATTTCCCAGGACAAACAAAATGTACAAATAAGAGGAATCGGAAAACGCTGATCGGGCTTTTTTTTTTTTTGAAACCTTATGTGAAAGGGTAGTTTATCAAACTGTTTAAACACTGGAAAGCTTTAGATTTTTTTCCCTTCTCGACAGCAAAGAGGCAAGCAAAAAAAGAATTGTTTCGTTGTCGTTGCTAAGGTGTGACCTAGATTCCGCTCGCAAAAAATGAAGATTGGGCGGGCATTAAATTAATTAATCTCAAAAAGTGAATTAGACCTGCCACTTACAATGGCTTTCCACTCAATCATTTGCATCGAGTGTTTGCTCCTCGTTATTCTCCTGTTTTTTTTTCTTTTTAACTTTTACAACGGTTTTTTTCAGACTTGGACTCCACCACCGCATCTATGAACTTGACAGATAGATATAGGAAGAGCAAAGTTTATATAGTGAAACCTGATTAAGAGGGAATCCCAATGACTGAAACTATTTCCCGTTTTAGAAAGGTTTCCGAAATGCACCCATAGAATCCATTGAAATGCAAACATTTGAATTTTTATCATGCTGAAAACAAAGTATACATAATTAGTGACTAGTCCGTAATCCGTGTCACGCACGGTTGAAAAAGCTGAAATTTTTTCTAGTCGTATAACATGAATTGTAATAAAATGCATAACTATAACACACTGTTGAATTATTAATGGGAAGTGTATGAAATGGGTCACGAAAAAGAAATTTTTCGTAATATTCTCATTAATGTTTCCAACTGCTTGTATACGAATTTAACGATGACTAATTCAAACACTCGATGTGGATCAGGAACACCAAACATAAATCATCACTCTTTCCACGTTAATAAGTGAGTCACGGAAAAATTATCATCGGCCGCCACCGGAAATCGAACCCAGGGTCTTCCAGTTACGCGTCGGACATGCTACCACTGCACCACAGTGGTAGCATGTCCGTCCGGCGCGACAGATGAGAATTTGGTAGCATGTTTCTTCTCGTTGGCGGCCGATGAGAATTTTTCCGAGACTCACTAACTAACGGGGAAAGAGCGATGATTTCTGTTTGGTGTTCCTGTTCCACGTCGAGAGTTTGAATTAATTATCCATTCGCCTTCTAGTTATTTTTTCAGTTGCTGCTTTCCATCTTTAATGAATCGCCAGCATTGTGCGGGGCTCCATGAAGCAACCCACCATGTAGTTTGGCAGTTAATCACATGTGAGTCTGGAGAATTCGAGGTCGCTGTGGTGCAGGGGTAGCATGACCGGCGCGTACGTGGAAGACCCTGGGTTCGTTTCCCGGTGGAGGCCGATGAGAATTTTTCCGAGACTCACTTATTAACGTGGAAAGAGCGATGGTTTCTGTTTGTTTAACGATGACCTTCCTCATTATTGTATAAACATGTGCTTACCCGTCGTTGAGGGGCTTACATTGGAGTATTGAGGTATTCTTTCAGTGACTGGAAATGATATCGTGTCTGCATAACTACACAATGGAGTTAAAAATGTGCTTTATTTTGCGAGTTTGCTTTTAACAATTCTTTGTCTTTTTGGTATCCCTATATACTATTGATATATAGGGTAAACGTGTCAAAAGAGGTTCTCTACTTCAATATCTCAAAAATATACTGACATGTCAAAGTACCTTCTTAAATACTACATTCATAGTCCTATGACTTTTTGGCACTATTTGAACTTTGAAATCGTCGGACGATCGCACTGAAAAACAGCACGAAATAAACAGTTGACGTCATCAAGACTAGGGATAACATGGCGGTCCGTGATAAACAAAAAACAACTCCTTACTAAGCTTAAACGCATTCACATAGAAAGCAAAGTCCAAGGCGCCGCTGTTCCGTTTGACTTAGAACTTCGATTACAACTACGTAATTGATAGAGGAGGGCTTAGTTCCAAGTCCAACCACTACAGAAAGGCAGATGGCGCTGCAAGTACTGGGCGAGAACAAACGCCAGAATAACAATCGGCGGGTTGTATAAAGAAAATGTCATGATAACATTAAAAAAAAAATACTTATGACAATAAAAATTAGCGAAGAAAAAGCTGTGGGTCAGTAGCTTTAATTAAAAAAAAAAAATTAAAATCGCTCCACTGAGTGGGAGCGCTGGAGGATTGTAGAAAGAAACGGCTTTGTGTTTTAAATATATAGATTACATATTGCAACGGTTCTCGAAGTGTAGTCCCACGAATCTTTCGGTGGTCTCGGAGATCATTTCAGAAGGTCCTCATAGTCCAAAATATTTTCATAATACCAAGACGTCACCTTTTTCACTTCCATTAACTTATGAATGTGCAGTGGAGTTTTCCAGAGGCTATGTGACGTGGATGAGTTCATCGCACTGACGGGTAGTGGAACGCGTGCTTATGTACTCTTGTGTTTTCTAGAATTTTCTAAGGTACTGGGATTAAGGTATAAATACACTCAGTAGAAGAAACAATAGAGGTAAGAGATGATAGGTAGAGTTGACATGAACATTCAACGCACAGAGTGGAACAAATCCAAACCGAAAGCAGACTATAAATAGGAGGACAGCAGGGCTTCTCAACAGTGTATTTCAATCGACGAACATGGGTAAACGTGGTGATCTCAGAGACTTCGAACGTGGATAATCCATGTGTCTTTCCGGGCCGAGACGGATGGGCCATTCTGTTGACCAAGTGGTGAGAACCCTAGGGTTCCTGCAGCTAACCGTATCAAGGGTGTACCGCGGGTATATCATTGACGGACGTACCGGCAACCATAGAGCAAGCGATGACCGACCACACGCCATTGATAATTGCGGTCGACGTATATTATCCAGGCTTGTACAGACTGACCGCTTGGCAACGGCGGCTCAAATCACATCCAAGTGAAATGTTGGAGGACCAAGCAGCGTCAGCGAGTGAAAGGCACGATGCACTCTGCATAACTCTGGGATATGGGAGCTCACGCCCTACTCGTGTGCCACTGTTAACTGCTCGTCATAGGGCATTCCACCTCGCGTGGTAACGGGAATATCAAAACTGAACCTCTGCAGAATGCCACCGTGTCGAGTGGTCAGATGAATCTCATTTTCAACTGCACCGAGCTGACGGAAGGGCGCGGGTGTGGCTTCGAGATCATGAGGCCATAACTCCGTCGTGTCTTTTCAAGGCGGTGGTGGCTTTGTAATGGTTTGGAGAGCCTTCTCATGGAACACATGAGGTCCCTTAGTGTGTCTGGAGAGGTCCTTAACCGTTGCACGCTACCCGCATGTGTTGGCTGAACACCTACACGCTTTCATGGCCTTTCCGCATCTTGCTGCCGATTGTCTGTTTCAGTACGACAATGCGTGGCCCCAGCAAGCTGCAACCACCTAGGAATCGATCGAGGGACATTCATCTGATTTTGGAACCATCCAGTGGCTCCCAAGATCCCCAGATTTGAACCCTGTTGAAGCTCTTTGGAATGTCGTGGAGAGGAACATCAAATCCATGGATCACTGGACCGACGTTTGAGCTAAGTTGTGGACAATGCTGAAACAGAGAGGCATGTTTGACATTACCTCCTGAAACCCTCCAGCATCTGGTGGAGTCGAAACCTCGGCGTGTACAGAATGTTATTCGTACTAAAGGAGGACCAAGACGCTCTTAGGCACGTATCTCTAATGTTTTGTCCATTGAGTGAACATACGTTTTCAGAGATTAATTTAGTTCGTTCTCAAAACTTCTATTCTATTGTGGTTTTACTAGTGCAATATACACTGAAGAGCAATTGAATTAGATATACCTGTCTAGAAACGTGTAGCACCACCTTTCGCCCTGATGACGGCGGCGATTCGTCTCGGCATGGACTCGACAAGACACCGGAAGCGTTGGAAAGCCATACGGATCCACGACCCCTGAACAAGCTCCCACAGTTCACGAAGATTTGATGGAGGGGATCAGAGCCTCAAACATCTCTCTCGATGGCATCCCAGATGTGCTCGATGGGATTGAGGTCAGGTGACCTAGCTGGCCAAGGAAGTGAGGTCACGTCGGTGGAGTGTTCATCCAACCATTCGGATACAATTCGGGAGCTGCATTGTCTTGTTGCAGTATGAGGTCCCCAGTGGGATGTTGAAAACGCACAAACGGGAGCAAATGGTCTTCCAGGACATCCCGGTAACGTTGACCTGTGAGGGACGATGTCACACGTACCAGAGGTCCCATTTTAGTCCACGTAAACAGTCCCCAGACGAGAATGCCACCACCACCAGCTTGAAGAGTACCCTGCTGGCAAGAAGGATCCATCGCTTCATGTAGTTTGCGTCTTACTCGTATCCTGCCATCCGCATGTACCAACGTGAATCTCAACTCATCAGTCCAAGCAACATTTTCCCACATGTCTAGGGTCCAGTGGCGATGTTCCCGCGCCCATGCTAATCTTTGCACCCTGTGATGTGCGGTGAGCAGCGGTACCCTCGTGGGACGATGACTTCTGTACCCCATAGCGAGGAGATGGTTCTGGATGGTGTGGGTGCTTACACGTTTTTGTGCACCAGCGTTAAATTGCCGAGTGATTTCTTTCACTGTGGCCCGTCTATCCGCTGTTACAATGCGAGCTAGCCGACGATGACCCCGCTGATCCACACGCTGTTGGCCCTTGCAGGGATGGTTTTACCGGATTCGATGTACTCACGGTGCACCCGTGACACAGTGGCTCGTGAAAATCCCAGTGCCTGCACGACTTCTGAGATGGAGTGACCCATTCGTCAGGCCCCGACAATTTGCCCATGATCAAATGTGCTTAGAACCTTTGTCTTACCCATACTGCGTCCGACTCTTACTGATTCCCATAGCATCACTCCTTATATTGTCAGATCGCTGCATACGTCATTTTGTTTCCGTTTACAGTGCAGCCCACAGCGCCACATTTGCATAACGCCAGCTGTCTCTAATTCAATTGCTCTTCAGTGTAGACCAATAGACTTTAATGTGACTGAGTACGAAAAGTTCATTGATATGGTTTCAGATTCCGTATCGCAACTAATTTTTAGAAAATTATTATTTGTCGAGTTTTGTTGTAGTATCAAAGAAGAATATCCACAATTGTGTGAGCAGACTTAAAATAATTCTCTCCTTTTCAACTACGAGGTCGAATTTTCTTCATGTGTTTCACCCAAAACAACATGTCGCAACAAACTGAATGCAGAGCAGGTATGAGAATCCAGCCATCTGTCTTGCCAGACGTTAAAGAGATTTACAAAAATGTAAAATATATATTTTCCAAAACAAAACAAAAATGTGTTTTTGTTTTGTTTTGGAAAATATAGTGACTTTTCATAAAAAGTGTTATTTATGCCAACATGTAATAGGAATGTTTTTTTTAAATGAATTAATAAATATTTAAAAAACCTTATTTTCTAATACCGTAAATATTGACAGATACAACCTACATAAACAAAAGCTCTTGGGGATCCTCAATAATATTGGCAGATACAACCTACATAAACAAAAGCTCTTGAGGGTCCTCAATAATATTGACAGATACAACCTACATAAACAAAAGCTCTTGGGGGGGGTCCTCAATAATATTGACAGATACAATCTACGTAAACAAAAGCTCTTGGGGGGGGGGGGGCTCAATAATATTGACTGATACAGCCTACATAAACAAAAGCTCTTGGGGGTCCTCAATAATATTGACAGATACAACCTACATAAACAAAAGCTCTTGGGGGTCCTCAATAATATTGGAAGATTGGAAGATACAACCTACATGAACAAAAGCTCTTGGGGGTCCTCAATAATTTTTAAGTGTTTAAAGGGTCCTGAGCCCCCCCAAAAAAAATTGAGGACCGATGACAATATATTTTACGTACGTCAATAAATTAAAAATCACAAACCTTCAATTTTTTAGATAACATTGTTACTTTGTGGGCTATAACCTCGAAGAAAAATTTTAAAACTGTCACAAACACAGAAGTAAAAATGAACTAAATCTGGGGAGATACTGCAATGCCTCATCAGTCGAAATAATAAACTAAGTGCTACCTTACAATTGTAAAGCGGTATATCTCGGCCATGGCATCATCGAGAGGATCCTCAGGTTCTCTTAGGATGTCCTGCAAGCTGAGTAAAATAAACAAAAGCACTAGGGATATCAAAAAGCCATTAGGAAAAAATTCTTTAAAAAAACGATGGTATATATCTTGCTGCCCAATTTTATTTGATCTTTTTCAAAGTAGCACTCCTGTATCGTAACAGATTGCACCCACCGATTTTACAAAGTTTCGAAAAAAGAATCTAGATAATAAGCAAAAAGCACTTGCAAATCACCTCCATGTCTTTCTGTACCTCTTTAGTGAAAAAAAAAAATCACCTTTCAGTTGGCTTTTCGCTTCCTGGAAGAGCCAAAAATCTCACTGGGGGAGATCTGGATTGTACGGAGGGCGAGGGACAACCTAGATTTTATTATAAAAGTCTCTTGCAATGTGAGAAATTAGTGAGCCTGAATTGCCGTTATTCAACAGAAACTCCTTCAACCTTTTTTTTTTTTCGGAACAGTTTTTAAAAAACGCTGCAGCATTGAGCTTAAAAATGTGAAGTAACAAGCACCGGTATCTATCGCAGACGGCAATACGACACGTTGATATCTCTTATGGGCAAAAGAAGATATTTATCAGGACTTTGCCAGCGCTATTAATAGCTTTCGATTTCTTGCAAGAAGGCGGACGTCTTCTGTACACAGGGTTGGTTGGATGAAATGAATAAATAAGCATAAATGCGTTACCCTTGTGTTTTTAATGTCATTTTGAAAATACTAGGGTTGTACCGAAAGTAATGCAAAAGTGGGCGTAGCTTATTTTACTAGCTGCCAGAGGTCGTGCACATTACACATGCTGGTAGAGTAACTCCTCCTCTATACAAAGATACTGCTCAACATAGTCTCCATAACAAGCGATGCATTTGCGCCATCGTTGAACCCAACAGTCGAAGTTTCTTTGAAAAAAAAAATCCGGTATCGACTGTTGTACCTACTTCTTCACAACAGCTTTCACCTCGTCTGTGTCATCAAATCGTTGTCCCAGGAGACTGTCCTTTATTGGACCAAACAGGTGGAAGTCGGAGGATGCCAGATCTAGGCGGTATGGTGGATGGGGGATCACAGACCAGCCTAATTTGCTGATAGCCTGATTTGTTGGCGAAGATGTGTGTGGTCTCGCATTGTCATGGTGAATGTGGATCCTTTTCAGATTCTTGTTCGGTCTCTTCCTCCTTATGGCTTCTCTAAGCTTCTTCAGTGTCTCAATGTACTGCTCGCTGGTCACTGTACGGCCACGTTCTAGAAAATCAAGGAGAATGACACCCCTGTCATCCCAAAGAACAATCACCATGACTTTCTGTGCTAATGGCTGGCTCTTGAACTTCTTAGGCCTTGGTGAAGTGGCCTAAGAAGTTCAAGAGCCATTTCATGGATTGATTCTTCGCTTCCAGATCGTAAAGATACGTCGACGTTCCATCTCCTGTCACCCGATCCAAAAACAAAAACATGTCTTCATTGGCTTCAAACGCTTACAGCAGATCAGGGCAGACTTTCACCCTTCTCTCCTTCAAATCTGGTGTCAACTGCCAAAGTATCCACTTTTCACGCACTTTCCGATACTCTAAGTCTTCCACCGTCTTTTGTTAGGCACTGTGACCACAGTCCAGTTGTGCAACAAACTCACGGATTGTGACTCGTCTGTCTCTCCGCGCGAATCAATTCATCCACTCGCTGACGATTCGTGTCACTGGTAGCAGATGATGGTCTCCCACTGTGTAGTTTGTCTTCAATGCTGATTTTCCTTTCTTTAAACTTCTTCATCCATTTGTGCACATTGCCCTTGTCAATGGTGTCATTTCAGTTTACATTCTGTAGACTTCTGTGAATGCCGAACAGCCTGCACCCTTCCTTCGTCAAGAACTCAATGACGGCACGTTGCTTATACTTGGAATCCATTATTTATCTGCAATGAAGAAGAAGGGTTACTATGGAGGAAGAGTTACTCAATCAACATGTGAATTTTGAACGACCTCTGTCAGGTAATAAACAAGAGATGCCCGATTTTGCATTTCTTTCGGTACAACCTTCGTACAACTGACTGACTGACTCACTCACTCTAGAACTGTATTCTTAAACATGACTTGAATCACGCCATCCCAGTGGTTTTGTTATTCATTTGCTCGTATTTATATGTGTGTTAATTCATCAGGGAACTGTCGATATTCCAGAGCAGAAAAATGTGTTTGATCCTGTTAAAAACTAGTGAAATCAGAAAATTTTAAGTAGAGCTCATTGGAGTATGCTGAGCCATGTATTCAGTGCCATTTCTTGTTGGCGCCTCATACGTCAGAGCTGAGTCTTCTACAAAGCAACAGTTGGAACACACTGGCTGCATACACCTCTTGCCGGGATCAGCATGGGACGGTTGGCTCTAAATGACTCTTAGGTGTTGTTCTGTGCACGACGGCTATGTTACAAGTGTTACTTTGCCTAAGATTCATTTCCTGGTGAAAGAGATATCAATAGGAAATACTCGGTCGAGTAACATTATTGTGACCACCAGCTAAAAAGAATCCCGGCATACACCTTTTGCCGGGATTCTTGGGACTTTTGGCTCTAAATGTGTGGTTTTTTGAACGAAGGCTGTCTTCCAAGTGTTTCTTTGCTGAAGATTCATCCCCTGGTGAAAGAGGTACCAATAAGAAACACATGATCGAGCCACATTATTGTGACCACCAGCTAACATGCAGAGTAACCGCCATGTGCAGCGCGGTGAGCAACTACACGGGCATAAATAAGATGCTGGAAGTGGTCACACGTATGTGCAGCCAAGCTGACTGCAGTGCATCTGACAGCTGCTGGAGGGTGCGTGGTTAATGATCCATAGAGCGAACAAAACGATCGAGGTGGTCTAGAGAATTAGGGGGCCAGGGAAGTACTTTGAAGTCTTCATCGTGCTCTTCCAACCACTCTCCGACATCTATAGCTGTGTAACACGTCGCATTGTCGTGCTGGAAAATCCCATCCACTCCAGGGTAGACAATCAGCATGTGGTCTGCAAGGATGATTTCACAGCGAATTCGGTCCATAGTGCTTTCCACAAGTATGAGTGGACCCAGAGACTGCCACGAAAACATTCCCCAGACCATTACGCTGCCCCCACCAGCTTGTGTGCTCCCCCAATTGTTGAAGAGTGTTTGTTCTCCGATGTTTGTCGCCTTATTCGCCAACGTCCATACGTTCGACGAAGCAGAAAACGCGACTCATCGGAGAAGGCGAATCAGCGGAGGTCCAATTCCCATACTGCAACGTAAATGTAAGCCTTTTCTGCCGATGCATCTTCGTTAGCATAGGTGCAGTGGCCATCCGTCTGCATCGGAGCCCCATACGCAGCACGGTTCGCTGAACTGTCGTTTTAGACACACTTCCGGTAGCCCCCCTGGTTCATTCAGCCAGTGAGTTGCTCCACTGTAGCGTGTCGATCAGCCCTCACGCACCTTCGAAGCCGACGTTCACCTCTCACATCAATGGCACGTGGTGCTTCGCAGTTTCCACATCGCTTATTCGCAAAGGTGCCATTTCTCCAATCACGATACACTTTAACAACAGCAGCACGCGAACAGTTCACAAACTGCGCTGTTTCATAAACACTGCCACCCTTGGCCCGAAAGCCGATAATCTATCATTTTTGCAAATCTGATAAGTCTCTCCTATTATCCATGACAGCAACGAGTGATATGTTTTCAGAATGCCTACAGCACACCTTATATACCCGCTAAGCCAGCTCACAACACGTGCCTTCTTTCATCGACTACGCGCTGTTGACGTCAAAAGTAGGTGGTGGTCACAATAATGTGACTCGACTGTGTAGTTTCCATCATCTGTGCAAAGTTCACAGACACAGTTGTTACGGGATTATGGTTGGACAATATGCAGGGTGTCCCACAAAGGTGTAACCAATTTCAGATAATAATAACAGTTTTAATGTAAATGATCTCAATACACAACTTATGTTAATTGACAGACCAGAACATGAAGTTTTATAGACATTCAACATTTGTCACACGAACGATGTCTAAACGGTATTTCAGTTCCAACCATATTCGTTCGAGAATGTCCGTATTAACTTTCTTCCGTGCGTATGTAATCCTCTTTAGGTCAACAATGTCTGCAACAGGGGTGCTGTAAACTTCAACTTTGATGAATCCACATAAAAAAAAAAATAGTTACAGGGTGTTAAGTCCGGTCAACATGGGGGCCATGCAATGGGACCACCACGCCTAATCCAACGATTTTGGAATTAGGTATCCAGAGACCTAACACTCAAAGCCAAATGAGGTGGCGCCACGTCTTGTTCGAAAATGACCAGAGTTGCAAGTTCATCCAACTGGGCATTCACAAACGGCTCCATCACGTCCAGGTAATTTTCAGCTCTCACGGTCGCTTCATGAAAGATAAAGGGTCCAATAACACAATCGACCATTATGTCGCACCAAACATTCACTTTTGGCCTAGCATGTTCATGTTCCATTTTGAAATATGGATGTTCAGTTCCTCAAATTCTCAAATTCTGTTTACTAACCTTTGCAGAAACATGGAAAGTGCACTCATCCGAGAAACAGATTTGTCTCGGGAAAGATTCAGCACTTGTAATGTTCTCCAACATCTCTTCAGCGAACTGTTGAGTTTCCACATGATTATCTGGTGCTATGTGAGGGGTTATCTGCAGTTTATACGGGTGCATTTCCAATCTCTGACGTAACACTCTGTGCACTGACGTCATTGGGATGGCCAGCTGTCGTGCTGCTTCTCTGATTGATTTTCGAAGGCTACGAGTGAATGTTTGTCTCACAACCTCCTCCCTTTCTGGAACCAGCGATGGTCGTCCAGAGCTTTTCTTTGTAAGGACGCTACCAGTTTCCTTGAATGATTTGTACCACTTTCTGATGCTGTTACGTGTCCCATATTTTGTTTTGAAATTCCGCTGAACATGCGTTTCGGATCGGGTTTCAATACACCACTCCACAATCTGTGCTTTCGTCGCATGGGTACACTTCTAGAAAACTTGAGGATCCATTGGGTAAACTTCTAGAAAACTTTAAGATCCATTAGATACACTTCTAGAAAACTTGAGGATCCTTTGGATACATTTCTAGAAAACTTGAGGGTATTTCTTACCACCTGTAACAAACAGAATGCTGATATTAGTTTTGTATCCAAAGTTTGAAATTGGTATGAAGTTCAAAGTTTGCTTCTAAACATCTTAGTTTGAAATTGGTATGAAGTTCAAAGTTTGAAATGGTATGAAGTTCAAAGTTTGAAAAGTTATGAAGTTCAAAGTTTGAAATGGTATGAAGTTCAAAGTTTGAACTTCAAGAATTAGTTTGAAGTTCCAGTTTGAAGTTCGAGTTAAGTTAAACTCGAAGTTCAAGTTTGAAGTTCAAAATATAGTTGAAGTTCAAGATATAGTTCAGATATAGATTGAAGTTCAAGATATAGTTCAAGTATAGATTTAAGTTATATAGATTAAAGTTATATAGTATAGATTGAAGTTATATGCTGTTACTATTAAAGGCTGATATGGCTAGTATAGATTGAAGTTATATGCTGTTACTATTAAAGGCTGATATGGCTAGTATAGATTGAAGTTATATAGTATAGATTGAAGTTCAAGATATAGTTCAAGTTTGAAGTTATAGATAAGTTTGAAGTTCAAGAAAGTTATGAAGTTCAAAGTTTGGTATGAAGTTCAAAGTTTGAAAAGTTTGAAATTCGTACGAAGTTCAAAGTTTGCTTCTAAACATCCGATCAAAGTTTGATACTAGTTTTGTATCCAAAGTTATAAATTGTATCCAAAGTTTGAAATTGGTTACACCTTTTTGGGACGCCCTGTATATTTTTAGGTTTGCTTAAATGGAATGAATTTAGCAAAGACGTCCTTTCATTTCTGGATCTTAGCTAAGAGTCCTTTTTGCGTTGAACTGCACATTTGATCCAACGAACCATCATTTCTAGAGGTTCATGGACATCTGCAGCAGTTATAGCACACACATTTCTTTGGTTTGAAGGAACCAAGTAGAAAAGTGTTTCAAAAACTTTTCTTAAATTCCATTTGCATCAACTTCTGAGTTGAGACACCTTCACCGTCGCTCTAATTTTCTCACAAAATCTGATTTATAATGCTTTTTTTCGTTACTGTTGATGTGATTAAATTTAACATAGCACAAAATCTGTTTGGATTTCAGGAAAAATCATGAATAATTGTAGAAATACAATGAACAGAAATAGGCCTCGACATTCAACGTATGTAAATGTAATCGCTTCTTCAAGCACTGTGCTTATGGAAGACGAGTATACTTTCAGATTTAAGTCAGCTGCAGAATTTGAATTTATCTCTTTTGATCAGCCTTTTTGTTTATCAATAAAACATCACTGATGAAGGACGTCAGTGTCAATATTCCAGAGCGAGTCTTGATTGATTCTACCCTTTTGGTTGATGGTGCTGGAGCCTTCTATCCTTACCGGATCATATTTACTTCTACTTTTGTCACAGCAAGTAGTCGGAGAAAGAGGAAAAAGTCTGAGAAAAAGCAACCTATGCACTGGAATTTTAAAGAAAATATTAACATCGGTATTTTCAGATGAGCGGTAGTGTGAAATTATCCCTCTAAAATCATATTGCCGAATCACTTGTTAACCATTTGTATTTCATTTCATCAGCACGCCTGGGAGAAACTTACGTTTTATAAAATACAGTGAACCTCTGTTAACGGATACCTCCGAACATCGGTAACCTTCGAGCAACGGCAAGTTTTGATTGGTATAGAACAGTTACCGTAAAATTAATGTTAACGATAAACTCTGCACAACGAAACTTCTTAACAGGAACGAACTGACACCATAGTCAGCCCGAAAAGAAATTTAACCGACACCGTGTCCTTTAGTATTTTCGAAGTTCTTTTGGTACTTCTGAGAGAGGGATAATATAGGGACAAATACTATTTTTGCTAAAGGAAGTATGTCTCGAGAAGGATGGGTGGCATTACGGAAGGTAAAATAGTGTGCTTAAGTGAAAAGAAAGGAGTTAAAGTTTAGTTTTACGTGAGGCGAGCTCCTACGTGTGTTTCAGTTGCAACTTGAGGCGAAGGAATGATGGTGACCGAAATGTTTTCCGTTGGCGGCGATATATCTTTGTTTGGTCCCTGTGGGTTCTGTTCCTATTTTTCGACGCGCGGTCAACTAACTGTGCAATTCAACTTCACTGTCTGACAATTTGCTTTTTCTTTCCTTTAGCGTACGCTTAACTTTACCTCTATCCGGAAATTATTACTTACTATTTCTAAGGGGAAGTTTGAGACAACAGGTAAGACACCACTATTCTGAAATTCTCGGGGACTGTTATTCGATATATTTCCTTCATAAAATATATTTACAAATAAAAATAGTCATTAAAGCGTCTATTATAACGAAATTCTAAAAAACGAAACGTAAAATTTATCGTGAACTACTTTTTCCACGTTAGGTGTGATCAGGTTGTTTGTAAATAAAGCGGAACGATACACGGGAACCACGTTTTTCTCAAAAATTCAAAAGCCTAAGTCCGAGGTGCTAATCCTCGGTATTTTAGCTACCTCCGTGCAAAATTTCAGGTTTCTAGGTTGAGCAGTTTTTTTTTTGTATCGCGAAGGACACACGCTTCGTTTTATTAATATAGAAGATAACTCCAGGCTTCCTCCGAAGAAACACAGCTGCTCCACTGAAACGATCAAGCTTAGCAGTAAACGGAATGTAACCCAGAGGGACGTGCCATTTCTTGTAGAAATTCCTCAAACAGACGAGTTTTATACCTGGCTGCAAATGTACAAGCATCTTCTATTCCATATTTAAGTATGAACAAGGTAGCCACGATCTCTAAGTATGGAAGCCAATGAACTTACTTCCTACTCACCGTTGCAGCAACGAATCTCGCCAAAAGGTCTGTTACCTGGTTTCGTGAAGCTGAAATATCTGTTTAGGTATATTCTTCTTGTTTCTTATTCTGCATTGATTGATACGTCACTGTGTGGTTGTGCTCTCCTTATTCTTTATTATTCTGCCTTGTTTGGTCAGCCACTGTGTATGTGAATTATGAGACTTATAACTTCCAGTGGGTCAAGTCGTCTTTTCTTCATGAAAGGAACCATCAGAGTAGAGTTACTGCGGATCAACAGTTCCTATCCGTGTTATCAAGAAATTTTTATCCGTGCTTTTTCTTATTCGTGTTACCAAGAAACAATTAGGATATACCACAGGCCAGTCTAGTATCCATTTTGTGTATTTCTTCAAATCCTAGTTTACCGCATGTATTTAACTATGTTTTGCATTGTGAGTATATACATACATTTTTTAGTATTTTTACATTGGATGTCATTCAAGGTGAGGTTTTCTTCTTTCGAAACTTTCTTTTTCCATCCCAAAGTCTTCTCGTTGAGATCAATGTGCCTTTGCAAAATGTGAGAACAGTCGCGCATGCGTACTAGCGTACATTCGATTATTGGATCTTACGCGACTATCAGATCTAATCCATCACATAACAAAAAATCGCTGACTCTCCTGCGACTCCTGAATAGATAATTGTGCTAGCTTACAAGACGAGAAATTAATTTGCTGAGCTAAAATAGTAAAAATATATAAAGGAAAAGTCGTAGAGGAAAAAATAAAGAGCTGACTGAAGTTCATGGAGAGATTGTTTTTTCTTTTAGCACGAAAACCGCGGTCTTTGTTTTCTTGCACTGCTTGCCGCTTTCTCCTTAGAAAAAGACATTTTTCTTCGTTCTCAGAGTAGAGAATTTGTTGAAAAGATGTATTGACTGATGATTTTCATAGGAGGAAGCCATATTGATTAATGTACTTACATGAATCAAACAAACTTTCCGATGACCTAAATCAGCGTATGGCCCCACTTGCGAAACAGAATGCACAGAAGAAAGATTTGGGAAGAAGGAAGAGTCTAGTAAGTACACAGAGTTGTCCCGTACTACCTAATAAATTATTGAGCTGATAAATTTTGTTCTCTTTTCTCTTCGAAATAGCGACATTAGGAAATAAAAAAATAAATGTTCCAGTGTTCCCACTCGACAGCCGGGTGGTTGGAGGCGAAGGCTTCCGGCCAATCATCTAAGTTTGACAGAGCCTCATTCCCAGATAAGGTGTTGATGGTATGTTAGTTCTACGAAATTAGTTCGAGTGATTCCTCATAGCTTCGAATGCTCACGGGGTTTGCTAACATTTCCCACGGTAAAAAAAAATAGAGGTATGAATGTAAGCTGGTATATACCGAAAGCACAATTTATTATACAAAGCCAGCTAATAATGAGTGGGTCCATCTTTTGTCCTCAAAACAGCAGCAACATACCGTGGCATGAACCCTACCAGGTGTTATAAACATTATTATACGCAGCCACCTAATAATGTGTGGGTCCGTCTTTCGTCCTCACAACAGTAGCAACATATCGTGGTGTGAACCCTACCAGGTGTTAGGGACATTATTAGACGCAAACACCTAAGAATGTGTGGGTCCATTTTTCGCCCTCAAAACAGCAGCAACACATCGTGGCATGAACACTACTAGGTGTTAAAAACATTATTATACGCAGCCACCTAATTGTGCGTGGGTCCATCTTTCTATAATACAGACATCCAAGACACTCCAGTAGTTCCTAACGGTCCAGCGGCTTCATGGAAGAAGTTGTTAAAAGAAGACGAAATTAGTTCATAATTCGTAAATATAACAAATTTGCTTTATTTATTGCTTTTGATTTCTTTTTCTTACTGCTCATTTTTTTGTTTTGACACTGTAAAACATCCTTTCTTTTACAGACAGATGTTATTTTATGAAAGTAATGACAAATTGTTGCATACCGACTTTTGTACCGCTTTTAAGGTAAAACTTCGGTATAATTTGACATTTTTGTATTAATTTTTTCAGAAAATATTATTAAAATGATTAAAATGTATAATTTTGTAATCTTTTACTGTAGAAATAAGTTCCAGAAAGCTATTTCAATTATTTAGCGCAACCAACATCATTTTATGGCGTATCGTTCTCGTCTAAACGCAATTTTTCGAAATTTCCAAAATGGCGGATATTTTTTCAAAATTTAGAGATGTTCACCAACTGTGATTTTTCTCAGGAGGTGCAGCGGGTTCTAAGGAAGGTATTGCAATAATAATAGAGCGGATCCAAGCTGAGGCCACGGTGTTTTCGGCGGAGATGCATGCTGTGTATCTCGCCCTTCTCCATGTTCAGTCGAGTTCTCATCATCTTGGTATGGTCTATACGGATTCCTTAAGTGCCTTGCAGTCTTGGTAATCTGCAGATTGCCGTGACCATCCTTTTCTCTTGGATGTGAGACGGTTGCTTCGTCGTTTGCTCGAGGCCGGTTTTCAGCTTAAGTTTTGCTGGATTCCTGGGCATGTTGGAATCTCGGGTAACGAGTGTGCTGATGCGGCTGCTAAATCTGCTTCCTCTTTTGTCGTCACACCCTTGCCACTGTTTCACCGGGATTTCCGCTTTATTGTTCACGACCATATCAAGCAAATGTGGAAAGGTCTATGAGACCAACAGGTGGAAAATAAACTGCATCGTATTAAACCTATTCTTGGAATCTGGAAATCCTCATATCGTCGGAACCGTAGGGAGGAAGTGGTGCTTGCGCGTCTCCGTATTGGGCATTGTCGTTTCACTCACCGCTTTTTGCTGTGTGGCGGCACTGCGCCGATGTGTGAGACGTGCAATTGCCGACTCACCGTCACTTATCTTCTGTGTAGCTGTGTTCGTTTTCGTGATGTACGTTTTCATTTCTTTCATTCTTATTTGTTGACCGAGGACGCCGCTGCGTTACAGCGGCTCCTAGGTGACCACTGCGATACCGTCGCTGTCTTCTCATTATTTAAAGATATTGACTGTTTTAAACGTATCTAGATTTTAGCCCTATCATCATTCTCATTTCTCAGTTTTACTGAATCAGTTAGATTTTAATCATTGTACCATGATTTTAATACTGTTTGTTTCATTGTATTTTTAGCCCTTCCATCATTTTCATTTTTCAGTTTTACTTGCTCAGCCAGATTTTTAAGCTCTATACCACGTTTTTAATACTGTTTGTTTGTCTTGTGTCTGGCGCTCTTTGGCTAAACATGGCCCTTGCGCCATTAAAATCAACCAACCACAATCAATAATAATAATAATAATCATAATCATAATTAGCTTTCCAAAAAAAAAAAAAAAAGGAAAAAAATTCCATCACCTGCCGCAATTATCCCATACTAGAATTTCCAAAATGGCGGACATGTTTTCAAAATTTAGTGATGTTCCCCAACTCCCAATTATTGTTGATTTTTCTGAGGAGGTACAAGGGGTCCCAAAGAATGTATTTAAACAAGAATTAGGTTTCAAAATTTGTTATCAGCCTTGAGCCGTATTAAGGCGTAATTTTTCTATATTATTTATTCACAGTAACATCACTTACAGTCGATCGGGGCAGCTACATTAGAGTAGAAATTTCTGAAACTGATTTGTTGCTGAAATGCCACGTTGAAAGTTTCTGAGCTCTGACGTGCGGTCCATTCTACTATTCATGCTTGTCTATGATACTTGTATTTGCCACGCCACGTGAGTCGTTTTTTACTTGTATGAGAGATGGCTATGCAGCGGCGTAACCAGCACAACGCGCCCCCCTTTCCCCCGCAAGATTTACTGCAACACCTCTAAGCACAGTCATTTTCCCAGGATTTCGAACACGAGGAAGGATGTTTTTTCGCGGTGTGTGTGTGTGTGTTGTTGTTGTTGTTTGTTTGTTTGGAGGTTTAACGACCACCGTGAGCAACTCAATGGGCTATAAGCAGTCGCCCGTCCCTAATTTAGGGTCACTGGTTCCAGGGAAGGGAAAGATCCAGTGCCGTAAGACAAGCACAACATCCATGCCTCACCGGGATTCGAACCCGGACCCCTTTCGGACGAATGATCAGAGGCCATCGCTTAGACCACTGCGCCACCGGGGCGGCTGTGTGTGTGTGTGCGGCGGGAGGGGGGGTCAGGAGGTCGAGGAGAATGTTTGGTAAAGTAAGTGAGATACATAGAGCCCTGTAGTTTTAACTATTAAATGATATTTGGAACAGAAGCACATGATGTAAAATTATCAATCATCCAGTCAGGATTAACACCGTGCGAAGACTGATGCACGAGCATGAATATACACAGTGCGTCAAATAATTTTTAAGACTGGCGCTAGATTTCAGCTCACAGTGGCGCCACCAGTGTGATCGCGAATGCGTTATAAACCGTGACCATCTGCTTGCTTTCTGCCAAAAGTACTGCGCAGTTGTTAAAGTAACTCAAACGAAACGGGCGTTCATTAGAGAAGTAAAAAAATTTTCATGTTGAATTATTAAGATGGAACAAAGGGCTGTTATTAAATTTAACGCAAAACTTGGTAAAAGTACCTCGGAAACGTACCAAATGATGAAACAAGTTTACGGTGAGTTTTGTTTAAGTAGATCAAATGTTTTCCTGTGGCACAAACGTTTTTTGGACGGAACAGAGATGCTGGAAGATGATAAGCATACCGGAAGACCAAGTTCATCTAGGACACCTGAGATTATTGAAAAAGTGCGTGATTTCGTGGAAAACAATCGATGTGCGTCACTAAGAATGATGGAAGAGTCTTTAAAAATCAACAAAGAAACGATTCGAACCACTTTGCATGAAGATTTGGGCAAAACAAAAGTCTGTCCTAAATTTGTTCCACACACGTTAACCAATGAACAAAAATCAAGGAGAAGTGCACATTGCAGAGACATCATTTAAGCCGCTGAAAATGATCCAAACTTCTTAAAATCGGTTGTTACTGGTGATGAAACATGGTGTTTTCAATATTATCCTAAAACAAAGCGACAAAGTGCGGAATGGAAGTCAAAAAACTCACCACAAGCCGAAAAAAAAACCAGAAAAAAAAAAAACAAGAAAAGTTCCATCGAAAATCAAAATAATGCTCATTACATTCTTCAATAGTAAGGGTATTATTCGCAAAGAATTTGTTCCAAGTGGACAAACAATTACTGGTGAGTTTTATTTAAATGTTTTGAGGCGTTTGATGGGCAGAATTCGTCGCATTCGTCCAGAATATCGAGATAAAAACAGTTGGTGTTTGTTGCACGATAATGCACACAGTCACTCCTCACTTCTTGTTTGTAGATTTTTGGCGAAAAATAACATCTGTGTGTTGAATCACCCTACCGTATTTGCCTGATTTAGCACCCTGCGACTTTTCTTTGTTCCCAAAACTTAAAATGACGTTAAAAGGGTGTTATTGTGATGAGATTTCGACCATACAAACAGCTTTGACGCGTGCTTTGGAAGCAATTCCGCAAAGTGAACTGGAACAGGCATTGGAATCATTATTAAATCGCTGTAACAAGTGTATTGAAGCCGGAGGGACTTATTTTGAATAACAAACCAAAACAAATTATAATTTCTTGTTTCAATTTATTTTACAGACCCAGTCTTAAAAATTCTTTGACGCACTGTGTACATGCATATTTTATCGTAAGAAACGAATTAGGTAAAATATACATGAATATTCATGTATATTTTATCGCAAGGAACGAATTAGGTAAAATACACATGAATATTCATGTATATTTTATATCTTACGATAAAATATACATGAATATTCATGTATATTTTATCGCAGGAAACGAATTAGGTAAAATATACATGAATATTCATGTATATTTTATAAGAAACGAATTAGGTAAAATATACATGAATATTCATGTATATTTTATCGTAAGAAACGAATTTGGTAGAATATACTTGAATATTCATGTATATTTTATCGTAAGAAACGAATTAGGTAAAATATACATGAATATTCATGTATATTTTATCTTAAGAAACGAATTAGGTAAAATATACTTTAATGGTTAAGGTCAATAACTGTAAGACTTCATAATCACCAATTTTAATTTCACTTGTTTTTGAAGTGCTTAGCTTATGTGCAGTGGCGCCCATATGAGTACTTTTAGGGGAGGGGGGGGGGGTAAGAAAAATCCTTACCTCCTTCAAGGCTGTCAAACATTTTAGTAAATGTACAAGATACTAAAATTAAAAAAAAATGATACAATCAATCACTAATATCTTATTTTTTAAAATTGTTTAAAAAAAGGTTTCGTCTATTTTAGTGTTTGAAATTTATCAAAAATTTCGCTATACCAACGGCTGGGGGGACGAGCCCCCCCCTAATGGACGCCCTTGTTTATGTGAAATGTCTGTCTCTGAAGTTTGAACAGGTGACGTGCTAAAAAAATCATCGTTCTTTTAATTAGAAACGGCACTTGTGTTTAATTGATTCTACGCAAAAAGAGCTGGTTCGAGCTTTGCAAGTTCCCTCGCTCGCTATTTTTTTTTTTTCCGCCCATACGTAGTATTATACTCCACTTGGAAGCTTTTGTGACATTTTGCAAATGAATGCATTTCGCTTGCATGTTAAAGTTTCCCCACAGTGAATGAGATAGACATACTTACTATAAAGAACTAAGAGCAAAGCAGTGTGTAATTGTTTTGTCCAAAATTAAAATAATGTAAATCACTTGAAGAAATCACTCTCTTTTGCAAGCAGATTTGCGGCTACTGTTAATAAATGTTGGTGCCTGTCGTGTACATAATCCTAGGTGACTGCCGGTTTTCTCGCATCATCCATGGTGAACCCCCACGTGGTCTCGTACTTTTCCTGTGAGGGCTATTGGAGGGCGATCGTATTGTTTGCAATCCATTGGAGAATGATGTTATTACAACCCATTGCAGAGCGATCGCATTACAACCCGGAGCCCAAGGGACGAGTAGCTTCAATCCGTATATATACAGGGCATCCAATGTTTTAACACTTTAACCGGCTAGAACAAATTAACTAGGGGTTAACAAAATAGGCTGAAATCAGCTCGAACGAATATATTCGCTGTCTGAGAAGTGGGCCAAATTCGACAGGAACGAGCAAACCTGCGCGTCAGAAAGCGTTGTTTTTACCTCACGTTTGTCATTCTAAGAGGTCATTTGGGGGGTATGATTGTCATTAATGCTTCCTGCCTGATTATTTTTTCCACTAAAGATTTTAAGAAAAGGGAAAAGACCCTAAGAAAGAAAAGATGTTTGAGTGGCATGATGCCAGTGTCCGGGGGTTTACTGCTTTAGAATCATTCCTTGGGTAATGGAACAGAGAATAAAGGACTATAACGCAGCAAGTGTCGGGAAACTGCTGGCCACCAGCTGGCAGTGATGGCTCACTGCTGGCTGAAATCTACCACTCACGGCCCGGTACCGGTCCATTGGTCGAAGCGCCATCAGTTGGCGACCCCTTCAGCATGGCCGTGAATTGCGGGCCTCCAAGCAAGTGCCCACTAGTGGCCCGTAGCTGGCAATCGATGAAACCCCAACACCAGGTGGAAGCAACGTGTCTGCGCATGCGTAGAAGCAACATGTGCTGTGTCTCTCGTGGTACCAGTTAGCTGAAGACGACGCTATGCCATCGTGTTATTTTAGTGGATGTTAAGAAAAAAAAAGCCATATGTAGAGAGGCGAATTAATTTCCTAATGAAATGCCACGTCGACGAAGATATAATATTAAGCCATGAAATACTAGATTACAGCCGTGAAATACACCCACTTTATTCCCATGAATGGCTAGCAGTGGGAAATTGGCGGACAAGATTCGGCAAGCCATCAGTTACGTCAAGTGATTGCCGGCTGCCACTGCCGGGAAACTAGCGGACCACATCAGGCTAGCCATTATTTATGGCACGTGCCTGCAGGACTGCTGAAGGGCCACTTGTGGCAGCTACTGCCTGTGATGGATAACTGATGGCCCTGCAGTGGCATATGACAACTGATGGAGGTGCCAGCTGTTGGCCGCCCGGACATTTTATTGACGGTTCGGCAGCGGTAACATAGTGCTGGGCCACCAATACTGTTTTTGCTGGGAAGGGAATCAAGACTACATATTGTAACACTAAGGACTGTAAAGGAATCAGACTACGTACTGTAAGGGACCAATTACAACCAGCGACAGATTTATAGTTGAGATCAAAGAGGGGGAAGAAATCGTTTTGCCGTAGCTTTTGGCATAAGCTGGTCACTATGGGAACACTTCTGTTTGAGGAGTGCAGGAAAATTTGGGCACATTTTGGTTCAGGTATATCGGCCGCTTAAAGGGTCAAAAGAAAATTTTGGCTTTTATTTAGGCACAGCTATATATATATTAAAGGAAAATGTGAATTTTCGGATGTTTGCCTTCTTATGCGTTCGGATTTTTTCATAAAACCATTACTGACAGCTGTAGTACGCCTCTTCGTTACCTCTGCCCCCACGCCGCTGCGGGGGTGGTAGTTACGCTACTGTAGCTATGACGTTTATGGGTAAATCCACTACTCGAAAGGGGTACCTCCTGCACTGTTCTCGCAGGGGATGTCTACAGACGCACCTCATTCGGACACCTTCGATTAGTGCTTCGTGCAACTTCCGCTGCATATTGTACGGCGCTGACGGAGATAGACTAGGGAAATCCCGGCATTCCTCATATTTCTGGTAGGTCTCGCTGAAGAACTGATTGCCAATGGAAAGAAAAGCATTAATTCACCATTACCAAGACGAGGCCCTCTTTCGAAGAAAATACAACTTTTTGGAGCAGCATTACATCTTCCCGTAGAAGGTCCTACAAGAAGACGATGTGCTCGTTGTACAGAAGTAAAGCATAAAAAAAGAACAGAAACAATTTGCCAACAATGCAATCTACCTTTGTGCAAAGACTGTTTCATGTTGTATCATACGAAATAGCACATTTTTGCATAAATATTTATATCGTTCTACTAAACATCGTTTGTAGCTAATGTTGACATTTCTTACCTGTTTCCTATTGGTACAAATCAAATTCTGTTGGTACTCACATGCAGTGTTGCATTCAGATAATTTTTTTCGGGGGTGAGGATTACAAACTTCGAGGGGGCTAAAACTTGTTGACCGATTATATACATATAAACACAATTTTTTTATAACATCATCATCATTCATTATCAATCCACTGCTGGACGAAGGTCTCCCCAAGTTTCCTTCACAACGGTCTGTCTTGTGCCAGTTTCCACCACGCTACTGCCACATACTTTCCAATTTCATCCAGCAATCTCCCATGTGGTCTTCTTCTGGGTCTTTTCCTGTCCCTTGAAATCCAATCTAAAATTTCGGCTGTCCATCGATGGTCTGCCCTTCTGGCATATGTCCAGCCCATTGCCATTTCAGGGATTTAACTCTGATCATGATGTCTTCCACTCTTGTCATTTTTCGGATCCACGAGTTCCTCTTCTTATCTCTCCTGGTTACACCAAGCATGCACCTCTCCATGCCTTTTTGAGTTGTTTGCAGCCTTTGTGTGTCTCTTTCAGTTAAGATCCAAAGGCAGGGGAATGGCTTACACCATAAGTTTTCAGGTAACACTGTAATGGCTCCTTAATAATTATCAGAAACACGCTTGTAGTAAGGCGACGACATTTTTACCACTCCTAATGTCTTGGGGGGGGGGGGAAGGGGTCTCCAGCATAGCCTTACCTTTACTAGCATCCTCAATATTTTGCACCAGCTCATGGTGAAATCCGTAGTCCATTACTGAATTAAAACAAAGGTATAACATTTTTAATCACTTGTATGTGTAGATTTCTTGGAATCTGCATTTGCGCATAAAAGCATAAGAAAATGTTTGTACTCTATTTAAAATTTATATATATATATGGGATGTAAGGTCAGGTGATGCGTAACATCACAGCCTCTCCTTGACAAATGTCAACCCCGCCTTCTCGTGGTGCATCCTGTTCCCACTAAAGGGGCTCTGACGACCGCCAATAGCGGTATAACTATACCATCGGGATCAGAGGAAATTCTATCCCACACTCACCAACCCGCTTGGCCAGCGTGGTGAGTTATGGCCAAACCCCTCCAAAATGACTCCACAACTTAAATCTTGGCCCTCAGTCTCCGGCAGCTGGAATGTACCTGGCCAAGGCAGCGGCCAGTGCGACATGAAGGCAGAGGGTGCTAAGAATCCCCGGAGGACCGGACTAGGCTGCCATCTGATGCTGACCTTGGCAACGTACAATGGACGCTCCCTATCTTCTGATTCAAGGCTTCTTGAATTGGAAGAGGAACTACAAAGGATCAAGTGGGACATCGTGGGGCTAAGTGAGGTAAGGAGAAAAGGAGAAGATCTCATCGAACTGAAAAGTGGACATCTCTTCTACTATCGTGGGACAGATACTGGCAGAACTAGTGGTGTTGGATTTATAATAAACAAGAAACTGAAGGATAAAGTTGTAGAAGTTGAAAGTTCCTCTGACAGAGCTGCACGGCTTGTTATCCAACTCTCGAAAAGATACCAGGCTCAGATTATTCAAACTTATGCACCCACCACAAGTCATCCTGAAGAAGAAATTGAAGAATTTTATGAGGAAATTTGTCATCTAAATAATAAAGGTAAGCAGCACTTGAAAATAATTATGGGAGATTTCAATGCAAAAATAGGGCAACGGCAACAGAATGAAACTTCAGTAGGTAAATTCGGTCACGGCAACAGAAACCAGCGTGGAAATACTCTCGTTGAGTTTGCAGAGGCAGAAGGGTTTTTCATCTTGAACTCCTTCTTCAAGAAAAAGCCACACAGGAAATGGACATGGAGACATCCAAATGGGACGACAAGTGAAATTGATTTTATTATGTGTAACAAAAAATTCGTCATAGAAGACTGCAGTGTGCTAAACAAGTTCAACACAGGTAGTGACCATAGATTGGTGAGATGTAAGATGCACCTCAACACTAAACTTGAACGTGGCAAGCTCATAAGACAAACAAAATCTATTGACATAACCAACCTTAAAAAACACCATAATACCTTCAAGTTGGAACTGAAGAACAGGTTCTCTGCTGTAGAAGGCCTAACATCGGAAGAAGTGGATATTTCTGAAGTTAACAGAAAAGTAACCAAAGCTCTTATGGAAACAGCAACAAAATTAGCTGGGTCTAAGAACAAGTTGCATGTAAATAAATTATCAGGAAAAACGAAAATGTTGATGCAAAAAAGAAGAGAGATGAGGACAACTAAAGAAGATGCGACTTCCAAAGTGGAATATATAGAGCTATGCAAGACAGTACGAAAAAGTATCACTGAAGACGTAAGAAAATTCAACTGTGAACTAGTGAGGAAAGCAATTGAAAACAACCAAAGCCTAAAGATAGCAAAGGGACATCTCAGTAAGGGAAGAAAACAGATTATGGCACTGAGAAAAGAAGATGGTTCTGTAACAAGAAATAGAGGCGAAATTTTGACAAGAGTGAAAGATTTCTATTCCAAATTATATGAAAGGGATGATACATGCACTCCAGACATCATGAAAGATACCAGTACCAGAGTTCCTCCAGTCCTTCCAGCAGAAGTTGCACATGCAATCAAGAACATTAAGCGGGGGAAAGCTCCAGGAGAAGATGGAATTACTGTAGACATCATACAAGAAGCAAGTGGAGAAATCGAAACAGTACTCGCCCAAATTTTCACTCGATGCCTTAATGAAGGAAAGATTCCTGAGGATTGGAACACCGCTACAATGATCCTGCTACATAAGAAAGGTGACATTGAGGATCTCGGAAACTACAGACCTATCAGCCTCCTATCAGTAGTTTATAAAATCTTCACTAAAGTTCTTTCACACCGCTTGAAGGTAACACTGGACATGGCTCAACCGAGAGAACAAGCTGGATTCAGGAGTGGCTACAGCACAATAGATCATATCCATGTGCTGAGAGAACTAATTGAAAGAGCGAGGGAATATGAACTTCCATTGTGCATGGCTTTTATCGATTATGAAAAAGCCTTTGATTCGGTGAAACCATCAGCAGTTACAATGGCTCTGAAAACCTGCGGTATTGAAGATGCATACATTAATATTATTAATAACATCTATGAAAATGCAAGTGCAAAGATTAGGCTGTTTGAAAATACAACACACATAAAAATTGGAAAGGGAGTGAGACAAGGTGACACCATATCTCCGAAGCTCTTTAATGCCACATTCGAGGGTGTTTTTCAGTCACTGAGCTGGGAAAACAAGGGGATAAAGATTAATGGAGATTATCTAACCCACCTTCGTTTTGCTGATGACGTAGTCATTTTTGCAACTAGCCCATCAGAGCTGCAGAGTATGATCCAGGAACTTGCTGACAAGAGTAAAGAAGTGGGATTAAAAATGAACTTTCAGAAGACAAAAGTGATGTTCAATGCTTTTACAAGAAATGAAGATTTATCGATTGATGGAGAAAAGCTTGCGATAACAGATACGTACGTTTATCTTGGACAGCAGATATCAAGTGAGGGTCACATTGATGAAGAAATTAATCGGCGTACAAAACTTGCCTGGAGAGCTTTTGGAAGAAACAGCATAATTTTCAAGAGCAATATGCCATTATGTCTTAAAAGAAAAGTGTTTGATCAATGCATCCTTCCAGTGCTTACGTATGGTGCAGAGACGTGGACCTTAACTAAAAGAGACATACAAAGGCTGCAGACAACTCAAAGAAGCATGGAGAGGTGCATACTTGGTGTAACCAGGAGAGATAAGAAGAGGAACTCGTGGATCCGAAAAATGACAAGAGTGGAAGACATCATGATCAGAGTTAAATCCCTGAAATGGCAATGGGCTGGACATACTGCCAGAAGGACAGATCATCGATGGACAGCCGAAATTTTAGATTGGATCCCAAGGGACAGGAAAAGACCCAGAAGAAGACCACATGGGAGATGGGTGGATGAAATTCGAAAGTATGCAGGGGTGACATGGAGGAGACTGGCACAAGACAGACCGTTGTGGAGGAAACTTGGGGAGACCTTCGTCCAGCAGTGGATTGATAATGGTTGACAATGATGATGATGATGATGATATATATATATTCTATAAAGAAGATACCTAAGCAAAAAAATACATATATAATTTTGACTCACACCTAGTACAACATAGAAAAGGTTATGTATCTACCTGTGTGAGTAAAAGGAGAAAAGATAAAAAAATAAAATAAAACAACTGAATGTAGAAGGTGTCGAGAATACTGAGCCTTGGCTTTATCAAGGACCAGCAAAAACTCTGCATTTTCTCACTTCCACAAAGACCTAGTTGGAAATGGGTTTCTGCAAGGCCATAGATGCAAGTAACATTCCCACCTAGAATAGTTTAAAAAATATATATATAAGTCATGTCCTCCGTAGAGTAGCATGACCTAGCACTAGTTAACAATTTCGGTGGGAATGTTACTTTTTTACATTTTAGGTGGGAATGTTACTTTTTTACATTTTAGGTGGGAATGTTACTTGCATCTATGGCCTTGCAGAAACCCATTTCCAACTAGGTCTTTGTGGAAGTGAGAAAATGCAGAGTTTTTGCTGGTCCTTGATAAAGCCAAGGCTCAGTATTCTCGACACCTTCTACATTCAGTTGTTTTATTTTATTTTTTTATCTTTTCTCCTTTTACTCACACAGGTAGATACATAACCTTTTCTATGTTGTACTAGGTGTGAGTCAAAATTATATATGTATTTTTTTGCTTAGGTATCTTCTTTATAGAATGTGAATTCTGAATTTTCAAAACTGCTGCGTTGCGCGTTTTGACTTTCAGGTTATTTTGCACCCTTCGTTTTAAATTCTAAAATTTTTTCCTTAGTCTTCAGTTTTGCTCTTAAGTATATATATATATATATATATATATATATATAACATACGTAAGCACCGGGTGCGTTTGATCAATGCATCCTTTCACGCTAGTAAAGGTAATGCTGTGCTGGAGAACGAACCCCTCCCCCGAAGGCACTAGGAGTGATAGAAATGTCGTCGCCTTACTACAAGTGTGTTTCTGATAATTATTAAGAAACCATTACAGTGTTACCTGAAAACTTATGGTGTAAGCCATTCTTCTGCAGTTTGATTTCAATCCTTTTATATTATTTAGAACAGCAAACAATAAGAAAAATACCAAAAACTAACTAAGCGTTTCGATGCCAGTTTGAGGCGGCTTAATTTTTTTTTTTTTTTTTTTGTCACAGAGTGTGAATTACCGGCCGCCAGGAAAAAAAAAACAAAAACACTTTGTATGGGAATAATTTCTAATAATTTTCTATTGTTGAAAATTAGGTAGCAAATATTTTGTTGTATTGGAAGCACTGACGTCACGTTAGCCACACTGAGGCTTAACCGTAGACATTAAAAGTCAGCATCCAGAAGACTGGAAAAAAGCTGAATGCCAGCTTCTAAACTAAAATGATGTATTACCGTCCAAACATCTCTACTCTGTGGAATTAGGTTTTTATTGCGGAAGTAGTTCGAGTTGTCAGTGCTTCAAAAATTGCCCTCTCAGCGAGGACTGTTTAATGTTTTGTTGAAAGATGATAAAAATTCCAGATTGAAGTCCATGTAGATTTTTTTATAATTATAATATTTTCCCTCAGTTTCTTAATTTTTTAAAATTAATTTCTCTAAATATTCAGTTATAAACAAGCACAATTAGACTAAATATAAGGGGAGATCACCCAAAAACCTACGGGGAGCATTCGTAGATTTTCGGGGGGGGGGCTAAGCACCCCCGAGAGCATGCCTGAATATATCACTGCTCATATATAACATCCATCCCTCCCCACACCCAACAATTAATGTCGTTTATTTCGTTCAGAAGCGTCACCGTGACTTTCAAAGAGCTCACGTTTGTTTGTTCCGCAAGTGGTCTTCACTGCATTGCGAGTCAATGCAGTGAAGACCACTTGCCATTTATATTCAGGGACGAAAGGGTTAAACAATCTCGATTGATCATTACACCCCTGTTTTTTCAATTCAGTGATTATAAGACATTCTGCCGTTTGACCATAAAAAACAGATATACGTTCACCCGAATTTAGTTGAATCATCACTCGCCCATGGATGCATAGCGCTGCCTCCGCTGTTTGAAATGTGATTATCACTTCTTGGAGCATAATTTCACTTGATACAAGACAAGGATGTCTAGATTAGCATCAGCTAATATCATAATGAAAAAGACGTGTGTCTAAAATCTGGAAAACAACCGAAAATATCTTGTTTCTTTCTCATTTTCTTCGAATTGTATACTTAGTACACTAGAATCTCTTGCACTTTAAAGAAGTGCACCTGAGGTGATGTGATACCCGAAAAGTAAAAATTGAAGGCTTTATTATAATTATTATTTTCTCTTGAGAGACGAACCAAGAATTCTTTGGTAATGCTGTGAGGTACACACTCTCTTCCTTCAAGCGTCGTTTCGTTAAGTAATGAACATTGAAAGCCCCGTTCTGGAGACTTAATACGATAATGCTGAAGCAGTTTTGACAATACGGAGCATTATTTCACATTTAATGGTGATAGTATGTTGCGAGATAATAGCGCCATGGGTCGTATATCGCGTTAAAACGGACGAAATCAAATCATGATATTAGGGGAATAGCGAAGAGGCAAATTCGCGAAGTACGTACACACAGCGATAACGAAATGCACCCGAACCAATTAATCGATGAAGTTTTGCCGCATAAACAAACAGTACTCGGGCAACAAACATTTCTTTTTATCTCCGAAGAACAAACGATGCTTCTGAGTACTTTAGCCCTACATGGAGAATAATCACCGATCCAAGACACTCAGCCCAGAATAGCGTAGTTCTTAAAGAGCATCAAGAATGTGACCCTTGGGATTGCTTATGGAACAAGAGGGGTGTAAGGGGAGAGTACTGGCATCTCACCGATCGCCTGTATCCCGATAACAAGCAGCAGCCATGGAGTATGCTGGAAGTGAGAGAGAGAGAGAGAGAGAGGAACAGCAAGCAAGCGAGTAAGCCCTTCGATTTCTACTTTTTTCCCCCTCCCACCTTTACTATGGAGCCCTTGTTCGACCATCTGCTGAGGAGCCGATAAAAGGCAGCGTCCTCCAGGCAATTCTCCTTTTACGATAGGACGACGCTGTCCTGTATAACAGGCTTTCCTGTGTCACATCGGCGATAGCCTGAGGTGCCTGCCTCTGGCCGGAGTGCTCCATTAGGAAAGATCGTTTAAGTGTCGGAAAAACGGCGCAAATGTTTGCTACTGTTTTGGAAGCAATTATTGAACAAGATAGGTTCCGAAGCCATTTTATTTATTTACTTATTTAAAGAACAAAAAAAAAAAAAAAAAAAAAGGAAGTGCTTCACTTGCAAGTTCATGAGGAAATTTGCTTCACAGAATTTTACCTCGCAGTTTTATTTCTTTTTATTATTTTATTTTCTGAACCACAACACTTGCGAAATTCGCTTCAGTTGTTATTTAAATTAGTGCTTCCCAACTTCTTTTCTCTTTTTTTTTTTTTTTTCAATTTCATGGCACGCTTTTGAGTTTGATTTCGCGGCACACTCAATGCAACTTTTCATGCTCCCGTTTTTAGCCATGACAATTAATAAATCGCAGCTTCACTTCTTCGAGAACACTTGTTGCAGTCTGTTGTCACGAATTTCAGGTAACTCGTTGGACGAATAAGCAATTTTAACTTAATCCCCTAATACAATTATGTAAAGAACACCTTTTGGTATAATACACACACAATAAGGGCCGTATAAAAATTCCACTTTCTTGACTACATGACAAAAAACATATTTTTGTGTAAATATGATGTGTGCTATAAATATCATTGTCAATTATAAAATGAGAATTGACTCAGAAAGCTCATAGAAATAAAAAGAAAAATTCCCTTATACCAATGGAAAACGTACTTTAGTAAATGTCATTGGGGGCGAAACTCGCATTTTTCACGAGTTTAGAACAGAGTGGCCACATACATTTTGGAGGCCTCATAAAAATTGCAATTTCTTGACTACTTCACCTATGTAACAGTAATATATTATTTAAACTGAGTGGGCAACAAATATTGTTGTCACTTATAAAATGATAATTGAAGTGAAAACTCCATTGACATACAGTAAATAAATTACTCTTACGGCAATATACGTATTATACCAATAGCAGGCGTGCTTTGCAGAATTGCGTTAGGGGTAAAGTTAAAATTGCGTATTTATTTGGGGAGATAAATTGTCGTGACTTCGTAGATTTTTAAGGTTGCCGGTAAACCACCGCACAGGAAAACTGCTACACAGGAAAATTGCCACACGCTTTTCATTAAGGGGCCGGGCACAAATTGCTGTTCCTTCAAGGAACACTTTGAATGTGTGGATGTTTTCCAAGGTGCCTAACGATGGGAAGGAGCTCTTTAGTTTGTCTGAATTTTCATGCAGGTTCATACACGTTTAGGGCAACCGGCCGCAAAAGTTCAAGGAGGGGGGGGATATAAAGATTGCCGTTTCTTGGCATATATTGAGAACTGAAATGGGAACTCCAAACAAATTTTGAAATGTCCTATGTAAGTAAGCCAAGCGAGAACTGTACTTTAATTTGAAGAAATGAATTGCCGTGATTTAGTACATTTCTTAAAACTACAGTGTTCGACGAAACAACGGAATTACAGCATGACTCTTGCTGTGTTCAGAAAAGGACGATAAGGTGGGCTTTTACTTAGGCACTAAATATTTACATGCCAAATTTATAGTATTTCTCTTTTACTGAATTTCTCTTTTACTTTTTTAACAGCTTTTAATCCACGTACATCATCATATTCATAACGTTTACGTATCAGATCAAGTCAATAGCATTACGTTTTTACTCAGGCATTAAATATTAATTCCTAGGCGTAGGCCTTTTTAACAGTTTTTATTCTACCAATGTCATATCCACAACGTTTATACATCAAATCAAGTTAATAATATTGCGCTTATATTTAAGCACGAAATATTAATTCACAGGCCCGAGGCCTAGGCCCTTTTCACCAGTTTTTATTCTACCAATGTCATATTCACAAAGTTTGCACATCAAGTTAAGTTAATAGTATTGTGCTTTCATTTAGACAGTAAATGTTAATTCATAGGATGTAGGCCTTGGCCTTTTTAATAGTCCTTACACTACCAAATGTCATATTCACAACGTTTACACATCAAATCAAGTTAATAATATTGCGCTTTTACTTAGGCACGAAATATTAATTCATGGGCCCTAGGCCTAGGCTTCAGCCTTTTTGACAGTTTTTAATCCGCCGACTTCATATTAACGTTTACAAATAAAATCAAGTTAATAATATTGGGTGTTTACTTTGGCACTAAATATTAATTTATAGGCTGTATGTAGGTCTATGACCTATGAATCAGTATTTCGTGCCTAAGTAAAAGCCCAATATTATTAACTTGATTTGATGTGTAAACGTTGTGAATATGACATTGGTAGAATAAATACAGTTTAAAAGGCCTAGGACCTATGAATTATTATTTGGTGCCCAACTAAAAGCGCAATATTATTAACTTGATTTCCTGTGTAAAAATTGTGAATATGAAATTGGTAGAACAAAAACTGTTAAAACGGCCTAGGCTTATTGCCTATGAAATTTAGTTGCAAAATAAAAGCCCAATGCTATTAATGAGTTCATACATAAACGTTATAAATATGAAGTCGACGGATTAAAAATTGTCAAAAAAACCTAGGCTTATGGCCTATGAATTAATATTTCGTGCCTAAGTGAAAGCGCAATATTATTAACTTGATTTGATGTGTAAACGTGAATATGACATTGGTAGAATAAAAACCGTTGAGAAGGCCTAGGCCTAATGAATTAATATTTAGTGCCTGAGTAAAAACGTATTGCTATTGCCTTGATTTGATAAGTATACGTTATGAATATGAAGTCGGCGGATTAAAAGTTGTTAAAAAGGCCAAAGTGTAGGACCTATGAATTAATTAAGTAAAAGAAAAATATTACAAACTCTACATGTTATGTAACTATTTAGTGCCTAAGTAAAATAGCAGCGTTATTAAAAAAATCCCACCTTATCGTCCTTTTCTGAACACAGCATGAATCATGCTGCAATTCCGTTGTTTCGTCGAACATTGTAGTTTTAAGAAATGTACGAAGTCATGGCAATTTATTTCTTCAAAGTAAAATTCTCGCTTGGCTTACATAGAATGGTTTCTCGAAATTTGTTTGGAGTTTCCAATTTAATTCTCTATATAAGCCCCCCCCCCAACTTGAATTTTTGTGGCCAGTTGCCCTAAACTCGTATGAACCTGCATGAAAATTCAGACAAACAAAAGAGCTCCTTCCCGTCGTTAGGCACCTTGGAAAACTGCCACACATAACTCTGAAACTTGGAAAACTGCCACACATTCAAAGTATTCCTTGGAGGAACAGCAATTTGTGCCCGGCCCGTTAGTGAAAAACATGTGTCAGTTTTCTTTTGTGGCAGTTCTCCAACGTGTGGAGGTTTTCCAAGTTGCTTAAAGAGGTGTGGCGATTTTCCTGTGTGGCGGTTTACAGTTAACCGATTTTTAAGGCTACGGTGAAATAGCGGACTTATAGTATGCCATGCTATATTCAGAAAATGCTGAAAAGTTGGGGTCTTTTCTTTTTTGTACGCTTTTTGTTAAAGCAGATCGTGCTTATGTTACCCGTTTGTTCGTCCGTCTGTGGATGCCATTTAAAAATTATTTTTGCTACGATTTGAAAAATTCTTTTTGTATTGGGAAGCTTCATGAGAATGATAATCCTTGCATCTCATATTTTTTTTTTTTTTGCTATGCACAATTTCGTTGCTAGAAGGCGTAAATGCAGATATCTAATTCAAAAAATATTTTACTCTATATAGTTACTTCTAACTATCCGATTGAAAAAATTATTTTTCCTTTCGATTCCACTTATAACGAATATTATTTTGGATGCAGTCACTTTTTCAAGTTACTCATGGATTTTCCGTTAGGGGGCGTAAAGGTAAATTGCGTTTTTCCCGAGATCTCTGCTCCTAGAACTCCGATTTGAAAAACTGCACCAGATACAGCCCCTGGTGGAAAATGTTTTTCATTCAATTTCTAATTTTTGATAAAGAATGATTTGGCCACCAGGAGGCGTAAATGATTATTTATGCTCCTGATGTATTTGCAGCAAATTTGGGTCCACAGTATTTCGTGTCCGCAGTGGACCCATCCTCAGAAACGGTGACTGCGAATAGACAATGATACACTTATATACAACGCCTTAAGGAAATGACGTAACACCTGCTTAATGCGCGTGCTCATCAACCCCTGTCGTGGCCCACCGGTTCGCCACAGAATTGGGTCCACATTATTTCGTGTCCGCAATGGACCCATCCTCAGAAACGGTGACTGCGAATAGACAATGATACACTTATATACAACGCCTTAAGGAAATGACGTAACACCTGCTTAATGCGCGTGCTCATCAACCCCTGTCGTGGCCCACCGGTTCGCCACAGAATTGGGTCCACAGTATTTCGTGTCCGCAATGGACCCATCCTCAGAAACGGTGACTGCGAATAGACAATGATACACTTATATACAACACCTTAAGGAAATGACATAACACCTGCTTAATGCGCGTTCTCATCAACCCCTGTCGTGGCCCACCGGTTCGCCACAGAATTGGGTCCACAGTATTTCGTGTCCGCAATGGACCCATCCTCAGAAACGGTGACTGCGAATAGACAATGATGCACTTATATCATCATCATCATCATTGTCAACCATTATCAATCCACTGCTGGACGAAGGTCTCCCCAAGTTTCCTCCACAACGGTCTGTCTTGTGCCAGTCTCCTCCATGTCACTCCCGCATATTTACGAATTTCATCCACCCATCTCCCATGTGGTCTTTTTCTGGGTCTTTTCCTGTCCCTTGGAATCCAATCTAAAATTTCGGCTGTCCATCTATGGTCTGTCCTTCTGGCAGTATGTCCAGCCCATTGCCATTTCAGGGATTTAACTCTGATCATGATGTCTTCCACTCTCGTCATTTTTCGGATCCACGAGTTCCTCTTCTTATCTCTCCTGGTTATACCAAGCATGCACCTCTCCATGCTGCTTTGAGTTGTCTGCAGCCTTTGTATGTCTCTTTTAGTTAAGGTCCACGTCTCTGCACCATACGTAAGCACTGGAAGGATGCATTGATCAAACACTTTTCTTTTAAGACATAATGGCATATTGCTCTTGAAAATTATGCTGTTTCTTCCAAAAGCTCTCCAGGCAAGTTTTGTACGCCGATTAATTTCTTCATCAATGTGACCCTCACTTGATATCTGCTGTCCAAGATAAACATACGTATCTGTTATCTCCAGTTTTTCTCCATCAATCGATAAATCTTCATTTCTTGTAAAAGCATTGAACATCACTTTTGTCTTCTGAAAGTTCATTTTTAGTCCCACTTCTTTACTCTTGTCAGCAAGTTCCTGGATCATACTCTGCAGCTCTGATGGGGTAGTTGCAAAAATGACTACGTCATCAGCAAAACGAAGGTGGGTTAGATAATCTCCATTAATCTTTATCACTCTGTTTTCCCAGTTCAGTGATTGAAAGACATTTTCCAATGTGGCATTAAAGAGCTTCGGAGATATGGTGTCACCTTGTCTCACTCCCTTTCCAATTTTTATGTGTGTTGTATTTTCAAACAGCCGAATCTTTGCACTTGCATTTTCATAGATGTTATTAATAATATTAATGTATGCATCTTCAATACCGCAGGATTTCAGAGCCGTGGTAACTGCTGATGGTTTCACCGAATCAAAGGCTTTTTCATAATCGATAAAAGCCATGCACAATGGAAGTTCATATTCCCTCGCTCTTTCAATTAGTTCTCTCAGTACATGGATATGATCTATTGTGCTGTAGCCACTCCTGAATCCAGCTTGTTCTCTCGGTTGAGCCATGTCCAGTGTTACCTTCAAGCGGTGTGAAAGAACTTTAGTGAAGATTTTATAAACCACTGATAGGAGGCTGATAGGTCTGTAGTTCCTGAGATCCTCAATGTCACCTTTTTTATGTAGCAGGATCATTGTAGCATTGTTCCAATCCTCAGGAATCTTCCCTTCATTAAGGCATCGAGTGAAAATTTGGGCGAGTACTGTTTCGATTTCTCCACTTGCTTCTTGTATGATGTCTATAGTAATTCCATCTTCTCCTGGAGCTTTCCCCCGCTTCATGTTCTTGATTGCATGAGCAACTTCTGCTGGGAGGACTGGAAGAACTCTGGTACCTTTCATGATGTCTGGAGTACATGTATCATCCCTTTCATATAATTTGGAGTAGAAATCTTTCACTCTTGTCAAAATTTCACCTCTATTTCTTGTTATAGAACCATCTTCTTTTCTCAGAGCCATAATCTGTTTTCTTCCCTTACTGAGATATCCCTTTGCTATCTTTAGGCTTTGGTTGTTTTCAATTGCTTTCCTCACTAGCTCACAGTTTAATTTCCTTACGTCTTCAGTGATACTTTTTCGTGCTGTCTTGCATAGCTCTATATATTCCACTTTGAAAGTCACATCTTCTTTAGTTGTCCTCATCTGTCTTCTTTTTTGCATCAACATTTTGGTTTTTCCTGATAATTTGTTTACATGCAACTTGTTCTTAGACCCAGCTAATTTTGTTGCTGTTTCCATAAGAGCTTTGGTTACTTTTCTGTTAACTTCCGAAATATCCACTTCTTCCGATGTTAGGTCTTCTAAAGCAGAGAATCTGTTCTTCAGTTCCAACTTGAAAGTATTATGGTGTTTTTAAGGTTGGTTATGTCAATACATTTTGTTTGTCTTATGAGCTTGCCACGTTCCAGTTTAGTGTTGAGGTGCATCTTACATCTCACCAATCTATGGTCACTACCTGTGTTGAACTTGTTTAGCACACTGCAGTCTTCGATGACGAATTTTTTGTTACACATAATAAAATCAATTTCACTTGTCGTCCCAATTGGATGTCTCCATGTCCATTTCCTGTGTGGCTTTTTCTTGAAAAAGGAATTCAAGATGAAAAATCCTTCTGCCTCTGCAAACTCAACGAGAGTATTTCCACGCTGGTTTCTGTTGCCGTGACCGAATTTACCTACTGAAGTTTCATTATGTTGCCGGTGCCCTATTTTTGCATTGAAATCTCCCATAATTATCTTCAAGTGCTGCTTACCTTTATTATTTAGATGACGAATTTCCTCATAAAATTCTTCAATTTCTTCTTCAGGATGACTTGTGGTGGGTGCATAAGTTTGAATAATCTGAGCCTGGTATCTTCTCGATAGTTGGATAACGAGTCGTGCAGCTCTGTCAGAGGAACTTTCAACTTCTACCACTTTATCCTTCAGTTTCTTGTTTATTATAAATCCAACACCACTAGTTCTGCCAGTATCTGTCCCACGATAATAGAAGAGATGTCCACTTTTCAGTTCAATGAGATCTTCTCCTTTTCTCCTTACCTCACTCAGCCCGACGATGTCCCACTTGATCCTTTGTAGTTCCTCTTCCAATTCAAGAAGCCTTGAATCAGAAGATAGGGAGCGTCCGTTGTAGGTAGCCAAGGTCAGCATCAAATGGCAGCCTAGTCCGGTCCTCCGGGGATTCTTAGCACCCTCTGCCTTCATGTCGCACTGGCCGCTGCCTTGGCCAGGTACATTCCAGCTGCCGGAGACTGAGGGCCAAGATTTAAGTTGTAGAGTCATTTTGGAGGTGTTTGGCCATAACTCACCACGCTGGCCAAGCGGGTTGGTGAGTGTGGGATAGCATTTCCTCTGATCCCGATGGTATAGTTATACCGCTATTTGCGGTCGTCAGAGCCCCTTTAGTGGGAACAGGATGCACCACGAGAAGGCGGGGTTGACATTTGTCAAGGAGAGGCTGTGATGTTACGCATCACCTGACCTTACATCCCTACACTTATATACAACGCCTTAAGGAAATGACGTAACACCTGCTTAATGCGCGTGCTCATCAACCCCTGTCGTGGCCCACCGGTTCGCCACAGAATTGGGTCCACAGTATTTCGTGTCCGCAATGGACCCATCCTCAGAAACGGTGACTGCGAATAGACAATGATACACTTATATACAACACCTTAAGGAAATGACGTAACACCTGCTTAATGCGCGGGCTCATCAACCCCTGTCGTGGCCCACCGGTTCGCCACAGAATTGGGTCCACATTATTTCGTGTCCGCAATGGACCCATCCTCAGAAACGGTGACTGCGAATAGACAATGATACACTTATATACAACGCCTTAAGGAAATGACGTAACACCTGCTTAATGCGCGTGCTCGTCAGCCCCTGTCGTGGCCCACCGGTTCGCCACAGAATTGGGTCCACAGTATTTCGTGTCCGCAATGGACCCATCCTCAGAAACGGTGACTGCGAATAGACAATGGTACACTTATATACAACGCCTTAAGGAAATGACGTAACACCTGCTTAATGCGCGTGCTCGTCAACCCCTGTCGTGGCCCACCGGTTCGCCACAGAATTGGGTCCACAGTATTTCGTTTCCGCAATGGACCCATCCTCAGAAACGGTGACTGCGAATAGACAATGATACACTTATATACAACGCCTTAAGGAAATGACGTAACACCTGCTTAATGCGCGTGCTCGTCAACCCCTGTCGTGGCCCACCGGTTCGCCACAGAATTGGGTCCACAGTATTTCGTGTCCGCAGTGGACCCATCCTCAGAAACGGTGACTGCGAATAGACAATGATACACTTATATACAACGCCTTAAGGAAATGACGTAACACCTGCTTAATGCGCGTGCTCATCAACCCCTGTCGTGGCCCACCGGTTCGCCACAGAATTGGGTCCACAGTATTTCGTGTCCGCAATGGACCCATCCTCAGAAACGGTGACTGCGAATAGACAATGATACACTTATATACAACGCCTTAAGGAAATGACGTAACACCTGCTTAATGCGCGTGCTCGTCAACCCCTGTCGTGGCCCTCCGGTTCGCCACAGAATTGGGTCCACAGTATTTCGTGTCCGCAGTGGACCCATCCTCAGAAACGGTGACTGCGAATAGACAATGATACACTTATATACAACGCCTTAAGGAAATGACGTAACACCTGCTTAATGCGCGTGCTCATCAACCCCTGTCGTGGCCCACCGGTTCGCCACAGAATTGGGTCCACAGTATTTCGTGTCCGCAGTGGACCCATCCTCAGAAACAGTGACTGCGAATAGATAATGATACACTTATATACAACGCCTTAAGGAAATGACGTAACACCTGCTTAATGCGCGTGCTCGTCAACCCCTGTCGTGGCCCACCGGTTCGCCACAGAATTGGGTCCACAGTATTTCGTGTCCGCAGTGGACCCATCCTCAGAAACGGTGACTGCGAATAGACAATGATACACTTATATACAACGCCTTAAGGAAATGACGTAACACCTGCTTAATGCGCGTGCTCATCAACCCCTGTCGTGGCCCACCGGTTCGCCACAGAATTGGGTCCACAGTATTTCGTGTCCGCAATGGACCCATCCTCAGAAACGGTGACTGCGAATAGACAATGATACACTTATATACAACGCCTTAAGGAAATGACGTAACACCTGCTTAATGCGCGTGCTCGTCAACCCCTGTCGTGGCCCACCGGTTCGCCACAGAATTGGGTCCACAGTATTTCGTGTCCGCAGTGGACCCATCCTCAGAAACGGTGACTGCGAATAGACAATTATACACTTATATACAACGCCTTAAGGAAATGACGTAACACCTGCTTAATGCGCGTGCTCATCAACCCCTGTCGTGGCCCACCGGTTCGCCACAGAATTGGGTCCACAGTATTTCGTGTCCGCAATGGACCCATCCTCAGAAACGGTGACTGCGAATAGACAATGATACACTTATATACAACGCCTTAAGGAAATGACGTAACACCTGCTTAATGCGCGTGCTCATCAACCCCTGTCGTGGCTCACCGGTTCGCCACAGAATTGGAAGAGAATTTGAATGAAATTTTTTAAAGCTGTTTTATCGTCCCAAACAGAGGGAAGTGTGTACCCGCATTAAGTATACGAGACAGAGCAGTAGTCATAGCACCAGTTTTGTATTTGTGCTCCGCCATTCTAGTTTTTAGAGTACGAGCAGCGGATCCTATATAGCATTGATTTGTATGCTCCGAGTGCACTGCTTTTAGGGGGATGCTGTAGATCCCATGTTTATTGTACTCCTCAACACAATCACGGTTATTTTCAACAGTTGAAAGGATGTTAGTTGTCTAAAGTATGGGTTGTATTCGGCGAGAAATGTTATTAAGAAGTCGAGACTGACTGGGAATGTAGTTGATGGAGCCCACAAATCTGACAGTAGTACGGTCTTTGGAAAACACAGTAGATGCCGACCTTTTTACTTTTTTTAACAATGTGGTCAACAATTGACAGGGAGTATCCGTAGGTTGTAGCAATATCCATTATCCGCCTTAATTCTGCTTTACGAAATTTTAGGTTCGATGAATGGGTGAAGGCCCGACGAATTGGAGAGTAAATGGGTGGAAGTTTATGATTCAAAGGGTGTGCTGAAGTATCCGGAATTAAAGTTGGACAAGAAGTCTATTTACAAAATACAGAGTAGTTAATTTTCGACGACTCGGGAGTGCGTTTTAAAAGAAAATCTAAAAATGGTCGTGTCAGATTTTCTTCAAATTCAACTGTAAATTTGAGGCTAGCATACTGAGCAGAGAGACATTAAGCAAAGGTGTTTAATTCTTCACTAGATGAAGGTTACAAAATGAGGACATCATCTACACATCGGAGGTAAGAGAGTGGTTTAACTGGATATAAAGCTTTTATTTTCCACGTCTTGTATAAGTAATTCTGCAAGTGTATACAAATGTGTTTCATAGAAAATAAGTTGATTTAAATATCTTTGTTAAAGCATTTTTCTGCTTTGTTTCGTGATTTTTACGCGATATGTCGCCATTTACCCTGTTTTTCGGTCATTTTAAGGCATTTTTTGTGTTATTTATGAGTCATTATTTTGAATATTTTGGTATTTTCAATAAAAAGGGCATTTTTGAATGAATTTCTCCGAAATTCAATTTTTTCCTGAAAGTAGTCAGAGGCAAGACTGAGAAAAAAAAAGGGGGGGGGGGAGGTGCTCTTTTTTTAGAGTATCTGTACACATGTCGTAGCAAATGTCGTTGATATAAGCACTTGCATCCCTCCCCTGTGTTTTCCTTAAAGCCGGTGATAAGCTGTTCTCCCGTTTGCAGTACGGCTGTTGCCATTATGTCGGAAGGTGAGGTTCGATATGGTGGAGGGTACATTTTTATGTCTGTTTCTTATTTTCTTTTATAAGGCACATTTTTGTTTAAAAAAAATACTCAGTTTACCACAGAAACTGTAAAGAGTTAAATTCTATTTTTAAGGGGTTTTTCTTGTATAATTTTTGTTAAAAAAAGAGACTCAATTTGGCACAGGAATTGTAAAGAGTTAAATTGTATTTTTAAGGGTTTTTATTTTCGCCTTATAGAGCTTCTGTTTGGGCAATACATTTTTGTCTGGCCCAGAAATTTTAAAATAATTAAGTTGCATTTCTTCTTGATCCTTTGTTTTGTTCATGTGTTGGTAAGGTAAAATAAAAAAAATCAGTTGATAAAAAGAATCTAAAAAAAATAATTATATTTTTTGGATTATTTATGTTTTGCTTCATTCACCTCTCCTTTTTGTAATTAATTATTTTTTCAAGGAAATAAAAAAAATGTGCATTTAAATGTTTTTTTTTTGTTTTTGTTTTTTTACAGCATATTTTTTTTAACTTTTTTGGGGGTCACAAATGCATTTTTATAGGGCATTTTCTTGCAACTTTTAGGTCATAAAAATCCTAGCCGTAGTAATTACCTATACTTTTAGCACGAAGTAAATATTCCTTTGGAAATGTGCTTTCTAGTCTTGAGCCATTCGTGATCGATTCGTTCACAACGAATGACTCTTCACCGTGAATGGTTCGTTCTCACCGCTGTGAATCATTATTCCGTCCGCCATTACTACGACACACACTAAAACAGCTACGTGTTTAACTTTCTTTCGCTCACATGAGTTCCAAAAACCAATGCCTAATATCGAGAATTAATAAGTGTTAACGATTATGTGAGTGAGCAATGAGCTGTCAGTTGAGAAATAATGGTGAAGCTTAAGAATTATGTGTGAATGGCATTTATTTGAATGGTGTGCCCGAATGAGTTTGAGCCTTTTTTTTTGGCAGCTTGCCAAACAGAGCTATGACCTTGAAAGCGGAAAATGGTATCCTTGCAGCGAATGATTCAGTGAGTGAGCGTAGTGATAAACTGGAAATTGGATCATTTGTTTGAATGAATGTGTGAATAAAAAATGATTTATGCCTTCACTACAGTGTACTTCCCGTGTGGTCTGACCCTCACAGAAGTGTTTCACATTGCATTAAAATTCGTAGAATTACACGAGTGTTAAATTTCGTTACTTCTAGAATACGAAAAACCGGAAAAAGGTATATGACAATATATTACAAATAGCGATTGACAACGTAAATCGCAGACAGGATATTCTGGTTTTGTTGGCAGGATGGAGCCTGAAACCGGTGATTGATACCGGGGGAAATTAGTGCGTACAACAACTGAGCTTCGCCGTTGTTGACTTGAGTCACAGTGTTCACCCCCTTTCATCATCATCGTCGTCCATTTCGCGGACATCACTCTTATCTTCTAACATCCATTGAGAAGCGAGAGGACGATCCAATGAGCAGAGATGCTGCGGCCAAGCCAGATAATGAAATGTTGTGAAGCTATTGTCCTGTTACTATAGCGACTGGGGAGAAAAGGGGGAAGCAGTATATTGGAAGCGAATCTGTGCCCTTTGTTCATTAGCTGTAACAGAGCGTAGACACAAAATCCTGAATGCTCTGGTCGTACAGGGAGGGATTCCACTGAAGTTTGAGACGTGTTGGAATTCCAATGCCAACTCCTTGTTTAAATTTATTTCAACAAAAGACTGCTCAATAAATATGAACTGGAAAACACTCTCCTCCTCCTCAAATATAGGTAATAAAAAGCATTTGATAAATATGGGATTTGATCAAATGATAACTACTATAGCGAAGCTTTTTTTTTTTACCGCTGATATAGTCATTCATCTAGCCGCTGGCCACAAATTTCGATTTGTATGAGCTAATTAATTTCGGGAAACTTCTCGAATACCCCTGTTTAAGCGGACATGTGTTTTTGGCTTGCTTCTAGTTGCGTTTGTCCACCCGTATGTAACGAGAGATTAGTGACGGATATTGTGTCACTGCCACTCGAAAGCGGACCGAATGTTCCTACACAACAAAGTCCCTCACAATAATTTCCAAATAGGTTTGAACCGCGAGTGTTAGAAATGCTCTTTACATGTTTAGAATTAAAAATCACACCTATATTCAAAATAAATCTAGAGTGATCATAAGCAGCAATTTATAGATAAATATCAATATTTTTGAATGCGAACTCCAGTTATATTTCTAGGCAATAAGCAAATAAAAACAATCGACTACTTAAATTTTGGCGTTTTTGTCTTTTTGTTTTAAAAACTAGGCAAATGCCACTGAATTCTCAGATGTGTTTTTTGAATCCATACCGACACAAAAAAATTTCGAAGATGGTTTTTAGAGTAAAAAAAGAATTCAGAGGAAAAATGAGAATGCGGTTCTGTCTGCTAGAGGAAAAGCTGGGCGTTACTTAAAGTACAGTCTGTGAACACCGTCTTTCATAATTAATGGACGTAGTTGCATCAAAAAAAAAAAAAAAAAAAAAAAAGAACCAACCGGCTTTTGACAATGAGAGAAATATCCGCAAATAGAAATATGCCCACTAGCAGCAGTAGTGTGTGTGTCAAAGTATTGCAAATTGTACACAAAATGTTACCCATAGCGAAAAATATCCGAAGCAAAAGCAATTTTCCAGATCGCAATATTTGAAGAGATATGGTGAAAAACGTGATATAACTTTACGCTTCCTGGTGTGTGAACTCTGTTCGTTATTTAAAGAAGAAAATGAGTGCAAAATATTCTTCGTAACGAAGTGTATCGTGTCAAGAGAACATTTTCCCAAACGATTTTTAGACTCGGAGATACTCTTTTAAATTGAAATACACGAAAGAACCAACGATGACTACTTCTGGTGACAGAATTTAGAATTATTCAAAGGTATAAATATGTGCAAAATATATTTTGTTAGAAAAAGTGTGCGATGTAAGAAAATTTTTAAATTACTTCTGTAAGCAGAGATAGCAAGATAAAAAGTTTTACACATACGTCTTCAATGGGAAGTTTGAGCGTTATTTAAGAAGACTAATGTTCGCAATCTTTACGTAGCAAATATCGAATTGTACAAAGACTAATTTTTCAATAAGATATTTAGAGTAAGTGATACAGTTGCAAACCAAATGTATACTAACGTCATACAGCGTTTGAACTGTGCAGCCAAAAAAAAAAAAAAAAAAATCCAAAATTATATGCAAAATGTTCCACGAAGTGAATGGCTTCCGCTGATAAAATAATTTTTCGACTGGGACTTCTAGAAGCAGATATATCGAAAAAGCATATTACACAATTGGGCCCTGTAGCGGAGAAATTGTGCACTAATTTGGGCAGAAGATGAACAAAAAATGTTTTCAGCAGTAAGTGATATGTGAACGAAAAGGAATTGCTTCAATCTAGTCTTTTGGACTCTCAGCCGCAGATACCGCTGAAAATACGTTTCAAACAAAAATTTGCAGTTATGCTCTCTAGTAACAAAATTGTTCGTTAAGAAAAATGAGAAGTCATACGCGAAATATTTGCTCCCAAGGAGCTCTGTCTAAAAAATAAAAAAAAAATCCAAATCGGACTCCTAGAAACAGAGATATTGAACAACTACGGCCCTGGAAGAGAAACTGAAAAGCTGCGCCCTATCGTGAGCAGGAAACATCCGCAAAATGGTTTCCGTCCTGATCAGTGTCAGACTAAATACGAATAAAGCAAGTAGACATGCCTCAGAAAACTTGAAAATTACATTGTCCTGGAACTGGACAGTTACATCACCCAGAACAAGAAACCTCCACGCAACTGAGGATGTGTTTCAGAACTTAGATGAAACGCTTCGCCGTGCGTCCTGAAACACATCCCCAGTTGCCTGGAGGTTCGTTGTTCTGGGTGGTGTAACGGTAACATACTCGAACGTAAATCGGGAGCTGCGGGTTCGATCCTTGTTCCAGAACTATGTAATTTTCTCATGTTCTTTAAGGCGTGTCTACTTGCTTGATTAATTTGGCATCTATCTGCCTATATACACGGTGGTATCAGAATAATATGACCAACCCCAGAATCACAGTGTACCCGCCCAAGCGCGTCACAGAGTGCACGTGACAAGGTCGACCACACAGAGATATAAGCAGCTGGCCAGGACAGAGGAGCCAGAGTGCGTAATGTGAGCACAATCGGAAGAGGTAGTGATTTGATGGACGTTCAAAAAGGAATGATCATAAGCTACCGCTGTAAGAGTGAAAGCTTCTCAGAAACAGCAGACTTCGTGGGCTGTTCGCGAGGTGCTGTAGTAAGATTGCACCAAGAATGGGCTGCTGGCACACGGAGTAACTAACGACGTCATAATTGTGGAGCTCCAAAGGCCATCAACTCCAGAGGAGAACGTCGCCTATGTCGACTGGTAAAGGGCGATCGACGCGCAACAGTGCAGCAATTGACCACGCAAATGAACGCTGCGGCACCAAGGTACGTGTTCCCGATAACAGTAGAATGAAATCCAGTTACACGTGTGTCTCCGGAGTCGACTCTGTGTCAAGGCGCCCAAGTTAACCCAGGTCCATCGGCAACGACACCTGCAGTTCGTATGGGACTAGTGTCATTGGACAGTGGAAGAGTGGAGAAAAAGTTGCCTTCTCCGACGAATCGAGGTTTCTACTCCACAGAAGTGATGGGCGGTGGCGGATACAGTGTTAGACAGATGAAAACCAACACCCGGATATGCTTGTTGGTAAAATACGGTGGCAGTGTGCATGTCTGGGGGATGCTTTCCTGGTATGACCTGGGACAGCTGGTATGAGTCCCTGAACGCCAATGGCTACCTTCCCATCCTCGCTGACCACATGCATCCCTTCATGTTGGACGTTTACCCTGGTGGGGATGGTGTCCACCAACAGTACAATGCTTCGTGCCACGTCGCTAAGGGTGTGCGCGACTGGTTCTAGGAACATGACAGCGATGACTCCGTTCTCCCTTGGCCGGCGAAATCGCCGCACCTCAATCTCGTAGAACACTTATGGGACTATTTTGATCGGTAGGTTCGATGTGCCGATCCTGCAACTTATATTCTGTTTTAACTTTCCCTTTGAGTTTCTTTTTCTATATAAATTTGAGTTCGTCCTCTTAGAAATTTTGAAACCTTAACGTTATGTCTTTTCCCTCAAACGAGAATGATGTTGGCAACACACTGAGGTCGGAACAAGAGTGACGCATATGTGTGATAAGAACGTTAGATAAAAAGACGATGCAGCAGTTGCTTTGGTGTGTGGAGATGTTCGATCGTTGTTAAGATAGATTATACGACAGATGACTAAGATAAGTGAAGTAGTGTGTTTTGGATTTCGTCTAATGTTGCTGGACCAATAAAGAGTTGACGTAAATTGGACTTCTGTACATGTTTCGTCTGGCCGTAAAACCTTAATTCGAGCTCTCTGGTACAATTAGTTGCATAGTATTTACCCTTAGTTTAACATCTATTCAGCCGGAAATCTTACATAACGTAAAAAGGGTTACGTTATAACCCACAACCTCGTCATCTCCAGGACCTCCGTGCTCTTCTGCAGTCCGAATATGCACGTGTGCCTCGGGCAACCTTCCAGGGCCTCATTGCGTCCATGCCCCGCCGATGCCATCCGGGCCAAGGGTGGTTATTCTCATTATTAGGTAGGTGGTCATGTTATTCTGTCACGACCTAGGTAGGTGGTCATGTTATTCGGGTAGGTGGTCATGTTATATTTTGGAAAGTTGTAAGGAATAATTCCTTACAACTTTCCAAAATATTCTTCATGAATATCTATACACTTTTGCATTCCATAAAACCATTTTGCAAATTCCTCTTCCCAGTTTTGTTTTGGCAGACTGTCAACTGCCTCAAAATAAGCAGCTAGGGCCACTTCATCAGACGAAAATAGACGTCACGCAGGGTTTTGTTCGCTTTTGGAAACAAGAAATCCCAAGGGGCCAAGTCAAGAGAATATTCTGTCGCAAAACTCGCACTCTTTCTGTTGCCAAAAAAGTCATCTGTCTTGGATGCAGCGTGTGATATTTCATTGTCGCTGTGCAAAAGAAAGTACCAATTTTTCGATCTTCGGGGCATTTTCTTCCATTCTACTTTGAGTGGTATACAAGTTAGCAGTAACAGTTCTTTGAGTTTCAAGAACAACAATTGTCACTTGTTCTGTTTTACAGAAGAAGAAAGCTAACGTTTTCTTCCCGCACTGCGGATTCGTCAGGACTTTGGTTGGAGGTGTGTCATCTTCCAAGCTCCAGACCCTTGATTGTTTTTAGTTTCCGGATCATAATGATAAATCCAGGGTTCATCACCAGTTACGATGTTGTAGGTATCTGTATACCACTTCCTCCTCTGAATTTAGACAACATGCATTGGCTCCATTCAACTTGGTTTGTCTTCTGCTGGCCAGTGAGTGAATGAAGCACACAGCGAGCTCATCGCTTCCTGACTTGCAAATGTTCATGAGTGATTGTTTGTGCAGCAGCTGATTTAATGCCCAGGGCCGTCTCTATTTCTTTATATGTCACACGAGGAACTTCTTTGATAATTTTCTTTAAGCATCGATGTTTTCGGTCGTTACGGCGGTATCGGACCGACCGCAGCGAAGGTCACCTTCCAAAGAACGTTTTCCTCTCTTTACTTCACTAAATCAGTTTTCAACTGTGGCAAGAGAAGGCGTACACTCTGGAAATATATTTGACAGCGATTTACACTGATGTGCACCTAATCTTTTTTAAAAAAACGTCGAAAATCATTGCACGTAAATTACGTTTCGACAGCCCCATTTTAGCGCGCCAAATGAGGTCTACTGTGTTCCATTCTCCTGCCACGTGAGCGAATTCTGATCTGAGCAGGTGACCGCGGCACCCGCTATTGGCCAATACAAGTACGTGCTTCTTAACTACGGCTGTTTCTTTGTATTCAGACAATTCGTTCAGCAGTAGCTAAAACCTTTCGGCAACAAAAGTTCCAGTTTATATAATATCTCCTTCCAAAAGTTCCAGTTTATATAATATCTCCTTTCAAAAGTTCGATTTTTGGAAAATTCGTTTTTCATCTGATAGCTGTGAAGAATATTTTGCATGCAATTTTTAATTTTCGTGATGCACGATTTTGCCACCTAGTCGCGTAATTGCATATTTCTGTAAGCAGCTGTATCTACATATCTAAAAGCTCGACTGAAAAAATTCTTACATAGGTTAATACAAAGTTGGGAAAAATCGTAATTGAATTAGTGGGTAATGCATTACAGCGTAATGGTAATGGGAACAAGAACTCAGCGTTATCATTACATGGTAATTGTGAACTGGTCATTAGAATTACATGGTAATTGCAATGGCATGTAAGAGTTACTCATTATAATCGTAATAATACTATATGGTGGTAATTAACCAATAACTTATTTCTAACAATACAACACGAATAAACCAGCAACCAGTGCACCCTTACACGTTGTGTAGATTATTTGACAATTGTTCCACCCCTCGAACGCCAAATGCGTGTATGTAGGTATTGGAGATTGTACGTGTATGACATGAGTAGTTGCCCCGTCTTCGCCGCAAGTAAATTGATTTGAACGAAATAATACATATGAAGTAAGTACGAATGGGATGTTTATTTCGGTTAGAGATACTCATTTCATCCATCTCCAGTACAGTATTCTCGTCCATTACATACGTTTCACTGTCCAAAATAAGTACTCCACTATAGCCACAAGCACATATTAGCACTACACTCACAGTTCAGCAACTCAGGATGCACTGCCGAATATTACAGATTTTTGCGAACTCTTGACATGTTTGCCGTACTTCTCAAGTGTTGTTGTCCATCACTTGTCCGATACGAACACTGAACTAGCGAGCGACTGACTCCTTTACATACACTTCACGACAGAAATTATATCCTCTTTATTGTAATGCATTACAGATTAATTCCGTTTCCTTATGCAAACCATACTTCAGATTACCTTGTAATGCATTACCTGTTACTATTACACGTTAATTATAATCTGTACTTCCATTACTTTATAATGCATTCATGCCCAACTCTGGACTAATAATACCGCTAAAAATTACTTTCGTATCTCCTGTTCAAAAGAATATACGGCTTCGCCGCTAGAAGGCGTAGACTTTAGAGTTTCATCGAAATCTGGGTTCTCAAAATCAGCTTAAATAAATTATTTTTGCATCGGATACCATTCACACTTCGAAGAACGTTTTGCATATATTTGGACTTTTTTTGATGCATAGTTCTGTCACTAGGTGCAGTTAGTGTGCATTTCTGTTTGCAAATGTGTTTGTTTCTAAAAGTCTCATTGAAAAAAATTCTTCTTATACTGCGTGCCGTTTGGCATAGTAAATATTAGAAATTAAAAGCTTGAAATAATGTACAGTTTTCTCGCTAGGGCTCGTAATATCATCAACTGTTTCCTTTATATCCCTGCTTTTCAGTTTTTGAATTTTCAAAATCGCTTTATTAACTGAGGAATATATATAAAATTACAGGGTGGGTTCAAGACCCACTATGAATGAGTGATGGTATGTACAGTGAAAAATGTATTTACAAATTCTGCTGAACTATCAGCGATTGACAGAAGAAATGCAAATTGTAGAGACAAATATAATAAGAAGACATAGTCCTTTGAATGACAATAAGGAAATGCTTGAAAGACAATGGGCCAAAAGTCACAGTGTATCATAGACAAGGAAATTAGGTAGGTTGGAGATCGATCCTGGATTAGATTCTTTGGAAGGAGATTTTATCATTGATGATAGAAAGTAATTGTGGTGTGAGAGCCAGGCGTTACCAGATGTTCGAACGGTTCCAGTTCGCTTAGATTCGGAATAGTATGCTTGTAATCGAGCGAGACATCTGTTTTCGGAATGGTGGAGAGAGTTGTGCTCTGCATGTTGTAACAGTACAGTGCTGGAATTAGTGGAGAGGTCAGAATGGAGTCTGCAGATAAAGTATTTGGCTAAAGCAAATAAGTATGAGCAAGCTGGGGCATGATGAGCTGTTGTAGTTGGTCGGATAAGAAATTGATAATTGTCGAGATTATGGTTTCTTGGGTACACGTTTTGGGCGAAGGAAAACATAAGATGGAACAACGGTAAGAAAACTGGATAGTGGTGATATGTATAGAGAACTGTGCCGTGTGATGAGCAGAAAGGGCAGAGTGGCGAAGAAATCAAATTCATTTGATGCATGATGGCTGGAACTGGTAGTCGAGAGTGAAGAAATAACCATTGGATGTTGGATTCTGCAGGATGATTGATGAGCTGGGAAAGAGCAGTCCAAGTTGGTGAGAGTGCTCATGGAGGGAGGGAGGAGATGATTGGTGCATGGAATGGCAGGATGATTGATGAGCCGGGAAAGAGCAGTCCAAGCTGGTGATAGTGCTGATGAAGGGAGGGAGGAAATGAATGGTGGGTGGAATGGCAGGATGATTGATGACCTGGGAAAGAGCAGTCCAAGTTGCTTATAGTGCTGATGGAGGGAGGGAGGAGATGAATGGGGCATGGAATGGCAGGATGATTGATGAGCTGAGAAAGAACAGTCCAAGTTGGTGATAGTGTTGATAGAGGGAGGGAGGAGATGAAACGGGCACGGAATGGCAGGATGATTGATGACCTGGAAAAGAGCAGTCCAAGTTGGTGATAGGGCTGATGGAGGGAGGGAGGGAGGGAGGGAGGAGGTGAATTGGGCATGGAATGGCAGGATGATTGATGAGCTGGGAAATAACAGTCCAAGTTGGTGATAGTGCTGATAGAGGGAGGGAAGAGATGAAAGGGGCATGTAATGGAAGGATGATTGATGACCTGGGAAAGAGCAGTACAAGTTGGTGATAGTACTGATGGAGGGAGGGAGGAGATGAAAGGGGCATGGAATGGCAGAATTAAGATGAAAGTGTTGGTAGAGAGAGCGAGTGGTGAGAGCATGAACAGGAAGAGTAGAATACGAAACAGAAAGAAAGTAGTGTAGAGGAAGTGGAGCAGAGAGAGTAGGAATGAGACCAGAAGAGTTAGTAAGGTGGAAGAAAAGTGAGCAGAGAGAGTAGGAATGAGACCAGAAGAGTTAATAAGGTGGAAGAAAAGTGAGCAGAGAGCAGTATTGATGGTAGAGAAGATGAAATCTGTGGAGGGAGTAGAAGGAAGAAAAGGAGAAAGTTCAGAGAAGTGTTCCCAGAAAAGATCAGAATGGACGATTTGAGAGACGGAAACTACTCCGGCATGAAGAGAGGTAGGGAACTTAAAGAAGGGAAGAAGAGGAGGATGTAGAACATAAAAATAGAAAATAAGCTGTAGAAGAAGGTTGGAGGTGGAGGAAGGTATATCCCTGCTTTCGAAAGTCGTAAACGAAAAATTACTACATAGCTCCCAAATTTTTCAAAAATACACAATTTTGTCACAGGGACGTCAGTGTATATTTCTCTTTGTAGGATATCTCTGATTCCAGAAATCCTGCTACATACATTGGATTATGAATACATTTCGCATAAATTTTCTTCTGCAAATACCTGACGTTTTTCCCGCTGGAAGGCCTAAAGTTATATTACATTTTTTTATATCTGTTTCTTAAACTATTCGATTTGGAAAATTCTCTTTACCTCGGATATCTTCGGCTATGTAAAAATTTGTACGCACAACTAGTGGTTTTTTTCGCATATATATATTTCTGCCTCTAGCGTAAGCACAAGTACCTAACTGCATTTTGTAGGTGTTGTAAAAGAGTTCGCACACCTCCACATATGCAAATAAACGTGCGTTTGCAGAATCAGGCGCCCACGCATGAATTGTGTTGGGTACTGTGTACAAAAGGTGTTGGGTGCTGTATATTGGCACACCCGTCACACCATATCAGAGGTGACGATGCAGCGTGGAACCAAATTGACGGACTTTAAAAGCGGCATGGTGGTTGGATGGCACCAGAGAAAGCAATCAGTGTGTAGCATTTGAATCTTTTTGGATTCCGCAAATCCACTGTAACTAATGTTCTTCATCGACGGAAAACAGATTATCTAAGGTTATAAGGAGTTACCGATCTCTAATTTAGAGAGAGTGGCTCCAATGAAAGGTAAACTAAGGTTAAAGGAAATATCGGTCCCTAATTTAGAACCATTTGTTTCAGGGAAGGATGAACAACTAAGTCTAAAAGGAATTGTCGGTCCCTAATTTAGAACCATTTGTTTCAGGGAAGGATAGACAACTAAGGCTAAAAGGAATTGCCGGTCCCTAATTTAGAACCATTTGTTTCAGGGAAGGATGAACAACTAAGTCTAAAAGGAATTGTCGGTCCCTAATTTAGAACCATTTGTTTCAGGGAAATACGAACAACTAAGTCAAAGAGGAATTGTCGGTGCCTAATTTAGAACCATTTGTTTCAGGGAAGGATGAACAACTAAGGCTAAAAGGAATTGTCGGTCCCTAATTTAGAACCATTCGTTTCAGGGAAGGATGAACAACTAAGGCTAAAAGGAATTGTCGGTCCCTAATTTAGAACCATTTGTTTCAGGGAAGGATGAACAACTAAGGCTAAAAGGAATTGTCGGTCCCTAATTTAGAACCATTTGTTTCAGGGAAGGATGAACAACTAAGGCTAAAAGGAATTGTCGGTCCCTAATTTAGATACATTGGCGTCAGGGAAGGATGAGCACCTGAGGATATAAGGAATTGTCTGTTCTTAAATTAAAGACCATGGCTCCAGAAAAGGATGAACATCTAAGGCCATAAGGAGTTGTCAGCCCCTAATTTAGAGACACTAAATCTAAGAAAGAAAGGGATCTCGTGCTAATTGGACTAACACAACACTCATACGTTGAAACGGGATTCGAGCTCAGACCCAAAGCATAAGCAGCACGAGTCCCACGCCTTCACCCATACTACCACTAGATGACATGCGCAATCTTACTGTTACTGTTATCAATAACAACGATAACAATTATAAAACACGCCTTCCACAAGTGAATAGGGAACTAGGCGATCCACCTGGAATATTAATTCTCAGTAACATAAACATTCGAGTTCTAAGAATGGTTATGAAATCAAAACCGTTCCGCCCCTGTGACGCGGTGGTCTAAGGCTGGCATCTGATCATGCGTCCGAGTGGAGTCCAGATTCAAATCCCGGCGAGGCATCGATGCTGTGTTTGTCTTACGGCACTGCTCTCATCCTTTCCGTGGTTCTAAATTCGAGACTAGCGACTTCTTATAGCCTATCGAGTTGCTCACGGTGGTAGATAAACCTCCATTAGCCATTTGACTGGGGCTGAAATTGAGCTCGCATCCTTCTTCTCCGGAGCCGACTGCTTTCCCAATTAAGCTGCACCGACAAAGTTTGTCGCACAAACTTTGCCCTTTTGTCATGTGCGTTACCTCTTAGATACGTACGTCACTCCCCCTCCAAAAAAAAAATAGTAAACGGTCAAGGAAAATTGTCGCACTAAATTTATGACTGGGCTATACGATTTATTTAGAATTATCAAAAAAATTACCATTCCTTTGTGCCTCTATCTCATTTCTGGAAGACATATCAGCTGCGTTGTTTACGACGAGAGAAAATTGGATCATAATTTGTGTCGTTTGAAAAATGAATCCTAAATCAGTCAAGTCAATAAAATGAGAAAGGAGCCCTTGTTACTTTCGCAGGCGCTTAATCTCAGTGAGCGAGTTTTCAGACGGCGTCAGACATTAGGAAAATTAACAATCCGAAATGCTCCAGAATATTTCAACATCCGGAGAAAGATGAGTATCTGGGGGCATCCTCGAATAAAGTCATCATGTGACAGAAAAGGAGAGAGAAACCTTCCGCTTGTGTATTATTTCGCATCGGCGCCCTTCCTGACCTCAGTGCAGCTTCAAGTTGGAGAATCTCCACGACTTGAGTCTCTTAAAGAGTTCATTCGTGCCCGTAACCGCTGGTGCGAGAGATAAGACCTCGTGCTTCTGCACAAGAATGCACTGAAATAAATCCTCCTGGTTAAAATTTCCGCGACTTATTGTTACCAGGCCACAATGCTATTATCAAAGTAATGTTAACAAACTGCTGCAGTTTCCTTTCAGCTTTGAGAGTGGCGCTTGCGACAGAACAAACCAATTCTAAGAATGGGCAGTCTTGGTAAACCACGACGCTCATTTCCTCAGGAACTTAATTTTTCGTTTAATTCTCTCATTCATTGTTTGCTTATTGTCCCTGGAAGATGAATCTCTTCAGCTAATCAAACAATAGCTTTCCCAGAAGGCGGGCTATAAAAAATATCAAGGTAAAAAAATCATCGGTGGAGGGTTGTAAACTCTTACCGCAGTGCGTAAGGAATAACCAGTCCATTCAGAATGCTTTGACTTTGAGAAGCATAAAACTTTCATAAAATGCAGTAGATAAATGAGAGTAGAATAAAACGGAATACTGTTAAACTGCTGTAAAAACAGAAACGTCCATATCTGCTCACTTTTCGTGAAAAGATACCACCGAACTGACGCAGATAAATTCAATGAAAGCATTATTTCTTCAACGTAATATTATCATAAATTATTCGTGTCATACTGTGCGGGACGTTTTTCTGATCGATGAAAAGAGCTGAAACTACGGTCAACATTCGGCAAATGACCGGAATGAATGCCTTATGGACCGGAGATAACACGCTCACATATCATCTTTTCAGAATCTGCTTTTGTTTCTATAAATCACTTGTTCGTATTTTTCATGGACTTCTACAAAATAAAATATTGATTTAATGGCAAAATATCTTTCAACGAATGAAAATATCAATAGGCACACACAGAGTGCAAACATTGATTCCTGTCGGTAAATAGCAATTTTTTATGAGAACATTGTTGAAGAAATAGTAAGAAACAAGATATCAAATCAAGGGAAGCAAAAAAAAAAAAAAAAGATTCTGATATTTCCGCTGTAACACCACTCTGAGTGTTAGCAGACTGAGTCTCAATTTAACAAGATATGTACTAAGGGAGAAAGTTGCAAACAAATAACGGACAGTAAGACTTATTGGCTAGAGTTCGGTTAGACGATTTATTAGTGAAAGCCATTGCAATAAAATATATGGAAAGTTGCATTGAAAGTTCCTTCTTGAACAAAAAGTAACGTACAAAAATGAGTTTAGGCCTTCAGATACCAAATGCAGATATCTCTTTGCTTAAAGAAATATGTTTTAGTATATTAATAAAACATTCTATTAGTTCAAGATTGAAGAAAGCAAAAAAATAAAGTAAAAAATAAATGAAAATCTAAAGAAGACAAAAGACAAGGGGTGAAGGCATAATAAAGCATGGAAATTACAGCTAGGGCAGGTTTAAATTTTATTTTTATTGAAAGTTTAGCAACCACCGCAAGCAACTCAATGGGCTATAAGCAGTCGCGTGTCCGTAATTTAGGGCCACTTGCCACAGGGAAGGGAGAGAGCCAGTGCCGCAAGACAAACACAACATTTATGTCTCACCGAGATTCGAACCAAGACCCTTCACGGACGTATGGTCATAAGCCAGCTCTTAGACCACTGCGTCACCTGAGTGTCATCCTATTTACAGCTATAGCGTCGAATGTTGCAGAAAAGCGATATACCCTCACCTCATTCTGCAAACTTCAAATCGTTGTTTTCTGCAGTTCTTTCCCAACATTCCATTTGAGCTACGATCCCACGGCAGTACCACTCGACAGATTTCGAGAACAGAAACTCTCTGATGCCAGATTCCACATTCACCACTGAAGCCAAGTGCCGTCCTTGTAGGAAATGCGAAATAGAGCGAAACGGTCGGTAGTCGGATCTTGACTGTATGGAGAATTGGGTAGGATCTCAACTCCTTTCAATTCTTGTAATTTTCGGTGGTCCACTCTGGTGGTGGGTCTTTAGTTACTATCCACTTGCAGAAAAGCCTGCTTCTCAAGAATAATCATTAGTCCAGAGCATCATGTGCCCTCTGCAGTTATTCGGCATAAAGGTTTCCCTCCACGGTTTACTGGCAGATCCGGACATAGCACTTCCGTACGTCGAAATCTTAGTATTACTTCCGTACAAATGTAATGTTAATTTATGCGAAAGTAAAACCTAGGCTGTATTTCAATTCGAAAATACTTAGTTTTCTACGAAATAACCCGAATTATTTAAAATACAATTAACACCTACGGGACATAATCAATTTTGGCTCAAACGTAGTATATTTATCAACATTAATGAATAACAGAATAATTTTTGTATCATTTCAATTTGAGGGCGGCGGGTGGTCTGGTGGTCATCGTTCGTGACTGCCACGGAGAATACCTCAGGTTCGATCATAGGCAGGTAAGAACGCTCGAACCACTAAATATCCGCCGTGCGTCGGAAGGGCACGTTAAGCCGTCGGACCCCGGGTACTCCCCCCAAGGTAATAAATAAGGGCGTCTTCCTCCCCCTTTCTACCTCGCTTACGTGTCACTTTCCTATCGGGCACTGTAGCCCAAATCTTCCAGCTTCCTATTTCTAAGGGTTGTTTATGACCTGGGTCAGACACTCCCTTCCTAAAATCCTCTATATATGATCTGATCTGATCATTTCAATTTGAAGTCGTTATCAATTTTCCATTATGTTTTAACAGCATGGGTTCATAATCTAACAACTTCCTTTCACACCTGTTCAAGGCTTAGGACTGGCAGTTAAAAATGGTGAGAACTGGCTCTTGTTTTGTATGACTCAAAATATATTGAAGAAAGCACAAGGCTTTGCCTTTTGAAGTTCCAGACAACACTATAAGATCCATTTTGTTTATGCATATTATCCAGATGTGATAAGAGCGCTGTGTGATAGAATTTTAAAAGAACGAACAAGCAACGTAATGACCCTGATTCACCCTTTGTACGGAAGATCCCTTTGCCTACCTCTCCTCCCTGCGAAGGAATTTGGGGAAGAAATGCTTGCTTGTACGGATCTGACACAAAATTTGCATTGTACGGAAATGCCATGCCCGGATGTACCACTACACCCCCGTCAACAGCGTGACCAATCTGACATGAGTTTCCAGTGCGCAGGTCTCTCACGATTCCACCAAATGCGCTGCATGACCTCCCTCTCGAACTGCTGCTCTCTTTGCGCCACTTGGCGCACTTCATGGGAGGCCTCGGCCACCATTACCCAGTGGTAAAGATAACGTAGGAGCATTCACTTCATATCCTGTGACGATACGACGCTAAAACATAACGCCTTGTGGATTTGACAGCAATCTGCGACAGGAAGCAGTACGTTGTTCTGTCTGTGATAACCCATGGCAAACTATTCATGACGCTTGGAGGGGAAACCAAGCTGGTGAAAGTGCATGACGAACCATGGTGGATTAAGAAAACCCCATCACAGCTGTCAATTGTCGTGTACTTGTACTGGAGGTTCGCTGTCAGAGCTTCGGCCACGGTGTCAGTGTTGGTGGTCGTTGGACATCCTGACAGTGGCTTGTCTTCTAGACTCGTGTTCACAGCATTGAAATACCAGAAGTTTTTTCGCTGTCCACTATTTCCTCGCCTTCAATTCCACAAGTTTCTAGCGCTGCTGCCGAATTTAACCCTTTTTTACGCTTTCCAACCGTAGGTTGAAGAAGCGTATATGCTCCAACTTTGTCCGTCCCTCCGTCCGTCCGTCCGCACGATAACTGGCGTAAAAATCGTTCGATTTCGAAGACATTTTAGTATGTGGTAGCGGACCACCTGATGACAAACCCTATTGAAAATGGGACAAATGGGGTGAAAGGTCACGACGTAGGAGCGGGATCATTGCCCTTATGCGTCATAACTTGCGTAAATATGGTTCGATTTCAATGAAAGTTTACTATGTGGTAGGGGACCACCTGCGAACGAAACCTATTGAAAATGGGACAAATGGGGTCAAAGGTCACGACGTAGGAGCGGGATACTTCCATTGCCCTTATGCGTCATAACTTGCGTAAATATGACTCGATTTCAATGAAATTTTACTATGTGGTAGGGGATCGCCTGGGGACAAATCTTATTCAATATGGGTGAAGTGGGGTCAAAGGTCAGGACATAAGAGCGGGATGCATTCGATTGCCTTTATGAGTCATAACGTGCGTAAAAATGGTTCGATTTCGATGAAATTTCAGTATGTGGTAGGGGACCACCTGGGGACGAACCCTATTGAATGTGGACGAAATGTGGTCAAAGGTCAGGACATAGGATTGCGATCCTTTCCATTGCCCTTATCCCATATTAATAAGGTGGACGTCAAGTAATTTTGCTTCCTATACTTCCAGTGGAAAAACTTTTGTACACATTTCCTTCACAATTAATGTGTTCCCAAGGATGAAAATTTGAACATCGATTAAAATAACTTTATTATAACTTGGAATACTTAATATTTTCTAAAACATAACCATATTATAATAAAAATCAATAACTTTTCCTTTGGTGGTGTTGAAACTAGAGAAAAGATGGCGCGACCTGTACTTTGATGACGTCAGTAGACAAACAAATATTGAATTGCATAATTATGGTTATGTTTTAGAAAATATTAGGTATTCCAAGTTATAAAATGAAGATATTTTAATCGATGTTCAAATTTTCATCCTTGTGAATGCATTAATTGTCCAGAAAAAAGATGGCGCGACCTGTATTTTCATGACGTCAGTAGACAAACAAATATTGGATTGCATAATTATGGTTATGTTTTAGAAAATATTAAGTATTCCAAGTGTGGTGTCATGGCGTCGCCCCATTAGATGTTGGCGCGCGGTCATGCCGTATATCTCATTACGTCACGTGATGCTTGTTGATACTATTAAAGTTTTATGACGTCACACCTTGCTAGCAGATGGTCGCGATTCCCATCTGCCTCATTACGTCACGCGTTGTGTGCGTATGTTTGTCCGCACGATAACTCGCTAAAAAATCGTTCGATTTCGATGAAATTTTAGTATGTGGTAGGGGAACACCTGAGAAAAAACCCTATTGAAAGTGAACGAAATGGGGTCAAAGGTCAGGACATAAGAGCAGGATCTATTCCACTGCTCTTATACGTCATAACTAACGTAAAACAAGTTCGATTTCGATTAAATTTTAGTATGTGGTAGGAGACCACCTGGGGACAAACCCTATTGAAAATTGGTGAAATGGGGATCAAAGGTCAGGACATAGGAACGGAATCACTTCCATCGCCATTATGAGTCATAACTTACGTAAAAATGTTTCAATTTGGATGAAATGTTGGTATGTTGCAGGGACCATCCTGGGGACGAATCATATTGAAAATGGGCGATATGGGGTCAAAGGTTAGGACATAGGAGCGGGATCTATTCCATAGCGCTTATGCATCATAACTTCCGTAAAATTGCTTCGATTGCGACAAAACTTTATCATGTTATTTCGGAGATATACTGAACCAGTTCTGTTGAATATCATCCAAATGGATCAAAGGTCAGGGCACAGGGGTGAGATTTATTCCACAGCCATTTTCCTCATAACTTGAGTAATAGCTTGAGTAATGATTTCTAGTATATTGGAAAGCGTATCATAATCAATGCATTACATGATTTTACTAACTTGTTTACGCTTTCCAACCGTAGGTGGAAGAAGCGTATATGCTCCAGCTTTGTCTGTCCGTCAGCACGATAACTCGCGTAAAAATGGTTCCATTTCGATGAAATTTTTGCATGTGATAGGGCTCATCCTGGGGACGAACCCTGTTTAAATGGACGAAATGGGGTCAAAGGTCCAGACATAAGAGCGGGACCCATTCCATTGCTTTTATGCGCCATAACTTGCGTAAATATGGTTCGATTTCAATGAAATTTTATTATGTGGTAGGGGACCACCTGGGAACGAACCTTATTGAAAATGAGTTAAGTGGGGTCAAAGGTCAGGACATAGGAGCGGGATGCATTCCATTGTTTTATGCGTCATAACTTGCGTAAATATGGTTCGATTTCAATGAAATTTTATTATGTATTAGTGGACCACCTGGAGACAAACCCTATTGAAAATGGGGTCAAAGGTCAGGACATAATATCGGGATTCATTCCATTGCCCTTGTGTATTATAACTTACGTAAAATGCTTCGATTGAAACAAAACTTTATCATGTTGTTCTGGAGGTATACTTTACCGGTTCTGTTGAATATCATCGAAATGGGGTCAAAGGTCAGGCCACAGGAGCGAGATTTATTTTACAGCCATTATCCTCATAACTTGAGTAATGATTTCTGGTATGTTGGAAAGCGCATTATAATCAATGCATTGCATGATTTTACTAACTTGTTTTACGCTTTCCAACCGTAGGTTGAAGAAGCGTATATGCTCCAGCTTTCTCCGTTAGTCCGTCCGCACGATAACTCAAGTAAAAATGTTTCGATTGCGATGAAATTTTAGTATGTTGTGGGGACCACTGGGGACGAACCCTATTGAAAATGGACGAAATGTGGTCAAAGGTCATGACATAGGAACGGTATCCATTTCATTTCCCTTATGCGTCATAACTTGCGTAAAAATAATTCGATTTTGATGAAATTTTAGTATGTGGTAGGGAAGCACTCGGGACGAACCTTATTGAAAATCGGAGAAATGAGGTCAAAGGTTACGACATAGGAGCGGGATTCATTCCATTGCCCTTATGCGTCATAACTTAAGTAAAAATGCTTTTATTGCGACAAAACTTTAGTATTTTTTGGAGGTATACTGAACCGGTTCTGTTGAATATAATCAAAATGGGATCAAAGGTCAGGACACAGGAGCCAGATTTATTCCACAGCCATTATTCTCATAACTTGACTAAAAATGTTTCTATTGCGACAACATTTTAGTATGTTCTTCCGGAGGTACACTGAGCCGGTTCTGTTTAATACCATCGAAGTGGGGTCAAAAGTCAGGACACATGACCCGAGATTTTTTCCACAGCCATTATCCTCATAACGTGAGTAATAACTTGAGTAATGATTTCTGGTATGTTGGAAAGCATATCATAACAATGCATTGCATGCTTTTAGTAACTTGTTCAATAATGTCGTAGGCGAATCCGATCAGCACGTTTGTCGACCTCCATCCTCTGCACAGCTGATAATGCAGTGTGGCTCTATGCAAAATGCACGTCATCAACTTCGTGTGTCCCACGTAATCGCGGTACCCAGCCGGCGCTGGCACGCGTTTCTCACAGGAATAGATTCCCAATATTATGTCTAGCTCAAAACGGGACGAACTTGGAATTCACCCTGGTATGTGATGAGAGGGAAAATGGTTCAAAAAAAAAATTGTGCAGTTGATGAAGGAAATATACTTGGTAATTCCGGAATATATGTTAGAAGTAGCTTATGGAAGATCGAATAATTTGATGTGAGAGACGCAGTGAACCAAGAATCAGAAATTACTTATTTGGCATTGGTTTAGGTGTGGTAGCATCAGGAGCGAGGAAGCGGCAGCATGAACCATGTTGCTTACAGCTGGTGTACCAAGAATAAAAGAGAACCAGACGAAAACTGGAAAAGATTGTTAGAGGACAGCCGGGCTTAATTTTTGTAGAAAGAAAACAGTAAACGTGCTGAAAATTAGGAGAAAATCAGCTTATAGCGTTAACGTACAGGATGGAATGATCCGAAGTGTGAGAAGTTTTAGAATCGAAGGTAGCGGAAAGCGGAGTTTTGAAAGAAAAAATAAGCAACAGAGTGTGCAAGCAGGATAGGATAACTGAGGAAAACATACGAAGACGTCAGTGAGGTTGAAAAATCAATCTGTGTTTTTAAGAATGTAGTTTGATTAGCAATGATATACAGCGATCAGACTTCGCCTATGATTAGGTGTTTGAATAAAAAAAGCAAAATACTGCTGAAAAGATGATAATGAATATATTGTGGTGTCTCCAGAAAGGACAGTATTAAAAATGAAAGAATAAGGGCAACAGTTAATGCGTCAGAGTTTTCAAACAAGGTTTAAGAAGTCAGATTGTGTTTGTGTCGTCATGTGTTGAGAAGGATCAAGAAATGCGTGGCATGTAGTGTTATGGATATATAGCTTTCTAGTTAGCGAACTTGAGGAAGACCAAAAATTAGTTCATTACTTCTATATTTTAGTTTGCTTTTTAACTCTTTGAACAGCCGATGTACCTGAATCAAATGAAGGCAAAAAATGTCTACGCTCCCCAAATAGAAATGTTCAGTGTGCGGGGAATCTATGAAAGCTGCAGAAAAGCAACTCTTTTCCCCCTTCTCATCTGAGCAGTGCCGACCACAAACATGTCTCAAGTAATAAAAGCTCGCTTTTAGTTCTATTTTCTCTGCCCCATGACTCAAGGCATGATGGAAAACTCCTTCTGATACGGACACCATGCCACTGGGAAGAAACAAGTGACTTAAACATCTCTCTCCATTCTTAGGTTCGTCGACACTGTTAGACGTTTTGGCTGGTAATCAATCAGAAAGGATTAGTGTCAACCATGCTCTTAAACGGCCACGTTGAATAACAAAGTTAAAGGAAAGGCAATGCTTTCTGATGCGCAGGTTCACTTGTCCCAGCCTCCCTCGACCCACTTCTTAAACAGTGAATATATTCGTTCGAGTTGATTTCAGCCCGTTTTGTCAGTTAATTCGTTCCAGTCGATTAAAGTGTTAAATAATTGAATATTTAAGTCTTTTGGAAGTTTGTTCTCTTGATAGCTGTTTTCATGCAGATGTTCTTTGATGTTGTTTAGTTGCCTTTCTGAAAAATCCAGTCCTTCGTTATACTGTATAAGTAACAAGATCAAAATTTTTGTTCACACTTTCTTATTAAACAATCTTCTGACACAAAACGAATGTCTGCTTAGCGAATCCATCTTGGATGATTTGTAATATCAGCTTTAAAGGAGTTGAAATCAATCCAAGTCCTCCCATTGTACTCACATTTAAAATGGTAAATCCTAAATGAGCTATAATACACCTTACAACATTGAAATTGTAACACACAGAAGCCATAGTGCTGATGAATGTTAACACACAGGAAATAAGCGTTAAAATGTGAAGAAGACATGTAACATGCTCGGAGCGAAGAACAGCTTTAACGAGACAAGAAGGTGATTACATGGGGCACATTAATTATTACGACGTACAGCTACGTGTCGTGAAAGAAAGATACTCGAATATCGGAGAACCGCCTGAGGCCCTTCCTATCACACTTTCTGCATTTGATGTCGCAGGTCGGCTGTTGTGTGCCCTAATTGGAACTGACTCAAGATAGCGTCAAAATATATATATGTCACTCATATGCTGTTGGTGACAAATTTACATAGATGCGTGACTTGACTTTATAGCATATGGAATTTCTCTTTCTCCCCCCCCCCCCGGTGGTGGTTTGGAATCCACGTTTTCATACTATGGAGGTGGATATTTTCCCAACCGAACTACGCCGGCAAGGCTTTTTGCTGCAACTTTGTTGATTTGATCCATACGTCCCCGCCGTAGTACGACGCTATCTACGTTATGCTACGCAGTACGTTATATCTCCCCTTAAGAAACGCGAGGGCACGAAATCACAGGTTTTTGGGTTCGCCGACAACTATGTTTGAAAGACCAGCTCATTGTAGAAGGAATTTTTCTGTTAATTTCATACGATGTGTGGAAGAATCATTGCGCGTATTTTCCAAACTCATGGCCAGGAAATGCGTTTTCGCGCCAGTATTGCGTATAACCTTTTTGATTGTGGTTTAGATTCTAACCCACGTCGTCCTACACTGGATGTGACTATTCTCCCAACTGAACTACGCAACAACTTTACTGCAACTTTGCTGACTTGACTCATGCGTCATTGAAGTAGAATGCCATATACGTCATGTTACACAGTACGTTACAACACGGTAGTGTATTGATACCATGTTGACATTAGCGGTGTGAGGGAGAACTTTATCCGACACAATTGAACCTCTATGCAAAACAATTTTGAGGACCCTGATCAAACCTAATGGAATTGTTGGGGATACTGTGTACCGGGTCCTCGTGCCAGATGATCAGGCCGTGGACAGGAATCTCTATGCCAAAACAATTGTGAAGATCTTGATCAAACCTAAAAAATTGTGAGCATCTTAATGAAACCTAATGGAATTGCCAGAATCCTTTGTCACATAGTCAGGCCATGGACAGGAATCTCTATGCCAAACAAATTGTGATGATCCTAATCAAACCTAATGGAATTGTGAGGAACCTGTGCACTGGGAACTCGTGCCAGATAGTCAGGCCGTGGGCAGCAACTTCTGTGCCAAAAATGTGAGGATCCTGATCAAACCTAAAAAATTGTGAGGATTCTAATCAAACCGAATGGAACTGTGAAGGTCCTGTGCACTGAGAACTCGTGCCAGATGGTCAGGTCGTGGACAGGAACCTCTATGCCAAAAACAAATGTGAGGATCCTGATCAACTCTAAAAAATTGTGAGGATCCTAATCAAACCTAATGGAATTGCCAGGATCCTGTGTCACATAGTCAGGCCATGGGCAGGAATCTGTATACCAAATAAAATTGTGAGGATCGTAATCAAACCTAATGGAATTGCCAGGATACTGTGTCACATAGTCAGGCCATGGGCAGGAATCTGTATACCAAATAAAATTGTGAGGATCGTAATCAAACCTAATGGAATCGTGAGGAACCTGTGCATTGGTAACTCGTGCCAGATGGTAAGGCCGTGGACAACAACTTCTATGCCGAAAAAATGTGAGGATCCTGATCAAACTTAAAAAATTGTGAAGATACTAATCAAACCTAATGGAAGTGCACTGAGAATTCGTGCCAAATGGTCAGGCCGTGGACAGGAAAGAACCTCTATGCAAAACTCAAATTGCAGCGGGCCCATGATGCTTTGCCCCAATACTACCCAGCGATAACCAATAGGAAGCAGACGTTACTGCAAGTGGATAATGCCAACAAGACTCCAGAGTGGTCTGCAGAAAACTGCAGGAATTTGGAAGGGGCTGATAATCCAGATCTTCACCAACTCGACTATCACCTGTTTTGCCCCATGACTCATTTCCTATGAGGTCTTCCCTTCACTTTAGTGGTGGTGTGCAATCTGAGATTGGAGAGTTTCTGTTCTCAAAACCTGCTCAGTGGTACCGCCATGGAATTGTGGGACGTTTGAAAAAGGATATAGAAATCAACGGCCTGTACTATGCATAATGAGGTGAGCGTATATAGATCACTTACATCGTTAAACGTTTTAGCTGCAAACGGGATGAACGTTTGACTCACCGTGGTAAATCTGGAAAAAAATCGAGTGGGCAAAATGACTAAGGAAAACAAAATGAAACCATAACAAAAAATCAATATATACGGATGATACTAAGGATATAAACCACAGTGGAATAAAAACTGCAGGCAGATGTACTACTCGACACTGAAACTGCTCTAACCTAGAAAGAATTAGCCAAAAGGAGTCCAAAATCACCAGAGACATAGAATGTGATGTGAATAATACATGTTTTAATTACCGAAGCAATAAGTTAGGCATGCTAAAGGAGAGGATCACGTAACAATATCTTGATAACCATCATGTTGTGCGATGCAAAGAGACACACGGCACGAAATGAAGTGATACAGCCTATAATATTATCCCGGAGCATCTCGGCATAGGAGATGCTTGCGAATGTCGTATGATGAGGTCCCATGCACTTTCGATAGAAGCAGAGATATAATTGTCAGTGGAAGCATATGGAATCCTTATAAGCTCTCGCCCACTAGGAAGGTGCTATTGGTGTGTGGCAGAGCATTCTCTTACTGGTAAACGGCCTTCGTGATACCACTCAGAAATAAAAAAAAATAAAATAAAAAACACCAGCAGTAAAACGTCGTTCACACACAGCCAGGCTGTCACCGTACCAGTTTCGTGTAGCAGAGGTGACCGGCTATGGTAAATAACGGCAGCCCATACAAAGATTCCTAGTTTGCGAGTAGTGTGCATCTCGGGGGACAACAGCTGGATCCTACATATATGGCCACGTTGTCGCCCGACGTGGACTCGATGATCGTCAGCATCAAGAAAGAATCTGGACACATCACAGAAGACGACATATTGTCATTCCTCTCAACACGCAACGCTTCAACGGCACTACTCCAGCTGAGATCGGATATGCCATAGGTCAATGGTTGTCAAAGTAACGGATGCAGAGAGCGCAGATGTGTCGCCGCTAATTTTTGACTTACCTACTAGGTCGTCTATCTTTGCCGCTGTAACCCGTCGAATGTTCTCAGCCACAGCTTGTGGCTCCACAATTGCCTGCAGACCAATACACAGATAGAAAGGTGATGACTCCCGCCGGTCGTGCTACGGAGACTGGTGGTGCCTTCTTGTAGCCACTAGTACAGAAAATGTTCAACTTTTTGGGCGTCCCGATGCTCATGGGCACATATTAGACTAATTGACTAACTAGTTTTACAGAAGCCTACAAACCTTTTCTGTCACAATCACGTGTAGATGGGGATATGGTTGACAAAGAGTTTTACGAGGTATCTTAAGTCCTTGGATATACTCTAAGTGTTGGAAAATAAGACGTAGAAACGTCTTACAGCAGTCACAGACATTGTCTTCTTGCCCAAAGAAAGAGTTGTTTATTATTTCTAACTTCTGTGCTTTAAGTGACTTGGTGCAACGTGATTAGTCCCCGGGAAAACATATGTGAGAAGAGACACTCACTTATGTTCACACGCCATCTTCTTCTCTTCTGCTGCGATTTTTCACGCAAGCAGTGTGTGTGTGTGTGTGTTTACTTTGTTCCGTGTTTCACCCAATGTAGCAGAAAACTCCATTTATCTTTTATTCCTTTAATGTGTTGGGCGTATTCAAGTGTTAACTCTTTAACTGTCTGGAAAGAATTAACTCGGGGTTAACAAAATGGGCTGAAATTACCTCGAGCAGCAACATTCGTTGTCTAAGAACTGAGCAGAACGCGGCTGCAACGATTTCATTCGGTTTAGGTTTAGTGGTCCCAACGCCACTTAACCGTATGGCCTGAAAGATCAGCCGCCCAGGTGGCGTAACGGTCTAGGCCCTGGCTTCTGATCATTGGTCAGAGATGGGTCCGGGCTCGAATCCCGGTGTGGCATGGATTTTGTGTTTGTCTGACGGCACTGGCTCTTTCCTTTCCCTGGAGCCAGTGGCCTGAAATTAGGGACGGACGACTGCTAGAGCCTATCGAGTTGCTCACGGCGATCATTAAACCTCCAATAAAAAAAAACAAGTTAGTAAAATCATGCAATGCATTGATTATAATACGCTTTCCAACATTACAGAAATCATTACTCAAGTTATCACTCAAGTTATATGAGAATAATGTCTGTGTAATAAATCTCGGTCCTGTGCCCGGACCTTTGATCCCATTTCGATGATATTCAACAGAACCGGCTTGGTATGCCTCCGAAATAACATGATAAAGTTTTGTCGCAATCGAAGCATTTTTACGTAAGTTATGATGCGTAAGGGCTATGGAATAGATCCCGCTTCTGTGTCTTAACGTTTGACCCCCGTTTCGCCCATTTTCAATAAGGTTTGTTGCCAGGTGGTCCCCTACCACATACTAAAATTTCATCGAAATCGAACCTTTTTTACGTTAGTTATGACGCATAACAGCAGTGGAATGGATACATCTCCTTTGCACTGACCTTTGACCCAATTTCGTTTACTTTAAATAGTGTTCCTTCCCAGGTAATCCCCTACCAGATATTAAAATTTCATCGAAATCCAACGGTTGTTACGCGATTTATCGTGCTAACGGACATACGCACACAACGTGTGACGTAATGAGGCAGATGGGAATCGCGACCATCTGCCCGCCGCAAGTGGGACGTCATAAATCTTTAATAGGATCCACACACAACGCGTGACGTAAGGATACAGATGGCGTAACCGCGCGCCAACATTCTCAAAAGCGAGTTGTGACGTCATAAGATTTCTAAGCATTGGTAACATTAATGAAACAACGCCATCACTAAAAACGTTATAATTCGGGATGGTTATTTAACCCACTAAACGAATTCTTTTAAAGTCGAGATCAAGCTAAATCGATTTCTAGTACCAGAAAACGGTAGGTTAACGACTTTCATCAAAATTCTTAGAGCCGTTTTCAAAATAAAATGTACATACATACATACAAGAATTGCTACTTTAAGGTGGACGTCAAGTAACTTTGCTTCCTATAGTTCCAATGGTAAAACTCTTGTACACATTTTCTTCACAATTAATGCGTTCCCAAGGATGAAAATTTGAACATCGATTAAAATATCTTCATTTTATAACTTGCAATACTTAATATTTTCTAAAACATATCCATAATTATGCAATTCAATATTTGTTTGTCTACTGACGTCATGAAAATACAGGTCGCGCCATCTTTTTTCTGGACAATTAATGCGTTCACAAGGATGAAAATTTGAACATCGATTAAAATAACTTCATTTCATAACTTGGAATATTTAATATTTTCTAATCCATAACCGTAATTATGCAATCCAACATTTTTTTGTTCACTGACGTCATCGAAGTACAGGTCGCGCCATCTTTTCTCTGGTTTCAACACCACCAAAGGAAAAGTTATTGATTTTTAATATAATTATGGTTATGTTTTAGAATATATTAAGTTTTCCAAGTTATAATATGAAGTTATTTTAATCGATGTTCAAATTCTCATCCTTGGGAACACATTAATTGTGAAGGAAATGTGTACAATAGTTTTTCCATTGAAAGTATAGGAAGCAAAATTACTTGACGTCCACCTTAATAATATGGGATAAGGACAATGGAATAGATCGCAATCCTATGTCCTGACCTTTGACCACATTTCATCCATTTTCAATAGGGTTCGTCCCCAGGTGGTCCCCTACTACATACTGAAATTTCATCGAAATCGAACCATTTTTACGCACGTTATAACGCATAACGGCAATGGAATGCATCCCGATTTTATGTCCTGACCTTTGACCCCACTCCACCCATTTTGAATAGGGTTCGTCCCCAGGCAGTCTCGTACCACATAGTAAACTTTCATTGAAATCGAACCATATTTACGCAAGTTATGACGCATTAGGGTAATGGAATGATCCCGCTCCTACGTCGTGACCTTTGACCCCATTTGTCCCATTTTCAATAGGGTTCGTCTTCAGGAGGTTCCCTACCACATACTAAACTTTCATCGAAATAGACGCATTTTTACGCCAGTTATCATGCGGACGGACGGACGGACGGACAAAGCTGAAGCATATACACTTCTTCAACCTACGGTTGGAAAGCGTAAATGACCTGAGAATAAGAAGGCGTTGCTTGTCCTGTTTGCTTTGTTATTCAAAGATATCATTTGAGGGGATGAATGCCACTTATCAGTCGTATCAAAACAATATGACCACCCCCGGAATCACAGTGTACCCGCCCAGGCGCGTCACGGAGTGCACGTGACAAGGTCGACCAGATGAAAATACCGTTCAGGACAGATGAGTCATAGTGCGTTACGCGAGCACAATGTGCAGAGGTAGTGATCTGATAGACGTTAAAAAATGATCATCGGTTGCCGCTTCAAGGGTGGAAGCATCTCAGAAACAGCAGACTCTGTGGGCTGCTCACGAGGTGCTGTAGTAAGGGTGTACCAAGAATGGACAGCTGGTACACCGAGCACCTCATGAAGTCATAACTGTGGTGCCCCAAAAGCCATCGTACCCAGAGGAGAACGTCGCCTCCGTCGACTTGTAAAGGACAATCGACGCACATCAGTGCAGCAATTGACCATGCAAATGAAAGCTGGGGCACCCCGGTTCCTGTTCATGATAACAGTAGAGTGAACCATGTTACGCATGGGTCTCCGGAGTCGACACTGCATCAAGGCGCCCATGTTAACCCTGGTCCATCGGCAACGATGCATGCAGTTTGCATGGGACTACCGTTATTGAACAGCGGAAGAGTGGAAAAAGGTGGCCTCCGACGAATCAAGGTTTTAACTCCACAGAAGCGACGGGCGGCGGCGGCGGCGGCGGCGGATACGGCGTCATACACACGAGAAGCAACACTCGTAGATACTTGTCGGTCAAGTACAGACCGGGAGATGGTTTCCTTGTATGACCTGGGTCCGCTGGTACCACTGGATGGGTCTCTGAACGGCAATGACTACCTGTTCATCCTCGCTGACCACTTGCATCTCTTCATGTTGGACGTTTACTATGATGGTGGTAGTGTCTACGAAAAGGACAATGCGTCCTGCCATGTCGCTAAGAGGGTGCGTGACGATCCCAAGAACACGTCTCCGTTCTCCCTTGGTCTGTGAAATCGCTCTCGACTGATTACCTGCTAAAGGGATATAACAACGGGGCCGAACCTAAGAAAGGAAAGATATGTTTGAGTCACTTCTTTCTGCCTGGCGACAGTTATGTCCAGATCAAGGAGACTAACTCTTCCCATCATGCCTTGGGTCATAAAGCAGAGACCCAAGGCGACTAACTCTTCCCATCATGCCTTGGGTCATAAAGCAGAGACCCAAGGCATGATGGGAAGAGTTAGTTCTGAATTTTGATTGTAAACCTCTTGACTAAGACACGTGAAGTGGCGTGTACCTCGCCGTGCTATATTTTGGATTTCGTCTAATGTTGCTGGACCAATAACAAGTTGACGTAAGTTCGACTTCTGTATATGTTTCGTCTGGCCTTTGTAAATGCCAACTTCTTGACTAAGATATGTGAAGTGCTGTGTTTTGCATTTCGTGTAATGTTGCTGGACCAATAAAAAGTTGACGTAAGTTGAACTTCTGTATATATTTCGTCTGGCCTTTGCAAAAGCCTACTTCTTGACTAAGATATGTGAAGTGGTGTGTTTTGGATTTCGTCTAATGTTGCTGGACCAATAAAAAGTTGACGTAAGTTGGACTTCTGTACATGTTTCGTCTCGCCTTTGTAAAAGATTTACTTTAACGTGAGCTATCCAGCACAATTAGTTACGTCGCATATATCCATAGTTTAACATCTATTCAGCCGGAAATCTTACACAACGTAAAAAGGGTTACCTTATAATGTCTAAGTGCAAGCTGAAATTTATTCCATCGTAGTATACTCGTATAATTTGTTATATGTACAACGGATATCACAAGGTCAGAAATCACCGTGAGATGGTGAGCAACGTGGTGCGCGTTGAATAAAGAAGTTTCTAATAAATCCGCACCAAGGGCAGGCAATTGCTCCATGACGAAGGCAAATTGAAAGATTTGCTTTAAATTATAAGTCTATCTTTGTTGTTTGCGTCACGCACTTTCTCCATAGCCCACTCTTCTTCGCCTTTCTTAATTGGACAAAAGCACTTCTTATGAAACAAAGAAAGTGCTATTAAACGAATGTGTTCAAATTCATGGAACACGCAAAGCTAAAATCGTAGGCATTTGATTATCTCACGTATTTTCTTGTGCCGGAATTCTGTATTTTCCTTGAAATGCAATTCAACTTTTGCACTGAAGTCTGAAAGCAAATCTTAAGCTTATCAAATGTGCTATCGTGCGTTCTATAAAGATAAGCTACCACTTTTTAAAAATCAACTAATGACAAAATTTTTCTGCTGTTGCCAACTTTAAATCAAACTCATTTCCCTTTGGATCCCGTCTTCATCTCTCTCTCTCTCTTTTTTTTTTTTTTTTTTTTTGCAAGTGCCATATTTCTTTGACACCGACAGAAAAAAAGTTTATTGCAATTCATTCGAAGTTCCTTTTCACTGACTCGAAACCTTTTGAATAATGAGCGCTGTGAAGACTGATACAGCACGGACGGTGCTCTTTTAAATCTGAGGAGCAGTTTTGATATCGCGATTAATCACGAACCCCCTCGCTTTGCAAATGCTTTCATTCACTTCTGAGCTAGATATATATATTCTGGTATTCACTCAGAATTACTTGCATTTCTGAGTCGAAAAATAATAATTCATCTGCTAGTGTATCTTACAAACCTTTTTCGGTAAATGTTGCAACACGATACAAAATGAAGTTAGTAGTAAATGAAAGAGTGGGGAGAAGAACATTTAAATGATTGTAGAACAAAGTCTATTTATGTTACTGCAAATTAAACTTCAGGTTAGATGAAATGTTTCAGAAGAGACAATATGGAAAAGCTGCGATATTTACCTCAGTGGGAGGTAAATCTACTTCACAGTAGGCCGCTTCCTTTAGCGCACACCATCGTCCCCTCTGTTTCGGCCAGATCTCATTGGAAGAGAATATGAAATTCTGTTTTTCGAATCGTTCCTTAATTGATTCCACGTAATCAAATCTTTTGCTTTTAAATATTTTTTTTGGACTAGAGACTCGAGCGCAATTGGCACATGTTTCTGAATTCATCAGGTTCTGCATATTCGAACAATTTTTCGCTCTGTAGCTCTAGCACGAGTAGTAGATCGATTTTCGCTTAAACACGCGTCACTCTCAGTGAAAATGGCAAGAACTGAGTTCTATGAAATTACGTTCCTCGACGTAGAAAATGCTAGACCATGAAAGAAAGACCGAAATGGGACGGAACTTACGACACAAGTAGGTGGAAAAGATGTAATTTCTTTTTCGAGGCATTGCACGAATGCGTTGGGCGAGGAAACAGTGAAATGTGACTTGAGTCAGTAAGTAGGTCGTATGACATAAGTAATGAGACATACAGGGTGGAAAGAAACGACCGCATAAACACCCCAGGGGTGATTCCTTGGGTCAATTCAAGCATAAAATGTTCTATGACATTTTTGGATTTAGGGATTAGTTTTCCAGATATAAGCCCCCAAAAGGTGCGTGGCGTCACGTCCGGAATCGCCTGTTTTTGAGGCTTCCAGCAGAACTCGAGTGTCATGCAAGAAAGCTCGTGGGGATGCCTGATGCTGCCATGGCAGTACAAAAACAGTCATCCAGCCTGTTTCCGGAGTCGTGTTACGTCCGCAATTGTCGAGACGAACGGAATTGGTCGCCCTGTTGCATGACACACGGCCTCGGAGAGCACTGCGGTATGTAAATCAGTCGTGATGACTGCCCTGGTACTGAGCTTGCAGAATCAGGCATCTGCCACGAGCTTTCCTGCATGACACTCGGATTGTGACTGAAGCCTCAAAAACAGGCGATTCCGGATGTGACGTCACGCACCTTTGGGGGCTTATATCTGGAAAACTAAGCCCTAAATCCAAAAAATGTCATAGGACATTTTATGCTTGAATTGACACAAGGAATCACCCCTGGGGTGTTTATGCGGTCGTTTCTTTTTATCCTGTATATTCGGCAACACGGACTGGCATTGAATGGAAAAGTCCCCGGGTTGTGCCCTGAGGTATCGTTGATCCGCGTCTACATGTGATCGAAATTTGGTGGGTGGCGGCGGATAGGAAGGGAATCAAACTGAGCCGCTAAATCGTCTACCAATGACGTCCCACCCGTTCTATATTGGGGTAACATTTGGGGATTGCGCTGGTCAGGGCAGCACCTCAACTCCTTGTAGGTACTATCTGCTGATGTTGGCAGTGAGTGTGCTGGCATCATATTGTTGTTACTGGACATCTACGGGGATACGGCAATAAAACGACAGTAGCTCCTCATCGACGTATCGCCGTGCTGTGCCTGGAAACCTTGTAAGCACTGTCTGTTGATGTTGGCAGGGCAGTGTGTGGGCTGGCATCATCTTGATAATAGACAACAAAGTTACTACGGAGATACGGCAATAAAACGGCTGCAGTTTCTCATGGACGTACCGTCGTGCTCTGCCTGGAAACCTCGTAAGCAATGTCTGCTGATGCTGGCAGTGTTTGGGCAGGTATCATCTTGTTGATACTGGGCATCAGGGTTGATACGGTGATACGACAATAAAATGGCTGCAGCTCCTCATCGACGTATTGTCCTTCTGTGTCTGGAAACCTTGTAAGCACTGTCTGCTGACGTTTGCAGTGTGCGGGCTGGTGTTATCTTGTTGATACTGGGCATCAGGGACACGTCAACAAAAAGTGTTACAGCTTGGTATGCTGGAGAAGAGAAGTTGAAAGAACACAAGCTGCTATGCAACGAGTACAAAGCTGTATTCGTACTGTTGCCTCAGAAAAATGAACTAACCTTCAAAAATTATTTGCATATGCAGCGAGCTCCCTTTGTCATTTACGCTCATTTTGAGTCTATTGACACCAATCAGTGGGCCGGATCAGAACCGCCATGATTCGTTTTCAAAGGACTATAATGAATAAACTCTTCTACCAGCTAAGCTAATTATAATGAATAAAGCTTTTAACTAAGCTAGTAATGTTTTATAATGCTTCTACTACTGAATTATATGCTTGTACTAAGCTTCTAATAGTGAATTCAAATGGTTGTTGTTACTAGTTCATTAAGATCATGAATAAAGTCTCCTGCTAGTAGTGTAGTAATAGTATTGAACAAACTTATAACTGGTAGTAATGTTGTAGCAGTAATTAGGATGAATAAAGTCTTAACGCTGGTTGTTAATGATAATCAACTAATAACATAAACCTAACAGCCAGACAGAGATCTGACAAAAACTATGAATTGAGGAAGACGTACTTATGACAAAGCTCTTTTATTATATAACTCTGGAATCATCCAACGCACACACACAACTCGTTTCACAATAATGAAGAATCAAACTAATCACATAGAACGAAGCTCTCAATACAACAACAAACTCTCTCCTTCACATAAACCAACGCTCTCCGTACAACAACAAACGCTCTCCGTACAACAACAAACGCTCTCCGTACAACAACAAACGCTCTCCTTGGGTATCGTTGAACGCGCCTATTTATACTGGCTACCACCACGTCATGACTTACACTCATTGCCAGATCTCATTCAGCGGGTGAAATAACATCTCGTTCAGTAAGAAGATAATTTACATAGTAAAATAAAATAACCAGAGATAGTAAAATCAAAAGGAAAGTGAATATAGAGTATACGTTACAGGACACTCAAGTCCATGAAGTGATGGCCTTTGGATATCACATTAAATATATTTTGAATACCTATAGGACGTACAAGTCTTATAGGGCTGAGAAGGGTGATTCAGCATTTTTTCAATAATCTTAAACAAGATGTGAAGGCCATTTCTGAAGCATAAAATAAATCAATCTTTCCATGAAACGTATGACGGAGGCCGAAAGGAAGTCGTACATGGAAACAACAGAATGTTATATTTGTGGCAAAGAGGCCTTCGGTTCTAAAACCAAGACCATGAGAAAATTACCAGATCATAGTCATAGGACATTTTTTTACCAAAGACGTGCACACTCGGTGTATATAGAAAGCACATTTCTTCTTCAGTTTAAATTTGCGACATTTTTGCCCATCATTGAAAATGAGCGATAAATAATAACGAAACATTTTTCTGAATATGGAAATCGAAATATTTTTTCATGGCGATGAAACTGGTGTATTTTTTGCCCTGTGCCCAGTAAAACATGATGCTAACACGTTAACCCAATGCACAGGCTGATGCTAGCAAAAGAGGCAGACACTTTCTAAAGAAAGTGTACCCGTGTTTCTCTATCGCGTAAATTAACTAGATACAGTATAATGTGTACGTTGAAGTGATATACAGTACAATGTGATTAACAGTAAGACTCCTAGCCACCGAACGGCGGCAACCTCCAAAAAATGACCCCCTTTTCGCCGCACCAGCGATGACAGTTTTTCGAAGGTTTCGCTGTATTTAAAGGAAATGTTTCTGGTTAATACAGATCATTTCTGAATGTTATTTCAGAGAGTTTGAAGGGGAATGAATCAGGCAAATGAAGCGATTAATATTATTCTTGCCAGAGTAAAAATATTCCGAAATGTTTATAGTTAATTTCGAAAATCGAGATGCAACTTCCAAGTTAAAGAAACAATAAGAAACTACTATTGCTCAGCTTTCTGATTATTGAGTAGCAACATCCGAGATTGAGAGATTTTTTAGGAACCTATACATCTACCAACATTCTGAATGAATATCGAGAGGCAACTCACAAACTTACTTTTGAATCAAATTTTGACTGGGAGACGCTTCGCAAAAATTAACGATGACCATTCAGTTTAATAATAAATCTTAATTTCCAAGATTTAAGTTTGTACGTAAACCCATTACCCATTTCCGATCGAAGATAGAGCTATCACGATCAGGCAGTAAGCAATCACGTGAGTAACATAACTTCGTGAAACAGTGTTTTGATGAAAATATCCAAGATAATTCTATTAACTGTGGAAGAAATACACTTTACTTTACCATCACACTTTCATGCTTCCAGCTGTAGACGAAAGTGGGCTGATGAAAACGTCCAAGACAGCCCTAGTAACAACATTCGGAACAAGCTTTACCGTAAATGCACTTTTGAACTTCTAAATTTTGACAAAAGTGGACTGATGAACAGGTCCAAAAATGGATTTAGAAACCGTAAAAAAGGGGCGTTTAAACTCCTAGCACGCTTTCAGGGGTGGATGAAAACGTCCAAAATAGGTCCTGAAATTTCTTAGGAACAAGCTTTACTTCTTTTTCAGCCTCTTGTGCTTGTAGGTTTGGATAAAAATGTGCTGTTGAACAGGTACAAAACAGAACAACCATTGAAAAAAAAAATGCTTCACTTCCCTAGATTCAGGTCCAAATGAAGGTATGTTGATAAAAAATGTTTTTGACAGGTCTAGTAATCACATTAGGAAGAAACTTTACTTCATCTGCACACACTCGTTGAAAATGTGCTGATGGACGGATCCAAAAAATAGACGTAGCAGCAGCGGTAGGAGGAGCATGTTTTACAGCTTGAGGTCTAGATGAAACTGTGTTGACGAAAATATCCAAGACAGGTCTAGAAATCACTTAGGAACAAGGTTTTTTTACTTCATCTGCGTATTTTCGTTCTTGTAGATGAGAGCGTTCTGATAAAAGACCCGACAGAGGGGACTTTCTGATAATCAAATGAAAAGAATCACTTCGTTATTGCTCTCAGATTGAAGAATGACTCATTACAAAATAACAATTGCCAAGAAAACAGATCATTTACTTCCTTACAGTATCATTTCGAAAATAATTTGACAGAGCTGCTACAGATGACACCATATCGTGTAATTTATTTCACGCACATACAGCTAGTACCAAAATGCGCTTTTAGGGATAACATTCATCATAGCCATGGCACATCATTCTCGTAAGAAGTGATCCTTTTTATAAATGGTGGCATTAATTTGATAAATGAGGTGAATTCTGTTAATTTATGTCAGTTCCTTTATCACTGGTGTTCTCACGGTACCTATTAAATGAAAAAAAAGCGCTAATTAATCAAAATAATGTTATAAAGGTTCTAAACAAATGCAAAATCATATCATCAATGTGTCTACGGAATGCTAGAGTAATGAAGCGAAAAAAAGAATCTTACATGCATCACTCCGTTTCTTGGGGAAGCAGGGATTTTTTTCTGGCGGAAAAAGCTGGAATGGAGTTTCAGCATTTTTTTAACAAGCTTTTTCGTTTTGAGTTTTGGAATAATTAAGATACTATAATAACCGTAACATGTGATAACATGTAATTACCGTAACATCCGAGGGACGGAGATGGCAAGATTTAATCCTTGCGTTTGATTTTTTTTCCCAAGTTGTACACGGGAAAGTATTTTTCCTGTAGATAATGTATCGCTGTAATACCTTTGTACAGCGACACATTATGTGTAACGGGAAATGTACTATATCGCGAACAAGAAAAAAGGGAGTTATATAACAGGTTTCAACTTTTGATGAAGGCACATGATTCGTGGATTTAGAGAATATCTACAACTTCAAGAAAAAGAGAAACCTATGCAACTATTACAGCTGAAGCGAAATTTGCGAGCCATTGCTGTATATTCTAGTGAATGTAAAAGAGAATTTTTTCAGGCGAATTCGATAATCTCCCCAGTTTGGTCTTCTCTTTGATTCACAGCGATAACCTTATTATTAGGGATAGGTAATTTTCGTATTTACGAAATAGATGCGAATAAATGCGAAATTTGCCAATATAAGCGAATAAATACGAAAATTTGATTTTAACTATTTTTCCGCGACACCTCGATAACTAAAAAATTTTAAAGCGAAAATAAAACGTAATTTCGCGCAGCATCTGCGCCGTGCGTGTCGTACTCAGCGTCCGTTACCAGGGAAACTCCAGGCCACGCGTCTTTCACTCTCGGCGAGTCAGCCAGCGCCGCTCAGTCGCACTGGCTGGCTGGCCTGGAAAGAATACGCTAGTAAACTACAACGCTCGCGATCTGTTTGATAGAGGTATATCAATATGGGCCGCCCTAAAGAAGGAATTGCTTGATAGAGGGAAAGAGTTTGACTACGAGGGATTGTATCTAAGCGATACAAATATCGTTATGTGCAAATTTTGTAATGTTCGTCTAGAAGGGCAAATTGACTCTTCACATGACATCCAACGCAACAAATGAAGCCAACTAGCATATTGGCAGACTAGTTTGTCCATCTGTAGCCGCGACCACACCCACATCATCTTTAAACACAAATTTATTATTGGAAAGCTTCTTTAAAATACCATGTTTAAAAGAAATACCATGGGATAAGCTCATCGATAGATACAATCATTTTCACAGACAACTACTTACAGTGGTCAACCAAGAGGCTCCCGTTGATGTCATACAGATTTTAAAAGCAACAAAATGCTGCTACTTAAACTATGCAAAGGCAGCTATTCAAAGCCTCCATAATTCTGTTAAGAGTGTAGATGCTGAGAGATATTTTCAGTATGTACAACATTGTTATTACTGACAGAAGACAAAGGCTAAAGGAAGAGAATATAGAGACTACTACAATGTTGTTAGCTTTTAACTAAGTATTTTGGTACTTAGCATACCAGTAAGTAAAGTTTGAAAAACAGTAAAGTAAGTAAAGTAAACTTTGAAAAACAGTAAAGTAAACTTTGAAAAACAGTAAAGTAAACTTTGAAAAACATTTTTTTGTCTTTAGGTTTTGAGAATAAATGCGAAATTTTTGATTAAAAATTTTTTTTTTTTTTTGCGAAATTTCGACCTTTTGTCGAAATGTACGTATCCCTACTTATTATTCATAAAAATTATCAGGCCACCACCAACCTAGTTTGATCCTGCAAAACATAGGCCTGCTCTTGGATCCTTTGAAGATACAATTCGGCAGCCTTACGGAAAGCAAGGAGCGGACTAGAAGGGTAGAAATTTCTCAAGAGTTAAACAAAACTTGGACTGAATTTTTTGGTCAACATGCAATTCCCTTCTGTTTCCCAATGTAATGTAACCTTTAGCTCAAATTTCACTCTCATTCGTGAGTAACCATGACAGAAATTCTAATTTCAGCATTTGATACGTGCCATAGAGCTGTCACTTTTCTAAATATACGGGAACAGTTCAAAAGGTAACAGCAAATTGAATATTTTGAGATACATAATTCAATGAGAGATACAAATGATATATCGTTTTACTACATAATCACCCACATTTTTAATACATTTCTCATACCGATTCACCAACGTTTTTAGTCCATCAGTAAAAAAAAAAAAAAATTGTTGTGCCTTCACCCAAGAATGCACCGGATCTTTGATCTCCTCATCACTTCCAAATCTTCGTTCTCTCAAAACGTCTTTCTGGGGTCCAAACACATGATAATCAGATGGAGCAAGATCAGGGGTGTATGGGGAATGCTGTAAGATCTGAAATCTCTATCTCCGAATGGTGTCAAGAGTTCAAGCGGCTGTGTGAAGGCGGGCGTTATCATGAAGAAGAAGAACGCCTTTATACGAAAGTCCTCTGCGACGGCTCCGTATTGCTGGCTTCAGCTCTTCATCCAACATTGCGCTGTATCTGCCACTATTTACTATCCTCCCCCCTTTTTTCTGATATCGCTCCAATATTGGTCCATTCATACCCCCAAAGAGAGTGAACATGGCCTTCCAGGCGGAGGGATGCGACTTGAACTTCTTCTTGACTGGAGAAGATGTGTGCCGCCATTCTGAAGATTGTCTCTTGCTTACGGGCTCATAGTAATGCACCCAGGTTTCATCCATTGTGACGATACATGCCAGAAGTAGTCTCCTTCGTCGTCATACATCGCCAAAATGGCTGTGGAAGTCTGCACACGAATAATCTTGTGCTCATCAGTCAGCATCGGTCATCATTCAGCATCGGTCATCATTCAGCATCCTGTCACCGTGCACACAACTTGAGATACTTGAAAACCGCCGTGACAACGGTATGAGCGGATCTGATACTGACATCCAATTCCCTTTCTAGAACTTCAAAAAATAAAAATGCGCCTGTTTTTACGAATAATGGCGTCAGCGCAACCCACCTTCTCATCAGTGGCGTTGCTCGTCACGAATGGATGTTCGCCCATTTTTAAACGCATCGACTCACTGGCACACTATTCTTTCGCCAACGCAGGCATCTCCATAATGTTGCAGCATTCTTCTATGAATTTCACGAGGTTTCACACCCTCGGACCACAAAATCCTGATGATGCCCTCTGTTCCCCTACAGTGAAAACAGCTAAGCGCGTCGCCATTTTGTTTTTGCTGCTCTTCCGCTTAAGCACGCCGCGCCATCTATTGGGCAGTGTCAACACCTTCTCTAAGAATGTATCTTCTCTGTGCAGGAGTTTGAAATGCTGGGGTATTCGTTTCACGAAATACTGTCAATTTGCTGTTACTTTTTGTACGACCTACGTAATTATTTAATTTAATATAAGCATGTAAATTATGTTTTCTCATTTTGTACCATGTAACTGTAGTAAAGCTTAAAAACAAATGTTCAAGAAGTGGATTTGTTTTTTGTTAGATCATAAGGCACTGTTGAAGGACTAGCCTTTCAACAGTAACTTATGTTTAAGAGTTAAAGCACGTATTTGTTAAAAAAGAAACTGGGGAAGGAACATTATAATTATCCATTCGTAGCCATTCTCAAGGCTTTGTAAAAGAAAAGTTAACAGCAGGAAAGGCATCCGATCATAGAAATTTGCTACAACTTTCTTTTTTTCTCGTTTCAAGGGCGACCTCTGTGGACTCCAAAGATACACAAAATTGCCCTTCCCTGGTTTGGAGGTACTGATTCACGGGAAGGTGCAGACGGGCGCTATTGGACAAGGCTTCACGTGACAGAAACCCGGGCCCAATTGAGAATAAAAATAAGAAGTACAAGCCCCTTTACACACGGACCCGGGGAGGCCTTGCTATATTTTATAAAACACGGATCTGAAAGACACTGATGAAAGCTGTTAGAGCCGCATTGATACATCACGCCACCTTTGGAGCAAATCAACCAAGCCTACCTCACCAAATGCAGCTGAGGTTAAAGGAGTAAATCCATAGATCTTTCTGAATGCATAAGAATGTCAACACTGAATACATTAAGCACGACGGGAATACAAAGAAGGCTAAATTTATTTGCAAGCAATGCTCAGGAAAGTAATGGAAATGGGATTATACTTTCAAATTTTATTCACTGAGTGCACACTGAATTCCGACCACCCCTATGCAAAATGAGTTACACCCGATAATGAGATAACTTGAAAAACAGCGTGGCCTGTAGGTGAAAGGGTTGTATATAAGAGGTTGTGGGTTCAGTAGAGAGTGAAGTTACGGACGTGATGGCTAAAGCCAAAGATTTGAAGCAGTTTACGAAAGACCAAATTGTGAGCGTTCGAATTTCGAAAACGACGGCACTTGTGGGCTATTTTAAGGCCTTCGTGGTTAAAGTACGCCAGGAGTGGTTCCAGAATGGCGAAACAAACAAGTGGGGACAGAACTGTAAAGGGCTGCGAAAGGTGGATTCCAAAGTGAATGACATGTGCGTTGCCATGTACAAGGCAATCGGCGCAGCACAGTTTTGCATATAACGGCCCAATATAATATGAGTCAACCGGAACAATTGCACGCGAAACTATGCGTCGCACACTAACACGGATAGGATACAAGAGCAGACGCTTTATATAACACCCTCTCGTAACAGCAGTCTGTCGACGTAAATTAATGTTCTTGTGGCAACAGCTTGTGGATTGGGCGATAGAAGATTGGAGGCAGGTGTGTTGCTTCAATGAAACACTATATTTACGTCCTTCTACCACTGCTTGAGTCCGTATTTGGAGTCACTTGCATGGGGCTATGGACGGTGTGAGCGGTTGTATTATACGCGATATATTTAACTGGTATGAAATTTGACCTCTGTTGCGTGCGGACTATGCATGGATGCCGGTTACTACCAGGGACTACTTGTGGGCAATGTACACTCCACAACGTTATACCTTCATACAGAGAGGCAAGGATTCTTTTCATTGAGATAAAGCCACATGTCATCAGGCCCTTCTTGTGTAGGAATGGTTGGACGGACACACTACTAATATGAGAACTCTCGAATGGCCTCCAATCTCCCCAGATCTCAACCCAATTTAACTTCTGTGAGATGTTATGGAACACTTCTGACACACCATCCGGTTCCATGTGGGAACTAATGGACCACGATACAAACAGCTTTGTTTCATATCCATGCACAACTAAACAGACACATTTCGTGGAGTCTGTGCAACTCCTGGTGGCAACCGTTCTCCTGGTTAAAGGTGGGTCCACGAAGTATTAGGTACGTAGTCTTAATTCAAAGAGTACTCAGTGTAAAATGTAATCTTAGCAGACATTCATTTCACTTCGTATTTATTTCTATGTGTAGATATGTACTCCCATACCAATTTTTTGTTGTTTTTGACGACGTGAAAATTTATTTTGTTTTCTGGAAAAGGACATAGACAATAGAGGGAAGTCCATTTTATTTTGCAGTTTGTTTACATGGACATTCCTCTACTGGAGTGGCAACTTTATCAGTGGTATCAAACAGCTGAAAACTGAATTTGTCTTCCATCGGTTTACTTTCTATGATCCAGTTAATTCCAAAGCAATGATCAGTAGATGTTGTCACATCCGAAAGCCGGTTCTTTCAAGATGGCGGTAGTCAAGTGATCCGTCAATCCCATGTGCGACTCAGACTTTCAGGTGAAAGTACTTGGACAATATTTCGATGCCGCCCCGGTGGCGCAGTGGTCTAAGCGATGGCCTCTGATCATTCGTCCGAACGGTGTCCGGGTTCGAATCCCGGTGAGGCATGGATGTTGTGTTTGTCTTACGGCACTGGCTCTCTCCCTTCCCTGGAACCAGTGACCCTAAATTAGAGACGTGCGACTGCTTATAGCCCATTGAGGTGCTCACGGTGGTCGTTAAACCTTCAATCAAAAAAGAAAAATATTTCGAGCTACTGATGAACGCAGTTTTTTCGATTACTTTATAACCAGGCTGTTTCAGGCGCGATGAATCCAGGAGAATCCGCCTCTATTGAAGCAAGGCCGTCTATAAAGAACAAAGGCCATTGTATTAGAGTGGAGAGTTCCCTCCGCTTGTGACGTCACTCTCATATTACACGAACTGAGACGTCAGTGTCGTGTTTGACGTTACACAACGACATCATTGGAAACCAATAGGAAGGCTTGATTTCCACGTGACGTCACTAAAAGAGGGAATTCATCAATCTAATGTCTTGGCCTTGTGTTTTGTAGAAGGCCTTGATTGAGAGCATATCATGCAAAATATCTTAAGCAATAAACTAGTTATTGTTCGGCATGAATTCTAACTAAAAATCTTTGGCCTCATGGTGATCATACTCTTTCTGTATCCCTGATGGATGTAATTATTTAACAAAATTCATCAGGAAATGCTGAGATCACACATTGCGATAACTGCTCAAATCCGAAAGACGATTTAGGTTTCTAATGCTAAGTTTTCAGAGACTTTCCGACTATTGACTTTTCCGGAACCTGGTATTTAAAACACACGAAAAGGAGAAAAAGAGGTCGTGATAGAGCAGCGTCTAACTTCTGAAATCTTATCTAAACAACAGTCACTAAGTTAATATTTAAGGACCTTTGACTTGATGATTACTATGTCTGCTGCTACATTTTCTGCTGATGACATGATTTTGTCGGTCAGCGGCACTGGACCGTAAAACGTTTCCATCTGAAATGAATATTCTGAGTTTGCAGTTTAAACAAAACGCAGTAAGTGCAGAAGCGGCAATGCTTATTAATTTTTAAAAAGATATTGTTTAGAGTGATTAAGTTCGGGAAAGACTATATCCTTTCGCAAAATTTTCCTTTAGACAGATTTGGGATTTAGTGGCTTAGCAAATCATCAAAGAAATGACATTTCTTTCAGGCAAACAGCCATTGAGCCTTCAAGTAATGGCATTTCCCAGTGAACAGCTCGACCTAATATTCTAATATAAAAGCTATTTTACCAATGGTTGTTTTTTCTTATCCATGAGTTTTCTATATATTGTGACGTACTTTATCTTATTAACCGTCTTTTTTTGTTGTTGAATATACAGGGTGTCCCAAAAAGGTGTAACCAAAACTTTTGACACAAAACTATTATCAGCATTCTGTGTATTGCAGGTGGTAAGAATATCCTCAATTTTTCTAGAAATGTACCCAAAGGATCCTGCGACGAAAGCATAGATCGTGGAGTGGTTTATTGAAACCCGAACCGAAACACAGGTTCAGTGGAATTTCAGAACAAAACATGGGAGCAAACCGCCAACACGTAACAGTATCAGAGAGTGGTACAAGTCATTCAAGGAAACTTGTAGCCTTCTTACAAAGAAAAATCCTGGACGACCATCGCTGGTTCCCGAAAGAGAGGAGGTTGTGAGACAAACATTCACTCGTAGCCCCCGAAAGTCAATCACACAAGCAGCGCGAAAGCTGGCCATCTCGAAGTCATCAGTGCACAGTGTTACGTCAGAGATTGGAAATACACCCGTATAAACTGCAGGTAACCCATCACATAACCCCAGATGATCATGTGAGTTTGCTGAAGAGATGTTAGAGAACATTGCAAGTGTTGAATCTTTCCGGAGACAAATCTGTTTCTTGGATGAGTGGACTTTCCATGTTTCTGGGAAGGTTAATAAACGGAATGTAAGAATTTGGGGAACTGAACACCTATATTGCAAAAAATGGAACATGAACATGCTAGCCCAAAAGTGAATGTTTCGTGTGGCACAATGGTCGACCATGTTATTAGACCCTTTTTCTTTCAGGAAGGGACCGTAGGGGCTGATAATTAACTGGAAATGATTGAGCAGTTTCTGTATCCCTAATTGGATGAACTTGCAATTCTGGTTATTTTCCAACAAGATTGGGCGCCACCTCGCTGGGCTTTGATTGTGAGGACGTCTCTGGATACCAAATTTCCCAATCGATGGATTGGGCGTGGTGGTCCCATTGCATGGTCCCCACGATCCCCGGACTCAACACCCTGTGATGTTTTTTTATTGGGATTCATCAAGGGGGACGTTTACAGCACACCTGTTGAAGACATTGCTGACCTAAAGAGGAGGATTACACATGCACTGCAGAAAGCTAATACGGACATTCTCGAACGAACATGGTTGGAACTGGAATACCGTTTAGACATTGTTCGGGTGACAAATGGCGCCCATATCAAATGTCTATAAAACGTCATAATCTGGTCTGTCAATTAACACAAGTTGTGTATTGAGATCATTCATATTAAAACTTTTGAGATTATTTGAAATTGGTTACACCTGATGGGACACCCTGTACGTAAACTCACATGTGAAAATTTTGGTTACTTCTTTTTATGCTTTCCGTATTGAATGTGACGTGTGAGCTCCTGTGTAATTTTCGCTTTTGGGGTTATATCTAAAAGGCAGTAAAGTCATGCGGACTGATGTAAACTGAATGGATAAACTTTTATACACTGAGTGGCCACTTTATTATGACCATCTCCTCAGTACTTTGTTGGGCCACCTTTTGCTTTTAATATTGCGTCGATTCTTCGTGGCATGGACTCCACGAGATGTTGATAGGTGGTTTGTGGAATCTGAGACCATGCTTGATGAATAGCACTTTCCAAGAGTGTGAGATTGCAGGGTTGTGGATCCAGCTGTCTAATGGCTCGCTCAACTTCATCCCACAAATTCTCAATGGGGTTGAGATCTGCAGATTGTGGAGGCCACCGAAGAAAAGTAAACTCACCGGCATGTTCCTGAAACCAATCCTGTACAATACGAGCACTATGGCAGGACGCATTATCTTGTTAAAAGTAGCCATCGCCATTGGGATAAACCATCCACATGACAGGATGCACTTGTTCCGCAACGATGTTTAGATATGATGTGCCAGTCAGACGTTGATCAACATGAATTAAAGGGCCCAAAGCATGCCAGGAAAACATTCCCCAAACCAAAACGTTGCCTCCACCAGCTTGAAGGGTTGTAGCAATGCATTTGGGGTCCATGCTTTCGTGCTGTTTCCGCCAAATATTTACACGGCCATCGGCATGGTGCAATTGAAAACGTGATTCATAGTATCACATAATTTGTTTCCAATTATCGACTGTCCAATCCTTGTGCTCCTGTGCGAACCGGAGACGTTTCCTTTTGTTAACTGCAGACAGCAAAGGTGTTCCAACAAGCCTTCGGCTGCCATATCCCACCCGATGCAGTGTACGGCAAACAGCGCGTGCAGAAATCCTTTGAGGATATCCTTGATTAAGATGGTCTGTAATTTGCTGCACTGTTGCCCTTCCGTTGTCTGTTACCAGTCTGGACACTCTCCGTTCCGCCCGAGCAGTCACTAGTCGATGACGACCACACGTTGCACGTAGAGACCCCGTTTTTTGGCTGACAGTTCAGCTTTTAAACACTTTAACAACAGCTGCTCTGTAACATTTCACGAATGTGGCGGTTTCGGTGATACTCGCTCCACAGCTCCGAGCTCCTACAAACATCCCATCGCATTTTTTACCCATCTCGTCACCCAAAAATTACTTCTACTACTGTCGTAAGCACTAATCTTTTCATACTAGCCTCGCCCTCTGGCGGCAACAGTGTGCAGCCATAGCTCATTTGCTTAAAACTGTCAGGTTGTCATAATAAAGTGGCCACTCAGTGTATATACCTACCAAATAACGTGTTGCTCTACCTGTTACCATCAAAAACAGCAGCCAGACATCTTAGAAAAGACTCAGTGAAGTGTTGAGAACACAGAGGCCTGTCGTAGAGCTTCCGTGTTTGCCGGTGGAGATTGGCACTCTCGAATAAATCTTTTCTATTCGTTCCCAAATTCTCAATGGCTTTGAGGTCCGGCGATAGAGGCGGGCCATTCGAGTGTGGTAAACAGACTCGAATGCTCCGGGAGCCAATTGGTCGTCACTCGTGAACTATGACGAATAGCGTTGTTCTTTTCAGTACGGCTTTTTTAAAAAAGATCATGCTTATGTTACCGGTTTGTCCGTCCGTCCGTCCGCCCGCTTGTGGGCACGACATCTCTACAACCACACTCTGGCCACCCAAAATGCAACACCAAGAAGGACACAAGATAGCAAAGCCAGATTTACTGGACACATAACAACAGATACAAAGATGAAACGATTGAGCTTACAGGCCCGTGCGACTTGCGGAACACGCAGACATCAATAGTTCGTGTGGCCCCCATGGCTGGCAATAACGGCTGCTACACGCCGCGGCATCGAACGAAAGAGACTTTGGATGTGGGCTTGGGGTATGTCGGTTCGAGCTGCTTCCACACGTTGCCACAGTTCATCAGGCATAGCCGCGGGTGGTGCTTGCCGGGCCACTCGGTTGCCGATAAAGGACCAGACGTGTTCGATGGGCGACATATCGGGAGAACAGGCAGGCCACGGAAGCAGTGACACCTGGTGGGTCGTGAAGAATTGTTGCGCGTTGCGTGCCACATGCGAGCGCGCATTGTCCTGTTGAAACGTGGCCGCTGGCAGGTCCTGCAGGTAAGGGAGGGCTACAGGTTCCAAAACGTCGGAGATGTAGCGGTGGCTGTTGAGTGTACCGGCGATGCGGATGCAAATTTAGGAAATCATTTGGTTCAGAAACATCGGTAGCTTAAGGGGTTAAATTCCTACGTTATGGGCTCCGCGGTTGCCGTGCTATTCTTTGCAATGATGCGGTATTGTCTGCATTCACCTGGAGAATTAAATGCACGTTTACGGCCACATTTACCACGTCGGTTGTAAGTTTTGGGGTATTTGAAGTAGTTTTGGTATAGACGTGAGAGAAAAAGAGAAACCCATGTTTTTTGGTATTTCTGCGCACAAATGGGGCGTAATGTACGGGGACCATCCCTCAAACCCTAAGGGTATGCCACCGTGACATGAAGCTGAAGAAAAAGGAACTTCCCGCTGATTCTTCTATCCGATTTCCCCTCATTAAGAAGGTTGCAAAGCTTGGGCCTCCACAACAACTTGACTGCCCATTTACCCTACCACCCGCAGTAAATATCCTCTGGGTATTGCATCTCTAACGCAGATGATGCTGCTAAAACACTAATATCTGTATTTCTTACGAAAGGAACCGCTACTGAGATCTTAATTTTTTAATTGTATGTAAGCACAACATTTAGAACAACTATATAGGGTGCTCCGCTTAGACGTATAATAAAATAATTCGTAGCATGCATAGTACTATGTCGAATGACAGAAGGTGGGCGCTTTTGTAAAGAACAACTGCGAGATTTATAGATCAGGCGAATTTAAGCACTTAGTAGTCAACTTCTGCGAATTTAATCGATGAAGCTAACTGCTTCTGCGACAGTCGCTATGTGGCCTCCACAGCAGAAGGTGTTTTGTGTGCTATCGCGTTTTTGCAGATAGTATAAAATCTTGCAGCGATGGCAGACATCTTGACTTACGTGTCCATTCTGAAATAGGACAAGCAACCTAGAGAAAAGGAAAGTTTGTTACCGATAACTGGTAAACATTCTTAAACGTACGTTGAGCAGATTCGAAAGTCTTTTCTGAGAATTCGAGGAAACCCATCCATGAGGCTAGTGTTTAGCTAGACATCCCACAAACAACAGTGCATCGGGTACTCCATGAAGGGTTGCGTTTACATGCGTACAAGATTCAACTGCATCAACAAATTTAGCCGCATGAGAGGACGGCACGGGAAACATTTGCGAGACAATATTATCCAAAAATTGATGCCGACAGTACATTCTTAGGCCGGATATGCTTTTCAAACAAGTCAGCATTCCACGTGTCTGGGAGAGTACATAGACATAACTGCTACATCTAGGAATCCGAAAATACGTACGTTGTTCATGAACACGAACGGGATTTTCCAAAATGTAATATTTGATGTGGGATCATGAAGGACGAAATCATCGTTTTTTTTATTTTTGCAGAGGCCATGGTAACTGGCAAACATGCCTGGATATGTTACAGGAATACGCTGTGCCTCATCTGTTTGAAGGAACAATTTTCCAACAAGATAGTGCCCTCCCGCACTTTGCCAATGATGTTTTCACATGCTTGGATGACTACTTCACTACAGGATGGATTCGGAGAGGATAAACGTTCGTTGCATGGCCCCATAGAACACCAGACTTAACTTCACCTGCCTTTTTCCTGTGGCGGTTTATTAAGAATCAGGTGTACACCACACCGGTGAGTAATCTGAAAGAATTACGCGATGGAATTTTTGCTGCAGTCAAACGCTTGTCGACACGTGTGCTGAGGAATAATGTCGGTTGGATGTTTGCTACGCCACCATTGGAGTTCGTGTTGAAGTTTATTAAAGACGTAAAAAAAATTCTCAGTTTGTGTATCTAGAATAATACGTGTCGCTAATAAATTGTGGTGAGTTCAGAATTTATGATACTTCCTTTTATTATACGTCTAAGTGGAACAGTCTCTACTTTTTAATTTCCAGTTCAAGTTTTAATGCAAGCTTTTAGAATAGAACTATACAGGGTGTGCCATGTAAAAGAAGCCGGTGTATAATGAACGAGCCGCCCCGGTGGCGCAATGCTCTAAGCGATGGCCTCTGATCATTCGTCCGAACGGGGTCCGGGTTCGAATCCCGGTGAGGCATGGATGTTGTGTTTGTCTTACGGCACTGGCTCTCTCCCTTCCCTGGAAGCAGTGACCCTAAATTAGGGACGGGCGACTGCTTACAGCCCACCCCCGTTCAAAAAAAATAATTGGGCGACTGCTTATATATATATATAAAAATAATGAACGACAACAGTCAGACAATGTTACTATACATGGTAATGAATAGTTGAAATGAGAGAAAACAGGAGTAATTGCTGAAAGTGCTGTCCTCCGACATCAAGACACAGCTGCACACGACGAAACATGTTGTTCGTAACGCGTCACAACTCATCGGCAGTAATCTGGGCTATGGCAACCGTAATGTTCACGTTTAATTCATCAAGGGTGTGCGGATTAGTTGCGTACACTTTCCCTCTCAATACTCCCCACAGATAAAAGTAACAAGTGGAGAGATCGGTTGATCTGGGTGGCCATAGTCCCTTCGATACAGTTATGTCCTCCCCAAACTCTTCATGCACAGCACGTAGAATGCTCCGCGCAGTATGCGCCGTTGCACCATCCTGCAGAAAGAAAGCATATGTTCGCTCTTCTGTAAGTGTGGCAACATTCGTGTCAATCCGAATCCTGCTGTTTGGCGCATTGACATACCCGGACAGATGAAACCATGCTTCATCTGTCATGTAATAAAGTGTTGGTCCATTTCACTGCTTACAGTGGTCTCCTGAAATCACTTACAATATTGCATCCGTTTTGCATAATCAGGAGTTTTAAGTTCTTGGAGCGCCATGACTTTGTACGACCGAAAATTCAAATCCGTCGACATGACGTGGCAGATATTCCCGTTGCAGACGATAATCGGCGAATCGACTTCCGAGGGCTTTGTATATAACATCATTGTGCACACATCCTTGACATTGTCTTTAGTACGAATTGTCTTGGAATTGTTTCTTTTCCTGTTATACACCGTGCCGGTTTCACGAAATTTCCGTATTAACTTCTGTGCCACTGATTTTGCCGGTGCTGCACAATGTGGAAATTTTTCTGTAAAGAACTCATTTAAAACCTTGTATGAGTTATTTCTGAAATACTGTTCCACAATAAAAATCCGCTGTTCCGTACTTAAACCCACTTCCGTTGCCTTTGTTCTCTCTTCACTTACACTTACGACCGCGTGCCAACACTGCTCTGCCTGTGACTAACCACTCCGGAGAATTCCTTTTACAGCTGTACACGCGAAACCGGTTAGAAATGGAACAAATCGGTTTTAACTGGAAACCCGCCAAACAACTTTAACCCGCCTAACAACGTCTGGCCGCAGGGTCCTTTTTTATATGGCGCACCCTGCAACGGAAGTATACTCTCGGTACCTTCCACGCCATAGGTAGTTTAGTCTTGCTGCGAGTTTTGAGACTTTTTAAGTTCCACTTTTCTAAGTGACAAGAACATTCTCTGAAACAAGTTAGTTCACAAGTTAGTCTTATATCTGTCCATCTTTAGTTCTATTATAAGCTCCAAGCAATGGATTTACGATAATGTTTTACCCTTTGTGTTTTAAAGTCTTTATGAACAAAATGAGTGAAATCTGTAAGCAGAAGCCAAAGATATGGAAAATCACATGTGCGCAGTGACCACTTCTCCTTGAAATTTACGGTGGAGAGCTAACAAATTTTACAGCTGCTGAGATCGCAGTGTGTTAGCAAGAGAATTCTAGGTGTCTTCGACATTCATCATTCCTCTTATCGTGTAACCAAAATTTATACATTGATGGAAAAAATAGAGAAAAGGTTACTCTACCAACATGAGAGAGAAAGAAAATATTCAAAAAATATTTCAAATATTTATACATTGATGGAAAAAAGGCGTTCGTCTTTTTAAGTCAATTCAAATGAAAAGGAATTCGGAAGATAGAGCCAGTTTTTAAGGAATAGCATTTAAGAATGGAAATTAGAAAGTCAAATTTATGCAAAAGTTTCTTCAGAATGAGACACCTGAACGTTCGCTTTTGGCAGTGTGTTGTTAATTTACGCAAGTCTTGTTGGTCACTTTAGCTGGGTACGAGTGTTGTACCGAAAAATGTAATGCATAACCTTTTTTACGCTTTCCGATCGTAAGTTGAAGAAGCGTATATGCTCCAGCTTTGTCCGTCCGCGCGATAACTCGCGTAAAAATGGTTCGATTTCGACGAAATTTTAGTATACGATAGTGGATCACCTGGGGACGAACCCTATTGAAAATGGGCGAAATAGGATCAAAGGTCAGGACATAGGAGCGGGATCCATTCCATTGCCCTTATGCGTCATAACTTGCGTAAATATGATTCAATTTCAATGAAATTTTAGTATGTGGTAGGGGACCACCTGGGGACGAACCCTATTGAAGATGGGTGAAATGGGGTCAAAGGCCAGGACATAGGAGCGGGATCCATTTCATCTCCCTTATGCATTATAACGTACGTAAAAATGCTTCGATTGAGACAAAGTTTTATCATGTTTTTCCGGAAGTGTACTTTACCGGTTCTGTTTAATATAATCGAAATGGGGTCAAAGGTCAGGTCATAAGAGCGTTATTTATTCTACCGCCATTAACCTCTATAACGAAGTGAATTTCTCCGTCATTTTTATCCGCGCTGGGGTTCGAACCCGGGTCCACTCATTCCGGAATAAGTTGCTCTACCAATTAAGCTACGCGGACATTTTATTCTGATTCCTATCTGCCTTTATGTCGTGTGCGTCCTTCTGGCAGGTACGTCACATCTCCTGGTACGTTACATCATCTCCCCCTTATTTTTTTTTTTTTTTTTTTTCGAAGTGCTGGAGAAAGGATTCTCTTATTTTTCCTATCTCGCGGTGTGGAAATAACATCACACCAATGCGAGATTTTGAACGGTCGGGTCATCCGGATAGTTCGGGCGCCATTATAACGAAGTGAATTTCTCCGTCATTTTTATCCGCGCCGGGGTTCGAACCCGGGTCCACTCATTCCGGAATAAGTTGCTCTACCAATTAAGCTACGCGGACGTTTTATTCTGATTCCTATCTGCCTTTACGTCGTGTGCGTCCTTCTGGCAGGTACGTCACATCTCCTGGTACGTTACACCTCATAACTTGAGTAATGATTTCTGGTGTGTTGGAAAGCGTATCATAATCAATGCATTTCATGATTTTACTAACTTGTTATTACCAGACGCAGGTCGTTCAAATTCCACACGTTGGTAGGGTAACTATTTCTCTATACAAAATTACTACTTAACATAATCTCCATCACAAGCGATGAATTTGCGTTATCGTTGAACCCAACGCTCGAATCCTCTTTGAAAAACTTCAGGGCCGCAGCGGTGGCTCAATAGTCTAAGCGATGGCCTCTCCTTTGTCCCCGTAGACTGTCCTTCATTGGACCGAACAGATGGAAGTCGGAGGGCGTCCGATCTGGGCTGTACAGTGGATGGGGAACCAATAACCAGCCTAATTTGCTGATTGCCTGATTTGTTGTCAAAGATGTGAGTGGTCTCGCATTGTCATGGTGAATGCGGATTCTTTTCCGGTTTTTTTCCGCTCTCTTCCTCCTTATGGCTTCTCTAAGCTTCTTGAGTGTCTCAATGTACCGTTCGCTGGTCACGGTACGGCTGCTTTCCAGAAAATCAAGGAGAATGACACCCTTGTCATCCCAAAGAAACAGTCACCATGACTTTCTGAGCAGATCGCCGCCTCTTGAACTTCTTAGGCATTGGTGAAGAGATGTGACCCCAATTCCAGGGATTTATTCTTCATTTCCGGATCGTAAAGATATGCTCACCTTTCATCCTCTATCACCAAATCGAAAAAAAACCAAAACCGTGTCTTCATTGGCTTCAAACGCTTCCAGCATATCAGAGCAGACTTCCACCCTTCTATGCTTCAAATCGGGTGCCAGCTGCCGAGGTACCCACTTTGCACTCACTTTCCGATACCCTAAGTCGTCCACCATCTTTTGTATCGCATTGTGATCGCAGTCTAGTTGCGCAAGAAGCAATTGGATTGTGACTCGTCTGTCTCTCCGTGCGAATCAATTCATCCACTCTCTGACGATTCGTGTCAGTGGTCGCAGATGATGGTCTCCCACTGCGTGGGTTGTCTTCAATGCGCTGGTTTCCCCTTGTTTAAACTTCTTCATCCATCTGTGCACATTGCTCTTGTCAGTGGTGTCATCTCCGAAAAAAAACCATTCTATAGCCTTCTGTGGATGTCAAACAGCTTGCACCCTTTCTTCATCAAGAACTCAATGACAGAATGTTGCTTCTGCTTGGAATCCATTCCTTACCTGCAATGAAGAAGAAGGGTTAGTATAGAGTGAAAGTTACTCTACCAACATGTGAAATTTGAACGACCTCTGTCAGTTAATACAAAAAGTTATGCCCACTTTTTCATTACTTTTGGTACAACCCTAGATGAATTTGTGTTTCCAATACAGTACATTCCAGTTAACTGGGACACATTAAGGTTAGAAATTAAAACACTTTAGTCTAATTAAGCGGCTTCACCAGTTATGCGAAGCTTCATCCCAGAGAGCTAATTTGGGATGTCCTTCAAGAATTGTCCTAAAACGTCGGCTGCCGCGATTAGCCGGAACCTACCGTATACTGGGTGTGTCAGAAATGATGGTCACAACTTTAAGGGGTGATAGAACACTGCACAAGGAACAATATTTGCTATACAAGACATGGTCGAATGTGAAATGTTAATGCGCAAACACATGAAGGACGAAGAACACGGCAAAGGAATAATCTTTATGAACGGATCATGTACAAAAAGGGATTTACCGATATTTTACAATAATTGTTCAAAGGATTGTCCACCTACCGTAAGACATGCCTAACAGCGGCGACGGAGCGATTGGAATACAGTTTGGAGGATTCCCGGCATGGCACGTACTTCTCCAGAAGCGGCGCTAAACAGAACAGATGCTTCAAACTCTGGCTGCACTGTTGCAGGTCATCATCATCATCATTGTCAACCATTATTAATCCACTGCTGGACGAAGGTCTACCCAAGTTTCCTCCACAACGGTCTGTCTTGTGCCAGTCTCCTCCATGTCACTCCCGCATACTTTCGAATTTCATCCACCCATCTTCCATGTGGTCTTCTTCTGAGTCTTTTCCTGTCCCTTGGAATCCAATCTAAAATTTCGACTGTCCATCGATGGTCTGTTCTTCTGGCAGTATGCCCAGCCCATTGCCATTTCAGGGATTTAACTCTGATCATGATGTCTTCCACTCTTGTCATTTTTCGGATCCACGAGTTCCTCTTCTTATCTCTCCTGGTTACACCAAGCATGCACCTCTCCATGCTGCTTTGAGTTGTCTGCAGCCTTTGTATGTCTCTTTTAGCTAAGGTCCACGTCTCTGCACCATACGTAAGCACTGGAAGGATGCATTGATCAAACACTTTTCTTTTAAGACATAATGGCATATTGCTCTTGAAAATTATGCTGTTTCTTCCAAAAGCTCTCCAGGCAAGTTTTGTACGCCGATTAATTTCTTCACCAATGTGACCCTCACTTGATATCTGCTGTCCAAGATAAACGTACGTGTCTGTTATCTCCAGCTTTTCTCCATCAATCGATAAATCTTCATTTCTTGTAAAAGCATTGAACATCACTTTTGTCTTCTGAAAGTTCATTTTAAATCCCACTTCTTTACTCTTGTCAGCAAGTTCCTGGATCATACTCTGTAGCTCTGATGGGGTAGTTGCAAAAATGACTATGTTTTCAGCAAAACGAAGGTGGGTTAGATAATCTCCATTAATCTTTATCCCTTTGTTTTCCCAGTTCAGTGATTGAAAGACATTTTCCAATGTGGCATTAAAGAGCTTCGGAGATATGGTGTCACCTTGTCTCACTCCTTTTCCAAGGTACCAGCGTGCAAATGTCACACTGCGAGGAAAATCCGGTTCTTGCATGGCCTGGACCCCATGGAGATGGTAAGGGTGGAGGTGTTCCTCGTGAAGCACACGCCATACCTTCATATGACTCACTCCATGGATACGTGCCATCGGTCGAGTGCAGCCTTCCGGCCGATCTTCCACATTTTCCAGAACCGCCTCTATCCTATTCGGTGTTCCCGCCGTCCATGAACAGCCTGCGTCCTGTCTGTGGGCGTGGAACGACCCCCGTCTCACACAGTTGTCTGTGCAAGCGCTGAAAGGTTCGGCGATCGGGCACTGGCCGATGTGGAAAACTCTCCCGGTACAGTCGTTGAGCTTCGACGGCGTTGCCGTTTGCGGCTCCGTACATGAATTGGATATCGGTCTTCTCAGCATTCGAATACCACTGCATCTCGGTGGCCGTACATCTTGCGAATGACGGTGTGTGTGTGTGTGTGTGTGTGTGTGTGTGTGTGTGAGCGAAACGCGCCGAGAAGCACCCTCTACTGGCTAACCACGCGGTTTTCGACCACGCCTTGTATTACAAATATTGTTCCTTGTGCCGTGTTCTATCACCCCTTAAAGTTTTGAACATCATTTCTAATACACCCTGTATGCACATTTTAAAGCACGTTCCATAGTCGTTCAAAATCTTTTACCTACTCTTCTATCCGTTGGTTTCGTACAGTGTCTTCTTGGAAGCATGTATATTTACAAATCTTGCAGATATGTATGCCACACGAAATCTAAGAGAAGCTCTGGAATGAGCACTTACCACGCTCTTAGCACTTATCAGGGAAAACCACCTTGCCGCCCCGGTGGCGCAGTGGTCTAAGCGATGGCTTCTGATCATTCGTCCGAGCGGGGTCCGGGTTCGAATCCCGGTGAGGCATGGATGTTGTGTTTGTCTTACGGCACTGGTTCTCTCCCTTCCCTGGAACCAGTGACCCTAACTTAGGGACGGGCGACTGCTTATAGCCCATTGAGTTGCTCACGGTGGTCGTTAAACCTCCAGTCAAAAAAAAAAAAAAAAAAAAGAAAACCACCTTCTCCGGCAAAATGTTCGAATAGTTTAATCAAATCCGGTCTTTACTATTACTAAAATTTTACTGCAAATGCTACTGAATTTTGAACTCACGTTTTTCATATAAAGATAACAAATGAGTGGAGCAATTATTTTCATCTGATAACCACGAATATGCAATTCTGTGATTAAATAAAATATTTTCGCGTCAATATTTGAAGGAGTGGAGTTGTGGAACGGTGATAGACGGTTTTCAAAGTGCCCTCTTATTGGGAATAAAGTGGTAGCATATCCGGCGCGTAAATGGAAGACCCTGGGTTCGATTCCAAGTGGCGGCCGATGATAATTTTTCCGTGACTCACTTGCAAATGTGGAAAGAGCGATGACCTCTGTTTGATGTTCCTAGTCCACGTCAGTTGTGTGCATTAATAAACACAGCCTTACAATTTGTCTGAATTTATTTTTATTTTAGTGATTACTGAGCGGAGACACTGAAAAACATAAAACTATTCAGTCCAACAGAATACTTTGTGCTCTGCACGTAAAAGAAAGGAAAACAGTAATGTTAAAAATGCGTTCGATTGCAGTTTAACTTACAAGGATCAACATTTCGTTTACTCTAAAAATAAAAAAAATAAAAGAAAGAGGACAAATAGGAATGAAACGCTTCCATTTCTTCCGATGTCAAGATTGATTCGTATCATTGTTCCTAGATGGAGATAGTGTTGAATCGATGCTCATTGCGGATCATGATCTTCATTGAGGTTTAGTGGGAGGATTATGCAGAATCCAGTGCTTTATTGCTCTGTGGGATTACGGAGGATGGAGGGCACTCCAGATCCCTCCCACTCGGCTCCCAAGTGCTCTTGAGGGGAAGAAGCATTACGTCCGTGGAAGGAGAAATCGATGACTGAAGTCGAAGGCAGTCAGTCAGGAACTGTACGTCACTTTCAGATCTTCCGATAAGAAGAACGGTCGAAATAAATCGTAAAAATTCACTGGAACTTTTAAACACACTCGAAACACAAGAGCGATCCACACGGTATGTTTGAGCAACGGTCTGCCATATTACATGGTCGTTACTAAGTTTATCTGCATTTCAAATCACCCAGACTCCCATCGATTCCTTCATCAAGGTATGTGGAGCTAAATTTCGCTCTCCACCGAGTAACGAAAAATGTTAACCGTTTCCAGTCACATTTGCTGCAGTTCAAAGAACATCAGAATTGAAAGATTTTTGTGGCATGAGCGTAATGCGTTGAATACGGTATATCAGCGATTTCGGAAACGCACATATGCGATTACAATAAGACAGAAATTGTTAATATACGAAAACAATCTTTATTTTGATAAATACAGGAAAGACAGTCGTTTCACACGAGAGGCATATCTTAGAGTAGGACCACTATAGCAGCTCGAAATGTGTAAGCAGCAATTCGTCTCTACTTTAGAGTCACTGCGTGTGAAAGAACCAGCGCTATAGGTCAATCACACCACCCATTCCTTTTCCAGGACTCGAACCAGAGTCCAACTAGGACGGACGACGGTCAAACTTATTGTGAAGATAAACACCAAGAACGCATCGTTAATCTGCTAAATTACTGCGTTTGTTTGTCTGTCAGTTACCTAGAGAAGAAACCACTGAGCCGCACCGCTGGCGCAGTGGTCTAAACGATGATTTATGACCATTCGTCCGAGTTGGGTCCGGGTTCGAATCCCGATGCTGCCTGGATGTTGTGTTTGTCTTACGGAGCTGGCTCTCTGTTCCCCTGAACCAGTGGCCCTAAATTAGAACGGGCGACTGCTTGTAGCCCATTGAGTTGCTCATGGTGGTCATTAAACCTTCAGCTAAAAAAAAAAAAAAAAAAAAAAGAAACCACTGGATATAGGGTTTGAAATTTGGCAGAAACTGTCAGTGACATATGGAGGTCTGCACTTCGAATCGAATTTTTTGTTTTGGATTTAAAATTTGCAAAATATTAATAAGTTTTTAAAGGTTTTAACCATTGTTGAAATTTTGCTTTTACTGTTCCATAAGCTCACGCAATAATAGTTCATTTTACTATTGCGCAATATTACTTCATTACACTCTTGTTTAACAGTATGTCATTATGCTTTGTATAAATGCAACAATATTTCATCGTGCAGTTGCGTTCAGTGTGAGAGACTCACGCCAAACGTGATGGGAGCTGTGACAAAAATTCGGTTTATCTTTTTATCTTGGGGTAGGAATTATATATCGAGATCAATAGCATGCATCTTCGTTTACGCCACCTAGAGACAAATTTAGGCATCAAAAAATTATATGGATTCTTGTCCTCGCACTTCAGTCTCCTGGCTGCTTCGGTGGCCTGCACCACTGAGCCATTACATTACGACCACCTACCTAATGAGCTGTAGAACCCGCTTTAGCACACAAAACAGCGGACACTCGGCGAGACATCGAATCGATAAGTTAGCTACAGGTATCTGGTATGTCAACAGCAGGTTCTCTAGTTTCCGTTCACATCGGAGTGGAGGTGATTTAGCGCGAACCAGCTTTTCCAAGTCGAACCACGAATGTTTGTGTGGATTCATGTCTGGTGAAATTGGAGGCCAGGGCATTAACAGAAAGTCACCAGCATGTTCCTCGAACCACTCGTTCACGATTCTGCCAGTGTGGCATGGCGCATTATCCTGTTGGTAATGTCCACCACCAGCAGGGAACACAGTTGCCATGAATGGGTGAACTTGGTCCGCAACGATGTTCAGATACCTGACAGCTGCCAGGGATTGTGCTGTTGGGATAATAGGGCGAAAAATGCCCTCCCCCCAAACATTGCCCACAGCATATTTTTTTTTTTTTTTTTTGATTGGATTTTTAACGACCACCGTGAGCAACTCAATGGGCTATAAGCAGTCGCCCGTCCCTAATTTAGGGTCACTGGTTCCAGGGAAGGGAGAGAGCCAGTGACGTAAGACAAACACAACATCCATGCCTCACCCGGATTCGAACCCGGACCCCTCACGGACGAATGTTCAGAGGCCAGCGCCTTAGACCACTGCGCCACCGGGGCGGCTCCCACAGCATAACACCTCCTGCCTGTTTCAGCTCAACAATGCATCTAGGTGAGTTAGTCTCCTTTGGTGATCGGGGTTTCCGTGCTCGGCCGTCTGCGTGATTCACCAGGAATCTTGGTTTGTAAGCCCAGGCCACTTACTTCCAATCATCCACGGCCCAATCTCGATGATTTTGGGGCCCATTTCATGCGTTGTTGGCGATAACGGGCAGTGAGCATGAGGACCAGGCTGGGTCTTCGGCTGCGCAGGCCCATGCGCAGAAGGCTTCTATGAACTGTGTGCTGTGACACATTGCCCTGATCACCACTGTTGTAGCTGCGGGTGATTTGTCGCCCTGCGGTAGCTGTGAAAAATGCGTTACAATCTCCTCTCTCCTCTGGCACCAGTGAGATGCGGACGAAGGTTGCTTGTTTGGCCATCTGTGCACCACTTTTGATACGTACTCACTACGGCGACACGTGAACTACCCACAAGCCGCGCCGTTTCCGAGATCGTAGTTCCGAGGCGTCGTGCCGTCACAATTTCTTCTTTATCAAACTCCGATAAGTCAGCAGTTTTTCGCATTCAGACTTCGAACAGATTACTAACCGAAAGTCAGTCCTCGAGTTGTATGTATACTGCTCTGTGAACTTCACCTACGCCACCGTTCGGTCTCCAGGCGCTCATTTCTTTAGGCTGGGTGTGGTTATAATGTAATTGTTCATCGGTGTAGAGGTCCAGTGCTTTGACTTTCGACCGTTCGTCCGAGATGTGCCCACAATGCAGTCGGCCAGTAAGGCATGGGTTGTGCATCTAATGGCACTGGTTTTGCACAAAGACCTCTCTAGATTTAAAGGCACTGGCTTAGATTTAATAGGAAATTTTGATTTAATGGCACTGGCTTAGATTTAATATGAAGTTTTGATTTAATGGCACTGGCTTTGATTTAATGGCACTGGCTAGATTTAATGGCACTGGCTTAGATTTAATGGCACTGGCTTTGTCCAGGGACCTCGCTAGATTTAATGGCACTGGCTTAGATTTAATAGGAAATTTTGATTTAATAGCACTGGCTAGATTTAATGGCACTGGCTTGGATTTAATAGGAAATTTTGATTTAATAGCACTGGCTAGATTTAATGGCACTAGCTTAGATTTAATGGTACTGGCTTTGTCCAGGGACCTCTCTAAATTTCGAAATCAGGTTGGGCAATGGGTGGACGAGAATTATATTTACTGGTACAGGTTTAGTAGCAACTTAATTTAAGAAACAACAAAAGAAAGAATTTTTAAGGATTTTTACTACCGGCTTCAAAGGAATTCGGAGCAGCCACTCCCTATAGATACACACGCATCTGGATCTGACAAATTATACCATCATTGGTAAACGAACAAGATAAAATGACAATGACTAGTAGGTTAGCGGAGTAAGATCTAAGTGTTAGTAGAATGTCGCCTTCGACTTGTTTTCTTGCTGCGAAATGCACTGTTTGAATTGCTTTTCAAATTTTTGCGTTTTTCTTACAAAGATAGCATTATACATGAATAATCTCTTTGAAGAAAAGTGCTCTATTTGTTTACCTAAATCAAATTTTAACGTCGTGACACGCAGACACACACGTCCTACCCCCAACTTAATTCTCTTCCTTCAAGTCAGTGACCTTGCTTTGCACTCCTCATCCTCAAAGAAGTCGTCAGCCACGTCCCGTTCTCTGCCCGGTACAAGCTTTAAGAGCGTTCAAACAGAAGTGTTTCACGTTTATAAGCGAGTCACGGAAAAATTATCATTGGCCGCTTCCGGGAATCGAACCCAGGGTCTTCCAGTTACGCGCCGGATATGCTTCCACTGCACAACAGCGGCACCGAATTCCTCCAGACTCACATACATTAACTGCCAAGCCAATTGGCAGATTGCTTCTTGGAGCCTCGCACAATGCTGGGGATTCACCAAAGATGGTAAGCAGCAACTGAACAAATAATTAGAAGGCGAGTGAATAAAAATACAGACATTTGACGTGTACTAGGAACATCATAAACGTGGAAAGAGCGATTACTTCTGTTTGATGTTCCTAGTCCACGTCAAATGTCTCTATTAATTTAAGAGCGCTATTATAACTTTGGACTTTTTTTTTTTTTTTTTTTGATTGGAGGTTTAACGACCACCGTGAGCAACTCAATGGGCTATAAGCAGTCTCCCGTCCCTAATTTAGGGTCACTGGTTCCAGGGAAGGGAGAGAGCCAGTGCCGTAAGACAAACACAACATCCATGCCTGACCGGGATTCGAACCCGGATCCCTTACGGCCGAATGATCAGAGGCCAGCGCCTTAGACCACTGCGCCATCGGGGCGGCTATCTTTGGACTCCTCTTCGGTGTTAAAATTCCCTTGTTAGTAGAACAAACAGAAGAGCAATTAGTATCGACCCCCTCACAGCGAATTCTTATCCACCCTTGTTGTTCGCTCCTGGCCATAAATAAAGGCTTAAACTAAGGATTTCGGACAGCGGAGACCAATTATATTTTCCTGGCCCTGGGGATGTTGTTTTGATAACCTTACTACGAAGTAGTGAACAACTCACTTTCTAAAGGAAAATACTTAGGGCTACCAGAAGAAAAACACGGGACTCATTGTTATTTGGCAAAGTCCAGATTATTTTTCAAAGTTAAAAAGCAACAACTGCGAAATAGCACATCTTGAACTTAATGAGCGGAAGGGTTGGCAAGAAGAATTTCAGGGTGGGCTCCCGCCCATCTTCGCATCCCCTTGGCGACGTCGCTGGCTCTGCTCCCTTCCTGAAACCAGCATACCTGATTTAGGAACGGGTGATTTCTTACAGCTGTACGAGAAGCTCATGGAGGCTGTTGAAACTCGAAACAAAAAAAAAGCAGTTCAATCTTCCTAGCGCAAAAATAGGTGCAAAGATATGCGGCCCACGGATGGACGAAGTGACATTAAATCAGTATATTTTTACAAAGCACAGTACAACATTGGTTATACGTTCTTCGATTACACGTTTTAGTCATTTATTCGTAAAATATTGCCGATCAACAATTCTGAATTGTTCTTAATGCTAAAATCCCTGTTTCGTCTATAAGTTTTTTTTCAATTATACGTTACTTTTACATGATCTCTTGAAAAAATGTATAAACAAGGTTCCAATGTACGTGCTAAAAGAAAAAAACAATGTTATTTACCAGGTATCCACACTAGATAACAATATCTCATTTGCTTTGCACTGCGTTATGCCAGCTGTGGTATTTTCAGCACAGTTCGCTATGTTGAGTATAGCTTTCGCACATCAGCCAGTTGGCTTTTTCAAGGAAGGTATACAGCTAACTGCAAACTGCATAATAGAACGTTTCAACAATTTGAACGCGGTGACTTGACTATTCAAGTCACTGCTTACAAATTGACTAGTCAAGTAGTTTAACTAGTCAAATCACCGCGTTCCAATTTTTGAAACGTTCTATTTTCCGGTTTGCACTTAGCTGTCAACCTTCTTTGAAAAAGCCACTTTGTTTATGTGCGAAAGCTTTGAAAGTTTTATTTCTATTCTACACCAAGAAATGTCGGATTATTAGTATAGTTACACTATTTCGAGTATAATTGGTGTACAGTTCCTACTTATTAGACAAAAATATATTTCTGTACCTGCGCTCTTTTTACCTGATATGTTTTAATTAAAACGGAGCAACGGTCCTGAGATTATGTTTATAAGCATTTAGGACATGGTTTAGTAATGCAAGTTAATCAATTAGCATGGACATTACAGGAATATCTGAGTGAAAAATGGCAAACGTACGTACGCTTTCTGAGATAGAATTCTGTAATTCATAAAAATAATTCCGTTTTCTGGGTATGCTTTAATATCACTTTCCTTCATTTTCAATACTAGTAAGTTCACATTCTATGTGTTTAGAAGACACGAGGGGCGAAGATAAGCCCTACACTGTAGCTCTAAAGTAATGTTTAAAGTATGACAATGTTAAAAGTATAGCGCCGAAGGTTAATAACCAGTTGAACAAAGTCGGAAAGAACTGGGAAACAATTTAGTAAAATCATGCAATGCATTCACTACGATACAATTCCCAAATTACCAAAAGTCGCTCGCAGACAAACCCTCCCCTCTACACTTCTTTCAGTAAACCTCCGGAACAACATACTGAAGTTTTGTCGCAATAGAAGCATTTTTTACGCTTTCCAACCGTAGGTTAGAAAGCGTATATGCTCCAGTTTGTCCGTCCGCCCGTCCACATGATAACTCGGGTAAAAGTGGTTCGATTTCGATCAAATTTTGGTATGTGGTAGGGGACCGCCTGGGGATGAATCCTGGGGAAAATGGGTGAAGTGGGGTCAAAGGTCAGGACATAGGAGCGGGATGCATTTCTTTGCCCTTATACGTCATAACTTGAGTAAAAATGGTTCGATTTCGATGAAATTTTAGTATGTTTTAGGGGACAACCTGGGGACAAACCCTGTAAATGGGTGAAATGGGGTCAAAGGTCCAGACATAGGATCGGGATCCATTCCATCGCCTTTATGCGTTATAACTTACGTAAAAATGCTTCGATTGAGACAAAACTTCATCGTGTTCCGGAAGTATACTGAACCAGTTCTTTTGAATATCATCGAAACGGGATCAAAGGTCAAGTCATAGGAGCGAGATTTATTCTACAGCCATTATCCTCATAACTTGAGTAATAACTTGAGTTATGATTTCTGTATGTTGGAATGCGTATCATGTTGGAATGCGTATCATAAACAATGCATTGCAAGATTTTACAAACATGTTACTTAAGTTATTACTCCAGTGATGAGGATAATGGCTGTGGAATAAATCTCGCTCGTGTGCCTTGATCTTTGACCTAATTTGGATGATATTCAACTGAACTGGTTCAGTATACCTCCGACATTTCATGATAACGTTTTGTCGCAATCGAAGCATTTTTACGTAAGTTATGACACATAAGGGCGATGAAATGGATCCATCTCCTATGTCCTCACCTTTGACCTCATTTCGCCAATTTTCAATAGGGTTCGTCCCTAGGTGGTCCCCTAATACATACTGAAATTTCATCGAAATGGAACCATTTTTGGCCTAGTTATCGTGCGGACAGGCAGACAGACAGGCGGACAAAGCTGGAGCGTGTACGCTTCTTCATCGTACTGTTGGAAAGCGTAAAAAATGCATTGTCACAGCGGTGGAGTCAGTGACAACGGACATGCCGGAGCGAGTATGGGAGGAAATAGACAATAGTCTCGACGTTGCTCGTGTAATTTAGGGAAGTCCCCCAGAGCATTTATACGATGAGAAACAAAAACTCGGACAGTTTTTCTTTTGATTGATGTATCATTACTCACTCTGTGTATGTAAACTTCGAGAATATAGTAATTTGAAATAGGATGAATCATTTTGAATTATCATTTTGTATACACTGCTCGACATACAAAATGCCATATCAGGGAGTAACCGTTGGCGCGCCATGCAAATCGGCGCGTACGTGTCGACAGTTCGACTTTGTTCTACGGACTACATTTTTACCTGTACAAGAAAAACAATACGTTACCGCAGCCAAATGGAGAAAAAATTATATTGCCGGCATACGAGAATATGAAAGACACAAAAATTTCTTATAAATGGCTCACACACATGAATCATTTCTGTTTCATCATTTTTCTTATACAAGTAAAAATGTGGTCTGCAGAAGAAAAAAAACCCAGCAAGGACTCTAACATACTACACCTTGAGTCAGAACCAAAATTACCGCACCAGCGATTGTGCATATTTATACACAGTCGAATCACATTATTGTGACCACCAGCTAATATCCAGAGTAACCACCGTGGGCAGCGCGGACAGCAGCTAAACGAGCTGGGAAGGTGCTGGAAGGTGTTCATAGGTTTGGTGAGCTATGCTGACTGTAGTGCATCTGACAGCTGCTGGAAGGTGCGTAGTGGAGGATCAATACAGCGAATACCACGTTCGAGGTGGTCCCACAGATGCTCAATTATGTTTAAGTCTGGGGGAATTAGGGGGCCAGGGAAGTACTTTGAAGTCTTCATCGATCGTGCTCTTCCAACCACTCTCGGGCATTTCTAGCTGTGTGACACTTCGCATTTTCGTGCTGGAAGATTCCATCCGCCACAGGGAAAGCAATCAGCATGTGCGGGTGTACATGGTCTGCAAGAATGGATTCATAACGAATTCGGTCCATAGTTCCTTCCACAGGTATGCGTAGACCCAGAGAATGCCACGAAAACATTTCCCTGACCATAATGCTACCTCCACCAGCTTGTGTTCTTCCAGCAATGTTTGAAGAGTGTTCTCCGATGTTTCTCGCCTTATACACCAACGCCCATCCGTTCGATAAAGCAGAAAACGTGACTCATCGGAGAAGGCAATCCTTTGACAATCAGCGGAGGTCCAGTTCGGTTACTGCCTTGTAAATGTAAGCCTTTTCTGCCCGTGCACTTTCTTTAGCATAGGTGCAGTGACCATCCGTCTAAATCGGAGCGCCATATGCAGCAGGCTTCGCTGAACTGTCATTTATACACAATTCCAGTAGCCCCCTGGTTCATTCGGCCAGTGAGTTGCTCCACCGTAGCGTGTCGATCGGCCCTCACGCACTTTCAAACTCTACGCTCACCTCGCACATGAATGGCGCGTGATGCGTCGCAGTTTTCATGTCGCTTATTCGCAATGGTTCCATTTCTCCAATCACGATACAATTTAACCACAGCAGCACGCGAACAGTTCCCAAACTGCGCTGTTTCATAAACACTGTCGCCGTTGGCCAAAAAGCCGATAATCAACCATTTTTGTAAATCTGATAAATCGCTGCTTTTATTCATGACAGCAACAAGCGACATGTTTTCAGAATGTCTACAGTACACCTTATGTACCATCCAAGCCAGCTCACGACACGTGCCTTCTTTCATTTTCCACGCGCTGTTGATGTCAAGAGTAGGAGGTGGTTACAATAATGTGACTCGATTGTGTATAGCCCAATAAGAGAATTGTTGAATTCTGCGTAAATTCAGATTGCTGGAGTAGTCTGACAAATATCTTTCCAGAAGAAAGTTGGTGTTTGCTAAGACTTCAGACAGGTGTTTACACAAAAAAGGGAGAGATGATATTCAGTGTCCAACAGCTTTCGTTTTGAATCATATGTTAATTTTGGACTTAGAACACACATTCAAATTTTTTAGGTTGTTTCTTCGGATCATCGCGAGAACTTCCGTAACTGCAGATACGAAAAGTTTATGGATGAAACAATGAGGGTAGGAAACTGTTTACAAACAGCAGACTGCCTCTGATAAAATAATTCAGATGCAGCACAAATCAGTGACCTTGATATCTTGGATTAGAAAACGGGCTGTGTCTTGAACAGCAGATGGCAGTATTCTTGTTGTATTTCAGAGAATCTAAAATGTCCTAAAAATTATTCAATGTTTTATCCAAATGTAGTACTCATATATCGGATTCTACCAACTCAGATGGGGGTCAGTTTTTAAATGTTAAAAGACTGGCGTGGTGTTGTGACTCCTTCAACTGAGACCTACGTATTTGAAGCACAGTTGAGATAACATTTGATAGGCTGCAAAAGAAATTTCTCCGTATTATAAACGAAAAATATTTTTCAACTTTCCTTTATGTGTGGAAAAGTAAAAACAGCCGAATCTTCTTTCTGAAATAAATGATGATACCTAAAAAAGAAAGAATAATGGTAGTGGTCCATTAGACCACCGCCATTTTTATTTTTTACGCTTTCTAACCGTAGGTTGAAGAAACGTATATGCTCCAGCTTTGTCCGTCCGTCCGTACGATAACTCGCGTAAAAATGGTTCGATTTCGATGAAATTTTATTATGTGTTAGGGGACTACTGGGGACGAACCCTATTGAAAATGGGACAAATGGTGTCAAAGGTCAGGACATAGCAGCGGGATACATTCCGTTGCCCTTATGCATCATAACTTTTGTAAATATGGTTTGATTTCAATGAAATTTTAGTATGTGGTAGGGGACCACTTGGGGATAATCCCTATTGGAAATGGGGTCAAAGGTCAGGATATATGATCGGGATTCATTCCATCGCCCTTATGCGATATAACTTACGTAAAAATGCTTCGATTGAGACAAAACGTTATCATGTTGTACCGGAAGTATACTTTACCGGTTCTGTTGAATATCATCGAAATGGGGTCAAAGGTCAGGTCATAGGAGCGAGATTTATTCTACAGCCATTATCCTCATAACTTGAGTAATAATTTGAGTAATAATTTCTGGTATGTTGGACAGCGTATCATAATCAATGCATTGCATGATTTTACTAACTTGTTGTGGTATGTATGACTCAATTTTTAGTGGTCTGAAACTGAGTTAAAATCGCGTTTAGCAGTCCGATCCAGCTGACCACCAAAGAGTTATGATGCTGACCTTAGCATACTTAAACAAAACTATAGAACATTATATACCTAGACTTTTTCCATGAACAGCATATTGTCGTTGCTTAGATATTCTAATTAACAGCACGAAGGATGTTCATTTCTCTTCCCGCATTTTTTTCCTTTGGAAATCGAATGAACGGCGATTCTATGAAGCAAAACATGTTCTTTTCTGCATTACTTTAGCGAAACAGTTGCGGAAAAGTAACCACGAAACCTTTTTTTTGTACCAACACACACACACACACACACACACACACACATGCTTTTCCTTCCTGACAAAAGTGACGTTAATTTCTTCCTTCGTTTAGCCTTTCCAGTCTACTTACGTGTCTGCAGATGAAAGTTGACAACTTATTTTGAGGACTATGATTGCTGGGAAATGACTTCTGTTTGAGTGCTGCGACTTACACTTCAATGAGCCAAAATTCCCGCGGGCGCACATTTTTGGCACGTTAAGATAAGTTGGTGTGGCTCTAATAAAGTTATTAAGGAGAGCAGAAAGCATCACACACGCAACACACCTAGCAAATCCGGTTAGCATTTTTAGAACAGTAACACACTACAGTGTTATCACGGTAAATATAAAATAAAATCTATGTATATAATAAAACAAAAAATCGAAACATGAACATACGTTTTATTGAAGCAAAATCTTGATCCACAACACACTTCTCATTTCTTTAATAAACCTACCGTTGGCAGCGATGACGGCCTCGATCCTTGAGCGGAATCGGTCGGAGGCCTACTTCATGTGGATGATGACATTGGTTTTGGCATGCATGACGGATTCAAGGGTGTTATGGGTCTTTCTTTTCTCGATGCCCCACATACGCACGGCCGAGTCACGTTATTGTTACCAACAGTTAACATCCAGAGTAACCGCCGTGTGCAGCTCAGACAGTATAGCTAGACGAGCTTGGAGTGACTCAATAAATAGCTGGAAGGTGTTCACAGTTATGGGGAGCCATGCGGACTACAGGGCATCTGACAGCTGCTGGAAGGTGCGTGGTGGATGATCCATAGAGCGGACAACACGATAGAGGTGGTCCCACAGATGCTCAATTGAGTTTACCTCTGAGAAATTAGGGGGCCAGGGAAGTACTTTGAAGTCTTCATCGTGTTCTTCCAACCACTCTCGGACAATTCTAGCTGTGTGACACGTCGCATTGTTGTTCTGTAAGATCCCATCCGGCCCAGGAAAGATAAACACAATGTATGGGTGTACGTGGTCTGCAACAATGGATTCATAACGAATTCAGTCCATAGTGCCTTCCAGAGGATCCATAGAGCGGACAACACGATAGAGGTGGTCCCACAGATGCTCAATTGGGTTTACGTCTGAGAAATTAGGGGGCCAGGGAAGTACTTTGAAGTCTTCATCGTGTTCTTCCAACCACTCTCGGACAATTCTAGCTGTGTGACACGTCGCATTGTTGTTCTGTAAGATCCCATCCGGCCCAGGGAAGATAGACACCATGTATGGGTGTACGTGGTCTGCAACAATGGATTCATAACGAATTCAGTCCATAGTGCCTTCCAGAGGTATGAGTGGACCCAGAGAATGCCGCGGAAACATTCCCCAGACCATAACGCCGCCCCCACCAGCTTGTGTTCTTCAAGCAATGATTGAAGATTGTTTGTTCTCCGATGCTCCTCGCCTTATACGCCAACGTTCATTAGTTCGATGAAGCAGAAAACGTGATTCATCGGAGAAGGCAATAATTTGTCAATCAGCGGAGGTACAATTCCAATATTGCCGTGCAAATGTAAACCTGTTTTGCCAATGAACTTTTAAGTGCAGTGACCATCCGTCTGTATCGGAGCTGCATAAGTAGCAGGGTTCGCTTAACTGTCGTTTTAGACACACTTCCGGCAGCCCCCTGGTTCATTCGGCCAGTGAGTTGCTCCACTGTAGCGTGTCGATCGGCCCTCACGCACCTTCGAAGCTGAATTTCACCTCTTAAATCAATGGCACGTTGTGCTCCGCAGTTTTCGCGTCGCTTTTTTGCAATGGTGCCATTTCTCCAATCACTATACACGTTAACCACACCAGCACAAGAACAGTTCACAAACTGCGCTGTTTCAGAAACACTGCCACTCTTAGCCCCAAAGCCGATAATCAACCATTTTTGCAAATCGGATAAATCGTTCCATTTATCCATGACAGAAACGAACGATATGTTCTTAGATTGCCTACAGCACACATTATATACCTTCAAAACCAGCTCACGACATGTGCCTTCGTTCATTAGCTATACGCGCTGTTGACGTCAAAAGAAGGAGGTAGTCACTATAATGTGACTTGAGTGTATATATATATATATATATATAATTTTCACGAAAATCTTCACTAAAGTTCTTTCACACCGATTGAAGGCAACACTGGACATGGCTCAACCGAGAGAACAAGCTGGATTCAGGAGTGGCTACAGCACTATAGATCACATCCACGTACTGAGAGAACTAATTGAAAGAGCGAGGGAATACGAACTTCCATTGTGCATGGCTTTTATCGATTGTGAAAAGGTATTTGATTAAGTGAAACCATCAGCAGTTAAAATGGCTTTGAAATCTTGCGGTGTTTAAGATGCATACATTAATATTATTCATAACATATATGAAAATGCAAATGCAAAGATTCGGCTGTTTAAGAATACAACACACATAAAAATTGGAAAGGGAGTGAGAAAAGGTGACACAAAATCTCCCAAGCTCTTTAATGCCACATTGGAAAATGTCTTTCAATCACTGACCTGGGAAAACAAAAGGATAAATATTAATGGAGATTATCTAACCCATCTTCGTTTTGCTGATGACGTAGTCATTTTTGCAACTACCCCATTAGAGAACTTGCTGACAAGAGTAAAGAAGTGGAATTAAAAATGAACTTTCAGAAGACAGAAGTGATGTATAATGCTTTTACAAGAAATGAAGATTTATCGATTGATGGAGAAAAGCTGGAGATGACAGATGCGTACGTTTTTCTTGGACAGCAGATATCAAGTGAGGGTCACATTGATGAAGAAAGTAATCGGCGCACAGAACTTGCCTGGAGAGCTTTTGGAAGAAACAGCATAATTTTCAAGAGCAATATGCCATTATGTCTTAAAAGAAAAGTGTTTGATCGATGCATCCTTCCAGTGCTTACGTATGGTGCAGAGACGTGGACCTTAACTAAAAGAGACATACAAATGCTGCAGACAACTCAAAGAGCATGGAGAGGTGCATGCTTGGTGTAACCAAGAGAGATAAGAAGAGGAACTCGTGGATCAGAAAAATAACAAGAGTGGAAGGCATCATGAACAGAGTAAAATCCCTGAAATGGCAATGGGCTAGATATACTGCCAGAAGGACAGACCATCGATGGACAGTCGAAATTTTAGGTTGGATTCCAAGGGACAGGAAAAGACCCAGAAGAAGACCACATGGAAGATGGGTGGATGAAATTCGAAAGTATGCGGGAGTAACATGGAGGATACTGGCACAAGACAGACCGTTGTGCAAGAGGCTTGGAGAGACCTTCATCCAGCAGTGGATTGATAATGGTTGACAATGATGATGATGATATATATATCATCATCATCATCATTGTCAACCATTATCAATCCACTGCTGGACGAAGGTCTCCCAAGTTTCCTCCACAACTGTCTGTCTTGTGCCAGTCTCCTCCATGTCACTCCTGCATATTTACGAATTTCATCCACCCATCTCCCATGTGGTCTTTTTCTGGGTCTTTTCCTGTCCCTTGGAATCCAATCTAAAATTTCGGCTGTCCATCTATGGTCTGTCCTTCTGGCAGTATGTCCAGCCCATTGCCATTTCAGGGATTTAACTCTGATCATGATGTCTTCCACTCTCGTCATTTTTCGGATCCACGAGTTCCTCTTCTTATCTCTCCTGGTTATACCAAGCATGCACCTCTCCATGCTTCTTTGAGTTGTCTGCAGCCTTTGTATGTCTCTTTTAGTTAAGGTCCACGTCTCTGCACCATACGTAAGCACTGGAAGGATGCATTGATCAAACACTTTTCTTTTAAGACATAATGGCATATTGCTCTTGAAAATTATGCTGTTTCTTCCAAAAGCTCTCCAGGCAAGTTTTGTACGCCGATTAATTTCTTCATCAATGTGACCCTCACTTGATATCTGCTGTCCAAGATAAACATACGTATCTGTTATCTCCAGTTTTTCTCCATCAATCGATAAATCTTCATTTCTTGTAAAAGCATTGAACATCACTTTTGTCTTCTGAAAGTTCATTTTTAATCCCACTTCTTTACTCTTGTCAGCAAGTTCCTGGATCATACTCTGCAGCTCTGATGGGGTAGTTGCAAAAATGACTACGTCATCAGCAAAACGAAGGTGGGTTAGATAATCTCCATTAATGTTTATCCCTTTGTTTTCCCAGTTCAGTGATTGAAAGACATTTTCCAATGTGGCATTAAAGAGCTTCGAGATATGGTGTCACCTTGTCTCACTCCCTTTCCAATTTTTATGTGTGTTGTATTTTCAAACAGCCGAATCTTTGCACTTGCATTTTCATAGATGTTATTAATAATATTAATGTATGCATCTTCAATACCGCAGGATTTCAGAGCCGTGGTAACTGCTGATGGTTTCACCGAATCGAAGGCTTTTTCATAATCGATAAAGCCATGCACAATGGAAGTTCATATTCCCTCGCTCTTTCAATGAGTTCTCTCAGTACGTGGATATGATCTATTGTGCTGTAGCCACTCCTGAATCCAGCTTGTTCTCTCGGTTGAGCCATGTCCAGTGTTACCTTCAAGCGGTGTGAAAGAACTTTAGTGAAGATTTTATAAACCACTGATAGGACGCTGATAGGTCTGTAGTTCCTGAGATCCTCAATGTCACCTTTTTTATGTAGCAGGATCATTGTAGCATTGTTCCAATCCTCAGGAATCTTCCCTTCATTAAGGCATCGAGTGAAAATTTGGGCGAGTACTGTTTCAATTTCTCCACTTGCTTCTTGTATGATGTCTATAGTAATTCCATCTTCTCCTGGGGCTTTCCCCCGCTTCATGTTCTTGATTGCATGAGCAACTTCTGCTGGGAGGACTGGAAGAACTCTGGTACCTTTCATGATGTCTGGAGTACATGTATCATCCCTTTCATATAATTTGGAGTAGAAATCTTTCACTCTTGTCAAAATTTCGCCTCTATTTCTTGTTATAGAACCATCTTCTTTTCTCAGAGCCATAATCTGTTTTCTTCCCTTACTGAGATGTCCCTTTGCTATCTTAAGGCTTTGGTTGTTTTCAATTGCTTTCCTCACTAGCTCACAGTTGAATTTCCTTATATTTCGGAAGATATTTCGGAAGATATATATATATATATATATATATATATATAAAGCTGATGTACAATGCTTTTGCAAGAAATGATTTATCAATTGATGGGAAAAAACTGGAGATAAGTCACACCATTTACCTTAAACAGCAGATATCAAGCAAAAGTCACATCGATGAAGAAACTAATCGGCACATAAAACTTTATTGGAGAGCTTTTGGAAGAAACAGTACAATTTTTAAGAGCAATATGCCGTTATGTGTTAAAAGAAAAGTGTTTAATCAATGTATCCTTTCAGTGCTTACGTATGGAGCAGAAGCGTGGACCTTAACTAAAAAAGGTATACAAAGATTGCAGACTACTGAAAAAAGCCCGGAGAGATGCATGCTTGCTGTAACCAGGAGAGTTAAGAAGAGAAACTCATGAATAAGGAAAATGACAAGAGTAGAAGATATCATGATCAGAGTAAAATTCCTGAAATGGCAATGGACTGGACATATTGCCAGAAGAACGGACCACCGATGGACAACCGAAATTTTAGACTGGATTCCAAGAGACAGAAAAAGACCCAGAAGAAGACCACATGGGAGATGGGTGGGTTAAATTCGATAGCATGCGGGTGTGACATGGAGGAGACTGGCTCCAGACAGGTCGTTGGGGAAGAAACTTGGGGAGACCTTCATCCCGCAGTGGATTGATAATTGTTAACAATGATAATGATGACATATTTGAAGTAAAGTTTAATTTATACATTAGGCACAAGAGATTAACAACAATAACCAAGAACCGTAGTAATAAGAAATCTGTAATAAAGTTATGTTACTGTGAAACTAGCATGAATTTCGTTTTCTTCTTCACGATTTCATGGATAGAAGTTTCGTTCTCACCGTAGATCTTAGCAACATCAGAGTACGATTTCTTTTTTTTTTTTTTTTTCCTTTTTTAAGTCGAGAACCTTCAACGTTTTTACTTAGAGGAAGCACTTTGCGGCTTCTTATTGTCTCTTTCGAATTTCGAGCATCAATAGTCTTGTATCTTGGCGCCGTTATTAAGCGAAATAAGGGTTACTTGAACACAAGCACGGCGATACCGCGACAGTCGATCTGATAACCGAGACAGCTGCTAAGTTACTAACGATCGGGTAGTGCAAACCTAAAACGGCGGGTAGTGCCTGGACATTCTTGACAAAGTGATGATTCACGTTCCGGGTGGGACCGCGCGAGATTTCACCGCGCTACTCGGGCGCGCAATGTAAGACTTATGAATTTCTTATTTCTGGTTTTCCGTTTAATATTTTCGCACAACGGTTGACAGCGTGTAACTGAAACCGCGGAAAGCGTGACAGCGGATGGGGGGTTGACTACAGTATTTTACTTTTTTCTCTTTGACTTGCCATATCACCAAGTGTCTTATACGGTCCCCGAAGCATCGTCAAGATCAAGTCTTCAGTTCTCTTCTTTAGAGAAGGGGTTCTTAACATTTTTTGGCCACGACCCGAAATCAACAAGACGATAAACTTTGGGACCCATGGGCCTATTTTGAAATTAAAAATGCTAATGCAGTAATATAAATAAGTGTAGTAATTTTTCATTATTACACAAAGTGAAACACATTTTTTGGTTTTTGAAATTACAGTCAAACCAGTTGCGGGCGGGGGGGGGGGGGGGGGGGGGGAGAGGTTAGGGTTATTGAGCCAAGCGAGGTCGAAGGCCGAGCGGAGCTCTCTTTACTAGACTCGAGACAATTAGTTGTTCGGGCATAAAAGAGATGACACATGCGATCACCAAGAGATGACACATGCGATCACCGTGATTTTTTCTATGCGATTAGGCATCGTCCATGCTCAGGGTTTTGAAGCCTTCCGTTTTGCGAAATTCCGTGTCATTGAGGAATAATCGTCCAAAAACTTGCATTTTTAGGGGGTTTTCCGGGGTTTTGAGAAGGGGTTGTTTGTTACCTATCTCCTCCAAAGATCTTCAGCCGATCGCGGGGACACTTGCCACAGAGAAAGGGAAGGACATGGTGAGTGACATGGGATTGGCATCATGGTGATTGGTCGTGTCGTATAAAAATAATGACCATTAAAATTGGCCAATTTTAATAATAATTGAAAAAATCCGCTCTCTATAGCTCTATAGCTACGACATGACATATCCGAACACCGTGAATTTTGGCATGCGATCGGACATTGTCCACGGTCAAGTTTGGACGCCTTCCGATTCTCGAAATTCCGTGTCATTGAGGAATTTCAATTAAAACTAAATGGTCTTTTACTTGAACAGTTTCATAGAAATCGGCTCACTAACATAAATTTAAAAAATATCGTTTGAATTGAAAAATGAAGAAATAAAGATTCCTTCTGTTAACTCAACACTTGCTTAAACTATAATAATAAAAGGAAGTTTGTGCATGTGTGTCTGTTTTTCGCGATACAAAATAAGAAATGTGCCTTTCCGCTTTATTTACTTGCAACCTGATCACAACCAACGTGAAAGCGTGAAGGAAAGTAGTTCATGATAAATTTTCGGCATTTCTTTTTAGAAGGTTTCGTACTTTTGTTCTGCAAGTCATAAATTTTACGCATTCGTTTTTTAGAATTTGTTATAATAGACGCTTTTATGAGCTTAGATTTTGCAATAGCTTCGCTCAAAATTTGCCAACTGTATCCGAGTTATCAGTAACCGTTGGCGGCTTGTCCTAGTCTATATAGTGGGAAGGTATGAATAATAACATATTTTGAGACAAATAATAATAATAATTGGAAATTAAAACCTTTTATAAAACATATTTCAAAAATAATTACTCACAATAGTTCAATTAAATCGTTGACCTTGTATAACTGCTGAAAGCCTCCATGGTCTATACTTTCTCCCTCTCCCTCCCTCTCTCTCTCTCTCTCTCTCTCTCTCTCTCGTTTCCCTTCCGTGTCGCATTTGTTGATCGTTTGTAGGGACATTTACACGTTGTAAACAAGAAGAAGGTTCAAAATTTGAAACTTAAATAAAAATTAACACTTTAATATATTTTTTTCTCTGAGAAGCTACGGCGACGCAAGTTCGGGTCGCGATCCATAGGTTAAGAATCAGATCAGATCATATGTAGAAGATTTTAGGAAGGGAGTGTCTGACCCCAGGTCTTAAACAACCCTTAGAAATAGGAAGCTAGAAGTATTGGGCTAGAGTGCCCGATAGGAAAGTGGCACGGAAGCCAGGTAGAAAAGGGGAGGAAGACGACCTTATTTATTACCAGGGGAGGGGCAGTACCCGCGGTCAGACGGCTTAACGTGCCCATCCGACCCACGACGAATATTTAGTAGTGCGAGCGTTCGCACCTGCCAGGGATCGAACTTGAGGTTTCTCCGTGGCAGTCACGAACGCCGACCACTAAGCCATCCGCGTCCCAGGTTTAGAATCCCTGCTTTAAAGCAATGTTATGATTATATAGTTGCGCGTACAGATATTTCTTTCTTAGTAGTTTAACCGCCACCGCGAGCAAGTCTGAGAGCTGTAAGCAGTACCACGTCCTTAATTTAAGATCTCTGGCTCCAGGGAACGGAGACAATCAGTACCGTATGATAGATCTACTTACATCTCATCGGGGACTCGAACGCAGACACAGCTGGAACGAATAGTACTGAGTGTTATACTTTCGCATCTTACTACCTAGCCACTGCAGTGGCAACATACAATTATTCGGTCCCTGACAATTCGTCCATTGACGATTGGTCCAATGCCGATTCGTCCAAAGGGACGTTGGACCAATGCGTTTGGTCTAATGGACTATTCGTTCAACGGTATAATTAGTCCAATGCTAATTCGTCCAGTGGCACAATTGGTCCAATGCCAATTCGTCCAATGGCCCGATTGGTCCGATGCCGATTCGTTCAACGGTATAATTAGTCCAATGCTAATTCGTCCAGTGGCACAATTGGTCCAATGCCAATTCGTCCAATGGCCCGATTGGTCCAATGCCGATTCGTCCAATGGTATCATCCTACCAACGGTCATTTTGTTTTTATTTTTAAGAAAGGAAAATATAATTTATCCTCCTTTATATCCTTTCCAAAAATGATTTGGCATTTGCAAACATTTTAGAAAACATGGAAAAGGCACTAACCGGATAATTTCTCAGCTCTTTGCTGGGAACCTTGGCAGCGAGCCTTTTTAGAAGATTTTAGGTTACAACCTAGATATTTGGTATTTGTAAACATGTTATAAAACCTAATAAAAGGCACTCAACAGATTCATTCTCAGCTCTTTACAAGGTGCCTAGAGCCTATGAATTAATATTCAATGCCTAACTGAAAGCACAATATTATTTACTTGATATCTAAATGTTATGAATATGACATCGGTAAAATAAAAACTGTTAAAAAGTGCCTAAATAAAGGCCTATGAAATTTAGTGCCTAAGTAAAAGCGCAATATTATTTTATGTAGGCATAGGGCCTATGAATTAATATTTAGTGCCTATGTAAAAGCGCAATATTATTAACTTGACTTGATATGTAAACATTATGAATATGACATCGGTAGAATGAAAACTGTTAAAAAAGGCCTAGGTCCGAACCCCGTCCAGTTGTCCAGTGACCGCTTGCTCGAACCCAACTGCATGTTTTAAACAGAAACGGGAAACCAGTCTTTGCTATTATTTAATGCAAAAGAGAAACACCGAAGCTGATTGAACGGATCAGTAACTTCATACGGCGGCGAGGACGAGAAAAAAAGCGATTCCGAAAATTTTTATCTATAACCCACAATATTACCCATCTATAACCCACAATATTACCCATCTATAACCCACAATATTACCCATGAGGGATGTAAGGTCAGGTGATGCGTAACATCACAGCCTCTCCTTGACAAATGTCAACCCCGCCTTCTCGTGGTGCATCCTGTTCCCACTAAAGGGGCTCTGACGACCGCCAATAGCGGTATAACTATACCATCAGGATCAGAGGAAATGCTATCCCACACTCACCAACCCGCTTGGCCAGCGTGGTGAGTTATGGCCAAACACCTCCAAAATGACTCTACAACTTAAATCTTGGCCCTCAGTCTCCGGCAGCTGGAATGTACCTGGCCAAGGCAGCGGCCAGTGCGACATGAAGGCAGAGGGTGCTAAGAATCCCCGGAGGACCGGACTAGGCTGCCATTTGATGCTGACCTTGGCTACCTATAACGGACGCTCCCTATCTTCTGATTCAAGGCTTCTTGAATTGGAAGAGGAACTACAAAGGATCAAGTGGGACATCGTCGGGCTAAGTGAGGTAAGGAGAAAAGGAGAAGATCTCATTGAACTGAAAAGTGGACATCTCTTCTATTATCGTGGGACAGCTACTGGCAGAACTAGTGGTGTTGGATTTATAATAAACAAGAAACTGAAGGATAAAGTGGTAGAAGTTGAAAGCTCCTCTGACAGAGCTGCACGACTCGTTATCCAACTATCGAGAAGATACCAGGCTCAGATTATTCAAACTTATGCACCCACCACAAGTCATCCTGAAGAAGAAATTGAAGAATTTTATGAGGAAATTCGTCATCTAAATAATAAAGGTAAGCAGCACTTGAAGATAATTATGGGAGATTTCAATGCAAAAATAGGGCAACGGCAACAGAATGAAACTTCAGTAGGTAAATTCGGTCACGGCAACAGAAACCAGCGTGGAAATACTCTCGTTGAGTTTGCAGAGGCAGAAGGATTTTTCATCTTGAACTCCTTTTTCAAGAAAAAGCCACACAGGAAATGGACATGGAGACATCCAATTGGGACGACAAGTGAAATTGATTTTATTATGTGTAACAAAAAATTCGTCATCGAAGACTGCAGTGTGCTGAACAAGTTCAACACAGGTAGTGACCATAGATTGGTGAGATGTAAGATGCACCTCAACACTAAACTGGAACGTGGCAAGCTCATAAGACAAACAAAATGTATTGACATAACCAACCTTAAAAAACACCATAATACTTTCAAGTTGGAACTGAAGAACAGATTCTCTGCTTTAGAAGGCCTAACATCGGAAGAAGTGGATATTTCGGAAGTTAACAGAAAAGTAACCAAAGCTCTAATGGAAACAGCAACAAAATTAGCTGGGTCTAAGAACAAGTTGCATGTGAACAAATTATCAGGAAAAACTAAAATGTTGATGCAAAAAAGAAGAGAGATGAGGACAACTAAAGTAGATGTGACTTCCAAAGTGGAATATATAGAGCTATGCAAGACAACACGAAAAAGTATCACTGAAGACGTAAGGAAATTCAACTGTGAGCTAGTGAGGAAAGCAATTGAAAACAACCAAAGCCTTAAGATAGCAAAGGGACATCTCAGTAAGGGAAGAAAACAGATTATGGCTCTGAGAAAAGAAGATGGTTCTATAACAAGAAATAGAGGTGAAATTTTGACAAGAGTGAAAGATTTCTACTCCAAATTATATGAAAGGGATGATACATGTACTCCAGACATCATGAAAGGTACCAGAGTTCTTCCAGTCCTCCCAGCAGAAGTTGCTCATGCAATCAAGAACATGAAACGAGGGAAAGCTCCAGGAGAAGATGGAATTACTATAGACATCATACAAGAAGCAAGTGGAGAAATTGAAACAGTACTCGCCCAAATTTTCACTCAATGCCTTAATGAAGGGAAGATTCCTGAGGATTGGAACAATGCTACAATGATCCTGCTACATAAAAAAGGTGACATTGAGGATCTCAGGAACTACAGACCTATCAGCCTCCTATCAGTGGTTTATAAAATCTTCACTAAAGTTCTTTCACACCGCTTGAAGGTAACACTGGACATGGCTCAACCGAGAGAACAAGCTGGATTCAGGAGTGGCTACAGCACAATAGATCATATCCACGTACTGAGAGAACTGATTGAAAGAGCGAGGGAATATGAACTTCCATTGTGCATGGCTTTTATCGATTATGAAAAAGCCTTTGATTCGGTGAAACCATCAGCAGTTACCACGGCTCTGAAATCCTGCGGTATTGAAGATGCATACATTAATATTATTAATAACATCTATGAAAATGCAAGTGCAAAGATTCGGCTGTTTGAAAATACAACACACATAAAAATTGGAAAGGGAGTGAGACAAGGTGACACCATATCTCCGAAGCTCTTTAATGCCACATTGGAAAATGTCTTTCAATCACTGAACTGGGAAAACAAAGGGATAAAGATTAATGGAGATTATCTAACCCATCTTCGTTTTGCTGATGACATAGTCATTTTTGCAACTACCCCATCAGAGCTGCAGAGTATGATCCAGGAACTTGCTGACAAGAGTAAAGAAGTGGGATTAAAAATGAACTTTCAGAAGACAAAAGTGATGCTCAATGCTTTTACAAGAAATGAAGATTTATCGATTCATGGAGAAAAACTGGAGATAACAGATACGTATGTTTATCTTGGACAGCAGATATCAAGTGAGGGTCACATTGATGAAGAAATTAATCGGCGTACAAAACTTGCCTGGAGAGCTTTTGGAAGAAACAGCATAATTTTCAAGAGCAATATGCCATTATGTCTTAAAAGAAAAGTGTTTGATCAATGCATCCTTCCAGTGCTTACGTATGGTGCAGAGACGTGGACCTTAACTAAAAGAGACATACAAAAGCTGCAGACAACTCAAAGAAGCATGGAGAGGTGCATGCTTGGTATAACCAGGAGAGATAAGAAGAGGAACTCGTGGATCCGAAAAATGACGAGAGTGGAAGACATCATGATCAGAGTTAAATCCCTGAAATGGCAATGGGCTGGACATACTGCCAGAAGGACAGACCATAGATGGACAGCCGAAATTTTAGATTGGATTCCAAGGGACAGGAAAAGACCCAGAAAAAGACCACATGGGAGATGGGTGGATGAAATTCGTAAATATGCGGGAGTGACATGGAGGAGACTGGCACAAGACAGACCGTTGTGGAGGAAACTTGGGGAGACCTTCGTCCAGCAGTGGATTGATAATGGTTGACAATGATGATGATGATGATTACCCATGAAATGTGACATTATTTTACATTCTTTGGACTACCGGTACTTTCATACCACATCGAAGACACAATCAGGGCGGATAAGCTTTGTTTCACACGAGCAGCAATTCAAACAGATCGGACGGAATTTGACTAGTCGCACTATTGGACCAATCGGTAATTAGTCCGGCGCCATAGGTTTAAAAATTAGGTGCCAAGTGCTCTTTCTTGAAGAAAGCAAGAGACCTGTTTTTTTCCTGTTTCTTTATGTGTAAGGATGCCGAAATGCCTAGGGCCGCCCCGGTGGCGCAGTGGTCTAAGCGATGGCCTCTGATCATTCGTCCGAAAGGGGTACGGGTTCGAATCCCGGTGAGGCATGGATGTTGTGTTTGTCTTAAAGCACTGGCTCTCCCCTTTCCCTGGAACCAGTGACCCTAAATTAGGGACGGGCGACTGCTAATAGCCCATTGAGTTGCTCACGGTGGTCGTTAAACCTCCAATAGATAGAAAATGCCTTGGCGCCACTTTCAAAATGGCGTCGTTTCAAAATGGTGGCCATTTGTATCCCGTAAGATGTACTTACTCTTAATTCGGTTAATGATCATCCGATTTCAAATTTTTTAAAAATGGAAGCTTGTTTTATGTCCTTTACTTTGCGCTATTACCAATTTTCATGTATGCCAAACTGTTTTCCCGTAAAATCTAAAAAAACAAACATTTTAGTGAATTTCTGATCCCATTATATCGCGGTTCGTTTTGATCCAGTTTCTAGGAAATTTGTGTTTGCCATATAAGTTAAAAGCCTACATTGTATGAGGAAAATAAAGATTACATATTCGATACAAAAACTATACATACAGTACGAACAATATTTAAACAAAACTATATACATGCTTCATTTGAGAAAAAAGGGTAGTGGTAAAACGAAGGGGACAACTTCGTTTATTTCGCTGTCCTCACTGTCATCATCAGTGCCAAAAACATGTTCACAAGTTTCTACAGTATTTTCACACAAGTCTTCAGAACCAAAACAACTGCACATTTCTGTACACGGAAATGAATTAGTGGTGCACTTACAACGCTTACTACTACATTTTGTTTTGGTGCAGTTGCGCTTAATGAGCACCACCATCTAAGTTCTCCAATAGTAGTAATTTGTGTTTGGCATTTATACCTTGCAAATAAATGTTTCGATGGAAAACTTCTTGTACAGCCTGGGATGCTGGAGGAGTACAGCAAGCAACAAGTACCAGACGGTTGTTTTCATGCTTCCACCCAAAATAAGTTGAATCTGGTAGGTTGGGATTTCTTTTGTCACATTTGTACCATTCCATGGCTTGAAGATGTGCTCCTTGTATAGCTAATCTTATCGCCGGCTGTGTGGGAGGAATATTTTCTCCTACTACCTGCTTTTGCGTAAAAAGCCACCATCTAAGTTCTCCAATAGTAGTAATCTTGTGGTTTGGCATGTATACCTTGCAAATAAATGTTTCGACGGAATGGGGCAAACGGGGTTAAAGGTTACGACATAAGAGCGGGATCCATTCCATTGCTCTTATGCCTCATAACTTGCGTAAATATAGTTCGATTTCTATGGAATTTTAGTATGTGGTAGGGGACCGCCTAGGGACGAACACCATTGAAAATCGGCGAAGTGGGGTCAAAGATCAGGACATAGGAGCGGGATGCATTCCATTGCCCTTATGCGTCAATACGTGCGTAAAAATTGTTCGATTTCGATGAAAATTTAGTATGGGGTAGGGCACACCTGAAGAGGAACCCTATTGAAAATGGGACAAATGGGGTCAAAGGTCAGGACATAGGATCGGGATCCATTCCATCACCTTATCCCATACTATTAAGGTGGATGTCAAGTAATTTTGCTTCCTATATTTCCAATGGAAAAACTTTTGTACACATTTCCTTCACAATTAGTGTGTTCCCAAGGATGGAAATTTGAACATCGATTAAAATAACTTCATATTATAACCTGGAATACTTGACATTTTCTAAAACATAACCATAATTATATTAAAAAACAATAACGTTTCCTTTGGTGGTGTTGAAACCAGAAAAAAGATAGCGCGACATGTACTTTGATGACGTCAGTAGACAAATAAATGTTGGATTGCATAATTATTCTTATGTTTTAGAAAATATTCAGTATTCCAAGTTATGAAATGAAGCTATTTTAATTGTTGTTCAAATTTTCATCCTTGGGAACGCATTAATTGTTAAGAAAATGTGTACAGAAGTTTATCCATTGGAAGTACAGGAAGGCCGCCCCGGTGGCGCAGTGGTCTAAGGCGCTGGCCTCTGATCATTCGTCCGTAATGGGTCCGGGTTCGAATCCCGTCGGGCATGGATGTTGTGTTTGTCTTACGGCACTGGCTCTCTCCCTTCCCTGGAACCAGTCACCCTAAATTAGGGACGGGCGACTGCTTATAGCCCATTGAGTTGCTCACGGTGGTCGTTAAACCTCCAATAAAAAAAAAAAAAAAAAAAAAAAAAAAGAGAAGTATAGGAAGCAAAATGACTTGACGTCCACCTTAATGGAGCAATTCTTGTATCTATGAAAATTTTATTTTGAAAACGGCTCTAAGAATTTTGATAAAAGTCGTTAACCTACCGTTTTCTGGTACTGGAAATCGATTTAGCTTGATCTTGACTTTAGGAAAATTCGTTTAGTGGGTTAAATAACCACCCCGAATTACCACGTTTTCAGTGTCATGGCGTCGTTCCATTAATGTTACCCATGCTTAGAAATCTTCTGACGTCACAACTCACGATTGAGATTATGACGCGTGGTCACGCCATCTGTCTCATTACGTCACGTGTTGTGTGTGGATCCTATTAAAGTTGATGACGACACAATCTTGCGAGCAGATTGTCGCGATTCCCATCTACCTCATTACGTCACGCGCTGTGTGTTCGATTTCGATGAAATTTTATTACGTGGTAGGGGACCACCTGGGAAGGAACCCTATTGAAAGTGAACGAAATGGGGTCAAAGGTCAGGACATAGGAGCGGGATCCATTCCACTGCTCTTATGCGTCATAACTAACGTAAAAAAGGTTCCATTTCAATGAAATTTTATTATGTGGTAGGGGATCAGCTGGGAACAAACCCTATTGAAAATGGGTGAAATGGGGTCAAAGGTCAGGACATAGGAGCAGAATCACGTCCATCGCCATTATGCGTCATAACTTACGTAAAAATGCTTTGATTTGGATGAAATGTTATTATGTTGTAGGGGCCTGCCTAGGGACGAATCCTATTGAAAATGGGCGAAATGAGGTCAAAGGTTAGGACACAGGAGCGGGATCTATTCCATAGCTCTTATGCATCATAACTTACGTAAAAATGCTTCTATTGCGACAAAACTTTATCATTTTATTTCGGAGGTATACTGAACTGGTTCTGTTGAATATCATCGAAATGGGATCAAAGGTCAGGGCACAGGAGCGAGATTTATTCCACAGTCATTATCCTCATAACTTGAGTAATAACTTGAGTAATGATTTCTGGTATGTTGGAAAGCGTATTATAATTGCATGATTTTGCCAACTTGTTTATTAAATGATCCGGTTACGTCTGCCCCAGATATTGCATGTAAGACAATAGACCTTTTGCTTTGAGTATTCCCAACTTGCTGTATATGATTGTAAGGCGAACATTTCGCTTTCTCCTTCCACTTCCACTTCCAGGTAAAGATATTTGTTAACGCTAGGACTAACATATTTGTGTCTCAGGAGTGTATGTCCAACCGAGTTGCTCTTCTTTTCGTAGCTTCTATTACATGTTGTATTATTTTACTGTCAGCTTCTTCATGTGAGCTACTCAGTGATGTCATATCCTCATGTGATCCTTCAGCAACTTGTCGCCAAACAACAACTGTGTTGCGGTTTATTACTTTTGCATCTTCCAAGAACCTTTCAGCTAGAAAGTTGGACAACTCATCCTCGGTTTTTTCATGAGAAAGAAACTTCTGTCTGGTTATAGAGTGGATAACAGTTTCGGGTTCTATTTGGTAGTGTGTCAGTTGAGTGTGGCCTTGATGTCATTCCCTAGTGAACTTCTTAAGCAAATCTTCAATGTATGAGTCAAAATTCAAATGAAGGTAACTGTCCATTTCATGCTTCTTGTTGATCCGGTCGATAAAGTGGTTAGCAAGGTCTGGCTAAGACTTGATTGTTGGTGGCTTGTCAAGAGATTGTGCTTCTGCCATACTATCTATAATAGCAACACTATTAATTAGCCATTCAGTTTCCATGATTTCATTCACATCTGCAGGTATGTTTTTTTTATTGGAAGTTTAACGATCACCGTGAGCAACTCAGTGGCCTATGAGCAGTCGCCCGTCCGTAATTTAGGGCCACTGTTTCCAGTGAAGGGAGAGTGCCAGTGCCGTAAAAAACATCCATGCCTCACCGGGATTCAAACCCGGACCCATCTCGGACGAGTGATCAGAAGCCATCGCTTAGATCACTGCACCACCCAATCGGCAGGTATATTTTTGTCCTAAGGTTTCTCAAGTAGAGGCGTTAGGAGTTCCATAAGTTTGCTCTTGGCAGAGCAGTGTAACATTGTACAATCTGGTGCAAATACTGATTGTGGTATAATTGAAAGTTCACAATTGCTTATGATGTCTTGCATCAATCTAGGGGTGTCATCTGGCAACAATAAGCATTTGAAAAAAAGTATTTTATCGTGTTTTAGTTTTGCTATGGCGTCTTTGACTTTTAGACGAGTTTTCTTCAATGATTGTTTACAGGTCTGCAGATTAAGTTTCTTCACTTGGTCCTATAGATTGACTTCACCAGTCACAATGCGTTCCTTTGTAAACTTAGTAAACTGCCTTTGTCTGATTGCTGCCATGTTGCTCATATCTTCCTTTACCTTTCTTTGCATTAAGCACTTTGTATTCATGTTTACCAGCTCATTTGTACAGAGTACCATATGTGAATGGGTTACCAGCTGTACGAAGTGATGTAACAAGGGTGTTGGAAAGAGTGCGATGTGTCCGTATAAGTTCCACACAAAAAACAATCGATGGCGTTGCTGCGCTAATCGAACCTATTTGGAAATAAAAAAAAACTATCATCTCACTCCAAGGCAAGAAGTAGTGATGCGCTGACCTTTGACCTGAGAAGAGAAAAACTGTTCCCGTGAGAACCAAAAGATGGATATAAAATTAGATAGCGTGTAATTTTCAACCTACAGTGGTTTCAGATGTTTTAGTGTCCAGTGTGGTGTGCTGTGAATAAAGAATTATCTATTTAAAGGTGGTAAGTTCTCTTTATGCTTTCAATCATTCGTTCTGTGAGTTCAAGAATTCTCTTTCGTTTGTTAAATCTGTCATTTGAAATCAAAGCGTGAACCTACTTAGAATTTCTAACAAATATGATTATGAGACTGAGTATCTCATATGTGTGGCTATTAATAGACGGAAAGAACGGATGATTTTTTTTCGGATTACAGTGAATGTACTACCACGAGAAAGAAAAAAAAAAGAAAAGAAAAAGGTACGCAGTTAGCAAATGCAAGGTAACTAAATTCTTAAGCTACTCAAGTAGAGTAAACTGAGTAATGGCGTCGTTCATTGGCAATCATGTAAGCATTGCAAAGCTGGGTAATTATAATTATCAGACATGGAAATTCAAACTGCAAATGCTACTTATTAAAGATAACTTGTGGAAGATAGTTACAAAACCGATTCCCACTGAAAGAAGTGAGACGTGGATCAATCAAGATTCACAGGCACGAACCACAATAACACTCGGTATCAATGACGATGAAATTATTCATGTGTTAGATAAACAAAGAATTAACGAAACATGGAACGCTTTAAAGGCAGTATATGAAAGAGAAAGTTTAAGTAATAAACTGCACTTGCTTAGAAAACTGTATAGTTTGCGTTATCGTGACGATGGCACTACAATGCAAGAATACATAAATATAATGATGGAAATAGTTCAGAAATTGCGCACACAAGGCGAGAAAATGCCAGACACCCACTTAGGTGCAATTTTACTCAATAGTTTCCTAAATTCGTATAAGAATTTAATTGTTGCACTTGAAGCTAGAGATCAAGACCATCTAAATTTTGAATTTATAAAATGTAAAGTACTTGATAAGTACAATAGACCGAGAGAAAATTCACAAACAAGCACAAATAATTCAAATGCAAGTACAACGGTGTTAAAAACTAGTTTTGTAGGTAAAAACCGCAAAATAAAACCAAGTAAGTTTTGTACATACTGTAACAAAAGGACTCGTACCAAAAATGAATGTTGGCATTTTAAAAGGGAAAGAGATAAGAATAAAGGAAACACAGAGAAAATATTTCACAAAGGTCAATCCACATCTAACCAATCTCACAACTTAGTGAAGACAACAACAATAAAACCAGAAGAAAAAGAAAATTGAAATAAAAAGGGAAAATATAATTTTTTCTTTAGAAACAAAGTCATTACATAACGAAAACTCTGAAAATTGAACAATCGATAGTGGAGCCACAGTACATATGTCTAACAAAATAGCATTGTTTAAAGAACTTTCTAATGATAAATCATAATTGATCACTACAGCTGATGGCACTCAAATAAAGTAAGAAGGAATAGGAAATATTTTTTTAAGTTGTAAAGCTGAAAAAGATACAATTAGAAAATTAGAGATAAAGGATGTATTATATGTTCCTAAATTGGAAACGAATTTATTGTCAGTTAGAAAGATTACAGAAAAAGGATATGAAGTATCATTTAAAGATGGACAGTGCATAATAAAATGTGGAGAAATTATTGTAGCAATAGGTATAGTAGACAACTCAAACAATTTGTATAAATTACAGGCTATAAATGAAAAGGCTAATTTAGTTGCAAAATGTGAAGAGAAAAATTGCTCAAACTTATGGCATAGAAGATTAAGACATAGAGATATAAAGATAATAAAGCAAATGGAGAAAAAAATTAGGTAGAGGCATAGTTTTATCAATTTGTAAAAGGGAAGAGAACTGTGAGATATACATAAAGGGTAAGCTCACAAAAAAACCATTCTCAAAACAGAACACTTACAAAACAAAGGGAATACTAGAATTGGTACATACAGATACATGTGGTCCAATGAGTAAAGCCAGTCCAAGTGGATACAAATATTTCATTACTTTTATAGATGACTATTCAAGATACACATACACTTATTTGCTAAGAAATAAAAATGAAGCAGTGATAAAATTCAAGGAATATGTAGCCTCAGTTCAAATTAAATTTGATAAAAAACCCAAAAGTGTAAGAACAGATAATGGAGGAGAGTATTGCGGAGCAAAATTTGAAAGTTATTTAGCAGAACAGGAAATGGAGCTTAAAACCATTATCCCATATTCACCTCAAATGAATGGCATTGCGGAACGCAAAAATAGAAGCTTAATAGAAATGACAAAATCTATGCTTCTAGATGCTGAAATAGATGATAAATATTGGCCAGAAGCTGTATCAACTGCTACATATATACATAATAGAGTTCCTACAAAAGCAACTGGGAAAGTCACCATTTGAAATGTGGAAAGGATACACTACATATTTAGGTCACATCAAGGTATTTGGATCAAAGGCCTATGTATACATACCAAAACAAAAGAGGAGAAAACTGATGCCGCCTTTGTCAGCTCATGGTCTTTCTTTTTTATATTTGGTTTAAAACCACTTATATTTTTTGAATTCTTCAACAAGTCTTGTAAGCTCAGAGGAGCATAGGAAAAAAACGCTCCCTTGCATTTTCATTCAGTGTTATACCAACAAGATCCCCCATTACTTTCATAACTATATAGTGATGCTTTAGAGCTTCATCTGCGCCCAAACTACAAAACGACCTGTTACGTATTAACAACCCAGTTGCCATTTTCAAATTGTTCCCACGTCTCTGGATCGGTAGTCCTTAGTTCTCCCCATGTCAGCCAAATACCAAGCTGTTATGCTTTAGTAGTTCAATGGGTCCAGGACAAAGAAGTATTTTGTGAAGTCGCACAATGAACACAGATGCAGTTTCCAATTGCCTGAACGCACAGAGCGAACAAATGTCAGCATGAAATCGATCATTTTCATATACTGAATTTAAAATTAGGACTAATAAGTTCTTCAAAAAGAGTCAAATTCTTGAGATTTCTTTGTGAGTTTCTCATTTGCCAAATTAGTAATTAGTTCATTGTGTGCTGTTTTAATGTTACCATCGTCACTTAAGGCACTGGTAAGGCCTGTTAACTTTAAATTTATAAGTGATTTCACAGCAGGTTATTCTTCATAAAATGCATCCATGTACAGAATAAAAAGCGTTAAAAGTGTGATTTTGTGTGCTTCTAATCCTCTACGCACGTGTTTTTCTCCCAGGATTTTCTTGACGGTAGCTGAGCTGTACAAATCCCTCTCAATCCACAATTCTGAGATATCTGTTGCTTCAATGTATGTGCCAATAGATCTAAGCTGTGCCATAATAATATGAAGCTCACCTGGATGAAGAATCCATTTGGCCGCCCCGGTAGCGCAGTGGTCTAAGCGATGGCCTCTGATCATTCGTTCGAAAGGGGTCCGGATTCGAATCCCGGTGAAGCAAGGATGTTGTGTTTGTCTTACAGCACTGGCTCTCTCCCTTTCCCAGGAACCAGTGACCCTAAATTAGGGGTGGGCGAGTGCTTATAGCCCATTGAGTTGCTCACGATGGTCGTTAAACCTCCAACCGAAAAAAAAAAACCCAGTTGTTCAGATTGTCTTTTTCCGCAAATTCTAGTTGCTTCAGTGGCTTATTAAATTCCATATTCAGTGTGACAACTACATTCTTTTGATCACTTTGCTCTACAGAGTTCACATTCTCTAACATCTTCATAAAGGTCATTTGTGTTTCTATGTGTGTTGGAGATGCAGCAATGTGGGGTAATACAGAAACTTGAGTTCTTTGCTGTGTACATCTGATTAAGGAGTTGTACGCTGAGCAAGCGCATATGAATTTAGGGTGTATCATGTAAGATATTGCCGTCTGTTTCGTTGTTCATTACATCTGTGTCCTCTTCAGAAGCAGACTAGGATAACTGGAGTAACAATCATGCATATATGTCTAACATGGCTGCTTCCATGTTATTTCAGTGGCTGCTGTCATGTGACTGTAATTTGGCTGATGTGAGACCATGATTACATGTTTCAGACGTTGTTCCAATGTAGGCATCTTGGGTTTCAAGTTCTTGGAATCTTAAATGGCTGAAACTGTTGTGATTTATAAACAAGATTCCTCTGAGAAGTTCCGTGCGTCGGTTCACTTAGTACTAGGGATACACTTGTGTCGTCATCTCACTTTTCGTAGTTAACTGCCGTGACGGTTCCACGCAATGATATTCTGCCATCTGGCGTGTCCTCCTGAAGTCTATATTGTCTACGGCACAAAAAATAAAGCAAACTAGTGTGATATTTCGAAGAAAATACACAAAACCATCACTGGCCATTCTATGTAAAACTTCATATGAATAACACAAGAAAACAAAAAGGAAAAAAAGAAAATTGTAGTCAAAAATTCACTAAAATTTTGGGTTTTTTAGATTTTACAGGAAAACAGTCAGGTATACATGAAAATTGGTAGTAACACAAAATAAAGAACATAAAACAAGCTTCCATTTTAAAAAAGTTTTGAAATCGGATGATAATTAACCGAGTTAAGAGTTAGTACATGTTACGGGATACAAATGGCCGCCATTTTGAAACAACGCCATTTTGAAAGTGGCATCAAGGCATTTCGGTATCCCCACACATATAGAAACAGGAAAATATAAGCCCCCTTGCTTTCTTCATGAAGTTGCATACGGCATGCCCTATGGTCCCTGACTAAATTGGTCCAGTCATAACAATGAACCAATCGTACCATTGGACCAATCGTCGTTGGACGAATTGTACCAGACCCACAGCTATTATCGCAGCCCACAATGGAAGTCAGTTGTTAATCAAACGATTATTCTGAAGAAACTTGCGATATACTGTTCGTACGTACGTACACACAGATACACACACGCTTGTGCGTGTGCCTACATGCACGCACGTATGCAAGGGTACGTTTTTAGTCCATAAGGAGAATTACCAGAAGTTTTGAAAGCTCACATTCCGATGAGTTAGAAATGTGGCTATGTTGGAAAAAGTTATTGCGCTCCAGACTACCAGCAGCCAGGTACGGAACAGTTATTCCATATAAATGAGAGATTCGACATTCTAACAAGCAGGGAGAAATTTAATCACTTTTTTTTTATAATACGCGTACACTACTGAATCGTGTACAAACTGTTCTCCGAAACGTTATATTCCCGACAAAGAAAAGTAGCCACAATATCTCAGTTCAAGAAGAAAATAACGTTGCATTCCAATTGCTGGCGTTCTTTTCATCTTGTGAATAGCGAAGATGATCAAAGAATACTACTAACAGCAGCAAAATTTTGTGAAGTAGAAATGGGGAGAAGAGAGCTGTTATGCAGGAAAAAGACGATAGGTGAGACAATTACACTGGAATTAATGGCATAGCATCGTGCACTTCGTTGTAGTAGAAAGGGCATCACACCACTTAATTTCAGAAAAAATCAACGCAGACATTTTTATGTTTTCGAGACGTGCAAGCAAGATTTTCGGTGCTTTTCTTAACAGGGTCTCTAGAGCTTTAATTTTTACAAAGCAGTTTTTCTAAGATTTGCAATTCTTTTCAAACATTTTGAGCGTCGAATTAAGACCTCTTAGTTGCAAGGAAAGTTAAATTTCTGTTGAGGAATGAAAAGATTGTAGATTTTGCAGTTTTGTTGGCGAAGCGTACTTGAATCTTAACTTCGATGAGCAGAGGTTTTATTCAGAAGGTTTTATTTTTTCGAAATCTAGTAAAAGAGACGATCGACGCATCAGAGAGGTTGCTGAACTCCTTCAAACACTTCTAATGGATTTCGTTTAACAGTCGAAGTCCTTTTCTCTTGATAAAATGTATTTTTTCATCTAAACGCGAAGGAAAATACTTTACTGGTCCACCAGCCTGTTTAAAATTTCTTAAAAACTGCTTAAAATTATCTGCTCCTTCGGAAATGCAGTCGACGATACTGAATAGAATTTGCAAACACCACTATACAGCATTAACAAATCTCCACAGCGATTTTCTAATAGCACCTGACTGAAGTGGAAAAACATCTAGAATAATTTACCACACAGAACAATTTCAGCAATACGCGAGACGCAAGTCTTTGGGTTGTTCAAGCAGCATATACTGCTTAACATGTTGGTACTGAAGAGGGGCGGTTCCAGAAGTTTACTCTAGGGGGCCGATTTTTCGGGTACAAAAGGGGGACAGAAGCCACTATGAAATGTTTTTTTCTGTATGACGTTAGTATATATATATATAATACATAAATAACGCAGACACTACAAGCACAATAGAATTCTATTAAATATGTGACAACCATAAATAATATAAGGTCAGCCACCGGGTGCCAATCTTCAGGGGAGGATGCACCCGACGGCTGAGCTTCTGACAGGTTTCATGCGGACGGACATCCCATCCTCCCTACCTGCCAGGAAATATACTTTAAAATCAACTTAAGTAACAAATTTAAACATTCAAAATAAACCTACCTTAAGCCTGACTGGTGCCCACGACCGGTAAACATAATTTACCGTGGCCATCCACCTTTAGAGTTCATCATTAGGTTAATGCGTAGGTAAAGAGTACATTCAGAATTATATAGAAGAGTGTAGTTGTCTTTCCCCACTGTAAAATATACACTGCTGGACAATTGCTAAGGACGGATCATAAACAGCTATATAGCGCATAAAAAAGTAAGTGTGGTTGGATGCCAAGTGAAATAAAATAATGTCAGAATGCCAGGACATTACAAGAAAGATAATTTATTGTGCTCTGAAATCCAGAACGCTTTGGAACGTGTTCTAGGGACAAACGGGCCACTTTGTGCAGAATACGTAAACGTCAAAAAAATGTAATTACCGTCCGCAGGCGTTCCGGCGTAAGATGTCAATACGGGATATGGCCACCATGGAGGACGATGCAAGATTCCACACGTCGTGTCATGCTTTGCACAACATTATCAAGCAGCTGTTGGGGTAATTTATCCCATTCCTCTGTCAGTGCACGGATGAGGGCGTCCTTGTTTGTTGGAGGCCATTGGCGACCAGCAAGACTCCTCCCCAAAGTATCCCACACATTTTCAATGGGATTCAGATCTGGAGAACGTGCTGGCCATACGAGGCGTTGAATATCCTCGCTTTCAAGACACTCCTGGACAGCGACTGTTCGATGACATGTTGCGTTGTCGTCCATGAAAATGAATCTATCACCGACAGCACCACGGAACATGCGAACATGAGGTAGCAGAACATCATTAATGTATCGTTGGCCAGTCATAGTCCCAGTTGGAAGCACATAGAGGGACGTTCGGCCATTGATCATGATTCCAGCCCATACCATGACACTACATGTTGGATATCGGTCCCTTTTCTGTATGTTTGCTGGACAATATGCAGTACCACTATCACGCCAGATCAGTTGTCGTCGACAATCAGACGATAGACTGTATCTACTCTCATCTGAGAAGAGGACAGCAGACCAGTCGTTATCAGTCCAATTGCGATGCTGATGGCACCATTGCAAACGGGCGGTACGGTGACGTCTGGACAATGGGATGCACACAACAGAACGGCGGGCGTATAGTCCTCTTTCATGCAAACGTCTGGCGACAGTTTTTCGGGAGATCCGCTTGCCAGTAGCAGCCATAAACTGATTTGCTACCTCACTAGCTGTGCTGCGCCGGTGTCTTTTTGTTGATAGCACTATGTACCGATCTTCTGCAGGTGTCGTACTGCGAACACGACCTCCCTCGTGACGTTTGCTACACTCTCCATTTGTTTGAAATGATTTCCAAAGCCTTGAAACAACACTGTGGCTGACGTCGAACTCCCTGGCAACATCTGTTATTTTTCGCCCTTCTTCAATCTTGCCAATAATACGGACACGCGTAAAATCATCTAGGTGATGTCGGGAAGACATACTGAAAATTGCAAGTTCGTCAATTGATTCTTTCCCTTTCAACTTTGCGTTTGAACAACAACGGTCAATACGCGTCAAATCCTTTATATCTCTTATAAGCGCTATGACGTCACGAACAAGTTCGGTAATCCAAAATTTGCATACGCACAACACGTCTTACTGTATCCCGCACTTATGCTAATTTCCACATCTTCCTGCCTTCCATTTTATGGTTGCTATCGTTGCTATTGTCATCCGTCCTTAGCAATTGTCCGGCAGTGTACCATGCATGATAGGAAAGAATGGTTAAATGCTCCGGGGCAACTCGGAAGAAAACACAGTTTTTTTTTATGTAGCCCTGAAAGTTAGTAAGGATGGGCTTCTGGTTTATTGATCTTACAAGATCTTAATCGTAATGAAGTAAGCAGTTCATGTGTTTCTAATAGTTTACTGAAATGATAGTTATAGAAGGCCTCTGGATATTAATTATTTAAACATCTCTAATATTTCAACAACTAAGAAGATTATATTGTAGTTGTTTAAATAATGAATATCCAGAGGCCTTCTGTAACTATCATTTCAGTTAACTATTAGAAACACATGAATTACTTACTTCATTACGATTAAGATTTTGTAAGATCAATAAACCAGAAGCCCATCCTTACTAACTTTCAGGGCTACATAAAAAAAACTGTCTTTTCTTCCGAGTTGCCCCGGAGCATTTAACCATTCTTTCCTATCATACATGGTATATTTTACAGTGGGGAAGGGCAACTACACTCTTCTATACAATTCTGAACGTACCATTAACCTAATGATGAAATCTAAAGGTGGATGGCCACGGTAAATTATGTTTACCGGTCGTGGGCACCAGTCAGGCTTAAGGTAGGTCTATTTTGAATGTTTAAATTTGTTACTTAAGTTGATTTTAAAGTATATTTCGACAGGTAGGGAGGATGGGATGTCCGTCCGCATGAAACCTGTCAGAAGCTCAGCCGTCGGGTGCATCCTCCCCTGAAGATTGGCACCCGGTGGCTGACCTTATATTATTTATGGTTGTCACATATTTAATAGAGTTCTATTGTGCTTGTAGTGTCTGTGCTATTTATGTATTTTATTTCAGGGGACATTGACCCTTGCAGCAGAGCGCGAGGTCATGGCATTATATTTTTGCAGTTTTATGTTTACTATGTTTTAGTATATATATATATATATATAATTGCCAATCATTATCAATCCACTGCTGGATGAAGGTCTCCCCAAATTTTTTCCACAACGGTCTCCCTGTGCCAATCTCCTTCATGTTACTCCCGCATATGCACTGACGTGTCAGAAAAACTGGTACACCAGTCTAATACTTGGTAGTTCCCCACGGGAGCGCAGGACTGCAGAAATACGACGGGGCGTGGACTCCACTAGCTTCTGGAAATATGCTGTAGGCAATGTACACCATACTTCCTGCAGAGCGTTCCACTATTCGGGTGTATTCCGAGGTCTCGGATTCCTGTATTCGATAGCGCGTTGCATGGCATCCCAAATGTGTTCTATATCACGTTCAGATCTGGGGACTTGGGTGGGAATGGCAACAACTCAAACTCAGATGAATGCTCCTCTAACCATAATGTGGCGTCCCGACACTTGTGTCGAAGTGCATTGTTCTGTTGGAACAGGCCCAACCCATCAGCATGAATGCAGGACATGAACGGGTGTACCTCGTCAGAAAGGATGCGCACATAGCGTTGGCCGGTCACAGACGTTTGTAGACGTAACAGGGGTCCCAGTGAAATCCAGCTAAACACACCCCATACCATTACGGACCCCCACCAGCCGGTAGAGTTCTCTGTTGACAGGCGGGATCCATGGCTTCATGGGGTGTGCGCCACACACGAATCCTTTCATCTGCCCGATACTGTTGGAAACGCGACACGTCAAACCAGGTTACTTGTTTCCAGTCATCAAGTGTCCAGTGGCGGTGTTGCCGTGCCCAAGCGAGGCGCATAGCTCTGTGTCGTGCAGCCATCAAGGGGACTCGAGTTGGGCGTCGGCTCCCAAAGCCCATATCGTGCAGGGTACGTTGCACAGTCCGAACAATTATGTTTGTTGAGGCTCCAGCATTGAATTCCGATGATACCTGCGAGAGTGTTGCACGCCTATCGCGTGAAACGATTCTTGACAGCCGACGAAGGTCACGTTCACCCAATATCTTTCTACGGCCACACTGGCATCGTAGGTTGGAGGTTTTGCCGGAATTATTGTAGTCACGGTTACACCATTGCAATGGTCGTCCGTGAAAATCTGTACTTCGTTTCTACCTCCGAAATACTATGGCCCATCTCACGAGCGCCAACTGTGACACCGCATTGAAAATCGCTTAAATCGTCATTACTTTTCATTCTCATGCCGAAAACAGCTCTGACAGCTGGCATGGATATCTATCGCTTTATATACGCACTGGCGGACGCAACCGAGTACGCGCATACGTGACGTTGCTATGTATTTTGCATAAGCACGTCTGCACCAGTTTTTCTGGCACTTCAGTGTGTATATATATATATAATGTTAGTAGCAGGAGATGACGAATACTACCCCGTATTAGCCACTCTGCCTCCCTCCCAGCCCAGCCCACACAAGCGGGGATTGACTTCGGAGTGGGTGGAACAAAGGGAAGCGCCCGTGAGGCGTGAGGAAGCAGTAATCTGGAAAAGTAAGAAAAAGAAAGAAGTCCTAAAAAGACCATTGTGACGTATATTCTAATATAACTTTCATTTTTAGTTTCCTTTCCTATTGTCATGGCGAAAATTTTAACCTCTTGTGAATTTCAGAAAGACCTGATGAATCTTTCTGTTGGTTTATCAGGGATTAATTAATGCAAAATTTTCTCCCATGACATACGTTAGAAGAAAATTCCTGGTTGAAAGGCAAAGGAATTTGTGCGCAAAATTCGCTTGTCTTAATCACAACCAGGAAAACAAAATTTCATGTTAAAGAAAAAAAGAAAAAGAGAATAATATTTGATTTAAATGACTGGGGTTTTGGAAATAATTATTTTATCTGTTCTTTTATCGCGATAGGAAAAGGCGAGTAGGTGTGCAGCTCAGAGAATCAAAATTAATTTTACTTTCACATCACGGAATGGGGGAAAAGCGTTTCTGAAAAAAAAAAAAGGTTGTGAGAAAAAGGAAATCTTCTTTCAGATCGGCCATTTTAAGGGTCCTGTAGTTGTCGATCAGAAAATGTTGCAGTAATGCTTTCTTGGTGTTGGCGTTGTTCTATTTCTGGGACAAGGTCACAGCCGCACATAGGAAGTTACTTGGTCCCTACGTGTGAAAGTCAGGGGTCACTCTCTAGGAGTGGGAGAGAAATTCCGTTATGGGAGGAACTGCTGTTGCCATGCAGAGGTCAGCCAATGAGAGGTCAGCAGTCTCAAACATCCCCGAGTGCTTTAGTAAAATTGTGACACTCTGGCTCGGGGCTTTGCTTTTGAACGGTTGACGATGTAGAACGCCGTTAAAGAGGTATCCCACCGGCCGGGAACTTTGCCCTAGCAAGAAAATGGCGGGAAGGCGACAGGCTAGTACGATGTCGGTCGTGGAGGCCGGCTTGGCTGAAAAGGGACATGTCTTCTCCCTTATTGATATCCCGGAAAGAGAGGGCCCAACACATCTACAGCTTCTCCATTCTGTTGCTACTCCCAAAAGGAGGGATGCTTCAAAGTCCGGAGGAGAGAAGCCAAAAACAGTTCCATCTCATCCCAAAGTTTCGGAAATGGTTTGGGGAGGCTCTTCCCTGCAGGCCATCAAGAGGCACATTGCTGCTAATCACCAGGTGGATATTGAAGGCTCTCTCCCTTTCATCAAAAAAGTACCTCAAGTCTGCAGCTGCCAGCGATGCCCTTGTTCAGGGAAAAGGGTGCCCCGTGGTCAAAGGAAAAGAAAAAAGAAAGACATGGAAGACTGACTGCAGAGACTTTGGGTGTGCATTGGTTCGAAAAATGGGAGTTGTGTTGTGAAAAAAAAAAAAAAAAAAAAGGAACGCCAGCTTAAAGGTAATGTTTTAGTTCATATATTTTAGTATTGATACATAAAGCCCACGCAAACACCTGAGCTTCGAGCTGAGCATAGGAAGAAAAAAACAACCCAAGGTTTTTGTTTGTGGCCTCTGATGGTGGCTGTGTTGTCGTTCAGTTTTCAAAAATAAAATTTATTAGTTCCTCAGGTATGAGTTCAGAAAAAAGGGGAAAAATGAAAGGGGAGTTGAAAATGCTTTCATTTATGTTTTTATTTTTGTGTTGTCATGTCTGGTATTTTAGCAACTCCCCAGGCCAGTAAATTTTAATGTATCCGAAAAATTTGGTTTAATTTTTGAGCACAGTGAATTTTGGTGCATCGAATATGTTTAGTTGGGCTTGTGATAATTGAAAAGCAGTGTTATTGTGATGCCGTGTGTGATAAAATAATTGTAAACATTTTTCTCTAGCCTTTTACAATGTTGAGGTTTTTTTCTGAGTGAAGATAAATTATGGGATGATTTATATTGGGATTTTGGGAGCATATGTATAGTGTGATGAAATTGGAAACCTAAAGTGCTGTTTACATTCTTGGAGTGTTGTGTCGAAATTAAGATTGTTGGTGTGTTATTTGGAGGACCAGTATTTTGCATGCTCCAGATGAGTGTTAATCTCCCATTGGAAAGGGGTGATCTTAGGGCAAGCCTGGGAACTTGTCCTAAGGCAGAGGACTCTGAGTAGGGAATTTTCACCAGGATGCGATATGTGCAAAATAGAAGTTAAGGTATTTGGGTTCTCAAGTTTAATATTTCACAAAAAGAATGAACATCATGGGTTGAGGAGACACACTTTTGCTCACCAGTTCCAGTATTAATTGTTCTTTTCTTTGGCCTAAATTTTCGGGTTTTTACTAAAAGGTTAAGTGTCTAAATGTAATTTTAATTTTCAATAAGGTGAAAATATTTAGTAGGTTATGTAAATGGTCAGTGTTATTATCTGCAGTGCGACCTGCTCATTGCCTTGATACAGAAGAATTTCCTTGCTCAGTGATTTTTCCTGGGATTTGGATGTAGTGTGAGATAAGTGATTTTTCCTGGGATATATAGAGATTTGTGATTTTTCCTGGGATATATGTGGATATTGTGATTTTGGATTTCCTGGGATATATAGAGATAAGTGATTTTTCCTGGGATATATGTGGATATGGTGATTTTGGATTTCTTGGGATATATAGAGATAAGTGATTTTTCCTGGGATATATGTGGATATTGTGATTTTGGATTTCCTGGGATATATAGAGATAAGTGATTTTTCCTGGGATATATAGAGATTTGTGATTTTTCCTGGGATATATGTGGATATTGTGATTTTGGATTTCTTGGGATATAGAGAGATAAGTGATTTTTCCTGGGATATAGTTGTGTTAGTTCTGGGCCTAATGTGCCTGGAGTATTTTGGGTTGAAGTACGACAGGCTCTTGCAGGCGTGGTTGATCAAGGTGGGATCATGCATTGGTTCGAAAAGGGGGAGCCTTGAGGACGTGGTTTTTTGGGGAAAACTTGTCTTCAAAACAACCAGTAGTTTCGCTGCCCACGGAGATATGTACTGCCAGCGAGGGTCGGTCGGGCGTTGCTTCAATGGATGTTGCGAGATCATGTTAGAGGAAATTCTGTACCTGATGATGTGTCGCACTTGGGGATTTTTTCCCCTTTCCCTTTGCCTAGGCTGAAATTGGATTCACGACCCAATTTTCACGCCTTCAGCCTGACTAGTATTTTCTTCTTTCTTTAGCCTGACTAGTATTTTCTTCTTGTGTTGGTTCTCAAAACCCAGGGTAGTGTCTGAACTGAGAGTATTTGCCTCACCGATACCTCAGTAATTCACTGCAGGTGTTAAATTTAAGTTTCGTTTGGTGTGATTTAAAGAATCTAAATTAATTTGTTTATGATATGCTGTAGTGCTAGGGATGTAAATTCTAAATTATGGTTGTTAGTGTTAGTGAGCATGATATTTAGTTTGGAAATTTAGTTAATTGGTATTTTGAGCTTTTGTTTGCGGTATTGAGTTATTAAGTATCTTGAGTTATTATTTGAAGTGCCGAGTGAGGTAATTTTTATGAGCAAGCTAGTGCAAGAAGATTGTTTGAATTTCTGAATTATGTTGATGATGTTATGAAGAGTGAAAATTTTTAAGTTAGTTAGTGAGGTTTCTTTATAAGTGAAGTACGTTCATTCAGGGTAGTTCTATAGGTTATGTAATGTTAATTAATGCTTGTGCTCAGTGTAAATCCTGTTTTGAGGATAATTTACTTGGTTTGTTTACTTGCAGATAGTAGATTTGGTTAAAGTATAATTTGTGGCTCTTATTATAACTGTAAATTTAATTGAAGTCTTTGAAGCTGGTTTGGGGAGATTGCAGAGTTTGCTAAGGTTGTTCAGGTGCCGTAAATTTAAATCAATAAGTGTACAATTGTAAATTTGTCATTGAGCTAATTAGGTGAGGGGGAAGAGAGTACGTTTCAAAAGAATAGAACTTGTCCACCTTGTGGAATTAAAATAAAAAAAAGAATCCAGTATTTTTTTTGTGTAAATTATGTGAGTCGTAGTATAATTTTGGAGGCATAAAGTCAATGCCTGGTGTTCAAAACAACTGTGTTGAAATATGTCAAGTTGTGCTGTTCATAAAGCCAGTGGCTAAATAGAAAAAGAAGATTGAGATTCTGTTTTTATACTGCTATGTGTAAGCAAACAAGAAAAAAAAAAAAGAAATACCACAGCTGTTTGTCCACTAAATTACCTTGTTAAGTTTTAAAGGAAAAATAAATAAATATAGGCTGTAGCCTTTAAAAAAAAATCCAAAATTAGTGCAGTGTAAAAAATTTTGTGTGCTGTTGTCTTTCATGACTTGATCCCATGTATTCACCTTAGCTTGACTAAGGCTATCGATCCGAATCCTGGTATTATAAGGTATTTCAGAACTGCAATTTTTGTCCTGTCCTTTTAAATTGACTTTCACAGCCTCCACAAGTTGTTATTGAACGCGTACATTTTATCCTATGACTTATAGTGACACATTTTCATATACATGCAACAATATTCGCTTATTTTTGCACTTTCAGATGACTCAACTCTGCGTGAACACAAACAACGCAAACTTTTCAATAACTTCTTGTGGAATGTAAATTTTCAGATGCATTTTTGTTTAGGATGTTCATGGCCTTCATATACTTAGAAAATATTTTTGTTTCGAAATGCATCTACCCATCTCCCAAAGTTAAATTTTAGTCTAAATTCAAAATTTTCCTTCAAGTTTACTTTTGGCTATCTATTATAATAACCTTTTATATAAAGTGGCTGAGATAACCGCCACAACACTATGTAAAGTTGAGTTTGTTCTCCGTTATACTTCCAAACTTAACGTGACATCTACTCTCTCACGAGAATACTGTCGGCAACACATCTGAGGTCAGAATGAACGTGACGTATGAATGTTAGAGATAAGAACGATAGAAAAAAGGACGAGATAACAGTTACTGGTGTGGGTGGATGTGTATTGTTAAGTTAAATGTGAAATCAACAACTTTAAAGCCATGTTGTGATGTTCTATTGAAATAGTGTTGGAATAAAGAAAGAATTGCCGTAAGTTGACTTCTATGTTTCGTCTGACCGTAAACGTTTAATTAGGAACTATTGCATCGTATTCTTATCTAATGGTTTTAGACTTAGCGTAACGATAATACCTCTCACGAAAAAGACATTACAACAATATCTCTCATGAAAAAGACATTACGTTATGCCATCTGGGAGGAAGCGGTGGGGACATTTTTACGAATTTTCTTTATAACCAAATTAAGATACGTACGTAGATCAGATTGTTATTCACAGTTTCTCCCACCTGCTCGGATTTCAGCACCAAACTCTTCCTTTACCCTGTTTCGAGACGTTACAGATGCTAGACAATATGAAAATAGCAAAGAACTAACAAAGAATATCCCCATGTTTTTTTACCCCCGCCGTCCCTGTTTTCCCTTTTATCTTTTGCGCGCGCTCTCACTTTTTATTTTATTTACTTCTGTTTCTTTTTTTACTGAACCTAAATCAATGTAAAACGTATTTTAAATCCTCCGTACTAAGTTTAATTGTTAATTTTTTTTTAGAAAAACTGAAAGCAAAATATGCAAAGTTAATCATTTACGAGCTTCGTTACTTTGAACGGTTAGGGTTTAAAAGGGGAGGGGGTGCATCGCCCCAGTGGACCCCCACCCCGCTGGATCTGCCACTGGTATTTAATCACAACAACAGCTAGAATACTCTATTTTTATAAGACAAATGAGGAGTTTTCAGCAGAAGGGGACCAGCTCCATTTTTGGTCGATTTTTACGTAACATGTTTACTAATCTATGAAAAATATGCCGGATCGATTGATGCAAGAACTAAGAGATCCGATAATAAATGGGTGAGATATGAATGTTTTGGGAGCTGCTCCTATCACCGTTTGATGAATAAAATTGTAATATTTTATTTGTTTTTTAACAAAGAGATTTGCAATGTTGTTTAGTGGTCATTAAACACATTTTGTTAACATCATTTAGTCTTTCTATCCTTTACTAAATGCTAAATTTAATGAAATTTATGACATTTTGGGGCAAAAATGGAGCAGCTCCATTTTTTAAATATTTAACCTATATTCATTTTAGGGACAAAACATTCAGAAAATACATGTATTTATTAGAAATAATGTTATCTTTACAGTGGGGAATTTTTTGCCAACCTCAGTTAAACCGTATGTTTTATAAACAGGTTTTTCTTATTTACCACAAAATGTCGTAAAGGGAGCTGCCCCTTTTTGCTGCAAGCTCCTCAATTGCTAATGATCATTCACGCTTTCCAACCGTAGGTTGAACAAGTTGGTAAAATCATGCAATGCATTGATTATAATATGCTTTCCAACATATCACAAATCATTACTCAAGTTATGAGGATAATGGCTGTGGAATAAATCTCGCTCCTGTGCCCTACCCTTTGACCCCATTTCAGTGATATTCAACAGAACCGGTTCAGTATACCTCCGGAACAACATGATAAAGTTTTATCGCAATCGAAGAATTTTTGCGTAAGTTATGACGCATAAGTACAATGGAATGAATCCAGCTCCTATGTCTTGACCTTTGACCCCATTTCCCCCATTTTCAATAGGGTTTGTCCCCAGGTTGTCCCCTACCACATACTAAATGTTCTTCGAAATCGAACCATTTTTACATACGTTATGACGCATAAGGGCAATGGAATGTATCCCGCTCCTATGTCCCGACCTTTGGCCTCATTTCGTCCTGTTTCAATAGGGTACGTCCCCAGTTTGTCTCATACTAAATACTAAAATTTCATCGAAATCGAACCATTTTTACGCGAGTTATCGTGCGGACGGACGGACAGAGCTGGAGCATATACGCTTCTTCAACCTACGGTTGGAAAGCGTAAAACAGCATACTGTATATGCTCCAGCTTTTTCCGTCTGTCTGTCCGCCTGCACGATAACTCGCGTAAAAATGGTTCGATTTCGATGAAATTTTAATATGTGATAGGGGAACACTTGGGAAGGAACCTTACTGAAAATGGGCGAAATGGGGTCAAAGGTCAGGACATCGGAGTGAGATCCATTCCATCGCCCTTATGCGTCATAACTTACATAAAATGGTTGGATGGCGACAAAACTTTATAATTTTGTTCCGGAAGTATACTGAGCCGGTTCTGTTGAATACAATCGAAATGGAGTCAAAGGTCAGGGCACAGGAGCGAGATTTATTCCGCAGCCATTATCCTCATAACTTGACTAAAGATACTTCTATTGCGACAAAACTTCAGTATGTTGTTCCGGGGGTATACTGAACTAATTCTGTGTAATGTAATCAAAATGAGGTCAAAGGTCAGGGCACAGGAACGAGATTTATTCCACAGCCATTATCCCCATAACTTGAGTAATGATTTCTGGTACGTTGGAAAGCGTATCATAATCAATGCATTGCATGATTTTACTAACTTGTTTAAAATAAAGTTTCAATTTGTCTCACAAAAATTCCGTTTACAGTTATAAAGCATTTCAAGTAATGAAATTTTGTTTCTTTTATTAATTTCACCAAGACACAGGAGGCCCACACGTCTAGCGGTTTTACTCCCTATATTTCCAATGGGAAAAAAATCGATTCTGTTTTCCCATCGAAGAAAGATTTGCCATATAGTACGAGAGATATGACGGGTTTTATTTACCCTTGATTGCCAAAAGCGCCATGTGATTTTTGGAAAGTCGACCACTTATGTAATCAAAATATGGCAGCTTAGTAAAAATTAGTGGTGGGGGAATGAAATGTGACATCATCAATATGGCCGCCATGTCATATTTAGATCGAGGCATTACAACGGCTGTAACTTCTTACTGGGTAATTAATCGTAGAGAGGTATTTTTTTTTAAAATAGAAGATAATTTAATGATAAAAAAGTTTACTATGTCAAAGTTTTACGTAATGTGTAAACGTTTGCCGTTTTTTTTAATGTCGAACTTCAAAAATCGGAATTTTTACCATTACATGCATACTGGATTGCACAAAAAACGAGCACATCACAACAACAAATATGTATAATGAACGTATTTTATAATGAATTAGCTTTATTTTCTTTCCGCTAAGCTAATTAATATGAATGATTCTCTTCCTACCAGCTAGCTAATGATATACTTGTACTAAGCTTCAAAATAGTGAGCCGCCCCGGTGGCGCAGTGGTCTAAGCGATGGCCTCTGATCATTCGTCCGAAAGGGGTCCGGGTTCGAATCCCGGTGAGGCATGGATGTTGTGCTTGTCTTACGGCACTGGCTCTTTCCCTTCCCTGGAACCAGTGACCCTAAATTAGGGACGGGCGACTGCTTATAGCCCATTGAGTTGCTCACGGTGGTCGTTAAACCTCCAAACATTTATTTCAAAATAGTGAATTCAAAAAGGTGTTGTTACTAGTTAATTACGAACGTAAACAAAGTCTTAACGCTGGTTATTTATGGTAATAAATAAATGTTATAAACCTAACAGCCAGACAGAGGTCTGACAAAAACTATGAATTGAGAAAGACTAACTTACGGTAACTTATTTATTATAAGACTCTTGGTCAACTAAAGCACACACAACTTGTTTTACAATAATGAAGAATCTCTCCTCGTATTATAAACGCTCTCCGTAAACAACAACGCTCTCTCATAACAACAACAAAAGCTCTCCCTAAGTCTCGATGAACGCGCCTATATACTAGCTACCACCACGTCATGACTTACACTCATTGCCAGATCTCATTCAGCGGGTGAAATAATATTTCGTTCAGTAAGAAGATAATTTACATAGGAAAATAAAATAACCAGAGATAGTAAAATCAAAAGAAAAGTGAATATAGAGTATACGTTACAATTTACTTATCACTTGAATTGTAAATCATTATAATCAATGTTTTTTCTAAAATTTTATACAGGAAGTTTCAGATGTTTCGCATAGAGTTCGAAACCACATTTTTGATTGTCTCCTCTCAGTCATCGCTTTCATAACTATATGCATCCTCTTCTTCATTTCCTGTGCCTTCATCATTTTCCATTTCAAGGTATTCAGGGCACATAGGTCCTTCAAACCACTGAATTATGTAATTTCCATTGCATAAACACCAGCCGTGTTTTAAGAGGTCAATACTTTGATGTTTGTTTACTGATTAGCTGTCTTCCATATCAGCGCAAAATCATTGCTTCTTTTTAACTTTTCACGAATAGCAGCTCTTGAAGGGGAAAGAAGAGTAGGATCAATGTTTTGTATCTTCTGTAAAGGTCATTGCTCCTGTTTAGGAGAACATTTTATTTTGAATAGACTGTATCTTGCGTGTGTTACTGACGTGCCAAAAGATTGTCCGTACAGGGAACAAACATACTGCTCAGAGTTAGTGAACCAGTTATTTTCTAGATCCACTGTCTCTCCCAAACTTGCTGAAAGCTTCTCGTGTGCTGCATTATTTGACATTATCCTGAAAAATTTAACCTTTCCTTGTCTTGCGAAAGCTGCTGTAAAGTCCGATCCAGTAAATGCGTGGAAGCCAGTTAGAGCAGTAGCCAAACCATCACCAAGTTCTTCTGCAATATTTGTAACGTCTATAAACCGTCTTGTGCTATTTGAAGCCAGGCTACTATCCATCCACACCTTACAGTTCTAGAAGTGCCTCTGATGATACACCAGCAAAACAAGAATGTCTGTGTCATTGGCTCGAACAATGATGTTCCTTTCCGAGCTGTGTTGTTATATGTACTGGATATGCCAAACTATCCGCGTGTATGTTTCTTGATGATGACACTTCAGTTCAGGAATTTGTATGGAGATCATAAAATTGTTTAGTGCGCTATATTGATCGCATGTATCTCCAGTACCAATATACAGTAGTCTTTCACCCAGAAGACATACGTATTTGTCCTTTTTCCATTCATTGCAAATGAAAGCAAGGAGGGAGGATTTAAATGAACTGTTCCTCAAGGACTCCTGAGGTTTGTTTGGAGTTTTCTATTCTGGCCCTGTCACTTTTATGTCACCCGAGAATGACGTTCCACAACGATGGTCATGCTCAATATTCTTTATGCTTGGAGTCTCATACACTTCGCAAACTAGGTACACTTCTTTGGCGGATGTGCTGGAAATGTTTATTTCAGATGCGGTACATGCCGAATATTTTCAGGTGTTACTCCTGTCTTTTTCTGCAGTGATAAAGCAAGATCTGTTTCAAGTTCTTCGACAACGTGATAGTGTATTGAATGTCCCAGACGATTTAATATTTCTACAAGTTTTATACTGCCTGTCATGCTTTTAACACTCAGACCTAGGGACAAATGTTTTGTTGGATTTATTCTGCCTCCACTGCAAATAAGAATTAATGATTGTATCCTTCTGTGAACTCTGGCATTCATTCCTGGCTTTGATGAGCCACTGTAAAGGTTTCTGTAGAATAATTCTGACAGTTGTGGAAATTTTGACTACCCCGACAAAATATCTCCGACAGTAAGAAGATAACTTGGAAACTTGGGGTAACTTGGAAACTTGGGCTTCCGAAAGAATGATTTTACTGAGATACAATGCCGCTTCTTCTACTTTCGATTCAATAGCAGATTAACAGTCCATTGCAAAAGCAACTGCTTCAACAAATGAAATTTTACATAAGTACAGCACTAAACCTTGTTTGTTGCTCACTTTGGTTGAATGAAGTTTTATCTGCAAAGAACATTGATAGTTTTTCATGAAGTTTCTGAGCAGTATGTAAGGTCAGGTGATGCGTAGCATCACAGCCTCTCCTTGACAAATGTCAACCCCGCCTTCTCGTGGTGCATCCTGTTCCTACTAAAGGGGCTCTGACGACCGCCAATAGCGGTATAACTATACCATCGGGATTAGAGGAAATTCTATCCCACACTCGCCAACCCGCTTGGCCAGCGTGGTGAGTTATGGCCAAACCCCTCCAAAATGACTCCACAACTTAAATCTTGGCCCTCAGTCTCCGGCAGCTGGAATGTACCTGGCCAAGGCAGCGGCCAGTGCGACATGAAGGCAGAGGGTGCTAAGAATCCCCGGAGGACCGGACTAGGCTGCCATCTGATGCTGACCTTGGCAACGTACAATGGACGCTCCCTATCTTCTGATTCAAGGCTTCTTGAATTGGAAGAGGAACTACAAAGGATCAAGTGGGACATCGTCGGGCTAAGTGAGGTAAGGAGAAAAGGAGAAGATCTCATCGAACTGAAAAGTGGACATCTCTTCTACTATCGTGGGACAGATACTGGCAGAACTAGTGGTGTTGGATTTATAATAAACAAGAAACTGAAGGATAAAGTTGTAGAAGTTGAAAGTTCCTCTGACAGAGCTGCACGGCTGGTTATCCAACTCTCGAAAAGATACCAGGCTCAGATTATTCAAACTTATGCACCCACCACAAGTCATCCTGAAGAAGAAATTGAAGAATTTTATGAGGAAATTTGTCATCTAAATAATAAAGGTAAGCAGCACTTGAAAATAATTATGGGAGATTTTAATGCAAAAATAGGGCAACGGCAACAGAATGAAACTTCAGTAGGTAAATTCGGTCACGGCAACAGAAACCAGCGTGGAAATACTCTCGTCGAGTTTGCAGAGGCAGAAGGGTTTTTCATCTTGAACTCCTTCTTCAAGAAAAAGCCACACAGGAAATGGACATGGAGACATCCAAATGGGACGACAAGTGAAATTGATTTTATTATGTGTAACAAAAAATTCGTCATAGAAGACTGCAGTGTGCTAAACAAGTTCAACACAGGTAGTGACCATAGATTGGTGAGATGTAAGATGCACCTCAACACTAAACTGGAACGTGGCAAGCTCATAAGACAAACAAAATCTATTGACATAACCAACCTTAAAAAACACCATAATACCTTCAAGTTGGAACTGAAGAACAGGTTCTCTGCTTTAGAAAGCCTAACATCGGAAGAAGTGGACATCTCTGAAGTTAACAGAAAAGTAACCAAAGCTCTTATGGAAACAGCAACAAAATTAGCTGGGTCTAAGAACAAGTTGCATGTAAATAAATTATCAGGAAAAACGAAAATGTTGATGCAAAAAAGAAGAGAGATGAGGACAACTAAAGAAGATGTGACTTCCAAAGTGGAATATATAGAGCTATGCAAGACAGTACGAAAAAGTATCACTGAAGACGTAAGAAAATTCAACTGTGAACTAGTGAGGAAAGCAATTGAAAACAACCAAAGCCTAAAGATAGCAAAGGGACATCTCAGTAAGGGAAGAAAACAGATTATGGCACTGAGAAAAGAAGATGGTTCTGTAACAAGAAATGGAGGCGAAATTTTGACAAGAGTGAAAGATTTCTACTCCAAATTATATGAAAGGGATGATACATGCACTCCAGACATCATGAAAGATACCAGTACCAGAGTTCCTCCAGTCCTTCCAGCAGAAGTTGCACATGCAATCAAGAACATGAAGCGGGGAAAAGCTCCAGGAGAAGATGGAATTACTGTAGACATCATACAAGAAGCAAGTGGAGAAATCGAAACAGTACTCGCCCAAATTTTCACTCGATGCCTTAATGAAGGAAAGATTCCTGAGGATTGGAACACTGCTACAATGATCCTGCTACATAAGAAAGGTGACATTGAGGATCTCCGAAACTACAGACCTATCAGCCTCCTATCAGTAGTTTATAAAATTTTCACTAAAATTCTTTCACACCGCTTGAAGGTAACACTGGACATGGCTCAACCGAGAGAACAAGCTGGATTCAGGAGTGGCTACAGCACAATAGATCATATCCATGTGCTGAGAGAACTAATTGAAAGAGCGAGGGAATATGAACTTCCATTGTGCATGGCTTTTATCGATTATGAAAAAGCTTTTGATTCGGTGAAACCATCAGCAGTTACAATGGCTCTGAAAACCTGCGGTATTGAAGATGCATACATTAATATTATTAATAACATCTATGAAAATGCAAGTGCAAAGATTAAACTGTTTGAAAATACAACACACATAAAAATTGGAAAGGGAGTGAGACAAGGTGACACCATATCTCCGAAGCTCTTCAATGCCACATTGGAGGGTGTTTTTCAGTCACTGAGCTGGGAAAACAAGGGGATAAAGATTAATGGAGATTATCTAACCCACCTTCGTTTTGCTGATGACGTAGTCATTTTTGCAACTAGCCCATCAGACCTACAGAGTATGATCCAGGAACTTGCTGACAAGAGTAAAGAAGTGGGATTAAAAATGAACTTTCAGAAGACAAAAGTGATGTTCAATGCTTTTACAAGAAATGAAGATTTATCGATTGATGGAGAAAAGCTGGAGATAACAGACACGTACGTTTATCTTGGACAGCAGGTATCAAGTGAGGGTCACATTGATGAAGAAATTAATCGGCGTACAAAACTTGCCTGGAGAGCTTTTGGAAGAAACAGCATAATTTTCAAGAGCAATATGCCATTATGTCTTAAAAGAAAAGTGTTTGATCAATGCATCCTTCCAGTGCTTACGTATGGTGCAGAGACGTGGACCTTAACTAAAAGAGACATACAAAGGCTGCAGACAACTCAAAGAAGCATGGAGAGGTGCATACTTGGTGTAACCAGGAGAGATAAGAAGAGGAACTCGTGGATCCGAAAAATGACAAGAGTGGAAGATATCATGATCAGAGTTAAATCCCTGAAATGGCAATGGGCTGGACATACTGCCAGAAGGACAGATCATCGATGGACAGCTGAAATTTTAGATTGGATTCCAAGGGACAGGAAAAGACCCAGAAGAAGACCACATGGGAGATGGGTGGATGAAATTCGAAAGTATGCAGGGGTGACATGGAGGAGACTGGCACAAGACAGACCGTTGTGGAGGAAACTTGGGGAGACCTTCGTCCAGCAGTGGATTGATAATGGTTGACAATGATGATGATGATGATGATATAAAGAATTACATAGGCCTTCCTCAGACAGGTAGGTACAGTGTCTTGCATGAATTGAGTACAGAAACTGTGCTTTTTTGAACAATAACGTAAGCTTGAACATATTCCACTTTTTTAAAAGGCTGAGTCGTGCTTCTGCTGGTTGTGGCTAGTCTTTGTTTTAGTATCACTTTTCTGTCCCACACCTTCCCCATGCAGCTGATGAGATTTTGCTGGATTGAGATATTCCTTTCGGCAGGAATGATGGTATCGGACTTCTTTTGCAACAAAATCTATGTCCTTTATTTTAACAAGCATGGGATCATCTTGTAGTGTAGTTGCAGCTTCTTTTATAGACCTCTGAGCCTCCAATGTTTCACAGTTTCCTAGTGCTTCTTCTCGTCCTTTTTTCTCTTTCTCTTTCCACAGAAAATGCATTTCTTCTCAAACACTCCGGATGTAGAAGCTGACTGTAAATCCGCTGACACAGATGATCTAAGAAGAAACGATTTGGCTTCAGGAGGATACCTTCCTTCTAAATTTGTGATAGCTGTGAATTGTCTATAACATGTCAGGTGGTATCCATGTCAGTTTTCATCAAAACTGTCTGGGAGGCTTTTACACACAGCACTATACTTTGATTGCTTCCATGTCTTGAGTCTTGTGGTAGCAGCTTCTTTAACTTTTCCCCATGTATTGTCCTTAAACTTAAAAACTTCACCGTAAACTCCATCTGTGTGAATGAGGCATTCCATTTCTTCCTTTTCATGTCCTTCCATTTCAGTTATCTATTGGTGGCTTTCCTGAAACAGAAAATAGAAAAAAGTTCATGACAGTTAACAAAAAGTTCTTTAAAAAAAAAAAAAAAAAAAAAAAAAAAAAAAATTAAGATTCAGTGAAATCTAAAAATTCCGATTTTTGAAGTTCGACGTTAAAAAACGGCAAAAGTTTACACATTCCATAAAACTTTCACATAGTAAACTTTTTTATCATTAAATTATATTCCATTAAAAAAAAATTACCTCTCTACGATTACCCGGTAAGAAGGTACCCGTTACAATGCCTCGATATAAACGATTACCCGTTGTAATGCCTCGATATAAATATGACATGGCGGCCGTATTGATGACGTCTTATTTCATTCCCCCACCATCAATTTTTACTAAGACTGCCATATTTTGATTACATAAGTGGTAGACTTTCCAAAAATCACAACGACGCTTTTGGCATTTCTAGGGTAAATAAATCTGGTCTATTTCTCGGACTAATACATCTGATAAAAAAATCCTAACTTATATTGTGCAGTTGGTGTTTTTTTCAGAAAACTTTCCTGAACTATATTAAAAATCAGTAACTTTACTTTGATGTAGTCATGATACTTGCTTAGAGGTGGCGCGACTGTTCCTTACCACTACATTGAAGTAAAGTTATTGATTTTTAATACAGTTCAGGAAACTCTTTTTCAAAAAACACCGATTGCACCATCGAAGATAGGAGGATTTTTTTTATCAGTGAATCAATTTTGATATATCGAAAATCTTTTTTTGCTGAATAAATAGGATAAATATTTTTTCCATTGGAAGCATAGGGAACACGATCACTAGATGTCCACCTGAAATCCAGCATTTCAATTAATTAAATTTTTGCTTCTTTTATTCATTTCATTTCAGATTAATTTCACTAGGACACAGGAGGCTATTTAATGTGCGAATTTCAGTTGATGCAGTTGTGATTCTTTTATTCATTTCAGATTAATTTCACTAGGACACAAGAAATTCAAAATTACTGTATCTTTAAATGATTAGGAATGCGAAACCCTTCTTTGTTATTTTTAAATTATAAATAATCTTCTGTCATGGCTTGATTGGTTTTAATTTGGTCTTAAGGTTGGCGAAATCAGATTGAGTGTTTGTTAATGTAATGTGAAGATAACACTATCGGGTTTGACTTAATCTTCGCACAGAACGAAAGTTAATTAATTTCGTTGTAATAAAGAACAGTTCTTAACAGTAAAGTCTTGGATATGAAAGAAAATATACTAGCTGACCTATGCTGTCGATGTAACAAAAAAGGAAAAAAGAGAACACTTTTTTTTATCTTTTTTCTTCGTTTGAAATGAGTAAGGCTAAAACGAACGTTACCTTTGATTTTTCATTGGTATAGAAGTATTTTTAATGTTATAGAAGATCACGATATTTATATCCAATTTTCAGATGCAAACGTTTTTTTGTGAACATATGCTTGGATGATCCGTGCACACACATTTCAAAAATTATCCTACAGTCTCAACTCCAACACTCAGGTCCACCTTAGTTTGAAGAGGAACCAAAAGGGTTTTTATTTCTTCTCACCTGTGAATGCGAATGCTTCTTTTTCCGGGCAGAGAGCTTATGACTAATTACAGAGGGTGAAACGAAAGTTTTACAATATTTGGATCACTTTATGTATTCATACACACCTTTACGACGAAAGCTGACTAGCATTCAAAGTATAAGCCATCGTGTTGCAGCGTCGTTAGCCGTCTGTCTGTCAGTTCTTCGATTCCGCGGCAGTACCAGTTGTTGTCCTTCGAGGCGAAGAACCCCTTCATCCCAGTTGCCACCTCCTCCTGATTGTTGAAGTGCCGTCCGCGAAGGAAGTGGGTCATGGACCGGAACAAGTAATAATCCGACGGGGCAAAGTTCGGACTATATACTGGGTGTAGCATCAGTTTGATGCCCTCAAGTTCCTGGAGTTTTGCCCTGGTCGTTCGCGCGATATGAGGTCGAGCGTTGTCTTGCTGTAGGAGAGCGCGCTTTCTGTTCACCAGTGAGGGAACTTCTCCTCCAAAACGGCATACATCCGCCCCAGTTGTTCAGAGTAGAGGTTGGTGTTGATGATTCGACAATCTGGGACAAATTCGTAATGGATTATCCCCTCTAAATTCTACCAGACGCAGAGCATCAACTTGTGTTCGAAGCGCACAGCAACAGGTTCAGGAACCTGGCCCGGGCTCAACCACTGCCGTTGTGTGTTTAAACCCGCGCCAGATTCCCAGAAAAATTAAAATTGAGTTAACTGAGATGGTTAGTAATGTCTATGAAAAGTGCGAAGTCCCACAACAAAGAAGCTTTACCGCAGGCCGTATCACAGCTTCCCTCGGGCCGCATCACCCCCGCGGGCCGTAGTTTGGTGACCCCTGATTTAAGGGATCAACGCTGTCAGGAGGGTGTGGGGACGAGCCTCTGGCTACAAATCCCCAACGGTATCATCATCAGCCTTGCCTCAACAATCAGCTTGTAGGGCTGCCGCTCACAGAGAAGGTGTAAGCTTGACTAGCTACATCTGGACAGGCTCTTCAGCGGAGTTGGAACGGAAGGGCATTAGGTGGAACCTAGCAGCTCGATAGAAAGTTGGGAGACATAGAGAAGTGTCTATCTGTTGTTTCATTATTGGGAGACATAGATGTGCCTATCTGTTGTTTCATTATTGGGAGACATAGATGTTGTCTATCTGTTGTTTCATTTGTTTCTTCTACGGGTAGTGTAGGGCTATGTCAGGCCATTTCGCCTTTTCCCTTGTCTTCCCTGTTGTCACAGTCCATATTCATCATTTGAATCGTCAATTTTTTTCCCATGCTTTTTTTCTTCTTCTAAGTGCATGTAACAGCAAAAATAAATAAATAAATAAATAAGTCTGTAGATATAGCCACAGGAGCGACTGACGTCACACAACGCCAAAATGAATCCTTTCTAGTGAGATGTTTATAAGTCACGTCTTAATCGCGTACGTAAATAAGGATGCCGCGTGTTTGATTGTTATTGTGTGTTCCTATTAAATTACTACTTCAGCACATACTCAAATAGATTGAAGTAAATGAAAAACAAAACTCAAACGCTTATAATTCTTAATACGATGAAAACGGAAAATTGCAATTCTTTAAACTTTCAGAATAGGTAAAATCATCACTATTCATTGTATTAATAATAACTTGAGATCTAGAAGTTTCAAAAAGCAGTATAGGAAACACTGATATAAGGAAATTTATTATGTTTTGGACTCCATCTAAAACCAAAATCTTTATCCATTGTTTCTGCAATAGTTTTCAAATTTCTTATCATTTTGAAAGAGAAAGCGCCTGTGTTCATTATTTGTTTCGCTGATGCGCAAAATTTAATGTTCATACATAATACTTTTTTTATGGACTTCAAACCTGAAGGGTGATGAATGTGGGGAAAAACAAAAAAAAGGATAAGAAAACTTGAACAGTCCTTCAGTGTAAGGGCGTTAGAGAAATGCAGTCATTTCCTTATCCGAGCGGGATAGTCAGAAATCTGTCATGACAGTTCTGTTTCTTTCATGGCAGAGCAGGAGGGAACAAAAGAAAAGGAATTACCTTGGGAGAATTCGTTTCCTTTCTTAGCATTCATGCAGCACTTATTGCTTGGCATAGAAGCATGGGATTTTCAGTGAATTATTTTCGTTGGGATTATCATGTGACTAGCGGAACTGTTGTCGGTTCTGCTTGGGTTAAAACGTTTATGATGCAATCTGTGTACTCTAATTTTTATTGCAATGAAATACCTCTTCATACACTACGATAATCGTCTTTCCATTATGGTCTAAAAAATGTCTTTTTTCTGCCTTTCCGTTTTTTCTGTTTCAATAGCTGTAGCTGCAGGAAAGAATGTCTTTTTTTCTCGAAAGGAATGCAGTGAAGATGAATTTTACAAACGCACTCTGAAATAAATTTTACAAACACGCATTAGGTAATATAAGTGATTTATTTTCCCATTTACTTCAATCTATTTGAATGTGATTGTAAAATTCATTTTACAACTTCCTTAACGAAATGAAGGTTAAATAATTTACCCATACCAATACCAGTAGTGAAACACTGCATGCAACGCGAGAGCTACTTGAATTCGTCATCAGAAATTTTCGACAACTGATCAAATGACGATGCTCAAATAAGGGAAATCTTTTTTTTTTTTTTTTTTTTGCGTTACGCGATACTAACGTAACAAAAACGTTTTCAAACAGGCGACAATGGAAGAGCACAGCACGCACACATGTTCAAGTTTACTTAAGAGTTCTCAGCTGCCTCTCTTGTTTCCGTAGAAATAAGGCAGCATGACAAATATGTTCACCCTACCGTATTACGAGTGGAATATTTCTTCCGCATTATATACTGTATATACGTATATCCTGCAGACAACTCAAAGCAGCCTGGAGAGGTGCATACTTGGTGTAACCAGGAAAGATAAGAAGAGGAACTCGTGGATCTGAAAAATGACAAGAGTGGAAGACATCATGATCAGAGTTAAATCCCTGAAATGGCAATGGGCTGGACATACTGCCAGAAAGACAGACCATCGATGGACAGCCAAACTTTTAGATTGGATTCCAAGGGACAGGAAAAGACCCAGAAGAAGACCACATGGGAGATGGGTGGATGAAATTCGAAAGTATGCGGGAGTGACATGGAGGAGACTGGCACAAGACAGACCGTTGTGGAGGAAACTTGGGGAGACCTTAGTCCAGCAGTGGATTGATAATGGTTGACAATGATGATGATGATGATGATGATATACGTATATACAGCAATATAGTGAACCCCACATAAATTGCAATCCTAATACAAAACACCCAAATACCACCCCTACAATCCTAAAATAAACCAAAGTCATTCCAAAAAACAAGAGGACTAATAAGATAAATACAAACATATTATGATTAAAGTGCACCGGAACACCAGACCACTCTTCAGGGAAAGATATCTGATGCCCCGTGGCCAGGTCCAGGTTTCATGACAGTGCCAAAATTTTATATAGCCAATAGACTGATATCTTAAAAATGTTTTAGTGTCAAAGAAGTCTTTCGCACTCTGTCCTTCCCTACCTGAACCTTTTAGTAGAACTTAAAGAACTTAGAGCATAAAGAACTTACTTGTAACACTGTAGTAAATAACTCATAACCTTAATTAGAATTGTAGAACACATAAATCAAAAAATCAATATCCCCAAGGCAGAAATACACTCTGGACCTAACAGTTATAGCCTATAATCACGTCTCAAGGTGAACGACAAGTCTTTGAGGGTACCTTCCGAAAATCCAGTAAAGATTTCTAATACGTCATGGATGAAAGTTCAGGCTGTTAGGTATATCCGGTGCGACTCGGAAGAAATAAAGTATTTTTGTGGCCCTAAGATATAGTTAATATAGAAATTAAGATGGTGTGATATTATTACATTACCTAATTGAAAAACTGGAGCCGCCCCGGTGGCGCAGTGGTCTAAGGCGTTGGCCTCTGATCATTCGTCCGTAAGGGGTCCGGGTTCGAATCCCGGTCAGGCATGGATGTTGTGTTGTCTTACGGTACTGGCTCTTTCCCTTCCCTGGAACCAGTGACCCTAAATTAGGGACGGGCGACTGCTTATAGCCCATTGAGTTGCTCACGGTGGTCGTTAAACCTCCAATCAAAAAAAAAAAAAAAGCCGCCCCGGTGGCGCAGTGGTCTAAGCAATGGCCTCTGATCATTCGTCCGAACGGGGTCCGGGTTCGAATCCCGGTGAGGCATGGATGTTGTGTTTGTCTTACGGCACTGGCTCTCTCCCTTCCCTGGAACCAGTGACCCTAAATTAGGGACGGGCGACTGCTTATAGCCCATTGAGTTGCTCACGGTGGTCGTTAAACCTCCAATCAAAAAAAAAAAAAAAACTGGAATTAGAATTGAAAAACGACAATAGATTTTGAAAATGGATCTTGCAAAAATTTAATCATGTTACGTTTGTGTGCATCTTGCTACTTTCTGCACATTTTGGTAGAGTAACGCTTTTTCTATAGTAACTGCTTTTCTTCATTGAATGTGAACAATGCATTCCAAGCAGAAGCAACGTACTGTCACAGAGTTCTTAACGAAGGAAATGGCGCAAGGTTGTCCGGCATGCACATATGGCTACAGAATGTTTACGGAGATGACACCATTGACAAGAGCAATCTGCAAGATGGATGAAGAAGTTTAAAGAAGGGGAAACCAGCACTGAAGACAAACCACACAGTGGGAGACCATCATCTGCGACCACTGACACGAATCGTCAGCGAGTGGATGAATGGATTCGCGCGGAGAGAAGAGTCACAATCCGGGATATTTTTGCACAACAGTACTGTGGTAACAATGCCATAGACCAGATGGTGGAAGATTTAGAATATCGGAAAGTGTCTGCAAAGTGGGTCCCTCGACAGATGACACCCGATTTGAATGAGAGAAGGGTGAAAGTCTGCTCTGATCTGCTGGAAGTGTTTGAAGCCAATGAAGGCAGGTTTGTTTCCCGATCTGGTGACAGGAAATGAAACGTGGGCGTATCTATACGATCCGGAAATGAAGAATCAATTCATGGAAGGGCGAACAAGGCCACGCCTCTTCACCAATACTTAAAAAAGTCAAGAGCCAGCAATCAGCACAGAAAGTCATGGTGCCTTTTTATGGGGATGAAAGGTGTGTAATTATCCTTGTTTTTATGGACCATGGCCGTACCGGGACCAGCAAGCGGTACATTGAGACACTCAAGAAGGTTAAAGGAGCCATAAGGTGGAAAAGACCGAACAAGAATCTCACAAGAATCCACATTCAGCATGACAATGAAGGACCATACACAATTTTTGGCAAGAAATCAGGCGATCAGCAAATTAGGGTGGTAGGTGGTTCCCCATCCATCGTACAGCCCAGATCTGGCGCCCTCCGACTTCCACCGGTTCGGTCCGATAAAGGACAGTCTTTGGGGACTACGATTTGATGACACAGACGAGGTGAAAGGGGGTGTGAAGAAGTGGGTACAACAGTCCAAACCTGAATTTTTTCAAAGAGGATTCGAGAGTTGGGTTCAACGATGGTGCAAATGCATCGCTTGTGGTGGAGACTATGTTGAGTAGTACTTTTGTATGGAGAAAGGGTTCTCCTGTGTGTCACGTGATCTGTTCAGCGCTGTACTTTGCTAAAAGATTTTGTTCTGATGGAGTCCTTGCCCTTTTTCTGGCTCTGGGCTTCCTTGTGTCTTAGTCAGGCATGTGTATAGGTCGATCCCCTTTTTGTGGAAGCAAATTTGGAATTGTATGCCCGTGCACAAACCGGGGACCGATTTTACACTGGTCAGATTCACCGGGGGGGGGGGGAATTGGCACTTGTGCACGACTAGTGCTCTGAATGAGCATTCGGCCCGATTCTGGCGTTCCCGCCCTCATGGGTCATATGCGTTGCGTGATCTTGTTTGGCTAATGTTCAGCGGTTAACGGCTGCTGTGAATTTGCAAGGAAAAATAAACAGATGCATCTGGAGGTCAGGAGAGACGGAATCAAGGAGGTACTAATAAGTTATCACGAGTGCAATATGGAAAGAAGATATAAGTTATCGCGAGTGCGTAATGGACAGAAGTACTTTCGGAGTGTTACGTTCATCCTTCTGAGGCAGTTGATAGCGGGTTTGTTTACGTTTCATATCGCATCTTTCCATTACGCGATGCAAATAGTTCCTCAGTGAAATGCAAAATCCAGTTGGATTTTTCTAAGAACATAAACACCAAAGAGCCAAAACATCAGAAGTACCGCTTCTTTATACAAATCGAGGCACCTGCAGGTAAAAGACGGTGCGTGTGAAGGTCAAGAAGTGGTATAAATAACACCTGATACTGAGCTCTGTTAATCACTGTTATTCTTGTTCTTCAGATTGTGAAGGAAGCGGACCTAAGCTAGTTGACCAAAGGACGAATTGTAATAGCCAGACAGAGCATTTCCTCAAAATGGGCTGAAATCAGCTCGAAGAAATATAGTTGCTGTCTAGAAAGTGGGCCGAACGCGGTTGTAACGAGTGAACCTGCGCATCAGAAAGAGTGGCTTTCTCCTTAGCTTTGTTGTTCAAAGTGGTCATTCAGAGGAATGACTAATACTAGTCATTTCTAACTTAAACACCATAACAATCGCTACTCACCTAAGAAAGGAGAGATATGTTTGAGTAATTTGTTTCTATCCAGAGGCATGTCAGTGTCAAGGGAGCTAGTCCTTCCCCATTATGTCTTGGGTCATGAAATAGAGAATTGAGGACTGAAAGGAAGAACTTTTCATCACAAGTGACAATTTTATGGACGGTACTGCTGAGATGAGATGGGAATAGGAATTGCTTTCCGTATTTTTTGCAAAACCTAGTAGCTATATGAACATTTCTGTTTCGGGAGTCCAGAAAATTTCGGAGACCATTTCGGCGGCCCCGGTGGCGTAGTGGTCTAAGCGATGGCCTCTGATCGTTCGTCCGAAAGGGGTCCGGGTTCGAATCCCGGTGAGGCATGGATGTTGTTTGTCTTACGGCACTGCCTCTCTCCCTTCCCTGGAACCAGTGGTCCTAAATTAGGGACGGGCGACTGCTTATAGGCCATTGAGTTGCTCACGGTGGTCGTTAAACCTTCAATCAAAGAAAAAAAAATCATTCTTCCGAAACGGGTCCGGGTTCGAATCCCGGTGAGGCATGGATGTTGTTTGTCTTACGGCCCTGTCTCTCTTCCTTCCTAGGAACCAGTGACCCTGAATAGAGGACGGGCGACTGCTTATAGCCATTGAGTTGCTCACGGTGGTCGTTAAAACTTCAATAAAAGAAAAAAAAATCATTCGTCCGAAAGGGGGCTGAGTTCAAATCTTGGTGAGGCATGGATGTTGTGTGCCTTCCCTGGAACGCGTGACCCTAAATTAGGGACGGGAGACTGCTTATAGCCCATTGAGTTGCTCACGGCGGTCGTTAAATCTTCAATAAAAAAAAAATCGTCCGAAAGGTGTCCGAGTTCGAATCCCGGTGAGGCATGGATGTTGTGTTTGTCTTACGGCACTGGCTCTTTTCAAATTAAGGATGGGCGACTGCTTATAGTCTATTGAGTTGCTCACGGTGGTCGTTAAACCTCCAAACAACAAAAAAAAAAAAAGACTGTTTCGAATCAGGTACTTCGGCCACTTAAAGGGTTAAACCCCGAAACAAACAGCAAAAAAGTAGACATAAGGTAAGAAAAATATTATGTTTTGATGTGAGAATGATCTAGGGGGAACTAAAACACCGCATCTCCTACATTTGCGTTTATAACGTATAAGGGCACAACATTTAAAAAAAAATGAAACCTTCTATATTTCTAGTGAGACCTTCTGTTTGCTAAACGATATATTGCTTATAGACCAGGTTTACTAGTGCCACCTCAAACCTATGAAGATACAGTTGTAAACTCTGAAAGAAAGATCAGTGAGCTTTGAGTGAGAAGCAAGGTGAAAAGGAGCACCAGAATATAAAGCTCTGAAACTCACTAGATTGAGCAACAATTTATATGTATATTGTTTTGCATAGAATTGCTGTATGGTTTTGTACATTTGTTTCTGTTCGATAACTCATATTGTACCCAAAGTGCTATATCATTTTGGAGAAAAACACTTTGCGTGATAACGAGTAGAACTAAAACCGTATTTGCAGCCAGCATCCCCAAAATATCTGCAACGTCTGCCAAAACACACTGCCCTGCCATCAACATACGGACACTCTCCTCTGTTGATAGTAAATTGTGTCCTACTCAAGCACCATGTCGCAGATGCAACTACACTGACGGGAAAAAAATCCCAGCACCACAAAAAAATAGTTATAGAGGAATGAAATGGCGGCAATACATTTGTATAGGTAACATATTTAATCGATTAAGGTTTCAAGATCACAGATTATTGTAAGCGCGAGAAGAGGCATTTTAAATGTGAAATGCTGGTACATTAATAACCGGTGTAACCACCAGAATGTTGAATGCAAGCACGCAAACGTTCATGCATTGTGTCGTACAGGTGCTGGATGTCAGTTTGTGGGATGGAGTTCCATGCCTGTTGCACTTGGTCGGTCAATACAGGGACGGTTAATGCTGGTTGGGGGTGACGCTGGAGTTGTCGTCCAATGATGTCCCATACGTGCTCGATTGGTGAAAGATCTGGTGATCTAGCAGGCCACGGCAACATGTCAACACTCTGTAGAGCATGTTGGGTTACAACAGCGGTATGCGGGCAAGCGTTATCCTGTTGGAAAACACCCCCTGGAATGCTGTTCATGAATGGCAGCACAACAGGTTGAATCACCAAACCTACATACAACTGTGCCGTCAGGGTGCGTGGGATAACCACGAGAGTGCTCCTGCTGTCATAGGAAATTGCTCCCCAGACCATAACTCCAGGTGTAAGTCCAGTGTGTCTCGGCCGCAGACAGGTTGGTTGCAGGCGCTCACCTGGCCTCCTTCTAACCAACACACGGCCATCACTGGCACCCAGGCAGAACCGGCTTTCATCAGAAAACACAACAGATCTCCACTCCGTCCTCCAATGAGCTCTAGCTTGACACCACTGACGTCGCAAACGGCAGTGGTTTGGAGTAAGTGGAATGCACGTTACAGGGCGTCTGGCTCGGAGCTGTCCTTCAAGTAACCTATTTGTAACAGTTCTTTGTATCACTGTGGTGGCAACTGCAGCTCGAATTGCTGCCGCAGACGCGGTACGATGCGCCACGGCTATACGCCGTACACGGTGGTCTTCCCTCTCAGTAGTGCGGCCGGAACCCGATCTTCTTGAGGCAGTACCTTCCCTTGACCATCGCTCCCAACAATCATGCACAGTGGCTACATTCCTGCCAAGTCGTTCTGCAATACTGCAGAAAACAAATCCAGCTTCTCGTAGCCCTATTACACGACCTCGTTCAAATTCCGTGAGCTGTTGATAATGGCTTCTTCGTCTTCTTAAAGGCATTCTTGACTAACATCAACACCCTACGTCGAATCTCAACGGTAACTAACGCTCACGAACGTTACAGCGCGTATTTACAGCAAACCTGCTTTGCATGTTCCGAGGGGCGCTACTAGCGCCACACGCATGCACCGAGCGCGAAATTTGCATAGACGTCATCTTACAGATGTACTCTCACCGCCTACCAACTGTCCTTTATCTAACACAACCCCTTCATGGTGTTGGGATTTTTTCCCCGTCAGTGTATTAATAGGCTGATATGCCTACGATGAGACAATAGCACGACTGTGAATGCAAGATGACTCCATTGACAGAGATTACTCATTTGCAACCCGGATTAATAATAGGTTGCAACATATCCAACCACTCCGTACGTGACATTTCAGCCATTGGTGATGTGATATGCAGTGGAGGCTCGTGGTAAGCTGACATGGGGGGGGGGGGGGGTACTGCATTGCAGATTTTTATATATCAATTCTAAAGCTAAATTATTGTGAGCCTGTCAATGCTCTGTGTTTTAATGATGTGTGTGTGTGTACTTAGTGAGCACAGTAGTTCAAATTGTCCGTTTTCATCTGGGAAGCTTCTGGCATTAAATGCGAATACAGTATGAAAACAAAGTAAACATTTGAATTAAAAGGAAATGAATACAAAATCTTGTTGCGTTACTAAAACTTTATCAGCAGAAAATTAATTGCATTACACAGAATCATCTTATACACCAATGAGCAATTACATTATGACCACCTACCTAATGAGCTGTAGGACTCCCTTTAGCCCGCAAAACAGCTGCCATTCGGCGAGGCATCGATTCAATGAGGTGGCGATAGGTATCCTGGGGTATCTGGTACCATAACGTCAACAGCAAGTTCTCCAGTTCCTGTACATTTCGGGGTGGTGGTGATTTAACGCGAACCCGCTTTTCCAAGTCGAACCACATATGTTCGTGTGGGTTCATGTCGGGTGAATTTGGGAGCCAGGGCATTTAACAGACAGTCACCATCATGTTCCACGAACCATTCCTTGACGATTCTGGCAGTGTGGCGTGGCGCATTATTCTATTGCTAATGGCAACCACCAGTAAGAACACAGTTGCCATGAATAGGTGAACTTGGTCCCCAACGATGTTCATATATCCGACATCTGCCATGGATTGTGCTACTGAGAAAATGGGCCTTAAAGTGCCCCAAGAAAACATAGCCCACAGCATAACACCGCCGCCCCAGCCTGTTCCCGCTGAACAGTGCAGCCAGGTGCCATAACCTCCGTTTGATAATCGGCGTATCCCCGCTAGGCCGCCTACGTGATGCACCAGGAATCTTGGTTCGTCAGACCAGGCTACTTACTGTCTTCCAATCACTTACAGGCTACTTACTGTCTTCCGGTGGCGCAGTGTTCTAAGGCGCTGGCCTCTGATCATTCGTCCGTAAGGGGTCCGGGTTTGAATCCCGTCAGGCATGGATGTTGTGTTTGTCTTACGGCACTGGCTCTCTCCCTTCCCTGGAACCAGTGACCCTAAATTAGGGACGGGCGACTGCTTATAGCCCATTGAGTTGCTCACGGTGGTCGTTAAACCTCCAATAAAAAAACATCTCGATGAACTTGGGCCCATTTCATGCTTCATGCGTTGTTGGCGATAACGTGCACTGAGCATGAGGAACCGGCTGGGTCTTCGGCTACATAGGCCTATGCGCAGAAGGCTGCGATGAACTGTGTGCTTCGACACATTGCCCTGATCACCACTGTTGTAGCTGCCGGTGATTTGTCGCACTGAGGCCCTGCGGTCGCTGTAAAGAATGCGCGAGAGTCTCCGCTCCCATCTGACATGAATGAGCTGCGACCGACACATGGCCAAACGACAGTTCGTCGTTTGGCCATCTGTGTACCACCTTTGATACGCACTCACTACAGTGGCACGTGAACAACCCACAAGCCGCCCCGTTTCCGAGTCTCCGTGCCTTCACAATTTGTCCTTTATCAAACTCCAATAAATCGGCAGCTTTTCCCATTCTCACTCCGAACACTACTAACTGGAAGCCAGTCTTCGAGTTGTGTATATACTGCTCTGTGAACTTCACCTGCGCCACCGTTCTGTCTCCAGGCGAGCTGATTTCTCTGGGCTGGGGGTGGTTATAAAGTAATGCCTCATCAGTGTATACCCGAGTTTCTTTTAAAGAACTAGTCTATTTTCATTTGCGTTTTAGATTTCAGGCCAATTATTTAACCCGAGCACATTCTACGAGTAAGGTAACAAGTGAGTTTGAAATATCGCCGTCTTGGAAGTTTGCTTCAAAAAATCTATTTAATGTTAAGAGACACTGTGATTCGCATCTCTGATTGAATCGGTGTCTTTAATATTAAGGTTCACCGCAATTCCATCATTGTCCGAAAAAACGGTAGGGAAATTGTTACGCAACTTGCAAGCACATGTATTTTGTGTTGGGAAAGGTAGGTCGGCGCATTAATATACATTGTCGGTTGCCAGGAGTGTGGCAGTATGTAAATGAATCGAGGGATGTTTTGTATAGCGCACACCTGTTTAGACCAAGGAGATTAGAATAATATTTCTGGATGTTCTAATGTGCTTGGTCTGTTAGTTATATTTTGTTTTGTTTGCAATTTATTCAATACCAAACTTTATTCTTAATTGCAATTTGTTCATATGCATATTTCGACCAGAAGAGAAAATAACTAAACCTGTTTGCGAAAATCCCTGCAACTGAGTATTTGTTGTTAGCAAACACAGACAATGTTGTCCAGTTCGATGGGCGTAACATCGCTGTTAGAATTATTACGTTGAATAAAAGCAGGAACGAACGAAATACTGATAGCAAAAAAAAAAAAAAAAAAGGAAAAGAAACAGATCGAATAATACATTCGTCGTTACTTTTTAAAAATCCGTTCCACTGTATTATTTCTCATTCAAAAGCACAACAATTTTATTTATCAACGTAGCTTACAGTAAAGTCCGCAGCGAGGCATTCACAGCGAACGAGAGACTGCCCGATGAATTCCAGCTACGTCACTAGGCGAGCAATTCCGAGGACCACACAAATCTACTGTACCAGCGAGGGCTGCCATAAAAGCAGCCCCAGGGAAGTTTTATTCAGAGAAAACGAACTGATGTGGAATAGGCACAGCTTCCCACATGAGTTAGGTTCAGTAGCAGTCACAGCTGTAAACAGAGCGCCAGCCAAGGTTCCTTCCGCTCCCAGTGGCGTTATGCAGGAAAAATTCCCAACTGAGTTCAGGAAATTTCAGTAGTGGGCGTTAAGCAGTAAAAACTTCCAGCGGAGTTTACAAAACTTCCGTATGATATGAAAAAAAACTGCTTTGCGTAGGGAGTGGGAGTTCTACAGCCCGACAGCACTATAGCACGAGCCGCCACTGGTGATATGACAATTGAAGTGAGCTGAATCTTCCAAGAAACGACGACCCTGTAAACTTCCAAAGCGAACAGAACATGACTGGAGAGCTCTGCTAAAGAGTGTCCCAATGAATTGTTTCATATAGGGTTTGTGTGATTTGAGACAATGCTGTCCGCTCAAAACGCAAATCAACACTGTCTCAAATCACACAAACCCTATGTGAAACAGTTGGGACTGATGATAGCACTAATGCAGTGCGCGGGACACTGCTATTGCGGTCGAGCTGTCGTCCACAAGTCACTAATTTCTTCGACTAGCCCCACACGCCGTTGTGCTTGGTATAAGGAACGTCGATCTTGGATTGCAGTCCAATAGAAAACTGTGCTTTGGATTGACGAGTCACTAGGGCCGTAGCTAATCGAAGGACATTTGCCCTCCTATAATGGTCATACCACGGGTAAATTCATGCTCTCAGGGGCTTCAAAATTTAAAATGCACAATGTGTGAATAAATTTTCTGAAAATTTTAAATCAAAAAGAGAGTCATTCTGCATCTCAGTATTTTTTTTAAAGACTTTAGTTAGCCGTCTACGTAACTGTGCGCTTCCAACCAGGATACAGAGTAACCTACACTGTAAGGCGTGAGTCCCTCATACGCATGAAAGAAATAGTCCCAAAGTAGGAACGAAGGGTGCATATAAAACAACACGCGCATATGCCTAACCTTCATGACCTTTCCGAACGCGTCATAGAGAAGAAGAGCTAATTAGTCATTCCTGCTCTGGCACAGAAAGCTCCTCTACGTGTCTAACCTTAAATGGAATTTTTCTAAGCACTACTCCGAATTCGTTTTCCTGTTATTACGTTCACTCTCTGATACTTATTCGCCACGTGCTGATTTGGTTTTCATTCCGCGTTTCTTCGGAATGCTGTGTTGTCGGCGTTCGCATAACTTTTACGTTTTACTTGACATTGAAACCGTTGGGTTCGATTGGGTATTTACCTAGTTTTCACATTTTTAGAAAAATTATGTCAAAAACCCGAAGCGAGAGTTTTGAATGTTCCGAATACTTTCTTATACCCAATGGCGTATCTTGGGTCCGAGACCTTGGCTATCTCTCCCACCCACCCACAATACTGTTTTTTTTTAAATTGCGAAGTTTATTTTTTAATTGTTAAGTAATAGAAATCACACAACCATTTTCTGCTCATTTGTATACCTCATTTTTCAAGATATATATATATATATATATATATATATATAATTTTTTTTCTAAATTTTAGATACCCACATGATAATAAATAATTATGAGGATTAGGGTTTGAACACCTATTTGTACATGAACTCCTTTGTTCTTTCCTTTTGTGTGAACTTGAGTGTTACTATTTCACAAAACTGTTATTTCCGAGTATTTTTTCATATTTAAAAACCAAATATTAACAAACCAGCCAAGATGCTCGAATTTATATGTCCTTGTGTGGCTCTAAGATATATCTTGATTCTTTTTAATAGCAAAAAACTTCTATTGGCAGTTGCAGTTGTTGATGGAAAGTTTATTATCAGATCTGCTAATCTGTACACTTCAATAAACACTATGTCCAATTATTAAACTTTATGTACGTAACAAGTAATGTTCTCTTGCTAATTTGTTTTGCATTCATCAAGGGAATAAAACACCTTCAGTTCATTTTTAATCGAGCTGTATCAAAATTTGAAGCATATAGTTCTTTAAGCTCTAATAGTAGATGTTCAGGGAAGCTTTCACAAAATTTATCAATACAGTTCGAATCCAATAAAGCCACGAATTTAAGATATAACATCATTGATTTTAATTCATTGACACTTCACACAAATTGAAACAACTTTCGCGAAACACGCGCTGTTGAAGGCGTAAGCATAAAGGGACTGAGGTAGTTCGAAGTCTTCTCTTTTCTGAGCGAACCGTTGGGAAAAGCAGTGGTCCATTCCTCTCCATAAGCTCATTAATGTTGTCATGGAAATGCTAGCAGGCGATTGTACCGAAGTTCTTCGCATCAGAACAGCGAAGACTCTCGAAGACTTGCTTGCATTATGCCGTTGATCATCGCTCGCCAGACTGATTCTCATAATTGAAAGAAGCGAATCCGCTCGTGCTTTTTCTCACCGAAAGCATCGACATATCTTAATACCGTTGATAATTGACTTTTATTTGTGTATATTTAATTGACTTTTCTTTGGACATTCAGTCAGGGGTCGCAGCTAGCCTAGAATATACGACACAGCTTATAACGGTAGTGTGAAAGCAAGTGTACATTTGAACGGAGAACTTTTGAAATTAAAGTGGCGTAATTTCAAGTTTCGCCGTTCCAGATATGAAAAGCTTGCTCCAGCCCTGCGAGTCATGGTATACAATCTACTAGTGTGATGGTCGTTCTTGGGTGTGGCGGATGCTAGAAGAAAGTTGTCTTCCCGACAACATCTTTCCGACAATGAAGGTTTAGTGAAGGCAGCAGCGTGATAATATGGAGCCGTGGTTTTTCTTAAACCCATTAGTCGTTTATGACAAAACTATCAATGCTGAGCTCGATTATTTTGGCGTCCTGGATAGTTATGCTGTACGAACGCTGTGGCAGCGCTTTGTGGAAGGCCCATATCATACTGCTCGCATTGTTACAGATTGGTTTGAGGATATGAGCATTGAAAAGCTGGAGTGGCTAGGTCAGCCCGATCTAAACCGTATAGAGCATCTCTGGGACGAGCTGGATTGTCGGGTGCATGGAAGACTCAACTACTCAAACAAAACTCGATTTCTCACTGCTTTGAAGGCAGAAATGTGGAATATATGAGCAGAAACGAAAAAAAAAAAAAAAACTGATGGAGGTTATTCCACGAAGATTAGAGGCAATCATAAGGGCCAAAGGTTTCAGCACATAATAGTAAATTTCCTGGAAATAAAGATTATTTGTAGATCTGAAGGTGTCCGGATATTAATGCTAAGGCAGTGTAATTCAAACAACTGGGCAGATTATACAGGGTGTCCGAGAATTATTGGACACCTTACAAAATTATATAACACAAAACATTAAACAGATAGAAAGAAACTGACTGTACTAACTTAGAGTGTAACTACACAAGTTAATAAATTTCGATGTGAGATCCCTTGGTTGCTCGTAGTACGTCCAAGCGATACTCTATTTCATGGCATGTATTGGCAAGCATCTGAGAAGTTATGGAATTAAATGCAGCTGTGAAACGCTGCTTCTGTTCCTGCAAATCAGTACAAGGCGTCTGATAGACACGATACTTCACATAACCCCTTATGAAATAATCCAATGGAGTTAGATCTGGAGAGCGAAGAGGCCACGGTATGGAACCACCACGCCCAATCCATCTGTTGGGGAAATGCTCATTTAGGCACTTACGCACACACGTTGACCAATGCGGAGGAGCGCCGTCTTGTTGGAAAACGACGTCATATCTTTTGGTCTGGGGTATAGCGAAATTTTCTAGCATATCTAAGTAAATGTCACCATTTATGGTTTTTTCGCAGAAGAAGAAAAGGCCCATCCCTTCTCTTTTTGATAGGGAGCACCACACATTAACTTTTGAAGAATCATGTTCCAGTTCAGTAGCAACATGAGGCGGTTCACGGCCCCATATCCTACAGTTGTGACGATTCAAAATACCTGATACATGAAATGTGGATTCATCACTAAAAATTACAGTACTGAGAAAGTTTTCGTCGTTTTCCACTCGATTCATCATACCCACAAGGAAATCGTATCGCAGACTGTGATCATTTACATGCTTCCTTTGCACTATTTGAATTTTATAAGCATGAAACTTTAATTTTTTGTGCAAGATATCGTGAACTGTCGATTTCGGAATGCACAGTTCTCTGCTTGCTTTACGAACGGATTTCCTGAGGTTTCGTCGGAAACGTTCATTAACTTGGTCAACCGTCTCACCGCTGGCGCTAGTCCTACCGGCTCCTCCACGATGTTCCACATTGCCAGTTTCTTTAAACTGCTTCATCCACCGCTTAATTGAATTTGTTGACGGAGGATTACAACCATACTCTAAACGGTACCGTCTTTTAACTTTAATGCCAGACTTTAATTCCGCAAGCCATAACACACACATCGCCTTCTGCTGTACGGATGACATGACTACTGATTGCGCATTTTTCATACATTCCTCATCAGGCCACACCTAGCGCCATCTACCGGATTCTGGGAATGACAATTCTGCAAAACAAAAATATAGAAACCGTGTTAGTAATACGTGACCTAAAAAAACAGACAATGCTCAGTTTTTTTGTACATAATTTTGTAATGTGTCCAATAATTCTCGGACACCCTGAATTATTAGCGGCAATTTTATTAATAAAATAACACGTGCTTTCTTGGCAAAGAAAGTTATTTAATTATCATTCGGCTTTGACATCTTTAACGATGCAGTGCTGCTCTGAACATCGGTGCAGTTATCATGCCCAGGGGCGCCGAATACACTAAATCATTGGGGGGGGGGGAGGTGTGACAAGATTAGACGTGGGAGGGGCACATCTCTTTCATTTTTCGGAGGAAAATTAAGAAAAAAAAGTGCTAAAAGATAGACTACGAGATTCGATGGGTATTTTTAAACGCAATTTTAATTACTCATCAGCAAACGAACAAGGAAATAGAAATATTCTTTTGATGAGTATTAATATTTAAAAAAATAAAATTCAGTCTGTGATTTTATAAAAATATGCACAGAGATTTTATTTCGAAACGTATATAACAAAAATTTGAGAAATTAGCGGGGTTACTCAAGCAAAGAACAAGAAGCGCAAATAATAAATAGATAAATAAAGGCGCTAGAGGTTATAAGGTTTATGTATTTTTATTAATATTATTTTTCAAAATTGTTTTAAACATTAACCATATATCACGAGAACATGTCAAACAAATTACAGGGCTGACAAAACGGTTTCTTACCAAATGAGCAATGCTGAAAATGGGAGAATATTTTTACTCGTTTTGCTATTTAGTAAGTTTTCGGAAATAAATCGCTTTGGCCTCGTAAGTTGGAGGAGCTTGGTCCACCTTAACAGGCAAAAGCGATTATTTAATTAAATGGGATGTAAAATTTTGGGTAAGCACTGCCCCCCCCCCAAGTAAAATTATTGGAGGGGCAAGATTCACCTTGTTCCCCTATATTCGGCGCCTATGATCATGCCCAAGCCGCGATGTGGTAATCTGTATCGTATTCTATACCGGAAGACAAAGGACCCACTGTATGAAATAGCTGTAGATAGTTTTTTTTTTTTTTTAAAGCCTCCTGTCTGCATGTAGATAGATAGATCTTGAAATCGTTGATTCGAAGCCTACTTTAAAAAAAAAAAAAATATTTCCTGTTATAAGACATCCGCCAAATTTCTCTGCTTCTGATGAATGATTGCTGCGCTGTCTTGTCATATGCTCTACTATCTCCAGCAAAAGAGATTAGCACGACGGAAGTCTGAATGTTTGGAAGCTTCCTCGAGATCAGGTTCTGCGGTAATCTCCGCTGGCGTGCTGGGATATGGATGTGAGTATGTGTGCGTATGTGCATTGAATGCAGAGGGGCTGTTGCAGGGAAAGAGTAGGGAGGGTCAATCAAGAGCAGGAAGTATCAGCCATACCCAAGTCAGCAGAAATAGTGCACGAGCTTAGCAAGCGGGAGAAAGTCCTCACCGGCTCTCTCTCTCTCTGCTCATGTACACATGGAGGCGTTTTCTCTCATCTGACGAGTCAGCACGCAACTGGATTACGTACGCCACCACACAATGAAACCTCCCTTCTTCTTTTTGCGCTCGTTCGCGTTTTTAGCCTTAACATCCATATTTTCATTACCATCAGAAGCGAAAAAAACATTACTGGGAAGACATTAAGGAATGCATTCACATTCGCGTGAGAGAAAATGAAGGAAGGAGAAGGAATTTAGATAATGGGTCACATACATTGTTGCTCATTTTAGACTGAGCCAGTTACAATTAAGAAACGGGTAAGGGGGGGGGGACAAAGCTGAAATCACCTGACCTCCGAGGATTTATTACTTTCGCGTCAAACTAAATGCTTAGTAAATCTAAATAGCAGCTGTTTCTTCAACACGAATGAAAGATGTCCCCTTTTCCAGGCGCATGCAAGGATTTGTGGAAGATTAAAATTCAGGGCCGGCGGGATCTTTTGCGGCTGCCTGGGCAAAGCATGAAGGGTTTCGAATATTTAGGAATTAAATTAAAAAAAAAATCAGTTTACGTTTACTTAAACTGGATATTACGCGTTTCTTTGAGAGAGAATATTTTCATTTTTATCATTAAAATTCCATTGCAATGTACCTACAGAAGTCTCAGAGAAAGATCTCAAGCTAATAGATTGACAAGTAGCGTTAAAAAAAATCACTACTATCTCTGGAACCAACTAGAACGAATTTACTCGGTGTTAGCAAAATGGGATGTTTTTTTTTCATATGTAGAGGATTTTTAGGAAGGGAGTGTCTGACCCCAGGTCTAGAACAACCCTTAGAAATAGGAAGCTAGGATATTTGGGCTAGATTGCCCGATAGGAAAGTGACACGGAAGCAAAATAGAAAGCGAGAGAAAGACGCCCTTATTTATTACCGGGGGGCCAGTACCCGGGGTTCGACGGCTTAACGTGCCCATCCGACGCACGGCGGGTATTTAGTGGATCGAGCGTTCGTATCTGCCTGGGATCGAACCTGAGGTCCTTTCCGTGGCAGTCACGAACGTTGCCCACTAGGCCACCCGCGGTCCGCAAAATTGGATGTAATAAGCTTGAACGAATGTAATCGCTGCTGCAGTGGGACAAGTGCGGCCTTCACCAAATTATTGGGGGGCGGGTAGAGATCAGACGTGTGACGGTCATGTTTCTTCCAAAGTCAGAAGGAAAATAAAAAAAAAATACACGATCTTAGGCCAAATCGTCCGAGTTGGGGTGATGTGCGAAAGCTTGGAAACTTTGATTTCAATTTTACATAAGAAATTTTGATTACTACTATAGTTATACTATTTCAGAAATAATGTCATTCGAGTACATGAACGCGGAATAAATATCAGTTTTATGTTCATAATATCTTTCTAAATAACGTTCATCGTTCATTCATTAAACGGTGAAATATTTCCTTTCTGTCATTTTGATTATGCTGTTTCAATAGCTGTACCTGCAGAGATGAATTTCCGTTTAAAGAAGGGATGTAATAGAAATGGGTTCACAAACACACTCTATGTACCATAGGTAACGTTGCATCGGGAGAGCAACATGCTTTTATGAACCATAGGTAACGTTGCATCGCCAGAGCAACATGCATTCATTGCCAGGAAAAGTTCTGACCACCGATAGAAAAACAATAGCCAAATAAGAAAAGTTGTTTTGTTTTTCGCGATGTTGGAAAGGAACTATTTCAAGCAGGCGCCAACGGGAGAGACCGAACTCACGTTCATGGTCATATAAACTTTCTCAGTTGTCTCCCATAGCACTGCAGATAGTTCTGCTTCTAGCCCGTCCTTCTTTTGGAATTTTGTCTTGAAGCAACCACTGCAACTTGGAGAACAATGCAAAACCATCTATCAAAGCGTCTACAACGATTTCTCTGAGTTATGACACACACACACACACACACACACACACACACACACACCATATCTCATCTATATACACTGAAGAGCAATTGAATTCGAGACAGCTGGCGTTACGCAAATGTAAATCTGTGGGCGGCCCTGTAAACGGAAACGACATGACGTATGCAGCGATCCGACAATATAAGGAGTGATGCGACGGGACTCAGTAAGAGTCGGACGCAGTATGGATAAGACGAAGGATCTAAGAGAATTTTCTCGTGGGCAAATTGACGGGGCCCGACGAATGGGTAACTCCATCTCGGAAGTCGTGCAGGCACTGGGATTTTCACGAGCCACTGTGTCATGGGTGCACCGTGAGTACATCGAATCCGGTAAAACCATCCCTGCAAGGGCCAACTGCCGTGGACAACAGCGTGTAGATGAGCGGGGTCATCGTCAGCCAGCTCGCATTGTAACAGCGGATAGACGGACCACAGTGCAAGAAATCACTCGGCAATTTAATGCTGGTGAACAAAAACGTGTAAGCAGCCACACCATTCAGAACCATCTCCTCGCTATGGGGTTCAGAAGCCATCGTCCTATGAGGGTACTGCTGCTGACTGCACATTACAGGGTGCAAAGATTAGCATGGGCGCGGGAACATCGCCACTGGACCCTAGACATGTGGAAAAATGTTGCCTGGACTGATGAGTCGAAATTCACGTTGGTACATGCGGATGGATGGATACGAATACGGCGCAAACAACATGAAGCGATGGAGGGTACTCTTCAACCTGGTGGGGGTGGCATTCTCGTCTGGGGACTGTTTGCGTGGACTAAACTGGGACCCCTGGTACTTGTGACATCGTCCTTCACAGGTCAACGTTACTGGGATATCCTGGACGATGCTTCCGTTTGTGCGTCTTCAACATCCCACTGAGGACCTCATCCTGCAACAAGACAATGCACCGTTCCATCGCTCCCGAATTGTATCCGAATGGTTGGATGAGCACTCCAACGACGTGACCTCGCTTCCTTGGCCAGCTAGGTCACCTGACCTCAATCCCATCGAGCACATCTGGGATGCCATCGCGAGAGATGTTCTCATCTCTGACCCCCCACCCCCATCAAATATTCGTGAGCTGTGGGAGCTTGTTCAGGGGTCCTGGATCCGTATGGATTCCCAACGCTTCCGGTGTCTTGTCGAGTCCGTGCCGAGACGAATCGCCGCCGTCATCAGGGCGAAAGGTGGTGCTACACGTTACTAGACAGGCATCTCTAATTGAATTGCTCTTCAGTGTACATGTAGATGGAATGAAAGGACTTTACAAAAACAGGTCAGTGATTTTTCTAGCTGCATATAGTTTTGTTCATTATTCTGCTCATAGGAATGGGAGACAATCGACTGCTCCTCCCTCCGAATTGTAAGATATATATATAATTTACCTTGTACATTGCTGCATACTAATTCATATTGCTCTTCGTATGTGTATGTGATTTTCAAGAAAAAGCCACACAGGAAATGGACATGGAGACATCCAATTGGGACGACAAGTGAAATTGATTTTATTATGTGTAACAAAAAATTCGTCATCGAAGACTGCAGTGTGCTGAACAAGTTCAACACAGGTAGTGACCATAGATTGGTGAGATGTAAGATGCACCTCAACACTAAACTGGAACGTGGCAAGCTCATAAGACAAACAGAATGTATTGACATAACCAACCTTAAAAAACACCATAATACTTTCAAGTTGGAACTGAAGAACAGATTCTCTGCTTTAGAAGGCCTAACATCGGAAGAAGTGGATATTTCGGAAGTTAACAGAAAAGTAACCAAAGCTCTTATGGAAACAGCAACAAAATTAGCTGGGTCTAAGAACAAGTTGCATGTAAACAAATTATCAGGAAAAACCAAAATGTTGATGCAAAAAAGAAGAGAGATGAGGACAACTAAAGAAGATGTGACTTCCAAAGTGGAATATATAGAGCTATGCAAGACAGCACGAAAAAGTATCACTGAAGACTTAAGGAAATTCAACTGTGAGCTAGTGAGGAAAGCAATTGAAAACAACCAAAGCCTAAAGATAGCAAAGGGACATCTCAGTAAGGGAAGAAAACAGATTATGGCTCTGAGAAAAGAAGATGGTTCTATAACAAGAAATGGAGGCGAAATTTTGACAAGAGTGAAAGATTTCTACTCCAAATTATATGAAAGGGATGATACATGTACTCCAGACATCATGAAAGGTACCAGAGTTCTTCCAGTCCTCCCAGCAGAAGTTGCTCATGCAATCAAGAACATGAAGCGGGGGAAAGCTCCAGGAGAAGATGGAATTACTATGAACATCATACAAGAAGCAAGTGGAGAAATTGAAACAGTACTCGCCCAAATTTTCACTCGATGCCTTAATGAAGGGAAGATTCCTGAGGATTGGAACAATGCTACAATGATCCTGCTACATAAAAAAGGTGACATTGAGGATCTCAGGAACTACAGACCTATCAGCCTCCTATCAGTGGTTTATAAAATCTTCACTAAAGTTCTTTCACACCACTTGAAGGTAACACTGGACATGGCTCAACCGAGAGAACAAGCTGGATTCAGGAGTGGCTACAGCACAATAGATCATATCCACGTACTGAGAGAACTAATTGAAAGAGCGAGGGAATATGAACTTCCATTGTGCATGGCTTTTATCGATTATGAAAAAGCCTTTGATTCGGTGAAACCATCAGCAGTTACCACGGCTCTGAAATCCTGCGGTATTGAAGATGCATACATTAATATTATTAATAACATCTATGAAAATGCAAGTGCAAAGATTCGGCTGTTTGAAAATACAACACACATAAAAATTGGAAAGGGCGTGAGACAAGGTGACACCATATCTCCGAAGCTCTTTAATGCCACATTGGAAAATGTCTTTCAATCACTGAACTGGGAAAACAAAGGGATAAAGATTAATGGAGATTATCTAACCCACCTTCGTTTTGCTGATGATGTAGTCATTTTTGCAACTACCCCATCAGAGCTGCAGAGTATGATCCAGGAACTTGCTGACAAGAGTAAAGAAGTGGGATTAAAAATGAACTTTCAGAAGACAAAAGTGATGTTCAATGCTTTTACAAGAAATGAAGATTTATCGATTGATGGAGAACAACTGGAGATAACAGATACGTATGTTTATCTTGGACAGCAGATATCAAGTGAGGGTCACATTGATGAAGAAATTAATCGGCGTACAAAACTTGCCTGGAGAGCTTTTGGAAGAAACAGCATAATTTTCAAGAGCAATATGCCATTATGTCTTAAAAGAAAAGTGTTTGATCAATGCATCCTTCCAGTGCTTACGTATGGTGCAGAGACGTGGACCTTAACTAAAAGAGACATACAAAGGCTGCAGACAACTCAAAGCAGCATGGAGAGGTGCATGCTTGGTATAACCAGGAGAGATAAGAAGAGGAACTCGTGGATCCGAAAAATGACGAGAGTGGAAGACATCATGATCAGAGTTAAATCCCTGAAATGGCAATGGGCTGGACATACTGCCAGAAGGACAGACCATAGATGGACAGCCGAAATTTTAGATTGGATTCCAAGGGACAGGAAAAGACCCAGAAAAAGACCACATGGGAGATGGGTGGATGAAATTCGTAAATATGCGGGAGTGACATGGAGGAGACTGGCACAAGACAGACCGTTGTGGAGGAAACTTGGGGAGACCTTCGTCCAGCAGTGGATTGATAATGGTTGACAATGATGATGATGATGATGATGATGATGTGTATGTGAACGGTCCTAACGTATGCTACTTTGACAAATTTCCATTTGCGTAATGGCTATTAAGCACGGTTAATCAGACGTTCTAGGTGAGCAACGATGTGTTCTCTCGAATAACTCCATCATGTAAAGGGAATGTGACTCATTGCATAGTATTTCCACGTCTGTGGTATCCTGAAGAAGGACCTGCGGTGGACATCAGAGGCGTAACTAGGCGTTTATGCTCCTGGGGCAAACTACAAACTATTGCACCCCATCTCTCTTTCTATCTCATAATACATATTACTAATTTGATATTTATGCATATACATACGTATACACTGCTGGACAAAACAAAATTAACATCATACCCTAATGTTGTCTGTACGCACAGTCAAATTGTGACTGTTTCTACAGCCTTTTCGCCAATGCTTCAGAGTTCAGTTCTTTGGTACCACATCAAACGGACTAATGAAGCTGGTAGTCGTGAATCGCAGCTGCAGTTATGAACAAACAGCCACCAAAGAATCTTCAAAAATGTTAACGACATCATTATCTTGCAACTTATGCATAATTCATCCGATTGAAGAAGAACGGCAGGTCCGATTGTCGTTGACGAAGGCTGTGTGATTCTTCTTTAGTTGGACAGACTTCATTTCTGAACCGCGCCTTCATTTACTTTTCTGAACCGCGCCTTCATTTCTGAATGTGAGCAACTAACATCCCTAGAACATTTTAAGGAATTAATGCGAACTTTGAGATACCAATGCTACCGAAACAGAACGTATTACAAGCAAATTCCGTAAAATGTTATATAGATTTAATTCAGAATTTTAGGAAAAATATTAGATTTCTCGCACTGTTTCTTTTGGCTCATGTTTACCTTTCCTTTGTTCTCTAAGTCTGAGAAACTTTTATCTTTGTAATCCCAATAAGAAAGTATGTTATGGCACCATGGAGACGCATTTTATAAAAGCGATCTACAATGCTATGACAATAGTCAAGCCATTTGCAATTTTCGTCTTGTGTTCGAAGCTTCATCCAGTGCAATTAGCAGCTTTGCCATCTTCACTTCAAAGTAACCGAAAGGAACGCGGGAGCCGTTTATTATCAACTTTGAGGCTTTGTGAAGCCAACACCGGCTTCACAAAGCCTCAAAATTCAGATTTCGATGGCAAAAGAGTTGGAGGGGTGGTCACTTCCTGAGGGGTGGATTCTCCGGCGAACAAAGATGGAGCTGGACAGTCATTGCGAGGGGTTGCAAAAGAAAAGCGAGGAGAGACTTAGGTGTTCGCCCACGACGTCTTAAGCAAGCCGGGAAATGTTAGTTTTTCCACGAGCACAGGAGAAACACGAGAGAATCGTCGGGAACAGATATTATAGGGAATTTTTTTTTTTTTTGATTAAAGGTTTAACGACCACCGTGAGCAACTCAATGGGCTATAAGCAGTCGCCCGTCCCTAATTTAGGGTCACTGGTTCCAGGGAAGGGAGAGAGCCAGTGCCGTAAGACAAACACAACATCCATGCCTGACCGGGATTCGAACCCGGACCCCTTATGGACGAATGATCAGAGGCCAACGCCTTAGACCACTGCGCCACCGGGGCGGCTTATAGGGAATAAATAGGTATTGTTTGGAGAAAAGGAATGGAAGTTAAATGAAAATCCTATGGATAATATCTTCGGAAATCAAAGAGAGAAATAAATAGTTTTAAAAGGCACTGAACCATTATATCAATATTTAAGCGTCCAATTTATTATTATCATCGTCAATTACGTAGTACTGATCATTCTTAACAACCTCAAGCAACAACAAGTTAAAAAAGGTTAAACAAACCAAGTTAACAAAAAGGACAAATGGCAAAGTACCATGCTAAAACTGTACTAGATACTGAAGCAAAAGTTTAAATTCCAATTTTAATCAGACTGCAAGCAGTGGTTTTTGCGCCTTCTATTGAACTGCGCCAGGGGCAGTTGGCCCAACCTAGCTACGCCTCTGGTAAACATTTGACTGTAGACAGCGATGTGCGGAGCTTTGCCAGTTTTTCCACGACAGTTCGGAGACTCCACAGTTACAAATGCGATGAACAAACGTGTGCTACAAAATTCTTATGTGCACCTAGCGTATCGATGAAAGAAAATGAAGAATAATAATTCCTGGCTTAATTTCGAAACTTCGTTGTAGAATAATTGATAAAAGCTCGCTGTGTACGAAAACAATATCTCTCTTGCCTCAGGAATACAAAGTGCGGCAATTAAATAATGAGACTGATTTTTTTAAATCCCCTTAAAACACATGGAACGGGAAGGCATTGTTTTTTGATAAATCATTTTATCGGCTATGCGTTGCCAATATCGTTTGCGTGAGATTTGCACAGATGATGATGTACGCTGTGTATGACGTCATTCGGTGGAAAGCATAGCCCACTGGAAAGAAGAGGCCCTGAAACGAGCGGCTGTCACTGAGGTCATGTGACCAACTGAGTCCCAGCTCCTAGCTACCGTGTGTGCGTCATCGAAGCTATCAGTAATGTGCTGAATCGGGAGGGTGGCAGAGTAGTAGAAGAATTTCATAAAACGTGCGCTGATGGGAACTTCGAAGGTTGTGTTGCAATATGAATAAAGTGTGCTAATATAGTTAGTTGAAAAATTACTTTTTAAGCTTTACACAAAATGAAAAAAATGCTAATGTTTAAACGTAACAGACAAAGTATTTGCGAAGTTTTCGCTTAGAATTCCAGCTGATGGGAACTTTGAAATTTGCCGCACGAAATAAATAAAATGTGCTGTTGTTTTATTGAAAATTTACCTAAAAAGTTGTGGTACGAAATGTGAATAATTTAATGCTTGATGGCATATTAGATGTCTGCATCGAATCTAAAATGGCGGCTTGTTTACAATTTTTGTTTCGCTCCTGGTGAACTCCCTGTTGAATTTTTGCGGAACTTTTTTCAATTTTCTTTAATTTTTTATTAAAGGACTTTGCTCCGTCGCAATTTTGGAGGTTCTGGCAACGGTATTTTTGGTTCTGGCCTATACCGGAAATGTTAACATTACTGATGTGCCGTGTCAGTGTGTTATTTATTTACGGATTACTCAAGGAAGAAGACTTTTAAATACTTTTTGCATTTCTTTTGCTTGACTTGAACACATTTTCTGAGGTTTTTTTTACTGTCTATTTTTTGGAAGGGCGGACTTTTCTCGCTTGAACTTATAGCACTTAGTAAATCTACCACCTAGCCGTGTGTACCACTAAGGAAAACAAAAGTGGTGCAAAAAACATTTCCGTAAGATATCTTGCCGAAATGCTAAACCGTTAAATTCTTTTTTCAATGTATATATAAATAACTAAACTTCGCACGTTATATTAGTTTAGACAGAAAAGAAATCTTACCTGTATATCAGTAACAAGTAAATGATTTTTTTTTCAAAAACGCTCTAATATTTTTTTCTGTTGCAGTAGTAAATGAACGTTATCCCATACTATTAAAGGAGCAATTCTTGTATATTTGTATCTATGTACATTTTATTTTGAAAACGGCTCTAAGGATTTTGATGAAAGTGGTTAACTTACCGTTTTCTGGTACTAGAAATCGATTTAGCTTGACCTAGACCTGGGAAAAATTTGTTTAGTTTGTTAAATAACCACCCCGAGTTACTACGTTTTTAGTGTCATGGTGTTGTCCTATTAATGTTTCCCATGCTTAGAAATCTTATGAAGTCACACTCTCGCAATTGAGATGTTGGCGCGCGGTCACCCCATCTGCCTCGTTACGTCACGCGTTGTGTGTGGATCCTATTAAAGTTTTATGACGTCACACTCTCGCGATAATCTGCCTCATTACGTCAGGCGTTGTGTACGTATTACGCTTTTCTTCTATTTTCTTCCAGAACAAAAAGTGAGTTGTGCCAGCTGCTTGGAGGTGATGCGTAATACAGTATAAGCAACGGAACGCTGATCTCGCGTGTTTTTTCCTTCAAAAGGTAAACTGTTAATATAGCATTTTTTTTACGTTTTTGAATAGTCATTTGATGACGAACGTATCCGCTGTGCTAAAATATGATTAGTTCATTCTTGTTAGTTACTATTAACAAAGTGTCATGTGGATGGTAAAACAATATAAAAAAAATATGGCTGCTCGACGCCCTACGAGACGTGGACGTTTCAACTTCAATAAGAAGAATAAGAAGAATACGACACTGTTGGAACAAGAACAAGCGGAAGAAGTAAATATGGAACAGCTTGGACATCGCCGATGGTTTCCGATCACATTCCAGTCTCGAAACATATGACCTTCCATTGGAAGAAGACCAGCCTTACAAAAAGACCATTCCGAGCAGCTAAGGCTAGGTGCATAGTAATAATGTTGGACGTTATTATAACATTCAATGAATGTATATCGGAAGAAAACCTCGATCAAATGAGGCGAATAGCAGCTGAATCATGCGAAGAACGTAACCAGCGCTTGGAAGAACTACGAAGTCGTTCATCACAACGAATCGCAACCGAAACCGCGGATGAACATGTTCAGCGACTGAAACACTTGAGACAACGTGCAACTGAACGACTAGCCAACGAAACCAATGAACGCGGTTGGAAGAACAACCACTTGTGATGCTAGACGCCGAAGAGCCTTCAAACAGAATCGATTGCCGACGTACAAGTACGCTGTTAAAGCCGATGTGACCTACCAAAGCTTGGGACCTTTCAACGTCGCGTGCATTCACTGCGGAGCTGTCCATTTACCCGAAGAACGTGTATTCAATCAAATGAACCGCGACTCCTTTGGAGACTGCTGCTTGCATGGCCGAATTCAGCTGGAACCACCGCAATTTCCGAATGAATTGGTGCGCCTCTTTTTACGACGTCATCCGCTCTCATTATTAATCTTAATGGTTTAGACTTAGCATTACAGTACTTGGAAATAACCTTATCCACCCTTTAACCGAGCGACGCTTGGTGTTCCTGATATTAAGTTTTTACGAGTGGCAATTCATTTTTCTTTGGAAAGAAAATCATAATAATAAATAAAAATAATAAAATATGAACAACTTCACAGCAACACGCGAACGGACTAATGCCGTTCATGACTTCAGAGCAGGGAAGCTGAGACCCTTTTGGTCACATGACTAAATCGTTTCAGAGCCTCTTCTTTCCAGTGGGCTATGGTGGAAAAATATTGTCACATTTCTGTCATGGAGGGGAGAGCAGATATCCGGTTCTGTTTGAAAAGTTATAAAATTTCATCTGAGACCGTTGCGTGATGTGTATGGGGTTGATTGCCTATCTCGTGCAGAAATATTCCGATGGTATGCACGCTTCAAGGACGGGCGAGAAGATTTGGAAAATGACGAAAGTACAGCACGCCTTATTTCAGTGCGCACGTCTGAACTCATTGAGGAGGTTCGCAAAGGGTAAAAAAGGATAGTTATGTAACCTTGAGGACGCTGGAATGTGAGTCCAGTGCTAATAAGGAGACGATTTGCCAAATTTTAATGCAAGATTTCCTTTAGGGAAGAGGGGACGTTTGTGCTCGTTTCGTTCAGAATTATTTGACACACGACCAGAACATGTACGAGTGGAGTACGCAAAAGGCATCGTGGAGATTGCAGAAACAGTGCAACATTTTCTCAACATTATGGCAGATGACGAGACATCTGCGTTGAAATCCTGAAACGAAGCATTAGTGTGGTCAGTAGAAGTCGACACGGTCACCCAAAGGAAAGAATATCAGCTTACAGAAATCCAAAATCGAGACAAAGCTTGGGTGCTTTTACGACAGCAAGGAAATTTTGCTTCACGAGTTCATTGCGATGGTACAGTTGTCACGGGTAATGCTTACTCATACGTTTCGGAACGACTGCAGTAGAGGATTGTTCATGTAAGGACTGACTACAAAAACGGGCAATCGTTCCTTTCTCACGATAACGCATTCGCACACATAATGGTCGGTGTACAGTACTCCCCCACCCCCGCTGTTCTCCAGATTTGTCACCGTGTGATTAATTTCTGTTCCTTAAATTAAAGCTGCCTCTGAAAGGAAAAGTTTTTTCGACATACAAAGAACTGTGACATCAGCTGTTCACTCCATACAAAACATTGGTCCCTGTAGGGCTTTCCTTTCGTTGGCTGGTCGTTCCACTTTTTGCGTTAACGTAGGTGGAATGTATTTCGAACAAAATACACTGTTGACCACCCAAAATGCAACACCAAGAAGGACACGAGATAGCAAAGCCAGATTTAATGGACACATAACAACAGATACAAAGATGAAACGATTGAGCTTACAGGCCCGTGCGACTTGCGGAACACGCAGACATCAATAGTTCGTGTGGCCCCCATGGCTGGCAACAACGGCCGCTACACGCCGCGGCATCGAACGAAGGAGGCTTTGGATGTGGGCTTGGGGTATGTCGGTCCAGGCTGCTTCCACACGTTGCCACAGTTCATCAGGCGTAGCCGCGGGTGCTGCTTGCCGGGCCACTCGGTTGCCGATCAGCGACCAGACGTGTTCGATGGGCGACATATCGGGAGAACAGGCAGGCCACGGCAGCAGTGACACCTGGTGGGCCTTGAAGAATTGTTGTATGATGCGTGCCACGTGGGGGAGCGCATTGTCCTGTTGAAACGTGGTCGCTGGCATGTCCTGCAGGTAAGGGAGGACTACAGGCTCCAAACCGTCGGAGATGGTGCGGTGGCTGTTGAGTATACCGGCGATACGTACCAGAGGGATGTGGGTATCATATCCAATTGCGCCCCAAACCATAACGCCAGGCGACGGACGTGCATGGCGATGCATAATGCAGGCGTCATACAGTCTCTCGCCGCGGTGCAGCCACAGGCGGATCCGACCATCGTGGTGTTGCAGGCAGAAGCGGGATTCGTCGGAGAAGACAATGTCGTGCCATTCCGTAGTCCAGGTGCGGCGTTCAACGGCCCATTGCCGCCGCACTTGCCGGTGGTGTAACGTCAATGGTAATCGGAGCAATGGGAGCCGTGCGACAAGTCCCCGCTTCTCAAGACGACGTCGAACGGTACGTGCTGACACAGGTTGTTGCGCAACACACCCTAATTCCTGCGCAAACGTTCATGATGTGGCGGTGCGAGCCGTCAATGCCCGCCGCACAACATGCCGGTCCTCTAGCCCGGTGGTGTGCCGCGGCTGCGGCAATCGCTCACGTCAGTTCGTCCGTTACTCCTGCACTCATGGAATCCATACTCGCCTCACTGTGGCTGGATGTCGTCCCACACGCGTGTCGATGTCTCGGTACGATAAACCGCTGTCGCGATAAGCCACTATTCGTCCTCTGTCGAACTCCGAAACGTGCTGGAATGACTGCCGTATTCTGCGACGAGGCATCAGGAAGCTTCCCACGCACAGGTCCGGCAGCACAAAACACTTCCAGTACTTACACCCTGCCTTCTGTGCACCCTCCTTATAGTGCTTCTCGGTGGCATGCCGGGCGCACATGATTTGTATATGCCCTGCAATGCTAATCGTTTGAATGTGCTCTCGCGGGCGACGCATGCGGCGAATTTCAGGCCAATCGGATGCTTCCTTCTTGATGCTGCATTTTGGGTGGCCAGCAGTGTATATTCGCGTATGTTTTCTTGCTTTTCCATTTTTAATTGCAGCACTGTATATTTTAGGTTTCACGTGAATTTCAAATAGAGAGGAACATTTTATTATGTGTATGCATAACTTTTCAGAGTTTTATGGTTGAAGAAATGTCTTTCTTACACAAGGAGGTTGCACTTAATTTTTGAATCTTCACCCACGGAATTAAATATTCGAATTCCGTTCAGCTGGTTCACACGTAACTGCATTGCTTGCATTGGGCTGCTGCTTCTTCGGCCGTCCACTATGCTGATTGTTCTCCAAGCTGGAAACGCCACTTTTGAATTTCACAAACCACTCGGGACACATACTCGCACCTACAGCTTTTCTTGCCATACGCCGAATAAATCCGCTCCCTTGCGATTGCTGAGATTTTCCTGAGATTAAAGATGAATCACAAACAGTGACGAATATACACTCAATGGACAAAACAACAAGGATACCTATCTAATAGCGTATTGTCCTCCTCTAGCGCAAATAACAGCCTATACACGTCCAGGTATCGACTTCACAGGATGCCGGATGGTTTCCGGAGGTAATGCCACCCATGCTTGTTGTAGCGTTGTCCACAACTCCGCCCGAGACATCGCTGCAGGATACATGTTAAGGTCCATGGCATCTCAGAAAGCTTCCACAAGATTTTTTATCCAGGAACCTTGAGAGCCACTTCACGGTTACAAACTCAGATGAGTGTTTCTTAAGCCATGTCTGGGTGACACCAGCTTGGTGGGGCTGCGCATTGTCCTTCTGGAACAGACCATCGGCCGCACGATGAGGGAAGCCGTGAAAGCGTGTAGGTGATTAGCCAGCACATAACGGTAGCGCGCAGCGGACCTCTCCAGACACACTAAGGGACCCAATGTGTCCCATGACGAGGCTCTCCAAAATATCAAAGAACTGTCACCCCTTGAAGAGAGCCGACCTGGCACGAAGAGGCTATGGTTTCATGCTGTCAACGCCACAAATGCAACTTCCCGTAGTCTCGGCACATCTAAAAACGGATTCATTTGACAACACGACACGACGTCATCTTGCAGAGGTCCAGTTTTGATATTCCCGGCACGATGTCAGGCGTAATTTCCTATGACGCGTAGTCAGCAGTGGCACACTAGTAGGGCGCTGGCTCCCGTAGCCTTGGGTATGCATAGTGTGTCGTACCGTTTGCTCCCTGGCACTGTTAGGCCTCCGACATTTAATCTGTATGTGGTTTGCGCCGCCGTGGCTAATCGGTCGGTCTGTATGAGACTAGATAGTCTACGCTGACCCCGGTCATCAATGGAGTGTGGTTGTCCTCCGCTTGTTCTCTGGACGCTGGTACGTACGTTGATGGTATAGTCGACGAGCGTACTAGGAGGAAGTCCGTACCATCTGGCGCTGGTACGTCCGTCGATGGTATAGTCGACGGACGTACTAGGAGGAACTCCGTACCATCTGGCGCTGGTACGTCCGTCGATGGTACAGTCGACGGACGTACTAGGAGGAAGTCCGTACCATCTGGCGCTGGTACGTCCGTCGGTGGTACAATCAACGGGCGTACTAGGAGGAAGTCCGTACCATCTGGCGCTGGTACGTCCGTCGGTGGTATAATCGACGGGCGTACTAGGAGGAAGTCCGTACCATCTGCCGCTGGTACGTCCGTCGATGGTATAATCGACGGGCGTACTAGGAGGAAGTCCGTACCATCTGGCGTTGGTACGTCCGTCGATGGTATAATCGACGGGCGTACTAGGACTTCCTGTACCATCTGGCGCTGGTACGTCCGTCGATGGTATAATCGACGGACGTACTAGAAGGAAGTCCGTACCATCTGGCGCTGGTACGTCCGTCAATTGTATAATCGACAAACGTACTAGAAGGAAGTCCGTACCATCTGGCGCTGGTACGTCCGTCGATGGTACAATCGACGGGCGTACTAGGAGGAAGTCCGTACCATCTGGCGCTGGTACGTCCGTCGGTGGTATAATCGACGGGCGTACTAGGAGGAAGTCCGTACCATCTGGTGCTGGTACGTCCGTCATGGTATAATCGACGGGCGTACTAGAAGGAAGTCCGTATCATCTGGCGCTGGTACGTCCGTCGATGGTATAGTCGACGGACGTACTAGAAGGAAGTCCGTACCATCTGGCGCTGGTACGTCCGTCGATGGTATTATCGACGGGCGTACTAGGAGGAAGTCCGTACCATCTGGCGCTGGTACGTCCGTCGATGGTATAATCGACAGGCGTACTAGGAGAAAGTCCGTACCATCTGGCGCTGGTACGTCCGTCGATGGTATAGTCGACGGACGTAGTAGGAGGAAGTCCAAACCATTTGGCGCTGGTACGTCCGTTGATAAGGTTGTATTCGGAAACGACAGGGTTCTTACCACTTGGGCGATAGAATGACTCACCTGTCTCGCCTAGACAATGCTTCCACGATCAATGTCGTTCAGATCACCAGTTTATCTAAGTCTGTCGTTTGCTATACACTACTGGGAAGGTCAGCTCTCTGCCTATTAGGGGTATGCAAAAGTTTCCGCCGTTTTAAGGAAAAAAGAGACAGGAACAATCAGGAAACCAGTACCCATTTACATTGATGGAAAGTTGCAAAACCATTTTTGTAGCAGCAAAATGCATTTTTGGAGCTGGTAAAATACATTTTTGGAGCAACAAAATGCGTTGTTGGAGCAGATGAAATAAATTTTTGGAGCAACAAAATGCGTTTTTGGAGCAGGTAAAATATATTTTTAGAGCAGGTAAAATACATTTTTGGAGCAACAAATTGTGTTTTAGGAGCAGGCGAAACACATTTTTGAAACAACAAAATGCACTTTTGGAGCAGATAAAATACATTTTTGGTGTAAGAAAACATTTTTTAGAGCAGGTAAAATATTAGTAGATTGAACAAACTCTTAAGCAGAAAATGTTTTGGAAATAGATGCAACCTACTCAAATTTAAAACATCTTGCATTTGAAATACACACACACATATACAAACATTTTAGTTTTCAAAGAGATCAAAAGATTTGTAACCATAGCAGGATTCCATTATTAATCATTTATTTTGCAAAAAAATGTTTAAGTTTTTGCTGCTTTTCTCAATATTTAATTGCTCACTTCTATTCTTTTCTAATTTTTTAAGATAGTTAGCAATGTTTTGTTTTGCTCCTTTTCATAGTATCTGTTCACTTTCTATTGCACTGATGTCTTTTTTATGCCACATTCAATGTTCATCTCAGCATTGTTTAACATTTTATGAATCCAACTGCTGCAAATGTTCAGCTTCTTCCCATTTCAAATCACCGTGTGAACATTCAATTTCTTCTCCTTTTTGCTTGTTTTCCCAGCACTATCTGCTCTTGATATTTTTTCCAGGAATCTTTATAAGCTGTCAAAAGTTTTTTGGTTACATTAATTTTACTCACATCTCCATTTAATCTTTTGACATGATCTTTGTGCTTCTTGCTCTCCGCATGACGCCTACAATCATCGCGGCCGCCTTGCGACAGGATAAGATCGCAGCCACATGGCTTATAAAACATGATTCAGCAAAACTTAAGATGCTTCATAAAAAGGTTGACAATAAGTTTTATCTGACCGTTCTTTTTGTTGTCATAGCTGTTTTACTGCTACGTTTTGTTTCGTTTTAATCTAAATTAACCCTTTCCACTCAAATAAATTTTCACCCATACTCACACCGAACTCGCATTTTTTTCTTTTCTGCAGTAGAGGCCGCAACTAAACAGTGAAAGCTCAACTTTAGCTTGCCAGCCCCGACATACGAGCTATAGAGGCATCACCAGCGTGGCGGCTGACACCCGACCTATTCGGCAAAAAAGAAATGTCTCGCGAGCGTCGACATACGAGCTATAGAGGCGTCATCGGCATGGAGGGTGACACCCGACATATTCGGCGAAAAAGAAATGTCTCGCAAGCCCCTACCCACGAGCTATAGAGGCGTAATGAGCACACAACATGAAAGCTATAGAGGCATCATTGGCATGGAGGGTGACACCCGACATATTCGTCGAAAAAGAACTGTCTCGCAAGCCCCGACATAAGAGCTATAGAGGCGTCATAGACGTGGCGGATGACACCCGACCTATTCGGCGAAAAAGAAATGTCTCGCGAGCGCCAACATGCAAGCCATAGAGGCGTCATCAGCATGGCGGGTGACACCGGAACTATTCGGTGAAAACGAAATTCCTCGCAAGCCATAGAGGCGTCATCGGCATGGCGAATAACACCCGGCACGCAAATGACGTTTCTCTTTTTTTATCCGGTGAAAAAAATGTCTCGCGAGCCCCGAAATACGAGCTATAGGGATGTCATCGGCGTGGCGAGTGACACCCGATTTATTCGACGAAAAAGAAATGTCTCGCGAGCACCGACATGCGAGCTATAAAGGCGTCATCGGCATGGCGGGTGACACCCAACACGCAGATGACGTTTCTTTTTCTTTATCCGGTGAAAAAGAAACGTCTCGCGAGCCTCGACATGCGAGCTATAGGGGCATCATCAGCGTGGCGACTGACACCTGACCTATTCGGCAAAAAATAAATGTCTCGCGAGCGTCGACATGCGAGCTATAGAGACGTCATCGGCATGAAGGGTGCCATCCGACACGTGCGATATTCGGCGAAAAAGAAATGTCTCGCAAGCCCCGACCCACGAGCTATAGAGGCGTAACGAGCACAGAGGATGACACCTGACACGCAAGCTATTTGGCGAAAAAGAAATGTCTGACGAGCGCCAACATGCGAGCTATAGAGGCATCATTGGCATGGAGGGTGACACCCGACATATTCGGCGAAAAAGAAGTGTCTCGCAAGCCCCGACATACGAGCTGTAGAGGCGTAATGAGCACAGAGGACGACACCCGACACGCAAGCTATTAGGCGAAAAAGAAATGTCTCGCGAGCGCCAACATGCGAGATATAGAGGCATCGTTGGCATGGAGGGCGACACCCGAGATATTCGGCGAAAAAGAAATGTCTCGCGAGCGCCGACATGCGAGCCATACAGGCGTCATCAGTATGGCGGGTGACACCGGAGCTATTCGGTGAAAACGAAATTCCTCGCAAGCCATAGAGGCGCCATCGGCATGGCGAATGACACCCGGCACGCAGATGACGTTTCTCTTTCTTTATCCGGTGAAAAAAATGTCTCGCGAGCACCGAAATAAGAGCTACAGCGATGTCATCGGCGTGGCGAGTGACACCCGATTTATTCGACGAAAAAGAAAAGTCTTGCGAGCACCGACATGCGAGCTATAAAGACGTCATCGGAGTGGAGGGTGCCACCCGACACCCGATCTATTCGGAGAAGAAGAAATCCCTCGCGAGCGCCGAATCCGAGCTATAGAGGCGTCATAGGCGTCGCGGATAACACCCGACACGCGAGCTGTTCGGTGGAAACGAAATTCTTCGCGAGCAGCGCCATGCGAGCCATAGAGGCGTCATCGACATGGCGGGTGACACCCGACACGCAGATGACATTTCTCCTTCTTTATCCGGTGAAAAAATGTCTCGCGAGCCACGAAATGCAAGCTATAGGGATGTCATCGGCGTGGCGAGCGACACCCGACCTATTCGACGAAAAAGAAATGTCTCGCGAGCACCGACATGCGAGCTATAAAGGCGTCATCGGAGTGGCGAGTGCCACCCGACACGTGCGATATTCGGCGAAAATGAAATGTCTCGCAAGCCCCAACCCACGAGCTATAGAGGCATCATAGACGTGGCGGATGACACCCGACCTATTCGGCGAAAACGAAATTCCTCGGGAGCGCCGACATAAGAGCCATAGAGGCGTCATCGGCATGGCGGGTGACACCCAATACGCAGATGACGTTTCTTTTTCTTTTTCCGGTGAAAAAGAAACGTCTCGCGAGCCTCGACATGCGAGCTATAGGGGCATCATCAGCGTGGCGACTGACACCCGACCTATTCGGCAAAAAAGGAAATGTCTCGCGAGCGTCGACATGAGAGCTATAGAGGCGTCATCGGCATGGAGGATGCCACCCGACACGTGCGATATTCGGCGAAAAAGAAATGTCTCGCAAGCCCCGACCCACGAGCTATAGAGGCGTAACGAGCACAGAGGATGACACCTGACACTCCAGCTATTCGGCGAAAAAGAAATATCTCGCGAGCGCCAACATGCGAGATATAGAGGCATCGTTGGCATGGAGGGTGACACCCGAGATATTCGGTGAAAAAGAAATGTCTCGCAAGCCCCGACATACGAGCTATGGAGCCGTCATAGACGTGGCGGATGACACCCGATCTATTCGGCGAAGAAGAAATCCCTCGCGAGCGCCGAATCCGAGCTATAGAGGCGTCATAGGCGTCGCGGATAACACCCGACACACGAGCTATTCGGTGAAAACGAAATTCCTCGCGAGCGGCGCCATGCGAGCCATAGAGGCGTCATCGGCATGGCGGGTGACACCCGACACGCAGATGACGTTTCTCTTTCTTTATCCGGTGAAAGAAATGTCTCTCGAGCCCCGAAATGCGAGCTATAGGGATGTCATCGGCGTGGCGAGTGACACCCGACCTATATTCGACGAAAAAGAAATGTCTCGCGAGCAACGACATGCGAGCTATAAAGGCGTCATCGGAGTGGCGGGTGAGCTATTCGGAGATTTCGTAATGTCGGGTGTCACCCGACAGTCGAGTGGAAAGGGTTAAAACGTTTGCAGCGAAATTTTCACAAGCACAAAGCCACATGCGATCAATGTAAAGAGTTGGCAAAAGGCCCTGAGCTGAGTTTCCTCTCGACTTTTGCGCACGGTACTCCCAAATGGCTGTATGGGGAATCACATGACAAACTGCGTCTCCGTTGGCGGGGAAGTCAGAACATCGAAGGCGCATAAGGGACTATCTGTAAAGTGCGTTTTTTTCGACTAAAAGACGGTAAAAAAATAGAAATTGCGTGCTGGGATCTTGCGAGGGCTTTTCCGTACTTTTTTCGGGTGACTTCCGTAAAACCGTAAGATGGAGTGAAAATCCGTAAAAGTTGGCATCTCTGAATAACTATGAATCCTTTAGAAACAGAACCATTGTATCCTGCCACGGGAGAGCCATTTTCAGTCGTCCTCCGCGTCGACCAAATAGCTAATGACTGACCTTACGCTGCATTTACGTAATCGCGCACCTCGCCCGGAATGAAATAACTGCGCTATCCCAAAGAGCAGGAAACGACATACAAACAGTCTCAATTGCACAGCACTCCAGAAGACCACCAAACTGTCACTAAACAATCTTCATCAGGTTTTCATAACGTACAACCTCGTTTCTCCTACATACCACGTGATTACAACAAAACTCCTCCTCCATAAGCAAAAACAATTTAATTTCCTACATCGCGAAAATCGTTGTTTTTTCGTCACTTTTGCCGAAAAAACAACGAATCAGAAGGTATGTGAAAAACATTCCGAAATTTTGGGATTGACGGTACGGTACGTGTTGATTAAGTGTCGCGTTCACCAAATTAGGCGTAGACTTTAAAAAAGCGTCATTCGATTCGACGTTTAAAACGGCATCTTTTGCCGTGAAAATTTTTTTTTCGCACGGCATTTTTTGCTGTGGATTACCGTTTCGGCGCAGTTGGGCGCAAATATTAAATTTTTTCGTAATTTGTAGCAGTTTGGCGCAAGGTAATGAAATTGGCGCAGTTCCGCGCAAACTTTCCATCACTGCATTTATTCAACGAAATATTAGCCGTTAGCATCAATGACCTCTTGCCATTTTTCAGGCAGCAAAGGAATGCCCCTGTGATAGAAGGACTCGGGTTTTGAGCGGAAGAAAGCTGTGACAAAATCTTCCACCTCTGGAATGGAAGTCTGAGGGAGCAATGTCCCGGGAGTAATCCGGGTGCGGTAAAATCTCCCAGTGTAACTGTTCAAGGGTTGATTTCGTAGTGGTACCGACATATGGTCTGGCATTATCATGTAACAGGATGACTGGGCGGCGTCCTTTACCTGTCCGTGGGCATTTTTGCTCGATTGAGGCGTCAGTTTCATCAACTGATCGCTATATCGTTGTGCAATGATTGTTTCGCCCGGTTTCAACACTTCAAAGTACAGCACTACGTGCATATCCCACCACACACACAGCAGCCCCTTTTCTTCGTAGATATCCTGTTTTGCAGTGTATGTTGATGTCTGGCCTGGGTCGACCCAGGATCGCTTGCGTACGGGGCTGTCGCAGTAGACCCATTTTCATCCCCCGGTGACGAGCTTCTATAAGAAATTCTTCTCTTGAAACCTCTTCAGCAACGACATGCAGATGCCTAATCGTTGAGCAATATTACGCTCCGTTAAAGTAGGTGGAACCCACTTAGCAATCATCTGGATCTTCCCCAAGGCCTGTAGACGCCGTACCACCGTCGATTGAGCCACTTTGAAACGCTTCGCCAGTTGCGTGGTCGATTGTCTGGCATTGTCTTGCAACAGCGATTTCAGCTCCTCGTCTGCGAGTTCCTGCGGTCTACCTGCACGTGGCTTGTCTTCCAAGCTTAGACCACCTTTCTTAAACTTGGCAAACCATTCTCGACACGTCCGTTCACTCATAACAGTTTCGCCATACACCTGACATATTGAACCGTATGCTTCACTCGAACCTTTCCTTAAATTAAACATGAATAACAAACAGTGCCACAAATGAACTTCATCGACCGCCACGCTTGGGTTCATGTACGAACCGACAGAAAGTGTCGCCGGCCGGTTAGTCCCCTACAGCGCCCTCTGGCGGGGGCAGCGGGAACTTTTGCATACCTCTAATATTTATCGCCTGCTTTCGGTTTGGGTCTGTTCCACTCTACGCGGGGGATGCCCATGTCAACTGTCCATCACCGTTATTTCTAATGTTCTGTCTACTGAGTGTACACCTGGTCCAGCTCCATAGCCTGGCTTAGTTAACTGCACTTGTTCGCGCTTCCCCAACATGCGTCTTTCGAAGCAATATTGCCACCTCATCCCCACAGTACGAAATTCTGATTAAAAAATCAACCGTTTTGCTTTTAGAGCCGGCTATCTGGAGCACTGGAAAAACTTATACATATATCTTATCAATATATCTTCTTTTCTTTAGCCAAAATAGCTCTTCATTACACTCGAAACTTTTGGAAGCATTAGATTTCTTCATCTTTTTTTACGCTTTCCAACCGTAGGTTGAAGAAGCGTATGTGCTCCTGCTTTGTCCGTTCGTCTGTCTGTCTGTCTGCCTGCCTGCCTGCCTCTCCAAACGATAACTCGCGTAAAAATGGTTCGATTTCGATAAAATTTCAGTATGTGGTTGGTAACTACCTGGGAACGAAACCTATTGAAAATGGACGAAATGGGGTCAAAAGTCAAGACATAGGAGCGGGATTTATTCCATCGCTCTTATGCGTCATAACTTACATAAAAATGCTTCGATTGTGACAAAACTTCATCATGTTATTCCGGAGCTATCCTATACTGCACTAGTTCTGTTGAATATCATCGAAATGGGGTCAAAGGTCAGGACACAGGAGCGAGATTTATTCCACAGCCATTATCCTCATAACTTGAGTAACGATTTCTGGTATGTTGGAAAGCGTATCATAATCAATGCATTGCATGATTTTACTAATTTGTTTCTTTAAATATGTGCTACATTGTCCACAATATTAGACAATAACAGACATGCAGCCTCTTTCGCATATGGCACGAAACCTTTCCATGTTTTTTTTTTGTTTTTGCTTCAGATTTCCAAGAAAATTTCAGAATCTGTTTTGTGTCTTTTATAGACTAAGGTTCAGGTAATGTCAGTAAGATGTTTCATTTCGAAACCCTTTCAGAAAGCGGTGATGGCTTTTCCGTTCTTCCCCTAATCATTTCATTTTGGCCTCCTGCGCTTCTTTCTTTTTTTTTTTTTCACTATTATCTCTTTTCCCATGGTGGTTATTAAAAGAAGCTTTTTTCCTTGCTCGTTTTAATGTCGAAGCAAAAAACGCAAATCTTTTCGATAAGAACGAAAAATTATTTATGTGCCTAAGAGAGCGATGTTTATTTTTTTATTGATTCTAGATTCCCAGCGGTAGGATTTATTTCTTAATAAGCGTTTTCAGTAATGTTTCCTATTCGTCCAGTGAAATTGTAAGTTTTAAGGGTTTTTCCCCTTCTTTTTTTATTGACGTGAATTTAATTTTACGAATTCGGTTATTGATGGATTTTTTTCTTTATCTTCTTGGTAATACGTTTTTATAATTCCTGCCATATTCCGGTGATTATTCTTTTTATTTCGTGGAAGCATATTCTATGGTGAACAGAAGACTATTTGTTGATACGTGTTTAATCTGAGACTTTAATTACCTATTTCTTGGAGGAATTATTTCATTTGTTAGGTGGTTTTCTCGTCTAAGCGCATTTTGTTTGGCGATATTTGGGCAATTAATAGGCGCGGAATCATTGGTTATTTGCTGTTTTTTTGTCTTTCCTTTCCAATCCGTTATATAAACATTCTTTTTTTTTCTTTTTTAAGCTCTGCCAATTTCTTGGCCTTTATTAGTTTCTCTTTAGTTTTTCTTTTTTCAATTTCGTTTTCTTCCTTTTATAAGGCTAATCTTCCTACACGAACATATTTTGTTGCAGCTCCAGTTTTTTTTTAAGAAAGCCTATTTTCTCTTCTTTTTACAACCAAGTTTACTATATCTTTCTTTTTCCTGCTATCTTATTATGTATGTTTGAAAAGTTGGATCTGCATATGCGTGCCTTCATATTAGCGTGCATGGAATGCATGCATGTTTTTCTTATTAAGTTTTACAGAGAACTGATAGCGAAAGGTCAGAACCTATTGTAAAATGCCAGGGAGTTTCTTTTGTGTGGTAATGTCCAATAGGAATCTTTTGTGTCTGATTCTTTTGCGGAAGATGTTAATGCCCAAGAAAAATCGTGGTCTTCTAATGGTCGAAGCTTCTACAGGGCGCGTGCTTCCGGCTTCATGAAATGCTATCAGATGTAGACTGGTGTCTCAGGGCAGGACATGGACCTTATGTTTGTCATTCTGATTCTGGTTGTCTTCCTTCTCTGGAGCTCGTAATTTCGGCGTTAGGAATGGATGAGTTCTTATACCAGGGTTCGTCTCGTTTGCAGCTAAAATGTTTAATGATTCAAGAAAGCCATACGCGCTCCTGACATTCTGCACAGTACAGGCCGTGGTTTATAGTCTTTTTGTCGACGTTTCACCTGAGCCATGTTTCCATGGCTGTACCATTCTGCAGGTTTTAAGAACACAAACTCTCTGTTGCCCGATTTCGTTTCAGTAGTGGACAGGAGCGGATACCTGGACAATAAGTGGTGGACCACTCCAGAAATGGCCCACTTCCTCGAATTCCTTTGGTCCGAAATTTTTGGAACGAACGAATAATCAATTTGGTACTTAACAATAATAATCCTTTACTTCATTTGAGTTTATATCTGCGTGAAAAAGTTTCTCCTTAAGGTGGACGTCAAGTAATTTTGCTTCCTATACTTCCAATGGAAAAACTTCTGTACGCATTTTCTTCACAATTAATGCGTTCACAAGGATGAAAATTTGAACATCGATTAAAATAGCTTCATTTTATAACTTGGAATACTTAATATTTTCTAAAACATAACCATAATTTTTCAATCCAACATTTATTTGTCTACTGACGTCATCAAAGTACAGGTCGCGCCATCTTTTTTCTGGACAATTAATGCGTTCACAAGGATGAAAATTTGAACATCGATTAAAATAGCTTCATTTTATAACTTGGAATACTTAATATTTTCTAAAACATAACCATAATTTTTCAATCCAACATTTATTTGTCTACTGACGTCATCAAAGTACAGGTCGCGCCATCTTTTTTCTGGACAATTAATGCGTTCACAAGGATGAAAATTTGAACATTGATTAAAATAGCTTCATTTTATAACTTGGAATACTTAATATTTTCTAAAACATAACCATAATTTTTCAATCCAACATTTATTTGTCTACTGACGTCATCAAAGTACAGGCCGCGCCATCTTTTTCTGGACAATTAATGCGTTCACAAAGATGAAAATTTGAACATCGATTAAAATAGCTTCATTTTATAACTTGGAATACTTAATATTTTCTAAAACATAGCCATAATTTTACAATCCAACATTTATTTGTCTACTGACGTCATCAAAGTACAGGTCGCGCCATCTTTTTTCTGGACAATTAATGCGTTCACAAAGATGAAAATTTGAACATCGATTAAAATAGGTTCATTTTATAACTTGGAATACTTAATATTTTCTAAAACATAATCATAATTTTTCAATCCAACATTTATTTGTCTACTGACATCATCAAAGTACAGGTCGCGCCATCTTTTTTCTGGACAATTAATGCGTTCACAAAGATGAAAATTTGAACATCGATTAAAATAGCTTCATTTTATAACTTGCAATACTTAATATTTTCTAAAACATAACCATTATTTTTCAATCCAACATTTATTTGTCTACTGACGTCATCAAAGTACAGGTCGCGCCATCTTTTTTCTGGACAATTAATGCGTTCACAAGGATGAAAATTTGAACATCGATTAAAATAGCTTCATTTTATAACTTGCAATACTTAATATTTTCTAAAACATAACCATTATTTTTCAATCCAACATTTATTTGTCTACTGACGTCATCAAAGTACAGGTCGCGCCATCTTTTTTCTGGACAATTAATGCGTTCACAAGGATGAAAATTTGAACATCGATTAAAATAGCTTCATTTTATAACTTGGAATACTTAATATTTTCTAAAACATAACCATAATTTTACAATCCAACATTTATTTGTCTACTGACGTCATCAAAGTACAGGTCGCGCCATCTTTTTTCTGGACAATTAATGCGTTCACAAGGATGAAAATTTGAACATTGATTAAAATAGCTTCATTTTATAACTTGGAATACTTAATATTTTCTAAAACATAAACATAATTTTACAATCCAACATTTATTTGTCTACTGACGTCATTAAAGTACAGGTCGCGCCATCTTTTTTCTGGTTTCAACACCATCAAAGGAAACGTTATTGTTTTTTAATATTATTATGGTTATGTTTTAGAAAATGTTAAGTTTTCCAAGTTATAATATGAAGTTACTTTAATCGATGTTCGAATTTCCATCCTTGGGAACGCATTAATTGTGAAGGAAATGTGTGCAAAAGTTTTTCCATTGGAAGGATAGGAAGCAAAATTACTTGGCGTCCACCTTAAAGAGAAGTGCTTCATTCTATCTAGATATTGGGACTGTGAAATGAAACGTTCTTTGTACCTATGTGAGAAAAAATCTGCTGTACCAAGAACGCTGTTATATACACCGATGAGTCATTAGATTATGACCACCTACTTAATAAGATAAAGGACCCCCTGTAGCCCGCAAAACAGTGGCCACGCGGTGAGGCATCGAATCAATGAGATGACGATAGGTATCCTGTAGTATCTGGTACCATAATGTCAACAGCAGGTCCTCCATTTCCCGTACATTTCGGGGGGGGGGGTAATTTAGCGCGAACCCGCTTTTCCAAGTCGAACCACAAATTTTCGATTGGGTTCACGTCAGGTGAATTTGGAGGCCAGGGCATTAACAGAATGTCACCAGCTTGTTCCTCGAACCACTCCTTGACGATTCTGGCAGTGTGGCATGGAGCATTATCCTGTTGGTAATGGCCATCGCCAGCAGGAAACACAGTTCCCATGAATGGGTGAACTTGGTCTGCAACGATGTTCAGATACTTGACAGCTGCCAGGGATTGTGCTATTGGGATATCGTCTGTCTGTCTGTCTGTCCGTCGGCACCCTAACTCGCGTAAAAGTGGTTCGATTTTGAGGAAATTTTAGTATGTGGTAGGGGACCACCTGGGGACGCACCCTATTTGAAAATGGGAGAAATGGGGTCAAAGGTCAGCACATAGGAGCGGGATCCCGACCATTGCCCTTATGCTTCCTAACTTACGTAAAAATGGTTCGATTTCCGCAAAACGTATGTTGCTCCGGAGGTATACTGAACCAATTCTGTTTAATATCACTGAAATCGGGTAAAAGGTCAGGGCACAGGAGCGAGATGTATTCCACGGCCATCATCCTCATAACTTGAATACAAATGCTTCTATTGCGACAAAACGTTAATATGTTGTTCTGCAGATATACTGAATCAATTCTGTTTAAAATAATCGAAATGGGGTCAAAGGTCAGATCACAGGAGCGAGATTTATTCTGCAGCCAATATGCTCATAACTTGAGTAATAACTTGAGTAATGATTTCTGGAAAGCCTATCATAATCAATGTATTGCATGCTTTTACTAACTTGTTAGTTTAGTTTTCGGACTGCTTCTCTCACGCTCTCGCTTTTAAACCTTGTTCTCAGTATATAATGATCCAACAGAACAATTTCCAACTTCGTGGCCATTTTGTACAGCGCGAAAAAAATGCTCAATGCACGTTTAGAATAACGTGTACTACATACAGATAAACGAACTTTTATACCTTCTGCACTCATGAATTCCTATAGCTTTGATATTACGAAGGTGCAAGCAGAAATTTTGTAAGTACAAATAACATACATAAACACCATAGGTAAATGCCCATTCTGCCATCTTGTTAAGTAATAATTCTTACTACACACGACGCATAAATTCAATTGAAAACCAGAAGACGCCAAAAAAAAAAAAAATGCGAAATAGATGGATAAATAAAATTAGATAGCTCGTTGGGGCAATAAAATTTTTTGTTTTTTTTTTGTTTAGCCTTGCGCCTACTTGTCACCCAGAGCCATAATACCACGGCTATCACTCATCCGGTCATCAAAATAAATAAATAAATAAAAATAAAATAAATAAAAAATAAATAAATAAAAAATGCCTTCAAATCGAAAGTTCTAGAAAGTACTTCTGGAGATCTTTGTCCTGCAGTGAGTGGCTGCTGAGGAGAAGGATATCATTTTTTTTCATACTGTGCGCATAAATGCTGTGGTCTAACATTGAATGTAAACATGGGCCGCGGGTGGCTTAGTGTTCAACGTTCGTGACTGCCACGGAGAAGACCTCAGGTTCGATCCTAGGCAGGGACGAATGCTCGAACCACTAAATATCCGCCGTGCGTCGGATGGGCACATTAAGCCATCGAGCCCCGGTTCGCAGTCCTCCCCCCGGTAATAAATAAGGGCGTCTTCCTCTCCCTTTCTCCCTCATTTCCGTTTCACTTTCCTATCGCGCACTCTAGCCCAAACCTCCTAGCTTCCTATTTCCAAGGGTTGTTTAACACCTGGGGTCAGGCACTCCTTTTCTAAAATCCTCTACATATGATCTGATCTGATGAATGCCAACATAAAATTGTCAGCATATAGGTGCCGTATATTTTTACTGCTTTCCATGCAGCATAAAACTTGAAAATTACATCGCCCTAGAACTGGAACCGATTTTCGTTCAAGCATTGTACCATTGCACCACTGGAAGACGACTACATGGGAAACAATAAAAATGTATGGCATCTGTATGCCGACAATTATACTTATAGGTCCTTCATGTACTTGCGAATAATTATTTCTTCGGGAGGTTCTGTCATTGTGAAAATCTTTGTAAATCCTTCAAAGAACAGAAGAAGTAGCATAACCAGATTTCCAGGGGAGGGCAAGTGCCATCTCTTGCTCCACATCCGTATGAGCGCTCATATCTGCAACAGCGACAACCAATCACGCTGAAACTATGCAAGTTTGTGACACTAAAGAAACACCATGCAAGAAAGCAACTTTTTTCTGATATCTCAATGTATAAATGAAAAAAGTGTTTTTTGGATGTAGACATATTCAATCATATGACTGCATAGCCTCCTCATTGGCGCAGTGGTCTAAGCCCTGGCTTTTGATCATTTGTCCGAGATGGGTCTGGGTTCGAATCCCAATGAAGGATGGATACTGTGTTTGTCTTACGGTACTGGCTCTATCCCTTCCCTGGAACCAGTGACCATAAATTAGGGACGGTCGACTGTTTACAGCCCATAGGGCAGCGGGTGGCCTAGTGGTCAATGTTCGTGACTGCCACGGAGAAGACCTCGGGTTCGATCCCAGACAGGTACGAACGCTCGAACCACTAAATATCCGCCGCGCATCGGATGGACACGTTAAGCCTTCGGCCCCCGGGTCTTCCCCCCCCGACAATAAACAAAGGCGTCTTCCTCCCCCTTTCTACCTAGCTTCCGTGTCACTTTCCTATAGGGCACTCAAGCCCAAATCTCCTAGATTCTTATTTTTAAGGGTTGTTTAAGACCTGGGGTCAGACACTCCCTTCCTATAATCCTCCACATATGCTCTGATAAGATCTTGCAGCCCATCGAGTTACTCACAGTGGTCGTTAAACCTCCAAACCAAATCTAACTGCAGCTAAATGGCAAACTGAGGAAAATTCTTTTGCAAATAACTCCATTTATGGTGATCATCTATTATCAATACAAGGAACCGTGAATTGGGCGGATTTCATCTGACAATAAATGTGTGACGGCTATTACACTTTACAGCAACATATTTTCACTTGGGCCGAAAGACGTGTTCTTTACAACCAAAAATTTGGTCTATACTTCCTTCCTAGAAATCAATGAAGGAAGAAATATTCATAATACATGGGAAATTGATAGAAACAATTCTTCATAATACATGGAAATCGATAGAAATAATTCTTCATAATATATGGAAATCGATAGAAATAATTCTTCATAATACATGGAAATCGATAGAAATAATTATTCATAATACATGGAAATCGATAGAAATAATTCTTCATAATCGATAGAAATAATTCTTCATAATCGATAGAAATAATTCTTCATAATCGATAGAAATAATTCTTCATAATACATGGGAAATCGATAGAATATTCAAAGCAAACAGAATATAAATTCTGAATTTGCTTGTGACAATTACTGTTCATCCATGCAACACCTCTTTCAATTTCTTAAAACTTTGGTTTGCTTATTCACTGTCCTGGGTGGTGTAACGGTTAGCACACTGGAACGGAAATCGGGAGATACGGGTTCGATTCCCGCTCCAGGGCGGTGAAGTTTTCTAGTTTTCAGAGAGGATGACCAGTAAGTGTTACAAGCAAATTCAGAATTGAATTTATATTTTGTTCGCTTTGAATTTTTTTCTAGAAATGTAAATTCAATGTCATTGATGCTTTCTGATATTTGCCTTCATATTTTTATCGTTGAAGAATATTGAAAAGGACTAAACAGACAAAGAAGGGCAATTGTCCAAAACTTTATTTCTCAATCTATATATGAATCTTACGAATTGGATTCAATTTATTTGTGTCCTCAACTTCAACAGCGGCAGTTTTCGAATTCCTTCCGGTAATGCTTCAATAAATTTAATTTTTTTTCTATGGTATCTTTATTTTCGCTTGTAATTCTTGCAATGCAGATTTTTTTTTCTTTTCCTATAGCGCTTTCTGAATGGAATTTCGTCGACGAATAGAAAAAAAAAAAACAAGGAAAGAAACTCCGGACAGAAATGTGTAGGAACTATTTGCAATTCTTTAGGAGCACTCCTTCGAAACAGGAAAGAGAAACGAAATCTCAAAACAGCTCTCGGTTTTGGCGTTACGAAGAGAGGGAGTGAGGAAGGGGGAGGAAGGGAACTCAGAAAAAACAACACCGGTGAAATAAAGAAAATTGCGTCACGAGAGATCTGGGAGAAACATTTCCGGTTTGCGTGTCACCGTTTCCGGTCATTATGAATGCATGGTGGTACTGAAAAAGGACGAATGCGCAAACCATGTCGGAATACAAGGGGAAAAAATTCCTGCATAAAATGCTTTCCAAGCGGCATACATTTATTCTGCTTTAAGCCTTAATCCTCTTCTTGCTCCGAATGTTTATCGTTTGCATGTTACTCAGGCAACAAGACTTTTCACAATGCGGAAAAGAAAAATGCATATATCATCATCAGTTTTGGAGTTTGCATTCCAGCTGACTCCTTACTTATCTTTAGTTTCTGAAAAATATTTAAAATTCAATTTTTATCTCCTGTACTCTTATGAATATAAGAGAATAAGAGGTATCCAGTGCCCAAATTCGTTGTGCGATGAAATGAAAGCTCTTAATTCAAATACAGCACTTTTGAAAAAAAAAAAAAAAAAACATTAATGGATTTCTTTCCGAAGTGACAGCGCCTTTTGCAAACTGATACACGTTAGTCAAAAGTCTCTAGGCGCCATAAGCGCTTTTAATGAATTATTGATATAATATTGCGCAAGAGCGCCGACTTCACTAAATTATTGGGGGGGGCAAGATCAGACGTGGGAGGGGCACATGTCTTCGAATGTTAGGAGGAAAATTAAGAAAAAAAAAGGGCTAAAAGATAGACTACGAGATTCGACGTATATTTTTAAACGCAATTTTAATTGCTCATCAGCAAACGAACAAGGAAATAGAAATATTCTGTTGATGAATATTAATATTTTAAAAAATAAAATTCAGTCTGTGATTTTATAAAAGTATCCACACATATTTTATTTCCAAACATATATAAAAAATATGAGAAATTAGCGGGGTTACTCAAACAAAGAACAAGAAGAGCAAAAAATAAATAGGTAAATAAAGGCGCTAGAGGTTATAGGTTTCTGTATTTTTATTAATTTTATTTTTGATAATTGTTTTAAACATTTACCATATATCACGAGAACACATCAAACAAATTACAGGGCTGATTATCCGGTTTTTTACCAAATGATCAATGCTGAAAATAGGAATTTTTTTACTTATTTTGCCATTTATTAATTTTTCGGAAATAAATCGCTTTATCCTCATAATATGGAGCTGGATCCACCTTATGAGGCAAAAAGCGATTATTTAATTAAACAGGATGAAAGATATTGGGTGGGCACGCCCCCCCCCCAGTAAAATTATTGGAGGGGCAAGATTCACCTTGCCCCGTTATAGTCAGCGCCTATGATATTGCCAAAGCTTATTGATCTTCATTTCTTTAAGTTACAAATGTTTCTTTGTTTCGTGTATAAAGGCCCTAGTGGTCAACATTCGTGACTGCCACGGAAAAACCTCAGGTTCGATCCCAAGCAGGTGCGACGCTCGAACCACTAAATATCCGCCGTGCGTCGGATGGGCACGTTAAGCCGTCGGACCCCGGGTACTGCCCTCCCGGTTATAAAAAAGGGCGTCTTTTGCCCCTTCCTTTATACCACCTTGCTTCCTTGTTACAATCCAATCGGGTACTCTAGCCCAAATCTCCTAGCTTCTTATTTCTAAGGGTTGTTTAAGACCTGGGGCCAGACACTCCCTTCCTAAAATCCTCTACATTTGATCTGATTTGAGTCTATAAGGAAATGCCCATCCCTAATTTAGGATTACTAGATTCAGGAAAGCTACGGATCTAGCGGTGAAGGAAAAGTGTACCTCATCCAGTACTGGTTGAAAAGATTGAATAAAGGCTTACGTCTCCGACCAATCGGCTGACCAGAAATTTTAGTGTACAGGCTGCCGTAGGAATATTGTGTCCTCCTGCGAAGCCGTTAGCATTTAATTAGCAAATGGTACTGGTTTAGAAAGGTGTAATTTTTTTTTTAGTTTTTTTTTATTCCACCAGCACGGTATCTGGGACTGGTCGCCATTCTCAAATTTTGGGTCGCTGGATCAGCAGCGGGGAGATCTGACGTGGTGGAACAAACACACTGCGTATCCCTCACCTTGGACTCGAACATATGCCCAACCCGGACAGAAGCTTGCGGCTCTATCCACCCGACCACTGGGGAATCTAATAGTTTTGCCGTGATACCAATTGTCATTTCGTCTCGAGGAAGTTTGATAGTGTCGAAATCTTGTGAAATTCACTTAGAATACTTGCTGCTGCTTAAGCCAAATGCATTGGTGCTTTGCTTCAGAGAGTTATCTTTCTAGAAGCCGAAATACCCTTTAGCGTATTGCTGTATATACAGTACACTCCCGTTATGTGAAACTCGGATATAAGAAATTCATGATTATAAGAAAGAATTTATAACTTTGGTCGTCCCAATGTTAAAATATAGGAACGTTTTATGTTAATAAGAAATAAAAAAAAAGTGAAATTTCGGTTATAAGAAAGTTCCAAGATTTTTTTTTCCAAAATAAAATTTTTTTCGACCTGTGTTGCAATGTTTCTTCTTTTTATCTCCCTAGGAATTTCAAGGCCATTTTCGGAGAGTCTTATTCCAGGTAATGCACATCGTGTTTTCCCCTTCGCCCCTCCCTACAATGCATGGTAAACGTTTTCTTGGAAGGGGTAAATCCCGTTCTGACTTACCCCTTCCAAGAATTCTAGTTCATCACCTGCGCGTTCATAGATGAAGATCGGTACATTGCTACATACACTGAAGAACAATTGAGTTAGAGACAGCTGGCGTTATGCAAATGTGGCGCTGTGGGCGGCCCTGTAAACGGAAACGACATGACGTATGCAGCGATCCGACAATATAAGGAGTGATGCGATGGGAATCGTTAAGAGTCGGACGTAGTATGGGTAAGACGAAGGATTTAAGCGCATTCGATCGTAGGCAAATTGTCGGGGCCTGACGAATGGGTCACTCCATCTCGGAAGTTGTGCAGGCACACCGATTTTCACGATTCACTCTGTCACGGGTGAACCGTGAGTACATCGAATTCGGTAAAACCATCCCTGCAAGGGCCAAATGCCGTGGACAACAGCGTGTCGATGAGCGGGATCATCGTCGGCTAGCTCGCATTGTAACAGTGGATAGATGGACCACAGTGCAAGAAATCACTCGGCAATTTAACGCTGGTGCACAAAAACGTGTAAGCAGCCACACCATCCAGAACCATCTCCTCGCTATGGGGTACAGAAGCCATCGTCCTACGAGGGTACCACTGCTGACCGCACATCACAGGTTGCAAAGATTAGAATGGGCGCGGTAACATCGCCACTGGACCCTAGACATGTGGAAAAATGTTGCCTGGACTGATGAGTCGAGATTCACGTTGATACATGCGGATGGCAAGATACGAGTACGGCACAAACCACATGAAGCGAAGGATCCTTCTTGCCAGCAGGGTACTCTTCAAGCTGGTGGGGGTGGCATTCTCGTCTGGGGACTGTTTACGTGGACTAAAATGGGACCCCTGGTACGTGTGACATCGTCCATTACAGGTCAACGTTACCGGGATATCCTGGATGACCATGTGCTCCCGTTTGTGCGTCTTCAACGTCCCACTGGGGACCTCATCCTGCAACAAGACAATGCACCGTGCCATCGCTCCCGAAATGTATCCGAATGGTTGGATGAACACTCCACCGACGTGACCTCGCTTTCTTGGCCAGCTAGGTCACCTAACTTCAATCCCATCGAGCACATCTGGGAGGCCATCGAGAGAGATGTTCGAGGCTCTGACCCCCCTCCATCAAATCTTCGTGAACTGTGGGAGCTTGTTCAGGGCCCGTGGATCCGTATGGCTTCCCAACGCTTCCGGTGTCTTGTCGAGTCCATACCGAGACGAATCGCCGCCGTCCTCAGGGCGAAAGGTAGTGCTACATGTTACCAGACAGGTATCTCTAATTCAATTGGTCTTCAGTGTACAGTACGTACGTATTCTTTGTTCTCAACTTTTCATTTTGTACTGGTTTTGAGTTTTATTTCTTCCTGATGGCATTAATTAGCGATCTGACTGTTTGATATGAAAGAGCGCGCCAAAGATTGGAACGACCGAAAGTTGATGAAAATATTGCCAATGATTTTGTACACGCCTCTTGGAATTCAATGGCCTTTACAATAATTAAGAACTGCTTTCGAAAAGCTGGATTTTATAATGAAGAAAGTTCTGAACTGGAACAAGACTTTGAGGATGGAGTTACTCTTGATGAGTGGGTTAATTCGATGGGGAAAGTGTTTCTTTTGAGGATTTTGTCGCCACAGGTAACCGTGTGCAAACATCGCCTGAGCTGACAGACGCCGAAATTTTGTCTCAAGTGAATCCTGTTGAAGAAACTAGAAGCAGCAGTGAAGAAGAAGATGACAACTTTTCTGAGCCGCAGCTACCGACGCGGGTGGAAGTCATGGATATGATTCAGAAGGTGAAGGACTGTGTGAGTAGGATTCCAAGTGCTCAAGAAGCAGAGAAGGAGCAATGTTTGATTGGACTCCCAAAAATGTGAGACGATTGTAACGGTAAATGCAAAAAAGCAGACTTCTGTAACAGATGTTTTTAAATAAAAGGTATGTATTGATGAACACTTGTTTATTCATGTATGGTGTATGGTGTGGCTAGCTCGTTTTTCAGACCTGAAAAACGAGCTAGCCACACCATACAGGTTGATGGTGCTATCCTCAAGATATAGTTGACAATTCTAGCTTGTTAAGGAAGTGCATTACTGTCCTGTTGGAAAACAAAATTGTCGCCAATTGTTCCTACATAAGGCCTAACTAAGCGATCTAGAATCTCATCCCTATAAATCTGAGCACTGATAGATCTGATTTGAAGCAAGTATAAACCTGTGCAGCATCCAAAAGGAATATCTTCCTACACCATGACGCTACTACCACCATAAATGCCACTCTCTAACTATTTCTCAGGATGATGGCCAATCCGTGGTCTCTCCAGACACATCTTCGTCTAGAGTCACTGAGGAAAGAAAATCTAGACTCATCCGTGAAGAGAACAGAGCTTCGCTGATCATCAGTCCAGCTGACATGACTGCGACACCGATTGAGCGATCCATCGACGAGAAGCGAGAGGAGTGCACACCATTCTTTCCTAGCATAAAGATTATAATCTTAAAGCATCTTGCGCATCATGTAACAAGATACCATATTTTCTGTTTCTTCCATAAGATCCGACTGCAGATGGGTATAGGTAGTGGTCTTTCTTCATCGAACACTTAGCTGCAGGTAACCGTCATCTCTGGTAATTATTGCCCGAGGTCTTCTATTACTAAATCTTCTCAATGCACACCTGTCCTTTTGAATGTAACCCAAAACCGATGGACTAGGAAACGATTAACATTGAGCCACCTGGCTACTTAGGCTTGAGACTAGCTGATCATCTTAATTATTCTCCTAAATGGTCTAGAGAACGATCTAAGCTTTTCAGTAGCGCTCCATCTTAATTCTTCTCCTAAATGGTCTAGACAACGGTGTAAGCTTTCCAGTGGCGCTGCATCTTAATTCTTCTTCTAAACGGTGTCAGATTTCCAGTCGCTCTCCCTTAATTCTTTTCCTAAGTGGTGTCTTACTTCCGATGGCTCTCCATCTTAATTTTTATTCTAAATAGGGTCTAGACAATGGTGTCAGCCTTCCAATAGCTTCATCGTAATTCTTCTCATAAATGGTGTCAGCCTTCCAATAGCTTCATCGTAATTCTTCTCATACAATGGTGTCAGCCTTCCAATCGCTCTCCATCGTAATTCTTCTAAATATTGTACAATGGTGTCAGCCCTCCAATGGCTCTCCATCTTAATTATAAATATTGTACAGACAATGGTGTCAGCCTTCCAATAGCTCTCCATCTTAATTCTCAATATTGTACAGGCAATAGTGTTAGCCTTCCAATGGGTCTCCATCTTAATCCTTCTTCTAAATATTGTACAGACAATGGTGTCACCCTTCCAATGACTCTTCTTAATTCTTCTCCTAAGTCGTGTCTGCCTTTCGATGACTTTCCACCTTCATTCTTCTTCTAAACAGGGTCTAGACAATAGTGTCAGCCTTCCAATAGCTATCCGTCTTAATTATTCTCCTAAATCGTGTCAGCCTTCCAATGACTCTCCATTTTAATTCTTGTACAAGTAAATATTGTCTAAAAGAGAGTTGTCCAACATACGGCCCGCCAAAGGTTTTAATCTGGCCTGCCTGCTACTGTTCGGAATTTTAAAAATTCCAGGATTTAAAAATGAAAAGCAAAAATTGTAGAAAACTAAATATTTCAGAAATAAGAAAAACCTGCTGGAACAGTTTGGAACCCCCTTTCCCGCGGCAGTTCTTTTCACTCGGGAAGCATTTTCCTTATCACTAGTGAGCAGACAAATAGCCCAGAGAAAAAATGAGGGGAGAAGAAAGGGTCTTCACATTCACTGTAATCGTTGTTTTCTCCAGCCAATCAGGTGTCAAATGTCCAACTGTTCCACGCAAAGCTGATCTCCACGTGACTGTTTCCTCGTTATCTTTTCATTAGGAAATAGTCTTTTCAATTTCAAGTTTTTCTCACAGAAGTAACTGTGCTAGCTAAGCATCAGTGTGTTTATTAGTTAAATATCCAGCCAAGTTCTGGTTAAAATACATCGCACCAAACATGACGGTTCTAGTGAATACACGCAAGAAAAGGAAAATCTATTCTGATGTGGTGCCTTTAAGGGTGCTTGGACCGATGATGTTTTTGTTATTGAGCATAACGGAGGCATATTGTGTCTGATATGCCAAGAGAGAATCGCTGTTGTAAAAGAATATAATATCAAGAGACATTCTATGAAGCATGCCAGCAAATATGACAATCTAACAGGCCAAGGAAGAATCGATCGAGTGAACTCTCGAAAAAACAATATTATCGGGCAATAATCTTTCTTCAAAGCTGCAAACCAAAGTTCTGAGGCGGCTACCAAAATCAGTCATTTGATAGTCGAAGAAATAACCAAGAGAGAAAAACCATTATCTGATCTGGAATTTGTGAAAAATAGCTTTTACATATTTACATCTGTAGCATGGCCTGATAAAAAGTCGATGATAGAAAAAACAAGTCTTCCACACCAGACAGTTACTAGGAGAGTAGAAGATTTAGCAACCAATACTAAAAATGCTCTCATTAAAAGCTCAAATATTGCCAATCTTAAAGCTTAGAGCTCGATAAAATTACGGATATAAGCGATACAGCACAACTGGCAATCTATGTAGGAGGAATCACCGCAACTTTTGAAATTGTTGAGGAACTATTGGACTTATATCCACTGGAAGGCACAACAACTGGAAAATATATTTTTGATGAGGTAAAAACGTGTCTTGGTGAAATTCAGTCTTCCGGAGGATAAACATTGTGGAATTACAACAGACGAAGTCCCGGCAATGATAGGAAAGCGTAATGGATTTGCAAATCTAATGCTGAAACCAGTGCCTAACGATGTCATCACATACAACTGCATCATTCCCAAAGAGCAACTGTGTGCAAAGACAATGGATATGCAACACGTAATGGAAAAGGTTGTTTCAACAATCAATTTTATAAGGTCCAAGGGGATCAATCACAGACAGTTCAAAACTTTTCTTACACAATTAAAATCATCCAATGGTGATGTAATTTACTTCAACCATGTTCGCTGGCTCAACAGGGCGACGACACTGGCCAGCTTCTGGACACTGCTTGAAGAAATAAAGATCTTTATTGCAAAGAAAGGGAAAGATGCAAGTTTTATGAATGACGATGAGTGGTTGAATGACTTGGCATTCTTGGTAGATATCACTAAATATCTTGCAGATGTGAAATTACAAGGAAGGGATCAACTTGCCTATAAACTGTTCGAGCACATCCAAGCGTTCATGCAGAAGTTACAACTGTTTCAGCAACAGTTGCGTGTGAAAAAAGTTGTCCATTTCACAACGCTATCAACATTCATTTATCAGTTGTCCATTTCTCGACGCTATCATCCGTCTGAGACAGTGAATCATAAAAAGTACCCTGAACTGACTGAAAAACTTAGTTATGAATTCACAGGAACATATTCGGATTTCAGAGAACACGGTGGTGAAATGAAGCTGTTTGGACATCCATTTGGAACCGATGTCAATGATGCTCCTGATATGTGGCTGATGGAGCTAGTAGAAATCAAAAATGACACTGCCATGAAGATACCATTCGTAGAGCATGATTTGTTAACATTTTATAAAAATTATGTTCCCTCAGATTCTTATCCAAATGTCTCAAAACAGGCCCTTCGATGCATTGCACTGTTTTTTAGCACATATTGCTGCGAACAGCTATTTTCTAGGATGAAAGCCATAAAAACAAAATCAGGAACCGATCTGACGGACGAACATCTTATTGGAGTTTTGAGCATCGCTACAATAAGTGTACGGGCAGATATTGACTACCTGTGTAAACAAAAATTATTTCAGACCTCACATTAACTGAGCGTCTGGTTTAACAACGAAAGGAAAGGTAATGAATTACTTTTAATGTCAAAAATTTTGGAAATTTCTATGTCTAATTTTACGGTCCATTTTTTTTCGGTATTCGCAGCAACCGATGGCCCGCGAGTTCCGTGAAAAATTTTTAAGTGGCCCTTTACACAAAAATGTTGGACAACCCTTGTTTAGAAGATAGTGTCAGCCTTCCAAAGACTCTCCATCTTAATTATTCTATATATTGTCTACACAGTGGTGTCAGGCTTTCAATGGCTTTCTCCCTTAATTCTTCTTCTAAATGGTGTCCGCCTTCCAATCACTCTCAGTCTTAATCTTCTAAACATTGTCTAGAGTCTAGATAATGGTATCATCCTTCCAATGGTTCTTCTCAGTTCTTCTCCTAAAGGGCGTCTGGACAAGGGCCTTCCGATGGCTCTCCATCTTAATTTTTCTTCTAAACATTGTCTAGACAATGGTGTTAGACTTCCAATGGCTCTCTGTCGCAATTATTCTCCTAAATGGTGTCAGTCTTGCAGTGCCTCTCCATCTTAATTCGTTTTCTAAATGATGCCTAGATAATGTCACCATAACAGTAAAATGCAAATTTTCAAAGCAACGTGTTGCGCTTGTAATTCAGAAACAAAACGAGAAGACGCTCACAATTGTCTTTTTTTAATCTAAAGTTTATTTGCGTATTTAGAAGCTTTTTAAGTTAATTTCTCTAGCATATGTGGCATCACCGGTTAAGAATATCTATATTGTATTAAGTTCATCCACTTCACTATGAAGTTTTCAATTATAGGCCAAATTTCGTGATGTTCCTTAATTTATTGAAACCAGTGTAGTAAAAGATACTGGAAATGTTAAAACAAATATATTTACACTATATTAAGACAGGTTAATGAACTTTTTATAAATACAAACGAAGTAGGAAATAAAGTATGCGAGTTTGCACAACATCAAAATTTAGACATAACATATACTGAAGTGTAATTTATTATGTCTGTGTTCAAAAGTATCCGATAGTATAAAGCAGTTACGAACATCTTAATTTTAACTAACATAATTTAGATTATACTGTATATGTAATGAAACCAGGACAAGATTTAGCGATAGGAAATAAGCTTTACTCTTCCGTTTTGACATTATAATATTTTTTTCCAACCTGTTAGATTGAAAATTTAAGCGAAACGTCTGATTATATAAAAAACTGGAAATTGGTTTAGAAATATACCTTTTCAGTTAGTATAAAAAAAGCAGAAGTTGAAAAAGATAAACAGATAAAGATCTGTAAGTAAATACCTTTTTGAAACCTAAATCTTTCGCTTGATAACTGCGGATGACTACTACGTGTTCGTTTTGCTCTCTTGGAATAACCATTTCTTTTAAAGAACTATAAAATAAAACTAAAAAATCTTTTGAGATCCATCTGTAAAAGTATATATGTATGTATGTATTTATCCATGGGATATTTGTTCACATGTAGACGCGTTACGAACAAATATTCTAGTTAATTCTGAGGAATACAAAATGCCCAAATTTTCCATGTTTAAAGTGCTTTATTTACCAAATAACAAAAATGTGTAATCTTAAATGCGTACCACCGCTGTCGTAGTGTTCCCTGTGTTCATTGAAGTTCGAATGAGACAGCGTAGGCATTACTCATAGGTATTCTTCCACGGTGAAAGCTTGAAATCATTTGAATTTCCATCAAATTCAGAAAGCATTCGTTGTAACAAAAAGAATTGTTCGCGAGTAGGAAGGTACTACACTTTTAGAATTTCAGCTTGACCTTTGAATGTTCTATAAACCATTTCTCAGATAAATAAAAAGGTGAGTGCCATTTTTATGGGTAGCAAAATTTGTATCCTATTACAATTCATGACAATGTGAACATAGGTATATTTCTCCATAAATGCATTTTTAACGAAAGCAACGTTGCCTTTAACTCAGAGCAGGAAATGCATTCCAATGGAACGAATTTTTCATTTACCGGGAAAACTTTTCCGATGAATACCTCTGCATTATGTTGCATTTCCGTCGATTCTTAATAACGTTCTCCCATCAAAAATTTCTTCTTTTCGCAGCGCTAAGCGGAAGACAACCTTTGGAAGTTGTGCAACTACTGAGAAAATCCCAACTTATGTGTTTTCTCGACTGTACACCGAAGTAGTCGGGTATGTCGCCCCTGTGACCGGCGGCACTAAGTCCCGGGAAACGTTCTTTCATAAATCACTTCCTGACGAACGTGGCACGGCCTGGGAATATTTCAGAAGGCCACTGGAAGGAGATGGAAGGAGAGAGGGAGAGAGGGAGAGAGAGAGGCGAATCCTCTTCCCTTCCTCACAAACCCGCCCTCTACAACACTCGTGATATTCCCGCTTTCCCGTGATATCCGGATTCTGTATCTGTCATGCCCGTGACAGGAGTGATTTGGATGTTCTTTCTCTCCGTCTCTTTAATCTGGGGAGTTCGTTAGTGCTGTCGCCTTTCAGCTTAATCTGGAAATGGTTGCGCATGCGCGCCTACACCTGCATGCTAACGATAGTTCTTTTTATTGGCAGAAACAGCTGACGATCATAACAAAACAAAAAGTGCAAAAAAGTAGTAATTTTGGTTTAGGAAAAATAAATCTGCGTCCTGTGAGATCTAATACATATTACATATTGAATGTATAAACATAATTATGTCGCCGTATATTTAAAAATGAGATGTAAGATGAGATGTAAGACGCACCTCAACACTAAACTCAAACGTAGCAAGCTCATAAGACAAACAAAATGTATTGACATAACCAACCTTAAAAAACACCATAATACCTTCAAATTGGAACTGAAGAACAGATTCTCTGCTTTAGAAGGCCTAACATCGGAAGAAGTGGATATTTCTGAAGTTAACAGAAAAGTAACCAAAGCTCTTATGGAAACAGCAACAAAATTAGCTGGGTCTAAGAACAAATTGCATGTGAACAAATTATCGGGAAAAACCAAAATGTTGATGCAAAAAAGAAGAGAGATGAGGACAACTAAAGAAGATGTGACTTCCAAAGTGGAATATATAGAGCTATACAAGACAGTACGAAAAAGTATCACTGAAGACGTAAGGAAATTCAACTGTGAACTAGTAAGGAAAGTAATTGAAAACAACCAAAGCCTAAAGATGGCAAAGGGACATCTCAGTAAGGGAAAAAACAGATTATGGCACTGAGAAAAGAAGATGGTTCTGTACCAAGAAATAGAGGCGAAATTTTGACAAGAGTGAAAGATTTCTACTCCAAATTATATGAAAGGGATGATATCATGTACTCCAGACATCATGAAAGGTACCAGTACCAGAGTTCTTCCAATCCTTTCAGCAGAAGTTGCACATGCAATAAAGAACATGAAGCGGGGGAAAGCTCCAGGAGAAGATGGAATTACTGTAGACATCATACAAGAAGCAAGTGGAGAAATTGAAACAGTACTCGCCCAAATTTTCACTCGATGCCTTAATGAAGGGAAGATTCCTGAGGATTCGAACAACGCTACAATGATCTTGCTACATAAAAAAGGTGACATTGAGGATCTCAGGAACCGCAGACCTATCAGCCTCCTATCAGTGGTTTATAAAATCTTCACTAAAGTTCTTTCACACCGCTTGAAGATGACCCTGGACATGACTCAACCGAGAGAACAAGCTGGATTCAGGAGTGGCTACAGCACAATAGATCATATCCACGTACTGAGAGAACTAATTGAAAGAGCGAGGGAATATGAACTTCCATTGTGCATGGCTTTTATCGATTATGAAACAGCCTTTGATTCGGTGAAACCATCAGCAGTTGCAATGGCTCTGAAATCCTGCGGTATTGAAGATGCATACATTAATATTATTAATAACATCTATGAAAATGCAAGTGCAAAGATTCGGCTGTTTGAAAATACAACACACATAAAAATTGGAAAAGGAGTGAGACAAGGTGACACCATATCTCCGAAGCTCTTTAATGCCACATTGGAAAATGTCTTTCAATCACTGAACTGGGAAAACAAAGGGATAAAGATTAATGGAGATTATCTAACCCACCTTCGTTTTGCTGATGACGTAGTCATTTTTGCAACTACCCCATCAGAGCTGCAGAGTATGATATAGGAACTTGCTGACAAGAGTAAAGAAGTGGGATTAAAAATGAACTTTCAGAAGACAAAAGTGATGTTCAATGCTTTTACAAGAAATGAAGATTTATCGATTGATGGAGAAAAACTGGAGATAACAGATACATGTGTTTATCTTGGACAGCAGATATCAAGTGAGGGTCACATTGATGAAGAAATTAATCGGCGTACAAAACTTGCCTGGAGAGCTTTTGGAAGAAACAGCATAATTTTCAAGAGCAATATGCCATTATGTCTTAAAAGAAAAGTGTTTGATCAATGCATCCTTCCAGTGCTTACGTATGGTGCAGAGACGTGGACCTTAACTAAAAGAGACATACAATGGCTGCAGACAACTCAAAGAAGCATGGAGAGGTGCATGCTTGGTGTAACCAGGAGAGATAAGAAGAGGAACTCGTGGATCCGAAAAATGACAAGAGTGGAAGGCATCATGATCAGAGTTAAATCCCTGAAATGGCAATGGGCTGGACATACTGCCAGAAGAACAGACCATCGATGGACAGCCGAAATTTTAGATTGGATTCCAAGGGACAGGAAAAGACCCAGAAGAAGACCACATGGAAGATGGGTGGATGAAATTCGAAAGTATGCGTGAGTGACATGGAAGAGACTGGCACAAGACAGACCGTTGTGGAGGAAACTTGGGGAGACCTTCTTCCAGCAGTGGATTGATAATGGTTGACAATGATGATGATGATGATGATATTTAAAAAACCAAAATTGTGTGCGAAGACGAAAATATATTAGCAATATTCTCTTTTGATTAATCACATATCGCTTATTGTCACTATGTCAAAATGTCAGATATATTTTTCACTCAGAAAACGCGTCGTTTAAAAATGGTATCTAACAGATACGGCGATAAAACGTAGGCGTTGAACAAACCAGAGTTCATTTTGCCCTCACAAGGGAAGTCTTTCAACTTTCACTCTCCAAAATTGAAGGAAACGTGGCCAGGAGATAGTACTAAGAGCAAAACCAGTGGGTGTATTTTCGTTTTGGCACAAATGAACTGACAAATTTGAACGAGTGGTCTGAAATGGCCTTAGAGCACAAGGGGGAAAAATAATCTAACATGTGTTGTGGTGCGTGATACGTAACCCTAAATATCAGCTATGTCCCCAAGATTTAAAATAAGCTCATGTCATACAAAAAGCAACACAAATCTTTATTGCAGGTGTAAATGAACATTTGTGGCATTGAACACATGGCGAAGCAAAGTAATTTGCAACAATGCAAGATCCCAAAGTTATCACAGTACTGAAAATTGTCATTGATATCTGAAAAACAAATACGTTGAACATTATCAAAAGGAGCGACATCACTTTTACAGTATCCAATTTTTAACCACGGATGTAACAACATGTTGTCGAATTTTTATGGCTGCCATTGATTGTTATCTGATACGTTCGATGATTTTCTCCACTTGTGCTCTAAGGCCATTTCCAGACCACTCGTTCACCTTTGCCAGTTCATTTGAGCCAAAACGGAAATACACCCATTGATTTTTGCCCTTAGTACTACTAACACCTGGCCACGTTTCTTCAATTTTGGAGAGTGACAGTTGAAAGGCTTCCCTTGTCAGTAAAAACACTTGTTCACCTTTGTCAGTGCATTTGGGCCAAAACGGAAATACACCCATTGGTGTTTGCCCTTAGTACTATTTCCTGGCCACGTTTCTTCAATTTTGGAGAGTGACAGTTGAAAGGCTTCCTTGTCAGTTAAAACAATCTTTCACCTTTGTCAGTTCATTTGGGCCAAAACGGAAATACACCCATTGGGGTTTTCCCTTGTTTCTTCAATTTTGGAGAGTGACAGTTGAAAAGCTTCCCTTGTCAGTTAAAACACTCGTTCACCTTTGTCAGTTCATTTGGGCCAAAACGGAAATACACCCATTGGTTTTTGCCCTTAGTACATACTACTATCTCCTGGCCACGTTTATTCAATTTTGGAGAGTGACAGTTGAAAGGCTTCCCTTGTCAGTTAAAACCCTCGTTCACCTTTGTCAGTTCATTTGGGCCAAAACGGAAATACACCCATTGGTTTTTGCCCTTAGTACATACTACTATCTCCTGGCCACGTTTATTCAATTTTGGAGAGTGACAGTTGAAAGGCTTCCCTTGTCAGTTAAAACCCTCGTTCACCTTTGTCAGTTCATTTGGGCCAAAACGGAAATACACCCATTGGTTTTTGCCCTTAGTACATACTACTATCTCCTGGCCACGTTTATTCAATTTTGGAGAGTGACAGTTGAAAGGCTTCCCTTGTCAGTTAAAACCCTCGTTCACCTTTGTCAGTTCATTTGGGCCAAAACGGAAATACACCCATTGGTTTTTGCCCTTAGTACATACTACTATCTCCTGGCCACGTTTATTCAATTTTGGAGAGTGACAGTTGAAAGGCTTCCCTTGTCAGTTAAAACCCTCGTTCACCTTTGTCAGTTCATTTGGGCCAAAACGGAAATACGCCCATTGGTTTTTGCCCTTAGTACTATCTCCTGGCAGCGTTTCTTCAATTTTGGAGAGTGACAGTTGAAAGGCTTCCCTTGTCAGTTAAAATATTCGTTCACCTTTCTCAGTTCATTTGGGCCAAAACGAAAATACACCCATTTGTTTTTGTCCTTGATTCTTCAATTTTGAAAAGTGACAGTTGAAAGGCTTCCCTTGTCAGTTAAAACACTCGTTCACCTTTGTCAGTTCATTTGGGCCAAAACGGAAATACACTTATTGGTTTTCGCCCTTAGTACTATCTCCTGGCCACGTTTCTTCAATTTTTAAGAGTGACAGTTGATAGGATTCCCTTGTCCGTTAAAACACTCGTTCACCTTTGTCGGTTCATTTGGGCCAAAAAGGAAATACACCCATTGGATTTTACCCTTAGTACTATCTTCTGGCCAGGTTTCTTCAATTTTGGAGAGTGACAGTTGAAAGGCTTCCCTTGTCAGTAAGATTTGCATTAGGAACACTTCCCGTTTTACGTATCTGGGGCGATAAAAAAGTGCCACATAATATCAACGTCACGTGCGACTACTACAAATTGTGCACATCCATCCTCTGTGCGTAATCAGTAAACCTTTGCCAGTAATAGGGAAACTATGTGGTTCCGGTCCAATTGGACGCAGACAAATTGTTGGTGCCCGCGGCTGTCAGGAGTCAGTATTTCGGAAACTGCCGAACTTGTTGGCTCTTCCCGTACTACGGGTGTACCAGGACTGGATTAACCATGCACAGATATCCAGCCAAAAGGGCTCACATTGGTCAGCCACTCGCGGTTGATCCTAGAGGTGAGCGTCGGGTGTCATGACTGGTATCTCAACAACGAAGTGCAACAGTCACCCAGCTCAACCACCAGTACAATAACGGTGCAGTTCGACCTATTTTTACATGCACCATGCGCCCTGTACCTTGATTCGCCTGGGGTTCCATAGCCAGAGACTAAAGAGAGTGCCCATGATGACGCACAGTCATCGCAAACAACGCCTCGCATGGGCCAAAGAACGTCAGCAATGGACCCTCGACAGATGGAAGGAGATCGTCTAGAATGATAAGTCCCATTTCCTTCTGCACCAGATGGAAGAAGGTCGTCTGGAGTGATGAGTCCCATTTCCTTGTGCACCAGATGGAAGAAGGTCGCCTGGAGTGATAAGTCACATTTCCTTGTGCACAAGATGGAAAAAGGTCGTCCGGAGTGATAAGTCCCATTTCCTGCTGCACCAGATGGAAGAAGGTCGTCTGGAGTGATAAGTCCCATTTCCTTGTGCACCAGATGGAAGAAGGTCGCCTGGAGTGATAAGTCACATTTCCTTGTGCACCAGATGGAAAAAGGTCGTCCGGAGTGATAAGTCCCATTTCCTACTGCACCAGATAGTAGAAGGTCGTCTCTAGTGATGAGTTCCATTGCCTGCTGCACCAGATGGAAGAAGGTCGTCTGGAGTGATAAGTCACATTTCCTTGTGCACCAGATGGAAAAAGGTCGTCCGGAGTGATAAGTCCCATTTCCTGCTGCACCAGATGGAAGAAGGTCGCCTGGAGTGATAAGTCCCCTTTCCTTGTGCACCAGATGGAAGAAGGTCGCCTGGAGTGATAAGTCACATTTCCTTGTGCACCAGATGGAAAAAGGTCGTCCGGAGTGATAAGTCCCATTTCCTACTGCACCAGATAGAAGAAGGTCGTCTCTAGTGATGAGTTCCATTGCCTGCTGCACCAGATGGAAGAAGGTCGTCTGGAGTGATAAGTCCCATTTCCTTGTGCACCAGATGGAAGAAGGTCGCCTGGAGTGATAAGTCACATTTCCTTGTGCACCAGATGGAAAAAGGTCGTCCGGAGTGATAAGTCCCATTTCCTACTGCACCAGATAGAAGACGGTCGTCTCTAGTGATGAGTTCCATTGCCTGCTGCACCAGATGGAAGAAGGTCGTCTGGAGTGATAAGTCCCATTTCCTACTGCACCAGATAGAAGAAGGTCGTCTGGAGTGATGAGTTCCATTTCCTGCTGCACTATGCTGATGGCCGGGTTTGCATATGGCGTATACAGCATGAAGCACTACCCCAGGTTGCAGTTGGGGATTAACAGACCGGTGGAAAGGGTGTTCTGGTCTGGGAGCTTTTTTTTTGGCTATCCCTAGGTCCTTTGGTTATCATCCCACAAACACTGAATGGTAGACGCTAAAGGGACCTGTTGGTCTACCATCTCGATCCACATGTGCATCAGATTTACCCGGACTATAATGTGATCTTTCAGCACGACAACAAACCGTGTCATCGGGCTCGTATAACTACTGGGTATTTGAAGGAACACGACAACGAATTTACCTCATTGCCTTCCCCCCCAAATCTCCATGAGTGTAACACAATTAGGGGATATACCAGAACGGGGTGTGAGAACTGCTGATAAAACTGTGAGCTTTAACTGACGGAGCTGCTGCAGCGAACATGGTTCAAGTTACGCATGGAGGATGTTCGACACCTTCTAGAACGTGTTTTTCGTGTGCTCCACTTATAACACTTTGTCGACGTTTATGTGTAATCGCGTCTGCCAGCCGTGATTACACAGAAAGGTCGACCAAAGCGTTATTAGATAGTGTGACGTACCTGCCAGCAGGACGCACATGACATAAAGGCAGATAGGAATCAGAATACATGTCTGCGTAGCTCAGTTGGTAGAGCTGCTTGTTCCGGAATAAGCGTACTCGGGTTCGAATCCCGGCGTAGACCAAAAATGACGGAGAAATTCACTTCGTTATAATGGCGCTCGAACTATCTGGATGACCCGACCGTTCAAAATCTCGCAATGGTGTGATGTTATTTCCACACCGCGAGATAGGAAAAATAAGAGAATCCCTTCTCCAGCGCTTCGGAAAATAAATGTGTGTGAGGTTGCATTCCACACAGCAGATTGACTGGGAGTTCTCAAGTGCACGTTCTACAGTGGTTGTCTGCCTGCAGCGATTCATGGTCACGGCTGATCCGTGGGCCATGCCCCCGGCCCTCTTTCGGGGGGAGATGTGACGTACCTGCCAGCAGGACGCACATGACATAAAGGCAGATAGGAATCAGAATGCATGTCTGCGTAGCTCAGTTGGTAGAGCTGCTTGTTCCGCAATAAGCGTACTCGGGTTCGAATCCCGGCGTAGACCAAAAATGACGGAGAAATTTACTTCGTTATAGTAGGTGTTCCTAATGCAAAGCTAATCCACTGTATATGTAGGAGTACCACACTAATCGTTCACGAAAGCAATTAAAAATTATCTCCGAAATAAGTATTTCTTCACACATTTTTTGGCTTGTAAAATGACAACCTCGTAGGATGTGGAGAAAAATAAAAACTCATTACTTGGAAGGACACTACAGTAACATTCAAAACACACAATGCCTCTGTCCTTTGCACGATTTAAAACTTGATGAAGCTATATAAAATCATCAAGTTAAAGGCTTTATTTACAGATAAAATATATTACAAAACATTAAAATTGCCCAAGAACTTTCTGACCAGCATCTGGTCCATCATCAGGTGCTGTACAACAGTTGGTTACAGGGAATTCATTATTTATAGCAAGTTAATTAAAAGTTATGACACAGATCATTGCTCTGCGCAAGATCAGAGGACGTACCCATGGTAGTAATCATAATCAAATCACATTGGAGGTGCCCGAGCGGATTAATGGGACTTGATTCTGATTACTGTGTGATTTGACATTCAAATTCATAATATTATTCAATATTATTTATTCTCCGAATGTGATTTGATTCTGATTACTGTGCTAGCATGGGTGCGTTCTCTGATCCTGCCCAGAGCAATGATCACGTGTCATAACTTTTAATTAACTTGCTGTAAATAATGAATTCCATGTAACCAGTTGTTGTTCAGCACCTGGTGATGGACCAGATGCTGGACAGAAAGATCTTGTGCAATTTTAATGTTTCGTAATATATTTTATTTCTAAATAAAGTCTTTAACTTGATGATTTTAGCTTTATAAAGTTTTAAATGGTGAAAAGGACAGCGGCATTGTGTGTTTTGAATACTGATGTGCACGAAGATTCTAACCTATGTTCTACAGTAAAATGTCAAATACCCGTGGTAGCTCGGGACGCTAGAGCTCGGATAATTGAAAAACACGGTGACTCAAATCTGCGTTTTACTGAGTTAAATACATTTACAAGACTATACAAACATCAGATAGACATTCTTTTAGTATATAAATACAAAACTGAAACTTTTAAAACTTATTTAGTTAGAAAGTGCGGTTTTTTTTTTGTTTTCTGTGTAGCATTATTTTTTGTTAAATGCTTTTTATACGTCCCCGAATTTGTATAACTTCAATGTAATCAACATAATCTTGACTTTCCACGAATTTGAGCAACGTTCGTGCAGCTGTAAGTCTGCTGGCAAGCCAATTAAAAATTCAGCAGCAAATGATGAAACACTTACAACTTTTTCACGTCTTTCCACTGTCAGAACAATCCTTTTTATTTCCTCCAAAATTTTAAGGGTTGAAATGCTAGATAAATTTCGTCACACAAGTGGAGCGCACAAACGAGGCTTAGTAATGCATAACAGACAAAAAACGACGTTAATTAAATTGGTTATGCATTTGACTGCGCACTATAGCGGCAGAACGGAAAACTACACATGATGACAAATAAGTTCTGGTAGAAAGATGTGCAATGTTATTTAATTATGATGCAATGCTATTTAAAATACGTAGTAATGACTTCTGTTATTTTACGATTCCACCTGCATAGAGCATTAAAATAATAAAGTTCTAATGTACTACAGAGGACGACGGTTTACCCAAATCTACGGATAATTGAACCCCGGATAATTGGCGTTTCGCTATACCATCATTCATAGTGCCTATCAATATCAATCACAGTATAAGTACGTCTGCCACCCCGGTGACCAGATAATTGACGTTTTACTGTGCCACAGTACCCATCACTCTCCTTCACGGTATGTACGTCTATCGTCCAGCTGGCCGGATAATTGGAGTTTTACTGTGCCATCATCCATAATACCTATCACTGTCCTTCACTGTATGTACGTCTGCCGCCACGATGACCGGATAATTGGCGTTTTACTGTGCCGTCATTCATAGTACCTATCACTGTCCTTCACTGTATGTACGTCTGCCGCCACGATGACCGGATAAGTGGCGTTTTACTGTGACATCATTCATAGTACCTATCACTGCATTTCGCTGTTTGTACGTCTGCCACCCCAGTGGCCGGGTAATTGGAGTTTGACTGTGCCATCATCCATAATACCTATCACTGTTCTTCACTGTATGTACGTCTGTCGCCACGATGGTCGGATAATTGGCGTTTTACTGTGCCATTATCCATAGTACCTATCACTGTCCGTCACTGTTGTACGTCTGCCATCCCATTGGCCGTATAATTGGCGTTTTACTGTGCCATCATCCATAGTACATATCACTGTATGTAGTCTGCCGCCACGATGGCCGGATAATTGGCGTTTTACTGTGCCATCATCCATGGTACCTATCACTGTCCTTCACTGTATGTACGTCTGCCGCCCCAGTGGCCGGGTAATTGGAATTTTACTGCGCCATCATCCATAATACCTATCACTGTCCTTCTCTGTACGTACGTCTGCCGCCTCAGATCACCGGATAATTGGCGTTTTACTGTGCCATTATCCATAGTACCTATCACTGTATGTATTCTGCTGCAACGATGGCCGAATAATTGGCGTTTTACTGTGCCACTATCCATAGTACCTATCACTGTCCTTCTCTGTATGTGCGTCTGCTGCCCCAGTGGCAGGGTAATTGAAGTTTTACTGTGCCATCATCCATAATACCTAACACTGTCCTTCACTGTATGTACGTCTGCCGCCCGAGTGGCCGGATAATTGGCGTTTTACTGTGCCGTTATCCAAAGTACCTATCACTGTATGTAGTCTGCCGCCACGATGGCCGGATAATTGGCGTTTTACCGTGCCATCATTCATAGTACCTATCACTGTCCTTCACTGTATGTACGTCTGCCGGCACGATGGCCGGATAATTGGCGTATTACTGTGCCGTCATCCATAGTACCTATCACTGTCCTTCACTATATGTACGTCTGCCGCCCCAATGGCCGGATAATTGGCGTTTTACTGTGCTATCATTCATGGTTCCTATCACCGTCCTTCACTGTATGTACGTCTGCGGCCCTGGTGGCTGAATAATTGGCGTTTTACTGCATCGTCCATAGTAACTATCATTGTCTTCACTGTATGTACGTATGCCGCCCCGACAGCCGTGTGGTCTAAGGTATTGGCTTCTGACCGTTTGTTCGATATGAGCCTGGGTTCGAGTTCTCGATAAGGCACAGATTGTAGTGATAGGACATTCGTGAACGATTCGATGACAATGAATAACTCTTCATCGTGAATGGTTCGCTCTCACCGCTGTGAATGTCAATTCAAACCGCCATTGCTGCGACTTCCGTTGAAGCCGCAGCACGTTTAATTTTCACCCGTCCGAATGAGTTCAAAAACGAATTAAGTAATGCCGAGAATTAATTAGTATCAACCGCTATGTGAGTGAGCAGTCAGCAATCCGATATGGGAATGATACATAAATACCATTCATTTGAATGGTGTGCCTGAAATAGTTGGCTCATGACGTATCATTCGTTGTGAACGGTGAATGATGAAGAGCTTGCGCTCTTTTGGGCAGTTTGCCAAAAAAAAAAAAAAAAAGATGCGATCTTGAAATCGCCTTAGGGATCGTCCATAAAGTACGTCCGTGATTTTTTACTATTTTTCGACTGCCCCCTCCCCCATGTCACATTTTGTACGATTGTTGACCCCCCGCTAAAAAGTACGTCCTAATTCCCGTAACCCTTTATTTTGACGACTGCTTTTAGAAGTCTGTTGAGAAACTGAAAGAAAATACGCAATTATTTAAAGGAATCTTCTATATATTTACACGTTTACTTCAGAAAATGTTTATTATTTAGGCATTTATTTATTCCCTAATGCTACCCGAAATTTATCATTTTGAAATAAAGATCTACAAATGAACGCACGCATTCAAGGTTGCAACACTCCCGATTATACCATCTACAAAACACGATAGATTTGGTAGTACAAATACGAGAACTTAATATTAATATACTGATTTAGCTAAATATAATCAGAAATCGGAAATATTTCATATCTTTTTTTTTAACTATTAAAAGACGAATAAAAGAGAAAACAAACGAAGAAATACCATCCACTATATTTTTGCCGCTGGACGTCCGAATCACTAAACCTCCCCCTTCCCCATGTCATCACATTTGGTCCGGTTGTCAGGAACACTCCTCCCACTGTAATCTCGAACGTATTTTATTTACGGCCCCTTAGTCTTAAACACAGGAACCCTGCAACGAATGATGTATTCAGTGACTTCCTGGAAATTGAATGGTCATTCGTGATTGATTCTGTTGTGTGAATGATGAGTGAACTCCCAAGGAGGAATAATTTAGGCCATCACTAATGGATGAGGTGTCTGACTGATGGTGCTGGCTCAGCCACTTTTGTGGAACCACAGTGGCCAAAAATTAGTAACAAGGGACTGCTTATATAGTCCATAGAGTTGCTTTTAGTGATTGCCCTCATCTCCGAAAAATGAAGTGTGTAAAGTACCTAAGAGTGAATGGCACACGTAGTGTATCGTATTGATATAAGGTTAGTCTTTTTAGCAAACTGCTTGTTTACGAACAACACAGTCATACTTAACAAAATAAAGGACTGTCGTGATTCATATCAATGTGCAACCTATGTAAATATCCAATGGTTTATTTTCATGCACTAGTTGAAGTATAATATTTTAGTAGCTTTACAAAAATAGCAATCTGCAGATGATTGTTATTAATGTCTAACAGGAAAGGGCACTAATACATAAAGTGCACAATAGGAAAGGGCACCAATACATAAAGTGCCCAATATACTAGTGCCCGATAAGCAAGTGACACGGAATGAGGTAAAAAAGGAGAAAAAGAAGCACGCGGGGGAAGGGGGGGGCAGTACCCGGGGCCCGACGGCTTAACGTGCCCATCAGACGCACGGCGAATATTTAGTGCTAGTAGTATTAAAAGAAATCCGTCTTGTTGCACGATGATATTAATTCAGCTAAAAAAAAAACGAAATCTATGTACAGGTTAAAAAACGTGAGTACTTTCGGTGTCACAGTGACACCTTCATCAGATGTGATTTTCATCATGTCTGAGTCATTTTGTTTGTAGGACTTCCGTCCACAATGAGTTGATTTTAGGTCCCAGCCACCTACAGCGAGTTCGTCTTGTGGCAGGACACAGAAACGGAAGGAATGAGAGCAAGTCTAGTGACTTTGACAGAACAGTTTGTAGTGAGATTAAAGTACAGTACATGGCACCACCGTACAAGTACGATGTTGCGCATAGAGGGGTGAGAGAATTTCAAGGGGGGCATAGGAAAGGATACTCATTTAACCATTGGGTCCAGCCTGGGGGCCGTCACTTAACGTGCTCGTCCGATGTACGGCGAATATTCAGTGAATGTCAGCAAATCACACCACCTCTGCAAGATCAGCCCAGGATCGAACCTGAGGATCCTACATTGGTAGTCTGAACAGCTAACTACTCAGCCATTCGCGGCCGCATTTCCATCATGTGGTTACATGCTGGTCTTAAATACGTGGAGCAGATGCATCATGGGAAAAATAATGTCAGTGTCACATGATATACCAGATAACAAGACAGTCGAAAAAGCATAATTAGCCAACGAAAATTACTCAACAGAAACAATAGTTATTGTGCTGTCCTCCCTAATCAGATTGCTCCAGGGTTCAGGTAAAACACAAGGATAATGGTCATTACAGCAACGTGTATTACAAGCCGAAATATAGAGGCTTTCTGTAAATAACAAGGAATAAACAGAGTTAGGTGTGTTTATGATCTTAGCGTTGTCCCAGTCTGGGATGGAATTTCCAGCACTTACAGTTCTTGCAAAAGAGGTGCTTTGGTGATTCATTTAAAAAAAAAATGGAAAAAAAAATATTAGTGGATCGAACCTGAGATTTCTCCGTGGTAGTCACGAATGTTGACCACTAGGCCATTCGCGGCCCCGTGCCGCGGAGAACGACCACCCATGCCTTATCAGGACTCGAGCCCGGGCCATGCCTCAGACCACTCGCCCGATGAAGCGGCATTTTCTTGTTAATAAAATGTGAATAAAAAAATGAAATTTCTATCATTTTTTGGAAGAGAGTTTTGATTTTTCTTTATGCAGGTTTTTACGAGCTTCATGAACATCTGAGATTACAAGAAGATATCTGTCTATAAGGCCACTGGTTGCTGCTAAGGTACGCCGGTAACGCCTCGTCCAGCATTTGACACATCTAATTTCTAGAAACTCACCCCTCTGACTGCCCGGTCACCAGGTATGCTTTAGATTTTCGTTTGACGACTATTATAGATTTCAACTTTCCGAGCACTGTGTTGCCAGTGAAATAAAAAACAACAACAATGCAATCTATTCTGAATAAGTTCATCTCTCATAAACAAAGAAATATTTTAAGTACAATTATTAAATCTTGTTTGTACTTTGTTTTTGTTTCTGGGTTTAACATCATGATCAACTCTGAGGAATACAAGGAGTCGCCCGTTCTTAATTTAGGGACAGGGAAAGGACAGAGCCAGTGCCATCAGACAGGCTCAACTCCCATATTTCATTCGAGGCTCAAATCTTGTCTAATCTCAGAAGAATGGTCAGAAGCCAGCGCCTCAGACCACTCGACCAGCGCGCGCGCGTTTCTGTGTGTGTGTGTGGGAGGGGGGGGTAATATTTTGCACTGGTTACTTTGAACGCCAAAAAACATTAACAATTTCCGTGGTAGCACTTGATAGTCATTTATGACCGTCACGCACGTTTTATTCATTTTAATAGACGCCACTCATAAAAGTATATATGCTACTCGCTCGACATTATTCGGGATTCGAATCCCGGATGAAGCATGGACTCGAAACAGTGGCCCCAAATTTGAGACATACAACTACTTGAAGCTCGCAAATGGTGATTAAATCCCTAAGCAAAACAAACAAGCAAACAAGAATGATGACACCGAATTTTCGGGTGTAATAAGCACGTCTTTTGAATCCGTTCTGACGCAAATTAAATTTATCAAAGCTCTTCAAAGTCAATGGAACCGGTATGGAAAACGATAGTATCTGACGGAAGAAAGAAGTTTTTCAATCGGGTTTTTATTCCCTCAGATATTGCTGTAAACGGAATCGTGAGCTTACACCCTCTGGTTAGCAAAGACTTGTGCGTTAAGAAAAATATGAATTTATATGACAAACATTTCGCACCGGAAGCGCTCTCCAACACAGAAATAATTTTTCAAATCGGACTCTTAGGAGCAGAGATATCGACAGAAAGAAGATGTGACTTCACGCCTCCTGGTGGGGAAAACCGTGCATTATTTTAGGGAGAAAGTATTCTCAAAAGGTTTTTCCATATGAGCGGTATCGGTCCAAGAAAAAAAAATTTAGTCGAGTATTCAGGAGCCCAGATTTTGGCTGCAAATACATCAGAAGAAGAAATGAATACTTATGCCCCCTGGTGGCCAAACCATTCTTTAGCAAATATTAGAAATTATATAACATCACCGAATGTGGGTGCTTGATTGTCGGCTGGGTGCAGCATGCCTTATATCTTTCACCAGCGCGACGACGTACATGACTGTTTCCATTATTAGCGAAAATAATAACAGTTGTTTCATCACTGAAAACACCATTTTCCCATTCATCAACAGTCCAATTCTAGTGTGTCTTGGCCCAAGCAATTCTTTTGAACCTTTGTTGTTCAGTCAGGAAAGGTTTCCGTGCAGCTTTTCGTGCAGTCAGTCCATTTTCTTGTAGCCTACGAGGAAATGTACGTGCAGATGCCATAATGCGTACTATAATGAATATAACTTCTACTACTGAATTAATTATGGTGAATATAGCTTTCACTAATATTATAATGAATTCAATGCTTGTACTAAGCTAAGTATAATGCTTTATAATGCTTCTGCTACTGAATTATGATTAATTCAGCTTCTTGTAAGCTAATGGTTGTTGTGTTATTAATTATGAATAAACTTTCCTGCTAGTAGTGTAGTAATAATAATGAACAAGTTTATAACTGGTAGTAATGTTGTAGTAGTAATTAAGATGAATAAAGTCTTATGCTGGTTGTTACTAATAACACTAAATGAAATAACCTTAACAGCCAGACAGAGGTCTGACAGTACTATGAACTGAGAAAAACGTACTTACTTAAAACCTTTTATTATGAACTTCTACTGGTATCATCACACACACTTCACACACAGCTACTCAAATAACACGTAGCTCCTTGCACATGAACGAAGCTCTACACTCATAAACAACAGCTCTCTGACACATAAACAACAGCTCTCCACATAAACAAACGCTCTCCCTATACAACAACAAACGCTCTCCTTAGGTATCGTTGAACGCGCCTATTTATACTGGCTACCACCACGTCATGACTTACACTCATTGCCAGATCTCATTCAGCGGGTGAAATAACATCTCGTTCAGTAAGAAGATAATTTACATAGGAAAATAAAATAACCAGAGATAGTAAAAATCAAAAGGAAAGTGAATCGAGAGTATACTTTACATCATCTCCCCCTTAATTTTTTCTTTTTCTTTTTTTTTTCCCCCAAAATGTGAAAAGCATCATCATCATCATCATTGTCAACCATTATCAATCCACTGCTGGACGAAGGTCTCCCCAAGTTTCCTCCACAACGGTCTGTCTTGTGCCAGTCTCCTCCATGTCACTCCCGCATATTTACGAATTTCATCCACCCATCTCCCATGTGGTCTTTTTCTGGGTCTTTTCCTGTCCCTTGGAATCCAATCTAAAATTTCGGGTGTCCATCTATGGTCTGTCCTTCTGGCAGTATGTCCAGCCCATTGCCATTTCAGGGATTTAACTCTGATCATGATGTCTTCCACTCTCGTCATTTTTCGGATCCACGAGTTCCTCTTCTTATCTCTCCTGGTTATACCAAGCATGCACCTCTCCATGCTGCTTTGAGTTGTCTGCAGCCTTTGTATGTCTCTTTTAGTTAAGGTCCACGTCTCTGCACCATACGTAAGCACTGGAAGGATGCATTGATCAAACACTTTTCTTTTAAGACATAACGGCATATTGCTCTTGAAAATTATGCTGTTTCTTCCAAAAGCTCTCCAGGCAAGTTTTGTACGCCGATTAATTTCTTCATCAATGTGACCCTCACTTGATATCTGCTGTCCAAGATAAACATACGTATCTGTTATCTCCAGTTTTTCTCCATCAATCGATAAATCTTCATTTCTTGTAAAAGCATTGAACATCACTTTTGTCTTCTGAAAGTTCATTTTTAATCCCACTTCTTTACTCTTGTCAGCAAGTTCCTGGATCATACTCTGCAGCTCTGATGGGGTAGTTGCAAAAATGACTACGTCATCAGCAAAACGAAGGTGGGTTAGATAATCTCCATTAATCTTTATCCCTTTGTTTTCCCAGTTCAGTGATTGAAAGACATTTTCCAATGTGGCATTAAAGAGCTTCGGAGATATGGTGTCACCTTGTCTCACTCCCTTTCCAATTTTTATGTGTGTTGTATTTTCAAACAGCCGAATCTTTGCACTTGCATTTTCATAGATGTTATTAATAATATTAATGTATGCATCTTCAATACCGCAGGATTTCAGAGCCGTGGTAACTGCTGATGGTTTCACCGAATCAAAGGCTTTTTCATAATCGATAAAAGCCATGCACAATGGAAGTTCATATTTCCTCGCTCTTTCAATTAGTTCTCTCAGTACGTGGATATGATCTATTGTGCTGTAGCCACTCCTGAATCCAGCTTGTTCTCTCGGTTGATCCATGTCCAGTGTTACCTTCAAGCGGTGTGAAAGAACTTTAGTGAAGATTTTATAAACCACTGATAGGAGGCTGATAGGTCTGTAGTTCCTGAGATCCTCAATGTCACCTTTTTTATGTAGCAGGATCATTGTAGCATTGTTCCAATCCTCAGGGATCTTCCCTTCATTAAGGCATCGAGTGAAAATTTGGGCGAGTACTGTTTCAATTTCTCCACTTGCTTCTTGTATGATGTCTATAGTAATTCCATCTTCTCCTGGGGCTTTCCCCCGCTTCATGTTCTTGATTGCATGAGCAACTTCTGCTGGGAGGACTGGAAGAACTCTGGTACCTTTCATGATGTCTGGAGTACATGTATCATCCCTTTCATATAGTTTGGAGTAGAAATCTTTCACTCTTGTCAAAATTTCGCCTCTATTTCTTGTTATAGAACCATCTTCTTTTCTCAGAGCCATAATCTGTTTTCTTCCCTTACTGAGATGTCCCTTTGCTATCTTTAGGCTTTGGTTGTTTTCAATTGCTTCCGGCAACTGGAATGTACCTGGCCAAGGCAGCGGCCAGTGCGACATGAAGGCAGAGGGTGATAAGAATCCCCGGAGGACCGGACTAGGCTGCCATTTGATGCTGACCTTGGCTACCTACAACGGACGCTCCCTATCTTCTGATTCAAGGCTTCTTGAATTGGAAGAGGAACTACAAAGGATCAAGTGGGACATCGTCGGGCTGAGTGAGGTAAGGAGAAAAGGAGAAGATCTCATTGAACTGAAAAGTGGACATCTCTTCTATTATCGTGGGACAGATACTGGCAGAATAGTGGTGTTGGATTTATAATAAACAAGAAACTGAAGGATAAAGTGGTAGAAGTTGAAAGTTCCTCTGACAGAGCTGCACGACTCGTTATCCAACTATCGAGAAGATACCAGGCTCAGATTATTCAAACTTATGCACCCACCACAAGTCATCCTGAAGAAGAAATTGAAGAATTTTATGAGGAAATTCGTCATCTAAATAATAAAGGTAAGCAGCACTTGAAGATAATTATGGGAGATTTCAATGCAAAAATAGGGCACCGGCAACAGAATGAAACTTCAGTAGGTAAATTCGGTCACGGCAACAGAAACCAGCGTGGAAATACTCTCGTTGAGTTTGCAGAGGCAGAAGGATTTTTCATCTTGAATTCCTTTTTCAAGAAAAAGCCACACAGGAAATGGACATGGAGACATCCAATTGGGACGACAAGTGAAATTGATTTTATTATGTGTAACAAAAAATTCGTCATCGAAGACTGCAGTGTGCTAAACAAGTTCAACACAGGTAGTGACCATAGATTGGTGAGATGTAAGATGCACCTCAACACTAAACTGGAACGTGGCAAGCTCATAAGACAAACAAAATGTATTGACATAACCAACCTTAAAAAACACCATAATACTTTCAAGTTGGAACTGAAGAACAGATTCTCTGCTTTAGAAGGCCTAACATCGGAAGAAGTGGATATTTCTGAAGTTAACAGAAAAGTAACCAAAGCTCTTATGGAAACAGCAACAAAATTAGCTGGGTCTAAGAACAAGTTGCATGTAAACAAATTATCAGGAAAAACCAAAATGTTGATGCAAAAAAGAAGAGAGATGAGGACAACTAAAGAAGATGTGACTTCCAAAGTGGAATATATAGAGCTATGCAAGATAGCACGAAAAAAGTGAAAAGCATATGCACCTGTGATTTTGGGAAATGCCATGTGTGTCTGGAACCTCGACCCTGCCGGGTATCGGGAAAAATTTCACGATGAGGAAAACTGCGTGAAACCTGCGTCGGGAACTCCGCGTGTCTGTTGACATTTTCATATCTATTACTTCTTCCCTCAGCACGGGCAGAAAAATAATCATTGCCCTGAGCATGAAAACGTTCCGAATGCTGTGGATTGGAACGGGGTGGAGCATACTGTGCATTTGTACGATATCCCGAAGATTGTTCAGAAATTCGCGGTTGGTTTGCCACTCTTCTGTGTGGTGGAACGTATGAAGCTTGTGTGTGCATTTGTGTATGCTCGCGCTGAAAGTTATTATTCCTATTATGCCGCTGAGGGTTTTCGAAATAAGCCTCGCAAGGTGCCCGAGCATGGTGAGTTGAACCATGTTTGCCATGTCGCTCTTCATACGTTCGTATGAGGCGAAGGCATTCATGAATTGTAGCAGGGTGTCGAACCTCAAGAAAATCTTGTAGAAATGGGTCGAGCTGCTGCAATAGGGTATCCAACATGTCGACATGACTGGCATGTGGATCCCATAAGTTATATAAGCGTGTTGTTTCCAACGCAAATGCAACAGGGCTATCGTTGGGTCCTTGCTGACGAGAAAAAAGTTGTTGTGCAAGGCTAGCTCGACTGAGGCCGAAAAGAAAGACCTCCAAAAATTCTGCTCGGAAATTCTCATAATGAGAATCCGGGTTCGACACTCTCCACTGCCGATACCAGGTCTTAGCGGTATCCTTCAAGCAAGTGCCTGCGATTTGTACTTTGCAGTCTTCAGGAATATTGTAGAGATCAAAATGATCTTCCAAATCTTCGAGGAATTTTAAAGATCCCTCCAAACCATTGAAATTAATTGTTCCTGCATGCGGCACGAAATGGGCAAGCATTCTGCTTCGCTCAGAGGATTGAACTCCCTCAGGTACGACTCACGACTCAGAGTAATAGGAAGCTGGTGAATTACGAAATTGTGAAGAATGCCTGGGCACTTGGAAATCATTATCAGTAAAGTGAGCCCCACAGGCTTCTTGCAGATTATCAAAATTAATCCCATCACCACCAAAACTTGTCTTAGGGTGAAATATTGAAGTTGTCTCAGGTAGTGAAGACATGGGTAATAATTGTCAAGACCTCGAGTTCGAGAAAAGTTCGGGCGCCAATTATAATGAATATAACTTCTACTACTGAATTAATTATGGTGAATATAGCTTTCACTAATATTATAAGGAATTCAATGCTTGTACTAAGCTAAGTATAATGCTTTATAATGCTTCTGCTACTGAATTATGATGAATTCAGCTTCTTGTAAGCTAATGGTTGTTGTGTTATTAATTATGAATAAACTTTCCTGCTAGTAGTGTAGTAATAATAATGAACAAGTTTATAACTGGTAGTAATGTTGTAGTAGTAATTAAGATGAATAAAGTCTTATGCTGGTTGTTACTAATAACACTAAATGAAATAAACCTAACAGCCAGACAGAGGTCTGACAGTACTATGAACTGAGAAAAACGTACTTACTTAAAACCTTTTATTATGAACTTCTACTGGTATCATCACACACACTTCACACACAGCTACTCAAATAACACATAGCTCCTTGCACATGAACGAAGCTCTACACTCATAAACAACAGCTCTCTGACACATAAACAACAGCTCTCCACATAAACAAACGCTCTCCCTATACAACAACAAACGCTCTCCTTAGGTATCGTTGAACGCGCCTATTTATACTGGCTACCACCACGTCATGACTTACACTCATTGCCAGATCCCATTCAGCGGGTGAAATAACATCTGGTTCAGTAAGAAGATAATTTACATAGGAAAATAAAATAACTAGAGATAGTAAAAATCAAAAGGAAAGTGAATCGAGAGTATACGTTACAGTACTTCATTCTCCCACTCATTTCTTAAATCAGTGGCTGTTTTAAACCTTGATTTTAAGGAGCGACGAATCAATATGCGATCATCACGTTCAGTACACAGCCTTGGTCGACCTGTTCTTTTCTGGTTCCCACACGTCCAGTTTCTGCAACTCTTTTAATGATGCGCAAGACAGTGGAATGATCACAGCCACATTTAACAGCAATTTTGGCACCGTGTTCCCACCAATGGACAACTAAAAAACTCATTAGTTCCATGCGAAGAAGATGCACTTTGTTACTAAGAAACCGTGGTTATTCAATTAAATATTAAAGCGTATTTTGCTTGTTGGCTAGTTATTTCAAGTGTCCTGCAAGTTTCAATAATGAACTTTTCAGTAATTTTACGTTAAATGCATTGTACACTAATTTTTTTTTTTTTTTTATGACTAGACACTGTACTTTTGTTTGCAACTTCACTTCCATTACTGGTAAAAATATTTGAATTCAAATATTTTTACCAGTAATAGAAGTGAAGTTACAAGGGGAATCACGAGTGCTTGCGGATGAACAACCGGAGCATCAAACGTAGAAATGATACGCTACAATTTTATCATTAGTGACCTTTACTGTGGTAAACACATTGAGTCGTGGCGTCTGCCGGATGCATTTCAAATGAGAAAATAATATTTGGCGAGGCGTGCTTGCAATGAAAGAAGAACATATTCTCTGTTTTGTGTTGTATGTCTCTCTGGTGGAAGTATGCGTATCAGCAGCTACAAAAACTAATCCTAAATGTTATTTTTCTTCCATCGGCACGACTCATTTTCTTATAATTCTTTGGCATGTGCCTCCAGGGACAATGCAGTCTTGCTCTAGTGTAATGTACTGCAGAAATTAAGAAAATGTTTTATGAAATAGCTCTTGATGGTGATATGTGGCGCGTTTCTTCTATTTTGCATTAAATGAAAACTCTCTGCTATGTCCGAAAATGAGACAAGAAAGATGACACCGTTTTCTGGGGCGTAATGAGCGCCTCTTTGGAATCTTCTCCGACATAAAGATAATTTTTCAAAGCAGTTTTTTAGAAATGGTGATAATCAGCGGAAAAGAAAGTGCGTTAACGCTCTCCAGAAGAAAATCCGACCATTATTTAAAATACACAACGAGGGCAGTAGCGCATCCACAGATTTCCCAAGGGGGGGGGGCGGGGAATGTTTCGTAGCGCAGAGAACTTTTCCAAGGTGGGGGTGATCGCCCCTAAATTTAGGGAGAAAAATAGTCAGATACCATAAAAATTAAGGAGATTGACTTTTGTGCATTTATTTTTATCCAGTTGCTAGTAATGTTACAGCACAAGAAATTTAAATAATTAGAAAAAGCCGTAGATGAAATTCTTCTTCTGGTTAGATTTTTCTATATTTATTCAACAGAACTACTACTCCCTTATATTTATTGTATGTTATAGTTATACAGTTCATGATTAAGAAGTATACGTAGATCGCGTATCCTGATTTTTCGTTACACACTTTGACGTAATAATTTTTCGCTCTGTCAGTTCAAAGGGGGCGGACCCATGCACCCCCCTCGTGGGTGTGCCACGGAATGAGGGTAGAGTCCTTACTATGAGTGAAACCACAGTGCACGAAACAGAAACGCGTCTTCTTGATTAGCCTATTCTTGTTTGGCCTATTCTTCGTAAATCGAAAGTTAATGGGTTCCGGCATTTTAGGCGAGGAAAGATTTCTTGATTGGCCTATTCCTGTCTTGCCTAAAACTTTCTCCTGCTAGAGGGGATGGATTCATCTGGAGCAAACTTCTGGATTCTCCTATTCCTTCTACGTCGAAAGTTAATGGGGCGAGAAAGTGCTATTACATTACTTCGCTTAAGCTTTGACGGAGTGATTTTGAAAAAAAAAGATAATCTTTACCTACCGTGAATTATTTTTTTTATCGAAACACCAAATCTGTCGCGTGTTAAAAAAAGAAAAGAAAATTTTTTCCCGTGAAAAAAAAAAAAAACTAGTTTCAAACCCTAATGATAAAACTAGCTGGTTTTTTTTCACGGGAAAAAATGTCCTTTTTATTTAACACACGACACATTTAGTGTTTCGATAAAGAAAAAGTAATTCACGGGAGTTAAAGATGTATCTGTTTTTTTTAAATCACTCAGTCAAAGCTTAAGCGAAATAATGTAATAACATTTTCTCGCCCCATTAACTTTCGACGTAGAAGAATTAGGCGAATAAAGAATTCTTTCCTCTCCTAAAATGGAGGAACCCATTAACTTTCAATGTAGCAGGAATAGGCCAAACAAGAATAGGCGAATCAAGAAGTTTGCTCCAGGTGAATCCTTTCCTTCTAGCAGGTGAAAGTTTTAGGAGAGACAGGAAGAGGCGAATCAAGAATTCTTTCCTTACCTTAAATGGCGGAACCCATTGACTTTCGACGTACGAAGAATATGCCAAACAAGGATAGGCGAATCAAGAAGTAACCAAACAGAAAATGCTTCACCATGAAGGAACGCACGAAACGAGATGAAACTTTCCACGCATGCACTGTAAAATTTTTTTCTGAAACTCATGAACCACTTTTCGTGATTTCTTTCGTGAATTAACGAAGTATGTTTCTGATGCAACTTTTTCTGTGAAATGACGGGAAATACTCTGAATTTCACAGATATTTCGTGCGCCAGAAAAATTCTGACTTTTCAGAAACCTTTCAATTCCTTTCTTATATTGAAGGTAAATGACCGTTTTCTAGAAGTGTTTACAGAGATTTCTGAATTTTCAAAAACCTTTCCGCAATTCTTAACGGGAAAACAATGTCCTCACTTTTTTTCGTATCCATATGACGAAAAATAGGATAGATTCACGTGAATACTTGGGGGTTTGATTAGCAGTTAAATATCAATAGTCTGTCAAAGTATTTAATTTTGAAGTTCTGTAGCGACATCGGATATTGTGGATAGTATATCGCATGCATTTTGGTTACTGTGGCACAGGATATTTCTTCTCCTCCCCATTTTGTGCATCAGCTATTGTATAGTGTGTTACAGTAAGAAACCGGGTACTTAATTTATGGTACAGGTTATTGCACGATGACTATGTATCAGCCTATGGAGTCCTTAAAATAAAAGCTATATAGCTATCAAGAGTTAATTTTATATTTAGAAGTTTTGTGAAATAATACTATAAAACAGTACATTTCACCATTTCTTAAAGATACGTGAAAGTTATTGTTAGTCAAAAACCAAAAAAAAAATAAAAAATCTCAAGTTCTAAAGCATTCTGTTGTTTCGAAAAATCACGATGAAAAAATACGTAATTTGTTTAAGACCTGCTGCAGAAAAAAATTGATTAAAAATATTAAAAAAAATAATAAGCTTCAATAGAAAATGAAATTACTAAACTATTGGCATTAATATAAAAAGAATCTACATCACTCAGTTAGTTTTGCCCTGAACCTGAGTCTGATTCATGTGACTTTCTGGCTCAGTGGTTAAGACGTGTGGTTTCAACCCAAACGACCCGGACTCGATCACCAGCGCAAAAGAATTATCTAACCTAAGGGCTGAAATATTCAGCAAGTTTGATTTTGCGAAGTTTCTGTCAAAGTATGAAAAAACGTGTAACGGAGTTTTTTGAAATGAACGGAACTACTGACTACGGAAAATCGGTGGAAATACGGAAGTGAAAAAAAAAACCCAAAAGAAAACGGGAACTTTTAAAAACGGAAATTTCGTTAAAAGACGGACACTTACCGGTAACTCTGATGCACGTTATTTTCAGAATTTTTGCGGAAACAATTCATATGAAACTGGTTAAAGAAACAGCCAAAACATTTTAACTGCAGCTTTGCATGAAGTGTTAAAAAGAAAAGCAATTTTTTTTTCAATAAATAAGTAAAACATTCAAGAAATCATTTTCGCCTTAGTTTATAAATACTGGGTGATATTATACACTGCTGGACAATTGCTAAGGACGGATCATAAACGGCTAAATAGCGCATAAAAAAGTAAGTGTGGTTGGATGCCAAGTGAAATAAAATAATGTCAGAATGCCAGGACATTACAAGAAAGACAATTTATTGTGCTCTGAAATCCAGAAGGCTTTGGAACGTGTTCAAGGGACAAACAGGCCATTTTGTGCAGAATACGTAAACGTGAAAAAAATGCAATTACCATGTGCAGGCGTTCCGGCGTAAGATGTCAATACGGGATATGGCCACCATGGAGGGCGATGCAAGATTCCACACGTCGTGTCATGCTTTGCACAACATTATCAAGCAGCTGTTGGGGTAATTTATCCCATTCCTCTGTCAGTGCACGGATGAGGGTGTCCTTGTTTATTGGAGGGCATTGGCGACCAGCAAGACTCCTCCCCAAAGCATCCCACACATTTCCAATGGGATTCAGATCTGGAGAACGTGCTGGCCATACGAGGCGTTGAATATCCTCGCTCTCAAGACACTCCTGGACAGTGACTGTTCGATGACATGCTGCGTTGTCATCCATGAAAATGAATCTATCACCTACAGCACCACGAAACATGCGAACATGAGGTAGCAGAACATCATTAATGTATCGTTGGCCAGTCATAGTCCCAGTTGGGAGCACATAGAGGGACGTACGGCCATTGATCATGATGCCAGCCCATACCATGACACTACATGTTGGATATCGGTCCCTTTCCTGTATGTTTGCTAGACAATATGCAGTACCACTACCACGCCAGATCAGTTGTCGTCGACAATCAGACGATAGACTGTATCTACTCTCATCTGAGAAGAGGACAGCAGACCAGTCGTCATCAGTCCAATTGCGATGTTGATGGCACCATTGCAAACGAGCGGTACGGTGACGTCTGGACAATGGGATGCACACAACAGGACGGCGGGCGTATAGTCCTCCTTCATGCAAACGTCTGGCGACAGTTTTTCGGGAGATCCGCTTGCCAGTAGCAGCCGTAAACTGATTTGCTACCTCACTAGCTGTGCTGCGCCGGTGTCTTTTTGTTGATAGCACTATGTACCGATTTTCTGCAGGTGTCGTACTGCAAACACGACCTCCCCCGTGACGTTTGCTAAACTCTCCAATTGTTTGAAATGATTTCCAAAGCCTTGAAACAACACTGTGGCTGACGTCGAACTCCCTGGCAACATCTGTTATTTTTCGCCCTTCTTCAATCTTTCCAATAATACGGCCACGCGTAAAATCATCTAGGTGGTGTCGGGAATACATACTGAAAATTGCAAGTTCGTCAATTGATTCTTTCCCTTTCAACTTTGCGTTTGAACAACAACGGTCAATACGCGTCAAATCCTTTATATCTCTTATCAGCACTATGACGTCACGAACAAGTTCGGCAATCCAAAATTTGCATACGCACAACACGTCTTACTGTATCCCGCACTTATGCTAATTTCCACTTTTTTCTGCCTTTCATTTTATGGTTGCTATCGTTGCTATTGTCATCCGTCCTTAGCAATTGTCCGGCAGTGTAGATAGTACCTGAGGCTTCTTTCATAGCCATAGAAAAAGTTGCTATACCTGTATATTAACAAGAGAATGTGGCTGAAATATCATTCGGCGCAGTGGTCTAAGCGATGGCTTCTGATCATTCGTCCGAGATGGGTCCGGGTTTGAATCCCGGTGAGGCATGGATGTTGTGTTTGTCTTACGGCGCTGGCTCATTCCCTTCCCTGGAACCAGTGGCCGTAAATTAGGGACGGGCGACGGCTCATAGCCCATTGAGTTGCTCACGGTGGTCGTTAAACCTCCCATAAAAAAAAAAAAAAAAAAAAAACCTTCACTCAAAACAAAAGTTAATAAAGAAAGTTGTTCCTCCTGCACTCAACATGAAGTTCACCCCTTGGAAATCGGAACCAGATTGTAAGGATTGGTAAGTTTTGGAATTTGTACTTTATGTTTAAAATATTTCACAGCAGTAGTAAAAATGGCAAACTTGTTTCGTATTTCATAATAACAAAAAAAAAAAAAATCTTTGCTTTATATAATTTTTTTTTATATACAGTTGCTTATTTTTGTTACATGTATTTAGGTAATATAATGTAGAAATGTTTGCGTATTTGTATTTTTTTACATGTTCGATAATCTGAACATATCGAAAATCCGAACTACTTGTGGTCCCAATTACTTCGGATTTTCGACGCTCTACTCTACATGTGAAAAGCAGCAACCCAAAAATTTTACAGTAGGCGAACCTCAATGCATTAACGAATACAGTGAATTTCGAGTTTCTATCCTAGGCTACTGATAGCATATTTGATTAGATTGCATTCATTATTCAACTAGAACTGGCAAAAGCGGCATGAGGTAGAGGATATTAGCCCAAAGGAGGGGCTTAAATTAGGAATTGGAGAAAGGGAAGAGTTTATACCAAAACAGGGTTTAGCTCAAAAGAGCATTTGTAACATAAGTTTCTTTTTTCCTTCGAAGCCGTCAAAGTGGTAGACAACCTTTACCATTATTTAATTTTCCTCCACAAGAATATATTATAATGCAAGTAAGCCAAGTATACACTATACTGACAAAAGTCACCGGACACCAAGAAGAGGAACACAACATATCATTTATTGACATACATTAGTATGGTGTCGGTCCACCTTTGGCCTTAATGCATGCACTGACCCTTCCAGACATGCTTTCGACAAAGTTTTGCAACACAGCGATAGGTACGCGCTTCCATTCAGTACATAATGCTGCCGCTAACTGTTGCTTAGTATAATGGCATTGGAACTTCTTATGCGGCGCTCTAATTCATCACATAGCTGCTCTGTGGGATTAAAAGCAGGACTCTGTGGTGACCAGTCTACACAAGATACGAAATTATCGTCAAACCACGCCGTAACAGTCCTATCTTTATGGCTCGGCGCATTATTTTGCTGGTACAAACACTGCTCGGTTCCATAGTATTGTCATAGAGTTGGTAAGGCATAATTGTCCATAATATCGAGGTAGACTTGCTGGTTAACAGGTTTGTCCACGATAACAAATGGACCGAGACCATACCACAAAAAAAACCCACACGAGTAAACTGCCAGCTCCAAACTTGACCGTAGGAACAGTACACTGTGGTAAATAGCGTTCTCCCGGCTGCCGCCATACCCACACACGGCCAATAGACTAATGGATCGTGTGTCTGGATTCGTCAGTCCATAGGACCCATTTTCATTGATCTACGGTCCACGATAAATGTTCTTTACCCCTTGCTAAACGACGAGTAGCATTCTGAATGAAGATGAAAGGCTTATGAGCAGCCGCACGACCACGGTAACCCATGGAAATTATCTGCGAATGGTAAGTGTACATACCGAGGTTCCAGCATTTTTACTCACCTGTACACTGAGGTCTTGTGCAGTACTCCGTCGATTAGCTGTAACGACTCTCGGCTTCTCTTATGGACAACCCACTAATATAATACCTAACAATCTTTCCTTTCTCAAAGTCAGTTCTCCCCCGCGGCGACATTTTCACTCAACCTAACAATGCGATATGATCGCGGTCAGCTGCAAGCTTGTTTTTATGTCGTTTGCAGCTGTACCGCACATCTCAACAACGCGGTGGATTCGTTCATTTTCTTTTGAAAGGGTATTTTGTGACTTTTGTAAAAATAGTGTATATTGACTTTTTTTAATTTTGAGTTAGCCTACCAGACTAGAATATGGCGGCCCTGTCCGCGCCTGATCCTAGGGATCAGCTTCTGAAAATTCAGTTTGAAAGTGCGCTCTGAATGAGATAACTGGAGAGGCCTGCTGAGACATAAATGAATATTCGTCCGAGGTGAGTACGGGTAGTAGTCCCGGTTGCTGCATAGGTAGTTTGTTTGTCCGATGGCGCTGTCTCACACCCTTATCCGAAACCAATGGCACCAAATTAAAGAAGGGCGACCCCCTTTTTCTCACGGTAGTCTTTAACCACCAACCCCCAAAATTTGGTGTTATCGTTTTCACTTTCAAGATTGACGACACACACGAACATGAAAAGTTAAAAGGTGTCATCCATTCTAATTTAGCAGCTGTTTCGAGCGAAGGAACAAACCCACCGTTGTGGGACGAACTCAATGCCTACGCTCCATCCTCGACGCTAACCCTTGCGCCTAACTTCTGACCACTGGGTCACCAGGGACCACAGAAACGCACTAATTATGATTCATATGATAAGACGTGCCACTTTGGGATTTAAATCCATGTAGGAGGAAGCGTAACTTTATGGAAATCCTCTCGGCGAACGAAACTGCTTATGCACAGAAAGACATTTACAGATTTACAGAAACGAATGGACAAGCAAAGATTTTACCACCATTTCATCTCTACGAAGAGTAACTAACGAAAGCGTTTTATGAATGAGCAGTGTTTCCGCATTGTGCTTACAGTAGAGTTGGAAACGGTTCAAAAATTTTGGACCAGGACGTCACATAGTTGGACCCGACCCGGATCTGTAACTGACCCGGACCAGACTAAGACAAATCTCCTCTGAACTGTAATGTATACACCGATGAGCCTTTACATTATGACCACCCCCAGCCTAGAGAAATGAGCCCGCCTGGAGACCGAACGGTGGCGCCGGTGAAGTTCACAGAGCAGTGTATATATATACACTGAGTGGCTACTTTATTATGACAACCTGATAGTTTTAAGCAAATGAGTTATGGCTGCACGCTGTTGCCGCCAGAGGGCGAGGCTAGTATAAAAAGGGAAAGCTTAGTGCTTGCGACAGTAGTAGAAGCGATTTTTGGGTGACGAGATGGGTAAAAAATGCGATTTGACGAACTTTTAACCTGGGATGATAGTAGGAACTCGGAGACATGAAGCGAGTATCACCGAAACCGCCGCATTCGTGAAATTTTCCAGAGCAGCTGTTGTTAAAGTGTTTAAAGACTGGACTGTCAGCCAAAAACTGGATCTTTACGTGCAACGTGTGGTCGTCATCGACTAGTGACTGCTCGGGCGGAACGGAGAGTGTCTAAACTGGTAACAGACAACAAAAGGGCAACAGTGCATCAAATTACAGACCATCTTAATCAAGGATCCGCTCAAATGATCTCTGCACGCAATGTTCGCCGTACACTGCATCGGATGGGATATGGCAGCCGAAGGCCTGTTCGAACACCTTTGCTGTCTGCAGTCAACAAGAGAAAACGTCTTCAGTTCGCACAGGAGCACAAGGATTAGACTGTTGATAATTGGAAACAAATTATGTGGTCCGATGAATCACGTTTTCAGTTGCACCATGCCGATGGTCGAGTGAGAATTTGGCGGAAACAGCACGAAAGCATGGACCCCAAATGCATTGCTATAACCCTTCAAGCTGGTGGAGGCAACGTTTTGGTTTGGGGAATGTTTTCCTGGCATGCTTTGGGCCCTTTAATTTGTGTTGATCAACGTCTGACTGGCACATCATATCTAAACATCGTTGCTTTAATGTGGATGATTTATCCCAATGGCGATAGCTACTTTCAACAAGATAATGCGTCCTGCCATAATGCTGATATTGTATAGGATTGGTTTCAGGATCATGCCAGTGAGTTTACTTTGCTTAGGTGGCCCCCACAATCTTCAGATCTCAACCCCATTGAGAATTTGTGGGATGAAGAATTTGTGGGATGATCCACAACCCTGCAATCTCACACTCCTGGAAAGTGCTATTCATCAAGCATGGTCTCAGATTCCACAAACCACCTTTCAACATCTCGTGGAGTCCATGCCACGAAGAATCGACGCAATATTAAAGGCAAAATGTAGCCCAACGAAGTACTGAGAGGGTAATCATAATAAAGTGGCCACTCAGTGTATAAACCGAGGACCGGCTTTTGGTTAGTAGAGTGTTCAGAGTTAGGATGGGAAAAGCTGACGATTTATCGGAATTTGATAAAGAAGAAATTGTGATGGAAGCGAGACTCGGAAGTACGATCTCAGAAACAGCGCGGCTTGTGGGTTGTTCACGTGCCGTTGTAATGAGTACGCATCAAAAGTAGAGCACAGACGGCCAAATGTCAAAAGGTTGTCCAGCCGTGTGTCGTCCGCAGCTCATTGATTCCAGAGGTAAGCGGAGACTGTCGCGCATTGTTCACAGCTAGCGCAGGGCGACAAATCACCCGCAGATACAACAGTGGTGATCAGGATAATGTGTCACAGCACACAGCTCATCGCAGCCTTCTGCCCATGGGCCTGCGTAGCCGAAGACCCAGCCGGGTCCCAATGCTCACTGCAAATCATCGCCAACAACATATGAAATAGGCCCAAGATCATCGAGATCGGACCGTGGATGATTGGAAGAAAGTGGTCTTTTCTGACAAATCAAGATTCCTGGTGCATCACGTAGACGGTCGAGCGCGGATGCGCCAATTACCAACGGATACTATGGCACCTGGATGCACTGTTGTACGGAAACAGGCTGCCGGTGGTGGTGTTATGCTGTGGACGATGTTTGTTTGTAGCATTTTAGGCCTCATTATCCCAACAGCATAATCCTTGACAGCTGTCAGGAATTTTAACATCGTTGCGAACCAAGTTCACCCATTCATGGCAACTGCGTTCCCTGCTGGTGATGGCCATTGCCAACAGGATAATGAGCCATGCCACACTGCCACAATCGTCAAGGAGTGTTTTGAGGAACATGCTGGTGACTTTCTGTTAATGCCCTGACCTCCAAATTCACTTGAGATGAACGCAATCGAACATTTGTGGTTCGACTTGGGAAAGTGGGTTCGCGCTAAATCACCACCATCCCGAAATGTACGGGAACTGGAGGACCTGCTGTTGACATTATAGTACCAGACACCACAGGATACCTATCTCCTCCTCATCGAATCAATACCTTGCCGAGTGGCTCCTGTTTTGCAGGCTAAAGCGAGTCCTACAGCTTATTAGGTAGGTGATCATAAGGTAATAGCTCATTGGTGTATATAGGGCTTTCAGAAAGTCTCTTCGCAGTGTGTATCTTAAGTTATATGGAAATCAAACAAATGTATTATAGGAACAAACTCACTTACTTCCAGGAAGTATTGAAACTAACGTCCTTCTTTTGCAAGACATAACGTAACTGTTTTACACATGCTTTGAAGCATATCTGTCAGAGTCAAAAAGCCCTTAAATAATTCAGGTGGAACAGCTTTAACATTAAATAATTCATGTTAAAGCTGTTCCACCTGATTTTGATGGAGCTAAGGTCAAATTCTTTGAATAAAGCAACTTGTTGTATGTTTAGTTTCAGTTTTTGCTGTTTTCTTGATAATATATCAAGCTTCAGAACATGTTTCACAACAGCATCAATTTTCACAAGTTTATGTTGAGTTGAAAGTTCACAAAATGTGGATGTTGTTTTCGTCATTCCCACTTAGAAGGAAGGGGATATTCTTCCTTCATATTGCATGACAAATAATTTCTCAGTCCGCGAGTACCAGTAACGAGCACAAAATTCCACAGTGTGCATTTTTCTTCGAAAAAAAAAATAATATTTTTTTGTGCTTTCCAAAAATAAAACGTGAATAAAACCAAAATGAAATCGGGTCGGGAAGACCTTGACCCGACCCGTTTGACCCGCTAGAAATTGTCGATCCGTTGACCCGCTGACCCAGTTAACCTGTGACTCGTTTCCATCTCTGGTAGCATGGTATATCTTCCGTTTGGTCTCCTAGGATATTTTTCAACTTCCGCGCTGATATCGCAAATGATTATTTGTTTTTTGATTTTTCTTATTTCCTTTACTTGGTGATTAAGATATTTTTTAGTATGCATGGAACTCAAGTAAAAAAATCTCCATAAACAACAACGTCGTCTGAAATGAATATATTAAACACGCACGCGCGCTTGTATGTGTGTGTGTGTGTTATGTATACACAAATAACGTATTACTTGAGGCGCATCTAAGTTCTGAGATTTAAGCTTTTCTTACGCTTTGTGATTTTCACTTTAATATTTGTACTTGAATACAATTCGCACGGATAAAATGATAATCCGACATGCAAAATTCAGGGTTCTCGGGAGTTTTTATGAGAAAGTCTCCACCAACAAGTACTTGTTCGAATACTTACATCTGGCTTAAAGAAAAAGTCCTTTCCAGTTTTTTAAGCAACAACAACAACCGAAAAAAAAAATAAAGAAGAAGGGATAAGTAAAAAAAATCGTGTTTGCTTTTTCTCATTCATCCCCCTTTCTGTGGTGCACTTTTCGAGATTTCGTTTCAAAACGAAGGCTTCTCTTTTCATCCGTTATTTTAGTTTCTGAAAATTTTTCCTGTTCATTTTAGGGTGGGTTTTTAAAAAGCACTGGAAGCCGAAGATTTCGGTTCATGATTTTCTCCGGCTTTCTTTTCACATGAAATCCCACAGCCTCCATTGAAAAGAGAAACGGCCACAATGAAAAGACCGAGTCGTTCGTTCGTTTCAAGTGGTGCATAGAAAATTCGCCTTGCTTTCCAAATGGGAGATGAATTTGAGGTAAAATGGAGGAGAACCGGTGACGCTGAAATGCCTTCGGTTTTTCCTTTTCTTATTCCCTTGGAATCTGATGGTGCTGACATAAAGTGTTTCATCATTCTCTATTGGCCCGCTTAAAGAACAACGGCTTTGAAAAGAAAAGAAAACCAGCGCAGCGAAAAGGAGATACCAAGGAATAAAAGGAAAACGGAATATCGGTTGCAACAAAAATAAGAGAAAGGGCAAAATAAGTTGAAAGTCTGGCACGCTGCGAGAATTCATTTCGACTCTCTTGAGTAAAACTCACGTAATGCGTGTAGCATTAAAGACAGCATTAATTTCAGCAGGGAGAAAGTTGTTAAACGCGCGTGATTGCACAGGGTTTTGAGGTAATTGTGCAATATTCACTCGGAATAAAGGATAGAACTCACTTCAGCTGGAGAAACAGCGATTCCAGAACAACAGACACGCTTTTAATACATACATATCACTAAGCTGTTCTCCGTGATTCAGAGGTTGGCTCCACAAAGAAATACAAACTACCAGACAATTTTTACTTACCTTACTGTTGCCGTATCAAACTTCTACATTTACAGCGATCTTGACATACACTGTAAAAAAATGACTGTAGATTTTACGGTTTTAAACCGTTTTCCAGGGTGCCAACACAAAACCGTAAAATCTACAGTTTTATGCACAGTGTTGGAGTAAAGCTATAGCTTTGCTCCAACACTGCATTTAATGAAGAAAACAGCACAGAGTTTGGCTGAAGCGAGTCACAGTCCAAATAACCACGAAAACACAAAAAGTTTTCTGGAACTATTGTGTTGATAGTGTTGGAGCAAAGCTATAGCTTTGCTCCAACACTGCATAAAACTGTAGATTTTACGGTTTTGTGTTGGCACCCTGGAAAACGGTTTAAAACCGTAAAATCTACAGTAAAGTTTTTACAGTGTACAAGTCAGGCTTCACTCACATCCATCACAAGCCATACACAAGATTATCTATATTTCATACTCATAATTTTTTCTCATGCAGACACTCCTGAATCTGATCCTCCTATGACTTCCCTGGCCTTCCTCTGCCTTTCCTTCCTACCACTTGGAATAAAAGATGATCACTCATTCTTTCAACATGGCCAAACCACCGATGCATATTAATCTCCACTTTACTAATAACATTTTGTTTCACATTACAGCACATCTTCATTCCTCACACAATCAGAACGTGTCTTGCCAGGAATTCCCTGTAAGTAACGCATTTCTCCAGCACACAAACTACATCTATGTTTTTTCTGTAGTACCCAGGTTTCATTGCCATGCCTCAGAGTAGGAACAATTAAACTTTCATACACAGCCATTCGGGACTCTCTAGAGAACCCATCATTCCTGTGAAATCCTCCCAAAGCAGCCAGGACTTTCAATGAAGAATTCACTCGCCTACAAATTTTACCATCCAATTTGTTCTCTCTGTCAAACATGCTTCCTAAATATACAAACTCATTCACCTGGTCAATCACTCTGTGCCATTTAGACTTATATTACATTCAGTACTACCAGTTTCTCTCTCAAAACAACCCATAACTTTGATTTTTCTCTTATTTTTACTCAGTTTGAATTTCATACAAACTTCGTACATTCGGGGCAACATACTCTGCAACTCACTTTTGCTCTCTGCCAACAAGACTGTGTCATCAGCATATGGCAATATACGCACACGGATGTCACTAAGACATAAACCAGTATTATCCATTTTGGCATCACGCATGCACGCATCCATAAATATGTTAAACAGGCATGGTGACATTACACAACCTTGTCTGACTCTTGCACCAATAGAAAACCATTTTGATAAAACACCACTCCCTCGTACACAAGCTCTACTGCCAGCATACATGTTTTTTACTCTGTTAAGTAGATTCCCAGTAACACCATATTCATTCAATACCTTCCACAAAAGTGTCTTATTTACTCGGTCGTAAGTTTTCTCTAAATCTATGAAGGCAGCAAAATCTTTCTTACCAACAGCCAGACACTTTTCAATCATCATGTGTAATGCAAAAATTTGGTTAGTGCAACCTTTAATAGGCATGAAACCACACTGAACATCCCACACTTTCTCTGATGTAAGACCCCGTACTTTTCCAATTATAATGAATTAGCTTTATTTACTTTCCGCTAAGCTAATTATTATGAATGATTCTCTTCCTACCAGCTAGCTAATGATATACTTGTACTAAGCTTCAAAATAATGAATTCAAAAGGGTGTTGTTACTAGTTAATTACGAACTTAAACAAAGTCTCAACGCTGGTTATTTATAGGAATCAAATAAATGTTATAAACCTAACAGCCAGACAGAGGTCTGACAAAAACTATGAATTGAGAAAGACTGACTTACTGAAACTTCTTTATTTCCACGACTCTTGGTCAACTAAGGCACACACAACACTTGTACACAATAATGAATAATCTCTCCTCGTATTATACACGCTCTCTCTTAACGACCACAAGCTCTCCTCATAACAACACAAAAAGCTCTCCTAAGTCTCGATGAACGCGCCTATATACTAGCTACCACCACGTCATGACTTACACTCATTGCCAGATCTCATTCAGCGGGTGAAATAATATTTCGTTCAGTAGGAAGATAATTTACATAGTAAAATAAAATAACCAGAGATAGTAAAATCAAAAGGAAAGTGAATATAGAGTATACGTTACATCATCTCCCCCTTAATTTTTCTTTTTTTTTCTTTTTTCTTTTTTCTCTTTTTTTTTGTTTCCGAAAAACCTATCAATTTTGGAGTGTAAGTCTTACATTTCGGTGATTGACGTTTCTCGACCTCTTTTTTGATTCGTTGTTTGGTGGTAGCCGTATTTACATTATCCAACTTGGCATGACAATTTACGAAATCTGTATTCGACTGTGAAACTTGTATTGTTGAACAAAACAAACCTGCATCGGCATACTTTCCTTTTATTCTGCCTAGCAGGAATCACTTTTTTAATTTCAAATGACGTTCTCATTATTCGGTGAATACATACCAACTGTATCAGCAGCGAAGATTGCCTGGAGCTGCCTAACAGTAACAATTTTATTATTTTCATTTCAAATTACGTTCGCATTATTCGTTGAAATATACATACCAACTGTATCAGCAGCGAAATTTACCTGGAGCTGCCTAACAGTAACAATTTTATTATTTTACCCCTAAGCACATAGATATATATAAAAAAAGTGGATTAGTAGATGGACATAGAAGAAATATAAAAAAAAACACACATATATACACAAAAAAGAATGCATAGGCCCACACGAAAAAAAGAAATTCTGAAACGCCAACTGGTCGTGCAGGAAAAACAACAAACTGAGAAAAGAACCTGTCCACGAGAACTTACTTATCTCGAGGACGCATAAAAAACTCTAGTGCGATAACGTTTTCCAGGCCTAATTGGACTGGTAAAATCAGGTGGCTTGGATCTCTTCAGGGACTGGAATGGAACTGGAACATCGGTCTGCTGTCGGTCAGGAAATCCCGGCGGCTGACGGAAACGGTCAGGAATGGCGGAAATCCTTCGGTCCGAAACGGCTGAAGTCTGTGGGTCCAGAAATCCCTGCGGCTGAGAAGAACGGTCAGGAGTCTGGCGGTCTGGAAATCCCTGCGGCTCAGAAGAACGGTCAGAAGTCTGGCGGTCCGGAAATCCCTGCGGCTGATAGGAACGGTCAGGAACGTCTGAAGTCTGGCGGTCCGGAAATCCCTGCTGCGGCTGATAGGAACGGGCTCCCCAGGCTTTGGATATGAAGTCCCTTTGTGCTGGGGCCCGTTGTGTCCTTCCAGTATCTTTTTGGACTGACGTGTCTCCGGCCACATCGTTTGCTTTCGCTTACGCCCACGTGGCATGAGAGTAGCAGTAGGCATCGGCCCTGTTTGCCCTGAACGTAGGTTCCAGGGGCGAAACCCGGGCGGATGCAAAGATTTCTGCCTTCGTCGCTGTTGCGGCGAAGCAGATTGGGGAGACAAGTCACGTTTGCGCCCAGCCTGTGGTAGTGCTGGACGGTTTGGAACATGAACTTTAGGATTCATAACTGATAAGTCAGAAATGTCCGAAGCCTCTGAGTCGCTGCTGTAATTCAGTGGTCGTGCAGAGCGATGTTTAGATTTACCTATAGGAATACTTTCGGACGAGGTATTCAAAGAAGAAGTAGCCCGCGTTGGTGCAGAGTTATCCGGAAACGGCGCAGCAATAGTCTTGGCAATGGTTGGAGGGAAAGGAACGATACTAGTATTCGAGGAACTCGATTCGCCCCTTGGTCTCATGGGAGAATCAGGTTGCGTGTGTAGAAATCCGTCTGGAGGAGGGGAGGGTGAAGGAAAAATCACTGGAGAGACTTCAAAAATGTTTGTTGGTTCGTCGAAAATTTCTGGCGGTTGAACATGAGATATAGATTCTTGAGTCTGTGGAACAGAAGGTTGAGTAGGATTGATTATGAAATCGATATTCCGTTCATGATACTTGCGACACTGATCAACATGTACATATTGAAAATGGTTGTCAGGTTTCTCCAGAACAATATTATTTTCAAAGACATTTGCCACCCGATATGGACCTTCGTAGCTGGGTGCAAATTTCTTCACTAAAGTATGCGAAACAGAAGACTGGAAGTGCGTTTCCACGAAAGTGAGATCTCCAACGACAAGATCTGGTTCCCTACGCCTAGAATTATAATATCTTGCTTGAGCCGCTTGTGCTCCTAGCATTGCAACACGAGCTTTTTCTGCCATAATTCGGACTGATTGCGGAGTTGGTCGCTGGTTTAGTTCGTCGATAATCCCCGTTAAATTTTCAAAAGAGGTTTTAATTTTGCGACCCAGAAAAAGTTCTGCAGGAGTAATTTTAGTAGACTCGTGGACAGACGAGCTGATGGCGAACGCAAAAAGTTCCAAATGGTCATCAAATCTTTCATGATGATCCATTACAAAAGTCGCAATCATTTTCACTAGCGTGCGGTTAACGTGTTCCGCCGGATTACTCTGGGGATGATATGGGGAAATGAATTTATGTTTAATGTGTAGTCTCGCATACATTCTTTCAAAAATGTCAGAAATAAATTGAGGACCATTATCCGAAACTACTTTATTAGGTGCACCATATCGAGAAAATACTTCATTAACTAAGACATTACAAATAACTTCTGCCGTAGCGGCTTTAATGGGAAAAACTTCAACCCATTTAGAAAAATTATCAGTTAGTACTAAAACGTAACGAGCTTTATTTTTAACAGATAATGGATAAGGTCCCAATAAATCTATGGAAATAATATCAAACACATGAGAACTTGAACTAGATTTCAAGTGACCGGCCGGTCTTACATTACGGTAATTATTAATCTGACACAAGTGACATGATTGAACGTATGCGAGCACACTTTGGTACATGCCAGGCCAATAGGCAACATCCCGCAATTTACAACGGGTCTTGCGAATACCTAAATGGCCTGCAAGAGGTTTGTCATGAAATTCATTTAAAAGAGCCATTCTAAGGGTTCGCGGAATACATGGGCGAAACTCTGCCCTAGTAGTCCGAGATTTTGTATAATAAAGAAGACCTTCTATTACTTCAAAATGTTGTGACCTTCCAGCCAGAGAAGGATCACTTGGTAGGGGCGAACCCGCAAGCAAAAAATTGTAGATATCCCCAAAATCTGGATCATTTATTAATTCTGCCATTATCTGCTCTCTGGATGTTATATCAGCTATTAGAAGTAAAGGCTGACATCCAGGAGTAGTTTCTGTGGGGACCCCACTAATCGGAACGCGAGATAATGCGTCCGGTAATTGATTCTTATGACCTGGCTGATATGAAATTTTGATATTGCTTTCTTGTAACTTCAGAGCCCACTTCATAAGTCTTTGAGATAGGTGCTTAGCAGAATTCAAATACTGAAGGGCAGAATGATCCGTAATTATGTTAACCGTCAATTCGTTAAGATAACATTGAAATTTATTCAGTGCATACACAACAGCAAGACATTCACGTTCCGTAGCTGAATAATTGCGTTCAGCTTTGGCTAAAGTACGAGACGCAAAAGCTATTGGATGCCCAGCTTGTGACAAAACGCAACCAAGACCAACTCCGGATGCATCAGTATAAATATCAAATTCCTTAGTATGATCTGGGAAAGCCAACACCGGAGGCTGAGTCAATGCAGACTTCAGTGTTTCGAATGCAGCGTTAGCCAAATAAACTTCTTGTATTTACGTTTAACGCATACAATGACTCACATATTGTAGCATAAGCGGGGACGAACTGCTGATACCATCCGGTCATTCCCAGAAAGCGGGATAGTTCTTTTGCTGTTTTAGGCCGAGGAAAGTCAAGAATAGGCCTAATGTTTTCATTATCCGTAAATAAGCCGTGGGGAGTAATTTTCAACCCCAGATATACAATCTCGTCCCTCGCTATCTGGCATTTACTAGGTTTTAACGTCAAGCCAGCATTGTATATGAGTTGGAACACCTGTTTGAGCAGAGAAAGGTGCTCGTCAAAAGTCTCTGATGTGATAATAATATCATCCAAATAGACATGCACATGGGGACCCAGGACAGGTCTGAGAACCGTATCCATAAGTTTTTGGAAAGTAGCAGGTGCAGAAGCTAGTCCAAAAGGCATACGTAAATAGTCATAGGCCCCAAAAGGGAGTCACAAAGCCAGTTTTATCGACAGAGTCCGGATGTACTGCCATCTGCCAATATCCACTCGCCAAATCCAAAGTTGACATCCATTTGGTTGACGACAAGTCATTTAAAATATGTGACATGACAGGTAGTGGATAATTGATCGTTTTTGTGACTTGGTTGAGCTTGCGGAAATCTGTCACGAAACGAAATTCATTGGGTTGTTTCTTTGGAACGAAAAAGGCAGGAGCAGCCCAGGCGCTTGTTGATTCCCTTATTATGCCCTGCTTAATCATTTCAGCAATTTGACGTTGCATTTCCTGTTTCTTATGTGGAGCACAAGGGTAAGGTTTCGTCGCAATGGGTTTCGAACCATCAGTATCAATAACATGATAAACCACCTGTGTGAAACCAGGTTGATCCGAAAATAAACCAGGGCTTTCCTGTAAAAGGAGAGAAAGCTGGTCTCGTTGCCCCTCATTCAATTGGTTACTCAATAATAAACCCGTGATATCTACAGGAACCGTAGGAATCATTTCGACAGGTTCCGGAAAGGAAATCACATGTTGTACAAAATTCAAAGTTATTTGAAACTTGTGTATAAAGTCCATTCCCATTAGACATTTCACAGGTAGCTCGTCTATAAGCAGGAAAGAATGTGTAAAACGAGCTTTTCACAGCCCTAAAGATAATGTGACAGTTCCTGCGATACTGAAGATTTCATTATTTGCACCTCGCAAATACTGCGTTGCCGGCTGAACGTGTATTGCAGAAAAAGTGTCAGTGCAAAACTTTGTATTTAGGGCTGATATTTCAGACCCAGTATCGAACTTTGTCTCGACAATAATGTCTTCAAGTGTCAAGAATACATCAGGCAACTGAGGAGTTTGAACAGTCACTAATACTGTTTTAGGGTCAGAATGTCTGGTATCAGGAAGCAGGACCGACCCTTCGTCTACTTCCTGTGGAAGTTTAAAGGAATCCTGGTGGGGTTATCATGTGGTCGGAAACCTCGACCCTGCCGGGTATCGGAAAAATTTTCACGATGAGGAAAACTGCGTGAAACTGGCGTCGGGAACTTCGCGTGTCTGTTGACATTTTCATATCCGTTACGTCTGCCCTCAGCACGGGCAGGAAAATTATCATTGCCCTGAGCATGATAACGTTCCGAATGCTGCTGAGTGAAACGGGGTCGAGCATACTGTGCATTATTACGATATTCCGAAGCTTGTGCAGAAACTCGCTGTTGGTTTGCCACTCTTCTGTGTGGTGGAACGTATGAAGCTTGGGTGTGCACTGGGGTATGCTCGCGCTGAAAGTTATTATGCCTATTATGCCGCTGAGGGTTTTCGTAATAAGCCTCGCGGGGTGCCCGAGCATGGTGAGTTGAACCATGTTTGCCATGTCGCTCTTCATACGTGCGTATGAAGCGAAGGCATTCATGAATGGTGGCAGGGTGTCGAACCTCCAGAAAATCTTGTAAGAATGGGTCGAGCTGCTGCACGAGGGTATCCAACATGCCAACATGACTGGCATGTGGATCCCATAGGTTATATAGGCGTGTAGTTTCCAACGCAAATGCAACAGGGCTATCATTGGGACCTTGCTGACGTGAAAAAAGCTGTTGAGCAAGGCTAGCTCGACTGAGGCCGAAAGGAAAGACCTCCAAGAATTCTGCACGGAAATTCTCATAATGAGAATCCGGGTTCGACCCTCTCCACTGCTGATACCAGGTCTTAGCGGTATCCCTCAAGCAAGTGCCGGCAATTTGGACTTTGCAGTCTTCAGGAATATTATATAGATCAAAATGATCTTCCAGATCTTCGAGGAACTTTAAGGACCCCTCCAAACCATTGAAATGAATTGTTCCTGCATGCGGCACGAAATGGGCAAGCATTCTGCTTCGCTGAGAGGATTGAACTCCCTCAGGTACGACCCGCGACTCAGAGTAATAAGAAGCTGGTGCATTACGAAATGGTGAAGAATGCCTGGGTGCGTGTAGATCATTCATATCAAAGTCAGAGCCACAGGCTTCGTGCAAATTGTCCAAAAAACACCATTACCCTCGAGACTTGCCGGAGGGTGGAAATTTGAAGTTGTCTCAGGTAAGGAAGACATGGATAATAATCGTCAGGATCTCGTGTTCGAGAAAAGTTCGGGCGCCAATTATAATGAATTAGCTTTATTTACTTTCCGCTAAGCTAATTATTATGAATGATTCTCTTCCTACCAGCTAGCTAATGATATACTTGTACTAAGCTTCAAAATAATGAATTCAAAAGGGTGTTGTTACTAGTTAATTACGAACTTAAACAAAGTCTCAACGCTGGTTATTTATAGGAATCAAATAAATGTTATAAACCTAACAGCCAGACAGAGGTCTGACAAAAACTATGAATTGAGAAAGACTGACTTACTGAAAACTTCTTTATTTCCACGACTCTTGGTCAACTAAGGCACACACAACACTTGTACACAATAATGAATAATCTCTCCTCGTATTATACACGCTCTCTCTTAACGACCACAAGCTCTCCTCATAACAACACAAAAAAGCTCTCCTAAGTCTCGATGAACGCGCCTATATACTAGCTACCACCACGTCATGACTTACACTCATTGCCAGATCTCATTCAGCGGGTGAAATAATATTTCGTTCAGTAGGAAGATAATTTACATAGTAAAATAAAATAACCAGAGATAGTAAAATCAAAAGGAAAGTGAATATAGAGTATACGTTACACAATAACGATCTTACCTAACCCTTTCCCTGACACACTCAGTAGGCTAATAGTAGAATAGTTCTTGCAGTCAGTCTCATCACCTTTTTTCTTTTACAAGGGAACAATGATAGCATCCTTCCAATCCCGAGGGGCCATTCTTAACTCCCAGCACAACTGGTAAATTTCAGTTAACCAGTCAATTACAGAGTCACCACCATATTTCAACATCTCGGCAGTTATGCCATCAACTCTTGGAGCCTTACCATTCTGAAGATACTTCAAAGCTTTACACAACTCTTCTCTTGAGTCCTTCCTGTGTTTCCATCCTTCACTGTGATGTCATGTGCTTCTGCCTTTGAATCACCTTTGCTTTCCTGATCCAATAACTCACAGAAGTATTCACCCCATCTTTCACTTTACACATTGTGTTCCCATATCGTTTCCCCGATCCTATTCTTCTTACAACTTTGTTTCCCCTATTTTTCCTGAGTCTCATGTGACTTCCTATCTTTCCAAAAAGCTAATTCATTCCTTTCCACATTTTCCTTTCCTATCTTTGCCTTACTCTGCCGAACCAGCTTAACGGTTCTTACAGCGATATTCATCCCCAGAAACTCTACCTTGTAACTTCCCTAAATAGGCTTTCTTCTTTCTCTTTACTGCCTCTTCGATCTCACTATTCCACCAAGCATCATCTCTATTGTTACCCACTGTTGTGGTTCCACAGAACTCTTCAGCAGCAGTGAAAACTCAGATCTTAAAACATACCCACTTCTTTTCTGCGTCTTTATTACAAGACTTCAGCTCTTTATTCGCTCTCTGAGTACATCAGAATAACGCTGATGATCTTCAGGGAGCCTTTCAAATTTTATTCTTTCCGTACTGGGCCTGTTCCTATTTCTCCAACCAACATTTACTTTCACTCGTGACACTACCAAGTAATGATCAGAATTAACATCTGCATCTCTCGTCACAAGAGTGTCAGCAACAAAGTATTTCAGACGCTGATCACAGACAATAAAATCTATCACACTCTTTTGACCCAGACTACGATTTTCCCGAGTATATGTGTGTATATACATGTACTTGTGGTTGAAAAACTTATTGATACACACAAACTATTCTCAACGCAGAGTGCAATTAATTTTTCACCATTATCATTCACACAAGTAAAATTCAACTTACCCAGAACATTGTCAACAATTGCATTCTACGCACCTACTCAGGAATTGAAATCCCCTGCTATGTTGACTTTCTCTTTAGCACCTAACTGGCTCAAAACAGCTTTTAGCAAATTTCAGAAATCTTCCTTCCTATCAGAAGGTTCCGAGTCACAAGGAGCATACACTACAACAATTACTATTCTCTGAAGTTTCACTTTAAAATGAATTCAAAGAATTCTCTCACTTATCTAGCTATAGTGAATCAAGTTGTTCTTCATCTTTTCACTTAAAATCACACCTACACCAGCCTTTACTCTCATATTGTCCAATACTCCAGACCACACTCTCACCGTTTAATTCACTTCTTCTATCCCCCATTTTCTTCTTTTTGGTTTCACTTATACACAACACATCCAATCTATACTTATTCATCTCTTCAATCGTGTCGTTCATCTTGCCATTTATACCTTTAGTATTCCATAGACCAATCCTCCACTCACTCCGCAGAGATCTTTTTCTCATTCGCCTTTTTCCAGTTCCAGGTTGATTCCGTGGTGCACCATCCTTCTCAGGTGTGGTAGGTCCACCATATCCCACACTAGAGTCAGGATATTGATTTCTTTATGTCTTTTTAATCAGGTATATACATCACCGTGGGGGAATAGTCCACAGCTGACAGTTCCAGTTGATCATTCAACCTATGGATTCTGGATCAAATCCCTGTGAGTTGAGGTCTTTTCGCCAATGTCACACAGAACTAGCTGGCACCTCTCCAAGATTCACAGGCCAAGAGTGGTTATTCCCACTATTAGGTAGGTGGTCATATTATTGTGATACGACCGTGTACACATATCACATTAATTTTTTACGCATGTATACCATATGTGAGTTTGCATTCCTGCCTGGTGAAGTCGACAGAGTCTATTATCTTTATCCATGGGACACCATGTGTAAGTTGACGCTTAACACTATTCGATATGATTTGACGGGACAGCAGTTTTCGTGGGTCATGTTGTGTACCAAATCAAATCGTAAAATAACAGAAACACTAGTGTCCAAGTATAGTTTTGCCGAGCATTTGCTTTGCACAATGCCACTTCCATCCTATTCCTCTTTCTAGATTTTATAAAATTTGTGCCCTGAATGTACTCTATAATCGCTGTTTGATGAATGATGTAGTGATAGAATTGATTTTCAGTGAGTCGGTGGAACATTGTTCAGCAGAAAGCATCTTACGCTCGAGGCTTTCTGTTCCAGCCACCGGTTCTTCCCCATTCCTCTTCTAGTAAGCAAGGGCAGGGTGAGAGTAAAAAATTGCCACTGTACGCGTACAACCAAAGACTAAGCCATCGGACATCATTTATTGGAGCTAAGTAAACTAATCTGTTAAGTCCGTTAATAACGATGGAGAAAACTGTAAAAGTGAATTTATAACAACGGAAAGAATTGGTTCTGATAATATCCCGGAGCGCTTGATTATCATCTATGGCAATTCTGCACAGTCCTAAGATATCCCAGAGATCTTCATCATATATGAAACTACGCAACACATTTCTAATCATCTTGCTGCCAACAGCGACTGGAGTACGAGCAGTACGTCGTATGCAAATCACGATCACGACGTCACAGATTTTCATTCGTTCTATTCGGACGACGTCACAAGTTTTCATTCGTTCTGTTTTCGGGGGAAAAATTCGTTGAAACGCTGTCCAATCGACACAGGTTTCCATTCGTTCTATTCGGACGACGTCACAAGTTTTCATCCGTTCTATTTTCGGGGTAAAAAAATCGTTGAAACGCTGTCCGATCAAGAAGGACTAAAAAATGCATTATTATTTTTTCCAGTTCGTGCATCCCGTTGAAACAGACCTACAACTCTTCCTCTTTGAAACGCATCCAACTGGCGATAAACCTGTAGATGACGTGTGCCCGGCATTTTCGGCCTTCGCTAAACAGTTTCCCGGCACAAACAACAAATTTGAATCGCGACATTTCTACCAGCGACCACACATTACGTTCCCTGTTGCTGCTGGCACCTTTTTCTCACGAACGTGTGACGTCATCGGCTCCGGTTTAACATCATTTACATATCTCGGATGGGTACCCCCGCCCTGAGATTTGCATGTTTGTAGCACACCACCTTCTGGGTGAGGAAATTTCTATATCGAGCAGTGTATATACAGTATATTGTATATACACTATCTACCAACAAGTAATTGGACACCTGTGATAGCAAAGGAAAACGAAGTTATTTTACCTTCGATAGTTGGTGGAGCCTCCACGAGCGGCGATTACAGCTGCGACCCTCCGGGACATTCTCTCAACCAGGTATTTTCTTCCACTCGGCTTGGAGAAGACAGGTCAGTTCCTTCACCGATTTCGGACGGTGGGGGCACCCCTTAAGTCGACGCTCCAACTCGTCCCAGAGGTGCTCGATAGGGTTAAAGTCCGGGCTCTGCGCAGGCCAGTCCATTCGATTAACCCCATTGTCACCATACCAAGCCATGGTGGTCTTCGCAACAGGACAGGTGGCATTGTCATCCTGAAAGTGACATGGGTCCACCCCGTAAAATTGCCGCAACGTAGGAAGCGCATGGTCATCCAAAATGGTGCAGTAGGTCTCGGCGTTGAGTCTACTAGGAATTGCGACCAAAGGTCCCGTGCCATACCAGGAGAAACACCCCCATAGCATAATTCCACCGCCGCCGAACTTCACAGTTGGCACAATACATTCCGGCAGGAGGCGTTCTCCAGGCAGACGCCAAACCCAGACCCTGCCATGAAACGGTAGAGGGTGAACCTTGATTCGTCGCTCCAGAGAACCTATTTCCACTGTTCAACGGTCCACTGTCGACGTTCTTTGCACCACGTTAGCCGAGCAGTGCTATTGGACTTGGTGATCAAAGGCTTGTGGGCGGCAGCACGTCCATGATAACCGAGCAGATGGGCTTCCTTACGGATGGTATTCATAGAAAGAACACTCCCGGTTGCCTGTTGAAACTCCTCGCGGATGTGGCCCATCGATTCGGTGCGGTTCTTCCGAATTTCTCTGGCCAGCACCCGTCGGTCTCTAACTCCCAGATTTGTGGGTCTGCCGGGTCGGGGCACATTCCGACAGTCACCTCTTATCTTCCACTTGCCAATCACGTAGGCCACTGTCGATTTTGGGTAATTCAACTAGCTGGATATGTCACGTATGGATCGGCCGTTTCTGTGATACCCGACGATTACACCTTTCTCGAAATCAGAGAGCTTCGAACTGCGTGGCATCTTACATGCAACTCGTTGCGTTGTTGTTTCCCACACGAAATTTAACGGCGGCGGTCGTGACGTGTATCAGGACCGCAGATATCGTCGATTGCAGGGGTGTCCAATTACTTGTTGGTAGATAGTGTATAAAGCAAAGGTAACAAGTAAAAATAAACTGTTTTGAAATTCCATAGCGCCAAAAGACTGCATCAAAGAAAAATCAAAATTAATACTGAAAAACACCTTAATACTGAAATGTTAATACTGATTAGCAAGACCAAAAACGTTACTGACCACGGTGAGAAGAAGAGAGGGATTTAGAGCTATGGTAAGCTGTTCTCCGTGGCTTTGTCAAGGGCCAGGCACGGACAACGCCTAGCCTACCCCTATGGCGACCTGAAAAGTGTGGGTTTCTGCGTGATTTAGTCTGTTCCCGGTCTCGTTGCTGCATCGCAGCAGACTAAATCATGCAGAAACCCACACGTTTTAGGTCTCTATAGAGATAGATGGGGTGTTGTCTGTGCCTGGCCCTTGACAAAGCCACGGAGAACAGCTTACCATAGCTCTAAATCCCTCTCTTCTTCTCACCGTGGTCAGTAACGTATTTGGTCTTGTTAATCAGTATTAACATTTCAGTATTGAGGTGTTTTTAAGCATATATATATATATATTTATTTATAGAATGCCTACGTCATGTCCAGAAACTGCCATGGCCTTCCTGCTTCCCGGACATGTACGCTTTCGAGCATGTGTGGGATCAGTTGAAATGCCAGCTGCCACCGTGCCGCACTATCCGGTGTTTGGAGCACACCGTCCGACTCGCGTGGGCCAGTCTGCCGTAGGACAACATCAGGCGTCTGTTCGCCTCCATGCTGGACCATACGTATTACAGCATGTCTGACCGCACGAGGCGGGCGACGTGCTATTGAAGATGACCAGACTGCTTGCCGCAGATCCGCCTGTAATTGTCATGCAGCTCCGTTTTTGCCGTCATGTGTATCATTACGTCCATAAAATTTCAGTTCAGTCAGATGCTTCTTTCTTGGTGCGCAAATTTCATTGTCCGTGAGTGTACATATACACTGCATATATGTACAGTATATATATATATACACACGTCATGCAGTGCATATACATACATATACAGGGTCGAGTCACATTTTTGTGACCACCAGCTAATATCCAGAGTAACCGCCGTGTGCAGTGCGGACAGAAGCTAGACGGGCTGGGAGTGACTCAATAAGGTGCTGGAAGGTGTTCACAGGTATGTGGAGCCATGCTGATTGCAGTGCATCTCACAGCTGCTGGTCGGTGCGTTGTGGAGGATCCCCATAGAGCGAACAACACGATCGAAGTGGTCCCACAGATGTTCAATTGGGTATAAGAGTAGGGAATTAGGGGGCCAGGGAAGTACTTTGAAATCTTCATCGTGCTCTTCCAACCACTCTCGGACATTTCTAGCTGTGTGACACGTCGCATTATCATTCTGGAAGATCCCATCCGCCCCAGAGAAGACAATCAGTATGTATGTGTGCATGTGGTCTGCGAGGTAGATTCATAACGAATTCGGTCCATAGTGCCTTCCACAGCTAAGAGTGTGGCCCAGGAAATGCAACGAATACATTCCCCAGACCATAACGCTGCCTCCATCAGCTTGTGTTCTTCCAGCAACGTTTGAAGAGTATTTGTTCTCCGATGTTTCTCGCCGTATACGCCAACGTTCATCCGTTCGATGAAGCAGAAAACATGACTCATCAAAGAAGGCAATCCTTTGTCAATTAGCGAAGTTCCAATTCCGATACTGCAGTGCAACTGTAAGCCTTTTCTGCCGATGCACCTTCGTTAGCATAGGTGCAGTGACCATCCGTCTGCATCGGAGCCTCATACGCAGCAGGGTTTGCTGAACTGTCGTTTTAGACACTACAGTGGAGCAACTGACTGGTTCATTCGGCCAGTGAGTTGCTCCACTGTAGTGTGTCGATCGGCCCTCACGCGCCTTCGCAGCTGACGTTCACCTCACACATCAAGGGCACGTGGTGCTCTGCAGTCTTCACGTCGTTTGTTCGCAATGCACGTCTCTTATTCGCAATGGTGCCATTTCTACAATCACGATACACTTTAACCACAGCATCACGCGAACAGTTCACAAACTGCGCTGTTTCAGAAATACTGCCACCCTTGGCCCGAAAGCCGATAATTATCTCTTCTTGCAGATCTGATAAATCACTTTTTTTATCCGTGAAAGCAACGAGTGATACATTTTCAGAATGCCCACAGCTTACCTCGTATACCCTTCAATCAACGAAACGTGCCTTCATTCATTGGCTAGGCGCTGTTGACGTCAAACGTAGGAGGTGGTCACAATAATATGACTCGCCTGTGTGTGTATATATATATATATATATTTGTTCTCCGATGTGGGATGTAAGGTCAGGTGATGCGTAACATCACAGCCTCTCCTTGACAAATGTCAACCCCGCCTTCTCGTGGTGCATCCTGTTCCCACTAAAGGGGCTCTGACGACCGCAAATAGCGGTATAACTATACCATCGGGATCAGAGGAAATGCTATCCCACACTCACCAACCCGCTTGGCCAGCGTGGTGAGTTATGGCCAAACACCTCCAAAATGACTCTACAACTTAAATCTTGGCCCTCAGTCTCCGGCAGCTGGAATGTACCTGGCCAAGGCAGCGGCCAGTGCGACATGAAGGCAGAGGGTGCTAAGAATCCCCGGAGGACCGGACTAGGCTGCCATTTGATGCTGACCTTGGCTACCTACAACGGACGCTCCCTATCTTCTGATTCAAGGCTTCTTGAATTGGAAGAGGAACTACAAAGGATCAAGTGGGACATCGTCGGGCTGAGTGAGGTAAGGAGAAAAGGAGAAGATCTCATTGAACTGAAAAGTGGACATCTCTTCTATTATCGTGGGGCAGATACTGGCAGAACTAGTGGTGTTGGATTTATAATAAACAAGAAACTGAAGGATAAAGTGGTAGAAGTTGAAAGTTCCTCGGACAGAGCTGCACGACTCGTTATCCAACTATCGAGAAGATACCAGGCTCAGATTATTCAAACTTATGCACCCACCACAAGTCATCCTGAAGAAGAAATTGAAGAATTTTATGAGGAAATTCGTCATCTAAATAATAAAGGTAAGCAGCACTTGAAGATAATTATGAGAGATTTCAATGCAAAAATAGGGCACCGGCAACAGAATGAAACTTCGGTAGGTAAATTCGGCAACGGTAACAGAAACCAGCGTGGAAATACTCTCGTTGAGTTTGCAGAGGCAGAAGGATTTTTCATCTTGAATTCCTTTTTCAAGAAAAAGCCACACAGGAAATGGACATGGAGACATCCAATTGGGACGACAAGTGAAATTGATTTTATTATGTGTAACAAAAAATTCGTCATCGAAGACTGCAGTGTGCTAAACAAGTTCAACACAGGTAGTGACCATAGATTGGTGAGATGTAAGATGCACCTCAACACTAAACTGGAACGTGGCAAGCTCATAAGACAAACAAAATGTATTGACATAACCAACCTTAAAAAACACCATAATACTTTCAAGTTGGAACTGAAGAACAGATTCTCTGCTTTAGAAGGCCTAACATCGGAAGAAGTGGATATTTCGGAAGTTAACAGAAAAGTAACCAAAGCTCTTATGGAAACAGCAACAAAATTAGCTGGGTCTAAGAACAAGTTGCATGTAAACAAATTATCAGGAAAAACCAAAATGTTGATGCAAAAAAGAAGAGAGATGAGGACAACTAAAGAAGATGTGACTTCCAAAGTGGAATATATAGAGCTATGCAAGACAGCACGAAAAAGTATCACTGAAGACGTAAGGAAATTCAACTGTGAGCTAGTGAGGAAAGCAATTGAAAACAACCAAAGCCTAAAGATAGCAAAGGGACATCTCAGTAAGGGAAGAAAACAGATTATGGCTCTGAGAAAAGAAGATGGTTCTATAACAAGAAATAGAGGCGAAATTTTGACAAGAGTGAAAGATGTCTACTCCAAATTATATGAAAGGGATGATACATGTACTCCAGACATCATGAAAGGTACCAGAGTTCTTCCAGTCCTCCCAGCAGAAGTTGCACATGCAATCAAGAACATGAAGCGGGGGAAAGCTCCAGGAGAAGATGGAATTACTATAGACATCATACAAGAAGCAAGTGGAGAAATTGAAACAGTACTCGCCCAAATTTTCACTCGATGCCTTAATGAAGGGAAGATTCCTGAGGATTGGAACAATGCTACAATGATCCTGCTACATAAAAAAGGTGACATTGAGGATCTCAGGAACTACAGACCTATCAGCCTCCTATCAGTGGTTTATAAAATCTTCACTAAAGTTCTTTCACACCGCTTGAAGGTAACACTGGACATGGCTCAACCGAGAGAACAAGCTGGATTCAGGAGTGGCTACAGCACAATAGATCATATCCACGTACTGAGAGAACTAATTGAAAGAGCGAGGGAATATGAACTTCCATTGTGCATGGCTTTTATCGATTATGAAAAAGCCTTTGATTCGGTGAAACCATCAGCAGTTACCACGGCTCTGAAATCCTGCGGTATTGAAGATGCATACATTAATATTATTAACAACATCTATGAAAATGCAAGTGCAAAGATTCGGCTGTTTGAAAATACAACACACATAAAAATTGGAAAGGGAGTGAGACAAGGTGACACCATATCTCCGAAGCTCTTTAATGCCACATTGGAAAATGTCTTTCAATCACTGAACTGGGAAAACAAAGGGATAAAGATTAATGGAGATTATCTAACCCACCTTCGTTTTGCTGATGACGTAGTCATTTTTGCAACCACCCCATCAGAGCGGCAGAGTATGATCCAGGAACTTGCTGACAAGAGTAAAGAAGTGGGATTAAAAATGAACTTTCAGAAGACAAAAGTGATGTTCAATGCTTTTACAAGAAATGAAGATTTATCGATTGATGGAGAAAAACTGGAGATAACAGATACGTATGTTTATCTTGGACAGCAGATATCAAGTGAGGGTCACATTGATGAAGAAATTAATAGGCGTACAAAACTTGCCTGGAGAGCTTTTGGAAGAAACAGCATAATTTTCAAGAGCAATATGCCATTATGTCTTAAAAGAAAAAGTGTTTGATCAATGCATCCTTCCAGTGCTTACGTATGGTGCAGAGACGTGGACCTTAACTAAAAGAGACATACAAAGGCTGCAGACAACTCAAAGCAGCATGGAGAGGTGCATACTTGGTGTAACCAGGAGAGATAAGAAGAGGAACTCGTGGATCCGAAAAATGACAAGAGTGGAAGACATCATGATCAGAGTTAAATCCCTGAAATGGCAATGGGCTGGTCATACTGCCAGAAGGACAGATCATCGATGGACAGCCGAAATTTTAGATTGGATTCCAAGGGACAGGAAAAGACCCAGAAGAAGACCACATGGGAGATGGGTGGATGAAATTCGAAAGTATGCAGGGGTGACATGGAGGAGACTGGCACAAGACAGACCGTTGTGGAGGAAACTTGGGGAGACCTTCGTCCAGCAGTGGATTGATAATGGTTGACAATGATGATGATGATGATATATATATATATATATATATATATATATATATATATATATATATATATATATATATATATATATATATATACACACGTCAAGCAGTGTATATACATACATATACAGGGTCGAGTCACATTTTTGTGACCACCAGCTAATATCCAGAGTAACCGCCGTGTGCAGCGCGGACAGAAGCTAGATGGGCTGGGAGTGACTCAATAAGGTGCTGGAAGGTGTTCACAGGTATGTGGAGCCATGCTGACTGCAGTGCATCTCACAGCTACTGGTCGGTGCGTTGTGGAGGATCCCCATAGAGTGAACAACACGATCGAAGTGGTCCCACAGATGCTCAATTGGGTATAAGAGTAGGGAATTAGGGGGCCAGGGAAGTACTTTGAAATCTTCATCGTGCTCTTCCAACTACTCTCGGACATTTCTAGCTGTGTGACACGTCGCATTGTCATTCTGGAAGATCCCATCCGCCCGAGGGAAGACAATCAGTATGTATGCGTGCATGTGGTCTGCGAGGTAGATTCATAACGAATTCGGTCCATAGTGCCTTCCACAGCTATGAGTGTGGCCTAGGAAATGCAACGAATACATTCCCCAGACCATAACGCTGCCTCCATCAGCTTGTGTTCTTCCAGCAATGTTTGAAGAGTATTTGTTCTCCGATGTTTCTCGCCGTATACGCCAACGTTCATCCGTTCGATGAAGCAGAAAACATGACTCATCAAAGAAGGCAATCCTTTGTCAATTAGCGAAGTTCCAATTCCGATACTGCAGTGCAACTGTAAGCCTTTTCTGCCGATGCACCTTCGTTAGCATACGTGCAGTGACCATCCGTCTGCATCGGAGCCTCATACGCAGCAGGGTTTGCTGAACTGTCGTTTCAGACACTACAGTGGAGCAACTCACTGGTTCATTCGGCCAGTGAGTCGCTCCACTGTAGTGTGTCGATCGGCCCTCACGCGCCTTCGTAGCTGACGTTCACCTCACACATCAAGGGCACGTGGTGCTCCGCAGTCTCCACGTCGTTTGTTCGCAATGCACGTCTCTTATTCGCAATGGTGCCATTTCTACAATCACGATACACTTTAACCACAGCAGCACGCGAACAGTTCACAAACTGCGCTGTTTCAGAAATACTGCCACCCTTGGCCCGAAAGCCGATAATTATCTCTTCTTGCAGATCTGATAAATCACTTTTTTATCTGTGAAAGCAACGAGTGATACATTTTCAGAATGCCCACGGCTTACCTCATATACCCTTCAATCAACGAAACGTGCCTTCATTCATTGGTTAGGCGCTGTTGACGTCAAACGTAGGAGGTGGTCACAATAATATGACTCGCCTGTGTATATATATATATATATATATATACGCTGCTCGACATAGAAATTTCCCCATCCAGAAGAGGTATGCCACACACATGCAAATCGCAGGGCGGGTGTTAACCGCTTGAAATACGCAAATAATATTAAACCGGAACCGATGGCGAGCGAGTTGTCTTAATTTGTATTGAGTAGGCGGTCTTGTTAAGATCTGTTGTGCATGGGCGGTTGGAGTACAGCGAGGTGGCGGTGCATCGAGGGAATTTTCAATGTGCATGTATTCAGGAAAATCCGTTCCAGGGTTGCAGAAGGCGAAAAGCAGGGGGAAAGTTTAAGGAAAGGCAGTTTAAAGACTTTTTACTGTACCTTTGCTGGGCATGAGTCAGTTGTACTCACCCAAATAACTGATCCTGTGAAAACACAAGTTTGTCCGTGAAAGGGACTGAAATCGCGCCATCTCACTCCGGAATAAGTTGCTCTCCTAACTAAGCTACACGGACAGAATGTAACACTGTAGATTTGTCGTCTTGACATGTGCTTTTAAATTCTGTAATACGTCTCATTATCTCCCTCTTAATTTTTTTTTTAAAGCGAAGAACGAATTTTCATTAATTCTAGACGGTGTGTGGAACAAACATCACACATTTTTCGAAGAACCCAACGACCAGTACATCTATTTTACGTTCGGGCGCCATTGTGAAAACACAGATTTGCCCGTGACGGGGATCGAATCCGCAACCCCTCAGTCCGGAGTAAGTTGTTTTCCCAACTAAGCTAATGTATCGCTGTAGACTTGGCTTGACACGTGCTTTACCTCTTTGTACGTTAGAACCCTTATCTGATAAGTCAGTTGGACTCCGAAGGAAGACAACAAAACAGGAACTAATATGTGCATAGATATAGTGTCCATAAACGGACGGAAGGACGGACAAAGTGATAACATCAGTATGATCTTTTTTTTTTTTTTAACCAAAGACCTGCCAAGAAACAACAACTGAAGCAACTTGTGACACTACAGCAAAAGTTGAACATCGTTCGCAGGCTTTTGAAGTGCGCACAATTTTTATTTTTTATTTCTTTTACGCCAAATACGGTCTTTTTCATCTGCAAAATACCTGAAGGTATTTAAGAACTGCATTAAGTTAGGTTGTTCTATGTGTGTGGAAGCAGAAATAAATCGCCAAGAAATTTTTCTTATTTTTATTTGGCATTACACAAAACACACATTAGAAATGAGCTAGAGAATGATTGACATAATTGGGCAGAATATCTGAATTTTCAATTAAATGATGAAATATGTAAACACTTTCTTTTTCAAGGCATTTCGGTGTGCGTTTTCTGATACTTAAATTTGTTCGCTTTTGTTCATCACAGTTGTAACGAACGAATCTGCGGCAAATAGTAGGTTTTAACTGTGTGTCCAATTTTTCTAAAACATGAAATCTTCATTAAAATATTAAATTTCAGGATTGCAGTTCCTATGCACAGAATGCTTAATTATTGTTGACAAGTTGATATTTATAATACAAATATTTATTTGCTCTGAAAAGGATTTCCAGCATTTTTATTTTAACGAAAATTATAATTAACAAATGAGGTGATTGTGCGTGTGTCTGCAGACAATTAAAATTTACCACTAAGAAAAATAAGATAAATCTATCCAGATCAACAAAATGATCGTAAAAGAATGGCTCCTGCTCTTCCCAGTTTAAAGCCTTTTATGTCTGAAAGTTCTTTCTTCCAAGATTCTGGAATAATTATTCACATTACTTAAATGCTGTCAGAAGAACCTGGAAGCAAACTGAATGCGAAAACAAAGACATTAAAAAACGTAAGGAGCAGAAGGTGTTGCTCGTTAAAATTTAACTGCTCTAAACTTTACGTCCTCTTTGGGAAGATAAGGTGAATTTTTATTTGCCTGCCGTGGTCAAAAAATGCCTTTAAAGGTCTTAGAGAAGCATAAGTACCGGCTTTCTCGTTGCTGCAGTAAGTCATCATTGTTTTCGGCTTGTTTTAATGACCGATTGGCTGGCGGCGTCCGACTTCAAAAGGGAAAAAAACGTGATAATAGCCCTTTGCACAATATATGAAGAAAGCACGCCTCGTAAATTCACACTTTAGTGGAAGCACGAGCTGATAGTAAATTAAATGGCCTTTGTTTTCACAAAAAAAAAGACAATAATAAAAAGAAACAATGAGCAGTCACTTCTAACTCGGATGGATTTGATTAGATAACTAGCACACCCTTAAATACGACAGTAACACGAAGGAAATCTCTTGCTCAAGCTTCCATTACTCAGCCAATTTTTATACAGCCGCACGAGACTGTAGTCTCACATACTGTATGTGCATGCATAGGTTCACTGCATAGATTGAAATAAACCATGCACGATGAGAGTGCTTGTCACTAATATGTCATATTTGAAGGTTTAAGAAAGATGAAGCTGTTGTTCCGTTGCGTTACTGAGTAATGTCAGGCAAAGCGGAGTATAGGGCGGTGATTAACGAAAAAACACCAAGCAGTGCTTTCACTTTATTGAACAAATTAAGCAAGTACATAAGGCCTGGATTTACAGCGCCAAACAGAAAAAAATGAAATGACAACATGTATACAGCGAGGATGATATATGTACAAATGAAAAATGTACTATTTACAGTGAGAACAAATTCATATTCGAGGGATTGTTTCACATACTTAAGTGGATACAACAAAGAGAAACAGGTGAAACAGTATAGGCAGACACTTCGTAAAATGAGACAATATGTGCAGCACCATGAAATATAGTGCAATCGAGACAATAAGTATATCCGTGACACACGGCAGACAAGGTAAAGGCATATTGTGATAAGTGCAAGTGAAACAGATGTGTATCAGATGAGCAAAATAGTAATGTATGTACAACAGGCGCATAGGCAGTGTCATATAAATACAAAGAAGAACATCAATAGAGAGCAAATACGGTAACATAAGGTATAATACCTTGCGACAAAAGCAATAGATGACACTATAACTGATTCGCAATGTACATGCACAGGTTGATGAACAACAGAGAAAGGTATACGAAGACATCACTATATACAGCTATTGTGGACGAGCAACAATTATAACAGGTCATGGTACAACATGATATGCGTATAAGTGCAAACAGAAATGAGGCTATGCACAACAGGAAAAATATACAATCAACAAGTTACGCAAGAACACGAACGTGACAAGGAACACAAGTACTAGTGCAAACAGAATAGTGAAGTAAAATACTAGAACAACCAAAGAGTTAAAATATGTTGAAAAAGATAAAAACCCATACATTGTGCAAACTAATGAAATAATCAAAAACATGAGCTCTACTGTTAGAGCAAAAAATAGGGTGACTCAATTCATACGAACTTACGTCACCACTACGACGAGATGTCCTGTTAGGCAACATCTTGCTGGCGGATGATAGATCAGGTAAAAACAAAACAACACACTTACCCTTAATCTTTAGTCTACGGGTTTCAAATACCAGGCTTGTACCGAAAGTAATGCGAAAGTGGGCATAACTTTTTTTATTAACTGACAGAGATCGTTCAAATTGCACATGTTGTTAGAGTAACTCTTCCTCTATAGTAACATTTCTTTATTGCAGATTTGAAGGAGAGAAGGATGGAAGTCTGCTTTGATGTGCTGGAAGCTTTTGAAGCCAATGAAGGAAAGTTTTTTCGATCTAGTGACAGGGACGAAACGTAGGCGTATCTTTACGATACGGGAACGAAAAATCAATTCATGGAATGGCGTCACACTTCTTCACCAAAGCCTAACAAGTTCAAGAGCCAGCGATCAGCACAGAAATTCATGGTTACTGTTTTTTGGAATGACAGGAGTGTCATTCTCCTTGATTTTCTGGAACGTAGCCGTACCGTGACCAACGAGCGATGAGATACTCAGGAAGCTTAGAGAAGCCATAAAGAAGAAGAAAGCGAAAAAGAATCTGAAAAGGATCCACATCCACCATGACAATGCGAGACCACTCACATCTTTGACAACAAATCAAGCGAACAGCACATTAGGCTGGTCAGTGGTCCCCTATCAACCATACAGTCCAGGTATGGCGCCCTCCGACTTCCACCTGCTCGGTCCAATGAAGGACAGTCTCCGGGGACAATGATTTAATGACACAGAAGAGGTGAAAGTGGCTGTGAAGAAATGTGGACAATAGTCCACACCTGAATTTTTCAAAGAGGATTCAAGAGTTGGGCTCAACAATGGTGCAAACGCATCGCTTGTGATGGAGACTATGTTGGGTAGTACCAATATAGTCTCCATCACAACCAACATAGTCTCCATCATAACGAAAAAGTTACTCTGCCAACACGTACAATTTGTACGATATCTGTCAATTAATGAAAAAGTTATGATGCTTACTTTTGCCTTACTTTCGGTAGAACACTCACACTTCCGTAAAATGCACATCTAAGACCTTCTTCTAAACCAATCCATTGCTTTTTATCATCAACAATTTTTTATCTACTGTTGAATGAAGGTCCCCCAAATGTTCACGAAAACTCCCTGTCCTGAGCAGTTTTCTTTCATGACAGTCCAGCATGCTTTCGATTTCATTCACCCATCACTCACGTGGTTTTATTCTACGTTGTTTGCTGTTTCTTGGTATCCAGATTAATATTTCAGTTGTCCAACGGTGGTTATTTCTTCTACACTGTTAAAAATTTGGTGATAGGTTGAACCAAAATATGGAGTAACGAGGAAAAAATTTGTTGCAACCATAGCTTCGTTCAACCTTTACACAAAGTTATGGTTCAACCTTTACACCAAGTTATGGCAACATATGACCAGATTATGGTTCAACATTTTCACCAAGTTATGGTTGAACCTTTAGACCAAATCATGGTTCAACATAACGCCAAATTACGGTTCAAGATTACCCAAATTTTGGTTTGTTCAACCTCGCAACATATTTACATAAAATGTGCTGTAAATAAAGATCATATCAAATGATTTATTAGAGTGCAAGTAAGCTACTGTCAAATGTGAATTCAAATACTATTATATTTAAAATAAATAGGTATGTTTAGGTATAAGTATGCCAGCTTTCATTTTTAGTGTGACCTTTCTTATTGCAAAATGTGCAATGTTATGCTTCTTTTGCGTTTTTGTTAGATTTGTTTCTTTTTTGAAATACTGTTGTGGAATCTGTGTTTGTTTGTGCTCTCTCTTTTCGACTAATATAATCGTCGATGAGTTTATATTTAACATATTCTAATGTTAGTTCATCCTCATGTTTTGCTTCAAGAGTTGTTACAAGTGTGTCATATGTGGATGGCAGGCCACACAACATTATAGCTACTTGGTGTAAATCTTTAATTTCTTCACCTATTGATTTTGGGGTCATTCCACGCCAAGTCACCTGGTGCCATGTATTGTCATGTCACAGATTTTTTCAATTTTTTTTTATGAATACGTAACTATGAGATAACATCAAATAATTTTTTTCAGATTTTTTGATCCAAAATTGGACTTGGGAGAAATTTTTGAAATTTTCAATTTTCACGCGATTTAGGCCTTTTCACTTTCTCCGTCACTTAAGAAAAATCCTCCTGTTTCACTTATTTTTTAACCGATGTGGCTTATTTTGTGTCAAATTAAAGCTATTTATTTGCTCTGTCAAAATAAGGCATAAAAGTGGTACAGATGCTAGACAAAAAATGTCACTGAGCTTTCAAAGTTGATTTTAACTACTTTGTACCTTGCTACGTTTGGTAAGCCATAGCTTGTAAACCATTACTAACACAAGTATCATATTTGTTTTATAGAATGAGCTATCCATATACTTTTTATGATTTAAAAATAAAAAGGGTATTTTTTGTTGCTATCAAGTAAAAAATTAATTTGTTTTGTGAAAATGTTACTTTAAATTCAACGTTTTGGAACAGGTTTAAGGCCCCTTATTGAACCTCAAACAAACACACATTTGTGAAAATAGTTAAAATAGTACCCTCTTATGTTACAATGTCATCTAATGTTATTTTCACATTATTTCACTTTTTATGTGGTTATCAAATATGTTTTTTATTTTTTTGTATTATTTAATTAAAAATGAATACAGATCTTGAAAACCTTGTTGATATTATTTTTATGTAAAAGACTTCTGATATGGTCATAGCAGCCTGATGTCCATTGTATGCAACATGATCTTTCTAAATCAGCAAAATGAAAATTAAATGTAGTAGTTTTCTTTAATAGCTTAATGTGTGAATTTTGAAAACATATGCAACCATCATTTGCATTATTTTATTTCAACGTTTGTTAATCGACAAAGGGTATGTTGTGATCCTTTTAAAAGACACAAAAAGAACATCTATAAAGGCCTTAGAACTATTTCCCTTCCATTTTCAAGAAAAGTTCAACAATGTGTTGAACTTATACCAGGTACAAAACTGTATATCTTGTAGAAAAATGGTATTTTCAAACTGTTCTCCAGACAACGTCCAAGAAAACCATCTTTCAGGCAGTGATTGTGAACCAGATGATTCAACTTATGAAGTCACTGAGAAGCAAAATGAAAGCTGTGAATTGATTCAATGTTCTCCTATTAAAGTTACAAAATGAAAACTAGATGAAAGAGTAGTTTATCTGAAATACAAAACTCAGCGAGTTGCAAGTAGTTTCCAAGACATGGCAAGCAAGGCTTTTAAATGTTCAATCTTCATCAGGAAGAAATGAAAGTGAACAAAGAAACAAACAGAAGTGCTGTTATTGTAGTAGCCTAATGTGTAAATTGAAAAACAAATTTAAAAGTAGTAAAATAAATGAACAAGTTAAGATATTGACTCTTGTTCCTGAGTAGTGCAGCATCCCACAAACAATTGGGTTTTTTGATACCAACGAGTACAAGGTGAGAAAGGCTCGAAAGATTAAACGAAGAAGGTGTTTTAGGTAAAGTTGACAAAAGAAAAGGTCATACTCTAAGTGCTGAAGTTGTACAGAAAGTTAAGGATTTTTATTGTGGCGATGACATCCGTAGGGTTTCAGCGAATAAAAAAGGCTGTGTTTCTATACCAACAGAACACGGTAAAATAGAATTGAGAACAAAGAGACTAATACTGCTCAATTTAAAAGATGTCTATTTATTATTCAAGGAACAAAATCCCAAAGCAAAAATTGGTTTCACAAAGTTTTGTGAACTGCATCCGTGTGTAACTGTGAGTAGTCATGGTATTCATTCAATGTGTGTATGTACCTACAACCAAAATGTTAAGCTTATGATGAGTAGTATACATTTAAGCATGCCATATCAAGAACTCCTCCTAAAACTAGTGTGTAACCTGGAATCAGACGAATGTGTGCTTCATCGTTGTCCTGAATGTTTCGATGAATCTACACTTCAAGATTTCTTATGGGGTTAGAATACCTTGAAACTAAAGAAACAGTTGTTTTTAAACAGTGATTTCAAACGGCCGATCATCTCTTGAAACTGTAGTAAAACCAGTTGATGAATTTGTTGATTTCCTGGTTGCAAAATTAGTGCAGTTAACAAAACACGATTTTATAGCTAAATCACAGAGTCGATGCTTAAAGCAAATGAAAGTAGATTTGGATGATAAACATTGCATAACTTTAGCAGACTTTGCAGCAAATTACACATCCATTCTGCAAGTAGATGCTGCTCAAGGTTTTCACTGGTTTAATATTCAGGTTACATTACACCCATTTGTAATTTACTACAAATGTGACTGCCAGCTGTGCTTTATTAGTGACTGCCTGAAACATGACACTACAACTTTTTTCACATTCCAGAAGTCGCTTTTGCAATATGTGAAACAAGAACACTCACATACAACAAATGAGATATATTTTCGTGACCGTAGTTCATCACAATACAAGAATTACAAAATTGTTATTAATTTATGTTGCCATAAAGAGGACTATGGCATCACAGCTAAGTGGTATTTCTTTGGCACTAGTCATGGTAAAAATGCATGCAATGGAGTAGGGGGAACAATAAAACGTCTTGTCACAAAAGCAAGTCTTCAGAGAACTGAGGGACAAATTTTTAATGCAGAGGACTTATTTCAATTTGCTTCCCAAAACTTAAAGGGGATTCGTGTGTTTTTTACACCGTCAGCTGACATGGATGCAAATGAAGACTTTCTGAAAAGATGGTATGATAACTGGTGCCTACTATTGTAGGCACCAGAGAGAACAATTTTTTCAAACTATTGGACAAAATAACCCTTTTGGTGAAGAGAGTTTATGCTTCAGAAAAATCTTTAAAAAACACTGTTGGTGATAAAACTAAAGAACTGGTAATATTATTCCTGAAAAATACTACGCAGTTATCTATGACACAAAATGGTGGATTGCGAAAATACTCGACATCTATGAAGAGGAAATGGATGCTAAAGTTCAATTCATGCATCCGTCAGGTCCTTTGCCAACCTATTTTTGGCCAATTAAAAATGATTGCTGTTGGGTGACCTATGAAAATATACTTCGAGAAGTCCCTGTTCCTTCATCATCATCTGTATTAGGAAGGACATATGTCATAGACGAAAAGGTTCACAAACAAGTGCGGAAATTAGCAAAAAGTATGATGCGACCTTTCATTACAGAGGTAAGCTAAAGTGAAATAATGTGAAAATAACTTTAGATGACATTGTAACATAAGAGGGTACTATTTTAACTATTCTCACAAATGTGTATTTGTTTGAGGTTCAGTAAGGGACCTTAAACCTGTTCCAAAACGTTGATTTTGAAGTAAAATTTTCACAAAACAAATTAATTTTTTACTAACAAAAAATACCCTTTTTATTTTTAAATCATAAAAAGTATATGGATAGCTCATTCTATAAAACAAATATGATACTTGTGTTAATTATGGTTTGCAAGCTATGGTTTACTGAACGTACCAAGGTACAAAGTCATTAAAATCCACTTTGAAAGCTTAGTTATATTTTGTTTCTAGTATTAGTACCACTTTTATACCTTATTTTGATAGAGCAAACAAATAGCTTTAATTTGACACCAAAATAAGCCCAATCGGTTGAAAAATAAGTGAAACAGGAGGATTTTTCTTAAGTGACGGAGAAAGTGAAAAGGCCTAAATCGCGTGAAAATTGAAAATTTCAAAAATTTCTCCCAAGTCCAATTTTGGATAAAAAAAAAATCTGAAAAAAATCATTTCAGGTTATCTCATAGGCCCTATTCATAAACAAATTTTGAAAAAAATCTGTGACGTGACAGAATGGTTGAACATTAAAACCAGGTGATTTGGCGTGGAATGTCCCTTCAGTTTATTTGCAATTTCTAATATCTGGTTGATGTGCTCTTGCATATAATCATATAGTCATTGTACCTTTTACTGTATAGTTTTCTAAGCAAATAGAGCTTACTGCTTAAATTTGTTCTTTCATGAATTCTCTGCAAAGCTAAACCACATATTTCGCGCAGTTGTTTCATTTATGATGTTTATTATATTTTCATCAGTCAGAAGTAGACTTATTGTTGATATAGCTTGTGCATTTTTCTTTATCCAGTCCTTAGTTTTAACTGTAGATTCCTCTTGGGAAATAACATTCCAAGTATCTTCTTTAATGAGAAACATTTGGATTTTAAATTTCCAAACTGTATAATTTTCATTATTCAGTTTTGCGATGGAAAAATTTGTCACGTTTATTGGATTAGAAAATGTCATTTTTATTTAAATAGTATAACTATACTAGTGATACGAAATTTCTTGGCGTAGAATAGAAATAAAAGTTTCCAAGATTTTGCACATCAACCAGATGGCTTTCTCAAGGAAGGTAGACAGCTAACTGCAAACTGGATAATAGAACAGGTCAACAATTTGAACGTGGTGACATGACAATAACGAATAGATGCGAACGTAATCAGGTATTCAAAGACACGAGGCGTTATTCTCGTTTATCACGCGGAATAATGGAATGAAAACCAAGAGGCAATCACTATTTGAAGAACTGGTTCCAAACTCGTGGCAACTCCAGTGAGACGCTATCATTGCACGACTCGCTGTAGGTCATGATCTCCAAAGTTACGTGAATGGCAGTAGATTTTGGGGTGGAGTAGGAAGATAATTTCTTTACGTCAATGATACCTTATTTTCTACAATTACTGTAAATGTGTACTGTTTTTTTCTTCGGCGGACCAGTGATTTAGAAATTCAAGTGGTCCGCTGGGCCTGTAGAAGATTTATTTCTAATTTTAACACTGCAAACAGGTCATTGCTTGTCCTTTTTAGAGGGAATGGGGGTTCGCCAGATGGCAGTTCAAAAATTATGGAATACAGATATTTGGGAAATTGTTTAAAAAATTATGTTATAAGTTTAGGCTATAAAATAACTATTGCAATCATAAGATTTGGAAAAATTAACAAACAAACTAAACAATGGCAATACCTTTTCTAATAACAAATAGGACTTAGGGTTTGTGATCTACCGTTCTGTATAAAAGCTTGAAATAAACTTAAAACATCACACTTTAAAGCATGCACGGGTCACTTAATAAATAACAAATAGTTTAACAAGAAAACTTACCCTTACACACTGCTAAAAAATTCGCCGTTAGATTACGAGCAGCGCCCGGCAGCTGGGGATCCAACCATTGCCTGTAAAATTACAGTTTTACCCGTTTCTGTGAAAGCCCGTAATATTAAGATCTCGACCGTAAATACCAGCCTGTAATTTGAAGGGCAATGCTCGTAAAAATAAAATTTGACAGTTTTCAATTAAACCATAATTTGAAGGGCAAGCAGTAATTTGAAGAGCAATTCCTTATAAATATAGTTTGACCGTATTCAGTTAAGACTGAATTTCACAGGCTTTATTAACTGAATACAGTTTTCAATTAAGCTGTAATCTGAAATAAAAAAGTTTGACCTTGCTAATTTGAACTTCAGAGCCATTCCTGTATTTATGAAGTTTGACCGTATTCAGTTAAGCCTCATGGCGAGTGGTCACCCGATTTTTACAGTAAATGCACATTTTTTGTGGAAGAGTGTGCAAGTAAATGCATGTTTTTTGTGGAAGAGTGTGAAAGTGTTTAATGCTTGGTTTATTACCAATCAATTCAATTTTAAATGTGAGTAATGGTATTTTTATATCTTAAAATTAGGTTTATTACAATATGATAAATAATGAAATCAGTTATACACAGACTTGTTTGACATTAGGCTTTACGAACTCTACACACAGTTGGTTGAACAATGTACATTGTTTCTTTTATACATTTTAATTTGCAAATGTACTAATATAGTGTTTGCATAAATTAATACAAAGGGCAGTTATGTAGTAAAGACACATACAGGCATATTCTTATATTTACACGTTATACTAATGCCAAACAGAACTACGAACTGGTATCCCAGTACATTGCGTCTATAGGGTATTCAATGCACATTGGTGTCCAAGTTGGTTTTTCATTAAGGTTTTAGCTAGTACTACATTTCACATAGGGTTAAGTCATGCTTTTCTTGTTTTCACATTAACTACCTTGTGTGCTATTTCATTTTACATTCTACTGAGCACTGTGCTGTCAGTGTTTCCACAACTTTTACGGTCTTGTTTCTTATTTCTAATTTTTGGATATTTACCTACTTTTCACATTTTTAGTAAAATTATGTCAAAAACTGGATGTACTGCTTTTGAAAGATCATATTGCTTCACCATAATTAAGGTATCAGAAATTATAGAAAAAGAAATACTTGAATGGAAGTGGGAGCTTGAACTTGATGGGGCATCATTTCAAATCTCAGACAACCACCACATAGAGAAGAAACGCTTGCTTAGACCCTGATTCTGACTGAGTCATTCTAGAACATTAACAAATATCATCAATATTTCTAAAATATAAAATTTTCCTGTTTCAGATGTTTTAAAATGACTTCAGTGATTAAGGTGGTCTTTCCCTTGGTGTTTTGCCACAAGGAAACCCTTTCGAAACACAAAACTTTTTGGAATGCTATTAAATAGTTGTATTTATAATATCTCGGGAAAATCCAAAAGATAGTGAAACAATTTTTTATTGATGTACAAATCAGGTGTTTAGTGACAATGGGCAAAAAAAAACTTCAATGAAAGGAACACGGTAGAATCCCTACATTTCTCAAAAAACAATTTCATCATATCATTTTGTATCAATTTCAGCACTATATCATCTTAAAACAGAAATGCAAAACATGTAAACAAATTCATAATTTTTAACTTAAAAATAAAATGGCTTCTGATTTATCTTAAAATATAAATTTTCCTGGGCATTTAGGTTTTACTATCTGGGTACATAAATAAATTGTGCACAAACCCAGCTGGGCATGTGACATTTCAGATATTTTTCAAGTCCTGCTTTTTAAGTGTCTCAGGTAAAGATTTCACTCACAGAAATTTAGAATGCCTTTGTTTTTGTTTTTTCATTTAACATTAATTACGTTTACAAAGAAAATAAACTATACATGATATAGTTTCCTGTCATTTTCATGGCCAGCATTTACCAGATTCAGTAAAAAAAAGAAAAGAAAAGAGTAACAGTCGAAACTAGTTATAACGAAATTCAAGAGGGACAGAAAAAATTCTGTAGCAATGTATTTTCCTCAAAACATTACGAAATTGTCATTAAAAAGTTAATATGTACAACAGAAATTTTCGTTACGCATAAGACTGCAACGCTGTAATTGCGAAATAGTACTCATAGAGACAAGCAAAGGTAATTTTTTTTTGTAATGGGAAGTTTTTGTTAAAGTAGTAATAATGAAATATATAAGCTTTAATTAATCTGTACGTATGAAATTATGTACTGCATATATTTTTACTTATATGTATCAGGGTACTATGCACGAGATGCCCGGGGCATGTGAATCATTGGCCTAAGCTGGTAAATAAAAAATCTAAATGCCCAGACTGGGCAACTAAATTTAGAAATGAAGTTCAGAATAGAATTTTCTACTACAAGAAAAAAGACAGTCATTGCATGTCATGCTGCTTTTCACTGCCAATCACTGGGAGTTGTGTTATTGTTACGGAGTGCCAAGGACAGAAGAATATCACTTCTTTAATTATATTATGCTCTAGGTGCAGAAATTAGAAGCATATATAATTTTGCTCCAAATGTTGTTCAAAGCCAGTGACTGAATGCATGCCTCTGATGTAACTATCCGGCTGTGTTTATTGACAAAGGGTGAAAACTTCAACAAACGGAACATGGCAGAATCACTACATTTCTCAGATACTAATCTCAGCATCATCAGCACGCATTTATGCACTGAACATTTTGAGTATAGACCCTTAAAATGAAAATGCAAAATATGTAAAAAACGTGAGGGCTCTGATTTTTTATCTTAAAAGATAAATTTTCCTGGGCACACACATACAACCAGCTTTACTTAATAACTTACATGCCCCGGGCATCTCAGGCACTGTATTTTTTCAAGACCTGGTGATTAATAATTCCTAAATGATTTCTGCAGTGCTTAGCCTTAGTCCCATAGATATAAATAGCTACGACTTTGAGAATTTACATACTAATCTTCCCCTTTTGGTTATATAGTTATTCTAAAAAGAGTGATATATAGCTATTTTAAAGCTAACAGTGTGTGTATATATATTAAGGCCAGTGGCGTATGTTGGGTCCGAGACCTGTGCTATCTCCCCCTCCTCAGTACTGATTTTTTTTTAAATTGCGAAGTTTCATTTTTAATTGTTAAGTAATAGATGTAACTTCTTTTTCTAAATTTTAGGTACATGCCATTGCAAACACGATACCAAAAAATTATGAAGATTAGGATTTGAACACTTATTTGTACATTAACTCCATTCTTCTTCTGAATACTTTATTTGTACATGAACTCCATTCTTCTTCTGAATACTTTATTTGTACATGAGTTCCATTCTTCTTCTGAATACTTTTGTACATTAACTCCATTCGTCTTCTGAATACTTTATTTGTACATGAACTCCATTCTTCTTTCCTTTTGTGTGAACTTGAGTGTTACATTTTCATAAAATGTTCCTTCTCAGTCCTTTTTAATATTTCAAAGGAATGTTTTTCTCTATTGATAAACCAGCCAAGTTTTTCGAATGTGCATGTCCTTGTGTGGCTCTAAGATATATCTGGATTCTTTTTAACGCTGAGAAACTTTCGCAATTGCAGTTGTTGACGGAAAGTTTAATATGAGGTCTGCTAATTTGTGCACCTCACTAAACAGTATGTCCAATGTATTCAACTTTATGTAACACTTAATGTCTCTTACTGATTTGTTTTTGTATTCATCAAGGGAATAAAACACTTTCAGTTCATTTTTTACTCGAGCTGTATCAAAATTTGAAGCATAGAGTTCTTTATGTTCTGACAGTAGATGTTCAGGGAAGCTTTCACAAAATTTATCAAAACAGTTCGAATCCAACAAAGCCACAGCTTAAGATATAATATCCCCGATTTTAATTAATTTAAACTTCACAAAAACTGAAACAATTCTCGCGAAACCCTCTTATGGGCGGGAGTATGCTAGTGACTGAGATTGTCTGTTTTCGTTTTTCGCATCAAACCGTTTCCCAAAAGCAATGAGCCAATCCCCTCTACCAGCTGATTCATGTTGTCATGGAAACGCTAGCAGTAGATTGTACGGATTGTTTTCGCATCAGAACTGCGAAGACTCTGGAAGAGCTGCTTTCGTTATGCCGTTGGTTTTCGCTCGCCAGACTGAGTCAAAGAAGCGAATCCGCACGCGTTTGTTTTCGCAGCGAAAGCATCGACATAGTTTAATACCGTTGATAATAATTGACTTGTATTTGTGTATATTTAATTCAGTTTTTTTGTGTGCATTCTCTGGGCTTCGCAGCTAGCCTAGCTAGCCTCGAATAGCCACTGATTGAGGCAACACGAGGCTGACCCCCTCTTGCTAGTAAACGAAACACCACTTGGTAGGTACATAGGAAGGGCATCAGTGCACTCATATTGATAGTAATGTGATATCACTATGGATAAACATCAGGAAAAATTGCGTTTATAGTGGAGTGCCCAATGCATAGGTCATTATCACCGAGATGGTACAAGAATTGCAATATTACCATTTGATAATATCAAAAGTATTGGGAATATCTCATTTCCAGAATAACATCACATCATGGACAGCGTGATACGTGGACAAAGGCAGTGGATAAATGTGGATATTGACACTTGTCTCCTACAATTGCAATCACCCAGAGAGCAGTAATGACACAAATCACCACCAACTTCAATGAGGAAAATGCCGAAGTCTTTACCAAGACCACTAGGTGATCATAGCGGCAATAGGTTATGGAGCAGCTGACCCACTAAAGTCCCATTGCTAAAGCCACATCTTTGGACTGCACGCCTCAACAAGCAGAAAGAACATCAGCACTCGACCTTTGATGACTGGAGGTCTCCTGGTTCACAAAGCATAAGCTGATTTCTAAAAGCTCTTAACATGTGCATATGCATTTCAGCTTCAGTATCAAATGACAACAGTAATTAATATTTTACAACAATAATCGACACTGAGTTATGCACCAGAAGCTGCTGAATGTATTCATCTCATGAAGTGTAAGCCACCAAATGTCAATAAACAGATCAAAAGGTACTTTCCCATTATACCGACGTACTGACTGTCTATTCGACCATTGTGTATTTACGTATTGTAGCGATGTGTCACCAAGGACTATGTCACTTACCAACATGTCGTCACGTAATACGTTACCTACCGACTGAACCTGTTTCCAAGGGTTTGTTGACATCTTCCGAACACAGATGGGTTTCCAAAATAACGATTTCTAAGGTCAAGACGTTGTGGGATCTTCCAACTAGTGAAAAACAAGCTGTGAGTTTTATGCAAGAAGTGGGAATTTTACCTTTTAAAAGAATGTGAAAAAGAACATTCTATGAAAATGTGTTTTGGAGCAAAATAAGTATTTTGGAAATGTATGTCATGAGTGAAAAAAGTGGGAATTAGAAAAAGGTCATAGATGGAAGTCGTTTGCTATTCGTAACGTGCATAAGAGTTATTAACGACTAGCGGAGGTACCTGGCGTTGCCCGGGATAAACATAAAGTTTGCTTTCAAGTAACAATGTAAATCGCACTATAAAAAAATCATACCATGATGAACAACGCTCAAGTCGGGCCTCACGCTGTTCCAAGGTCTCTGCCGCCCTAGATACACTGGCTCTTTCCCGCGGATCCATAAGTCTTCGATCACGTTGTTCGGTTGTCTCACTCTCTCGAAGTAATTTTACTTTATTTGCTTTTGGCTGAACTTGTCCTATAGGTTTGCATTTTTTTGGAGGCATTTCACCACACTTGATGAAAATTTTAATATAAAATTCACATTTTATAATGGCCGTTCTGAGCCCTAAAAACTCGAAATAGCAAACATGCACAATAATGCACTTCTTGCACTCCGCATTCAGATTTCTAGAATGTAGATATGCAACCTGATCACACCCAACGTGAAAGAAAGTAGCTCACGATAATATACGGATTTGTTTTACTAATCTTGAAAACTAAACCGATTCGGATAACTCTTTCACTGTTGGGAAGCTTTCCGGAGGACATAGGCTATTATTATTTTTGACTGTACTACGCAATAACATCGCTTTCAAGTAGTTTCCAATTTCCCATGTGTCGTTCCGCTTTGTTTACATACAACCTGATCACACCCAATGTGAAAGAAAGTAGCTCACGATAATATACGGATTTTTGTTTTTTTTTACTAATCTCGAAAACTAAGAAAACTTCGATATGGCTCTCGCTTAATGTAGGATTCCCGAGGTAGATGTAAAGTATCAGCAACTTTTATACCCCTTAGCCCCATCAATCACTAAATCTTTAGATTTTACAAAGGCCGTTCCATAAAAACTGAGAGTAATTTCTTTCTCAGTTGGCAACAGTGCGAAGGAGAAAAATAACCTCAGAGACTACTAATTCAATCAAAGATGTATATCTATGGCAACAGTTGTTAGCCGTGACAGACGATTCTGATTTCGTTATTGCGTAGTTGTTTAAGGTACTCTGCGTTTCGCCATACAGCTATGGAGGCGAGTGATTCAGAGTTAAGAAGTGAAATACATTGTGCGATAAAATTTTGCTATTGTTCGGGTAAAACGGTTCCAGAAACAGTTGATTTTAATGAAAAAGCTCACAAAGTTTGGGCGAGTCAACGATTTTTAGATAGCACAATGATTTCAAAAAGGGGCGTTTGTAGGCAGAAGTAGGTCGTATGCCTGGTCGACCTGAAAGTGATCCTGCAAGAAGATCGACGAGTAAAGTATGAAGACAGCGGCGTCAACGATTATTTCAAAAACGTCGGCATTCCGCATTCTATGTGACAAATTACTGCTGCATCGTGTGTGTTCCAAATGGGTACCTCATCACGCGACGAGCCCCGCACGGGGATAACTGGTTTTCCAGTTATTTGGGGAGCGGCTCCCCAACGGCCCGAGCTGACCTTGTGACGGAACATATTCTTTTTCGTCTTGTACGATTACATCACCGAAGGGACAGCTGTTCATCCAGCTGTTGGGGGATGACGTCCCCACTGCCCGCGCCGACATGTACTATATGTGATGATTTTCACATTTTTATGTTTTTTGTTTTCTCACTTGACACGAATCCGCCTCAGTTGTAGGCTGTTGAGGTTGTGATTATGCGCCAGCTCTGGATTATAGTTTCTCGTTTTCTATCCTGTCTTTTCCATTTCATGTTCCTTTCTTTGTTCTTCCGAGCTGGTTAGCTAGACATACCTGCACGTTTGCCGTGTGCGGTGACCCGTAAGGTGGAAAAGGGGATGCTGGAGGCTGAGGTTTCTGGAGGCCTGGGTGTTTTTGTCGCCAGTTGCCAACACTCCTCTTTGACCCCTGCTTCACCCTAAACGGGCGGCTAGGAACTAACCCACTCCTAGTCAATGAGGTATGTGGCCGAGTGGAGCCCAGACCTTTAACGGCTTGTCGTCTCGTACGACATGGTGAGTCTGGGGATAGGGTGGGCATGCCAAAGGGGTGTTCCCCAGGCATGGGAAAGTCTGGGTGCACGCCGACCGCATGTCTGTCCTATCAACTTGCTATATCCGCTTGCTATCCCTAGAGCCGTGTCCTGCGTCCACTTGGGCTTGCGGACCTCCGGCTCTCCCTCGTTGGGCTCGAATGTGGGTGGGGAAGTCGGCGGACGTATTATTAATTTTTCTTTATGGATGAAAATAAAGTTTCCCACAAACCAAAAAGCAAAAAAAGTAATGAGGAAGGCTCATCCCCTTCCGCTAAAAAGCATGTGCCTGATTGTTCGAATGCTCGTTTCTTTTTTGTTCATTCATTAGACCCTTCAAAGCTTCTGAGTGCCAAAAGTCCATTTTGGTTAAATAAAGCACTTCAATCCATCGCAAGCTCTTCTAAGAGCGTAAAGAAGCTCCAATCTGGAGATCTTCTGGTAGAAATGTCCACTGTGGCCTACAGCTCTACACTTCTTAACACCACCACGCTGCTTGAGACTCCAGTCAAAATAACACCTCATGGATACCTAAATTCATCTCGAGATGTTGTCTCCTCTCAGGAACTCGTTGAGTGTACTGAGGAAGAACTACTAGAAGAACTGATGAGTCAACACGTTACGGGTGTGCGGCGTATCCTCTTTAGGCGGAATGGGCAGTCCGTCCCATCTCGCAACATCATTTTAACGTTTGATAGCCCTTCTCTGCCTACGTCCATCAAGGCAGGGTATCTGCACCTTGAGATACGTCCGTACATCCCTAACCCTCTGAGATGTTTTAGGTGTCAGTCTTACGGCCATTCTCAGCAGTCGTGCAGGAGCAATCCGAGGTGTGGACGCTGTGGTGCCGCAGAGCATCTTTTATCAGAATGTGTGACCGAGGCTGAGTTTTGTGTGATCTGCAAGGGTTCACACGCGGCATCAGCCAAAGATTGTCCCAAGTGGAAGGAGGAGAAAGAAATCCAAATGCTAAAGACGGTGGAAAATATTCCTATCCTGAGGCCAGAAGGAGGGTAGTTCCTGCTTCTTCTGATCGGCGCTCATATGCATCAGTGGTGGTTGCTAAATCTACAATCGGCATTGAAACCGACATTCAGATCCCTACTAAATGTCCCTATAAGCTCGACGATATCATCGCAGCCGGACTGGAGGCACTCCAGTCTCGAGCAAGGGGTCTTAAAGCGCCACCTACCACTTTGCCGAAGCAGTCTCATCCCACCACCAACAAGGGAACTCAGGCCACTTCTAACAAAAAAAACAAAGCCCAGGATAAGAAAAGCATTTCTTCTCCTCCAAAATCTTAGGAAACGACTCAACGTCGTGCGCCTCCCGTTAAGACACTTGGGACAAAGCATGCTCCCATCTTGGCCCCTGGTCACACGCCTCCAGATCTGGGGGAACCCCCATCAGAGGCGATGGAGCCTGACTTCGTTTGATCATTTTCATTTTCATTTCATTTATAACCATGGCTTCAATCATTCAGTGGAACTGTCGAGGTTTTCGGACGAGTTTTGATGACGTGAAACATCTTCTTTCATTTTACTCTCCGGTGTGCCTTTGTCTACAGGAGACGAAGCTTAAACCATCAGACCTGCTTTCCAGTTCAAGGCTACAGTGCGTATCGGACAGATAATGCATCGGGAGACATCGCCTGGGGGAGTCGCTATTCTTGTCCCTCACAGTGTTCCGGTGTCTTCCGTTGCGATATCCACAACTTTGCAGGCCGTGGCGGTGCGTATATCTGTCCCTGGGCCTCTTACTGTCTGCAGTGTCTATCTGCCGCCGGACGAGAACGTGAGCGTCTCTGTTCTGGAGAGATTGGTTGATCAGCTGCCTTCACCCTTTCTTCTTTTGGGTGACTTCAGTGCCCATCATCATTTGTGGGGTAGTGTCAGCATTAGCACGAGAGGTCGTCGCATAGAGTCTCTTCTGTCCTCAGCCTCTCTGTGCCTTTTTAACACCGGTGCTGACACTTACTTCCATGAACCGACACGATCCTTCAGTGCGATCGATTTGACCTTGGGATCACCATCAATTATTGCAGACTGGTCGTGGACGGTGTGTAACGACCTCCACGGAAGCGACCACTTTCCAATTGTCCTCTCGCATCATGCGAACATGCCATCTTCTGCCTCCCGCCCTCCTCGTTGAAGGATGGAGCGTGCGAGATGGGAGGTCTTCACACCGTCAGCTTTGATCTCTTCTGCAATGGTGACCCAAGAGTCAATCGACGCAGCTGTTCTTGAAGTCACAAATTGTATTCTTCAGGCAGCTGATCTTTCTATACCAAAAACATCTACGACGCTCTCCAGAAGTCCGAAGCCTTGGTGAACCCCTGAATGCGCAGCGGCTAGGAGAGCTCAACATAAGGCCTGGTCTACGTTTCGGCGTTATCCATCCGATTCTAATCTCGTTACATTCAAACGAGCAAAATCCTATGCTCGGTTGGTGCGTCGACGTAGCAAGAGGGAGTCTTGGATCCAGTATGTTTCATCTATCACTTAACGTGCCAGTTCGAAAAGTGTGTGGGACAAGATTCGTAAGACCCGGGGTAACTACAGCTCTCACCAGACCTCCATTCTCGAGAGTAACGGCTGCACATATGCTGGAGTCGGGGATATTGCTGATTGTTTGGGGAAGGCGTTTGCCTCGGTGTCGAGTGACCTGGCGTATCCTTCCTCCTTTCTGAGGATTAAATCCACTGCGGAACGCAAGAGAATCTCCTTTGCGCCTTTTCTCGACACGGGATATAACTCCCCCTTCAGCATGGTTGAACTCAGGGTGGCTCTGCATTGGTCTGGCGCTACATCGGTCGGTCCCGATGTCATCCATTATGATATGCTTCGTCATCTCTCGCAGTCGTCTCTCGCGAATCTCTTAATTCTTTACAATCGTATTTGGTCGGAGCACAGTTTCCCGGAGTCTTGGCGAAAAGCAGTTGTTCTGCCTTTTCCCAAACCTGGCAAGGATCCCAAGTCTCCCTCTAGTTATCGTCCAATTGCTCTCACTAGCTGTCTGTGTAAAGTTCTTGAACGAATGGTTAATTTCCGGTTAGTTCATTTTTTAGAATATCGTCAAATACTTTCACCATCACAAAGCGGCTTTCGCCGTCATTGTTCACCTCATGATCATCTCCTGCACCTTGAGACATCTGTGCGCGAGGCGTTCGTGCGTAGGCAGCACCTGGTTTCTGTTTTTTTCGATATTGAAAAAGCCTATGATCGAGCGTGGCGGCACGGTATTATCCGTGACCTCCACGCATGCGGATTGCGAGGAAATCTTCCGACTTTCATCGTTAATTTTCTTCGCAATCGGGTGTTCCAGGTGCGCCTGGGTACGACGCTCTCGGCACCGTTTCCATCAAGAACAAGGTGTTCCTCAAGGTTGCATTTTATCTGTCACATTGTTTATCCTCCGCATTAATTGTCTTTTCATAAATCTTCCTCCTGCGGTTTCGGCTACTGTCTATGTTGATGACTTGTACATTTTCTGCTCGTCATCAAGCATGCATTTTATTGAAAAGCAGTTGCAGTCTGTAATTAATCAGATCTTTAAAGCGGCGAATAGCAATGGTTTCGTTCTGTCTCCCCACGATACAGCGTGTGTCCATTTCTGCCGGAGGCGTGGACTCCATCCTGACCCAGAGCTGTGTTTAGACAGTGCAGCCATACCAGTTTTGCCGGAGACCAAGTTCCTCGGTCTGACCGTCGACCGTGCGCTTACGTTCCGTGCGCACGTTCGGCGGCTCAAGATTTCCTGTCTGCGGGCTCTATTCATTCTTAAGATCCTTTCGAGAGTCTCGTGGGGTGCAGACAGGATGTCTTTACTTCGCATTTACCATTCCTTAATATGGTCGAAACTGGATTATGGTTGTATCGTGTATGGCTCTGCTCGTCGTTCCGTTCTCCGGCCTTTGGACACTATTCACCATCAAGCACTGCGTCTTTGTTCGGGAGCATTTCGAACATCTCCAATTCTCAGCCTTTACGCTGACGCGAACGAACCATCGCTTGAATTACGCCGTCTGCAGCTGTCTATTCAATTCTACCTGAAAATTAGATCTCTTCCAGACCATCCGTTATACGATGCAGTGTTTCATCCCCAGCATACTCGTTTATTCGGGAACCGGCCTTCGTGCATTTCAACATTCGGTCTTCTTATGGCTGCCGTAGCCCGTGATGTAGGTCTCGACTTGTCTCTTGTTGAAAAGACCAGCGGCTTTGGGGATCCTCCATGGCACCCATTTAGTGTCGTGGTTGATACCAACTTTACATCTTTCGAAAAATCCTCAACCCCTGCGTCAGTGTACCAGCAGCTCTTCGCTGAGCACCGTGCCCTCAATTCTGAATACACTCCCATTTTCACTGATGGCTCCAAGATGCATGGAGTTGTTGGATCCGCGGCTGTCTGTGTTGATGACGTTTCAGTAGCGCGGATCCCAGCTGAGGCCACGGTGTTTTCGGCGGAGATGCATGCTGTGTATCTCGCCCTTCTCCATGTTCAGTCGAGATCTCATCATTGTGCTATAGTCTACACGGATTCTTTAAGTGTCTTGCAGTCCTTATCATCTGCGGATTGCCGTGACCATCCTTTTCTCTTGGATGTGAGACGGTTGCTTCGTCGTTTGCTCGAGGCCGGTTTTCAAGTTCAGTTTTGTTGGATTCCCGGGCATGTTGGAATCTCGGGTAACGAGTGTGCTGATGCGGCTGCTAGATCTGCTTCCTCTTTGGTCGTCACACCCTTGCCACTGTTTCACCAAGATTTCCGCTTTATCGTTCGCGATTATATCAAGCGAACGTGGCAGGGTCTGTGGGACCAACAGGTGGAAAATAAAGCTGCATCGTATTAAACCTAATCTTGAAGTCTGGAAAACCTCATATCGTCGGAACCGTAGGGAGGAAGTGGTGCTTGCGCGTCTCCGCATTGGGCATTGTCGTTTCACTCACCGCTTTTTGCTGTGTGGCGACACTGCGCCGATGTGTGAGACGTGCAATTGCCGACTCACCGTCACTCATCTTCTTTGTACTTGTGTTCGTTTTCGTGATGTACGTTTTCATTTCTTTCATTCTCATTTGTTGAATGAGGACGCCGCTACACTGCAGCGGCTGCTAAATGACCAATGCAATACTGTTGCTGTTTTTTCATTTTTTAAACAAATTGACTATTTTAAACGTATCTAGATTTTAGCCCTATCATCATCCTCATTTCTCAGTTTTACTGAATCAGCTAGATTTTAATCTTTGTTTCATGTTTTTAATACTGTTTGTTTCATTATTTTTTTTAGCCTTTCCATCGTTCTCATTTTTCAGTTTTGCGTGATCAGTCAGATTTTAAGCTTTTTATCACATTTTTAATACTGTTTGTTTGTCTTGTGTCTGGCGCTCTTTGGCCAGCCATGGCCCTTGCGCCATAAAAATAAATCAACCAACCAACCAACCAACCATCACGTGACGAGATAACAATTGTTAGCCAGAGTTCAGGTGTGTCATGAATGGAAACAAATGATAGCAAAGGATCCAGAATTTTTAAACACAGTAATAACTGCCGACCAACATGGGTCCACTATTTTCGACCCCCTTTCGAAGCGCACTACGAGTGTGTGAAAGCACAGAAGCTTGCCTCGTCCGAAAAAAGTGTGCCAAAACAAATCAGCTGGGAAGGTAATGATAATTTTCTTTGATCATAAAGGTGTAGTCAACCAGCAAGCCATTTCTCCACAAATTACTGTCAATGCTTGAGTATGACATTTCAGTCTTGAAGCTTCTGCGACGATACATATCGATTAAAGGCCGAAACTGGTGGGCAAGTGGATTCTGGCACCATGACAACGCCCGCCCACATGTGGCTGCTTGTGTTCAACAGTTTCTTACGAAATGCAGTTCTGAAATCATTCCACAGCCTGCCTACAATCATGAATTTGCCCTGTGAGATTTCTGGTTGTTTCAAACAATGAAGGAGAAGTTCCGTGCAGCAACATTCAACAGAGATGCTGACGTTATTCAAGCTGTACAGGGGTTGCTAAAGTAGCCTCCACAAAATGCCTTCGCCACATGCTTTGAAAGCTGGACTGAACGATGGGACGGTTGCGTATCATCCGAGGGAAGATACTTTGAGAAAGAATAACATATATTTTGCTGTATCTGTATTTCTTCATTTTGTGTGATTTTACTCTGTTTTTATGGAACGGCCGTTGTATAAAAGCATTGTACATCAATTTTGTTTTCTCTTTATATTTAATCCCACTATTACTCTGGTCAGCAAGTTCTTGGATCACAAGCTGAGGAGGTACATGGAGATATGATTATGTCATCAGCAAAACGAAGGTGGGCTACACTGTTTCGATTAATCAGCACGCCATTGTCTTTGCAGCGTAACGATCGAAAGGCATTGATTGAAGTACTTGGGAGATATGGTATCACTTTTTCTCACTCCCTTTTCAATACTTTTTCGTGCTGTGTTCTCCAAAGTTCGTGCCTTTGAATTTGCCTTTTCATAGATCTTATCTATAATTTTACTATACGAATCTGCAGTGACGCAGGTTTTCAGATACATTATAACTGATGATAGTTTTACTAAATTAAAAGAGTTTTTATAATCAACAAAAGCCACACGCAGTGGGAGTTCATTCGCTCTTTCAATTAACTCTCTCAGTACGTGAATATATTTTAGAGTGCTGGAACTGTTCCTGAATACATAAGTACAGCTTGTTCTTTTGATTCAGCGATGGCCAGTGTTTCCTCCAAGCGATGTGTTGAGCAAGTGCAGATTGTGTTTATTTACTGGCTTATTGTACACTGTCCACGGTAATTCCATATTATCATACAGTTCTTCCCCGTTTCAAGTTCATTAATACATGGGCAACTTCCGCTTAGAGAAACTTGAGAGCTTGTAATGTTTATATTAAGCCTCTAGTAGATGTACCATCCTTTTCCTATAGTTTTGTGCAGAATTCTTTAACTCTCGTCAAAATTTCGCTTCTATTTCTTGCTACACGTTCTTTTCTGAGTTGAATCTTTGTTTTATTCGAGGTTTGATTGTTCACATTGAATTTTCTCATGTCTTCAGTGATATTTCTTCGCGCTCATTTATACAGTTGTGCATATTCCATTTCAGATATTATATTTCTTTTATTTATCTTCATATCTCTTATTTTTTTACATTAGCGCCTTGGTTTGTTCTGATATTTCCTGTATTTGGTTCAAAATATTTTTTGTAGTGCCTTTCGAAATTTAGAGAATACAGAAACCCCTAAAAAGAGAGGTTGTAAGGGGAATGGAAAAAACAGACAAACTTTTTTTGACTTTGATAACTTCTTGATGGAAATTGAGAACTTGGCAAGTTGTCCCCATAGTATTAAGAAAATTGTTGCAGCAATAAAATACCCTTAATTTTTCAAAGACCAGAGCATTGTTAAGAAAAATAAGAGACTATTCTTTCAAAAATAAATATATCACTGATCTCCTGATGGACATCTGTTACTATAAAAACAATAAAAAGGATGTTACTTCTAAACAGCTACAGAAAAGATATTGTGTCATCAGATTCCAAACAAAATTTTTTGAGAGGATTCCTTTTCGAGGAATATTACAGAAGTTTGCTTCAATATTTCCAATTGGTGACATCTGTGATGTTCCTTCATTTAAACTTGATCCAACCCTTGGTAAAAAGATTTTTAACTGTAATGCATTTTGAAAGAACCTTGGAGACACTGATTTAGAGAATTTACCCTGTTTTTGCCATGAGGACATTTGCTCTCAATTTGTTAACAAATATTATGGACATGTTCTGACAGGGAATTTAAATATTGTTACCAATCCTAATTTAAGGAAAATCATGGATGTAGGTGTGAAGTACAGACCACAGATTTTCATTTCACTTGATACTATAAAAAGTAATATTACCAAGAATTTACATTGCTTTATTTATAATTTGTCTGACAGTTTGGGAATTCCTGTACAAAATTTTTTCCACTGGATTACAGCTGTACTAGAGAAGATCTTTATATACATTGAGATGTTCTATAACAGAAACAATTTCCTAAAGGGATGGAAAGAAATTAAAGAAGAAATTGAACAGCTAAAAAGCAAGTATGTTATTGCACCCATTGATAAATGTGGGGGTGATTTTGCTTTCATTTGCAAAAAAATATATTATGAAATCTTGTCAAAAGAATTGAGTAATGAAAAAACCTATCAAACTGAAAAATGTTCTGATGTCAAAATTATACAGAAGAAAATTTTGAGTTTTTTAAACTACTAAAAATTAGAAAATCCAAGATTGAATTTCCATACATTTTTGCCACTCCTAAGTTTCATAAGGTTCCGGTGTGTTTCAGATTCATCACCCGCGGTTTCAATAGTTACAATAATAAAGCTGGAAAAATTTTTCAAGAACTATTGCAGATTATCTACAATAATATTCAAGATGCCACTTGGATTATTACAGACAATAAAAAAATCTTACAGTTTATCAAGGATAATCAACCATTTAAAGGTGAAATTAATACACATGATTTCAATAATCTGTTTACTTCTATCGATTTACAGGATCTGCATACAGTTCTCCAATGGTATTTTGATGAACTTGGTCACCTTTTGAAGGTCAGCAAGGAATACTGGGGACACCTTTGTAAGTTTTGTGTCTTCCACAACTATATTTATGATAGAAATAGAATAATGATTCAAAAACAAGGTATCCCTATGGGTACTTCATTTTCAAGCCTGTCAGCCAATTTATTTCTGCATTATTATGAGAGAAGGATTGTTATGGAGCATGTTCATAATTTTAGATATGTTGATGACCTCATTAGTTTCTGTGTTCAAAACAAGACTTTTAATATGCAGGATTGTTATCCCCCGAGCTTGGTTCTGGAAAAAACAAACAAGAATTCTGAGATTGCTTTTTTGGACCTACAGATTACACTAAAGCATAAAAAATTCTCAATAGATGTATTTGATAAAAGAACAAATTTTGACTTCAGTCCGAAATAACTGAATGTTTGGACTTAAAGAATTCCAAGAACAATACATAGAAACATTATCATATCTCAATTTCTACGTATCACTCGCATTTGCAATAACAGAGACAATAACCACCAAACAGTTAAAAAGCTTTTTTCCACTTTGAAAGATAATTCTTATCCACCAAAATTTTGCAAATTTTACTTTTGTGATCTCTTATCTACTTACAATCTACATTCCGCCTTCAAGATCAGACTTTATAACATTACACCCTAAAATATCTTTGTACTAACCACTTCTTAGGGCCACACTTAAAACAATGTTTTCTCCGAGTCGCCCCGGAGACTTATAACACCCGTTCTTTACATCCACTAAAAACATGTATTCGACATTATAGAAATTGTATTATTTCAGAAAGTACCTAGGAAATCGCAGCTAAATTTGTTCACTTGTATTTCTGAACACACCTGGAGTTTTTTTTTGTTTTTTTTTTTGATTGGAGGTTTAACGACCACCGTGAGCAACTCAATGGGCTATAAGCAGTCGCCCGTCCCTAATTTAGGGTCACTGGTTCCAGGGAAGGGAGAGAGCCAGTGCCGTAAGACAAACACAACATCCATGCCTGACCGGGATTCGAACCCGGACCCCTTACGGACGAATGATCAGAGGCCAACGCCTTAGACCACTGCGCCACCGGGGCGGCCACCTGGAGTTTAAATTTCCAACTTGGATTTACGTCTTAACCGCGACTCTCTAAGAATGACTTTGTTTATGTCATGAAGGGGGTGTCACGTCAATTCGTCGCGTGCGTCAATTTGTCGACTGCGTTAATTCGTCGCGGACAAATTCGTCGAATACGTCAATTCGTCGACTACGTCAATTCGTCGCGTTTACAGATTTTGGTTACATACAAAACGAATGCAGGAAAACGTACGATTTCGAACGTCTTGCTCCCTGATCAAATTTATAAAGTTTGGACACGCAGACAGGATAGGAATATTACGTTTTTCTTTGGCACTAAAAATATTAGACGGTAAACAGTTTTTGGAACGGGGCAGGGCCCGGTTGGTCAGATCCCCCCATATACAAAATTTTCGTAAAATCTACATTTCAAAATTGCCTTTATTCTTCTGTAAAATAACATTTCTATGTACATGACAATGGAATTCTGCCAATAAATACAGCGGTATATACATCAGCTGGAAAGATCCAGTGAAACGTAAAACAAAATATTGTTAAAATCATAAAAACTTATTTCGCCACGTAGGGCGAAGGAGAGGCAGACAATAAAGCACGAGCGATACAAACGAAAATGTTTACCTACAGTATTGTAGACAGGGCAAGACATGATTCTATACTATGCACAAATTCCAATTAAGCATTACTACCATACTAAAGATTAAACATTAGGTACTAATTCACAGAAATGCAACAGTGATGCTACATTCAAAATTTACAACATATGTACAGAAGTATTCAGTGACAAGGGGAAATAACGCTAAATGTACTCAGAAGGGCATCTTGTTACATTAAATTATACACACAGTGACTAAAATTTTAAAAAAAATATTCAACAAAATGAAGGGGACATTGCGTGGGCAGTAAACTGTGCAGAAGGATGAATTATATACAACAACATAAAACCCAACATTATCGAAGAGAACATGGGAAACATGGTGAGCTATCTTCAATGGCACATTAAAACAGAAAAATCACAAATAGCGAAGCACCAAAATTAATACGTAAAAACATGATTTGTTACAGTGAACGTGGGCGACAACAAAAATCCCACTTATAGGTTGAGATGTAACTGCAAATTGTGGATATGGAACCACCCAGCCGATTGGGCCCAAGTGGATTGAAAAACGCTATCGGTGTTTGTTGAGGCAGCACGAGAGTGCTCCATTTGGAGGCGAGTGGTTAACCGTGCTAGGAAGCGTCTCCGAATGATAGCACTTGCCTCCTGAGGAGGTGGAATAAGAGCAGGGAAGCGTTGTTGAAGATGGAAAGCATAGACAGTGAACTTCACAAGAAGAAAAATGTAACGGCACACAGGAGGCAAGTGAGTAGGTGGATGCTTTGTTTGGAGTAGCCAAGCATATGCAAGAAATGGTAACGATCGAGCACAAATTCGATCAGCAAGACGAAATGCTGTGTTTAGGACTGGCAGGAGAACGGGGCAGAATAGGTATTGATGTTGGACGTCGCTGACTTCAGGGCAAAAGGAGCACTGCGGAGAGGTGAGAAGGGTCATGCGAAACAGTACTGATGGGGCGGGGAGACGAAGGTGAAGAAATTGCCAATGGACATTGAGTTCAAGAGGGGAGGAAAGGGCAGAGGTAGATGCTGTCCAGATGGCGGGGAGAAGAGAAGGAGGAGCAGAATGAACAGAAAGTGGAAGTGCGGGAGGGGAAAGAAGAAGCCAATAAAGAGAAGAGGAGGAGAGAGAAGTAACTAGAACCGGGGAGCTACGAATGAGGAGAAAGAACGGTAGGGAAAGAGGAGCAGAGGGGACCGAGAAGAGACCATCAGGTGAAGCGAGGAGTGGAAAGAGGCTCCAAAGGGCTGTGCGAAGAAGAAGATATTCGTTAGCAAGAGTAATGGTTGGAGATAGAAACAGGGAAGAAAGAGGTCTCCAGGTTAGATCAGAAGTTACGAGAGAACGGACAGTTATCACACCAGAGCGGATCCAATGAGGAAAGTAAAAGTAAGGGAGGTTAGGAGGGTGAATAAGAGAAGAGAAGAAGAGAGGTTCATCTAGGAGATCAAGAGTTGAAGAAGGAAATGAACGGAGAAGAGGAAGCGAACGAAAGAGAGAAAGGCCCTCTCGCAGGACAGGAGGGAGGTGGGATGGGAGAAGAGAGTATGCATCCATCTTCAGAAACAGTAGGAAGGTGAAAGATGGGTCACGGGAAGAAGCTAGAACATTCAAGGTAGTGGTAAGGGACGGAACAGTTGAAGTGGCAAGGCGAATGAAATGAATAATGCGATGTGTTTTATAAAGGAAAGCTGGATCAGGAAGCTGGATGCCACCCAAAGAGGCTGGCAGATGAAGCGTGGCAGGTTTAACCCAGTGATGTGAAGACCAGATGACGGAAGTTGAGAGGCGAGTGATGGTCATCATTTTCAGACACGGGCACAACCGTCGACATCCAAGAGTATTCGCATAGAGAGATAAGTTGACGACGAACAACGGCTGCTCGTTGACGGAACGATGTGAAAGGGCGGGCCTTACTCCAGTAGGCAGCAGTCCGTTGTATCCGGGGAAGAAGAGCAGTCCAGGTGGCAGATGCAGAAGCCAAGGGCAATCCGACATACGCACCGAGGATCTTCTGTGTAGTGGCTGTCCACTGCGCACTCCAAGGAGCATCGGTGCGGGCAGCCCATGTCCCCGCACCATAAGCCAGTACTATTAGTGGCATTCAGCGCTGCTCCAGATAATGCAACATACTGTTGATATACAGAATACAGGCGATCAAATTGAGATTCATCCCGGACGCAAAAGGTCACATCATCAGCATAGGCGGTGAAAATTATTCGATGATGACGAGTACTAGCCACTGTCGGCGGTAGGACATCCAGGAGTGATCTTCGGGCTGCTAACAGGAAAGGCTCAAAAGCGAGAGCGAATAGCTGGCCGGAGAGCGGACATCCTTGCCGGATGCCTCGCTTAAACGGAATTGGAGCGGTTAGAAATGTGGCCGCTCGAACATGGAAACTGGCGCCCTGATAAAGGGCCAAGAGTGCGGAAGAAAAGGTAGGAGGAAAGCCAAATTGTGAAAGGACAGCAGAGAGATAAAAATGAGAAACGTTATCAAAAGCGGACTTTTGATCCAGATTGAGAAAGGCAAGAGGTTCAGAAAAAGAGCGAGCGAGGAAGTGAAGATGAAGGAGAAGAGAAACGTTAGTGGAAATAGTCCGACCAGGCACAGTGTATGTCTGGTCAGGAGAAATAACGAAAGAGAGAACAGAATTAAGACGACGGGATAAGAGTTTTGTATAGAACTTATAGTCAGTGTTTAGGATGGAGATAGGGCGCCAGTTTCCAAGATCCAAGAGGTCACCCTTCTTAGGAAGGAGGATGATGTTTGCCAAAGTAAAGTCGGGCGGTAACGCAGGAGAGGAAAAAGCAGACGAGAAACACGCAGACAGAAAAGGCAGAAGGCACGGTAGAAAAGCACGATAAAAGGACAGAGGAAGGCCGTCAGGTCCAGGAGCGGCATGAGGATTGAGAGTAGCGAACGCCTCGCGGAGTTCGCGAAGAGAAAAAGGAGAGAGTAAAGAAGTGGATAAAGTAGAGGGGACCTGAGGAAGAGAGGAGAGAAGAGGAGAAGCTAATGAGGATGAAGACTGCGTTACCGCACTGTACTTGGCGATGAAATACTGTCTGGTGAAAGTGCATAGCTTCGATGGGTTCGAAGTGATGGAACCATCCTGGAGGCGAAGATGACGCAAAGATGTAGCAGAACGATGTTGAGATTCCAAGGCGGTTAAGTAATCGTGAGAATCAGCTGTAGGGGAGAGATGCAAGAAATGCATCCTGCAGGCTGCATCGGATGCGCGAGGAAGAAGCAAAGCGTGGAGATCTGCCAGATAGCCGGGGTATTGCGGATCATCAAGAGAGAGCATCGACAATAGAGCACGTAGATTCGCAATTTTCATATCGCTCTCATTCCGAGAGGCATGGGAGTAGCGCCGTACAAAAAGGACCAAGTCATGTTTGACACTGAGCCACAGTTGCATCGCGTCGGACGTAGTATCAAGAAGGAGCTGACGACTTCGGAGGAACTCACGCACAGCAACACAAAATTGTTGATCATCCAGGAGCGAGTCCGGAAAAGTCCATACTCGTTGAGTCCTTGAAGGTGAAGGCGAAACACACACCGACAGACTGACAATACTGTGGTCTGAAGCGGCGGAAGGATGATGGGCAGCAGCTGCGATCGACGGGAGAAGAGCAGTCGAAACATAAAATTTATCCAACCGTGCTGCCGTAGTGCTGCCATGGATGGAAGAGCGCCAGGTAAAAGAGATTTCCGACGGGTGAAGATGCCGGAACGCATCAACCAATTGAAAATCATCAACTAGCTGGGAAATCTGTAATACACGTTGTCTGCGGTATTCTCCAACGGTTGAATTGCGGTCAAGGGCCGGCAACAACGTACAATTGAAATCTCCGCCGATGAGAATATATTCAGACGGTGGGATGCATGACAGCTCTGTACGGAGTGTGGAGAGAAGATCAGGTAACAGACGTTCATCACAGGGGACATATATGTTAAAAACATGATAGGTCACGTTTTCAATGCAAAAGACAACGACCTGGAGGTTGTCCACATGTAAGGCACGAATCACTGGCGTCGAAATCAGAGGGAGTAGGCGGTGATGGATCCCAGTGCAAGGCCACCATTCCGTCCAACTCGATAAGCATGGTGAAAATCGTAGGGCCAAGCCCGCCAACGAGAGAACAAAGTGGTAGCAGAGCAATTGGTCTCTTGGAGCAAGAGAAGATCTGCGTGTAGAGGCGCCAAGTCCTCATACACTAGAGCATTTCTAGGAGAAGCAGAGAACCCTCTGCAGTTAAGTGTGATCACCTTGAATCGGTAGGTCCTTCCCAGGTCGACACGCACGTGCGCTGGAATCTGTTATTTTCTTCGCTTGCTTCTTCATTCTGTCAACACTAAATTTGAGATCGGGATAGGAAAGCACAAGATTTCGATACACAGATATCACACTAGAAACTTGGGTTAGAACAGTAGGAAGATCAAGCAAATGACGTGCAACAAACTGATTAAAGAATCTAGGATGTTTATGAGAGCATAATACTTCATATATTTTATGAAGAGAAAGCGGACCTACCGGTATATCCGCCTTCGCTTCAGCTAGGTATCGGAGAAAAGAATCTAGGGAAAGCACTGGGGGTGGAGTCTTAGAACCTGGAATCACAGCAGGGTGTCGACTTGTTCGTGGCGAAGTACGACGTTGAGAGGAGGAGCGGGAAGATGAGTCAACAGAACGACCTCTTGCAGCACCGGTGCGAGGAGGGAGCGGAGTCTGCGGAGCACCCAGGACTCCCGTAGAGCAGGCTTGCTGGTAGTTGTAGGGTCAGAGTGATTGCCAGAAGAGTCACTAGCAGTAGGGCAGTCCATGTCAGTAACTGTACTTGGAGTGTCTTCATCCGATGGAGGATGAAGGTCAGCAGTCAGGTCAGCTGGAGCTGCAAGGAACGTGGGCGGAGCTGTCGGTACCAGATGAGGAAAGTCCTCTGTCAACAATTGTGGGGCAGGACCCCGTGGAGGAAGGCCCGATGGCAGAGCAGGTTGATGAAGTTCTGAAGACACCTCCTTAGAAACGGTAGGGGTGGACGACACAGGGCTGTCACGAGTGACTTTTGGTCCCGAAGACTGAGGTACAGCAGGGCGGCGGAAGCACTCACTACGTTGATGGCCATACGCCTTACAAGTCTGACAATGAAAGGAGGTTAAAACGTCGATGCGTCGGACTTGATCTCCGCATTTTACAGTGAAGAGAGAGTAGGAAAAGACTTGATATGTTCATCCGAAGAGAATACTACTCGCGCAACTCGTCGGGCACTTTCAATCGAACGATCATCCTCGTCCTTTGAGCAGCGGAGTATGTGGTAATGTTACCCACAACACGACCGGATTGCATAAGAAAAGCACAAAGCATAGCATCTGTGACTTCAGGATGTACTGGGTACATCGAGACCGTTACTGGTCTCTGGGCGACAGGCTCAGGAAATAATTGGTGATCACCAACAACCAGCCCAGTCTGTAAGACAGGGGTAGCATCTGCCGCATGAAAAAAATAAACAATGACACTCCGGCCCTCTGCGCGACATATGACGTATCGCTGACGGAGAGAACTTTTGTTTTAGAGCAGTTGAGTACATTTTGAGTGGTGTGTCTGGCAGCGCCTCAAAGCACACACCCAACTCAGTAGCCGTGGTGAAAGAAGTACCTGCTGGAGAATCCACTGGAATTTCGAGCACAACCTCATTACCAGAGCGACGGACATGAGGTTTTAAAGCTGCGGCTTCCGCTCGCATGGAATTAGACTTGGGCTGAAGCCTTTGGGAAGTTACCGCTGAAGAATAGGAACGAGGAGCAGTAGAAGTGGAGGTTGAAGGCAGAGGAGCACCGCCATCCATTGAAGGCAGAGGAGCATCGCCATCCATTGAAGGCAGAGGAGCACCGTCATCCATAGTGTCCATGACGTCATCTGTCACTATATGAGAAGCAGCTGGGGCAAGAGCTGTAATTAGTGACGTCAGGGGAGGAAAACGATACGCCGCCAACGGCTGACAGTTTTCAATTCAGAACCACCAAATCTGGTATACTATCTCGTGGTATTCTAACTTAGATTGTAGACGGTTTTGGGAAGCGGTTGGAGAGGGAGGGAGGGGGGGGGGTTAGAGACCCCCCTACAGAATTGCCGTAAAATATAGTTTTCAATTTAGAACTGCCAAATTTGGTATATTATCTCATGGTACTCTAACTTAGACGGTAGCCGGTTTTTGGAACGGGTCAGGGGCCCGGTTGGTCAGAGCCCCCCATACACAAAATATTCGTAAGATCTACAGTTTTCAATTTAGAACCACCAAATTTGGTATACTATCTTATGGTACTCTAACTTATTCGGCAGACCGTTTTTGGAACGGGTCAAGGCACGGGGGTCAGAGCCCCCACATACAAAATTTTCTTAAAAACTACATTTCAAAATTGCCTTTATTCTTCAGTAAAATAACATTTCTATGTAGTTTTCAATTCAGAACCACCTAATCTGGTATACTATCTCATGGTACTCTAACTTAGACGCTAGACGGTTTTTGGAACGGGTTGGAGCCCGGGGGTCAGACCCCCCGAATAAACACTTTTTCGTAAAATCTACAGTTTTCAATTTAGAACCACCAAATTTGGTATACTATCTCATGGTACTCTAATTTAGACGATAGACGGTTTTTGGAAGGGGTTGGAGCCCAAGGGGTCGGAGCCCCCCTCATAAAAAATTTCGTAAAATCTACAGTTTTCATCTTAGAACCACCAAATTTGGTATACTATCTTATGGTACTCTAACTTAGACAGCAGACCGTTTTTGGAACGGGTCAAGGCCCGGGGTCAGAGCCCCCACGTACAAAATTTTCTTAAAAACTACAGTTTTCAATTCAGAACCACCTAATCTGGTATACTATCTCATGGTACTCTAACTTAGACGCTAGACGGTTTTTGGAAGGGGTTGGAGCCCGGGGGGTCAAACCCCCCGAATAAACACTTTTTCGTAAAATCTACAGTTGTCAATTTAGAACCACCAAATTTGGTATACTATCTCATGGTACTCTAACTTAGACGCTAGACGGTTTTAGGAAGGGGTTGGAGCCCCCCCTCATAAAAAATTTCGTAAAATCTACAGTTTTCATCTTAGAACCACCAAATTTGGTATACTATCTTATGGTACTCTAACTTAGACGGTAGACGGTTTTTGGAACGGGTCAAGCACGGGGTAAGAGCCCCCCCATAAAAAAATTTCGTAAAAACTTTTATAGTTTTCAATTTAGAACCACCAAATTTGGTATACTATCTCATGGTACTCAAACTTAGACGGTAGATGGTTTTTTTGGAAAGGGTCGGAGCCCGGGGTTCAGAGTCCCCCCCCCCTCCCATAAAGAATTTCTTGCAATCTACAGTTTTCAATTTAGATCCACCAAATTTCGTATACCATATCATAGTACTCTAACTTAGACCGTAGAGCACTAATGAAAGAACCGAGCCTTTCCAGCAGAAGTAACCCACATCATCACAGATTCCTTTTCAAACTTGACTATAGGTCCAATGCAATCAGTGACAGCGTTCCGCAGACAAATGCTACACTCAGATATGTTCATACGATAGAAAGGGTGAGTAGCGTTGTTTGTCATTCAACACGACCCTCTTTCACACTTTTGTTGTCCACTATCGGCGAGCGCAGACGTCATCAGGAATAGCCTGAAGTGATGTACGGCTTATACGTAGTTGATCTAGCATAGTAACCGTGCGCATGCCATTTTCGACAAACTTTTCTGGTGCAAATAGCTGTTCCAGTGGCTTGTGGGACGTCATAGGACAGGTCCGTGCCTTCTTTACATTCACGAATAAGCTTCATTTGGCACAGTCATTCAGTTTGTGCTGTACTCTAGAACGCGGTTTCACTTTAGAGGCACCATCTGCTTCCAATCAATGAAGAAAAACAACGGCTTTAGATTTTAGAAATCCCAGAAGAGCGACAATGCTACCCACTGATAGCTTACTAAGGTACGTTCTGATGGTTTTAACCCGTGTTGCCTAAATCAAGGCTTTACGAGGATTAATGGATCTGCTTTAGTACTAAAACGATTGTTGCGACAGCAACCTCCATCAGATATAGTCTCCAAAGTTTTGCAATGAGACCCAGCCTCCATGGGCGACACGTTCCCTAATTTGAAACCAACTTGGATCTTTATTACACTCAAAAACATGACATGATACAAGCATTATTTTCTAGGAATCACAATTTTTGTTAATCTCCAACCAATAAGATAACATTACACTCTTGATAGTTACCGAAATAACATTTTTAATAAAAATCTCAATCAGTCCGAACCCAATCCAGAACAGTTGAGGAAATCAACAGTAACACACACCGTGCGAATCGATTAGTATCAAAATTGGATGACTCTCATAATTCCAACAAAAATGACAGCTCGGACGTAACTCAACTGACGTTTGCTGAAACACATACCATTTAAACCAAACGCTTTCAAATCAATAACAACACACTAACACTTTTTCATTTTAAACTTGACAATGACAAACTAACAATTACAATACCCAAAACACAGTTACAATTTCAATATCAAAAAGCATGAAAATAGAAAAACACTCCTTAAAGACATTACCCTAGACATTGACGTGAATATGCTTCACACTGTAAGCGTGTGTCCTGAAAATGATAATAAGACTTAAAACTATTTAAATTACAATTCTAAAATACAATTCCTATTAAAACAAACAATTTAAATTAAGAACAGACTCTTCTGCCTAAACAAAACTACGATACCAAAATTTCAAAACAAACCAAAACAATCATTTTTAATGATCCAAAAATCAAGGAACTCAACCCAGGTCGGAACGAAAAGTCTTCAACTCGAAGAACCTGCATGACGTCATCTCTAGTGTTTCGGATCTCAAGACGATTCACTGGAGACCTCCACTTCCATGTCCCGCACTTTATTCACGGAATTTAAAGTTTGGAAAATTCAAGTCTCATGTTCCGAAATATGCCTCATCATCCTGGAAATAGATGTCATGTTGTCTGTCGATCTCAAAAGGTCTGTAAAGTTCCGACACCCGTTCCGTGGTAAGTAATCTCCTCTGACACTTTTTAATCTTGGACACTCCCATTGTAAATGTGAGATAGTAGCCAACACATTCACACAACCGCAACTAACAATGTCCTTTTCGAATTCCGTCAGGGCTTTTTTTATTTTTGGTCGGCTGAAGATGTAAGTTTGATTTCACAATCGGGAGCTTTTATCTTCATCGCTTTTCGCAGGTTCCTTAGGAGCAGTATCGGGATTTTTGCATCTAACTTTTTCAATGCCGTTGGCCCTGGACTCAATTATTGTCCCAAATTTAAATGTTTCAAAAACAGAAAAGGGAATCAAGTGATTCCTGAAAAAATAAATAAATGGAAAGCTCCTAAGATTACGGAAACTGAGAGCAACTTCCATTGTTACGATTACTTCAGTAACTGTGTAACGTACCAGGAGATGTGACGTACCTGCCAGAAGGACGCACACGACATAAAGGCAGATAGGAATCAGAATAAAACGTCCGCGTAGCTTAATTGGTAGAGCAACTTATTCCGGAATGAGTGGATCCGGGTTCGAACCCCGGCGCGGATAAAAATGACGGAGAAATTCACTTCGTTATAATGGCGCCCGAACTATCCGGATGACCCGACCGTTCAAAATCTCGCATTGGTGTGATGTTATTTCCACACCGCGAGATAGGAAAAATATGAGCAGCACTTCGAAAGAAAAAAAAAAAAAAAAAGAAAATAAGGGGAGATGATGTAACGTACCAGGAGATGTGACGTACCTGCCAGAAGGACGCACACGACATAAAGGCAGATAGCAATTAGAATCAATGTCCGCGTAGCTTAATTGGTAGAGCAACTTATTCCGAATGAGTGGACCCGGGTTCGAACCCCGGCGCGGATAAAAATGACGGAGAAATTCACTTCGTTATAATGGCGCCCGAACTATCCGGATGACCCGACCGTTCAAAATCTCGCATTGGTGTGATGTTATTTCCACACCGCAAGATAGGAAAAATATGAGCAGCACTTCGAAAGAAAAAGAAAAATAAGGGGAGATGATGTAACGTACCAGGAGATGTGACGTACCTGCCAGAAGGACGCACACGACATAAAGGCAGATAGCAATTAGAATCAATGTCCGCGTAGCTTAATTGGTAGAGCAACTTATTCCGGAATGAGTGGACCAGGTTTCGAACCCCGGCGCGGATAAAAATGACGGAGAAATTCACTTCGTTATAACTGCTACCGTGGATGATATTATGTAAGACAACAGTTTAAAAATCAAGTTCACTGCAGAAAACCATAAAAAGACTTGAAGGGTTTCTGTGGCGCTGTAAACATGAAAAGAAGATATACCGTATTAGGAGTAGCGTAATCGTAGCGATTATGTTGCCAGTTGTATCTGGAAAAATGTTAAATATATATTGAAGATTCATTTTTCACTTACCGTTTTGAAATGCCCAATACATGAAACATAAATATTATGAAAGGTGATTTTCTTTTCCTTCATTCATTATGTTGATCGGATTCCAGCTTAGAGCTGCTAGATATTTGGCAACGCAGTTCAATTAATTGTGCACAATTAGAACAGGATTTTTCTTGAGAGATCCAACGGAATAGACGTGCCGCTGTTCTAGTGGTCAGGGGCGTAGGTCGTACAAGTTGTACTTGAATTCGATTCCCGGAGGAGGCATGGGTGTGTTTGGGGGTCGATTCCCGGAGGAGGCATGGGTGTGTTTGGGGTTCGATTCCCGGAGGAGGCATGGGTGGTATTTGTCGTATGGTGCTGTCTCTCTCCCTTCCCTGGAACAAGTGGCTCTAAATTAGGGATGGGTGAGTACTGATAAGACTTAGAGTTGTTCATGGTGGTCGCTAAACCCCGAGAAAACAACATTCTGCAAAATAGCATGTTTTCTATGCTCAAGAGACGTCCACGCCGCTCCAACTGTGTAGAAATTCGAGCTGTATCAGTATAGTATCTGTATGTTTGTAGCTCGGGTTTTCATGTCTTTTTAACCACTTGTATATAGATTTGTGCATGTAACAAAACGTAAGCGCTACTTCTTAAATATGGTTGACTGCTCTAAGATATTCAGTTTTGTATTCTGTAGGGAAAATTTCTGTGTTGGAGTACTAGAATTTTGTAAAATATTTTTAATTGCAGTAATTCGTGTGAGGATAGCCATTGACGTTTTCGACGTAATAAATTTCGTTCCACTACTTCTATTGCAACACGTACTCCGATATGGTTTCAGAATCATCTGAGAAACCAACGCATTTCATTCCATTAATTTTTGTGGCGTCATCGCAAAAGAGTGCTATTGAAACAAGGAACTGGTTTGTCATTAAAAGGGTGTTTATTAAAACAAATAACCGGTTAATCCATCCAAACCAAAAATGGTGCGAAATTTTTTTTTTGCAAGTTATGAACAAATATGTACTCTGTCTACTGTAAATAAGATGACTGAATCCCAGAATCTTTCTTATTTTTCTGAGGTGTAAATATACAAAAATATTTATTAATAAGTAGGAACTGTACACTAATTATACTCAAAATAGTATAACTATACTAATGATCCGAACTTCCTGACGTAGAATAGAAATAGAACTTTCCAAATTTTCGCACATCAACCAGATGGCTTTTTCAAGGAAGATAGACAGCTAACAGTTTTAATATTCCTTTGTTGCTAACAGTTAGCTGTCTACCTTCCTTGAAAAAGCCATCTGGTTGATGTGCGAAAGTTTGGAAAGTTTTATTTCTCTTCTACGCCAGGAAACTCCGATCATTAGTATAGTTATACTATTTTGAACACTAAAATATAATAATTAAATACAAGTTAAATATGTTTTTCTACTGTATGTGCATGGGGATAAAAGGTGACTCTTGTATTTGTGATTTTGTACCCTCAGGATGTTTCCTACTTAATAAAATACAATCATTTCCTATTTAAAAAATAGAAATATAACCAAGATCTTTCCTACGTAGAAAACATAATCATAAAATACACGGTCAATATTTTTCTCTGTTTTAAAGTCATGGAGCTGAAAGGTGGTGCTTGTGTTTTTTCTATCGACAGACGCAAACCGAAGTTTTTTTCTCTGCAGTGCAAGAGACGAGGAGTAGGTAATCGCTAGTATATCCTCTGTATCTTTTCCCTTCAGTTGATTCAAACCCATGCATACATTGCTTCTCATGGAGTGCGGGGCACGAGATATGTATAAGATTCAATAAAATCTGATTTCTCTTTCTCTCTCTTCTCATTACTGATATAGTCTTATACAAAAAACTGTTTTTCTTTTCCCTTTTGGGGAATGGAGTATATTGTTCGGTTGCTCCTTCAAGTCTGAATTTTATAAGTTCTAGATAATCCTTTATTAAAGTAAAAATATCAACGTTTACCACAATCAAAGGTTTATTATACATCGACTATTATAGTTTCGCAGAGCTTCTGGCTCGGCTTCATCAGGACCATTCGTCCTGATTATTATTTGATTATTATACATCGACTATAGTTTCGCAGAGCTTCTGGCTCGGCTTCATCAGGACCATTCGTCCTGATGATTATTTGATTATTATAAATCGACTATAGTTTCGCAGAGCTTCTGGCTCGGCTTCATCAGGACCATTCGTCCTGATGATTATTTGATTATTGTACATCGACTATAGTTTCGCAGAGCTTCTGGTACGGCTTCATCAGGACGATTCGTCCTGATGATTATTTGATTATTATACATCGACTATAGTTTCGCAGAGCTTCTGGCTCGGCTTCATCAGGACCATTCGTCCTGATGATTATTTGATTATTATACATCGACTATAGTTTCGCAGAGCTTCTGGCTCGGCTTCATCAGGACCATTCGTCCTGATGATTATTTGATTATTATACATCGACTATAGTTTCGCAGAGCTTCTTGCTCGGCTTCATCAGGACCATTCGTCCTGATGATTATTTGATTATTGTACATCGACTATAGTTTCGCAGAGCTTCTGGCTCGGCTTCATCAGGACCATTCGTCCTGATGATTATTTGATTATTATACATCGACTATAGTTTCGCAGAGCTTCTGGCTCGGCTTCATCAGGACCATTCGTCCTGATGAAGCCGAGCCAGAAGCTCTGCGAAACTATAGTCGATGCATAATAAACCTTTGATTGTGGTAAACGTTGATATTTTTTTCCTTTATTCAACACCACAAGTTTGTAGTCATAAATTATATATAATCCTTTATTGTCCAGGCCGTTAGATGCTTTCTAATTGAAAAGCAGAACATATGTAAAAAAATATTACCTTTTTTTGTCTACGACTTTTTGGAAAAGAAAACTATTGACGTACTAATCCTTGAACCCAGATAAAAGATAATGTATTTTAATTTTCAAAAGGTGCTAACGAGTTATTCATTTCTTGACTTCATGCAATTTAAGTATTGAGAATTAAATAGTGATTTTAAGTAGTAACTTTTCCTTTCAGGAGGCAAATGTCAAGTTTGTGTCAAATACTAGAATACGACACTACTGTCAGTCTCTGAAATGGTTTGAGGCAATTTTATCCATTAAATGTGAATCCCTTTAAACACGTTTGTGTTATCTGAGGGTACGGATGTCAGGAGAGAAATTTACATGGGGACATCGCATTTTCATGATAGCGAATTTAACTTAATTTGAGTTAGGATACGTGAAGTGTCGGTCCCACTTCTGAGCAAAAAGATTCAGAAGGTTCACTTTGAAAATGGCTTTTGACTTTCCAAGAAGTTCTTCGGGCACTAGGGGATTGCTGTTTTAATTTTTGCCTTTATCCCCTTCTTTTTATTTCGTTTTTGTGCACTTGTGATGCTTACCGAGTTCTTTTTACTAAAAATGATCGCTTCCCCTGCGGGCTTCCCTGAGGAATGAATGTCAACCAAACGACACTTTCCTAGAATTTACTTAATTGATATAAGTTAATTATTTACTTTTGACAAAAATCGCATTTTGCGCTGAACTGGAACGAACGAAGTTTAAAAGAGAGTTTAATATTTCTTTGTCGAAAAAGAGTATTAGAAAATGGAATTTTCTCGTGTTTCTTTGTCACCCTTTTTTATTTGTTTATGGAACTGTAAGAAACCAAATTGAATTTTCTTTTATTCGAGATAATTTAAAGTTAAAGATCTAGTTCAGCTCTTAAGTGAGAGCCGAAAACCTAATCATATTAATTGTGGAGATCACATTGCACAATTTAAAATATGCAAAAGTTCCGCGCTAGTAATTTTGAATGATGATTCAGAAAATTGCGGCTGTTATAATGACTTCGTTATTCATTATGTTCTTAGCTAGTGAGTAATTATGTATGCCTACTTCGAAAAAGTACCTTGATCTTTCACAAAGAGATATTACTGCCTGTAGTCTTAGAGGATGAATGCAGTCTACTTCAGGGAGTTTTAAATAATTATTTCAGCATATGACACCATTGATTTCGCTTTCGTCGTTGTCCTGCTGGTGTGTGCGGTAGAGTATCGATGACCTGTCAGTTCTCTTTGTAGTTTCTTATATTATTCAGTATGCTAAACATATTGAGGGTACAACAAGGAATCCTGTTCTTTTTTCGGTTGCCGTGTGGTCCGAGACGCGGATTTCTTTTTTCCCAGCGTGGGCCGGGATTGAAAATCGATTAGGCTTGTATGGTGCGGCCACATCAGGGTACTGACCTTTACCTCTCCCTCAAACCAGTACCCCGAATTATGAACGGGCTTACTGCCTACAGCCTTAGAGGCTGACAATGGTCGTTAAATACCCTTCCATCTACGTCACCCCGGAAAAAACCGTGTTCATCAGTTGGCTCGTGTGCCATGTGCCTTCGGCCTGAACTTCAAACTTCCAATTTCTGATCCTTTGTGTAACCTTGCAGTCTCTTCGCGTGAAGAGATTCTGTCTCATCTGACAGTTGGTGATTTCGTAAATGCGTCATATCCGGTGTTAGGTTTAACTTTTATAATTTTCCTCTCTTGATTATCTTTTGTGAACATATTTGGCAAACTTCCTTGCATGCCAGAGGTTTATTATGAACCCCTTTAAGCGGCCGATGTTTTTGAATCAAATGGTACCCAAACGTTTCTAAGCTCACCAAACAGAAATTGCTCACATTGCTACTGGATTCTACGACAGCTTTGAAAAAAACAATATCTTTACTCCTCCCACGTCAGCAGTACGTAACATAAACTTGCCGCTATAGGGCTCTGTTCTCTGCTTCATGACCCTAGACACGATGGGGAAGGGCTTTTTTTTTTTTTTTTTTTTTGATTGGAGGTTTAACGACCACCGTGAGCAACTCAATGGGCTATAAGCAGTCGCCCGTCCCTAATTTAGGGTCACTGGTTCCAGGGAAGGGAGAGAGCCAGTGCCGTAAGACAAACACAACATCCATGCCTCACCGGGATTCGAACCCGGACCCCTTCGGACGAATGATCAGAGGCCAACGCCTTAGACCACTGCGCCACCGGGGCGGCGGGAAGGGCTTGTTCCCGTGATAAGGACGAAGTGCTACTGGGTAGAAACGAGTACCACAAACATTTTCTTTTTTTCTTTCCTTAGGTTAGTGGATATTTTATAGCCCTTTTAGCAGATAGACAGTTAGAAAGGATTAGTGTCAATCATCCTCCTAGTTAAATTAAATTCAAATTCTATTCAATTCAAATGACCACTTTGAGAAGCTGAGAACAAAGCATCGCTCTCTGACGAGCAAGTTCACTAATTCAGACGCGTTCGACACACTTCTTAGACAGCGAATATATTCGTTTCAAGCAGCCAATTTTGCTGACCCCGAGTTAATTCGGGACAGCCGGTTAAGGGGTTAAATCTGAAAGGAGCTATTTTGTTTGCTGAAATTTCCAGTGGATTGGTTGTCACCTGGAAACAACATACTCTCATGATCGCTTCTTCCTACAAATACCGGTCACTGCATTAGAACATTATCTTCAATACCGGGTTGGATTCCTTTAGCCCGAATTACAGCGCGTATGCTGTTTGGCATAGATTCCACAAAGTGTTGAAGTGCATCTACGTCTACACCATACCAGGCGTTCACCAGATAGTCCTTTAAACTGGTTCAGATTTAACGAAAGACGGCTTTGCGCCCGTATCAGTTTTTTTAACATGTCCCATGCACTCTGTATATGGTTCAGATCCGGGAGTTGTGATGGCCAGCAAAGATGATGGAAGTGGCAGTCATACTCGCTGAACCACTGTTGAACGCATCCTGCGCGATGGGCAGTACCAGTCAGTGTCTCCTATGAAACAGCAGTCACCCGCTGGATAAAAACACAATATTGACGGATGTGCTTGATCATATACAATGATAAGATATTCCTTTGGAGGATATCTGATATTCCATCAATATCTGGGACCCGTTGCGTACCAACAGAACGTGCCTCACACAATGACACCACCTACAGGACCTGACTTGTATTCACAAGGCAAGCTGCGTCCATTGTACCATGGGGCTCCCGCCAAACTCTCTGCCTACCGTTGGTAGAGAACAAAATGAACCACGATGAAACGGTGTTCCTGACACGACTGTAGAAGAAATTTCTAGTTCTTCGCAGAAATCAGTAGTTTCCGTATAGGGCTCGTCAGACCACATGACTTTTTCCAAGTGTCCAGTCACGGTGTTCCTGACACCACTATAGACGAACTTTCCGGTTTTTCGCAGAAATCAGTGGTTTCTGTATAGGCATGCAAATGCTAATACCGATCCTCTTCAATTCTCTGAGCATATTTCCCTGAGATATACAGGTCGGGAACAGATTTCATTGAATGCTTTGGTAAACTGCTGCACAGGGGAAGTCCCGTTTCTCCGTACAAACTTTCTCGGATGACGGCGATGTCGCGCCTGACAGATTGTCGTGGTGCACTGTTACGCCTCTTAGACAAGCAATGTGATTTATTTTTCCATGGATTAAAGACACCGGCTATCTCACCTTTTGAGAAACCGGCTGGCTTTTCTGTTTTGAAGTTCATCTTTCCATTAAGATGGGCACTCACAATAACCCCTTTACTTATTTATTTTTTTGACTGTAGGTTTCACGTCCACCGTGAGCAACTACATGTGCTATAAGCAGTCACCGTTCCTAATTTAGGGCCACTGGTTCCAGGGAAGGGAGAAAGCCAGTGTCGTTAGACAAACACAACATCTATGCCTCACTGGGATTCGAACCCGGTGAGGCATGGCTGAATCATCAGAAGCCTTCTGCAGAATGATCAGAAGCCATCGCATAGACCAGTGTGCCACCGGATCGGCATAACCCCCTTCATCGAAATCCAAAAGATCCTTTGTTCTTTCCATAGGGATTAACGTTACTTGTGATTACTGACCAGCAGCAGTCTTCAATAGTAGTGCCGCCCCGGTGGCGCAGCGGTCTAGGGCGCTGGCCTCTGATCATTGGTCCGTAAGGGCTCCGGGTTCGAATCCCGGTCATGCATGGATGTTGTGTTTGTCTTACGGCACTGCATCTCTCCCTTCCCTGGAACCAGTGACCCTAAATTAGAGACGGGCGACTGCTTATAGCCCATTGAGTTGCTCACGGTGGTCGTTAAACCTCTAATCAAAAAAAATAGTAGCGTGGATCACGTGATTAAACAAGTGACCATGTCATGAAAGAAATACGGGATTACGCCATATAATACAAATTTTGAAGATGACAATCCGATTTTTGGCGTAAATGTGACAAGGATGGTAAGTCAGATAATATCCGAAAACTTGAAAATTTTCATCGTCAAATTTATCGGAAACTTGAAACTTGGTCGTTCTGAGTGGTGTAGTGGTTAGCATACCCGGGCGTTTTCTGGGAGACGCGGGTTCGAGTCCCGCTCCCGGACGATGGAAATTTTTTCGGATATTATCTGACTTACCATCCTTGTCACATTTACGCCAAAAATCGGATTGTCATCTTCAAAATTTGTAAGTGACCATGTTTTTGCATCTACGCTGCTGCGTTAAGTGACGTTTACGTATATCTGCATAGAGGTTTCTAATTCAGTGGACGGCGTGTGTATTAAACCAAGTAGCAAGAAAATAGCTCACTCTTATCAGTGAATCCAGACCAAGTGTTATCCATTGTTTTAAGGGGATTCTCTTGTAGGCAACCAGGTGAGTCTGTGGAATACGGTGAAGGTAAGAGTATTGAACCATTCTCAGGAGATTGGCATAGAACTATTAGGACGTAGAACAGCTCACCTCAAGTGATCATGGCCAACGTAGCTAACTGACGGCAACTTCCTTAAAGAAAAGAAAAAGTGAGAGTACACTCTGCCTGAACCACAATTTCGGGTCAGCGTTACCTGTATTCCATTGCGTTGGACTCCATTGTGGGATGGATATTTTAAGTTCGAATGTTCTTTTCTTATGAGGAAGAGTTAAAATTTCTACAGATCTAAGACTAAGCTTATTAAGTACACCATTGACATGGGCACTGTCTTTCTGCCTTTTACGCTACTAAAGCCATAAGAAATATTTGTAGGAAAAAATTGCCATACCATCCGATGCGTCTCGTGATCTTTCCGATTACACATCCCACGTATTTTCTTTCGTTAATTTAACATCTGCAAAGCTTTCCTCAGACATTACGATACAGTGCTTTGCACATCCAAATGGCCTGTACAGATATAGCTACTTCTATAAACAAAAGATTTAAATGATTTTCCTGTGTATGTAACACCTCATTCTTAATTCCGCAGGTTCTGGTAGAGCGGAATTAAAGGAGGGTTTGGTACAGTGGAATTAAAAGGAAATCTGGTATAGTGGAATCAAAAGAGGATCCGCTACAGTGGAAACAAAAGAGGGTCTAGTACAGTGAAATTAAACGAGGACCTCATACAGACGAATTACAGGAGGATCAGAAACAGTGAAATTAAAAGGCGATATGGTTCATTGGAATTAAAAAAGGATCTAGTATGGTGGAATAAAAGAGAATCTGGTACAGTGGAATTTAACCATTTAAGCGGCTGATGTATCTGAACCAAATGATGTCCAAACTTTTCTGCGCTCTTCAAATAGAAATATTCATGTAGCGGCCGAGTTTCATTAAAGCTTAGTCAAGACAAGAAGATACCTTCCCCATCTCATCACAGTAGTAATGACCTTCAGCATGTCATGGGCAGAGATGGAAATGGGTCACGAGTCAACGGGTAGACAATTTCTTGCGGTTCCGATGGGTTGGGTTAAGGTGTTCCTGACCCGATTTTATTCCCGTTTAATTTTTAAAAGGAGAAAAATATATTCCAAAGAAAAATGCGCTCTGTGGACTTCTGTAGTCAAGACTGGTGCCCACGGAGTGAATAATAATTTGCCATGCAAAAATATTGTTGTCTCTTTCTTAAAGCAGCGAAGATTTCCACCGACCGACGTCAGACACACCGACACCATATCGTAAAAAGATACTTCCTTTACGTTCTTTTACAGTGCGATTGCCCAGGGCAAGGTACTGGCCAACGCCATACGCCTGATTCTCAGCTGATTCACTCTCTCCGTGCGAAGTTCACTGTATGACTAAGAGTTACTTTTCACATCACATCTTATACATTGAGCAATCAGAGGTTTTCGATTGATGTGCTAACATCCCGTTCCCATGACATGTCATGTCGAAATTAACTCCTTATTTATTAATATGGATGGATTTAATTTTAAGGAGGTTGAGAATGATGTCCAGGCCAACAAATACGTGCTTGTTCGAAACCACAAGGGTAAGAGTGAAGGCTGGAAATTGTTTCGTCTCATTAAGGAACCGGTGAACAATTCTGTGTTTTTTGGTCTTGCTTGTTATTCCAAATGTGGAAAGTGTATAATTACCAAGAAAGATGTAGACGGTGTAATAAGACATTATGGAACCAAAAACCTAGCGGACCATATGAAAGTATGTGCAATTCCATCAAAGCGTGGAAAGAGTGAATAATGTAAATACATTTAAAAAACTACATTTGTGTAATCGTAAATAATGATTCCCATTAGTAATATACTCACGGTCACGGTTATAGTCAGCCATTACTTCTGGATTACGCAAAGTAGTGGCACTAAAAATGGCACTAAAATTTAGCAAGTAACCAAATTTTATTATTAAAAAAGGATTTCAGTTATTAAATATCAAACAGTTATTGGGATGAATATATATATTACGTTTATATGTATACATATATATAAATTGAGTTTCGAATTTATAGTTCAAAGCAGATTTGTCTGGGTTAGTTACGGATCCGGGTCGGTCCAGTTATGGGACTTCCGGGTCCGACATTTTTGACTAAAAAGGAGTGGTTACCACCCATGAGGATCTGCTCATCGGTGATAACCATTCCTTTTTAGTCCTTCATTCTCTTCTCTATTACTCAAACCATGATGGAGAAGGGTTAGCCCCACTGACACGTATATGCTACTAGGTACAAGGAAGGGACTCAAAACCTTCTCTATCCTTTCTTAGGTTCGTTGCCATTGTTATATTGTTATAGCCTTTTCGCAGATAGTCAGAAAAGAATAATGTCAATCATCACATTTTTTTGATTGGAGGTTTAACGACCACCGTGAGCAACTCAATGGGCTATAAGCAGTCGCCCGTCCCTAATTTAGGGTCAATGATTCCAGGGAAGGGAGAGAACCAGTGCCGTAAGACAAACACACCATCCATGACTCACCGGGATTCGAACCCGGACCCCGTGCGGACGAACGATCAGAGGCCATCGCTTAGACCACTGCGCGCCGCCCCGGTGGCGCAGTGGTCTAAGCGATGGCCTCTGATCGTTCGTCCGCACGGGGTCCGGGTTCGAATCCCGGTCAGGCATGGATGTTGTGTTTGTCTTACGGCACTGGCTCTCTCCTTCCCTGGAACCAGTGACCCTAAATTAGGGACGGGCGACTGCTTATAGCCCATTGAGTTGCTCACGGTGATCGTTAAACCTCCAATCAAAAAAAAAAAAAAAGACCACTGCGCCACCGGGGCGGCAATCATCACATTGAAAGACCAGTTTGAATAGCAGAGTCAAAGGGAAAGCAACGCTTTCTGATGCTCAAGTTTACTCATACAAGCCGCGTTCGTCATACGTAGACAGCCGATATGTTCATTCCAGCTGATATCAACCAATTTGTTCACACCAAGTTAAATCTTACCAACCGGTTAAAGAGTTAACCCAAAGCATAATGAGAAGATTTTCAGTCACTTCTTAAAAAGTGAGTCAAATTTTCTCATAAGGTTAAGAAGGAACTAGTATAGAGGAGTTGAGGGAGGATCAAGTTCAGTAGAATTAAAAGGGGATCTGGTTCATTGGAATTAAAAGAAAACCTTGTACAGGGAAATTAAAGTGGGATCTAGTACATTGGAATTAAAGGAAAATCTGGTACGATGGAGATGAAGGAGGACGTAATAAAATAGAATTAAAAGCGGATCCAGTACAATGTCTTTAAAGGAGGAGCTGAAACGTTGGGATTGAGGGAAGATCTTGTAAAGCTTCATTAAAGAGGATTTAGTTGAGCGCTTTGAAAAGGAATTGAACCCAAAGTTGTGAGAACGTTACTAGGTCGAAACGTACGCAGATAAAAAATGCGGAAGTAGTTGTGTGCGGCTTTTTATGTGTATGTGGGGAATTCTTAATATTAAACCGTCCTCCTTTGTGCAAATTGCAGGCAAAGCAGAATAAATGAACTGAACTACTGTATCTGCACTGTGAATTTTCAGCTTCGCTTCATCTGATATTAGATGTATGAATTTCCTGTAACCCTCTCGTAGTGCTTCTGAGAGTTCGAGAAATTAGTTCATAAGAATTTCTCCTCTACTTTGGGCACGTCGTATCCTGATAGAAAAGGGTGTTAGGGTGGAGATCTGCAGTTTGTTAAAGCAAAGAAATTCTGAGAAAAGTCTGCAAGACTGAGGAAGGTTCTTTTGTGTTTGTTTCTGCAGAACAGACCACTGCCATTAGCAGTTATTTCTGCTATCATAGCAACACTTTGGTTCCAGATACCCCAGAAATCTTCGTATCGTGACACGTAACTGCCCTGTTTCACCTGGAAGTGTTGTTAAAATAAGATCACTGCCTGACACTATCATACAGTAATAAAGCTTCTCGTCAGGAAGCTGGAGAGGGCTAGGGGACTTCAACGGCAGTCTTTCTCAGTTTCTTTTATTTTGAGAACACTTATGAACGTCTTAAAATAGGAGGAATCACCATATACATAATTTAGTCAGCACTAGTTTCAGAGAAGGGAAGAAGTCAGTGTCGAAGAATGAATACAATACGCATGTCTTTCTTATCTGTAATATCTCATATACACTCACGGGCAATGAAATTTGCGCACTTAGAAGAAAACATGGTACAACCCTGAAACTTTGCAAATAGCTAGAATGCGTGCTGGTATGCAAATGATCCATGTTTGGTGCGATTCCGCATGACCGCACGCCCTATGGTGGCGCTGTAAACTCGAACAGGCAGCCTTATAAACCGGCGTGTATTCGATGCCCCATAAGAGCGAAAAACACCGGCCGGCTCAAACAAAAGTACAGACTGAAAAGAATGCGGGGTAAACTCCAGAGACGTCGATTTACGGAATTTGAGAGAGGCCTGATCATCGGGCTGCAAATCACAGGGTGGTCGGCGCGCCTTATAGCCCCCACCTGGATCGTTCTGACCATACCGTGCGACTGTGTTGGGAGCTGTGGGCACGCGACGGCACTGCCACACGGCGGAGCGGCTCCGGTCGGGCCAGGGGGACCACCGATAGGGAACACCGGCAGATCATGCACCGGGCACGAACGGATCCCACGGGGACCTGGTCCACTATACAGGCAGATGTAGCGGCTCCTGTGTGCCCGCGAACCATTTCCCGACGCCTCGAGGAAGCGAATCTGCGATCCCAGCACCCCTTACGTGTGCTGCGATTAACACCGGAACATCGCCGGCTTCGTGTGCAGTGGTGCCAGGCCAGAGAAACGTGGAACGCCACAGACTGGCTACGTGTGGTGTTTATCGATTTGTTCCGCTTCGTTTTGGGAACAGATAAAAATCGTGTCCGGATGTGGAGATCCCCGAGTCAACGACACAATCCCAACTTTGCTATCGAGCGCCACGCCTCCTTCTCTGCAGGCATTATGGTCTGGGGAGCCATAGCTTACGGTAGCCGATCAGCTCTGGTACATGGATCATTGATTGGCCATTCCTGGCTGGGATTCCACGTGCGCTATACCAGTAGGATAATGCCCCCCGTACACGTCTGGGGTTGTCCCGGACTGCCTACGTCATGTCCAGACACTTTCATGGCCTGCCGGCTGCCAGAACATGTCCCCTATCGAGCATGCGTGTTACCAGTTCAAACGCCAGCTACCGCCGTGCCGCACTATCCGGGATTTGGAGAACACCGTCCAACACGTCTGGGCCAGTCTGCCGCAGGACAACATCAAGCGTCTGTTCGCCTCCAGGCCGGATTATATTGCAGCATGGATCGCCGCACGAGGAGGTGCGACGCGCTATTGAAGATGACCGGACTGCGTGCCACAGATCCCTCTGTAATTGTCCTGCAGCTCTGTTTTTGTCATCATGTGTATCATTCATCTGTATCATCATGTCCATAAAATTTCAGTTCAATCCGACGCTTCCTTCTTGGTGCGCAAATTTCATTGTCCGTGAGTGTATAAAAGACCTGAAACTACTTAATATTAGTTACCCTCTATTTTCCTCAGAAGAAGCTTACTGCAGTCTAAAATGGTGAGATGCATCGCCGGCTGCGCCATCACAGAGGTAGTATTCTTCATTGAGAGTATCATAATCGGGAAGCTCTCCTGTTCACGATATAAGTTGTAACGACCCTCGCTACCTTCTGCGTCTTTATGGTTATATTTTCGATCCAGTGGGACTCATTATTTTATTTGGATCAACCTCAGATAAGATGATGTCAGCTTCTCTTTATTCTGTTAACCGCTTTTAGAGAACTAACCTCGTTCGACACACTGAGTCACCGCCGCCCCGGTGGCGCAGGCCTCTGATCATTCGTCCGTAAGGGGTCCGGGTTCGAATCCCGGTCAGGCATGGATGTTGTATTTGTCTTACGGCACTGGCTGTCTCCCTTCCCTGGAACCAGTGACCCTAAATTAGGGACGGGCGACTGCTTATAGCCCATTGAGTTGCTCACGGTGGTCGTTAAACCTCCAATAAAAAAAAAAAAAAAAACACTGAGTCACCCTTTGAAAGAAGAGTTCATTCCTTTTTTAAAACAGTAAAAGGTAATAGCGTTTAATTCAATAATTTATTCCGGCTTAAATGTTATCGAGCTGGTGGTAAATGCAGAATTCGCTGATTCCCGTATCAGCCTTTTAGCGCAGAAACCCGAGGGCTTTTCCAAGACCACCCCCATGTCAATTGCTCTTAAGCGCACGTCTCTCATTCACACCCCTAAAACGATAATCTTTTTTTTGAAAATCATCAGTACACTACATTTTATTGATATAAAAGAGAATGAATGGCTCAACGGAGAAAGTTGTGGAAGAGACTTGGGAAGATCTTCATCCAACAGTGGATTGATATTATTAGTTGATGTTGATGAATTTTACCTAAGCGTACATAAAAAACAAATCTATTTGTAAAATTGTATTTCTTTCTTGTATAATTCATTCTGCAATGCATTTTCTACAGGATTTACTGTCGGAGAGCAATCTGGGGAAAATGATGCTTGGATATATTTTAACGTAAAATTAAGCTTTTTCCTTGGATGTTGGAAATGTGCTTCGCAATATCTAGTACCACTGATATTTTTATATTTAATAATCTTGGGGGAAAAAGGATAGAAATATAACTTTATTTCTTTTTCATCAGGTTGCAAATTTACTTTTTCGCGCTAAGTCTGGCAAAGAGCAAACAATTATTTCTTCTTATTACAAAATACACCTATGTGTTAAAACATTATGACCACCTGCCTAATGTGATGTTGGACCTTCATGTGCTGCCAAAACAGCTCTTTCCTGGCGAGGCATGGACGATACAAGATTTCTAAAAGTGACTTGTGGTATCCGGTACCAACACGTTAGCAGCAGATCCTTTAACTCTTGAAAGATACGCGGTTCAGCTGTCGCAGATCGGTTTCGCTGTTCTAAAACAAAACATAGATGCTCGATTGGGTTGACGTCTGGGGAGTTTGGAGGCCAGGGCAATACCTGAAAGTTTTCCTCATGTCCCGTGAAACATTCTAGAACAGTCCGGACAGTGTGGCATTGCGTATTATCCAACTGAAAGAAGGTACTACTAGAGAGGAATACTGTTGCCATGAGAGGATGTACAATTTGTACATAGTCTACAATGGAGTTCAGGAAGGCGGCAGACGTTATAGATTTCTGCACATGAATGACTGGATCCAGTTTTTACCTTGTGACGTATATTCTAATTTGACTTTCATTTTTAGTTTCTTTTCTTATGTAAGTTTGAGTATGTTCTCTTTTGCACTTTTCAAACTTAACGTGATATCTTCTCTCTCACATGAATGAGGTTGACAACACTTTTGAAGTCGGAGAGAGTGACGTATGAATGTGATAAGAACGTTAGATAAAAAGGAAGATAGATCAGTTACTGTGTGCGTGCGTGAGCGCGCGCGCGTGTTTGTGTGGATATGTTCGATCGTTGTTAAGATAGATTATACGAAGATAATTAATGCATTGAATGTGAAGTATAAAACTTGCAGTGCTATATTTTGGATTTCATCAAATATTGCTGGACCAATAAAAGGTTATCGTAAGTTTGACTTCTGTATATGTTTCGTCTGGCCGCAAAACCTTAACTTGAGCTATACCACGCAACTATTGCATCATATTCTCATTTAGTTCAACATTTTCTTAGTCATGGTTTAAACATAGCGTAACACCAATCTCGCGCACGAAAACGGGTTACGTTATAGCCTGTAGAACATTGCCCAAACCATTACACTTCTTCTAAAAACATGACTTCCCCTCACGGTGCATTCTGCTGCCAACACTTCCCCAGGTGAAAAACGATCGCGTACTCGGTCATTCACATGATGCAATAGGAAACGACATTCATCGGACCAACGACGTCCTACTAATCATTCAAGGCCCAGTTCTGATGGTCGCTTACCCATTGTATGCGCTCTCAATGGTGCGCCGAGGTTAGCATGGGGCCGCTGGAGCTGCATGTGGTTATGCAGCCTTATTTTCAGCAGAGTTCGGTGTACTGTGTGTTGTCGCACATTACTCCCGTCATCAAGATATAAATTACTAAAGAGTTGCATCAGAGTATCTCTTCTGGTGGCGCGTACCTTACGGAATAGCTTTTGCTTATCTGTAACATGAGCCGTGGACTGCCCACACCTTGCCGGGGGGCTCTTTGGTTTTACCCTCCTTGGAGCACATTTTGAAAGTACTAACCACGGCTGACCGCCAGAACCACACAATCCTTGAAAGCACTAATCACGGCTGACCGCCAGAACCACACAATCCTTTAAAGTACTAATCACGGCTGACCGCGAGTACCACACAATCCTTGAAAGTACTAAACACGGCTGACCGCGAGTACCACACAATCCTTGAAAGTACTAAACACGGCTGACCGCAGGCACCACACAATCTTTGAAAGTGCTAAACACGGCTGACCGCAGGCACCACACAATCCTTGAAAGTACTAATCACGGCTGACCGCCAGAACCACACAATCCTTGAAAGTACTAACCACGGCTTACCGCGACCACCACACAATCCTTGAAAATACTAACCACGTCTGACAGAGAGCACCAGACAATCCTTGAAAGTGCTAACCACGGCTGACCGAGAGCACCACACAATCCTTCAAAGTACTAACCACGTCTGACAGCGAGCACCACACAATCCTTGAAAGTATTAACCACGGCTGACCGCGAGAACCACACAATCCATGAAAGTGCTAACCACGGCTGACCGAGAGCACCACACAATCCTTGAAAGTACTAACCACGTCTGACAGCGAGCACCACACAATCCTTGAAAGTATTAACCACGGCTGACCGCGAGAACCACACAATCCATGAAAGTGCTAACCACGGCTGACCGAGAGCACCACACACTCCTTGAAAGTACTAACCACGTCTGACAGCGAGCACCACACAATCCTTGAAAGTACTAACCATGCCTGACCGCGAGCACCACACAATCCTAGAAAGTATAACCATGGCTGACCGGGAGCACCACACAATCTCTGAAAGTACTAACCACGGCTGATCGCGAGCACGACACAATCCTTGAAAGTGCTAACCACGGCCGACCGCGAGAAAGATACAACGTTAAAAATGTAAGAGAATTTGACATGAACGGATAAATACATCAATTAAAGAATCGCCTTTGAAGACAAAACATTGGAAAGCACCTTTAAATTAGTACACTCGTTGAAAATGAGTGAAGTTCCCTTAAGGTAAATGAAAACAATCGTTACGTTGAAAAAATAAATTTATATTATATGAAACTGGCATTCATGAAAAATACCTCGCAATGTTGTAAAATTAGAAGAGGTTCAGCTTCAAGGGAAGGCTCGTGCTTGGCAAACCAGTCTAGTTGCTAGAGCACCCGCTTCACGAACAGACCGTCGTTGGTTAGTTTCCCGCCAGATCCAAACGGGTGTTTTTCAGGACCTGTTGAGAAAATTTCCCCAGCGCCGTGCCATAATGCAAAAGTTTTGTACGGAGGGGAAAAGAGGTAGTTGAGCCGTTGGTGAATTCCAGTTATCAGCAGTTTTTTTTTATAGCTAATAATGGGAAAATGGCGGACAAGATTTGGCAAGCCATCAGTTGTGTCACGTGATTTCCCTCTGACACTGCCGGGAAACTAGCGGACCACATTATGCTAGCTATCATTTATGGCACGTGCTTGCAGGGCCGCTTGTGGCAACCACTGCCAGTGATGGATAACTGTTCGCCAGCTGCTGGCCTGAACTAGTAGCCCACGTGGTGGCCGCTGGGACATTTTATAGACGGTTGGGCAGCGGTAACATAGTGCTGAGCGACTGCTGGCTTGAGTGCTGGCGCCTTTGACCAGTCTGCCACTGGAAAACTGGATTGTGGTGACTTATAGCAAGGCACTGATTTTAATGAGGAAATAAATTAGCCCATTCATTTAATTTTGCTCCCCATTTTTTTTTCTGTTCTCCTAGAATGGATATTGTGGTTTTATTAATATCATTTGATATATGTAGAAAGAAAAGGAATTTTTCTCTCACTCAGCTTGGATTACTCTTTCTTCCTTCTGGAATAAAATCTGAGCAACACTTCGGGCTCCCATCAACATTGTTACGCTGCAAAGAATGCGTCGCAGTGGTGGTGTACCGATCTAAAACTAATTAGATTGCAAGGTTAAGAAAAAATGAGCTGTGAATACACCAAGAATATTAACAACACGAACGTGCAGATTTCAGTTTAATAGGTGTAAAAGAGTACAAATTAAATCTAGATTACAAGTTTTCACCGCCGAAGACGGGCGGCTTCGTCAGGCTAATGTTTACTACGTTGAGTACAAAATCATACTGCGAAAACTTAAACAAACAGAAAAAAACACACATAAGAAGTACGTTATGAGCACGTGATGCTAAACAAGAGATGACAAGTGAACAAGAGATGTTCGTGGAGGTATATCTAAGAGGATACGCCAGACAGCTGGTAAATCTGTGGAAAGATCAGAATTGCAAGCGCTTTCGAGTGTTAGTATTTCCACGGTTTCCATGTTTTTGGGTCTATATATGAAGTTAATTTCTTGAGGAATGGCGCCGTGGTTTGCAACTTTCTTCGCTAGCTAGTTTTAATTTGTACTCTTTTACACCTATTGAACGGAAATCTGCACGTTCGTGCTGTAATTAGATCGCATTAATTTTTTTATACGTATCTCCATAACCAGGAGTAATGTTGCACCAGATATCGTAGCTGCTCTGCCTTCATTTACTGGTTTGGGATTCTTAATCCCAATATTCCCTGGCTAAATTTAAAAGGAAAAGTATGCTACCCAAATTTCTAATTCAAAATTCACCTAAATGAAAATCCCTTTGAAACAGAAATACTGTGTCAACAGTTACACTGTATAAATAACATCCTGTATTACAAAATAAGTTAGAAAACAGTACAAGAGAAAAACTGAAAACATTGATCATGATTACATCAGTGCAATCCAAAATAAAATTATCCGGTTGACTTTTGAAATCACAAATAGAAATATGGAAGTATTTGCGCTGTATGGTGGAAGAATTGTGAACAAAACAAAGTTGCAGGACAGCTATGTGTACAAAAACTACACCGAAACTGAGGTACAATTCACTTTCGTTTTTCTGACGACACTGTTATTATTGCAAGTGCCTCTCAGAACAGCAGAGCATGGATCCAGGAAGTTGCTGACAAGTGTAAATAAGTTTGGTTTAAGGTGAACTTACACAAAACAAAATTGATGTTCAATGGTGCTTTTAAAAACACAGAAGATTTAGACATTGATGAAGCAAATTTAGAAGATGATGGCTTCATCTACCTTGTTCCAGAGGTGTCAAGTGACAGCCACGTCAAAGAGATTAATAGGCGTATAAATATTGATGAGCGACACTGGAAAATAATAGTACAGTATCTAAGGGCAATTTGACATTGTATATTAAAAGAAAATTGTTTAATCAATGCATCCTCCCCACAACCTCTGCTTGTCCCTTTACCTTCAGTAAAGAAACAAGCAGTGGTTGTGGACAACACAAAGAAGCGTGGAGAGATGCAGGCTTGGTGTAATGATGAAAGATATGTAAAAGAATTCATGGATCACGAAAGTGATAGGAATGGATAACATGAGTATCAGAGTGCACACCCTCGGGTGGTAATGGGCTGGACCCCTTTCTTGTAGAAATGACCATCTTTGGACAACTTAAAAACCAGACTAGATATCAACGGAGAGGAAAAGACCCAGAAGAAGATCACACGAGAGATGGGTAGATGGAGAATTTCTCAAGAGAGAGATCTGTGGAAAAGACTTGTGGAGGCCTTCATCCAGCAGTTGACTGAGAATGGTTAACGATGGTTGTATGTGAAAAAAAGAACGAACTAGAGAATGCTTCCCTCTTCCTATATGACCTAAGAAGAAATCATGTAATCTGCGATATATGTTTTGAGGAGTGATAATGTAAATTTGTTCAACCTATCGAAAAAATTAGGACCCACGAAAAACTGAAAAATATACGGAAACCTCAGCCATGTTTACTCTCATTCGACCCAATTCCAATACGTGTCATAGAAACGGAGCGTTAAAGACAAACTGTAGCGTTCTTAACTATTGAAAACATATGTAGTTTCGAGAACACTACTTAGATTTCCTTTTCTTATTTACTCTCTCTCTTTCGAAGTGAAAAAAAGTCCCTCAAATAAAGTTTCACAAAGTCTTACTTACTGTTAACTTTTTTATTCCATCAGTATCGTAAATGGGTATTATGCTTGAATATTTCAAAATACCCAAGGAACTAATCGTAATAGTCGTAATACTGTACTTCAAAATTAATTAACTAAAGTTAGTAAGCAGAAAACTTAACTCCGGAAACTTTAAATATATAACACCACCACTCTAATAGGCAACCTTCAAATAGATACAGTTTCAGGTCACGCAGCGTCAACGATTATAAAATCACACCAGCACACCACACTTTTGGCTGCTGCTTCAGTATTATATATCTCTAGTTTTTTTCTGTCAACATGCATACATCACACTAGAGATCTGCACTGGCCTTAATTTGGAAAGCCTGGCTCGGCCCGGCCCGGACCGGCCGGGCTCGTATATTTCTCCTGTTTCCAAAGCCCGGGCCGGCTGGTAAAATTTCAACAATTACCAAAACACGAATTCGACACCTAGTGCACTCGGTCACTCGACTCCTGAAGAGTTTTCGTTTTCTTAAATACTACACGTATTTTATTACAATAAACGTTAATTCAGAATATTTCTGAGACTCTGTATAAGTCACGTGACTTCCAGGTGGGGGGGGGGGGGTTGCTTGTGTACTCAAATATATTGCACGAAAAGAAAAATTTCCATGCCTTTCAAAATTTCTGGGTTTTCAAATTATCATTATCATTTCCTACCGCGGGAGCCGGAAACATCCTTGGAGATAAGGACGGGGGTGGGATTATTCGAAAAGTACGAAATATCCAGAATTATGAGTTCGATCGTCGTTTTACTGGGAGAAGATTTTATGGCTTTATAAACTGCACCTATCTCTACTGGCATATCATATTGCTGGAACCCAATATGTCTCTCGGGTGTGTATGCGGGGCACATTTGTGCCTCTTAAGATGCGATGTTCCAGACTGTGTGCTATTGTAAGGGCCGCTGGTAGCCTAGTGGGCAACGTTCGTGACTGCCACGGAAAGGACCTCGGGTTCAATCCCAGGCAGGTACGAACGCTCGATTCACTAAATATCCGCCGTGCGTCGGATGGCTACGTTAAGCCGTCAGACCACGGGTACTGCCCCCCCGGTAATAAATAAGGGCGTCTTCCTCCCCTTTTCTACTTTGCTTCCGTGTCCCTTTCCTATCGGGCACTCTAGTCCAAATCTCCTAACTTCCTATTTCTAAGGGTTGTTTAAGACCTGAAGTCAGACACTCCCTTCATCTACATATGATCATTTTATTTGATCATTTGTGTGCTATCGTAACTGAAAATGTTTCAGCATTTAGTGCACTGCACAACGTTTACCGGCCGACTAGTTTCAGAACGGGACAGTAATTTAAAATATTTCCAAATATCGCTTTCCCCCTTTACATTGTCTACAAGCACATATTCTTCGGAAGCGTTTTTCGCCCGAAAATCTTTCGCTTTGTTCAACTCCATAATAAGTACGGAATGATATTTATCAGCAACACTGAACTCAGCATATGCTAAGGGAAAACAACGACAGACTGCCCAGCTAATCAGTGTCAGCGATTGTTTTGCTGATAAAAAAAACCCTGCTTGCCCTGTGTCTGTTTTACATTAAATATTGAAGGCCCGGCCCGACTAGATTTCCCAACTTAGAAACCAGCAACGGCCCGACGCGGACAGCGGGCCGGCCCGGGCCCATGCAGACATCTACGTCACACTCTCCGACCTCCAAATCGTAGCCAAACTCTCATTCCGCGAGAGAGAAAATATAACGTTAAGGTTGAAAACGCTGAAAGAGAATGAACTGAAATGTACATAGCGAAAGCAACTAAAAAGAAAGTAAATTTAGAGTATACATCACAAAAGATACTGTCATCCTACAAAGAAACTTTTTTCTCCGCCCGTCGTTTAAAACAGGGGTACTGATACTAAACACATTTACATCAGCTGGCGGAAAACACGTGTTCATCAGGAAAGAGAAATCGGTATTAAAAAATTTGGTCGTGTTTTGCTTTAGCCGAGTTAATCCGAATTTTTAATAATATGAAATCTAGAAATGGAGATACCATGTACATAGGCCGATAGGTGTGCACAAAAAACGATGGCACAAGTGCTCCAAATTACAGCACTCACAATGTATGAATAGCAAACAAAAAGTGTTAAAAATAAGGAGTTAAAGCTCATCATTTGTCGAGTTATTCCGAATAGTTTAATAGGATCTGCTTTTGCAATTAGGACTTTTGGGCATGATGCCAAAATAATTACTTTGTGGTTTTCCGTCAACGAGAAAATTAATTTTCGAAAAAAAGCGTTTTATTCGCAAGCATTAATCTAATGTTAAAATCTTTAATTTCTGGTATTCCCCCATCAATCAGAAGTGTGTTTGGCTCTTAATCTGTGAAGCAGAAGATTCCGCAGGTCATGACGGGAATAAGAGAGAAAGAGAAAGCGTAAGAGAGAGAGAGAGAGAGAGAGAGAGAGAGTATGCGATGATAAGTAAAACAAGAAAGACTGTGAGGCAATAAACTCTTGATTAATGACTGGAGAACCAATAATTCCGGAAGATAATCCCTAAGCCATCATGCTGCGATTAGCTGACAGTGCAGGGCGAACTCTGGAATCCTGAGCTCCGTGATGAATTAACTTGGACTCGGGATTCCCTGAAACACGTTTCTCCCCACCCCGTCTTGGGCAAAGGATTTGTGTCCGGTGTGTTTTCCTTTGCGATCATGTCAGCCGAACAGATTCCTGTTCCGCTGAAATGCCGGCGGGTTATCACGACGCTACAGCTTCGTTCCAGAAGGCCCTCCCAATTTCATCCGGATTTCATCATATCTCTAATTAATTGTAAATTTAATTGTAGAGCTTCTATAAGATAGCATATTATCATCAATTAAATACAATACTTGGCAGGCGTTATTGATAATACGGAAACAGTTACAGTTAAAGGTCAGACTAGATGATCCTGTCACAGCAACTGTTATTAAAAGCTGATTGTGAATGCTGCGATTCATTTAACTAGCTTTATTATTATTATCATGCTCTGCTATAGAGAAAATTCTGCTGAAATGCTGTTAAATTTATTTCTTCTCAAAACTTTCACTTATAGTAAGTTTTCAGCGAATAATATTCTTTTCATTTATTATTACTCTAAAGCGAAAACCTCATCACCTTTTTTTTTTTTTTTTTTTTGCTTCCTATCAGAAACCTTTTTCTGGTTTTAACAGCAATTAATTACACGCTTTTAATACATGCTCCCAAAGCCTGTCAGAAGTTATTAAAATAGAAATTCGTAGCTACCAAATTTTTAAAGTTGGCTCAAAAACTTGTACTGGATTTCAATAAAACAAACAGTTTAAAAGATTTCCACTGAAATACTGAAAACGTTGTCTTTTGTCTAAAAATTAGTGATTTTCTCGATCAAATAAAATATATACATTTCTTTTGTTCACAGTAAATTGTGGCAACAGTTGCGTTTTTTCCATTACGTCATTGCGCGATGTCTTTTGGTGTGCTCTAAATAAACCCCCTTTTTTTTACGACCTTACATAATTGTAAAACAAGAATGCTCATTACCATTGAAACGCTTTAAAAGTAATTAACTTAATATAAATAATATTCCCTTTTTCTGGCACGTTTATGGCCAGGAATTTCTTTGGTCTGCCGCTCGACCATTGTTTTTTTTTTCCTGTGCTCCGTGCCTTTATGCTTTCTTTTTTATTCCTATCTTTTGATTTCCTCTCTTTCCTGGCACCAACGTTTCCATAAGATTTTCTTCTTCTGTTCCCAACACATGTCCGGCACATTGTAGGAGACTATTTTTCACAAATTTTTCTAATCCCAAACTCATCCTTTTTGTCGTCATTCCTTTTATGCTCTTTCACTGACATCCCTGTCACCAATTTAAGCATCTTCGTTGTTTTTCTTTTAAGTTTTTCTTTTCTTCCTACTTACCTAAAAGTTTCCGATTCTTAAATAAGAGTAGATCGTACATCTCTCCTGTATTTAATCTTTGTTGGTGCTTTTTCGTATCGTATTACCCTTTACATCACTTTACATTCATTCCAGATTTCTCTCCCTCGTTCTGTCACTGTCTTCGTACAGCACCATCATTTGGTAATGCAGAGTGTATGTATATCTTTGATTTGACTTTTATTGGGCTTTCTTGTGGTAGATTTTATCTCTGACATCCCTTTATATTTATTAAAGATTTCTCTTGTTTCCTTGCACAGCTGACATCCTTTTGTGATGTTGAGCTAGAGCATATCTTTTATTTCCAGCTTTCTTGTCGCAGATTACTCCTGTCATATCTTTCAATTTATTCCATGCTGCTCTTAGCTGTTACCTTACTGCCTTCTTACAGCTGCCGTCATTTATTTAAAGTTGAGGCAAAGCATCTCTTGTATTTCACTTTTTCATGGTTTTTAAGGTTGAGGGAAAGCATCTCTTTGATTTCTGATGTCATGAAGTAATCTAACATCTATTTACATTTATCCCATCCTGCCTTTACTTGTTCCTTTAGTGCTTTCTTACAGCTGCCATCCTTTTGTTCAGCTGGAGTATATCATTTATCTCACTTTTATTTGGGCGTTTCTTGCCATAGAATATCTCTGACACCTGTTTACATCTATTTTATTCTGTTCTCACTCGTCTTCTCACTGACTTTTCGTAGCTGTCATGCTTTCGTAAACTTGAGCCCAAGTATTTTAACTGTTCTGTTCTGTGATAAAGAATGGCTTTTAACGCACAGGAATATGAAAACACTTATTAATAAAATTCTGAAAATATAGAAGCTCAAATTGTTGAGAAATCTCTTCTGGAAAGGCAGCTTCCATTTGATTTTAAGCGAAATTTAATGAGAAGAAAACGCTTTTGGTTCATCTTGAATAGGTATCGAATTTATACAGAAAATACCTTCGTTCGTTTCTCCAATATAAATCGATGTTAGGGAAAAAGACCTGTGAGATAGAAAATTGATAAGTTTCTGTATTTGAAATAGTATAACTATACTAGTAATCCGATTTTTTTGGCTTAGAATAGAAATCGAAGTTTCCAACCTTTCGCACATCAACCAGATGGCTTTTGAAGGTAGACAGCAAACTCTTTCAATTTTGTCCATGCCGCTCTTAATCGTTCACTTACAACCTTCTTACAGCTGCCATCATTTTTTGAGTTTGAGGCAAAGCATCTCCTTGATTTCACTTTTATAGGGACTTATAATAGAAATCGAAGGCATGGCTTCTTTCGAAAAGTCATCTGGTTGATGTTCGAAAGCTTGGAAACTTTGATTTCTATTCTACGCCAAGAAATTCGGATTACTAGTATAATTATACTATATTGAATATAGTTCGTGTACAGTTCCTTGTTATTAATTAATTTCTTTATTACCGCCATATGAGGAATAAGTAATAGGAAATCAGCTATCACTTAGTTACATTAGGGCTATTCAATGTATGTAAATGCAGCAACGTTCCGATTGAAAAGGAAAGGGAAAAAAAACAAGAAGTGTCACCCAATTTTCGGTTCCAAAAATACACGTTTTGATTCAAATGAATGTGTACTCATAAGTAACAAAATGTCCAGCATATAGAATGTAGCTAAAAGCAGAAATCGGTACTTTACAACAGAATATTTCCTCGCAAACAGAAATGTCACCCATACTGAAAAACCCTACATGTAGTACCGTAGCAGAAAATTCATGTAAACTGTTATTCACGAAGATCCGAACCAGAAAAATTATTTTCGTAGTTTGGAAATGAAGATATGTTACATTCAAATGTTATTTCAATGCGGACAATGGATATAAATATATCTGAATTTTGATGTTTTTTTCAAACCACGAAGCATATTAAATTTGATAGACCCAGCTCATAAATCTTACATCCACACACAATCTTCTCATTGGCGAAACAAGCTAAATATGTCTTACTGCTGGTAAAGTGTGTGAATTTTGAAGGTTTTCTTCCGCTGAAGATATCGGAAACACTATTTTCATTTATGTGCTCTTTTTCACAAAGTATACGCAGAGAGCGCATTTGAGTTTAAATATTCGTTTCCATGGAAGAAGCACTTTAAATTCAATTCAATTCTTTCTTTCCATGGCACATGTTATGAACCTGAATCATCTTTCCAACATAGTGTATATATAGAATGCTGTTTGAATTTGAAGGTTTCCTTTAATAAACGAAGCATATCCTATTTGAATGTTTTTCCTTATATCCATAGACGAAACATGCAGAATGACGCTGTTTAAATTGGGATGTTCCTTCTTATAGACGGAACTTCTGGGTTTTCACTTTATAACTAGAACGCGGATTTGTAATTTCGAATTTCTTCAACTACTAAGTTAGAGTAAAATGATTAAAATCTCATCATCAAAATCTTTAATGAACTAAAATTTCACATCTTTTGCAAGAGCAAAACACAAACTTTAATACACATTTTGAAGTTGTGAAACCATTTATTGGTGTAAATAAGACATGAATTTTAAGTCAGATAATATCAGAAAACTTAAAAAAATTGTTGTACTGGAGCGGGAATCAAAACCTCTCCAGGACGACGATGGGTATATTTAATAAATTTCGTCATCTTGGAGCGGAAATTGCCCCCAGGACGACGAAATTTTCAAGTTTTCTGATATTATCTGACTTAACATTCATGTCATATTTCCCCCAATAAACGGATTCACAACTTCAAAATTTGTATTGTACAATGATGTAATTCCGTATTTCATTCATTGATATTCTGCTCCTCCGGACAATCAGGGGAAATAATTATAATCCTCCAGATTCGCTATATATGAATGCCAGTTGCTTCGACTAGCGAATCCTGTGATGGTCATATTCAAATTAATCGGAAACTTGAGACCTGGTCGTTTTGGGCGGTGTAGTGGTTAGCATACTCGGGCGCAAACCGGGAGATACGGGTTCGAATCCCGCTCCAGGATGACGAAATGTTCAAGTTTTTGGATATTATCTGACTTACCATTCATGTTGTAACGTATACTCTATATTCACTTTCCTTTTGATTTTACTATCTCTGGTTATTTTATTTTACTATGTAAATTATCTTCTTACTGAACGAGATGTTATTTCACCCGCTGAATGAGATCTGGCAATGAGTGTAAGTCATGACGTGGTGGTAGCCAGTATAAATAGGCGCGTTCAACGATACCCAGTGAGAGCGTTTGTTGTTGTACGGAGAGCGTTGGTTTATGTGAAGGAGAGAGTTTGTTGTTGTATTGAGAGCTTCGTTCTATGTGATTAGTTTGATTCTTCATTATTGTGAAACGAGTTGTGTGTGTGCGTTGGATGATTCCAGAGTTATATAATAAAAGAGCTTTGTCGTAAGTACGTCTTTCTCAATTCATAGTTTTTGTCAGATCTCTGTCTGGCTGTTAGGTTTATATTATTAGTTGATTATCATTAACAACCAGCGTTAAGACTTTATTCATCCTAATTACTGCTACAACATTACTACCAATTATAAGTTTGTTCAATACTATTACTACACTACTAGCAGGAGACTTTATTCATGATCTTAATTAACTAGTAACAACAACCATTTGAATTCACTATTAGAAGCTTAGTACAAGCATATAATTCAGTAGTAGAAGCATTATAAAACATTACTAGCTTAGTTAAAAGCTTTATTCACTATAATTAGCTTAGCAGCTGGTAGAAAGAGTTTATTCATTATAATGTCATATTTACACCAATAAACGGATTAAAAAAATAACTTCAAAATTGTATTGTACAATGGTGTAATCCCGTATTTCATTCACAAGCTTTAATCTTTGGTGGTTAAGTATCCACAGAATATTCTGGTTTTCCAACATATTGAAAAAAAGATTATTTGCTTAGTATAGTGAAAGATTTCTTCAAACAGAACTGGAACTGGGTATTCACAGTGTGGTGTCTTTTTTGTTACTCACCCATCCCCCTTCTCTCTCTCTCTTTCTCTCTTTTTCGTTAAAATTTTAAAATGAAATAGTTTCAGATGTATGCGTTGAATTCTTGAGAAGAGAAGTGAAAAGAATGAGAGCTCATCGAAGAGAAATATCTTGCACTTTGGACTGTCGTAATTCACTTTTCCCCCTGCAATATATATTTCTTTTATTTTACTCTCCCGTCTCTGTACATTTATCCCTAAGAGATATTTTCCATAGAGTGAGTTCGGATTTAAAGGAAAATGCTCTAGTGTTATGGTCAGTGTGAAAAAGCGAAACCGTGTCTCTCCTGAAAGGAGAGGCACAGCCGCTCTCCCCAGTTGCCCTTTCTCCTGCAATTTTTCTCCCTGGGCTCTTATTCGTTTTGACGAAAAGTGAATCTCCTGCAGTTGCACCCAATCTTCTTAGCCATTTTCCAAAACTGTTCTTGACGCCAGAGGCAGTACTTCATCCTAACCTGCTTCCTTGGATGGTGACCACGCTAAGATTACGATGATTGTTTATCGATACAGATGCCCCAATGCGACGAGTGGAAAATTTCTTCTTGAGTACATTCATCCCTATTCCGGGACAAATCTTGTTTAAAAGCAAATTTCTTTTTTTCAAAGGACATCAACAGAACTTTTTTTTCATTTTCCAAATAGACCCGTTTTAACCCGGAAACAACTTCCAAATACGTATATTCAGGAAATATTTATTTAGCGTAACAATGACCTCAAAACTTAAGATGTTCCTTCTTTTTTACTCCTGCGTAATAAAAGTTTGAACATAAGATTTTAGTCGCAAAAATAGGCATCTGATTCGATTGGTGCTTTGCAAATGGAGAATCGTCATGGATATAAATTTTAAATAAACGGAAATAAAAGTTACCATACTTAACAAGCAAAACCATCTAAAAAAATCTGAAAGAGAAACTAGAAATCAAATTAAGCCGCTCAACAAATGAATAAACCAGTATATGTGAAAAAGAGGACGAATTCAGTGACACCTTTTGTTTTTTTATTTCCTTTTCAATCGGCATATTGCTGCATTTACATACATTGATCATCCCTAATGTAACTAAGTGATAGCTGATTTCCCATCACTTATTCATCATATGGCAATAATTAAGAAATTAACTAATAACAAGGAACTTTACACCAATTATACTCAATATACTATAACTATACTACTAATCCGAATTTCTTGGCGAATAATGAAATCAAAGTTTCCAAGCTTTCGAACATCAACCAGATGACTTTTCGAAAGAAGCCATCTATGACAAGGCAGTCCCTACAAAAATGAAATCAAGGATACGCTTTGCCTCAAACTCAAAAAATGATGTTGACGAACCGTGTAAAGAAAAAAAAAAAGGATAGTTCGCTCAGATTACTTCAGGATCGGCGGCTCATTTCCGAATGCTATCAAGTCAACAGTTATCAAGTGAGTTTTGAAATGTGGCATATACACTGAGTTGTAAAATTGTTATGACCACCAGACCATTTTATGCAAAGTATTATCCCGTAGAGGCTGCTGACGTAAGATGGCTGAATCGGTATAAAAAGGGAATGCTGAAGGCATGCAGATACTGGAGCCGCAAATGGCATAGTGGTCAGCTTTCGTGACTGCCTTGGAGAAGACCTCGGGTTCGATCCCAGGCAGGTTCGAACCACTAAATATCCGCCGTGCGTCGGATGGGCACGTTACGCCGTCGGACCCTGGGTACTGGCCCCCGGTAATAAATAAGGGTGTCTTCCTCCCCGTTTCTACCTCGCTTTCGTGTCACTTTCCTATAGGGCAATCTAGCCCAAATTTCCTAGCTTCCTACTTCTAAGGGTTGTTTAAGACCAGGAGTTAGACCCTCCCTTCCTAAAATCCTCTACATATGATCTGATTTGATCATGCAGATACTGGTGAAATGCACTGCGTAAGAAATAATGGATTAAAGGCGCAACTGACAGACTTTGAACGTGGGATAATCGAGGGCAGAGATAGAAACGGGGCAGCGGGTCAACGGGTCAAAGGGTCGGCAATTTCTTGCTGGTCAAACGGGTCGGGTCAAGGTGTTTCTGACCCGATTTTGACTCGGTTTTATTTCCGTTTTACTTTTGAAAAGAAAAAGAAAACAATATTTCAAAGAAAAATTCGTATTGCCGAATTTTGTGCTCAATTCTGGTGCCAGAGGAGTGAAACATGATTTGCCATACAAAAATATTACCGTCTCTTTCTTAAAGCAACGAAGATTTCCACCGACCGACGATACTTCCTTCGGGTGTTATTTAAAGTCCGATTGTCCGGAGCAAAATAGAGGCAAACGCGTGTCGCCCGCTGCTCTGGTGCTTCACTCTCTCACACCTCGCGTATCACACTGTAAAACAGTTACTTTTCACATCGCATTTTGTGCATTGAGTATTCAGAGGTTTTTGTTTGACGTCCTAATATCTCGTTCTATTGCACGTCGTGACAAAATTAGTGCCTTATTTGTAAATACGGATGAATTTAATATTCAGGAGATTGAAAAAGGCGTGGAAGTCAACAAATACACTATATTGACAATAAGTCCCTCCGTCTTCAATACACTTGTTACAGCGATTTAATAATGATTCGAATGCCTGTTCCAGTTCACTTTGCGGAATTGCCTCCAAAGCACGTTCCAGTTGCGGAAATGCCTCCAAAGCACGTTCCAGTTGCGGAATTGTCTCCAAAGCACGCGTCGAAGCTGTTTGTATGGTCGAAATATCATCAAAATACCACCCTTTTAACGTCATTTAAAGTTTTGGGAATAAAGAAAAGTCGCAGGGTGCTAAATCAGGCGAATACGGTGGATGATTCAACACACAGACGTTATTTTTCGCCAAAAATCTACGAACAAGAAGTGAGGTGTGACTGGGTGCTTTATTGTGCAACAAACACCAACTGTTTCCATCCCGATATTCTGGACGAATGCGTCGAATTCTGCCCATAAAACGCCTCAAAACATTTAAATACAACTCACCAGGAATTGTTTGTCCACTTGGAACAAATTCTTTGTGGATAATACCCTTACTATCGAAGAATGTAATGAGCATTGTTTTGATTTTCGATTGAACTTTTCTTGTTTTTTTTTTTTGGCTTGTGGGGAGTTTTTTGACTTCCATTCCGCACTTTGTCGCTTTGTTTTAGGATGATATTGAAAACACAATATTTCATCACCTGTAACAATCTATTTTAAGAAGTTTGGATTATTTTCAGCAGCTGAAATGATGTCTCTGCAATGTGCACTTCTCCTTGATTTTTGTTCATTGGTTAACGTGTGTGGAACAAATTTAGCACAGACTTTTGTTTTGCCCAAATCTTCATGCCGGATGGTTCCAATCGTTTCTTTGTTGATGTTTAAAGACTCTTCCAACATTCTTAGTGATGCACATCGATTGTTTGCCACGAAATCACGCTATTTTTCAATAATCTCAGGTGTCCTAGATGAACTTGGTCGTATGCGTATCATCTTCTAGCGTATCTCTTCCGTTCAAAACAACGTTTGTGCCACAGGAAAACATTTGATCTACTAAAACAAAACTCACCGTAAAGTTATTTCATCATTTGGTACGTTTCCGAGGCACTTTTACCAAGTTTTGCGTTAAATTTAATAACAGCCCTTTGTTCCATCTTAATAATTCAACATGAAAAAATGTTTACTTCTCTAATGAACGGCCGTTTCGTTTGAGTTACTTTAACAACTGCGCAGTACGTTTGGCAGAAAGCAAGCAGATGGTCACGGTTTATTACGCATTCGCGATTACACTGGTGGCGCCACCGTAGGCTGAAATCTAGCGCCAGTCTTAAAAATTCTTTGACGCACTGTGTATTAAGTAAGAATACTTTATAATATAATATTAGTTAGTTTTTTCCATAAATAATACACAATGCAATGGGACAATGTTTATCACCAGCCCAAGTGAAACCCATTGTTAAATAGCTTTCATACTAAAAATAAAGGCTATTCTTCCTAGTGTCTGTCAGTGTTAAGCCGGAACGAGCCCAACCCCGAAAGCCCGAAATCGAACCTGGGCCTGAACCGTGTTCGGGCGGGCTTAGGCTGCATAGTACTTACTGGAGTTCGGGCTCGGGCTCTGATAGAACTTTCTTCGTTTTCCTTTTAATGTGATTTTGTATGATTTAGCTCACGAGACTTTTTTACACTTTCTAGCTGCAGGGGCGGATTTCCAACTAGGCGCACTAGGCGCGCGCCTAGGGCCCCAGAGTTTGAGGGGCCCCTAAAACGTATAAATGGATTACCAGTATTGTTTTTATTTTCATGGACCGAAACAAATCAATCTTTAAAGCGACCACTTTGTGTTGTCAATTGATGTTTCACTTTCTGATATTAGTAACATATATTTTCTCTTGCTTTGTTGATACTCCAAATTTTGGAGTTCTTATCGATGTACTTGTTTTGAAAGGAACAGTTAAAATATGTAATTTAGCTTTCCTTTTAGTGGTAGGTGAAGGAAGGATTCACGCTTCTCACACTTTTCATTGTTTAAGGAGAATACTTACCTGCCCTGCTCCCTGCTGTTATACGTAGTGCGATCAAAAAGTTCCGAGACTAGGTAAGTAGCGCGACAGCAGATGGAAGTAACCGGATGCCGGAGCAGCAGTTGAAGGAAGTGACCTTCAGGAGTCATTGTGCCGAGTGGCGTCGGTCTGTGAACATCGGGAGCTGTGCTACATGATATTTGGTGACCACGTGCAGAACACAGCTGCGATTTCGATATGGACTGCAAACTAGAGCAGCGAGCGCACATCAAATTCTGCGTCAAACTCGGCAAATCGGGAACGAAGACGCATGAAATTTTGCGGCAGGCTTATGGCAATGAAGCAATGAGTCGTGCGAGGTGTTTTGAGTGGCACTCGCACTTCAAGAGTGACACTGAAAGAAGACGAGAGGTCAGGACGACCGTCCACGATAAAAAACTCCCGAAAATGTGGACACAATTAGAGAACTGGTGCATGAGGATCGTCGGAGAACCATTCAAGACATTGCTACCATCGTCAATGTGTCATACGGAACAATGCAAGAAATTCTGATGTCGGTTTTAAACATGCACCGCATTCCTGCAAAGTTTGTGCCAAAAACTCTGAACCCCGAATAGAAGGCGCTTCGTGCCGAACTCTGTCAAGATCTCTGTCAGCAGGTTGTCAATCACTGGGGATGAGACTTGGGTTTACGGTTACGACCCGGAGACCAAAGAACAGTCGTCGCAGTGGAAGAGCCCGGCATCTCCACGACCGAAGAAGGCCCGACAGGTCCGGAGCGCAACCAAAAGCATGCTCATCGTGTTCTTCGACATTTGTGGGGTTTGTGCAGCGTGAATTCGTCCCCCAGGGCCAGACCGTCACCGCTCTTTTTTACTGCGGTGTCTAAGGGAGAACATTCGCCCCAAACGACCTGAAATGTGGCGCAGGGGTAATTTCGTGCTCCATCACGACAATGCAGCAGCTCACAGAGGGTTAGCAACACGCCAGTTTTGCAGCCGCAACAGCATGACTACCTTTCTTCACCCGCCTTACTCGCCCGATTTGACTCCCTGCGACTTTTTTCTGTTCCCGAAGATGAAGCTGAAGCTCAAGGTCGCCGTTTTGAAACCGTTAACAAGATCCAGCGCGAATCGCATACGGTGCTTGGCACGATTTGCGAACAAGACTTCCAGGGAGGGTTCCAACAGTGGCAAAAACGTTCGCAGCGGTGTATCGCTGCCCAAGGAGACTACTTTGAGGGAGATCATAGCCAGACTTAAGTAACGTAAGTACTTTGTTGTATATCGGCTTAGTCTCGGAATTTTTGATCGGGCTTCGTATAAATTACTTTCATGCTACCTCCAGCCAAAGGAAAATATCTGTGTTGGAAACTTTCGCCCTTTCCCCCTGAGTTGCGATGAGGAGTGCTTGTAAATATTTTCCTAATAACCGGGGGTGTTTGCTGTTACATTAATTGTTTTTCCCCCTTGGATAGGGTAATGAAGTTCTTTCTCAGCCCTATTCTCCGTAAACCAAAAGAGTTAATATTTAGGCCAAAAAATAAAGAAATTCGAGAATACCATATTATCATTTTCTTATTTAATAGTGTTAAAAGGAATTTCTATTGTCACCCCCTGGTTTAATACTGACAATTATCAAGTATTCTCACCTTTTCTATTCCTTAAATCGACATAAAACTAACTTTTGAAAAAACAGTAAAATTTCAATGATGCTGTTACTCGAAAAGCTGTGGTTCCTACTTTTCCGTTTTCAAACCGGATCTTCTGCCTTTATTTCTTATTCTTCTGTTTCTGATAACTGCAGTGCAGGTATAACGAAAAATCTCGCTCATCTTTTTGACAGAATAAAAAAAATACAGACCTCAATTTTTCGATGAAAACAATAAGAAAAGTACTTTCGCGAAACACATTCTCGCTTTCCTCCACTGACTGACGAAATTCTTACTGTCCAAGTTTAATATCAAACATAATATCTTTCAAACTTAATATCTTCTGGCATTCGTCTATGCCATGGACGGCTGAAGCGCCTCGATTTAGGGAATTGTTATCCACAGAAAAACTCCTTCACGAAAAGTCATCCACCCTTTTCAAGTGAAGAACTGTGCACAAATTGCATTTAACCCGAATTTTTTAATGTGGAGGACTTTTCCGGTTGCCAATGTCTTCAGGTATTCATTTTCGCTGGATACCATGCTCGTTGCCAACTAATTTGCTCATAACGTAAGATCAAGATGATTTTCCAAAGCTGAAGCAATGGAAACATCACGTTTTGTAATTGAAGTGCATTCCAATTTTATGCCAATTTATGCGCAATGTACTGATAAATTTAGAGAAATTCCATTTTCAGCACCCATAGCTTTAAATTTGCCAAGTAACTTGCAACTGAAAAGGTACCAAAGTAATCAGTTTTGCCTAACGAATCAATCTCAAAAAAAAAAAAAACCTTTGTTGTAACTGCAATGGTCTCTTCGTAGCGTAAAGCTGACATTTACTGAATTTCCACTTTGAGAACTCCTAGCGGGAAATTTATGAACTAATAGTGAAATTTAAAATGGGCAAAATTTAATGAATGTTTATCTCTTATTGTTCGCAAAAATAAATTTTGAAAAATCTGTGAAAACCAAGTTCTTTGGACTTATCCCTCTAGCAGGAAATTAAGGAACTAATTGGAAAATGTAAATATTTGAGAAGGAACAATTAAGCCTAATCTGACAAGCGCAAAAATAATCTTTTCCTCTTAGTTGAATAGTTTCCTCACAAGAGAACTTCAATTTTTTAAATTTCGAACTTTGACAGCCCTTAAGTGTAAATATATATATGAAGAATATGGGATATTTAAAGTGCCAAACTTAATATCTTTTGATTTCCTTTTCACCGCAGCAACAATATCATCAAAATACCAATCGTGCTGATATCACTAAACTATGAACATGCCGTTTTGTACCCGATAAAAATGACGAAAATGACATTCAAAAAACCTTTAATGATAAGTTAAAACCAATTTCATTAGTACTTTCAATCCTACTATAGGACCATCCTCATATGAAATGAACACGACCTAGAGATCACGTAGGTTAATATAACATACACATTGCCAGATTATTTATCGTATACGCATGATTAAGGTTCAACACACTAATGACATTTAGCAATTGATGTCCTATGAAATAGGGTCAGCATTCACGGTGAAGGATAGGATTGTGACGTTCAGACTGTATGAGGTTCTTCTACACTCCCAATACAAGTACCGGAACCTCATCATTGCAGCACCGATCCGTATTCTTAAGAATTAACAAACTCTCTGCAAGTAACAAAGATGACTTACTTGATGGGGTCACCACTACAGCCGCTTTGTCCCATTCCGGTTCGTATCTACCTCCGCAAACAGTCCTTGCCAACGCTGTGTTTTGAGCACCATTGCGGACATTGTATTTGTGTTACATAATTCCAGTCTGTAATTTCTTGGAGGTAGAGCCGATGTATGCAGACTCCGAGTGATCTGTATCATTAGAACGTAATGGAATATTGTAAGTTCCCCATTTGTCCTTGTCTTTCACAGGATCTCGGTCGGTAGGGCACGGATTTTTTTTTGTCCTCACCCCAAAATCAATATGGTATTTTCGGCAGATATCCTTTACGGCTTGAAAAATAGGCGGCACATATTGCACTGATCCTACATATCTTGAGATTCGGTGCCCACTGGACAACGAGATAGTTGTCCTGTTTGAAACTCTGTGGATTACACTTCGTACCATGTCCTCAGAGTACCCGAAGGCTCGAGCTAGAGATAATCAAGGACCAGGCTCGATTCCATTTCAGCTTTTTCTTTGTTAATCAGGTGGATGAAAATTTCTGAGGTGGTAAGAAGGAGAAGGGGGCCCCCTCAATCTTTTAGCACCCAGGGCCCCAAAAGATCTAAAGTTGCCACTGTCTAGCTGTTAAAGAGAATTCTTCGGCTACTGGTTCTAGATGGAGAGTAGGAATTCGGCAGGGCTATTCATTCCGGGCTTGGGTAGCAAATACCTTAAGACATGAATTACTGGATTTCTGCGAAGGAAAAGTTTCTTTAAGGACTATAGATAGTAGATAGCAGGTTGACGAAATTTCGCTTCCTACCTCAAAGGGCAGATCCCTGCTAATTCTATTGAGCAATGTACGACGTATATTGTTGTGCCTCCCGAATTTTCCTGATGCCCTGCCGCCAGAAACATTTCAGGAAGAAATTAATGGTCAAACTATAGAAATAAAAATAACTATAGAAAACGGTCAAACTATAGAAATGAATAGAAGCTATAGAAACAGATAGACATCCCTTCCCCATTCCGCAGTTGAGAAAGATATCGGTTAATTGCACGGGGGTCGAAACACACGTCGTAATTGTTTGCACCACGTCCACCAAAGCATTCACATAAGCAACATAATTTAAGTAAAATATCACTAATTAAAGAACTATAGGCCGATAAAGGAAGCCGCCCCGGTGGCGCAGTGGTCTAAGGCGCTGGCCTCTGATCATCCGCCCGTGAAGGGTCCGGGTTCGAATCCCGGTCAGGCATGGATGTTGTGTTTGTCTTACGGCACTGGCTCTCTCCCTTCCCTGGAACCAGTGACCCTAAATTAGGGACGGGCGACTGCTTATAGCCCATTGAGTTGCTCACGGTGGTCGTTAAACCTCCAGTCAAAAAAAAAAAGGAACTTTGAAATGTTCAAAGAACTTTAGAAGTTATGAGCCTGGATGTTTCTAGAGTCGGGATTTCCAGAAAGCTTGTGCGCTTAATCGCTAGCGAGCAGGAAGTGCCGGTGGCTTACCGATTCTCGGAGCTACTATACTCCGAATCAATCTAAGAGTATACCACTATGTAGGGTACGAAACAGTTACCTCCGCTACGAAAAGTAGTCCCTAACGTTTAGAGCGAAGACCAGTAGATGTATTGCTCAGAATCCACTTTTTTTTGTTCAACAGTTTGTCAGACAAAATTGCTATATAAAAAAATTGCAGAAGTTAGAGCGCTTTTAGAAATAAATTTGATTTGAGAAATTGATCAATCAAGAGCTTCAGCACTTTCTGCTGTCTCTGTTTATTTGGGATACAAGTCGGAGAAGGAGAAGGGCTGGAAGACCTCTCCCAACAGTGACAACACAGAGACAATAAATTGCCAATCGGGGAAACTAGAAGAGTAGGTTCAAACAGGCAGTAGGGTAAGCAATTCGGCCTCCACCAGATCCCCACTTACTATCCCCACTGCTTGTGAGATGTGTGGCGTGAATGGGTTAGAAAGGAAACTTACGCATTAACGCGAATGGATACAGTTTTTAAGTTCCACGACGAGTCGTGATAAGGCTTCCCCGCCTGTAACAACAGTACACTTTTGGGGTGACTTGGAGTATAGTGATGTACCAGGGAGTACGAGGCGTGTCACTACAAGTGTGTTCCTGCTCTTGACACCGTAGTAAGTTAACCAATGAGACTTCTCTCAAGGCAAAAATTACTCTGTCATGACGGTGCTCTCTCCACAGACAAAATAAAGTATACAGATTTTGAAGATGACAATCGGATTTTTGGTGTAAATGTGACAAGGATGGTAAGTCAGATAATATCAGAAAACTTGAAAATTTCCTCGTCCTGGAGCGGGACACGAACCCGCGTCCCCCAGATAGCGCCCGGGTATGCTAACCACTACACCACCCAGAACGACCACGTCTCAAGTTTCCGATTAATTTGAATGTAACCATCTTAACCTCCAGATTCGCTAAACATGAATGCCGGTTGCTTCGACTAGCAAATCCTATGATGGTTACATTCAAATTAATTGGAAACTGGAGACTTGGTCATTCTGGGTGGTGTAGTGGTTAGCATACCCGGGAGCTATCTGTAAGATGCGGGTTCGAGTCCTTCTCCAGGACGATGGAATTTTCAAGTTCTCGGATATTATCTGACTTACCATCCTTGTCACATTTACACTAAAAATCGGATTGTCATCTTCAAAATTTGTATTATATGGTGTAATCCCGTATTTCTTTCATGAAAATAAAGCATATTTACATTTGATTGTCATTATTCGTACGTCTTATAAGCAACATATACAAGGTTTGTCCGGAAAGTAATGAGACCACTTTTCCTGGGCCAATCAGAAGAGCCGGAGGGCAGAGTCTACCAGCGCGACTGGTGGTGGGGTATGTTAGGTAAACGATCGATGTCTCGTCAGTTGGCTCTGAGCTTTTAGAGAGTAAGGATCGCTTGCGAAGTGGACAGCCGTGTGAGCGTCGCGTAACGGTCAAAATACGGAAGAGTGTCGAACAGCGATACGCGGTAAAGTTTTGTGTTGAACTTGAAAAATCTGCACCCGAGACGCTTGCTATTATACAAAAAGCTTACGGGAAGGATGCTTTATTGAAAGCACAAGTGATTCGGTGGCACAAAACGTTCACAGAGGGAAGAGAGAGCGTCAAGGATAAGCCACGCCCAGGGCGCACTTCAACGTCTCACACTTCGGAAAATGTGGAAAAGGTGAAAGCGGTTTTTGGCTCTGACCGACGTCTGAGTGTTAGATTAGTAGCAGAGCACGTGGGACTCGCAAAATCCATTTTGCATGAAATCATCACGCAAGAATTGCAGATGCGGAAAGTTTGCGCTAAATTGGTTCCTAAGGTTTTGGCCGATGAACAGAGGAACAACTTTGTGTCGATTTCTCGTGAGCTTGTGGACCGTGTGAGGAGTGAACCTAGTTTTTGGAGAAAGTGATAACAGGTGATGAAACGTGGGTCTTTGAGTACGATCCGGAGATGAAAAGACAGCTCAGAGTGGCACACTCCCGAGTCTCCTCGACCAAAGAAGGCTCGAATGTGCAAATCGAAGATGAAATCGATGCTCATTGTCTTCTTTCTTTGACTCTAAAGGTGTTGTCCATAAGGAGTTTGTACCACCCAGACAAACGGTCAACGCTGCATTTTATGTGGAAGTGCTTCAACGCCTGAAAAACAGAGCTGCGCGCGTCCGCCCGGAGATCACCAACACTTGGGTTCTTCACCACGATAATGCTCTGAGCCATGCATCGCTGTGAGTGAGAGACTTTCTGGCTAAACACAACGTCGCAACGCTGCCCTAACCTCCCTACAGCCCGGACATAGCCCCGGCTGACTTCTCTTTGTTTCCCTGGATCAAATCCAACCTGAAAGGACACCATTTGCAAGTTGCCGCGACGAGTGCTTTGAAAGCGATCCCTGTTCCCAACTTCCACACAAGCTACGCAGTGTGGCAGAACCACTGGCAGCGGTGTGTTGATGTTGAAGGATGTTATTTTGAGGAATTTTAATGTTATGTAAGTATAACTTTAATTAAACGTCTGTTATTGAATGAGTCTCGTTACTTTCCGGACAGACCTTGTACATTTACTCCAGTGTAACTATTTGGTCCTTTAAAATTTCGCCGAACACCGGTTGGGAAATACTGATGTAGACAAAAGCATTCGGACGCCTCCACATATGCAAATAACATGCGTTTGCAGAAACAGATTTGTTGGGTCTGTATCTAAAGATGAGCGTGAGCACACCTTTCAGATGGTATTGGAAGAGACAAAGCTGCGCGAATCTAAAATGACTGACTTCGAAAGGTGAATAGCGGTTGGATACCAACTGGGTAAGCAATCTGTGCAAACATAGCATTGCCAATCTTCTGCGATTCCCCAAATCTACCGTCGCTCATGTTCTTCGTGGATGGAAAGCAGATGGTGCCACTACAGCGATGCTGCGCTATGGGAGGACGCGCAAACTGAATGGTCTTACAGAACGAAGCGTAGTGTAGCAAGTGAATAAGGTTGTTACTTCCCCCGTCACACACTTGGCCAGTGATATCGCACCGACCACTAGAACATTTATATGCACCAGAACAGTTCTTTGAGAATTGCGCACCCACGGTTACAGTGCAAAGGTCAATTATGATCAAACTCTATATCACTCGTTATATCAACAGACGGCGACTGTAGTTGTGCGTCGCTCGCCATTCGTTGACCACAGAAGAGTTGAAGAGGTTGGTAGAGTGACGAATCATGCTACTCTTTCTTTCAGGTGAGCGTATTTGTTTGTGGCGTTTGCCTGAGGAACACTCTCAGGAGGACTACATAATTCATACGGTCAAGTTTGGAGGGAAATCTGATAATCTGGAGACGTTTATGCTGAGAAGGACATGATTCTTTTGTTGTGGTGCGCTTCAGCTTAATGTTACATGATGCGAAGTCATTCAGGACAATTCAGCACTATATGTGCTGTGGCAGTACTTCGCACATATCCCTGCCTCTTTTCAAGAAAGTCTGTCCAGGCCTAGTTTGAGCAACAGAACGACAAGTGTTGGTTTGGTTGGCCCAAAGTCCGGATCTAAATCAAATAGTACAACATTGTGATAATCTGGAACGCTGAGTTTAATCTAGAACGGAAAGAACTCTGGCAGACGCTCTTTGGGACGAACAGAGGGAAATTCTGACACAGACCTCGTGGAAAGCATGCCAAGAACGGTCGTTGCAGTCATAGCGGGCAAATGAGGGTCGACTATGTACTATTTTCTGCTATCTGTTTTTCCCCCTTTTACCTAGTTGTCCGAATATTTTTGTCCACATAATGTATGTGATAAATAAAATCCCCTTTTGGTAATATGAGAAAAAAGGGTGACTGAGTGACTCACATGTTTTTTCGCTCTACGTCTGACAGGTGAATGTTTGTGAAATAAGTGTAATTCCTTTCAAATTTATCTTTGAATATTCAAATACGAATTTGCCGCCCCGGTGGCGCAGTGGTCTAAGGCGTTGGCCTCTGATCATTCGTCCGTAAGGGGTCCGGGTTCGAATCCCGGTCAGGCATGGATGTTGTGTTTGTCTTACGGCACTGGCTCTCTCCCTTCCCTGGAACCAGTGACCCTAAATTAGGGACGGGCGACTGCTTATAGCCCATTGAGTTGCTCACGGTGGTCGTTAAACCTCCAATAAAAAAAAAAAAAAAAAAAATACGAATTTGCGGATGTTCTCTTAGAGATATTGTGAGGGAAATCTGGGTTGTTGGTTTCGAATCTAGCTTCTTAAAAAGTAATTTTGGATCCAATTTATGTGAGATATGAGTTTCATTTGTTCTTCTGTCTGTCTCCCTAATCTGGAACCAATGGACCTAAACTGGGAAAAATGACGTTCAATGTAACCTGGGTACCTCAAGGATTTTCTTAAAGACAGATAAAAGACATTAGGTAGTTAGTTACCAAGGCGAGTAAGATTTATTACGGAAGGAACAGGCGATGTGGCATCAACTATAATAATCAGCGTCAAGCATGAAAATTTTGAAAGAATCCAGATTAGGCTTCACATTATAGGGGAGCCCTAACTTAAACTATACAAGTCGTTTATGGACGAATGGTTGCGTTTCAAAAATATTATGTTTTAGCAAATAAAATACTAACCGCTTTTAATGGAGTCAAACGTAAAGAAATATTCAAAATTTATCTCTCGGTTTTAGTCGACTTCAATTAGATGAGGGTTCTGTTACTCTGCTTAATTTAATTTGACAATTCCCAGTGTGACAGTTACTATGGCTCCAACTACATTCATGTCTGATGAAGAATCCGAGGCTGTCGTATGCACGATTGAATAGTTAAAAACTTGCATTTAAAAAATGATATTTATTTGCAGGTTAAAATCAGCTACACTGGAAAGCACTTTCGAGGCTACTTTAGCCTCATCATCTGGCCCAATTGCGCGAAAAGATGGTTACAGGGATTTATATAAAATCACGGAATAACAAATGGTGTTGCCAATCTGGAAATGGCATATTACAAAGAATTATATGTAAATTTAACTCCAGATTGGCAACACCATTTGTTATTCCATGATTATATATAAATCCCTGTAACCATCCTTTTGCGCAATTGGGCCCGATGATGAGGCTAAAGTAGCCTCGAAAGTGCTTGCCAGTGTAGTTGATTTTAACTTGTAAATAAAAATCATTTTTTAAATGCAAGTTTTTAACTATTCAGTCGTGCATACGACAGCCTCGGATTCTTCATCCTACCATTTGGCACGAAGTCTTTTGTCACTTTGCATTCATGTCCAAAAGTTAAGGATCATCGACAAAAGTCTAAATTGCGGACTCGCAAGTGGTTGGTTAGCGGTAAAAGCACTCTGAGGTCATCGAAAAACGGAATAGCAAGCAAGCAAGCAAGCTATGTGAGAGTGTTTGGTTACATGCAAATTGTCAGGAATCCGGTGACAACTGTGCACTGCTGTTTGGAGATAAAAGCTGAAATGTGATTGGGAAGAAATCGCTTGCTTTGTAGGTGTTTAAATGTGTATCTGCCACTTTTAAGCTTTCGAACCTTAGGTTGAAGAAGCGGACGCAGGCTCCAGCCCAGCTTTGTCCGTCTGTCTGTCTCCCCACACGATAACTCGCGTAAAAATTATTCGATTTCGATGAAATCTTAGTATGTGGTAGGAGACAACTGGGGACGAACCCTACTGAAAGTGGGCGAAATGGGGTCAAAGGTCGGGACATAGGAGCGGGATCCATTTCATCGCCCTTATGCGCCATAACGTACGTAAAAGTGCTACGATTGCGACAAAACTTTATCATGTTGTTCCGGAGGTATACCGAACCGGTTCCATTTAATATAATTGAAACGGGGTCAAAGGTCAGGGAAAAGGAGCGAGATTTATTATACAGCCATTATCCTCATAACTGGACTAAAATGCTTCTATTGCGACAAAACTTGAGTATGTTGTTACGGAGACATACTGAACTAATTCTTTTTAACACCGAAATGGCGTCAAAGGTCAGGGCACAGGATTGAGATTTATTCCATCACCTTTAAGCGTCATAACTTACGCAAACATACTTCGATTGCGAAAAGACTTTATCATGATATTCCGGAGGTACACTGAACCGGTTCTGTTTAATATAATCGAAATAGGGTCAAAGGTCAGGGCACAGGAGCGAGATTTATTCCACAGCCATTTCCCCCATAACTTGAGTTATAAGTCGAGTAATGATTTCTGGTATGTTGGAAAGCGTATCATAATCAATAATAGCTTGCATGATTTTACTAACTTGTTTACGCTTTCCAACCGTAGGTTGAAGAAGCGTATATGCTCCAGCTTTGTCTGTTTGCCTGTCCGCACGATAATTCGCGTAAAAATGGTTCGATTTCGATGAAATTTTAGAATGTGGTAGGGGACAACATGGGGACGAATCCTATTGAAAATGGGCGAAATGGGTCAAAGGTCAGGACATAGGAGCGGGATCCATTCCATCGATCTTATGAGTCATAAGTTACCTAAAATGCTTCTATATTGCGACAAAATTTTAGTATGTTGTTCCGGAGGTATACTGAACCAATTCTGTTTAATATAATCGAAATGGGGTTAAAGGTCAGGGCACAGGAGTGAGATTTATTACACAGCCATTATACTCATAACTTGATAATGACTTGAGCAATGATTTCCAGTATGTTGGAAAGGGTGTCATAATCAATGCATTACATGAATTTATTAACTTGTTTGAGTCATGGCGACGTGTAGCACATCTAAAAGAATGACTGGATGATTGTACCCGTAGGCTAATTGTTAGTTAACTAGAAGGAGGGCGGTCGAAGAGATACATAGCGAAGGAGTTCAGAATCGACCAGAGCGCAGTATCACGGATCTGGAAACAATTTTCTGGACATGGAATATGTACTAGAAGGTTCAATAGTGATCGACCAGGCAAAACTAGTCCATCGCAAGATCGTTATCTTGTTGTAACGGCTGAAAGATACCGCCGAATAACTGCGGGAAAGTTAGCAAAACAGCTGGAATCAAGCCCGAGTACCAAAATATCGCTTTCCAAACCGTGTAAATGCGTTTGAATCATTTCGAATTGCATGCCCGAAAACCTGTACAGTGTGTTTCACTGACCTCACGACGCAAAGCCACTCGCTATTGATGGTGTGACGTGCCTGCACCGCAGGACGCGCATGATATAAAGGCAGATAGCAGCGAGAACATACGTCCGCGTAGCTCAGTTGGAAGAGCGACTTACTCTGGAGTGAGGGGACCCGAATACTATGCCCGGCGTGGACAAAAAAAAAAAAATGACCGCGAAATTTACTTCGTTATATTGACGCTCGAACTTCAAGAATGACCTGGCCGTTAATGTTCTCGCAATGGTGTGATGTTCTTTCCACACCGCGAAACTGGAAAAATAAGAGAATCCCTTCTTCAGCGCTTCGAAAAAACAATGTGCATGATGTTACGTTCCACACACCAAATTGACTGGGATTTCTCCAATGTACGTTCTTCAGCGGACGACTGCCTACAGCGACACATGGTCCCGGCTGACCCGCGGGCCATGCCCCCGGCCCTCTTTCGGGAGGGGGAGGAGATGTGACGTGCCTGCATCGCAGGACGCACATGAGGTAAAGGCAGATAGCAGCGATAGCATACGTCCACGTAGCTCAGTTGGGAGAGCGACTTACTCCGGAGTGAGGGGACCCGGATACGACGCCCGGCGTGGACGAAAGAATGACGGAGAAATTTCCTTGGTTATAATGGTGTCGTGAATACTACGCATGGAGAGGAGAGCAATGGGCCAATATTCTGTTCACAGATGAAAGCCGATTTTGTTTCTCGTCTGACTCTAGGCGGCAATACATCTGGCGAGAACACCGCACTGCGTATTTAGCCAGAAACATCGTGGAAATCGGCCATTACCGGGGTATTGGAGTAATGGTCTGGTCTGGGATTATGATCAACGGGCGTACAGAGCTCCTAGTGTTGAAAACAGGTCAGTGATTGTCCAGAAGATCCTGAGGGATTTTCCCCATTGTTATTTCAGCTAATTTACCAATTATTTTTTGGTACAAAGTGGCGGATCGTGTCCAGTCCAGTAATGCGCCTCCCCAGAGTGTATGAAGCATTTTCGATTAGATTCAGGTCAGCAGAGTACGCAGGCAACTCCATTCGGTCGATCTACACAAGTTTTTATTTTGAGAAGGCCATTTTCGAACACGTAAGGCTGTTTCGTGCTGCTGTGGGAAATTCTATCGTTTTTATGAACGATAATGCCCATTCACAGCGATCATCATATGTGTGTGTGTGATTGGAGGTTTAACGACCACCGTGAGCAACTCAATGGGCTATAAGCAGTCGCCCGTCCCTAATTTAGGGTCACTGGTTCCAGGGAAGGGAGAGAGCCAGTGCCGTAAGACAAACACATTATCCATGCCTGACCGGGATTCGAACCCGGACCCCTTACGAACGAATGATCAGAGGCCAACGCCTTAAACCACTGCGCCACCGGGGCGGCGATCATCATATGTTGATGAACCGTTGGGGAGAGTTAGGGGATCGACCGAATGGAGTTGCCTGCGTACTCTATTGACCTAAATCTAATCGGAAATGCTTGTTTCAATCTGGGGAAGCGCATTGCCGAACGCGATCGCCCACCTTGTGCAAAAAAAAAAAAAAAAAAAACATTTGGTGATGTAGCTGAAATATGAATGGGGAAACCTTCCTTAGGATCTTCCGGACAATTTTGTGAAAAGCATCACCCGTTGATGCCAACCTTGCATTGCAGTTGGGAGTGGACATATGCTTTATTAAAATAATCTATATAAATTTCTTAATTTTTTCTGTCAAATTTAATTATTGAGAGCTAGTGTCAGAAAATACACTGCTGTCCACCCAAAATGCAACACCAAGAGGGAAGCATCCGATTGGCCTGAAATTCACAGCATGCGTTGCCCGCGCAAATCATGCAAATCATGTGCGCTCGGCACGCCACCGAGAAGAACTATAAGAAGGGGGCACAGAAGGCGGGGTGTAAGTAGTGGAAGCGTGTTGTGCTGCCGGGCCTGTGCTTGGGAAACTTCCTGATGCCTCGTCGCAGAATACGGCAGTCATTCCAGCACGTTTCGGAGTTCGACAGAGGACGAAAAGTGGCTTATCGCGACAGCGGTTTATCGTACAGAGACACCGGCGCCCGTGTAGGACGACATCCAGCCACAGTGAGGCGAGTATGGATTCGGTGGGTGCATGAGGGACGGACGGACCGACGTGAGCGATTGCCGCAGCCGCGGCACACCACCGAACAAGAGGACCGGCATGTTGTGCGGCGGGCATTTACGGTTCGCACCGCCACATCACGTACGTTAGCGCAGGAATTATGGTGTGTGGCGCAACAACCTGTGTCAGCACGTACCGTTCGACGTTCGTCTGCAGTAGCGGGGACTTGTCGCACGGAGCCCATTGCTCCGATTACCATTGACGTTGCACCACCGGCGAGTGCGGCGGCAGTAGGCCGTTGAACGCCACACCTGGTCTACGGAATGGCACGACATTGTCTTCTCCGTCGAATCTCGCTTCTGCCGGCAAAACACCACGATGGTCAGATCCGCGTGTGGCGGCACCGCGGCGAGAGACTGCATGACGCCTGCATTGTGCATCGCCATACCGGTGCGTCGCTTGGCGTTATGGTTTGGGGCGCAATTGGATATGACACTAGCACCCTCTGGTACACATCGCCGGTACACTTAACAGCCACCGCTACATCTCCGACGTTTTGGAGCTTGTAGTCCTGCCTTACCTGCGGCCACGTTTCAACAGGACAATGCCCGCCCGCACGTGGCACGCATCGTGCCACAATTCTTCACGGCCCACCAGGTGTCACTGCTGCCGTGGCCCGCCAGTACTCCCGATATGTCGCCCATCGAACACGCCTAGTCGCTGATCGGCAACCGAGTGCCCCGGCAAGCACCACCCGCGGCTACGCCTGATGAACTGTGGCAACGTGTGGAAGCAGGCTGGACCGACATACCCCAACCCCACATCCAAAGCCTCTTTAGTTCAATGCCTCGGCGTGTAGCGTCCGTTATTGCCAGCCATAGGGGCCACACGAACTATTGATGTCTGCGTGTTACGCAAGTCGCACTGGCCTGTGAGCTCAATCGTTTCATCTTTGTATCTGTTGTTATGTGTCCAGTAAATCTGGCTTTGCTATCTCGTGTCATTCTTGGTGTTGCATTTTGGGTGGCCAGCAGTATAGTATGTTTTGCTCTTTGATCGATTTTCGGTATTAATAAGCACAAATTCATGCTTATTTACGTGTGTACATGTCCTTTTCATCTTTATTTACTCCTTTTTGAAATATTTTCATCCACATCCCATTGGGATAAGAATATGCTATTAAAATATAAGCTGTCCTTAATTTTTGCACATGAGTGCAGTAAGTATTTCGCACAACGTATGTCAGAAGTTTTTATAAAATATGAGATGTTATCAGTTTGACCCCAGAATAATTAGTCAGTTGAAGTAATGGCATAGTATTCAAAGAGTAATAGACGTAGCCAATATCTTTCAATTCAGTCGCTTTCGAATTTTGAATTGAAAGCTGTACGACGAAATTGAATACTGAAAATCGTGATGCCTCATCTGATTCAAAAAATGCTGCTTCTCTTCTTTTGGTAATGTTATCTGAAAGGCTGTCTCATGAAGAAGGAAAAATGGGATTAAAAGCATTTTTAAATGAGCCCCAGTAGGATTTTACAATGATAAAGTTTTGGCTGCAGAAAATGAAAGGCTTTTTTTTTCTTTTGAAGTTTTGCAGAAGCAATAAAATATAAAAGGAATGACAAAGAAAAAGGGGAACTACAGTAGAACCTCGGTTATATGCTTCCCAGTTACAATTTTTTAAACATCTCACCTTCTAAGAGATCCTTTGTTTTTCTCATTGTGATCAACATTACTGCCGAGCGGTAACCCTAAATAGTTGGATAGATCACGCGGTGATGCACGTGACCACGTATTTTGCATATATACTGCGTGCGTAACGCTTAAGTATATCTGCATAAAGGTTTCTTGGGTAAAGTGTTGTTAATTGGATATTCAGAGCCAGTAGTCGAAGCAAATCCTTATGCTATGGTTACATAGTGGAGTCTTCGTGTGTCCGAGAAGTTAGGGTGCTAACTGTTATGTTTGAGAGAGTAATCTTAAATACGACTCGTACTCTTCTCTCTCATAGACGTGATGCATTAAACTGAAGAAATTGAATGTAACAGGCAACAAATTACATTTCTTGATTACGAAATCGCTTGGAAGTTGATGCACTTTATTAAATTTCCAATAGGATGCAAAAGCTCTGAGAAAAATTTCATGGATAAATTTTGAGGGATTTACATTTGTGTTAGACATTTTAGACATAGAACTGAGTCTAACAACGCGTATAGTATGGTGCGACTTACGGCCCACCGTCTGTGACAAAAATAGGTCCCGATTTAAATCATTTCACCATTAAAAATACGTACCGCACACTATTCGTGTTAGCATATTCGTAAACAACATGGCGTCCAATTTGTGTACTGCGCAATACATCGTGCGCGCGACGCTCCTCTCGCTCCCTGTGCGCGGGGGAGATGATGCAATATTTCTGGGGGTGCCTTCACGTTTGATTCAGTCTATCTCAACAACCGTGAGCACAACACGACTGTGTGTGGTATCGTTTTAAAGCTCTCGACGAGATCTATTCAAGTATATGAAGAACATTTTGCAGTGGTTTGAACTGAACATTTAAGAAATTGTTTTCTTGTGAACTGGTGAACACTTTTAACAATATCGCAATTTATCTGGACAACCGTGAGTGCAAATAGACTGTGCGTGGTAACGTTTTAAAGCTCTCGACAAGATCGTTTAAATATATAAAGAACACATCGCAGTGGTTTAAACCAAAAGTTTTAGAAAATGTTTTCGTGTGGACAGGTCAACTTTTTTGACAATGCAGCGGAATTCGCAGAATGAACGCAAGCAAAAGTGGAGAAAATCAAAACGAGAAGCAAGAGCAAGTGATGAGGAATGTAAGAAGCCCAAGAAGACAGTGTACCACGTTGGGTAATTCGTGTATCGATCTGCTTTGTGTTCGCAATGTATCCAGTATTATTTGTAAAAATTATGTAATCTATTTTACATATCATAGACCTGTGTTGGCTGTAACAAATTAAATAAACGCTTTGAAACCATACTCGACTAGCTCATTTCAACTATTCGATCTGCAAGTCGTAGTTCTACGTTCTAAACTGACGGCTCAATCAGAACTGAAGCTACCTGTTTTTTTTTTTTTGTGTTTTTTTTTAGTACATTTCGGCCGACTTAAAATGACATCAACAAAGTATGGCTTCGTAATAGCTTTCTTAACAGTATTAGATATACAGCTGATTTTGTCGGACAAAATGGCGCAAGCATTGAACGGAAGCAATGTTTTTAATTTTTAATTTTCAAGATCTTGATATACCAGACACCATGAGCCTCAAATTGAAATCTAGTTATCAAACATTTTCCAAGTAATAGAGATTTCTTAATAATATTTTACGAAATTTATAGACCATAGATCAAAGTAAATTTTTATCTGTTTTTTTTTTTACCATCCTTAGAGATTTTAATCTCATGGTTTCATTCTATTTATGTGATAGTTCTTTACAAAACATTTCATTCGTTTGTATAAGCATCTCATTACCCTTAGGTTTCTAAATGTAGGTTTTAATCAAAGTTGATTTTGTTGAATTTCGATCAATATAAATTATGATTGGGATGATTTCTGATCTGCACTTTTTTAATATCCTTACTAACTTTCCCCTCATAGTTTCATTCCATTTATGTAATGACTGAGTACTCTTTATACAATAATTGGTTCACTTTAGTTTTTAAATGTAGGTTTTTCATCAAAATGAATTTTTGATGAATTTCGATCAACATAGATGAAAGTAATTTTTTATCTGTTTTTTTACTATCCTTAGAGATCTTAACTTTATGTTTTCATTCTGTTTATGTGATAAATCTTCAGAAAACATTTCATTCGCTTCCACAAGCACCTATTACCTATTACCTTTCGGTTTCTAAATGTAGATTTCCATCAAAATTAATTTTTGATGAATTTTAATCAATATAGATGAAAGGATATTTTTGATCTGGATTTCTTTAATATCCTAATAATTCTCCCCTCGTACTTTCATTCTATTAATGAGATAAGTGATTTAAAACGTTTCATTCACTTTCACAAGCTTCAATTTTGCTTCAGTTTCTAAAAGTAGAATTTCATCAAACTGGATTTTTCATGAATTTGAATCAATGCAGGTCAAGGGGGATATTTTTACTTCTGGTATTTTTTAAGATTCTTAGTAATTTTTCCCGTCACAATTCCATCGTTTTCCTGATTTGCATTTGTTTGCCATGCTCTGGTAAAATAATCAATTGAATTTTATTGCAGTATATACAACACTCTTTGAATTCTGTTTAAATAAAACAGCTTGCATTAGCACAGGCGAGTAACATATAAAATGAATTATTTTCAGGTTTTTCTTGGATTGCGGAACTATATAGCAGTTAGCTGCGTGATTCATTCACCACCACCTTAAACTGACAGATGGTAAACATTCTGGAGTTAATCCCGAAAGGCAGAAACTCCTTCTGACCTCTTGGGTGACCTACGTGCCCTAAGTTTACGATAGCAGCGAGGTCTATTTTCGCAAGGTCGTTAGGATAATCCCTGATGCTTCTGACGTCATGGCTGAGCTAATTCTTGAAGTCTAAGATCGTTGGAAATTTGTATACACCGCTCTGAAGAGCTGAATTTCAATTGAAGTTTTGACAGCTGAAATAACTGACACCGGCTGCTATCATGCAGCTGGTTTATCTTTTGTTCAAGGTCTGCAAGTTGTTAATATTAAAAGTTGCTTGTGATATTTTGACAGATGTTAAAAATACAGTCGAACCCTTTTATGTCGAACGTAAGGGGACAGTCGTAATTGGAATAGTTGGATATGTGGAACTCAATGCAAATGTTCTGCATGTAGTTATTATATAACTTAAAAAATACAGGTATTACAGAATAGATAAATAAGATTAATAGACCTAAAAACTCATAAATATTCTATACCTAATTTTACCTTTAGGTCAGACGTAAATCCCAATAAATATAATATACTTACAATAAAACAATTATTTGACTATAATCTTGGTAAAATAATGTTCAGAAGAATTAAAAATGATTTATACCATGACTTAATATCATTAAATATTCGTACTCATACTTATGAAACCAGGAATCGATCAACATTCATACCTAATTTCCTTCGGACAGAAACAATTAAAATGAATATTAGTATTCGGGTCCTAAACTTTGGAACTTCTTGCCTTATGACATAAAATCTATTAACAATTTTGACCTATTTAAAAAAAAATTAAAGCATCACCTTATTAACAAGTCTCTCAATTAGTGCTGAGTTGACCTGATCTGGTCGCTGGATTGATTTCACGGCTTATGAATAGACCTTACATCTACATACACTTATGTATTTATTTAATCTTTCAGTTATATTCAATGTGCCTTTGACTTGTCTTTTGTATTGTTATTTGTTGTTCGTGTCCTTTTTTTTTTTAGTACAAGGGGTGGGAGGGCTATGTCAGGCCTTACGGCCTTTTCCCTCCTCCTCCTGGTTGCTACATTTTTTGTAATTGATTATATTGTTTGTATTTTGAATTGTAATATGTGGCAACTGAAAAATGAATAAATGAAAATGAAATGAAAAAATTGCTTAAAAGTTGAGCCTTGTTTACTTTCATGTATTTTAAGTTCTATAAAAATGCAAAGACTTTGATTGAATTAAACATGCGAAGGTAGCCGGCGGTGCCCGGGTTTAACAAAAATTACATCACTAAGCTCCAAGGCAAGCGGTTTTCAAACATTTTTCTTGGATTTTGGATTGATTTGTTCAATAGATTTTCGATTTTTCGGGAGCATTGTGGAATTCAGGCTGTTGAGAGGTCTCAGCGTCTCTTTTACTAATTTCCCTTTCTTGAATTTTTTATTGATTTATCCAAAAGATTTTCGCCTTTTCTGTGTATTGTGGAATTAAGGCTATTGAAGGGTCTCAGCTTCTCTTAATAATTTCACTTTCTTGGATTTTGGATTGATTTGTCCAATAGATTTTCACTTTTTCTGGGACATTGTGGAATTAAGGCTGTTGAGAGGTCTCAGCGTCTCTAACTAATTTTACTTTTTTTGGATTTTGGATTGATTTGTCTAATAGATTTTCGATTTGTCGGGGGCATTGTGGAATTCAGGCTGTTGACAGGTCTCACCGTCTCTTACTAATTTTACTCTTTTGGATTTTGGATTAATTTGCCCAATAGAATTTCGCTTTTTCTGGGGCATTGTGCAATTCAAACTGTTTAGAGGTCTCAGCTTCTCTTAATAATTTTACTTTCTTGGATATTGAATTGATTTGTCCAATAGGTTTTCGCTTTTTCTGGGACATTGTGGGATTCAGGCTGTTGAGATGCCTCAGCTTCTCTTAATTATTTCACTTTCTTGAATGTTGGATGAATTTATCCAATATATTTTCGCTTTTTCTGAATATTGTGGAATTCAGGCTGTTGAGGGGTCGCAGCTTCTCTTAATAATTTCACTTTCTTGGAGTTTGGATTGATTTGTCCAATATATTTTCGCTTTTTCTAAGTATTGTGGAATTCAGGCTGTTGAGGGGTCTCAGCTTCTCTTAATAATTTCACTTTCTTGGATTTTGAATTGATTTGTCCAATAGATTTTCACCTTTTCTGGGACATTGTGGAATTCAGGCTGTTGAGAGGTCTCAGCTTCTCTTAGTAATTTCACTTTCTTGGATTTTGGAGTGATTTGTCCAAAAGATTTTCGCTTTTTCGGGGGCATTGCGGAATTCACGCTTTTGAGGGGTCTCAGCTTGTTTTAATAATTTCACTTTCTTGGATTTTGGATTGATTTGAACAATAGATAAAAGTTCGTTCGGAAAATAATTGCCGATTTGGTAGGAAAATATTAAAGATACATAACTCATAGCACACAGCATTGTTGTATTCGTAATAGGCGCCTTCAGCAGCTACACACCTCTGCCAGGGAGTGAAAAGCGTTGGAATGTCAATCCGGAAGAATTTTGGCTCCCTGGATGCAAGAAAGTCCCGGAATGCAGTTTCGTCCTCCTCTCGGTTTCTGAAGGTCCTGTCCTTGAGATAATTGCTACAATGCATGAACAGGTGGTAATCGGTAGGTGCCAAGTCAGGCGAGTAGGCTGGATGTGGGAAAGTTTTGAACCTTAGTTCCTGTCGTTTCTGTTTCGTCATTTGGGACACGTGTGGTCTTGCGTTATCATGGAGGAGGACATTACCCTTCCTGTTCACCAAAGATGGCTGTTTGAAACACAACTTCTGATTAATTCGGTTAATTTCTTCATAGTATGTGATTGAGGTAATGTTTTCACCAGCATTCAAGAACTTGTAGTGCATGACACCGTAAATAGTCCACCACACGGTCAACAAAACCTGTCTTAGCGTCAGTTTTGGATTGCGATGTTGTTTCGGTGGTTCATCATGGTTCATCCTCTGTCCAGATCGCATACGGTTGTCGTATAGCACCCACTTTTCATCATGCGAGCAAGTAGACGCGCCTTTTCGTTGCCGAGCAAAAGGTTGCTGAACATCTCAAGCCGTTGTTGTTTCTGATGCTCAGGCAGTTCGTCTGGAACCCAGGCATTGAGCTTCTTGACTTTACCAATTTGCTGGAGATGTTCGGAAATGGTTGACACCGACACATTGTATTTTTGGCGAGTTCTCTGATTGTGACGCGAGAATTCCTTCCACATTTACTTTCAAAGCGTCGTTATAAATGATCGAATGTCGTCCTCGCCGCTCCTCGTCTTGTAGGCTCGTGTCAAAGAAAAGCGAAACTTTTCAAACCACCGAAGAACGGTACTTTCAAAAATTGCCTTCTCTCCACGTGCCTCGAACAAAACATCATTACGATAGGTTTGGGCCGCATTATGACCCAATTTAAACTCTTGAAGCAGAATCATCCCAACTCACTCTTTCCTAGAATGTCGTACAGACCACTCTCACACGAGTAGCAACGACTGCAGCTCAACAAATTATCGTGTGTATATGTGGCGTCTGAGTCTCCCTTCAATTCTTACGAATGGCGCTGCGACTGCTGCGAGTCGGTGCGTGTGCAAGCACTGTGCGCGAGTTGAATGTGGCACCTTAGAAAATCTGCCATTATTTTCCCAAAGACCTGATATTATATATACATATCATCATCATCAACTATTATCAATCTACTGCTAGATGAATGTCTCCCTAATATTCCTCTACAACTGTCTGTCTTGGGCCACTCTCCTCCATGTTACTCAGGCACGTCTTCGAATTTCAGTTTAAAGTCATATTGGTGGTGGTGGTGGTGGTGGGGGGGGTTGTCCATAACTCACCACGCTGGCCAAGCGGGTTGGCGAGTGTGGGCTAGCACTTCCTCTAATCCCGGTGGTATAGTTATACATCAAACAAAGATCTCCGCACTTTCCACGTTTATAAGTGAGTCACGGAAAAATGCTCATTGGCCGCCACCGGGAGTCGAACCCAGGGTCTTCCAGTTACTCGCCGGATATGCCTCCGCTACACCACAGTGGCCTCGAATTCCTCCAGACTCACACACGCTAACTGCCAAGCCAAGTTGGCAGGTTGCTTCTTGGAGCCTCGCACAATGCTGGGAATTCACCAAAGATGGTAAGCAACAACTGAAGAAATAATTAGAAGGCGAATGAATAATTAATACAGACAGTTAACGTGGACTGGGAACATCAAACAAAGATCTTCGCTCTTTCCACGTTTATAAGTGAGTCACGGAAAAATTCTCATTGGTCGCCACCGGGAGTCGAACCCATGACTCACTAATAAACGTGGAAAGAGCGAAGATCTTTGTTTGATGTTCGCAGTCCACGTTAAATGTCTGTATTAAGTATAGTTATACCACTATGTGTCGGTCGTCAGAGCCTCTTTTACAGTATGCACCACTAGAAGACGGGGTTGACGTTTGTCAAGGAGAGGCTATGATATTTTTGCGCTTCACCTGACTCATATGTACACACTGAAGCGCCAAAATTCATGGGATAACAGTATGCAAATTTTTAACTGGCGCTACCGTCGTATAAAGGCTCCAATGCATTCCACGATTTTTTTATCAGTTCCGAGGTGTAATCTCGTGAGTCAGGTTGAACAACTGCCAGTAGGATAATGGTAAGCCTATGGGAATTATTGGAGTTTGAACGAGGCATGGTAGGGGAGCCAGACGGATGGGACATTCAATTTCCGAAGGTGTGCGAACATTCAACATTCCTCGATTTACTGTGTCAAGTGTGTAGCAAGAATACTTCATGGAAGGCATTACCACACACCGTGGACAGCGCAGTGGCCGACCACGGGTGCTGAACGACCATGACCAGCAGCATATGACCAGGACTGTCCATTCTAACAGACAAGCGTCACTGGCTCAAATAACATCCACATTCAATGGAGGAGGTACCAAAGACATACATGGAAGCTACGTCACGCTGCACTGACCTGTGCTCATCAGGTCAGTGCAGTGTGATTTAGCGTCCATGGAGTATGGGAGCAGAAAACCCACCAGAGTGCCTTTGTTAACACCACGACATCAGACACAGTGCCTTACCTGGGTTCGTGAACATGGCAATTGGACACTGGAAGACTGGCAACATGTGGCGTGGTCCGATGAGTCACACTACCAGTTGTTACGAGCCGTTCGGATGTGGCGCACACCCCATGAGGCCAGTGACCCAAGCTGTCAATAAGGCACTGTGCAAGCTGGCGGTGGTTCCATATAGGTGTGTGAGATGTTTTTTACGTGGCACGGTTTGGATCCGCTGGTCCTCGTAAACACGTCATTAACCAGTAATCGGTTTGTTGCTCTGCTGAGGGACCATGTGCAGCCCTTTCTGGACTTCATGTACCCCAACAACGATGGGATTTTAGGCGGACAATGCGCCATGCCATCGGGTCCAAGTTGTCCAAAATTGGTTCTAGGAGCATCCTGGACAGTTCCGACGGATGGTGTGGCCACCACGTTCGCCCTACATGAACCCAATAGAGCACTTATGGGACGTGGTGGAAAGGTCCATTCGCACATAAGATCCTGCACCTACAAATAGCAGGGAATTGTTGGCGGCTACTCAATCTGTATGACTCAACATCTCTCCTTCGAGCCTTCTGGCTACTTGTGCAATCGATGCCACGTTGCGTTGCACTTCGGGCTAGAGGAGGTCCTACACGATACTAAGTACGTATTCCACGACTTTTGGATCTTCAATGTATATTCTCTTTTTCTGTGGCATTCTGGAACTCAACCTGTTGAGGTGTCTTAGCTTTTCTTAATAATTTCACTATCTTGTATTTTGGATTGGTTTGTCTAATAGATTTTACATAGGGGTGAGTCGAAAGTTTCGCAATATTTGCATAAACGCATGTGCTGTGGCGGGTATGTCACGTGCTTAAATTAGTTCAAGTCGCCCACTACAGTCAGTCGAAAGCGATATAAAGTGGTAGTCGTTGCTGTGAACAGCATTGCATGCTGCCTTTCTGTTTGTGGTTGGGACGCCTAAGAGATGAACAGACACAACCGGCTAATTTGGGAACTTTTACTTTACGAGTTCGAACTCGGCCATAACGCTGTTCAAGGGGAAAGTTCCGTGAACCACAGCACCGCAACCAGATGATTCAAGAAATTTCACTCAGGTAACAGAAACCTCGACGATCAGCCAAGGTCAGGTAGGCCCCGAACCGTGGATTCGGGGACCGTAGAGGCAAATCCGACAACAAGCACTCGGAGATTATCAGGCGAGCTGGGCATATCATAGACCACCGTGGTTCGTCACCTTAGGGACCCCGGCAAGGTCTACAGAAGCTTCCGCATTGTCCCTCAGGAACTGACGCCAGTTTAAGCAAACTGGCGAGTGGAAGTGCGCACGAAACTCCAAGTAAACCCGCACGACGTTACGTTTCATCAAGAGAATTGTTACGTGCGATGAAAAGTGGGTATTTCTGTAATCCTAACACACAATGGTAGTGGTTGTGCCTGGGACAGCTTCCTGAACCTGTTACTAAACGTGGGAGCTCCGATCACAAAGGTGATGCTCTGCGTCTGGGGGAATTTCGAGGGTATAATCCATTACGATTTTTTTTCCAGACGGTCAGACCATCAACGCCAACCTCTGCTCTGAAAAGCTGCAGGAGATGTATGCCGTTTTGGAGGAGAAGTTCCACGCACTGGTGAACAGAAAGTGCGCTCTCCTACAGCAATACAACCCTCGGCCTCATACCGCGCGACCGACCCAGAGAAAACTCCAGGAACTTGAAGGCATCTAACTGATACCACACCTTGTCCCGTCGGATCATTACTTGTTCCGGTCCATGGCCCACTTCCTTCGCCGGAGGCACTTCAACAACCAGGAGGAGGTGGCAGCTGGGGTGAAGGAGTTCTTCGCCTTAAAGGAAAGGAACTATAACCGCCGCAGAATTGAAGAACTGGCAGACAGATGGCTAAAAACGATGGAACACGATGGCCTATACTTCGAATTCTAGTCAGCTTTCGTCGTAAAGTTATGTATGAAGAGATAAAGTTATCCAAATATTGCAAAACGTGCGACTCCCCTTAGGTAGCTTTTTCGATTTAAGTTAAAATTATGTAAATAGCGTAGACTTTTATGATAATTAAGTGAAATTTATTTGTAATAACCACCTTCACAATGCTGTGGTTACACGATTTAAAAAAGCAGGTCTCAGTTACAATTAAAAATGAACTTTATTTACATCTAAAACCATCACAGGAAACATGCTAGTACTTTCGGACCCACACTGGGTCCATCATCGGGCAACATTTTGGGTTAAACTCCTGTTTATAAGGAGGTAGTTCACTGGCTGGATGACGTAGTTCCATTTAACGCAAGCGTACTTCAGCATGATATACACATACACAAATAAAAATCACTACAGGTTAATATGATGGTATGAATTATGAATTGTGATAAAATGTACAATGATTAAAAATGAAATGTCTCCATGACGATGGTAATATACATGGTCAGTCATCGTTACAGCATTGGTTGGAGAATAAGATGATAAAAATGCTCTCCATAAATAGTAAATTAGTTTTGTTGGATGCTGTTGCTAAGTATTTAACATTGTTCCAATCCGGTATATGGCAGCCCTGTTTAACCAGTCGAGACAATGCTGTAGCGCACGAGCCTTTCCTTACATTGTAAGCATGTTCAGAAATCCTAGTCGAAATATTTCGAAGGGTGGATCCTATATATCTGGAGTCATGCACATTAGGGAGAGTAGCCTTTTGAGGTATAGATTACACTCCGTGTCTATGTAAAGGGTTAACTTTGTCACGATCTCTTTTGACCAAAAAAGTAATTTTTGAGTCTGAATTGCAATATCCATATTTTGCTTGACACACGCTTTTTTCAGGAGCTGTACAATATCGGGGATGTAATCAATGGAACCTACATAGGTATTAGCTTCACCATTTATTTGTAATGTAGAGAGTTTAGAACGTTGGCATTTATGCAGTTGTTTTAACACGTAATGGCGAGGATAGCCAAACTGGTTAACCAAATCAAAAATATATTGAATTTCACGTGTTCTTAAGGTGGCAGAAGATGAATCATGCAATGCATTGATTACGATAAGCTTTCCAACATACCAGAAATCATTACTATAGTTATTACTCAAGTTATGAGGATAAGGGCTGTAGAATAAATCGCGCTCTGATATCCTGACCTTTGACCTCATTTCGCCTATTTTCAACAGGATTCGTTCCTAGGAGGATTCGTCCCTGCCACATACTAAAATTTCAACAGGATTCGTCCCTAAACATACTAAAATTTCATCGAAATCAAACAATTTTTTACGCAAGTTATGACGCATAAGGGGAATAGAACGCACCCCGCTCCTATGTCCTCACCTTTGACCTCATTTCGGCCATTTTCAACAGGGTTCGTCCACAATGGTCCCCCACCTCATACGAAAATCTCATCGAAATCGAACCATGTTTACGCAAGCTATGACGCATAAGGGCAATGGAATGGATCCCGCTCCTATGTCCTGATCTTTGGTCCCATTTCGCCCATTTTCAACAGAGTTCGCCCCAAGGTGGTCCCCTACCACATACTAAAATATCATCGAAATTGAACAATTTTTTACGCAAGTTATGACGCATAAGGGGAATATAATGCACCCCGCTCCTATGTCCTCACCTTTGACCACATTTCGGCCATTTTCAACAGGGTTCGTCCACAATGGTCCCCCACCTCATACGAAAATCTCATCGAAATCGAACCATGTTTATGCAAGCTATGACGCATAAGGACAATGGAATGGATCCCGCTGCTATGTCCTGATCTTTGACCCCATTTCGCCCATTTTCAACAGAGTTCGCCCCAAGGTGGTCCCCTACCACATACTAACATTTCATCGAAATTGAACAATTTTTACGCAATTTATGACGCATAAGGGCAATAGAATGCATCCCGCTCCTATGTCCTGATCTTTGACCCCATTTTGCTCGCGTTCAATAGGTTTTGTCCCGAGGTGGTCCCCCACCACATACCAAAATCTTATCGAAGTCGAACCATTTTTACGCAAGCTATGACGCATAAGTGCAATGGAATGGATCCAGCTTTTATGTCCTGACCTTTGACCCCATTTCGCCCATTTGTAACAGGGTTCGTCCCCAGGTCGTCCCCTACCACATTCTAAAATTTAATCGAAATCGAGCCATTTTTACGCGAGTTATCGTGCGGACAAACGAACAGACAGACAGACGGACAAAGCTTGAGCATATACGCTTCTTCAACCTACGATTTGAAAGCGTAAAAACGACTTACCGCACGAAAACTTTTATTCTGTTATACAGAATATAAATTTGTTAGCTTTGCCGGCATTTTATGCTTGATACCTGCATTAGCGTAATGTTTTCCAATTTTTTAATTTTATTATAAATTTTGTCCACTAGTATCAACAACTGAACAATACCGCCGCAGCATCAAGTGCTTGTCAGCCACGTAGTGAACTGCTTAGTGTTCCAGAGAAAGCATTTTAAAAGACAGAATCGTCACCCGCAAAATTATTTCTGTTGATGAGTAGGATTAACCTCGCTCCTGCCATTTCATTCTGAAGTTCTCTATTTTAAAGGGTTTGTTCATGATCTCGAAATAGCTCCTGTAGCATGTTAAAAAAGTCCTTAGTGGTGTGCTGCATTTAAAGAACAGATGTTGTCAACGTTTAGTGAGATAGAATGCATCAAATCTTCGATATATGGATAATGAGTGCTAGTTTTTGTTCGATACAACCTTTCTTCTTCGTATATTTCAAATGTAATTTTCATGGATTACTTTCTGCATTTCGATGAGGTGAGTTATTCAATGTATCCTTGTTCGATATAAACGGGTTTAATTATATTTGCTGGGGTGCTGATTGCAAACACGATATTAGTTTTAATGTGCCACGTAAATATTTTCCCAAAATAATGTAGTACTTTAGGCAAAGTACTAATGAAATTGTGCGTTACCAAATAGGAAAGGTTTCAAAAAATAATTTCAATTATTGAAGATACATCCATCACATATGATGCTCTGAGATTTTAGTCTTTTGTGTGAAGGACGTTTGTTGTTGAACAGTCACTTAAATACTGAGCACATGGACAAGTAATCAACAGCCAGAGTTCACTCGACTGAGAGCTACTTACATTAAGAATCCAATTTGTACATCATTCTTTACTTCTGGCATTACAGACACCAATCTAGGATAACATGAACAACATATCTATCATTACGAGATAGCTCTTTATTTATTTGAGGTGCAGATCATTTTGATTCCATAACATCAAAGATAACATGCGGTCCTACTTGAAGCAGCATTTCGCCACACAACATACACAACACACACACACACGCACCAGAGTTAGAAAAGGATAAAAAAATTTGGTCCCTGACCCGGACAAAAATCTGCTTTGATCTATAAACTTGAATATAAGTAATCATCATTGTCAATCATTATCAATCCACTGCTGGATGAAGGTCCACCCAAGTTTCTTCAAAAACGGACTGTCTTGGCCCAATCTCCTCCATCCACCCATCTCCCAGGTGGTCTTTTTTATGGGTCTTTTCCTGTCCCTTGGAATCCAGTTAAAATTCTCGGTTGCTCATCGGTGGTCCGTTCACCTGGAAATATGTCTAGCCCCTTGCCATTTCAGGGATTTTACTGTGATCATGATGTCTTCCACTCTTGTCATTTCCTTTACCAGTGAGTTGCTCTTTTTTTATCTTTCTTGGTTACACAAAGGAAGCATCTCTATAACGAAGAAAATTTCTCCGTCATTTTTTGTTTACGCCGGGAATCGAACCCGAGTCCGCTTATTCCGGAACAAGTCGCTCTACCAACTGAGCTACGCAGACGTTCATTCTGATTGCTATGTGCCTTTATGTCGTGTGCATCCTGCTGGCAGGTACGTCATATCTCCCCCCGAAAGAGGGCCGGGGGCATGGCCCACGGGTCAGCCGTGACTATGAATCGTTGCAGGCAGCCATCCGCTGTAGAACGTGCACTTGAGAACTCCCAGTCAATCTGGTGTGTGGAATGCAACGTCACACACATTTATTTTTCGAAGCGCTGGAGAAGGGATTCTCTGATTTTTCCTATCTCGCGGTGTGGAAATAACATCACACCATTGCGAGATTTTGAACGGTTGGGTCATCCGGATAGTTCGGGCGCCATTATAACGAAGTAAATTTCTCCGTCATTTTTGGTCTACGCTGGGAATCGAACCCGAGTCCGCTTATTCCGGAACAAGTCGCTCTACCAACTGAGCTACGCAGACGTTCATTCTGATTGCTATGTGCCTTTATGCCGTGTGCGTCCTGCTGGCAGGTACGTTACATCTCTAAATGCTTCTTTCAGTTGTCTGCAGTCTTTGTATGTCTTTTTTAGTTAAGGTCCATGTCTCTGTTGCGTACGTAAGCACTGGAAGGATGCATTGATTAAACACTTTTCCTTTAAGACATAATGGCATATTGGTCTTAAAATTGTACTGTTTCTCTCAAAAACTCTCGAACCAAGTTTTATACGCCACTTAATTTCTTCATCAATGTGACTTTCGCTTGATATCTGCTGCCCAAAGTAAATGCAGGAGTTGCTTGTCTCCAGCTATTCCCCATCGATTGATAAATCATGATTTCTTGCAAAAGCACTGTGCATCAGTTTTATCTTCTGAAAGTTCATTTTTTATCTCTATTTCTTTACCCTTCTTAGCCAGTTCCTGGATTATACTCTGCAGCTCTGAAGTATTATTTCAAATACCTCTGAAGGGTTCTTTGAAATATTTTTTTCTATTCAAAAATAAAACGGAAACAAAATCAGGTGAGGAACACCTTGACCCGACGCATTTGAACCCCTAGAAATTGTCGACTTGGTCACGCGTGACCTGTTTCCATCTTTGACAAAACACACACACACACACACACACACATACACACACTCCTTCTTCTCTGCGGGAGTGGCTTTTTATACACACTTTGACTCATTGTCAGCCGTCGCCATAGGGTTAAGGAAGAAGCGTGCATATTTTAATATGGTGTTCAGAAAGAAATATAACAAAGAGGTAGCATAATTCACATGAGAAAAGAGACTCAAAAAGGAAGGTAAAATGTCTCACTGCTGTGTATTAATGATTCTGCGTATTTCTAACTATTATTAGAAGAATATTTCTTCCACACAATTTACTTGATAGGTTTGTGATTCACTTAACTATGTTACAAAGAAACATAATTTGTTTCGACTGACGAACAACTGAGAATATACAGATTCTTAACACTCAGATATTTAGGACTTCATCATCTTGAGTGGTGTAATATATAGCATGCTCGAATGGAAATCGGCAGATGAGAGGTCGATTCCAGCTAAAGGGTGATGTAATTGATGTTACGTGATGAGCAGTAAATACAGGAAATTCAAAGATATATGATTACTTTGTTAATAACTCTCTCTCTCTCTCTCTCTCTCTCTGTGGCTTTCTACACGGTTGAGTCACATTATTGTGACCACCAGCTAATATTCAACCGCAGTGTGCAGCGCGGACAGCAGCTAGACGGGTTGGGAGTGACTCAACAAGGTGCTGGAAGGTGTTCACAGGTATGTGGAGCCATGCTGACTACAGTGCATCTGACAGATGCTGGAGGGTACGTGGTGGAAAATCCATAGAGCGAAAAACACGATCGAGGTGGTCCCACAGATGCAGAATTGGGTTTAATTCTGGGGAATTAGGGGGCCGGGAAAGTACTTTGAAGTCTTCATCTTGCTCTTCCAAGCACTCTCGGACATTTTTAGCTGTGTGCCATGTCGCATTATCGTGTTGGAAGATCCCATCCGCCCCAAGAAAGACAATCAGCATGTATGGGCGTACGTAGTGTGCAACGATGGATTCATAACGAATTCAGTCCATAGTGCCTTCCACATGTATGAGTGGACCCAGGGAATGCCACGAAAACATTCCCCATACCATAATGCTGCTCCCACCAGTTTGCGTTCTTCCAGCAATGGTTGAAAAGTGTTTGTTCTTCGACGTTTCTCGCCTTATACGCCAACTTTCATCCGTTCGATGAAGCAGAAAACGTGATTCGTCGGAGAAGGCAATCCTTTGCCAATTAACGGAAGTCCAATTCCGATACTACCGTGCAAATGTAAGCGTTTTCAGCCGATGCACTTTCGTTAACATAGGTGCAGTGACCATCCGTCTGCATCGGAGCCCCATACGCAGCAGGGTTTGCTGAACTGTCGTTTTAGACACACTTCAGGTAGACCACTGGTTCATTCAGCCAGTGAGTTGCTCCACTGTAGCGTGTCGATCGGCCTTTACGCAGCCGACGTTCACCTTTCACATCAATGGCACGTGGTGCTCCTCAGTTTTCACGTCGCTTATTTGCAATAGTGATATTTCTCCAATCACGATACACTTTAACCACAGCAGCACGCGAAAAGTTCACAAACTGCGTTGTTTCAGATTTACTGACACCCTGGGCCCGAAAGCCGATAATCATTCCTTTTTGCAAATCTGCAAAATCGCATATTTTATCCATGACAGCAGCGAATGATATGTTTTCAGAATGCGTACAGCACAAGTTATATACCCTCCTAGCCACCTCACGACACGTGCCATCTTTCATCGGTTACGCGCTGATGACATCAAAAGTAGGAGGTGGTCGCAATAATGGGACTCGACTGTGTATATACTTTCTGACGCATTCTCAGCCGTTGCCAAAAGGTATAAAAAAGCATGGATATTTTGATGTGCGCCCAGAGAGCAATATAACAAAGAGAAGTAGCATAATTCACATTAGAAAAGACACTCAAAATGGAAGGTTAATCTAGAGATATACGAAACATACATTTAGCATATTTATAGATATCTTTTGGGTTTTAATATATTTAATTTAGTATTTGGAAAGTTCTAGTCAGCGTGTTTTACATTGCACAAATTATTTGGCTGACAGTGTACGAGGAAAAAGAAAGATTCCATTTACACCTTAATTTTTTGTCTTGGAACTGATGAATAAAGGATTTCGTGTGTATTGTCCTCAGAAAAAATAATAGGATTTCGTGTGTATTGTCCTCAGAAAAAATAATCAGCCAACCGAAATGGTAAAACAGAGAAAACTGTTCCGAAGGAAAAGATATGCAATCATTCGGTGTTTCCACTCTCTTGTTAAATCGCAGGGGGCCAACAAATTTAAGGTGGTAAGTTGTTTTCCGTGAAAACGTTTTTTATTTTGCATGCCACGGAGAGAAAATGCTCCTGAAGACGTTTCTGACGAGTTCTAGAAAACTGCATTTTCTGTTTATTTGATAAAAAAGCTAAGTCGAATATTTCGTGTGTGTGTGTGTGTGTGAGAGAGAGAGAGAGAGAGAGAGAGAGAGAAAACTAATTCTAACATTTGTTTTGCTCCATAACATTCTGTTTTCCTTTGTCTTAGGCCGACGCTTGAGATAGGAATCGATTTCCACAATAGCAGAGGAGAGCTATTTTAATGAGCCGAACACTCTGGCTATTAAAACGTCCCCTGTTGTCTACTTCTATGACATACTTCATCTTCATCACTCATTGTCGTAATGCAGCTGCAAAATAACATCCTCCACTTCTTGATGGAAATATTCTCTCTCCCTCTACTTTCCTTTTTATCCTTCATACTGCAGTGTAAGTGATCAACATGTTGACTTAGCAAAGGGAGAACAACTATAAAGAAGTAAAAAAAACAACAAATAATCAAGCAACAACGACTAACGACTGTTGATGAAAATTCTTTTCATTTATCTCTGCAACCATCTAAATCTTAAGCAATCTCAATTACTTATGTTAATATGCATCGTAATTGAGTTCTTTATTGCCATCTGGATCGATGCGGGAATGAAAAAGGATTTTTTTGTGGAATAATGAGCCACAGAACAATAAGAGATGGTCCTTCTCTACTTGGGAAAATGCTGGAAACTAAAATGTGGGTGAAAGAACATTTCTTGTGAAATATTTTACGCGTCTTTACGTTAAAATTAAATGGTGAATGCTCTTCCTCTTATAATTACAGTAAAGCCACAATTATCCTTTGCAGGCATGCAAAAGATAAGTGAATGTACCCGAAATTGAAGAGCTGCAATATCTTGTGGCATTTTTATCTTTTTTGATGTTCCTTTCATGAACTGGAAATCGGTGATCCCATTATTTTTCGGAATCTGAAACAATGCGCCATAGGGTATTAAACATAATTGTATATCCGTTGGATAAATCACGAGATAAATTTCTATCGTGCATCGTAGATACAAATTTGCTTCTTTGCTTGCGGGAATGTTTGTTAATGTTTAGGTTTCGGAAATGGTATGAAGTTCCATGACGTTAAATCTACAGGGTGATTCATAAGTCTCCTCACATATAGGAAACGATATTTCTTTTTCTCTGTTCTCAGGTACCCGTTTAAAATGCATTTATCTAAAAAAGAGCGTATAAAAATAATCGTTATTATGCTCCGATCAGGAAGCTGGCTGCAGTGGAACTTAAAGCATATCACTAAGCTGTTCTCTGAGATTCAGAGGTTAGCTCCAAAAAGAATTACAAACTTCCAGGTATTTTTTACTTATTGTTGTCGTATCAAACTTCTCCATTTACAGCGATCTTGACATACAACTCGTGCTTCACTAATATCCATTACACGCCGTACACAAGATCTTTTATACTTCATATTCATAATCTTTTTCTCATGCAGACACTCCTGAATCTGATCCACCCATGTCTTCCTTGGCCTTCCTCTGCCCATCCTTTCTGCCACTTGGGCTGAAAAGATTTTCTTAGTAAGCATTTCATCACTCATTCTTTCAACATGGCCAAACCACCGAAGCATATTGGTCTCCACCTTGCTAACAACATTTTGCTTCACATCACACAACTGCAATACATCTTCATTTCTCACACAATCATATCGTGTCTTGCCACAAACCCCACGTAAGTAACGCATTTCTCCAGCACACAAACGACCCCTATGTTTCTTCTGCAGTACCCAGGTTTCACTGCCATACATCAGAGTAGGAACAAACACAGTTTCATACACAGCCATGCGGGACTCTCTAGAGAACCCATCATTCCTGTGAAAACCTTCCAGAGCAGCTATGACTTTCAAAGAAGAATTCACTCGCCTACTGATTTCACCATCCAACTTGTTCTCTCTGTCAAACATGCTTCCTAAATACACAAACTCACTCACCTGGTCAATCACAGTGTAACATACCAGGACATGTGACGTACCTGCCAGAAAGACGCACACGACATAAAGGCAGATAGGAATCAGAATAAAATGTCCGCGTAGCTCAATTGGTAGAGCAACTTATTCCGGAATGAGTGGACCCGGGTTCGAATCCTGGCGCGGATAAAAATTACGGAGAAATTCACTTCGTTATAACAGCGCCATCTATACTTACATTACATTCATTGCTACCCATTCCTCTCTCAAACACCATAACTTTGGTTTTTCTCTTATTTATACTCAGTTTGAATTTCATGCAAACTTCGTGCATCCGAGTCAACATACTCTGCAACTCACTTCTGCTCTCTGCCAACAGGACAGTGTCATCAGCATACAGCAATCTGCACACACGGATATCACCAAGACATAAACCACTATTATCTATTTTGGCATCACGCATGCATGCATCCATAAATATATTAAACAGCCATGGTGACATTACACAATCTTGTCTAACTCCTGCACCAATGGAGAACCATTTTGGTAAAACACCATTCACTCGTACACAAGCTCTACTACCAGCATACATGGCTTTTACACTATTAAGTAGATTCCCGGGAACACCATATTCATTCAATACCTTCCACAAAAGTGTCCTATTCACTCGGTCGTAAGCTTTCTCTAAATCTATGAAGGCAGTAAAAACTTTCTTCCCAACAGCCAGATACTTTTCAATCATCGTGCGTAATGCAAAAATCTGGTTAGTGCAGCCTTTACCAGGCATAAAACCACTCTGAACATCCCACACTTTCAATGATGTAAGACCCCGTACTTTTTCAATAACAACCTTACCAAACACTTTCCCTGGCACACTCAGTAGGCTAATACCACGATAGTTCTTGCATTCAGTCTGATCACCTTTCTTGTTTTCAATAATTTACTTCCGAGGCTTAGTAGTTATGAGTTCTAGTTTAATCTTACTCGATAAAGTACAGTTAATCAGTTGGGAATCTATGTAAAGTGTGTTTTACTTCTTTGAGTAGAAAACTGAAATAGAACTAGCTACAAATTGTAAACTCTTTATGCTAGTTGAAATGTTCCGTCCATTGTCGGGGTACAACGTATAAGTCTCAATCTGTATACTCCGGTTTTTATTACCGTGAGTGATTGTATTATGAGTCTGCTAGTAATTACTTGGCGGCGCGAATTAACGCGATTTTTTTCTCGAATTTTAGGTATTTTTCCGTAATTTCGCGAATTACAAATACATCCGCGAATATCAGATTTTTTTCCTATTTTTTCCTAATCTCTATTACATTATTTTTAATGTTTAAATAATTTTCATACTGCTTTCATCAGAATCTAATCGAAAAATATACCGCTAAGTAATACTCCAAACTCCAAACCATGACTTTTAAACCTTAAATTACACCTCAAGATTGTTCGTTACGAAGAGACTCTTATCGAACAAGCATAGTGGGTAATTTCAAGTCACATGCACTCTGCTGAAGAATGCGTGTGTGGTCTTTCGTAATTTCCACCCTTCGCTATTGTTGAATGAACTTAGCGACTTATCGCACTAGTAAACCGCGAAGCGGATGCCGTCAATGGTATTAGTTATTTTAGTTGGGAAAAGCAGCTCACAGAAAAGAGTGTTTGAGTTTGCACACTTGGAGAATTCTTGTGCTTTCGTGTGAGTATTTAGTTTATAAAGTTTCTAGATATTTTGAAAAATAAAGTTTATTTGCAACGGAGTTCGGGTGTTTGAAGTTTGTGAAAACACAAATTTGTTAGTGACGACGATCGAACTAGCGCCCCTCACTCCGGAGTAATTTGATCTCACAACTAAGCTACACGGACGGAATATATCGCTGCAGATTTGTCGTCTTGACACGTGCTTTACCTCTGAAGTACATCCCAAAATCTCCCTCTTAATTTTTTTTTAAAGCAAAGAACGAATTGCCATTAATTCTAGACGATTTGTGGAACAAACATCACACATTTTTCGAAGAATCCAACGACCAGTACATCCACTTTTACTTTCGGACACCAATGTGAAAACACCAAATTGTCCGTGAAGGGGATCGAATCCTCACTACGGAGTGAGTTGCTCTCCCAACTAAGCTACACGGACGGAATGTATCGTTGCAGTTTTGTCATCTTGACACGTTCTTTACTTCTGTAGTACATCACGAGTTTCCATCAATATTCTATCATTTCATATGCAACAACATTTATTATTCGTTGATTATTCTTACGTAAAATACGTTGTAAGTTGGCATTCTTTCGGATGTGAATTTCTTAATCATGTTTTAGATGGAACCGATGGTTGTCGATAAATAGCACTTAACTATGGTGATTAGTTTTATGTGTCTGTGTTCTCCATCATTCTAGTGGACTGTTTCCTTTTGATGCAAGACGGATTCGGATCGTTTCCATAAACGTGTACCATTGATCTTCTTTATGATCGTTTAAGCTGCATCGCCGTATCAAGCAGATCCTGAGTCACCATTTACTAATTTTAAGATATCAAACTTTGTGGCCCAGTGCCTGTTGTACAAGTCTTTTAACTCGCCTCAATAATTCCTGTACCATATGAAAAATGTGCTTCTATTGCTCTCATAGATAATAATTTTTACCATTTTTTGAAAGTATGGCTTTTACACACTTTTATTAAAGGTTCGCAACGGATGCATGAGAAAGGGGACTACATACTGCCAAATACAGTAATCCTACCAATTCATTTGCAGATTCGACTTTCCAGCAATATAATTCTTTTCTTTTTATTTCTAATTCTTCTTCAGTTTTTTGTGTTAATTCCATCACTTTTATTTCTAAAATAAAGCACATTTTTAGGTGCACTCTTTTTATTCCATTTCGGTTACGCTTTCCGAAAATGCAGTAATTAAGTTGTACGACCGTTCTCTAAAATGTTTCGATCCCGCAAACTGTGTGGATTCATGACTGCTTTTGAAAACGTCATTCAACCATATGTACGAGCCGTAAGAAGGGAAGTTGGGATGATAAGTTCATCTAAATTTGGATTTTCTGTAGCAATTTTTTATGTGCATTTTCATAAATTCTTACATAGTAAATTTATGAACGATAAGGGCATATTAATATAACCTATTTGTTGCTTTTATTCCAACAACATTAAGACTTTATGAAATGACAGCATCAAAAATCCTTTTTTCATATACGAAACAAAGAGCATTTTCAACTGTTATTGCTGCAAAAGAATGACAATAATAATGAAACGCATATAGCGTATGAAATCCGCTAATTTTTGTGGTGTAGTCAGCACATATTATAAACCGACCGCAGTACTGAACCTTGTCCCTCCTGATTCTCACTGCCCAAAGAAGTACAAACTTTCCGCATTTAGAACGTGGTTCTATAGAGCGTACAACGTATGCACACCGACTACCTAAATAATAAAGAAATTGATAATATTTATAGCAAAGGTCTAAAGGCTGGATATAAGAAGGATGACATAGACAGAGTACACAGGACTGTGAGAAATCGTATAATATCAGCAATAGCAAAATCGCCTAGTAGGACAATGAGATACGCAGGATCCATCACATATATCCCAGGCTTTACATATTGGTTAAATAATTTATTACGCAAATACAGCATATTAATAGCAATGAAGTCCCCGACCCCGTTATCACATATAATATCAAGTTGCAAAGAGAGACAGTGTGAGAAAGAAAAGGCGGGTGTGTACGCTATACCGTTGGTATATCTTGATAACACGGAATAGATATATATTGGAATGACAAAGCGATCCTTGGACACTAGATGTAAAGAACACATACACAGTGAGTCAAAGAATTTTTAAGACTGGCGCTAGATTTCAGCCTACGGTGGCGTTACCAGTGTAATCGCGAATGCGTTATAAACCGTGACCATCTGCTTGCTTTCTGCAAAAAGTACTGCGCAGTTGTTAAAGTAACGCAAGCGAAACGGCCGTTCATTAGAGAAGTAAAAATTTTTTTATGTAGAATTATTAAGATGGAACAAAGGGCTGTTATTAAATTTAACGCAAAACTTGGTAAAAGTTTACGGTGAGTTTTGTTTAAGTAGATCAAATGTTTTCCTGTGGCACAAACGTTTTTTGGGCGGAAGAAATACACTAGCTAGAAGATGATAAGCATACCGGAAGACCAAGTTCATCTAGGACACCTGAGATTATTGAAAAAGTGCGTGATTTCGTGGTAAAAAATCGCTGTGCGTCACTAAGAATGATGGAAGAGTCTTTAAACATCAACAAAGAAACGATTCGAACCATCCTGCATGAAGATTTGGGCAAAACAAAAGTCTGTGCTAAATTTGTTCCACACACGTTAACCAATGAACAAAAATTCAAGGAGAAGTGCACATTGCAGAGATATCATTTTAGCCGCTGAAAATGATCCAAACTTCTTAAAATAGATTGTTACAGGTGATGAAACATGGTGTTTTCAATATGATCCTAAAACAAAGCGACAAAGTGCGGAATGGAAGTCAAAAAACTCACCACAAGCCACAAAAAAAAAAAAGGAAAAGTTCCATCGAAAATCAAAACAATGCTCATTACATTCTTCGATAGTAAGGGTATTTTCCACAAAGAATTTGTTCCAAGCGGACAAAAAATTACTGGTGAGTTTTATTTAAATGTTTTGAGGCGTTTAATGGGCAGAATTTGTCGCATTCGTCCAGAATATTGGGATGAAAACAGTTGGTGTTTGTTGCACGATAATGCACCCAGTCACACCTCACTTCTTGTTCGTAGATTTTTGGCGAAAAATAACGTCTGTGTGCTGAATCATCCACCGTATTCGCCTGATTTAGCACCCTGCGACGTTTCTTTATTCCCAAAACTTAAAATGACGTTAAAAGGGTGTTATTTTGATGATATTTCGACCATGCAAACAGCTTCGACGCGTACTTTGGAGGCAATTCCGCAAAGTGAACTGGAACAGGCATTCGAGTCATTATTAAATCGCTGTAACAAGTGTATTGAAGCCGGAGGGACTTATTTTAAATAACAAACCCAAACAAATTATAATTTCTTGTTTCTATTTCATTTCACAGACCCAGTCTTAAAAATTCTTTGCCACACTCTGTACATACGAAGTGTGAACCAGGATATGCATAATACAGCCTTCGCCAGAGAAGTCATGCATTGCTCGGCCGCTCGTGTATGGAATAATATTAGAAGAATTTCCCCTTACACGTATTTCAAAGAGACTGCCATCAGGGAAACAGTGGAAATACTATCCAGTAGAGTGGCATGCAATAATATAGTATCTACGGCACTACCAATGGTTTGGCATACGTTATTAAAAGATGGAAACACATCACGGCACACTGTATAATTACGTGAAAAAATTCTTGTAATATGCTCGTGATGTCACCCGCGTTATTTTCAAAAATCATCTTCGTTCTTTACATGTTCCTATTCTCTGCATTTTTGTGTTTACCATTGCCTTGAAAAAGCCTCCCAGTGGAGTGCGAAAGCTTGGCGAATATTTGTGCTGACTACACCACAAAAATAAACGGATTTCATACGCTATATGCGTTTCATTATTATTCAACTCTGGTGTATTTAAAATAAAGGTTAAAGATTGACAACCCGAATCCTTCCTTTCAAAGGTAGAAGCAGTGCTGTTACAAACACCGCGCGCACGCAGAAACACACAGACACAATTCGAAATTTCTTTCTCATTTCGTGACAACGTAAATGATATTTACGCTAACAGCCACGTACTACTTTCCTTCACAGAAGATAACGCACTGCGAAGCAGCTTCCAATCCATTATCTTACAGACGCTGCTTTTGTTCGTGTAACTTAGTTTCTCATATGATCGTTTGCAGCAGAATTTCAATAACTTTGCAAAGTTTAGTTTAGTTGGCCGAGTACTTCGCTATCTCTCGTCCTTTACGATGCTGCAACTTCTACATTGCATGCTAAATGGAAAGGTGATTGAAAATTGTTGAATCGCTGCTTGTGCTGATCACAAATCTTTATAACAGTTGTAACATTTCATAATACTTGAATTTATGTAACTAAGTTCAATATCTATCAATTTAAGTACATTCTTCATCTGTAAATAAAATGTATCGTAAACAGCCAGAAAATGCTCCGTGCATGCGTTACTTCGATTTCATCTTCTTACGTAGCACCAAGGAAGGTCATCCGCCGTAACGTAAAAACTTATTTCTCCCACTTTGAGAAATAATCATTCCTGATTTATAACTAAATGTACGACCCCTTCGGTTTTCCTCGATACTTTCTGTTTTATTCCGTGTTGTAACAACTAAATTTCATTTACTTGCCTCTCTTGTGATGTTTTCTGTATGTCTTTTTTCGTTTCTCGATATTTCTTTGATCAGTGCCAGTCGTCTCTTCTACCAATGTATTCAGGATAAAATGAACTGAATGTCATCAAGGCCGCCTCGGTTGTCAAATGGTCAAAGGCACAGGCTTCTAGCTAAACGACCAATATCGGTCATTGTTATCGTTCCAGATAAGGTGTGGGCAGTGGCAGCGGTGGTTCCTTTCCTAAAACCAGCTACCCCAAATTAGGTTCAGTCATCTTCATATTGCCTTACATGCTCATACGGGTCATGGAACTCCGAAAAAAAGTCACCTGGAACTAATCATAAGTAAATGCATTATTTTTCTTGAATAGGAAACCTCCTTTTCCGTCTTTCTCTAATAACCAAACAAGTATCTGTTCATGGTACTTCAAAAAATAAATTGCTTAAAGAAGTTAGGGATATTAAGATTTAGAACCTCAGGTGCTGTTTATGCAAATGTTGTCATGCCAAAATGGTAGCTGGGAGAGTACAAAACACAACAATGTGCAAATACCGGGTTTCGAATTGTCGTTACGTACTCGTTAGCGCAAGAAAGGTGCACAAGGGAGAGCTTTACTCCGAAGCAGTTAGTATGTGACGTCTTAACGGCGAGTGTCTGTAAATGCTGCTGTTCTGCTGTGCTGGGAACATTACAGACGAAATATTTGATGGCTGGAGAACTCAATAGGGCCATTGGAATGTTTTAATTCGCGCTGCAACAGACAGATGTTGCAACATCTTTTTATGTATACCAAAGTGTAGCAGGTCGACTTTACGCGTGCTGGCGGGAGCAAAGCAGTGTCGCAGAACGACGAGGAAGTGGTAGTCCGAAGACACCTACAGCCCAGGAAAATCGGTGTCTCACAATAAACGCTCACAGAAATCCCACAATGCCCAGCACAAACATACCAGATGCTCTGAGAAGTGACACCGGCGCCACAGTAAATGATCAAATAGGTCCGTAATCGACTGCATTAGAAACGTGAGTGGTCGATGTGTCCATTGTGTCCAATACCACTGTCTCTTTCAATCCGGCAAGAAATAGCACTGTCTACTTCAATCCGGCAAGAAACACCACTGTCCGTTTCAATCCGGCAAGAAATACCACTGTCTGTTTCAATCCGGCAAGAAACACCACTGTCTATTTCAATCCGGCAAGAAACACCACTGTCTGTTTCAATCCGGCAAGAAACACCACTGTCTGTTTCAATCCGGCAAGAAATGCCACTGTCTGTTTCAATCCGGCAAGAAATGCCACTGTATGTTTCAATCCGGCAAGAAATACCTGAGTGGGAATCAAAACATCTACTGTGGCAAGAATATTAACAAAGCGAGGGTATGTATTATTCTCCGATGAGTCCAAATTTGCCCTACATTATGATATAATTACAGGAACACGTTATGCCAACCTATGCATTCGTTCTGCGTCGTCTCAGTCCTGTTGCGGGTTAGAGATCCGCTTCCATGTTCGTAAAGATCTGTATGTTCTTTAAAAGCACATGAACGCTAGCGCGTACTTGGACTAGAGGACTATCTCATTAGGAGTACTGTTACACTTTCCTGCGCTGCGATAGGACACAGTTTCCTCTTCGGGAATGATAATGTATGAATGAATTAATCGAATTCACACCATGGTTGGCCAGCTCAAAGATCTCGGCATTCCACGTTTACCTCTACCTCCAAGGTCTTCAGATTTTAATCCCATTGAGCCTCTAGAATGAACTTCAGAGGAGTTTGGATAGTCATCAGTCGGATTCCACGACAGTTTCGCAGCTTTGACTGCTTTTTCTATGGTTATCGCAGCACTACCCTTATTCACGTGGTTGTCAGGTGACTGAAAATTCATCTTCTGAACGAATGCAATAATTAAAAAAAGAAGCAAATGAATAAACGAAATAAAAAATAAGGTGTCCTATAGTAACTCATGTGGCTGATTGATTAGATAGTGGGGTTTTTACGGGACGAATTGTCATTTATTATCACTCAGTGTATTGCCATTCCTTGCCAGAATATCTTTTTTGAGAAAAATGTAAATTCTGTCGTATTGATTGCTCTGCTATTCCCTATTAATGAAAAACAAATTTGGTTTAGCGGAATCAGCGTGTAATGTCGTGGAGTTATGGCTGACTGAACACTACATAAATTAGTTCTTAATAACTTCACTTACAGTGAAACACGTGTCTTCCAAGAAAACGTCAAGAAAAATTTACTTACAGATTAATTCTTTTATTCTTTGAACAGATCCACGAAACGGTATTATTCGGATAGAAGATAACACTGTACGTCGAACGTTAAACGTATCATATATATATATATCATCATCATCATCATTGTCAACCATTATCAATCCACTGCTGGACGAAGGTCTCCCCAAGTTTCCTCCACAACGGTCTGTCTTGTGCCAGTCTCCTCCATGTCACCCCTGCATACTTTCGAATTTCATCCACCCATCTCCCATGTGGTCTTCTTCTGGGTCTTTTCCTGTCCCTTGGAATCCAATCTAAAATTTCGGCTGTCCATCGATGATCTGTCCTTCTGGCAGTATGTCCAGCCCATTGCCATTTCAGGGATTTAACTCTGATCATGATGTCTTCCACTCTTGTCATTTTTCGGATCCACGAGTTCCTCTTCTTATCTCTCCTGGTTACACCAAGCATGCACCTCTCCATGCTACTTTGAGTTGTCTGCAGCCTTTGTATGTCTCTTTTAGTTAAGGTCCACGTCTCTGCACCATACGTAAGCACTGGAAGGATGCATTGATCAAACACTTTTCTTTTAAGACATAATGGCATATTGCTCTTGAAAATTATGCTGTTTCTTCCAAAAGCTCTCCAGGCAAGTTTTGTACGCCGATTAATTTCTTCATCAATGTGACCCTCACTTGATATCTGCTGTCCAAGATAAACATACATGTCTGTTATCTCCAGCTTTTCTCCATCAATCGATAAATCTTCATTTCTTGTAAAAGCATTGAACATCACTTTTGTCTTCTGAAAGTTCATTTTTAATCCCACTTCTTTACTCTTGTCAGCAAGTTCCTGGATCATACTCTGCAGCTCTGATGGGGTAGTTGCAAAAATGACTACGTCATCAGCAAAACGAAGGTGGGTTAGATAATCTCCATTAATCTTTATTCCTTTGTTTTCCCAGTTCAGTGATTGAAAGACATTTTCCAATGTGGCATTAAAGAGCTTCGGAGATATGGTGTCACCTTGTCTCACTCCCTTTCCAATTTTTATGTGTGTTGTATTTTCAAACAGCCTAATCTTTGCACTTGCATTTTCATAGATGTTATTAATAATATTAATGTATGCATCTTCAATACCGCAGGTTTTCAGAGCCATTGTAACTGCTGATGGTTTCACCGAATCAAAGGCTTTTTCATAATCGATAAAAGCCATGCACAATGGAAGTTCATATTCCCTCGCTCTTTCAATTAGTTCTCTCAGCACGTGGATATGATCTATTGTGCTGTAGCCACTCCTGAATCCAGCTTGTTCTCTCGGTTGAGCCATGTCCAGTGTTACCTTCAAGCGGTGTGAAAGAACTTTAGTGAAGATTTTATAAACTACTGATAGGAGGCTGATAGGTCTGTAGTTTCCGAGATCCTCAATGTCACCTTTCTTATGTAGCAGGATCATTGTAGCGGTGTTCCAATCCTCAGGAATCTTTCCTTCATTAAGGCATCGAGTGTAAATTTGGGCGAGTACTGTTTCGATTTCTCCACTTGCTTCTTGTATGATGTCTACAGTAATTCCATCTTCTCCTGGAGCTTTTCCTCGCTTCATGTTCTTGATTGCATGTGCAACTTCTGCTGGAAGGACTGGAGGAACTCTGGTACTGGTATCTTTCATGATGTCTGGAGTGCATATATCATCCCTTTCATATAATTTGGAGTAGAAATCTTTCACTCTTGTCAAAATTTCGCCTCTATTTCTTGTTACAGAACCATCTTCTTTTCTCAGTGCCATAATCTGTTTTCTTCCCTTACTGAGATGTCCCTTTGCTATCTTTAGGCTTTGGTTGTTTTCAATTGCTTTCCTCACTAGTTCACAGTTGAATTTCCTTACGTCTTCAGTGATACTTTTTCTTACTGTCTTGCATAGCTCTATATATTCCACTTTGGAAGTCACATCTTCTTTAGTTGTCCTCATCTCTCTTCTTTTTTGCATCAACATTTTGGTTTTTCCTGATAATTTGTTCACATGCAACTTGTTCTTAGACCCAGCTAATTTTGTTGCTGTTTCCATAAGAGCTTTGGTTACTTTTCTGTTAACTTCAGAGATGTCCACTTCTTCCGATGTTAGGCCTTCTAAAGCAGAGAACCTGTTCTTCAGTTCTAACTTGAAGGTATTATGGTGTTTTTTAAGGTTGGTTATGTCAATAGATTTTGTTTGTCTTATGAGCTTGCCACGTTCAAGTTTAGTGTTGAGGTGCATCTTACATCTCACCAATCTATGGTCACTACCTGTGTTGAACTTGTTTAGCACACTGCAGTCTTCTATGATGAATTTTTTGTTACACATAATAAAATCAATTTCACTTGTCGTCCCATTTGGATGTCTCCATGTCCATTTCCTGTGTGGCTTTTTCTTGAAGAAGGAGTTCAAGATGAAAACCCTTCTGCCTCTGCAAACTCAACGAGAGTATTTCCACGCTGGTTTCTGTTGCCATGACCGAATTTACCTACTGAAGTTTCATTCTGTTGCCGTTGCCCTATTTTTGCATTGAAATCTCCCATAATTATTTTCAAGTGCTGCTTACCTTTATTATTTAGATGACAAATTTCCTCATAAAATTCTTCAATTTCTTCTTCAGGATGACTTGTGGTGGGTGCATAAGTTTGAATAATCTGAGCCTGGTATCTTTTCGAGAGTTGGATAACAAGTCGTGCAGCTCTGTCAGAGGAACTTTCAACTTCTACAACTATATATATATATATATATAAATTATTCTTTCAGAAATAACACAGTGAAACGTTTCACACAAACGACACAAGACATCACGTTATCACTGGAAGTTCTTGAACAAGGCAAGCCTCAACCAGAGGCCTAAGCCTCGGACAAGTATCGACGAATAATTGCTGCAGTGCCCATGATTGCAGTATTTTGTAACTCGGCAGTTGTTATTATTCTTGTTATAAGTCGGGTAAAGTAGTCCATGAATTTGGGTGATATAGTCCCTAGTGCGCCGATTATTTTTGGCAGCACTGTTGTGTTTTTCTTCCAAAGTCGGGTAGTTTCCATAGCCAGAGCCCTATATTTGTCTATTTTCTCCTTCTCTTTTTCCAGTACTCTACAATCTCCAAGGATGGCAATATCGATTAGGGTCACTTGTTGATTTTCAATCACTGTGATGTCGGGTGCATTAGCGGTTATGTGCTGGTCAGTCTGTATTCGAAAGTCCCATAAGATTTTCACCTGGCCATTATCCAGGACATTATCTACTATATGTTGCCAGGCCTCTTCAGAAGTCGGGAATCCAAATTTGTTGCAGAGTGCCCAGTGGACTTTCGTGCCACATCGTCATGCTTCTTTTTGTACTGGGTCTGGGCAGTGACCGTGCACTCGCAAACCAAATGATTAACTGTTTATATATATATATATATATATATATATATATATATAGAGAGAGAGAGAGAGAGAGAGAGAGAGAGAGAGAGAGAGAGGTGCATGCTTGGTGTAACCAGGAGATAAAGAAGAGGAACTCGTGGATCCGAAAAATGATGAGAGTGGAAGACATCATGATCAGAGTTAAATCCCTGAAATGGCAATGGGCTGGAGATACTGCCAGAAGGACAGAGCATCGATGGACAGCCGAAATTTTAGATTGGATTCCAAGGGACAGGAAAAGACCCAGAAGAAGACCACATGGAAGATGGGTGGATGAAATTCGAAAGTATGCGGGATTGACATGGAGGAGACTGGCACAAGACAGACCGTTGTGGAGGAAACTTTTGGAGACCTTCGTCCAGCAGTGGATTGATAATGGTTGACAATGATGATGATGATGATGATGATGATATATGTGTGTGTGTGTGTGTGTGTGTGTGTGTGCGTGTGCGTGTGTGTGTGTACGTGTGTGTGTGTACACTATATTGACAAAAGTCACGGGACACCCCTTCAAAAGCAAATGAACGGATTCTCTGCGTTGTTGAGATGTGCGGTACAGCTACAAACGATATAAAACCAAGAATGCAGCTGACTGCGATCATATCGCACTATGAGCCTGAGTTAAAATCTCGCGGCGGGAGAGAACTGACTTTGAGAAAGAAAAGATTGGTGGGTGTTATATTAGTGGGTTGTCCGTAAGAGAAACAGAGAGGCGCTTAAACATGCCCAAGTGAACTGTTTTGGATGTACTGAATAAGTGGAAGACACATGGCGTGCCTCATGCAGCAAAACGTACCGGCAGACCAAAATAAAATCAGTGATAGAAGAAGTGGAAGCCTCAGGAGAGTCGTTACAGCTAATCGACGGAGTACTACACAAGACCTCAGTGTACAGGTGAGTAAAAATGCTGGAACCTCGGTATGCACACGTTGTAACATCACAGACACTCGATCGCAACACAAAACATTTATTTCTTTACACAAAAACATCAACTGGAATACATTCCGCGGTATAAACTGAACTTGTTGTCTTAGCCAAAGCTCGCCATGTCCTCCTCCTTCGATATCTCTCTCGCAACTCTCCTCATCACTCACCACACGCTCAAGTCATTAAATGTCAATATATCCTTCCGCACTTTTGTGCGTGGAAGTCGTACTTTACAACCCGTCCTCACTCCAGAGGAACTTTTTCCAGTGGTAAAAAGTTCTTGTCATTTTACAATACAATAGTCATAGTTCACATAATGAGTCATAATCCATTTACAAAGAGAAATATATGAGTTAATTTAACAATCATCTTTACGTGTTTTCCAACAATTTCTATGTAGTATATATCACAACCAAAAAAAAAAAAAAAAAAAAAAAAAAAAAAATGTTTTCACTAGCAGACACATAGCATGATCAAGGTGGATCATCTAAAGTTGGAACTCTGGTCAGTCCATCTGCATTTTTGTGCATAGTTCCCGATCGATGAATTATAACAAAATCATATGCTTGTAAAGCAAGGGCCCATCTCATCAGACGAGCATTTGAACTTGCGTTGGTGCGTAACCAAACCAGAGGGTTATGATCAGTTTGTATGAGGAAATTTTGACCATCCAGGTAGCATTTCAGTTTCTGTACCGCAAATATAATGGCGGCACATTCTTTTTCACTGGTACTGTATGTCTTCTCTGCTGTCGAAAGTTTTCTGCTTAGATAGAGTACAGGATGTTCAGCGCCATCTTCTTGTTCTTGCGAGAGGACGACTCCCATTCCTTGATCTGAAGCATCAGTTTGTAGAATAAATCTACGTTCATAGTCAGGGGCATACAGAACAGGAAAACCAGATAAAGATTTTTTTAGTTCCACAAAAGCTTTCTCACATTGTTATGACCATATAATTTCCTCTTTACGATTTTTTACCCTTCAAGATGTCTGTCAAGGGAGCCGCTATCGAAGAAAACATTGGAATATATCTGCTGTAATATACCGCCAGGCCTAAGAAAGATCTTACTTGCTTCTTGTTCTTTGGCGTAGGAAAATTTTTGTATGGCCTGAACCTTTCGTTCCGCTGGTTTTCGATATCCTTGTCCAACAAAATGACCCAAATACAAGACGTGATCTTGAGCAAACTTACATTTGGAAGGTTTTATGGTCAAGGAAGCCCTCTGCAACCTCTGTAGCACTTCTTCAAGGTGTATCAAATGATCCCCCCAGTTTTCGGAAAAAATGGCAACATCATCTAGATATGGTACGGCAAACTCTTTGCAGCCTCTCAAAAGTTCCGACATCATTTTGCTAAAGAAATAAGGTGCATTCTTAAGGCCAAATGGCATCTTTAAGGGCCGATACGTTCCAAAAGTAGTCACAAATGCTGCCAATCGTTGAGCTCTAGCACTTAATGGAATTAGCCAGTACCCTTTTGTTAAATCTAATACTGTAATATACTTCGCTCCAGAAACCTTTTCGACTCTTTCTTCTATGTTGGGCAATGGATAGAACTGGGTCCTTGTCACTTCATTCAATCGCCTGTAGTCAATACATGGGCGTGGATCTCTTCCGGGTACTTCTACCAAAATCATAGGTGATGTATAGTCTGATTCACCAACTTCTATAAGCTTGTACTGCAGCATTTTATCTATCTCGGCTTTAAGAATATTTATCTGCCTGGGCGACATTCTATAAGGCTTAACTCTTACAATAGCATTACTAGCTAGCTCGATATCATGTTCGACCAAATGAGTCTTTCCTGGAATATTAGAAAACATTTTCAAGTAATGACATAATAGTTTTTTCAGATCCTGGATTTGTTGGCCACTTAGGCGCTCTCGAAGTTTACTGTTCTCCTCGATATCAGAGAAGTTAAATATATTTGGATTTTTTTCAACTTGCGGAAATTTAATCTCTAAATCCATTTCACCATTTTCACAACCGGGCAATAAGTTTACAAATTCTGGTCGTTTATGGTATGGTTTCAGCATGTTAATGTGATATACTTGATGCTTTACATTTTTACCTTCAAAGCTTACTACATAATTAGTCTCAGAAATTTTTTCTCAATTTTCCCTGGTCCTTTCCACTGTTCCGCTAACTTATTTGGCCTGCAGGTAACAAAAACCAATACTAAATCTCCTTCTTGAAATTCACGTTTTACCGCATTTCTGTCATACCAATATTTTCTTTTCAATTGAGCCACTTCCATGTTTTTAATGGCAAGTTCTTGACATCTTTTCATCCTATTTATTAACTCAAATACATATTCAGTGACATAGTTTTCTTCTTCAGGATGACCCATCCATTTTTTCATACAATAGTGTCATTGGCGTCCTCAAATTTTTTCCATGCACCAATTCAGCAGGCGTAAACCCTGTGCTTTCATGTGTCACAGTTCTCAAAGCAAACAGCGCCGACGGTAACTCTTTCTCCCAATCCGGAGCAGACTCAAGACATAAAACTCTCAACATCCTTTTAATAGTTCGATGGAATCGTTCTACCGGATTACTTTGGGGATGATATACAGAACTATGAGTAACTTTTATTCCAAACCGCTCCAGAAATTCTAGTGTCAAAATGCTTACAAAACTGGCTCCTTGATCAGTTTGAATTTCTTTCGGAAATCCCATGCGGCTAAAAATGTGTAACAAAGCGTCAACTACCGACTTGGATCCTATGTCTGGTACTGGTACTGCATCTGGATATTTGGACGACAAACACATAGCTGTAATTATGTCTATTTCCGCTTGAAGTCTCGGGCAAAGGCCCACAGGCATCAACGTTGATTTTTGTAAAAATTTCAGGAATAATTGGAACTATTTTTAAAGGTGCTTTCTTTTTGTCCCCAGCTTTTCCAGCACGTTGGCATGAATCACAAGATTTTACAAATTCTTCAATGTCTTTATAACAGTTAGGCCAATAAAAATACTTCTGTAGTCTGTCTTTGGTTTTGTCACTCCTAAATGCCCCGAAGTTCCCTCATGACACATGTTTTTTATTTGTTCTCTATATTGTTCTGGAACAACAATAAGATCTTCCTCTTCGCAAATCTTGTTGATCTTCTTCTTCACCAACATCCAATTTCTTAGTACAGCATAACCATTTGCCTTATTACAATCTGTTTTCTCTATTTCTTTGAGATTTTTTTTTCAATTCCAAACTTTGCCGTTGATCTTCCATGAAACTTTTTGAATCCATTTTTACCAACTCTAACATGGCTTTATCTTCATCATGCCTCAATGGCAGAATTTCGTCTTCTAATTCATCTGATTCTTCGGAACCCACAGCCTCTACTTCAAGGGCTTGTTTTTCTTTCTTCCCTGAATCATTCTTTACTGAATTTCTCTCTTCGTTGTTTCGTTTCTGTTTTTCTTGATACCGAGTAATCACAACATTTACCTGTTCTGAATTAAGTGCCACTCCATATCAATTTTTTTTAACAAAGCGGCAGTCTTATTTCCAAGTAAATATCTACCTTGATCTAGCGACTTTCTAATCACTGCAGCCTTAGTTACAATATGACCTAATTCACATTCTAGTTCAACTTCTGCCAACGGTAAACAAACCTTTTGTTCATCCAGAAGATGCTGTACCCACACATGTTCTCCAATAAACTCACCTGGCGACATATACCCTTGACAAATAATATCAACTGATGAACCTGTATCCCGGAGAATAGGCATGGTAACTCCATTTATTTTTCCTTCAAAGGTATAGGGTGCCAAGAGATCCCCTTCAGTTTCCTCTCCGATTCTATTTACGCTTCCTGAGTTCTGTGATTTTAGCTTAGGACATTGAGGTCGAATGTGATCATAAGATGCACACTCGTAACATTGAATCTTCCGTCTGCGATCATACTTTTCTTCATTCTGAGATACATTCCGTTTTGACCACCCTTGTCCTACATCTGACTTAACATAATTTTTGTTATAAAATCCATTTTTCATAAAATTTCTGCGATCATAGTTATCTCTAGTTTTTTTCTCACTGCCTTGCATTTTTTCTTTGAAGCACAAAATTCATTCGACGAATTTTTCTTGATTCCTCCTCTTACACTTTCATAATTGTCCACCATATCAGCCAAATCTGAAGGTGAGACAATATTTGACCATTTATCAATAAAATGCTCCCTTATTTCTATAGGCACTCTCCGCTTCAATTGATCTGTGATCATTAATTTTTTAGCCCTTCAAAATCGCCTATTTTAAGTCCTGAAATCCATTCATTAAAATAATTTTCTAACTCGAAGGCGAAATCTCTCCAGTTCTTCTCTGATGTACGCATGTGTTGTACAAATTTCAATCTAAATTTCTCTGGACTTAACTTATATCTTTTAAGAAGTAACCTGTCCGGTGACGTTTGTCAATATAGTGCATATCAGCACAATACGTAGCCTTTAAGAAGACCCAACTTCAACTAATCAACGCCTCTTCCACAATTTACATTATAACGTCCACCATCTCCTCACTACTGCAGCTGCTCAGGCATTATATACATACCGCAACTTGATTTTTACGTTTTGAGTTTTGGCGTAGAACTGAACCGCATCCATGTGTAAATTGAAGTTACTGTGTATTGTGCTGTTATCATCCGACACATACACACGTCATACGTACTGACATCAGGGTGTTGCCAACCATATTATTGTGAGAGAGAAGATATCACGTTCAGTTTGAAAACCGCTAAGGAGAATGAACTCAAATTTACACGGAGAAAGAAACTAAAAAGGAAAGTTAATTAGAGTATACACATGTATGTCGCAAGTTCCGACGTGAACTGCTTTTGTTTTTAAAGGTTGTCCCTATAAATTGACAACGCAACTATGTTCTTTATATAATCAATTTCGTGGATAGTGCATAACTTCTTTTACAATCTTTATTTTACTTTCAAACTTTTTTTTTCATGCAATTTGGTTTTATGCATCTGATTCCTGTGTCTGTTCTTACGAAAGTGATGGCAACATCAGAAAGATGCCACTTTTTTGTAGCTGGACTTTCCACTGTGGGCAACAAGTTTTGAATTCTTACTAAACATATGTGTAGTGCCTTTTTAGAACTTCAGGTTTTCTTCGTAATCTGAACTACGGTGGTCTTATGTTTAGAGGCATCCCATATTTTATCAATCGGTTGTGGATGTTTGCGCTGAATGCTGTGCGGTTTTTATGCTGGTTCTTCTTTCATGAGAGACTTTTCAGATTCTAAGTATCTGACTGGAATGTTTTTCACAGTCATTTTTCTCCCTGTAACTAAATCTGTTTACTGAAGTTTCGTTCTTTCGAGTTGAAATCTCCTGAGGTGATCTCTTGCTAGAACAATTTTGGAGTTCCTTGTATGATGTCCGTTCTCGCAGGGAAATCTGTTGAAACGATCTTCAGCAAAAGTTTTTTCGTGATACTTGGATGATGTTTTGCTCACTACACTTTTGTTTCTACGTATCAATAGCTCGTGATTTGAACATAGACTCGAATTTTTTGTACTTGTTCAAAGCACTCAAGCTTGTGCAGCTTTTGGGAACAACTGATAATGCGCAAAAACTTCAATAATTCAGTTTGTTGATTGCGAAACTGCATCGTACGCCAGATTACACTGAACAACAAAAATAAACTTTTTGTTTGTTGCAAAGACTGCATATGCCGAATCATACCGTGTTTGTCATGCTGATTACAAATCTGCTTGCTAAATTGTGCTGTCGGGAATACTTCTCGAGTAACCTGTTGTTTCAGTGTTCAATAAGCCTTCATTTTGGCATGCATACTTCGCTTCAAGCAATTAATTACACTTAACTTAAAAAATAGTTATTTTCGATTTGCTTCTGCTCTTTGGTTGTACTACAACCCTTTTTTGAGTCCAACAGTAATCAGCTAGCATGTTAGGGCTTCATTTTCTTTTATAGCGGTTTTCTACGGTGCACATGTCCTGATGAAAATAGTATCCGTGCTCATCGCTTACAGCTCCTAAGTTCTGTGCGGAAAAATCCAGATACGAGTGAAGGACATGTATTTAAGGGACATATTGCATCCAATGGCCTTATAGTTTTCTGATAGCTCTGTAACAAGTTCTTTGTAATTTTCTGCCTTCCGGTTACCTAAAAAGTTCAGTACCACAACCTTTAAAGGACTTCCATGCAACAGCTTCAGTTTCATTCAAAGTGCCTTCAAATGCAAGATCACGGACGAGTTCCCTAATTTGTGGGCCAATAGAAATGCCTTGTTTAATTTTGGCTTCAGATATTTTGGGGAACTTGTTCTTTAGAAAACAAAAGGCTTCTCCATCTTTATTCAATGCCTTCAATTTTTTTTTATCAAACCCAATTTGGATATGAAGCGGTGGTAAGTACACGTTTTGAGGACTTACTAACGACTCAGCAACAACATTTTTATTACCTGGAATTAAGGACTCTCTATTAGGCCAGGTCTTTTTAACCGTTTAATGACCATGGCCCAGAAATCTTGTATCACTCTAAATATCATAAAACCGGAAACTGTCTGTTGCTTCACTTCTTTGTTTAATAACAACAACAATGACTGATAGGGTCTCCGGCTGATCCCTCCTATGTCGAGAAAATTTGAAGAACAAGTACGGGTAGGAAATCTGACTCACTCTAGACAGGCGTTTCGGGTGGCTATGGTCATTTGTATGTACGGGCGTTTTGGGCGTTTTGGTCGTTATGGTCGTTAAAGGGTTAATGTAATGAGAATTTCTGTCTGTACTATTCCACTCACAGAAGAAGCAGCAGCATTTTGTTTATCCGAGTTGTAGACCAAGGAGTAAAGTTATCACTTTAAGATCCCCACAAATATTCCAAGAGTGTTTTTGTATACTATACTTTGAAGCAACACTTTCATATTTGCATATGTTTCTTTCATGTGTACAGCATATGCAACAGGTACTGATGGATGCTTGTTTTCGTTATGAAGATGGACAGCTTTTAAGCTTAATTTTTGAGTAATCTATAAAAAGTCTCCATTATTCAGTTTTGTGTTGCTGTCCTAAGGCTTCAAACAATAAGTCTATATCATTGCAGTCAGTACACAAGATCACCACTCTTCGAAAATATGTGTTCAAACTCTTGCTGTCGTCGACGAAAACTACATACTTTTGTACTTGATTGTAAAAGATTCTCTCCCTTTAATCTTGAAGCCAATATTTCGGCCTGAGTTTTTGCTACATGAAGGTCAAAAACCAGATCATTTAAATCTTCCTGACTTATAAAGCGAGGCACATAATCTTCCGAGAAATCAGGGTCTTGCTGTATTTCAATATCTTCTTCGTTGTGAGGATTTATTTCACCAATATTGCTATCATCTAAACTCCATGACTGTGCAGGAACAGGAACAGGAAGATCTGGACCATGAGGAACAGGTCTTATGGCCGAAGGAATACTGGGATACTGAATCGTGTCTTTGGTCTTAGCTGTAATTCCAGATATCTGAAGTGATGCAGAAGTAACAGTCTGCTGAGTGGTCTTTCGGTTCTCGCAAAACTATTTGTACCGCAAATAGCATTTGACGTGATCCCTTCAACCAGCCAGTCAACAAAGTTACAAACGAACCAGCCTGCCAACAAAGTTAACAAATGTGAGGCACCCAAGATATATCTTCATCACCGATTTTGCACTGCAAATAAAGTTCATACAATTTTTTAATCAACGGTGGGAAATGTCGCCTTAGAGACTTAAAAGTAAATTGTCCACAAATGTAGCAGAAACTGTTTGGATGGTTCACACAGGTACGCGGCATTATTTAACGTACACTTTGCATAATCCACACTACTTTTTAAAACCACGAGAAAATGCACGTCCTTCAATAGCTACTAAATACTTCCGAATGACAGAAATTCTGCTTTGTTCCCCCTTCCAAGGAGAAATTGCACAACAGGAAGTAATGGCGCCAGTATGTCTACTTTCAGAGACACAGTTATAATGACTGCAGACGTTTCCTTGGGAAACATAGGGGAATTCCTTTAAGTTACACAACATTCACCCCAATAGAGAGTTCCATTACAAGAAGTTGGAGCCCAGTGGAGCAATTGTGATTTCAGATTTGGTTTCAGCACCCATAATTACATACAAATCAGTTAAAGTTTCCTTTGTAACAAAACCATTGATGTTCAGTGCTATTCAAGTAGATCACACTCTGAGATTTGATGGATAAAACCTGTACAATTCCTTCTGTGGATGCATTTTTGATTGAACCTCACCTTCTTAAAATACTTAAATCTGGCATAAGCAGACATTTTTTAACGGTTTCATATTTTCAAAAAGGAAAAGAAAAGGAAAATAAAATTGATCAGGATTTTAAGCATACTGGTCATTCTTTTATAACTAGCTCTGTGTAAAAACCGAACGTATTAAACCAGTTCGAAGGCAAACTACAGAGCTGATATTTATTTTCCTAAGTACACCTCTGGTCATCATTGGCAAGGAAAAGTCAGTACTTTGTAATTACTGTATTTTTGGACAGAAAACAAATTATAATCAGAAACAGGAATTTATATCTCATACGAAAGCAATAAGTTTTCGGTCTGGGGAGAATATAAATGAAAGGTAGAATGATATGTATACGCGCATTGATGCATTTGTGTTCACAAAAACCTAACATTTATGCGCAGTGATGAGCCTTTTTAATTGCATGGCCAAACCATCGGCTGTTGCGTAATTGTGTACATGTTCCCCGGTATGTAGATTTAATCCAGCTTTTCTCTTGCGGAGTTGGACACTATTTTAGGTCCTCTTTCAGTGTTTCTTATGGAGAATACTACTGCATAGGAATATACATATACGGGGTGCTTTATGAACGTTGTAACCGGAGTTTATTTCCTCATCGGTTGGTCTTAGACACATACACTGAAAAGACAAATTACACTGCTGGACAATTGCTAAGGACGGATCATAAACGGCTATACAGCGCATAAAAAAGTAAGTGTGGTTGGATGCCAAGTGAAATAAAATAATGTCAGAATGCCAGGACATTACAAGAAAGACAATTTTTTGTGCTCTGAAATCCAGAAGTCTTTGGAACGTGTTCAAGGGACAAACAGGCCATTTTGTGCAGAATACGTAAACGTGAAAAAAATGCAATTACCGCCCGCCGGCATTCCGGCGTCTGATGTCAATACGGGATATGGCCACCATGGAGGGCGGTGCAAGATTCCACACGTCGTGTCATGCTTTGCACAACATTATCAAGCAGCTATTGGGGTAATTTATCCAATTCCTCTGTCAGTGCACGGATGAGGGTGTCCTTGTTTATTGGAGGGCATTGGCGACAAGCAAGACTCTTCCCCAAAGCATCCCACACATTTTCAATGGAATTCAGATCTGGAGAACGAGCTGGCCATACGAGGAGTTGAATATCCTCGCTCTCAAGACACTCCTGGACAGCGACTGTTCGATGACATGTTGTGTTGTCGTCCGTGAAAATGAATCTATCACCGACAGCACCACGGAACATGCGAACATGAGGTAGCAGAACATCATTAATGTACCGTTGGCCAGTCATAGTCCCAGTTGGAAGCACATAGAGGGACGTACGGCCATTGATCATGATGCCAGCCCATACCATGACACTACATGTCGGATATCGGTCCCTTTCCTGTATGTTTGCTGGACAATATGCAGTACCACTTTCACGCCAGATCAGTTGTCGTCGACAATCAGACGATAGACCGTATCTACTCTCATCTGAGAAGAGGACAGCAGACCAGTCGTTATCAGTCCAATTGCGATGTTGATGGCACCATTGCAAACAGGCGGTACGGTGACGTCTGGACAATGGGATGCACACAACAGGACGGCGGGCGTATAGTCCTCCTTCATGCAAACGTCTGGCGACAGTTTTTTGGGAGATCTGCTTGCCAGTAGCAGCCATAAACTGATTTGCTACCTCACTAGCTGTGCTGCGCCGGTGTCTTTTTGTTGATAGCACTATGTACCGATCTTCTGCAGGTGTCGTACCGCGAACACGACCTCCCACGTGACGTTTGCTACACTCTCCATTTGTTTGAAATGATTTCCAAAGCCTTGAAACAACACTGTGGCTGACGTCGAACTCCCTGGCAACATCTGTTATTTTTCGCCCTTCTTCAATCTTGCCAATAATACGGCCACGCGTAAAATCATCTAGGTGATGTCGGGAAGACATACTGAAAATTGCAAGTTCGTCAATTGATTCTTTCCCTTTCAACTTTGCGTTTGAACAACAACGGTCAATACGCGTCAAATTCTTTATATCTCTTATCAGTGCTATGACGTCAGGAACAAGTTCGTCAATCCAAAATTTGCATACGTACAACACGTCTTACTGTATCCCGCACTTATGCTACTTTCCACATTTTCCTGCCTTCCATTTTATGTTTGCTATCGTTGCTATTGTCATCCGTCCTTAGCAATTGTCCGGCAGTGTATTACGTGCACCCACCTAATATTGTGTGGCACCACCTTTTTGCGAGACGGCGTCGCATTGATGCAATGCGGCCTTGGAAGGTTGCTCAAGTCACACACGCCCATTTGGACTGCAGCAGCGCACGGTGCCGCGGATGGCGACATTGTATTTTGAACTCAAGTGAACTGAACTGTATTTGTGAACTCAACTCAAATAAACTGTACAAACAGAATCGAAGAGATCGTAACGTCTTCACGATGTATATGACGTTTTGGTTGTTTACATTGAGTGTGTGTCCTGTGATGCTGATAGTTGCAAATAAAGTATTTCGTATCTAGCTGCATCTCCTTAATTGTACTGTACTAATGTCAGACTAGCTGAGGATATCTGGTGTCATCGCAAGGTATGAATTTTGCCTTAATGCTTTGAAATTGAACCCGAAACACGGAGGTCCCGGGGAGGACGTGATTGAGGGTCGACACGTTGAACCTGTCTATCCAAATAGTGACTGCAGCAAAGCACGGAGGACCCGGAGATGACGTGGGTGTGGGTCAGCACGTCGAACCTATCGATCCAAATACTGACTGCAGCAAGGCACGGAGGACCCAGAGATGACGTGGTTGTGGGTCGGCACGTCGAACCAGTCGATCCAAATAGTGACTGCAGCAAGGTCCGGAGGTCCCGGAGATGACGTGGGTGTGGGTCAGCACGTCGAACCTGTCGATTCAAATAGTGACTGCAGCAGGAAACGAAGGTCCTGGAGATGACGTGGTTGTGGCTCAGCACGTCAATCCAAATCGTGACTGTAGCAGGAAACGGAGGTCCCGGAGATGACGTGGTTGTGGGTTTGCACGTCGAACTTGTCGATCCAAATAGTGACTGCAGCAGAAAACGAAGGTCCCGTAGATGACGTGCTTGTGGGTCAGCACGTCAAATCAGTCGATCCAAATAGTGACTGCAGCAAGGCACAGAGGTCCCGGAGATGACGTGGTTGTGGGTCAGCACGTCGAACCTGTCGATCCAAATAGTGACTGCAGCAGGAAACGAAGGTCCCGGAGATGACGTGGTTGTGGGTCGGCACGTCGAACTTGCCGATCCAAATAGTGACTGCTGCAGGAAACGGAGGTCCCGGAGACGACGTGGTTGTGGCTCAGCACGTCGATCCAAATCGTGACTGTAGCAGGAAACTGAGGTCCCGGAGGTGACGTATTTGTGGGTCTGCACGTCGAACTTGTCGATCCAAATAGTGACTGCAGTAGGAAACGGAGGACCCGGAGATGACGTGGTTGTGGGTCGGCACGTCGAACCAGTCGATCCAAATAGTGACTGCAGCAAGGCACGGAGGACCCGGAGATGACGTAGTTGTGGGTCGGCACGTCGAACCAGTCGATCCAAATAGTGACTGCAGCAGGGCACAGAGGTCCCGGAGATAACGTGGTTGTGGCTCAGCACGTCGAATCTGTCGATCCGAATAGTCCCACAAGGGCTTTATTGGATTGAGGTCGGGCGATTTCGCCGTTCAAAGAAGAACGGAAACATCGTTTTCGTGTTCCCCGTAGCGACATGGCACTGCACATTGTCCTGTTGGTAAACACCATCGCCATCAAGGTAAACGTCCAATATGACGAGATTCATGTGGTCAGAAAGGATGGATAGGTAGCGATTGTCGTTCAGGGACCCATTCAGTAGTATTTGCGGTCCCAGGTCGTACCAGGGAAACATCCGCTAGACATGCACACTGGCACCGTCGGCCTATACTTAACTGACAAGCGTTTCCGGATGTTGGTTCTCGTGTGTCTGACGCCGTATCCGCCACGCCCCGTCACTTTGGTGGTGTAGAAATCTCGAAGGCAACCTTTTCCTCAATTTTCCACTGTCGAATGACAGTAGTCCGATGCAAACTGCAGGCGTCGTTGCCAATGTACCTGGGTTAACATGGGCGCCTTGACGCAGCGTCGACTCCGGAGACCCTTGCGTAACAGGGTTCGCTCTACTGTTATCGGGGACACGTGCCTCGGTACCTCAGCGTTGACCTGCGTTGTCAATTGCTGCACTGTCGCGCGTCGATTCCCTTTACAAGTAGACGGAGGCGATGTTCTACTCTGGGGTGGATAGTCTTTGGGACTCCACAATCCCTTCGGGAGTTACTCGCTGTGTCAGCGACCCATTTTTGGTACACCCTTAGTACAGCACCACGCGAACAGCAGCTGTTTCTGAGATGCTTCTACCCTTGTCGCGGTAGCCGAAGATCATTCCTTTTTGAACGTTCGTCAAATCACTACCTTTGACCATTGTGCTCACGTAACGCACTATGGCTCACCTGTCCAGTCCGCCCGCGTAAATCTCCGTGTGGTCGACCTTGTCACGTGCACTCTGTGACGTGCCTGGTCGGGTACACTGTAATTCTGGGGTTAGTTATATTATCCTGATACGACTGCGTATTAGGTAAGTAGCCATAATTTAGTGATCACTGAGTTTATATGATCCATCATGAACTCTCATCTTGCACTCGCTGTGCAGCATTTTGGTGGGTGAGGTAGGAATAGGTTTCCGCTATCATGCACACTTCTTTTAAGTAGTAGTGCACAAATATTATAGGTATGATGCCCTACATAATTGAGTGGCAATTCAAGAAAGAGAGGAGAAGCTGATTCAGGTACATAAATAAAAAATCAAAACTCGCCCGGACAGAAGGATTTAGTGCGTAGACATTTCTAAGCATTATATGGAAAACGCTTGTCAAGTGGTATAACGACAAAACTTTTCACGTGACGTCCCTTGGGCGTCCTGATCCTCACGGAAATGGCGACCAAGTGTTTCTGCGGAAACCTCTTCGACGAAGCCTATTTTCCTCCTTTTTCGCCACCCCTATTTCTCTCTCTCACTCAATTCGTTTCTCCCATTGTCTCTCTCTCTCTCTCTCTCTCTCTCTCTCTCTCTCACTTTGAGAACTGCCTGCTTTGCTTTATTGAGCTGCTCGATGGCAATACATGAACAAAAAGGGGAGGGAAAGAATTTGGAAGTCCTGTGGGAGTAAGGGACGCACAAGACGGGAAGACGAAGATTGAGTTCTGACATCAAAGCTGACAAGTTTCGCGGCAGGTGGATCTTGTAACACAAATGTCGCAAGTGACGTGAATCACCTGCTTTGGCACCTAAACACACGGGCTCTTTATTTTCTTTCGGACGCGGTTCGCAGGTTCGGAGCCTAAAGGCTCAAAAAGGGCGTGCGTCCTTTTCCAACGAGAGACAAGCGACAGCAAATGGAGGAGGAATAAAAAACATGGGTGACATTTGTATTTGAGCTGATTTCCGGCATCAGTAGTAGGTTCTAAATTCACAACAAAGCTCTGATGTTAGAAAAGCATACTTGTTGACGAAAAAATTTAAAATAACGAATCTTTGAAAAGCAAGTCGCTGAACATATAAAGTTATAACTAAATATATAAATAAAAAATGGAGTTCCTAATGATAGCAAGCAATTTAGTGTCTAGATAAAAAGACTTCTATTGCAATACTACAAAATTTAAAATATTGCGTGAAAATTCACCGAGTTTCGCAAATTGTATGAGCCTTTAAAATGCAATCGCATTATTATGGTTTTTATTTAATTAATAGTGGAATTTTTACCTATTCCCTCTGTTGAGATTGTGTTCTGGTTTGGCTATGCGGACCCGCGTGAGTAAAAGTCATAACTCGGATATTCGTACCTTAAATTCTCTATTCGTTTCAAAATTTATGTAATAAATTGGCAATTATAGGCAAAAAGAACAAGCTCATTTGCCTCCATTTTACGAATTCAGATCCTTGTATGACCGTATAATCGCTTCTCTCATTACGTGAAAGCGACTTGTATTTGGATACAAATGCTTAAACCCTTTTGAAGTACCAAATATCAACATCTATCCATCTATCTATCTATCTGACGAATTCCCCGAATATGAAGGCATTCGTCGAATGGGATAGCCATCCAGATAACCTAACCCCAATCCCATTGAGCATGTATAGGATGCTCTAGGGAGATGCAATGGATCATGCAAAACTTCAAGATATCAGATTTTGTTGAGGAGTAGTTATTAATCTCTTATCAATACTCTCATGAGCAGTATGAGGAGCAGTTGCTTGAGATGCATACTCTCAGGGGTGATCACGTCTCCATACTAAAATAGCATTTATCTTAAGCAAAAGACTTTAAATATTTTTCCATGGACAACTCTTTCAGTAAATTACAAGATTATGGCATTAATACACGCAAATTATACGATTATGATTTTCTTCTGCTAAAGTTGCATTATTAATAATATGTATTACGAAATTGCGTTGCATTTCCTCATAAATATTTCGAGTTATGTACAAATTTAAAAACTGTACTTTAATATTGAGTACCAGGATATTTGTTGATACAGCTATTGTGAAACAACAACATTAATTGCACAAAGATCATACCGCTTTCTTAAAAGTGAACAAAGATGAGGATGTTTCTGTTTTAGTTTTGTATGTCAGCGTAAAAATGGATTTTCCAAGCTTTATCTTAACGACAGTAATTTAATACATATTGTAAAGATATAATTTTGAGTTTGCCTATTTGTAAATTGAAATTCTACAATTTGCAATTAATAGCTTAAGAGAAAATGAAAAGAATGAAACGTATTAGTACATTTAGAAAGTCTCGCCTACACAACAACGTGAATATTTTTAAAAATGCCTTAAGTGAGGGAAACATGCAACGTGATTCCCTTTGCGGCGTTAAAAGATACACAAACCCTGCTCGCTACTTTTTCTGTTGTTACGTACTTCAATATCCCACCGCTGTAAAAGAATGGAGTAGTAATTGTAATTTGAGTGGCAATACTTATTCTCTTGTACTAACTGTGATCTCACTGGTTTATTTATGTTTAAGATATTTCGAAATGTTCCTAGTAGGCATAATCACCGGGAGCTTCTGTGGAGCGGAGTTTCGTAGTTAAAAGGGAAAATGCCCTGGGACTTTCCCATAACGTAAATATAGTTGTGAAATTAAGCCGAAATTCTCCGCTTTCCAAAATCAACGCATTGAAGTGTCTGTAGCGCAATAAAGTGATTGATATTCCCAGTAATGTTTTTGTACGGGGTTCTGTAAGTTTCTCAAATGAAAGATGTAGCAGGCAGAAAGTATTGCGAAACAAACGATTTTGATGAAACTTATAGTCGTATTACTCTATGGATTTTTCTGATTTTGAATGTTTGTGAACTTCCCGTCCACGAAATAGTCTAGATAATCCAGAAATATATATACACTATATTGACAAAAGTCACCAGACACCCCTTCAAAAGCAAATGAATATATCCGCTGCGTTGTTCAGATGCGCGGTACAGCTGCATACGGAATAAAAACAAGCCTGCAAATGACCGCGATCATATCGCACTGTAAGGTTGAGTGAAAATGTCCCGAGGGGAGAGAACTGACTTTGAGAAAGGAAAGATTGTTGAGTGTTATATTAGTGGGTTGTCCATAAGAGAAACCGAGATGCGTTTCAACATACCCAAATCAACTGTTTTGGATGTACTGAATAAGTGGAAGACATATGGCGCGCCTGAAGCTGCAAAACGTACCGGCAGACCAAAGAAAATCAGTGATAGAGGACGTCGAAACCTCAGGAGAGTCGTTACAGCTAATCAACGGAGTACTGCACAAGACCTCAGTGCACAGGTGATTAAAAATGCTGGAACCTCGGTATGTACACGTACCATTCGCAGAGAACTTCATTCCATATAGTGCCGTAGTCGTACGGCTACTCATAAGCCTTTTATCTCCATTCGGAATGCTACTCGTCGTTTAGCATGTTGTAAAGAACATAATCGTGGACCGTAGATGTACGGGTCCTATGGACTGATGAATCCACACGATCCAGCAGTTTGATGACCGTGTGTGGGTATGTCAGCAGTCGAGGGAACGCTATTTACCACAGTGTACTGTTCCTACGGTCAAGTTTGGAGCTGGCAGTGTACTCCTGTGGGGGTGTTTTTCGTGGTATGGTCCCGGCCCATTGGTTATCCCCGACAAACCTGTTAACCAGCACGTCTACCTTGATAGTTTGGACAATTATGCCCTACCAACCCTGTGGCAATACTATGGAACCGAGCCTTGTTGGTACCAGCAGGATAATGCACCGAGCCATAAAGCAAGGACTGTTACAGCGTGGTTTGATGATAATTCCGTATCGTGTGTGGACTGAATTAGAACGCCGCATTAGAAGTTTGCAACCCAGGCCTACTGCTGAGCAACAGTTAGCGGCAGCATTATGTACTGAATGGAAGCGCTACTGCTAAGCATATATATATATATATATATATATATATATGTACTGAAGAGCAAAACTGAAGACTAAGGAAAAACTTTAGAATTTAAAACGAAAGTTGCAAAAAAACCTGAAGATCAAAACGCGCAACGCAGCAGTTTTGAAAATTCAGAATTCACATTCTATTAAGAAGATACCTAAACAAAAAAATACATATATAATTTTGACTCACACCAAGTACAACATAGAAAAGGTTATGTATCTACCTGTGTGAGTAAAAGGAGAAAAGATAAAAAAATAAAATAAAACAACTGAATGTAGAAGGTGTCGAGAATACTGAGCCTTGGCTTTATCAAGGACCAGCAAAAACTCTGCATTTTCTCACTTCCACAAAGACCTAGTTGGAAATGGGTTTCTATATATATATATATATATATATATATATATATATATATATATAAGGGACAGGAAAAGACCCAGAAGAAGACCACATGGAAGATGGGTAGATGAAATTCGAAAGTATGCGGGAGTGACATGGAGGAGACTGGCACAAGACAGACCGTTGTGGAGGAAACTTGGGGAGACCTTCGTCCAGCAGTGGATTGATAATGGTTGACAATGATGATGATGATGATATATGTATCCCTTTCAGCAAACTCAAACTCGAAAACTCAAAAACGAACAAAAGTTCGGAACGAAACGCCCTAGACACACCCAACACAAAAAACAGCGAAGATTCAAACCAAATCACAAAACGAATGAACCTGTAGACAAGCTGAAGTAGCGTCCTGAAAAGATTAAATTCAGGCTCGTTTACAAACAACTACAAACAGGGTAACCCCTCTCCCCCAAAAAATCGAATACCCACCCAAACCCTACAGAACAAAGCAAAAGCCTCTTAAAGTATAACATACCTAAAAAAGTTGTAACTTACCACCTCAACACTCAGAACAGGAATTAAAAACCGGCGTGTTCTACTCTTCAGGAGACCACCGCACGTAAGCAGTGGCTTTTCGTAGATGGCAAAAGGTCGCGAAACGCGAAAACCCGCCATCGTGTTCCCTAACCCACTGGGAATGGAGAAATGAAGACAAGCAAACTACATAATTGAATATGAAAGTGAGGCAGATTTTCATACTGAAGCAGCTCGAATATATCCAGAAGAACTCGAATTGGAGCGCAATGAGACGACAAATAAAACCATCAACTATCTGTACGTTACTATTATATTACAAGAGGACTTCATCTGCACAAATATCTATGATAAACGATGAGATTTCGATTTTGACATTCTTTTCTTAACTGATTGGCATTCCAATATTTCTTGTAGAGTCTTTAGAGGTATAATTATCAGTTAATTTTTCAGATGTCTTACCATTTGTAATAGATACGGTTTTCAATTGTCTGCCACTACTTGGTTATTCAAAACACTTCTTTCAAAAGATTATCCATTTCGTTTCCTTTAAAAATCTTTTCAGCAATTACTTCATCATGCATATATTAATCGGCTTCTATCTAAATACATATACATTTCAGACTTAACTAACCCCAGATCCTACAATATTAATAGATTAGCCTGCTAAGTGCTACTCATTGGATCTCTTGTAGCCACTGCCAATAACATTCAAGTACCCGCCCCTTTTTTTCACGCAGCTTCACCTATATTTTTCAATTCAACATGCTTCTAACCTTAACCGTCCGTATGCCAGATACCGTCTGCTTTTTATTCGAGGTTTAATTCGCTCAAGCCTCCTGTGACGACTGTGTTCTCGTTCCGAGAGCGGGTTTGACTAGGACCTCACTTTCATATTCAGCTATGTAGTTTGCTTATCTTCATTCCCAGTGGCTTAGGGAACACGATGGCAGGTTTTGGCGTTTCGCGACCTTTTCCCATCTACGAAAAGCCACTGCTTACGGGTCGGTTCCCCTGAAAATTACGACACGCCCGTTTTTAATCCCTGTTCTGAGTGTTGAGGTAAGTTTCAACTTTTTTAGGTATATTTTACTTTAAGGGTTTTTTGCTTTGTTCTGTGGGGTTTGGGTGGGTATTCGATAGTTTTTTGGGGGAGGGGGTACCCTGTTTGTAATTGTTTTGTAAAGGGGCCTTAATTCAATCTTTACTGGAGACTACTTCAGCTTGTTTACTGGTTCATCCGTTTTGTGATTTGGTTTGAATCTTTGCTGTTTTTTTGTGTTGGGTGTGTCTATGGCGTTTCGTTCCGAACTTTAGTTCGTTTTTGAGTTTTCGAGTTTTAGTTTTCTGAAAGGGTTATCTTATATATAATCAATCAGGATTTGGGTTCGCTGCTTATTAGTGCAACTTGGTACATGACTTTGATTTTTTCTTTGTGGTTTGCTTGGTACATGAATATTGCCTTGAATATTTTAATAATTCTGGTATATCATCATCATAATCATTATCAAATATTATCAATAAACTGCTGGATAAAGGTCTCCCCAATTTTCTTTCACAGAGATCTGTTTTGCGCCAGTCCCCTCCATGTTACCCCCGCATACTTTTGAATTTCATCCGCCCATCTCCCATGTGGTCTTCTTCTGGGTCTTTTCCTGTCTCTCGGAATCCAGTCTAAAATTTCAGCTGTCTATCGATGGTCTGTCCTTCTGGCAATATGTCCATCCCATTGCCATTTCAGGGATTTTACTCTGATCATGATGTCTTCCACCCTTGTCATTTTTCTGATCCACAAGTTCCTCTTCTTATCTCTCCTGGTTACACCAAGCATGCACAGCTCCATGCTTGTTTGAGTTGTCTGTAGTCTTTGTATGTCTCTTTTAGGTAAGGTCCACGTCTCTGCACCATATGCAAGCACTGGAAGGATGCTTTGATCTAACACTTTTCTTTTAAGACATAATGGCATACTGCTCTTAAAAATTTTACTGTTTCTTCCAAAAGCTCTCCATCCAAGTTTTATACTCCGATTAAGTTCTTCAGCAATGTGACCTTCACTGGATATCTGCTGCCCAAGATAAATGTAGGTATCGGTTGTATCAAGCTTTTCTCCAACAATTGATAAATCTTCGTTTCTTGGAAAAGCATTGTACATCACCTTTGTCTTCTGAAAGTTCATTTTCAATCTCACTTCTTAACTCTTGTCAGCAGGTTTTTGGATCATACTCTACAGCTCTGAAGTGGTAGTTGCAAAAATGACTACGTCATCAGCAAAACGAAGGTGAGTTAAGTAATCTCCATTAATCTTTATCCCTTTTGTTTTCCCAGTTCAATGATTGAAAGACATTTTGCAATGTGGCATTAAAGAGCTTGGGTGATATCGTGTCTCCTTGTCTCATTCCCTTTCCAATTCTTATTTGTGCTGTATCCTCAAATATCCAAACCTTTGCACTTGCATTTTCATAGATGTTATTAATAATGCTAATGTATGCATCTTCAATACCGCAGGATATCAAAGCCATTGTTACTGCTGATGGTTTCACCGAATCAAAAGCCTTTTCATAATCAATAAAGGCATTGCATAATGGGAAGTTCATATTCTTTTGTTCTTATCTGTATATGAGAGAGAGAGAGAGAGAGAGAGAGAGTACTAGACATTATGTTTTATGTTTTTAATTTTTGAAGGCTTCAGTATCGAAAGAGATATTTCTTTTACTCTTGCAACTGAAACGAAGCATTCATCCCTTTATGAAGGCTTCTTCAGAAATTTAGTAAATGACGTGTCTTGTTTCCGTTATATTTTTCTGTCGATAAAGAAAAGAACCCTATAAGTACTGGAATTATGGCCTCATGTTGGCGTCAATAAAATATGCGTTGTTGTGTTATCATGGAGCACGTGTTGTGAACATATTGCTTCAGGCTGAATATCACAGTATCTACGTATCATCCTTTGTATTATAATTAAAATTTATTTCTATTTGCATACAATTCAGGTCGGCATATGGCTTTATTATTATTATAAGGTTGATTAATAAGTTCATGCCATTTTTTTCACCGCACTACAGGAATGTATTACTTCAGAAAGGAAAACGGAATCAGTCAACTATGTATTCTCCACATTCTTTACGATGGTGTCCCAACGTCTGGATAGATCTGTCCTGTCATTCTTGAAAAAACGCGCAGGTTTTGCTGCGAAGAAATCATCATGGAAATTCTGGAGATCAACATCATTGTTGAACGTTCTGCCAAAGAGTGCATTTGACAGAGATCGGAACGGGTGATAATCTGAAGGGCGACATCTGGGGAACAGGACGAATGCGGAAGTATCTCCCATTTCATGCCCTGAATGGCCATTTTGGTCATGTCTGCATTGTGAGGACGTGCGTTATCATGTTGGAGAAGGACACCATGGCGGCGGCGCCGATATGGCCGTTTCTGCTGAATTGCTCGCTCCACACAAGGGCGTTGCTCACAATAAAATGCAGCGTTTTCCAGTGAATAATGCATTCCATGTCCCACCAGACACACAACATGATCTTTGCAGGATGAAGGCCATGTTTTGGACGTGGTGTGGGCGTCTTGTTTGGGCTTAACCATTCCCTCTGATGCCTGAAATTCACATACATGCACCACTTTTCATCTCCGGTAACAATACGTGACAGAAAGGGTTTGTATTGCTGAGAACATTCGCGATAACGGGAGAGCAAGGAACCACATATGGCAATAAACTGATTCTTGTTGTCCTCGATGAGAGTATAAGGCACCCAAGACCCAAATTTCTGGACCTTTCCCATACGTTCCAGGTGTCGCACTACTGTGGCCTGATCACAGTCCATGTTAGTGAACAATTCGCGTATGGTTTGACGCGGATCCAAGTGCATGAGATGGTTCAAACGATCCTCATCAAAGTAAGATGGGCGACCTGAGCGTGGAGAGTCGTTGAGGTCAAAATTGCCACCTCGGAACCGCTCAAACCATTCACGAGCTGTCCTCGTATAAATAGCATCCTCCCCATATACAGCACAAATTTGTGGAGTAGCCTCGGTGGCTGAGGTTTCCTTGTTAAACTCGTAGAAGAGCAGATGTCGGAAATATTAATTCCTTTCTACTTGATACTCCATACCTTCGGACCTGAAAACCCCCCAAAAAACCATTAGCCACAATCACACAACGCGGTATGATTTAGATTCACGATATTACTGGTTACATTTTGATATACAACTGGCCATCTGCATCGTCACTACTGACCTTGGAAACACTCGTGAAATAAAACGGCATGAACTTATGCATCAACCCAATAGCATGATGTGCTCTCTGTTCTACGTTTGTTAAACAGACATTCTTCCGCGTTGAATGAAGGTCTAGCGAAAAGCCTTTTTCTTATCAAGTTGGAAACACATGGAACAATTATTATAGACATAAATAAAGCTGTTCTTTTCGTGTAACATCACCACAGAAATTTGAAAATTTGATCGTCCTGGAACGGGAATCGAACCCTCATTTCTCGATTTAAGCTCGAGTATGCTAAACAAGTTAGTAAAATCATACAATGCATTGATTATGATACGCTTTTGAACATACCGGAAATCATTACTCAAGTTATGAGGACAATGTCTGTAGAACAAATTTCGCTCCTGTGTCCTGACCTTTGACCCCATTTCGATGATATTAAACAGAACTGGTAAAGTATACTTCCGGAACAACATGATAAAATTTTGTCTCAATCGCAACATTTTTACGTAAGTTATAACGTATAAGGGCGATGGAATGGATCCCGATCCTATATCCTGACCTTTAACCCCACTTAACCCATTTTCAATAGGGTTCGTTCCCAGATGGTCCCCTAAGACATACTAAAATTTCATTGAAATCAAACTATATTTATGCACGTTATGACGCATAAGGGAAATGGAATGAATTTCGCTCCTATGTCGTGACCTTTGATCCCATTTCGTTCATTTTCAATAGCAGTCGTCCCCTGGTGGTCCCCTACCACATACTAAAATTTCATGAAAATCGAAGCTTTATTACGCACGTTATGACGCATAAGAGCAGTAGTGGAATGCATCCCGCTCCTATGTCCTGACCTTTGACATCACTTCACCCATTTTCAAGAGGGTTAGTCCGCAGGTGGTCCTCTACGACATACTAAAATGTCATCGAAATTGAACCATATTTATGCAAGTCATGACGCATAAGGGCAATGAAATGCATCCCGCTCCTATGCCCTGACCTTTGATCCCACTTAACCCATTTTCAATAGGGTTCGTCCCCAGGTGGTCCCCTACCACATACTAAAATTTCATCGAAATCGAACCACTTTTAAGGGAGTTATCGTACGGAAAAAGCTGGAGCATACACGCTTCTTCAACCTATGATTGGAAAGCGTAAATAAGTATACACATTCGATTCCCAATTTCGGGACGATCGAATTTTCAAATTTTTGTGGTTATGTTACACGGAAAGAACAGCTTGATTTATGCCTATATTAAACTTCTTCTTTTCTACTGTGTACCAAACCGATTGGAGTGTTGATATTAACCATTTAACTACACATCCAATTTAAGAATTAAATTCAACAATAAGCAGTACAAGAGAATGTCTTTGATGTTTGGCCCATGCTTTCAAACTGATATTAATCCATTATGGTATCAGTACATGCCATAGATAACATTGATGGAGTGAGAACTGTGCGATTGTTTGTGCGCAGTAGTCAGTGTGTTCAGCAAGCTCAAGAAAAGACGTTATGGTGATAAATAACATGTGAACGAGGAAACACATCTGTGTGGTGTGCTGCTAATAGTGTGGAAAGTTTTGTGCAAAGCAAAACAGTTAACGATAAAAACAGGAAACAAAAACTTGATATGAACTTCTAGAATTGATCAGATGAACTCCAAAAGAAGAAATGATGGGTATGGAGAGAGTTATTTGAGGCAGGTTTAACCTAACCCAACAAGCGTCTAACGCTGATAGTAGAAACCCTTTCCTATTTGAGAGCCACTAGCACCGAGGAAGGAACAAAACCAATTATGTGCCGTCTTGATGGCGGAGTGGTCATAGCAGTAGGTCTGACCACTTTTTTCAGCTGGACCCAGGCTGCAGTTCAGAATGAAGCATGAGTAGTTTGTTTGCCTAGAGCCACTGGATTTCAATGTCCAAAATTACGCACCTAATTGCTTATACCACAGCGTTGCTCATGATAAATGTCAGCAAGGGCCTTAATTCGGAAATTCCTTCCCAGCGCACTTTAACTTCAGAGTTTCAGCCGGCGTTCTGCACCACTCATTTCAAAAAACGCAAAGCTGTTCCCTTGGGAAAACAGAGCTGATCTACTAAGCTGAATTATGTCAGTAGTAAACGCAATGTAACGCAGAGTGACGTGCCATTTCTTGTAGGAATTTCTTCCACAGATTAGGTTTAGGCTTGACTCCCTACTTATGTTACAAATGTAAACGCATTTCCTCCTTCACACTTAAGTGCAAACACGGTAGTCTCGATCTCAAATGCTTAAACAAATGCAATCTTAAAAATTGAAAAAAAAATTCTGCCTTATATATCTTGGAAAACTGATAACAGCAAATCTGTATATATAAAATAAAATGTCTGTGTTTATTTTCCCTACGAACTCCTAAATCTCTTGACCGAATATAGGCCAAAATGAAACTTCGACACCCCCATTCCCTCGCCCTGATTTCCTCCCCTTGACACTTTGTGCCTAAACCCTCTGACCAATGTGGACCAAATTTTGCATAGTTACTCCCTAGAATCTTGCGGAAGATATAGACAACAATGAAACTAGAAAGCCCCCTCCCTCCGATTTCATCCCCTTGACACTTTGTGATAATTTAGATTTAGTGCAAAGACATCAGTTAAATTTAAAATATTGTGTTAAAATTGCAGCAATAAAAGAACGGGGATTTTTCTAACAACCAAATAAATTTCGATTATTAAAAACTTCTATGCTTTTTTATGTAATTTTAACATGAATCGAAAAAGCTAACATCTATTGGGCAATTCAGTCCGAAATCCAAAAAAACTGAAGTAATTAAGAGAAGCTGAGACCCTCCTAGATAACCTGAATTCCAGAATGCCCCCGAAAAAGTAGAAATCTATTCGACAGATCAATCCAAAATCCAAGAAACATGTTCAGAATGCGCTGGCTCAGAAGCTGATCCACGTATTTTTTTGTTAAACCCGGAGAACGCCGGGTACCTCCGCTGGTAACAATATAAACCCGAAATAATGCAGCAAATAATAATTCAAGCTGATAAAGAGTATTTTATTCCTTACATCACCTACTGTTGTTCCAAAATTATATCGATCAGGATCAAGTTAGATATTTATGCATTGACAATAATTTGCGCTTTGAAACCCTCATGGCTCCCCGGTGGGGCAGTGGTCTAAACGGCGGCTACTATTCGCCCGAAATGGGTCTGGGTTCGAATTCCGGTGGGACATAGATGTTGTGTTTGTCTTACGGCACTGGCTCTCTCCCTTCCCGGGAACCAGTGACCCTAAATTAGGAACGGGCGACTGCTTATAGCCCATTGAGTTGCTCACGGTGGTCGTTAAACCTCCAATCAAAAAAAAAAAAAAAAAAAAAAGAACGCCTGGTACCTCCGCTAGTAACAATATAAAACCGAAATAATGAATGCAGCAAATAATAATTCAAGCTGATAAAGAGTATTTTATTCCTTACTTCACCTACTGTTGTTCCAAAATTATATCGAGCAGGATCAAGTTAGATATTTATGCATTGACAATAATTTGCAATTTGAAACTCTCATGGCTCCCCGGTGGGGCAGTGGTCTAAGCGATGCCTACTAACTATTCGCCCGAGATGGGTCCGGGTTCGAATTCCGGTGGGACATGGATGCTGTGTTTGTCTTACGGCATCTCTCCCTTCCCTAGAACCAGTGGCCCTAACTTAGAGACGCGCGACTGCTTATAGTCCACTAAGTTGCTGACGGCGGTCATTCAACCCTCCCAACCCCCCCAACCCCCCCCCCCCCCCCCAAAAGGAACCTTAAGTATTTTCTACCGTATGCTGTAAATTAGGATCACCTGAGATGACGTACGACCGAAAATCTGATGTTTTCTCAAACATTCTCAAAGGCATCAAATATACAACGCATAGACTACGAGGAGTTAATCAGCTATTTTCCTAAAGCTTCTACGTTGCAAATGATGACATAGTTGTGCTATGGATTGTCAATAACTTGCACTTTGAATCGATCAGTAAATTTCACTGCACGCTGAACATTAGAATTAACAGAGAAACTATACGACCAAAAATATGAGAAGCTTTGATGTTGAAGGAAAAATTATGAACAGAGGTTTGTTGAAAGTTGGAGAAATATTCAAACTGCGTGGTGTTAGCTGCCGAAGTCTTAATTTACGAACTTTATAAAATTCTTGACATCAAAGAGATGGCGAAGAAGAGTGTAGAGAAACTAAACAAACACTGAAAGCGCGAAACCACACGAAGAAAAGCGTCTGAGAGAATTGTCGTGGCTACTGACTAAAGTGTTATGCAATACTTCGCGAAATTGTGTATTTATTTATTTAGACAGTTATGGCTATTCTGGGAAAAATATTTGTTCATGGCAGTAATGAGTTTCAAGAACTTCTCTTTTCAGCAAGTGAAATTATTACCTAATTAGTAAAAGGATAAATAGCACTTGACTGCATATAAACTGTAATCCCATTACAGAAGGTAACAGAGCCAGAATATCCCATACAATGAGCTTCTAAAGCCCTTTGAATGATCAAAGGGTTTTAGAAGCTCATTGTATGGGATATTCAAATGAGAGTAATTGGCTCACTGTTGTAAGAAGCTATATGCAATCAAAGATCACGTGGAGAAAAATATTTGCACTTATAGGGGGTTTCAGGTAAACCGCTTTATTAATTGGAAGAGCAAACACAACAGACGTTATCGAAGGTACTATTGACAGTTCTTCATCATGATGTTTTTTTGAAACTGTTAACAAGCACAAAAGCAAAGAGTAAAGAACGATTCATTCAGTTGATGTCTGAAACTAGAAAACCACGCTGATTAATGTTGCATAAGTAGAAGAAAAAGTGACTGAGAGTTCATAGGAAATGACGGAAAGCTGGATTGTTGGGCTAAAAAACCTATGAGGAAAATTTTGACTCTGAAGAAAAGAAAAAACCGTGCAATTAGTCCAATAATGATTTAATGAGCTTTAAAAATACTTAAAAATAAAAGTTACATTAAATGCCCCATGAGATCCTTCGGAGCTTAGCGAGTTCCTTCATTAGATGGTATTATAATGAATTAATAATTTATGTTAATAAAACTAAAGCGATTATTTTTTCTAATAGGTTATCTCCTTTAACACCAAATGTGCAAATATCCCTTAATAATAAAATAATTGATATAATACCTTCATTCAACTACCTGGGAACTACAATAATTTTGACCTCAAATGGAATAAACATATTGATTTTCTTTTAATTAAACAATCTACAAACATTGGCATAGTGAGTAATATCCTGCTGATCTAACAGCTAAAACATTGAACTCATTGTATTACACATTATTTCAAACTCATATTAATTACTGCATACTATCATGGGGACAAACGACACAATACAATATTAATAAATTACAAGTTCTACAAAATAAATTTATTAAACTAACTGAACTCAAATCACATCTTAATACTCCATCTTTAATAAATTTTTGAAAAAAAGTATATCCTAATAAATATAATATACTTTCTATTACTCAACTATATTATTTTAATCTTGGCAAAATTAGGTTCAAACGAATTAAATATAATTTATATTCAGATCTCATATTTCTTAATACACATGCACATTCGTATGAAACAAGGAATAAACTACAATTACAACCTACTTTTCCAAAAACGAAATCAATTAAACTCACTTTAAATTACATAGGCCCTCAATACTGAAATTATTTACCTAGCAACCTGACTAACGTAAATATATTTAATTTATTTAAAAAATCAAACTCTATCTTCTTCAATAATTAAAAAAGATTGGCAAAACGTCTTCTGATTGTCTGACTTGATGTGTCTATTTGTTGTCTCATTTGTTTCTTCTATGGAGAGTATAGGGCTATGTCAGGCCAGTTTGGCCTTTTTCCTTGTCTTCCCGGTTGTTACAGTCTAAGTTCATCATTTATGAATTGGCAATTTTTCCCCACCCTTTAATTTTCTTCTAAGAGCATGTAACAACAAAACAAAAATAAATAAAAAAAATATTACTACAATGATTGCCATGGTTTTTATAGCTGACAGAGACTTTTAGTTCATCTGCGCAGAGGCAAGGACATGCAAGAAAAATAATAAACATGCACAACACAAACACAACACATATATACTTAATTACACAAAGCAAACATTTTCCCGACAAATAAATGAATGGTAACCCACCCACCCCAACTACAAGCTAACCTTCAACAACCCCCCCCCCCCCCCTTTAGTAAGTATGTTTTGTGTTTGTGTTGTGCGTGTATGTTAGTTTTCATCCATGCCTTTGCGTCTGCGCAGATGAGCTAAAAGTTTCTGTTTTTCAGCTATAGAAACAAGCACACCCATGGCAATCATTATAGTTCATAATACCATCTCATGAAGGAACTCGCGGAGTTCCGAAAGATCTCCTGGGGCTTTTAATGTAACTTTTACTTTTAACTATTTTTAAAGCTCAATAAAAAAATTTATTTGTCTCGTGCTAAGACGATGTACAGGGTTATTGGACTTAAGTTGGGCACGAGTATTCTTTATTGTTTAACCGTGCAATTAATTTAACCTGAGAAGTTCTTAGTTTGCTAAATGGATAAGATAGAAAATACAGGGTGTTTCAATAGGTAACCCCCAAAGAACAAAATGTTGTTTACATTATTATAAATACACCAGGCTGTGAATGAGACGCATATAGTGTATTAAATCCGTTTGAAAATTGCTCCTACACGAACTTTAAAGAGACTGCCATTAGGGAAACAGTCGAAAAATCCTATCCAGCAAATTAGCGTGCAATGATATCGGTTCTACTGAATTACCAAGGGTTTGGAATGCGTTATTAAAAAGTGGAAACACATCGCGACGCACCGTATAATTGCGTGATAAAAATTCGTGTGATATACTCGTAATGCCACCCAGGTTATTTTCAAAAATCACCTTTGTTCCTTACGTGTTCCAATTCTATGCCTTTTTATGTCTACCATTCCCTGTTAAAAGCCTCCCAGTGGAGTGCGAAAGCTTGGCGAATTTTTTTGTGCTTACTACACCACAAAAAGAAACGGATTTAATGCACTATATGAGTCTCTTGAGTATTGAACTATTGTTTTCTTTCCACTCTACACAGAAACACTACGTTTGGTTTACAAGTAAACTTGAACCTTGAGAAATGTGCAGGAGTAAGTTTTCTGATAAGTCGGCGATTCATTATCGAGATGGCTGGACACGCTAATTCTGATAGGAGGCAATCTCCGTGTTTTACTGTGTCGTTGAACGTCGTCCAGGATGACTGTTATACCATTGCGGAGCGGGTGCGCTGTTAAAAAAATCTACTTAAAAATAAGGACCTGAACCTACTCGTTTTTGTTTTTTTTACGCTTACCAACCATAGGTTGAAAAAGCGTATATGATTCAGCTTTGTCCGTCCGTCTGTCCGCACAATAACTGGCGTAAAAATGGTTTGATTTCGATGAAAGTTTAGTATGTGGTAGGGGACCACCTGGGGACGAACCCTGTCGAAAATGGGACACATGAAGTCAAAGGTCACGGCGTAGGTGTGGGATCCATTCCATTGCACTTATGCGTCATAACTTGCGTTAATATGGTTCGATTTCAATGAAAGTTTACTATGTGGTAGGGGGCCGCCTGAGGACAAACCCTGTTCAAAATATGGGTGAATTGGGGTCAAAGGTCAGGACATAAGAGCGGGATGCATTCCATTGCCCTTATGCGTCATAACGTGCGTAAAAATTGTTCGATTTCGATGAAATTTCAGTATGTGGTAGGGGATCACCTGGGGACAAACCCTACTGAAAATGGACGAAATGGGGTCAAAGGTCAGGACATAGGATTGCGATCCATTCCATCGCCCTTATCCCATATTATTAAGACGGACGACAAGTAATTTTGCTTCCTGTACTTCCAATGGAAAAACTTTTGTACGCATTTCCTTCACAATTAATGTGTTCCCAAAGATGAAAATTTGAACATCGATTAAAGTGACTTCTTATTATAACTTGGAATACTTAATATTTTCTAAAACATAACCATAATTATATTAAAAATCAATAACTTTTCCTTTGGTGGTGTTGAAACCAGAAAAAGGATGGCGCAACCTGTACTTTGATGACATCAGTAGACAAACAAATGTTGGATTGCATAATTATGATTATGTCTTAGAAAATATTAGGTATTCCAAGTTATAAAATGAAGCTATTTTAATCGATGTTCAAATTTCTATTCTTGTGAACGCATTAATTGTCCAGAAAAAAGATGGCGCGACCTGCATTTTCATGACGTCAGTAGACAAACAAATGTTGGATTGTATAATTATGGTTATGTTTCAGAAAATATTAAGTATTGCAAGTTATAAAATGAAGATATTTTAATCGATGTTCAAATTTTTATCCTTGGGAACGCATTAATTGGGAAGAAAATGTGTACAGAAATTTTTCCATTCGAAGTACAGGAAGCAAATTATTTGTAAATTTTATTTTGAAAACGGCTATAAAGAATTTTGATGAAAGTCGTTAACCTACCGTTTTCTGGTACTAGAAATCGATTTAGCTTGATCTCGACTTTAGGAAACTTCGTTTAGTGGGTTAAATAACCACCCCGAGTTACCACGTTTTTAGTGTAGTGTCATGGCGTCGTGTGACCGCGTGCCATGACACTACACTAAAAACATGGCGTGACCGCGTGTTATTAGATGTTGGCACGCGGTCACGCCATCTGTCTCATTACGTCATGCGTTGTTTTTGGATCCTATTAAAGTTTTATGACGTCACACTCTTGCCAGCAGATGGTCGCGATTCCCATCTGCCTCATTACGTCACGCGTTGTGTGCGTATGTTCGTCCGCACGATAACTCGCGTAAAAATCGTTCGATTTCGATGACCTTTTAGTATGTGGTAGGCGAACACCTGGGAAAGAACCCTATAGAAAGCGAACGAAATGGGGTCAAAGGTCAGGACATAGGAGCGAGATCCATTTCACTGCTCTTATGCGTCATAACGAACGTAAAAAAGGTTTGATTTTGATTACATTTTAGACCACCTGGGGACAAACCCTATTGAAAATTGGCGAAATGGGGGTCAAAGTTCAGGACATAGGAGCGGAATCACTTCCATCGCCATTATGCGTCATAACTTAGGTAAAAAAGTTTCGATTTAGATGAAATGTTAGTATGTTGTAAGGACCTGCCTAGGGACGAATGATATTGGTCAAAGGTTCGGACACAGAAGCGGGATCTATTCTATAGCCCTTATGCATCATAACTTACACAAAATTGCTTCGATTGCGACAAAACTTTATCATGTTATTTCGGAGGTATACTGAACCAGTCTTGTTGAATATCATCGAAATGGGATCAAAGGTCAGGACACAGGAGTGAGATTTATTCCACAGCCATTTCCCTCATAACTTGAGTAATAACTTGAGTAATGATTTCTAGTATGTTGAAAAGCGTATCATAATCAACGCATTGCGTGATTTTACTAACTTGTTTTTAAGTACAGTTGTATCGTAAACGAGTACCTTACATGCTCAAATATAAGTAACCATACGTACTTACAAATAACTGCGTCAATAAATATAAATATAATCTCGTATTACTTCATTTTAGATATTATAGATTTCAAGAGAAATTGTTTAATAAATATGTAAAGCGACACACATAAATAATTAGTGCAACAAAGTCACTGATCAGAAGTATTTTAATTATGCATAAAGTAGTTTTGTGTACATTTTTACATTAACTATATTTGTAGCAATCTCATAAATAATATATTGTCGCTTCATCACTATATTTGTCATAAAATTGGGCGGTACATTTGCCCAGCATGTGACAACGAGTATATCTATTATCTCAGATGTGCCATCGAATAATATACTTCCAGTTGATTCTATGAATACATGAGTATGTATGGAGTACACGTATTACAAATTTTAAATCGAGCTGCGGGTGGCTTAGTGGTTAGAGATTCAGACTACTGATGGAGGGACCACGGGTTCAAACCTAGCCTGATCGGCTTGAACGTGGGGACTCTCCTTTGTGGTGTGGACTTCTGACAATCGCTGAATATCCGCCGTGCATCGGACGAGTACGTTAAGTGACGGCCCCAGGGTAGGGATCCCCCGGTTGCATATAAAGGTTTTAGCTTCTAAGCCCCCTAATTTCTTTCTGCCTTCTATGTGCAAAATCGTACGCTTGTACGGCGGCGCCATCTAGTATGCTTTCTCTCACTACAAACTATTCTATCAGAATCTCTAGATTCGCTCTAACTTCCTTTAGTTTCTGAGCCCTCCCCGAAAGGGCGCAAAAACTGGATGAAGTTAGAGCACATATATTTGAAATATAATAATTTGAAATATATGTATTACAAAATGAGTACATATATTTCAAATTAGAAATACCAAATATACTCACAATTGATTCCCTGTATGTACTCACAAATGAGTTCGTGTCTTTTCCAAAAATGAGACACAAGTACTCGGAGCTATTATAAGCCCAGAATATGCTCAAAAACGAGTAAATTTTGCTTATTTCTAAGTACCAATTTTTAACAGTGTGTTTATTGTGAAAAGTTATTGGATAACGAAGTCTATAAAGTAATACAACGTGAATTCCTGTAGAAGTTTGTCGGAAGAAAAGCATCAGACAAACGTTACATCGCCAGGTTAGCGAAGAAATTTGAAAATACAGACAGTGTTTTGAACCAATAAAGTGGCGGACGTCTTCCTTTGGCGAAAAAAAAAATTGAAAAGGCGAAGCACAGGTTTCTGGCATCACCGAAGAAGTCACTACGACGATTGTCGGAAGAAACTGGGTATTCTGTTTCCAGCTGCCAAAAGGATGCGAAGAAAGCGTTGGTTCACGCTCACCGTGTGATATCTGTGCAAGAGTTGCAAGAATCGGATCTTGAAAAGCGTGTGTCTTATTTTCACTGGTTCCTGAAATTTGTACTGGAAAGTCCAAAAACTTTTGATTTCATATGGTTCACTGGTTTCATTTGGGCGGATATATCAATTCCCGAAACTCTCGCATCTGCACTCAGATAATCCACAAGAATTATGCGAAACCCCATTACATCCTGCAAAAGTCGGTTTTTGGTGTTCTGTGTCCCGAACCAGAATAATTAGACCCCGTTTTCTTCAGGAGCATAGTAAACTCTGTGTCAATGTGAAGATCTTTAATTTGTGGACCATTTAACCGACATCGATTCGACAACGGGGTACTACTTTCTACAGGATGGAGCGACATGCCATATATCTCGTGTGAACATGAGTGAAGTTTCCCTTTTTCCCCCGTGACTGAGTGATATCCAAAGAACTGTGGGCACCTCGTTCACCCGATTTGACTCCTTCTGATTTTTCTTATAGGGATATTTGAAGTGTCGTGCTTACAACAATGAGCCTCGCATGTTTGAAGACTTAGAAAGCAACATCAATGCAGCTGTCCGGATTATTGATGAGGACGTACTGCCTAGGAACTTCGATAATATGCAGCGTCGCATTCGAGTGGGTTTGGATGACGATGGAGGACATTTCCAGTATTTATTGTGAATGGTGCTACATTTCCATGAACTAAGGTACGTTGTGAACCACATGTCATGTTTCTAAGTGCAGTGTGTTGCTAGTTGTGACTCATTCTTTGGGGGGGGGGGGCAACCTAGTGAAATACCTTGCATAAAGGTGGCTGTTGCGTGGAGAGCGTCAACATTACGATGAGATTCATCATTATTCAGTTCGTTAATGAACAAACCCAGTGTGGTTAATTTGCTTTTGAAACCTGAAAATATTGAAAAATTTTGAAAGACCCTAAAATTCGGGGCCCAGATACCTATAGGCTAGTGCAATACCCTGTTAAAGGTGTAATCAAAACCTGATTTACCACACATTTAACAGGATATTACACTAGCCTATAGGTATCTGGGCTCCGAATTTTAGGGTCTTCCAAATTTTTTCAAAGGAAAAATATATGAAAATCCTCCAAATACCGTCAGTGAATAAACAAACACATAGCTCTTTCCACGTTTAGCAACGCACAACAACCGAAAAATTGTTATTCGGCCGTCGCCGGGGAACTGAATCCCGGATCTCTCGATATCTAGCCGAGCGCGTTACCCTTACACCACGGTGGACAATTCTGGAGAACCAGATGCACCCAATGGTTCCAACATGTACCCTGACGGTGGTGCCGTGTATCAAGATGATGACGCACCAACACACAGAGGCGAAAGAGTAGTTTCCTGAGATTGAAAGTGAGCTGGAATATTTGTCATGGCTTGCACAGTCACCTGACTTGAACATTATTGAGCCACTCTGGAGTGTTCTAGGAAACGTTTTCTTCCACCAGCATCACGTCGTGAACTAGCCACTTTTCTGCAAGAGGAATGGCTTCAAGTTCCTCTGTCCACTGTACAGGACACTCATCGGTCCTTCAAAGGACGAATTGCAGCTGTATTGGTCTCCAAAGGAGGCCCTACACTGTACTAATAAATTATTGTGTCCTAAACCCATGTGTTTCTGTTTCGTTGTCCACCCCTTGTATTACACAATTGATATTTTGCTGCTCAACAGATGCACAATATCAGTTGCAGAATCGAAAAGTCGTCGTATGCAAAGTAGCAAGGAAAGTCATGGACTTGGCCAACACATATGAAAACATTATAGCTACCGTTGTACTTTTTTTGCAGGTGTATAGGAAACCCCTATGGTGCTACACGATGAGACAACGTTGGAATCTTCTCCTCAGCGGGGGAAGTTACAGGATATATCTCGTCCCCTTTTAAGATACGGCAACAAAGTTAATTACAAAACTGTAGAGCTTTCCAGAAATACTACATAATACTTTTTCTTTTTGTAAGGAATGACTAAACTCTCCTTCCTTCCCGACAGTATAATTTAAACACCTAGAACCAACATCCGAGAAGTCAGTCTTTTCCACGGCATGTAAATGAAGAAAACAGACCTTACCGCATACAAAATCGATTTGATATGTTCGAATACTCATAGTGTCTATCATCAGAAACTATACACTCCTGCACGCGTTCAATCAGCTGCATCCCTATGCTGCTCAACATATCGTTGTCAGAAAAAGGCACATGCAGTTGTGACTCGATGTTGATGATCAATTGACTTATGATTTCAGGTGCCCTTAAAAATGCTCAAAGAAGTAAGCTCTGGTAACCCTGGTGGCCATGCTGTTGGTCCTCAGTGTCCTATCCAGGCTGGTGATTAATACATTTGTAACGTACCAGGAGATGTGACGTACCTGCCAGAAGGACGCACACGACATAAAGGCAGATAGGAATCAGAATAAAACGTCCGCGTAGCTTAATTGGTAGAGCAACTTATTCCGGAATGAGTGGACCCGGGTTCGAACCCCGGCGTAGACCAAAAATGACGGAGAAATTCACTTCGTTATACATTGCACTATCTCACCACTGTGTTATTTGCACTTTCCTATGTGTTGGTACCCAATCGTTCTAGTGCGACACGTTGTTAAACAGCTACAAATGCAAATTGAGAAATCTTCTACATCCGTTATCAGCAGACGCAGATATCGCTCGGCGTTCTCATGACCTTAGTAAAAATAAAGACCATCATAATAAGTGGACAGCTCACACCATATGTCGGTGGATCACCTGACTTGATTGTTTGTCCCTCGTCCAGTAGGAATTGTCTAGTAACTGGTAATGCTCGTTATAGTGTGTCTATGTTACCGCAATGTATGAAAACCAGGAGTTCTATAGAACGCTTAGGAAATGTATAGGATGGCAAACGTTTTTAGGGAAAGTATGAAATTGTTAATATTTTACACATTTTCTAAGGAATTCTGTACAATGTCTGAACAGAAACCGGCAAAGTATAAAATACTCTCGCTGATGATGGATCTAATATGACGTGGCAAGGCACATGACTTTGAACGACGCTCATTTGGCAATTGGCCATGGAGGACATGACAGAAACTTGAAAGAACTTTCACCCAAATACAAAAACGTTACTCGTCATATATTGAACTGTACATTCACTTTTGTGAGCCGTGCCAGAAAAAGCAAAAAGGTATAAAAAAGGTTTTGTTGTAAAGCCTATGGTTTTTTCTGAATTTAATTATTGTTGTCAGGTCGATCTTATTGATTTTCAGTCCCAACCTGACAAGGAATACAAATTTATTATGGTGCATCAAGATCATCTCACTAAGTTCGTAGTTCTGAAGGCTCTTACATCAAAGAGAGCGGAAGAAGTAGCGTATAACCTAGTGGACATATTCTCGTTGCTTGGGGCACCATCCATTCTGCAGTCTGACAACAGTAAGGAATTTACGAATAACGTGCTGAGCAGCTTGAAGGAATATTGGCTGACACTGAAGATCGTCCATGGTAAGCCTCGCCACTCACAAAGCCAGGGTAGTGTCGAAAGAGCTAATCAAGATATTGAAAATATGATCTGTACTTGGATGCGAGATGAAAAAACTGACCGTTGGAGTGAGGGACTACGTTTTGTTCAACTTATGAAGAATAGGGCTTATCATTCTGGGATCAAAAGAACACCATATGAAGCTCTCTTTGGTGGCAAAGCTAAAGTAGACCTCACAACGTCTTCTCTACCCCAAGATATCTTAAAAGATATACAGACAGAGGAGGAACTAGAAAAAATAATACAAAGCGTTCAAACAATACAAGAAGACGAAACTAATCACCCTATGCAAGAAAAAGAGCCTATTGTGTCAAACATGGATGAGATTGTAGTCGATGATGGAAGAAATCAATATGGTGATGAAGAAATATTTACTGAAGAGGCTTCCATTTCTCCAACCTCTTGTGTGTGTTTAAAGGAAACCAGTGATGCACATGCATGCAGAAAGTGTAGTCGAAAAATTCATAGATTCTGTGGCCATGCCAGTAAAGATGATGGATATGAGGAAATAGATATTTTGTGCACCCTTTGCTTTAAAAATAATAACTCTGTCGAAGGTAAAATTTATTCTAAATTCAATCTAGACATGCAGGCCAAAAAAATGAAAATGAATTCTGACAAAAAATTTCCTCCCGCTTCTTTGGGAGATACTGTGCGAGTTCCTATTCCTAACATCGACAAGGGACGAGGTGATCCGCGCAGTTTGTTGGGAGTTGTTATGAGTGTGACAGAAGACGGTTTTTACCGAATTGGAACTTCTGAAGGAATTTTAAAGCAACTATATGCGAGATCACAAATCACTTTATGCCCAAAGAATTTATTGACAATTGAAGACATTCCTCATCACGAAATACAGTACCTCTCCGGTCAGCTGCTATTGCTCTGTCCACAGGAAGCGGTCAAGGATTTGTAAAGTGTATGTGTAAGACAAAGTGCCAAAACATGAAGTGCTTTTGTGTAAAAAAAGGAATGAAGTGCAATTCAAAATGTCATACAAGCCTTCCTTGTTGCAACAAGTAGGTTAGAAAGTTCTGTATTTTATTTCATACTTTTCTGTTTTCATTCTTTTTCATATGCGTCTTTTCAATAGAAACCTTTTCATGAATCTCTTTTAATACTTTGCCTAAATAGCATTAGTCATTCTATAGAATGCCTAGGTAAAGTATATATAATATTTGAAAATTTCATACTTTGCCTAAAAACGCTAGGCATTCTATACATTGCTTAGGCATTCTATAGAATGTCTGGTTTTCATAATTTGCCGGTAACATCTGCACTATTTTGTTTGAACTGAGTCCATGAAATGTTCCACAAGACATCTGGCCCCTTTTCTTACGTACATATTCAACGCGAAATTTCCAGCCGTATCTGTGGATCTCCATGGGGCATTGCCTGCGGAAACTTACACAAATTGCAATGCATATGGTGCAGTTGTAAAATTTGCAGCACTCACTGATGACTCAATCCCCTCGCCTCGCTAACTTCTGGTGAGTTCCAGTGGAAATGTGTAAACACACATGCTAGAACATCCATATCATCCTGCTGTGACCGACATGCACTGTACATGAGCGGCAACATATAGTGGTAGGGTCACGCAATCGACGAAATGCGTTTAGGATGGCCCCATGATTAGGACGTCAGGCATTAGAAAACCGTACCGCTACACGAGAAATCCGGTTGCTTTCATCATAAATCAAAATCATTTCCCGAAATTCCTCATTCTTAAGCGCAGATATTGTTCGTAAGGGAAATGTGATCGTATACGGCCTTTGGTAAACCTATGTAAAACCCACAATTACTGGGAAATTTCTGCTTTCGAGCTTCACACACTTATTGAAAACATTGGGCAAATCGCACACACCTTACTAAAATTGCAGGTGTCGCAAAAGTGAATATGCATGCACATTTCCTGCGAACAAAAGGAATTACAAGCCGCTTGGCTGTGTCTATTGTTAAACAAAGAGTTTCTTTTGTTTCAAGATAAATGCATGATACACTGAGTGGCCACTTTATTATGACCAGTACTTTCTTAGGCCACCTTTTGCCTTTAATACTCCACGAGATGCTGATAGTTGGTTTGTGGGATCTGAGACCATGTTTGATGAATAGCACTTTCCAAGAGTGTGAGATTGCAGGGTTGTGGATCCAGCTGTCTGATGGCTCGTTCAACTTCATCCCACAAATTCTCAATGGGGTTGAGATCTGGAGATTGTAGGGGCCACCTGAGCAAAGTAAATTCATCGACATGTTCCTGAAACCAATCTTGTATAATACATGATACGAGCACTATGGCAAGGCGCATTATCTATTGAAAGTAGCCATCGCCATTGGGATAAACTATCCACATGACAGGATGCACTTGGTCCGCTACGATGTTTAGATATGATGTGCCAGTGAGACGTTGATCAGCACGAATTAAAGGGCCAGAAACATGCCAGGAAAACATCCCCCAAACCGTAACGTTGCCTCCACCATCTTGAAGGGTTTTAGCAATGCATTTGGGGTCCATGCTTTCGTGCTGTTTCCGCCAAATTCTCACTCGGCCATCAGCATGGTGCATCTGAAAACGTGATTCATCGGACCACATAATTTGTTTCCGATTATCGACTATCCAATCCTTGTGCTCCTGTGCGAACTGGAGACGTTTTCTCTTGTTAACTGCAGACAGCAAACGTGTTCGAATAGGCTTTCGGCTGCCATATCTCATCCGATACAGTGTACGCCGAACAGTGCGTGCAGATATCATTTGAGGGGATCCTTGATTAAGATGGTCTGTAATTTTATGCACTGTTGCCCTTCTGTTGTCTGTTACTAGTCTGAACACTCTCCGTTCTGCCCGAAAAGTCACTAGTCTATGACGACCACACGTTGCACGTAGAGACCCAGTTTTTTGGTTGACAGTCCAGTTTTTAAACATTTTAACAACAGCTGCTCTGGAACATTTCACGAATGCGGCGGTTTCGGTGATACTCGCTCCATGGCTCCGAGCTCCTACAACCAATACCCATCTCGTCACCCAAAAATCACTTCTACTACTGTCGCAAGCACTAAGCTTTCCCTTTTTATGCTAGCCTCGCCCTCTGGCGGTAACAGGGTTTTATTCAATACGCACAATTGACGTGGATTAGGAACATTGAACAGAAGTCATCGCTCTTTCCACGTTTATAAGTGGGTCACGGAAAAATTCTCATCGGCCGCCACCGGGAATCGAATACTATATCTTCCAGTTACGCGCCGGACATGCTACTGTTCCTAATCCACGTCAATTGTGTGAATTAATTATTTATTCACCTCTTAGTTATTTGTTCAGAACTCCGAAATTCCTTTCTTTTTAGACCAAAAAGAAAGGTCCCTCGGAGTTCAACAAAGACCAAGAAAAGACAAAACCCTAAAGACCCTTTCAGAAGACCCTTTCTTTTTGCCATCGGGATCAACACTACCAACGATAACTGACGATCAGTAGTAGTCTTAAAAGTTGCCTAGATCACGTGATGATGCACGTTACCGTGACCACGTATTTTGCATGTACGTTAAGTGAGTGACCTTTACGTACATCTGTACAAAGGTTTCTAATTCAGTGGCCTCTGCGTGCGTGTGTGTGTGTGTGTGTGTGTGTGTGCGTGCGAGCTCGTGCGCGTGTGTGATTTTACCACGCTGTATGATTCTGTAAGTGACTTTTGTTTGACCTATCTCGAAAGGGGGCAAGATAAGATAGCTTCCTATTCTCTGCCGATTGGAGGCGAGAAGTCTTTGTTTTACCGTGTAGCACAATAGAAGTTTCGTACGTACGTGCACCAAAAGCAGAACGATAACTAACACGGTTCTTAAGCTATTATTGCCCAGGTCTATGATTTTCTTCTTATAATTTTAAATCCTCAGTATGTTGGAAATAATATGAAATTACTTATCTGCTCACTTATTCATCTGGATGTCTTAATTGTCCTATAAACAGCTTGATTAAGAGTTTCACGGCATCGATGATCATGGAAAGGCGAAGCCGTCGGCCATTCTTAATTTAGCGTTGCTGGCTCCAGATAATGAAAAGAAACAGAACATTGCCAAAAACTAAAATTCCGAGCCTTTTCAGACCGAAATCCTTAACTACTTGACCTGACGTAACCTTGGGCAGTGTTTTACATTTCTTATATCGTAATTACGCTATTAGATATGTTCCTAATAAATTGTTATTTCACAGCTTTAATTGCACATATTACGTGTATTTCTAACCAATCATTATTTCAGGGTAACGTTCCTCGGAGAGAAAAATTTGTGCCTTCAGGTTCTCCATTTTAACGCCTTTAATATTAGGAAAATTAAAGTTTTTATAATACCCTTGTTACTCATCACTTCCAGTAATTAAAAAGAAATACGCATTTTTGTTGGAAGTAAAAAAAAAACTTGAATCCTTGTTTTCACACTTCCAAAATAAAATAAAAAATGTTCAGAAAAAAATGAAGCAATAGCTATGATTTCTAAGCAACACAAAAATCAACTTAAATGTTGAATTCCCTGAGCGCTATTCACATTTCTAACTTTGCTCCAAAACAACCGTCGAATTCAAGGGAAAAAGTCAAAATAAATTACTGTTAATTACCCTTTTAATGTCTGAAGTTTAAAGTGAACTAAACGCGAGCAACAATAAAAATAATTTAATGCGTTTCAGTAAGGAGGAAAAAAAAAGGATTTTGTTGCTGTCAGTATAATTCTTTTGCCCTTACTTAAATCGAATTACGGAGAAAATAATGACAAAAAATAGTGGCCTTTGCTCGTTTGAAAGAAACATGGCAATGGGACCGTAGTCATGGCAACCAGCTACATCATCTGTCTCATTTGGGCAATTGGCTTTTAATGCAACCTCCCCACCCCATCCAAAAAGAAACCCTGCCCAACATATTGAATTACATTCGGGAAGGAAAGTGCTTGAGTTAAAAGTCAAATATTACCCGGTGCCATTTTTTATTCCTAAGCTCATTGCTTAATATCATAACAAAGCGGGATGAAACACTTTATATCTTTCAGAACTGTTTGTTTTTTCATTATTTATTCGAAGGAATCCTTTTTATTTCTTTCTCCTGGAAACGATTTCTTTGTTTAGAAAGGGAAGATGGGGGTAAGGGATTATCTCTAAGCCAACAAGAAAGTGAATCATGAACTAGTTCTTTCGTTACATGAAGATAATTGGGATTACACACTGCTACAACGCGCTTTTTGTACAATTAATCACTACAGTAAATAGACCCCTGCTCTTTGAAGTAAAAACAAAAATACACAGCGTATAAAGAAACAGTAATTCAGTTGTTTTTCTTCCATTTTCTTTGTTCTGCGAGTTGAAAATTCTTTGCATACATCTATTTGTTCCCAATCATTAAGAAAGCACTTCCGCTATTTGATGTGACTTAACGATATTTACGTAGGTGAGTTTGCATAATTCAATCCTATTCCTAAATCCGCACCACATTAAATTCGCAAGTTTGCAATGTTCGTGGCATTGTGTGTCAACTTTTCAACGCTTTGGCAAGAATTTTTATGCAGGTGAGACCATGGCAAATAATTTAGGTTACTTCGGGCAACATCTAAATTCTGAAGAATTACTGTCTTAAGATGTTGCCCAATGATTTTCTTAGCAGTCCATTTGTTATTTTTTTTATGACGTCTTTCTATCGACGGCTTTTGTCAGTTAACTGAATTCTCGTCAGGATGCCTTCTTGACACACAACGTTTTTTCCGAACAAGATGCCATAAAAGATTATTTGTTCGTGACGAAAACCAGCTTCCTTTTTATTCCCATTTGCTGCACTGGTATCTTTCCCTGTCCATCAACATACGAGGATAAATGAAAAAGTAAAGCAATTTCAGAGTTTGGGACAAGTACTGCAGGTAATTGCTGCACTGGTATCTTTCTTTGTCTATCAACATACGAGGGTAAATGTAAAAGCAACCTCTGAATTTGAGACGAGAACTGCAGAAAATTGCTGTACTGGTATCTTTCTTTGTCCATCAAGATACGAGGGTAAATGTAAAAGTAAAGGCAACTTCTGAGTTTGAGATAAGAAATGCAGAAAATGGCTGCACTAGTATCTTTTTCTTTCCATCAACATACGAGGGTAAATGAAATAGTAAAGGCAACATCAATGAAATAGTACAGGCTGGTATTGCAAGTGATAGCAGTCAACCAACTATTACCACGTGTTAAACGGCTGTTAGACGAGGTAGCACATGCTTGTGGAAAATCAGTCTGGCTCCGGTGGTGAGTGTGTAAACATGCAAGCTTTTCTTTCCGATTGTCCCGCTGTGGTACATTATGCCGTGATAAGGTTTCTTTGGAAAGAAGAGCCTGAGCCAGCTAAAATTTGCGGAAGAATGGTACCACAGTATTATGCCAACACTACAGGCGAGAAAAAAATTGCGAATGGGTAGAAGGATTTAAACCTCGAAGAATAAGTGTGGCTGATAAAGCTCGATTGAGTGACCATCAGCGTCACAAATTCACGACCATGTTGATTGTGTTAACTCTCTCATTGAAGAAGACGACAGATTAGTGTGTCTACTGTGGTTGCCATGCTAGACGCTAGTTATAACTCTGCCTATGGACTGGGGCCTGATGACTTAAGCGACTGGAAAGTGTGTATCAGGAGGATCTACCCAGTAAAAACAGTCTTGCAGGACCAGTACTGCCAGCAATGGTCCAACACTATGTTGCCGCTGCCGAACCATCAATAAAATGTCCGGGCGGCCAACAGAAGGGCCAGCAGTTTAGGCCAACAGCTGGCCAACAGTTGGCACCTTCATCAGTTGTCATATGCCAAAACAAGGCCATCAGTTATCCATCACAGACAGTAGCTTCCGCAAGTGGCCCTTCAGCGGTCCTGCAAGCACGTGCGAGAAATGATGGCTAGCGTAATGTGGTCCGCTAGTTTGCCGGCAGTAGCATTATACGCATACATATACGCATGCATCTTTTTTAAGAGCTGAATAAGAAAAGCATAAAGAGAATCTCGAACAGCTTGAAGCTTATGGGCTTAACAAAAAAGTGATTGGAATCGCAAGAACACTACATTGAGACAATGGTACAGTAACGTATGTTTCATTTTGTTTTTGGTTAATACAACAAAACTGCATTTTGTTTTATTTACCAACAAGGAAATACAGCGAATGTAACCGGTTACACAAAAATATCAACCGAATTTGCGCAATCGATAAAACACATCCAAAAATTGAAATAGCTAGTTGCTCCCTCTAGTGGCTGAAAAGGGTGTCACGAAAATTAACAAATTGTGCACAAAAAGTTCCCATAACAGAACATATCAGAGACAAGACGGATTTTCCAATTACAGAAGAGCGATAGAGGAAAACGTGAGATTTTTTTACACTCCCTTGTTGAAAAGGTGTAGTTACTTAACCCTCCAGGTGGCAGGCAGGTAGGTGCTTTGGAAGAGGAAGTGCGAAAGTTTGTCACATGTATAGCAGGATACCCCTAAAAGCGTGCGTCGTTAAGATGTGTTGTAACGTATACTCTATATTCACTTTCCTTTTGATTTTACTATCTCTGGTTATTTTATTTTACTATGTAAATTATCTTCTTACTGAACGAAATATTATTTCACCCGATGAATGAGATCTGGCAATGAGTGTAAGTCATGACGTGGTGGTAGCCAGTATATATAGGCGCGTTCATCGATAGCGAGGGGGAGCGTTTGGTGTTGTACGGAGAGATTTTGTTGTTATAAGGAGATCGTTTGTTGTTATACTAGAGGAGAGAGTTTCGTTCTATGCCATTAGTTGGATTCTTCATTATTGTGAAACAAGTTGTGTGTGTGTGCTTTGGACGACCAAGAGTCGCATAATAAAAAAAGATTTGAGTAAGTACGTCTTTCTCAATTAATAGTTTTTGTCAGACCTCTGTCTGGCTGTTAGGCTTATATCGTTAGTTTATTACCATTAACAACCAGCGTTAAGACTTTATACATTCTAATTACTACACTACTAGCAGGAGACTTTATTCATGTTCTTAATTAACTAGTAACAACAACCATTTGAATTCACTATTTGAAGCTCAGTAGGAAAGCTTCATTATTATCATTAGCTAGCTGGTAGAAAGAGCTTATTCATTATAATTAGCTTAGCGGAAAGCAAAATAAAGCTAATTCATTATAGTGTATATATGCATTCTCACCACTATGAGACTGAACAATTTTTCGACTCAGTATTGCGTTCCCGTGGCTTTTGAACGGGTTTTCGATGAACGTATTTATTGCGTAGTCGCCACTTTGGGTACAGAAGTCTCCGAGCGCATATATGCGTGCTTGCCACCTGGAGGGACAACGAAGAAAATAGGTGCAAAATACCCTTCGTAAAGAGTATCCTATCAAATACGGATTTCTCTAAGGGATTTTTAAAATAGAATAAACTCTTTTAAATGAAAGTATTCGCTGGAGCCCCCCCCCCCCAGGTGGCAGAATTTTCGAAAATGGATAAGTAGAAAATATGCGAAAAGTATTTTTTGTAGAAAAAGCTATGCTAAGAAAAAATAATTTTCAAAAACGTCTTTTGGAAGCAGAGATAGCGGGAAAAGGTTTTCACATTTACACCCACTATAGGGAAAACTGCATAATTTAAACAGTATAATGTTCGCAGTCTTTGCTGTAGCCAATATCATATAGTAATAAGACAAACTGTTTAAATACGATTTTTCGATGCGGATATACAGCTGCAAAACAGAAATACATACTAGTACCACTTATTGGGTTGGCCAAAAAGTCATTGCGTTTTTTACACATAGATGGCGAAACATGTCTTGAAATGTAAATAACGTCATTTCAAACCGCAAGTTCATTATATAACGGGACAGCTGACAATTCAAGTTTGTTTTAGAACAGAAAGTGGACGATTTCGTTAACAAGTGTTTGTTTGGCGTCAATTTCAAAATGAACAATCAAAAGGAACATCTTGGTCATATTTTTACTTCGGAAAAGGAAAAAAAACACTGTGCAAGCTCATAAGAAGTTATGTGATGTGTATGGTGAAGATGCCTTAAACCTACGGCAGTGTCAGAATTGATTTGCGAAATTTCGATCTGCAGATTTTGATGTGAAAGGTGCACCACGCTCAGGAAGGCCAATCGAAGTTAATGACGACAAAATAAATGCATTGATTGAATCCAGTCAGGATTTAACGGCACGAGAGATTGCTGTGAATCTCAACATGTCGAAATCGAGCGTTGAAAACTATTGAAAGCAAATGGTGCGTTAGTCAGCTCCATGTGTGGGTAGCACATGAGCTCAAAGAAAGTCATTTCACTAAGCGCGTGGACATCTGAGATTTGCTCTTGAAACGTGAAGAAAATAATCCTTTTTTGAAATGTATGATAACAGGCGATGAAAAATGGATCGTTTGCAACAACATCGAACGGAAAAGATCGTGGAGCAAGCGTGATGAATCTGCTCAAAGCACTTCAAAAGCAGATATGCACCAAAGAAAGGTTATGATGTCAGTTCGGTAGGATTTCAAAGGCATTGTGTATTTTGAATTGCTTCCAAGCAGCCAAACCATTAATTCGAACGTGTACTGTTGTCATCTGGATAAATTAAGCGATGCCGTCAAACAGAAGCTTCTGGAATCGGTGAATCGCAAAGGTGTTGTGCTTCACCAAGATAAAGCAAGACCACATACAAGTTTGGTCACTCGTCAAAGTTGTTGCAGCTTGGATGCAATGTGTTATCACGTCCACCATATTCGCCGGACCTGGAACCATCAGACTACCATTGATTTCGTTCGTTGAAGACGCCTTGAATGGTAAAATCTTCATTGCTGATGAGGCTATCAAATCCTTCTTGGAACTGTTTTTTTTCCGAAAAAAAAATCTTTTTTTAAGAGCTGAATCATGAACTTGCCTGCGAGATGGCGAAAGGTCATCGAACAAAATGGACAATATGTTGTTGACTAAAGTTTTTGCTTCCCATTCAAAATATTCCTCAAGATGAATGGTATCCGAAGTTAAATGTGCATTTTAAATCAGACACTTAGAAGCGGGGATATAGAGGAAAACAGATTAAATACTTGCTGCCCCTAACGAGGAAGTGGTGTATTATTTTGGGCAGGAAATGCGCACACAATGTTTAGGTAATAGTGGAATCTCACCGAAGTAGGATTTTTCAGTCGGATTTTTAGACGTGCAGCTATTGCTGCAAATATTCTGTAAATCGAAACGTGAACTTAGGACCTCTAGCGGTAAATTAGTGCGGCGTTAGAAATCTGAAATTATAAGCCAAACATTGTGCACCAGAAATGCTGTTGGGCAAAAAAAGGCGTTTTCCAAATCGGAACGTTAGGAGCAGGGATATCGAGAAAAATTGGATTTACATCTACGTTATGTATATCTTATGTACAGTAGATTCCGTTTAATTGGGACATTGGTTAATCTTAATCGGGGCAACCGTTTATTTCGGATAATTCTTGAAAAACATCCCTAATTAGCTCTTTGGGATAAAGCTTCGCATAACTTTGGTAGCCGTTTAATTGGACCAAAGTGTTCTCGCCCCGATGTGTCTCAATCAACCGAAAACTATTTTTTTATACTGGATTTTGAGCAGAAAATATACGCAAAAGGTTTCCAGTTGGGGGGGGGGGGATGTCTAACAGCAAAGGAAGTTTTGCAGTCGAGTTTTCAGAAGCGCAGATATTGTTGCAAATACATTGTAAACATAAATACGCATTTACGCCCCCTAGTAGAAAATTGTTATTTATCATTTATTAGAAATTTTATGCAAAGTACACTATCTACCAACAAGTAATTGGACACCTGTGATAGCACCTTCAATAGTTGGTGGAGCCTCCACGAGCGGCGACTACAGCTGCGACCCTCCGGGGCATACTCTCAACCAGGCGTTGTACGACGGCTAGCGGTATTTTCTTCCACTCGGCTTGGAGAAGACAGGTCAGTTCCTTCACCGATTTCGGAAGGTGGGGGCACCCCTTAAGTCGACGCTCCAACTCGTCCCAGAGGTTCTCGATAGGGTTAAGGTCCGGGTTCTGCGCAGGCCAGTCCATTCGATTAACCCCATTGTTACCATACCAAGCCATGGTGGACCTCGCAACATGACAGGTGGCATTGTCATCCTGAAGGTAACATGGGTCCACCCCATAAAACTGCTACAACGTAGGAAGCGCATGGTCATCCAAAATGGTGCAGTAGGTCTCGGTGTTCAGTCTACCAGGAATTGCGACCAAGGGTCCCGGGCCATACCAGGAGAAACACCCCTACAGCATAATTTCACTGCCGCCGAACTTCACGGTTGGCGTTCTCCAGGCAGACGCCAAACCCAGACCCAGCCATCCGAACGGTAGAGGGTGAACTTTGATTCGTCACACTAGAGAACCTATTTCCACTGTTCAACGGTCCACTGTCAACGTTCTTTGCACCTCGTTAGCCAAGCAGCGCTATTGGACTTGGTGATCAAAGGCATGTGGGCGGCAGCACGTCCATGATAACTGAGCAGATGGGCTTCCTTACGGATATTATTCATCGAAAGAACACTCCCCAATGCCTGTTGAAACTCCTCGCGGATGTGACCCATCGATTTGGTACGGTTCTTCCGAATTTCTCTGGCCACCACCCGTCGGTCTCTATCTTCCAGTTTTGCGGATCTGCCGGGTCGGGGCACATTCTGACAGTCACCCCTCATCTTCCACTTGCCAATCACGTAGGCCACTGTCGATTTTGGGTACTTCAACTAGCTGGATATGTCACGTATGGATCGGCCATTTCGGTGATACCCGACGATTACACCTTTCTCGAAATCAGAGAGCTCCGAACTGCATGGCATCTTGCATGCGACTGGTTGTGTTGTTGTTTCCCACGCGATATTTAACGGCGGCGGCCGTGACGTGTATCAGGACAGAAGATATCGTCGATTGCAGGGGTGTCCAATTACTTGTTGGTAGATAGTGTATTTCTCCCCAAGAACTCTATCCGATGCAAAAACATCAGCCGTTGGTAAAGGAAAATGAGATGACGTAGAATCTGGAGGCACAGAAACAGAAAATTATACATCTTTTTGCTAGTGTGAAACACCAAGTGATACATGTACTTTCACAAAGAGCTCACCGCTCACCGTTGCAAAATAACACATTTTAATGAAAGTGTGACCAAGTTTTTGGAGGTCCCATCCCACTTCACTCAAGAACTTATGCTTTTCCAATTCACATATTATAGATTGTATTTAGTCCTATCTCACAATTACACCATGTACTTCCAAAGATATCTCAAATCCTTTTAATGATACAATTTTTTACAATATCTTATTTTTCTGTTAAAATGCACATATTTTAATTCACTGACAAACATGTACGAATTAATTGGGGTTTTTGGTGACACTTTGTCTATGTTATGTTTTCAAGTACAGTAAAAATTCACATACTCTACTGTAATGATATCTATTGCTGAAAAATAGTTAAAATTTAGTTATATACATACAGTTTCCATGCAAAGTCCTTAGAAAATCTCACACTCTTGTCACGGACTTGCCCTTCATTAGTCAGTTTCTATTTACACATACAGCTGAAAAAAACCGCACAATTCTATGTTCACTCACACCATGTGCATCTATGTACGCCTTGAGTGAGACAAATGAGCACTGTCCAAATTACACATATAATTTCCTATATTACTGTCGGGGATGTAATGTCAGGTGATGCGTAACATCACAGCCTCTCCTTGACAAATGTCAACCCCGCCTTCTCGTGGTGCATCCTGTTCCCACTAAAGGGGCTCTGACGACCGCCAATAGCGGTATAAGTATACCATCGGGATTAGAGGAAATGCTATCCCACACTCACCAACCCGCTTGGCCAGCGTGGTGAGTTATGGCCAAACCCCTCCAAAATGAATCCACAACTTAAATCTTGGCCCTCAGTCTCCGGCAGTTGGAATGTACCTGGCCAAGGCAGCGGCCAGTGCGACATGAAGGCAGAGAGTGCTAAGAATCCCCGGAGGACCGGACTAGGCTGCCATTTGATGCTGACCTTGGATACGTATAATGGACGCTCCCTGTCTTCTGATTCAAAGCTGCTTGAATTGGAAGAGGAACTACAAAGGATCAAGTGGGACATTGTCGGGCTAAGTGAGGTAAGGAGAAATGGAGAAGATCTCATTGAACTGAAAAGTGGACATCTCTTCTAATATCGTGGAACAGATACTGGCAGAACTAGTGGTGTTGGATTTATAATAAACAAGAAACTGAAGGATAGAGTTGTAGAAGTTGAAAGTTCCTCTGACAGAGCTGCACGACTCGTTATCCAACTCTCGAGAAGATACCAGGCTCAGATAATTCAAACTTATGCACCCACCACAAGTCATCCTGAAGAAGAAATTGAAGAATTTTATGAGGAAATTCGTCATCTAAATAATAAAGGTAAGCAGCACTTGAAGATAAATATGGGATATTTCAATGCGAAAATAAGGCAACGGCAACAGAATGAAACTTTAGTAGGTAAATTCGGTCACGGCAACAGAAACCAGCGTGGAAATACTCTCGTTGAGTTTGCAGAATCAGAAGGGTTCTTCATCTTAAACTCCTTTTTCAAGAAAAAGCCACTCAGGAAATGGACATGGAGACATCCAAATGGGACGACAAATAAAATTGATTTTATTATGTGTAACAAAAATTTGTCATAGAAGACTGCAGTGTGCTAAACAAATTCAACGCAGGTAGTGACCATAGATTGGTGAGATGTAAGGTGCACCTCAACACTAAACTCGAACGTGGCAAGCTCATAAGGCAAACAAAATGTATTGACATAACCAACCTTAAAAAACACCATAATACCTTCAAGTTGGAACTGAAGAACAGATTCTCTGCTTTAGAAGGCCTAACATCGGAAGAAGTGAATATTTCTGAAGTTAACAGAAAAGTAACCAAAGCTCTTGTGGAAACAACAACAGAATTAGCTGGGTCTAAGAACAAGTTGCATGTAAATAAATTATCAGGAAAAACCAAAATGTTGATGCAAAAAAGAAGAGAGATAAGGACAACTAAAGAACATGTGACTTCCAAAGTGGAATACAAAGAGCTATGCAAGACAGTAAGAAAAAGTATCACTGAAGACGTAAGGAAATTCAACTGTGAACTAGTGAGGGAGGCAATTGAAAGCAACCGAAGCCTAAAGATAGCAAAGGGATATCTCAGTAAGGGAAGAAAACAGATTATGGCACTGAGAAAAGAAGATGGTTACTGTAACAAAAAATAGAGGCGAAATTTTGACAAGAGTGAAAGATTTCTACTCCAAGTTATATGAAAGGGATGATGCATGTACTCCAGACATCATGGAAGGTACCAGTACCAGAGTTCTTCCAGTCCTCCCAGCAGAAGTTGCGCATGCAATCAAGAACATGAAGCGAGGAAAAGCTCCAGGAGAAGATGGAATTACTGTAGACATCATACAAGAAGCAAGTGAAAAAATCGAAACAGTACTCGCCCAAATTTTCACTCGATGCCTTAATGAAGGGAAGATTCCTGAGGATTGGAACAACGCTATAATGATCCTGCTACATAAAAAAAGATGACTTTGAGTTTCTCAGGAACTACAGACCTATCAGCCTCCTATCAGTGGTTTATAAAATCTTCACTAAAGTTCTTTCACACCGTTTGAAGGCAACACTGGAAATGGCTCAACCGAGAGAACAAGCTGGATTCAGGAGTGGCTACAGCACAATAGATCATATCCACGTACTGAGAGAACTAATTGAAAGAGCGAGGGAATATGAACTTCCATTGTGCATGGCTTTTATCGATTATGAAAAAGCCTTTGATTCGGTGAAACCATCAGCAGTTACAATGGCTCTGAAATCCTGCGGTATTGAAGATACATACATTAATATTATTAATAACATCTATGAAAACGCAAGTGCATAGATTCGGCTGTTTGAAAATACAACACACATAAAAATTGGAAAGGGAGTGAGACAAGGTGACACCATATCTCCGAAGCTCTTTAACGCCACATTGGAAAATGTCTTTCAATCACTGAACTGGGAAAACAAAGGGATAAAGATTAATGGAGATTACCTAACCCACCTTCGTTTTGCTGATGACATAGTCATGTTTGCAACTACCCCATCAGAGCTGCAGAGTATGATCCAAGAACTTGATGACAAGAGTAAAGAAGTGGGATTAAAAATGAACTTTTAGAAGACAAAAGTGATGTTCAATGCTTTTACACGAAATGAAGATTTATCGATTGATGGAGGAAAAGCTGGAAATAACAGACACGTACGCTTATCTTGGACAGAAAATATCAAGTGAGGGTCACATTGATGAAGAAATTAATCGGCGTACAAAACTTGCCTGGAGAGCTTTTGGAAGAAACAGCATAATTTTCAAGAGCAATATGCCATTATGTCTTAAAAGAAAAGTGTTTAATCAATGTATCCTTTCAGTGCTCACATATGGTGCAGAGACGTGGACCTTTGCTAAAAGAGACATACAAAAGCTGCAGACAACTCAAAGCAGCATGGAGAGGTGCATGCTTGGTGTAACCAGGAGAGATAAGAAGAGGAACTCGTGGATCTGGAAAATGACAAGAGTGGAAGACATCATGATCAGAGGTAAATCCCTGTAATGGGAATGGGCTGGACATACTGCCCGAAGGACAGACCATCGATGGACAGCCGAAATTTTAGATTGGATTCCAAGGGACAGGAAAAGACCCAGAAGAAGACCACATGGAAGATGGGTGGATGAAATTCGAAAGTATGCGGGAGTGACATGGAGGATACTGGCACAAGACAGACCGTTGTGGAGGAAACTTGGGGAGACCTTCGTCCAACAGTGGATTGATAATGGTTGACAATGATGATTACTGTCGATTTAAAATTTATGTATAGAACAAAATCTCTTGAGCAAAGTAGTCGAAACACTCCAACAACGTATGTATTCGTTAACGTTTTCGAACATAACCATGTTCATCTTCTGACGCACATTTATCGGTTCTAATAGCACATTGAACCTGTGCTGTATTTTAACAGAATGCACGGGTCCTATTGACTTGGCATGTGGCGTATTTCGTCATGTGGTCTGTCTTTTTACCTAACATTTACACCAGTGTCGCCATCTGTATTTTGACTGCTGCATCTTTTTTTCCCCCTCTCTTATAATCAGCTTCTGTTTTTATTAATGTTTTCCACACTTCTGGTAAAATATGTGGTTCATTGCTATTGCAAGCACTATCTTTATTCTTCTCAATCATTACAGCCTCTGAGAACCGTAGCTCCCATTCTCTTCTATACGCTCCACTTATTGATACATTTTCAAAATCTGGGCTTGTTCTTCCTTGTAAACAATGTTGTATCATTGCTGTTTTTTCTTCCTGCTTTTTCCAATTATTTTGGTGCTGGTAGATTCTTTTTTTTTTGTCTATTCTTGGTGCTACCATAATACCTTTTCTATAGATCTGTTTCTATTTTTGGCTTTATTGGTATTTTGTAAACACCTGCCTTTTCCATTAGCGGTGTTTTTGTTTAGTGTTGCATACTACTTTATCTAATGTTATTAGTGAAGTTCCTATTCCCATTTGATACTTTTAATAGTCTTATTTATTTTTTGGCTGGCATCTTGTAAGTATGGAAACGATCCCACATATTGTGTTTCTTCTTTTTTTTCCTTTTTATTGTCTTTGTTCTGTTTTTTTATGTCAACAATTTTTTTAATTAAGCTATTAATCACTTTATTAGGATATCCATATGTTCTAGCTATATTTCTAATCCATGCTATTTCGTCTTGTTGGTATCTTTTATTACTCGTATGAGTAAATGCTCTTTTTATTTGCTCTTTTTTTAAAAAAACTTGGTCACACTTTAATTAAAATGTATAATTTTGCAACGGTGAGCTCTTGGTGAAAGTACATGTATCACTTGGTGTTTCATACTAGCAAAAAGATGTAATATTGATCATACGCAAAGTGTGTTTTTATGAGAGATTATAACTGACAAGATTATAATTTCAGAAATTTACAGAAACTGATAACTTGCACTGCAGCGGTGAGGTAGCAGGAGATATAAGGCAACTGGTAGACGCTGGCTCTTTGGAGACTTAGAGAGGAACCATAGAAGTAGAGACCGCAGTCGAACATGGAGACAATGGACTGACAGGAACAGGAGATGAAGGCGGAGAGCGTGACTGAAGGCATTTCAACGAGATCTGGGCAGAAGACGGGCTCGATGGAGGTGTGCATAGTGGTGTAGTAGGAACATAAGGGAGAAGATCCAGGAAAGCTGTCGGTAGTAGATGATCAGGAAAAATATTCTCCGGAGAAACACGTGAAGTAGAAGAATCAGGGGCCGGGAAGAAACCACTCGAAACCGGAAGCTGTGAATATGTATAAGGAAAAGTTGACAAAGATGTGGATGATAAAGAAAAGTCACACGATTCTGGCAAGGCAGAAGGGCGAATGGAAGTCTGAAAATTCCGAGTTGGACAAGAAGAACTATGGTGACCGGGCTATTTGCAAGAAAAACAATGATAGGCGGTAAAAACATTGACAGTGCGAGTGTGTAAACCGCAGATAACTTGGAAAACTGTCGGACAGGAAACAATGGACTGTTCGTCAGGAAAAACGACGAGAGCTTGACGTCGTAAACTATAATAGGGACGATTAACTTGATCGTCTGAAGCAGCAGGCAAAGTCTTAATAGGGCTAATAAGTAAACCACATTGAGAAAGGAAAGCATGCAGTAAATCGTTGGAGCATTCAGGAGGAACTGGAGATAAACTAACAAGAGTAGGGCAATGAGCAAGAGGAATTGAGAACAAACTTTAGTCGCCGACTGAAATTGAAGAAGGAAGAACCAACTGAACTTGAGCGGAATTAGAAAAATAAACCAACACCGAGCGAGGCTTTCGCGCGATGTGCGTGATGGCATCAAGTGGAACAATCTGATGGAGTGCTGAAGTGTAAGCTGTAAGTTTAGTATGTGGAAGCGCGGAATATTTTACTCCGAGAGCTAAAGAAGCGAAGAAAGACTTCCGCGGTTTCGAGGACTCTAATAAATGAGCTCTTAAAACGGAGCCGGTACGAGAAAACCGGAAGCCCAAGGCTTTTGAGAGAGGATCCGAGGAGAAGGCAGTGACTGCGGGCGATCAGAGATGAGTTGAACTGTCAAGTAGTACATCCAGAGGAGGCGTCAGTGGTCGAAGAAAAGCAGTAGACATAGTACAAATCAGAAACTGGAAAGCAAAGCAGCACAATCTCGAGAGGGTAAGACGATGGAGATGGGAAAAAGCACCTAAAGAATGCGGACGATGGGAAGATGCGAGGTGATGACGTCACCCAAGGACCACTATCAGAGGGAGACGTAAACGGGAAGGCGTGTAGATAACAGAGAGGTAAGCACAGAAGGCAACTGAATAGAATGCTGTTGAGAAGACAGAAGGAAGTCAAGGCAAGTCACGATGGGCAGATGTAAACAAACCCACCGAGATGAAAAATGAAAGAATATCGATATAAAATTCATTTACTGGTGCTGAAAAGTAACTGGGAAGATTGCTGGCAGCCTATTACTTGAACAGGGTATACAGGAAAGGAACAGCAGGCACTGGGACATGTACTTGGGCACACACTTCAGAAACGCAGTAGGGTGTAGTCGGCAGGTAATATTATGTTACAATTCGAAGTAAATATGTATTTTCCAACTCGAAAAAGTAGCAAGAAAGGTAGCACATTCCCTTATAAACACACGGAACACAGAAGTCGGGAGCAATGGGTTCTTGGACCGAGCAAACTGGGCGAAAATTGAGAAGCTCGAGATGGCACGCCCAACGACAGTTTTGTCGCAATAGAAGATTTTTTAGGCAAGTGATGAGGATAAAGGCTGTGGAATAAATCTCACTCCCGTGCCCTGACCTTTGACCCCATTTCGATTATATTCAACAGAACCGGTTCAGTATATCACCAAAACAACATGATAAAATTTTGTCGCAATCGAAGCATTTTTGCATATGTTATGACGCATAAAGACGATGGAATGGATCCCGTTTCCATGTCCTGACCTTTGACCCCATTTCGTCCCTTTTCAATTGGGTTCCTTCCCAGGTTGTCCCCTACCACGCACTAAAATATCATCGAAATCGAACCATTTTTACGCGAGTTATCGTGCGGACAGGCAGACAGACAGATCGACGGGCAAATCTGGAGCATATACACTTCTTCAACTTACGGTTGGAAAGCGTAAAAAATGCGGAAGGAACACTGAGGCTGCAAATAATGAAAGAAGCGTGCAGAGATGCATGCTTAATATAATCAGGAAAGATGGGAAGAAGGATACAGTGTAAGAGTTGATGACATCATGATCAAAGTAAGCACCCTCAAGTGTGGCAAGGAATTGGATACATTTGTAGAAGAATTTACAACCGTTCGACTACTGAAACATTAGACTGGATTTCAAGGAACAGGAAAAACTCTAAAAGAAGTCTATGTGGGACATAGGTGAATGAAATTCGAAAGCATGTTGGAGTCACATGGAGGATTCTAGCTGAAGACCGAAATTCGTAGAAGAAACTTTAGGAGACGTGACGATAGCTGCTCTGCTGATCATATAACATCTCTAATTAAATATACTTGACAAAAACGCAGCACTTTTCTGTAAATAGTAGTCGCTTAAAGAACGCTGTGTAATAAATCAGGTACCCAAAAAATAAAATAATATGATAAAACAAACCGGAATACTGGTATTTCGCGGAATAAGTACCAATATACGGCTGTTATGACTCTGTTAACATATTCTAACCAAGGGTTTGAATCCAAATAAAAGACAGTGATTAAAGCAGTATCATTTAAAATGGAATGTCGCTAAAGAATGTTACGCTTTATTTTTTGTATTGAGATCACTTAAAAGCCTAAAATTAATTGAGTCAAAGCAAAAGACTTGAGCATATACAAAGAAATTCAAAAGGGAATCAGTTTTTTCAAAAGCAGTTTTGCAAAGAAACATTGAAGACAAAGAAGGATTCAAGGCCAAAGAGAACCAATAGAAGAATGCAAATACTGATCTTTTAAAAAAGGCAGTTTCAGATTCCTGAGGCAGATGAAGTGCTTTTGCTGTCTTTTTTTAGTTTAATTATTAGTCTCGAGCTATGTGCAGTAAGAAAAAAAAATATGTGACTAATGTCGACCTCTTCATTTGGCTAACAGTTGTGTAATTGCTCTGGCATCTGCCTGTGACCAGTATCGTCTTTTTCCTGAGAAATTCTTCGGATGGTTGTTTTCAAAAACGTATTGCTTGGAAACCAATGAAATTATCGTTCTGTTCTTTGTCATTGTTTTCACTGAGAAACCAAGGAAATGAATTGGCTGTTGACATCCATTGGTCACAGACAAAAAAGGAAATAAGATACCAGGAGTCATTTTCTTATTTTTCTTTAAGATGTGTTCGGTTTGTTTCTACCAAGTACTCCTCTGGTAGAGAGACACTTGAACTCAGATGTGCATTTAAAATTTGTACACAAAACTATGTAAATAAATTAAGCTACATCAAAGAGGAAACGCTTTAAAAATCGGCAACAGCATTCTAGAGCAATATGTGCTTTTATCATTCAGCATACAAGCAGCAGTGTTTATTCTTGGTGAATTTCTGAGGTGTAGACATTCCTAAATCTCCTGCCACAGTTATCTTACTTTTATGTTACAATAAGAGGTGATGGAAACGACGCTTTTCTGGTATTTTTAGGATAGATGGCAATGTCATCAGAAGAAAACTTTTTTTCAGGAAAAAGAGTTGCTAAGGCGTAAAGAAATCTCGCAAAAGTCGACGAAAAGAAAGACATTCTTGCGTTGATCTCATCTCTGTCTCCTGATGGATGAGAAGGCTGAAGATGGATGATACAGAAGATAATTATCCCCCCTCTGAAGCATCGCCTTGGGATGCGGAGGACAGTGTCTAAGCAAACGAATCATTAGAGATAAACTAAAGGATGTCCGAAGGGACTGCTCCGGCATCAGAGCCCTCACGCAAAAACACTGTCATTAGCCTTTATCACAAAACATGCCCTGAAGCGATCCAAAGTTTTTGTCACTTCGCTATGGTATGGAAAAAAATGACAACGTATACACTTGAAACTCATGCGAAATGAACTCCGTCTAAGCAAGTAAATTTTTCTTCGTACCGTTTTGCCTTACTCTTCTTCCATAAAAAGTGTCAGATCAAACGTAATGTTTGTGTTCGAGTTTTTGTTTCACAGTATGATAAGTTCTTCTTCTACCTTTTAAACTTCTCGAGGGAAATGCATTTTTAAATCAATAACTTCATCGAAGTGAATGATGAAACACCAAATTTACATATTTTTACAATTGTACATATACAATGTATATCATCATCATCATTGTCAACCATTATCAATCCACTGCTGGACGAAGGTCTCCCCAAGTTTCTTCCACAACGGTCTGTCTTGTGCCAGTCTCCTCCATGTTACTCCCGCATACTTTCGAATTTCATCCACCCATCTCACGTGTGGTCTTCTTCTGAGTCTTTTCCTGTCCCTTGGAATCCAGTCTAAAATGTGTGCTGTCCATCGATGGTCTGTCCTTCGGGCAGTATGTCCAGCCCATTGCCATTTCAGGGATTTTATTCTGATCATGATATCTTCCAATCTTGTCATTTTTCTGATCCACCAGTTCCTCTTCTTTTCTCTCGTGGTTACGCCAAGCATGCACCTCTCCATGCAGTCTTGAGTTGTCTGCAGCCTTTGTATGTCTCATTTAGTTAAGGTCCACGTCTCTGCACCATACGTAAGCACTGGAAGGATGCATTGATCAAACACTTTTCTTTTAAGACATAATGGCATATTGCTCTTGAAAATTATGCTGTTTCTTCCAAAAGCTCTCTAGGCAAGTTTTGTACGCCGATTAATTTCTTCATCAATGTGACCCTCACTTGATATTTGCTGTCCAAGATAAACGTACGTATCTGTTATCTCCAGCTTTTCTCTTCCAATTCAAGCAGCTTTGAATCAAAAGACAGGGAGCGTCCATTATACGTATCCAAGGTCAGCATCAAATGGCAGCCTAGTCCGGTCCTCCGGGGATTCTTAGCACTCTCTGCCTTCATGTCGCACTGGCCGCTGCCTTGGCCAGGTACATTCCAACTGCCGGAGACTGAGGGCCAAGATTTAAGTTGTGGAGTCATTTTGGAGGGGTTTGGCCATAACTCACCACGCTGGCCAAGCGGGTTGGTGAGTGTGGGATAGCATTTCCTCTAATCCCGATGGTATAGTTATACCGCTATTGGCGGTCGTCAGAGCCCCTTTCGTGGGAACAGGATGCACCACGAGAAGGCGGAGTTGACATTTGTCAAGGAGAGGCTGTGATGTAACGCATCACCTGACCTTACATCTCTAAAGAGCTATATATATATCATCATCATCATCATCATTGTCAACCATTATCAATCCACTGCTGGACGAAGGTCTCTCCAAGTTTCCTCCACAACGGTCTGTCTTGTGCCAGTCTCCTCCATGTCACCCCTGCATACTTTCGAATTTCATCCACCCATCTCCCATGTGGTCTTCTTCTGGGTCTTTTCCTGTCCCTTGGAATCCAATCTAAAATTTCGGCTGTCCATCGATGGTCTGACAGTATGCTCAGCCCATTGCCCTTCTGACAGTATGTCCAGCCCATTGCCATTTCAGGGATTTAACTCTGATCATGATGTCTTCCACTCTTGTCATTTTTCGGATCCACGAGTTCCTCTTCTTATCTCTCCTGGTTACACCAAGTATGCACCTCTCCATGCTTCTTTGAGTTGTCTGCAGCCTTTGTATGTCTCTTTTAGTTAAGGTCCACGTCTCTGCACCATACGTAAGCACTGGAAGGATGCATTGATCAAACACTTTTCTTTTAAGACATAATGGCATATTGCTCTTGAAAATTATGCTGTTTCTTCCAAAAGCTCTCCAGGCAAGTTTTGTACGCCGATTAATTTCTTCATCAATGTGACCCTCACTTGATATCTGCTGTCTAAGATAAACGTACGTGTCTGTTATCTCCAGCTTTTCTCCATCAATCGATAAATCTTCATTTCTTGTAAAAGCATTGAACATCACTTTTGTCTTCTGAAAGTTCATTTTTAATCCCACTTCTTTACTCTTGTCAGCAAGTTCCTGGATCATACTCTGCAGCTCTGATGGGGTAGTTGCAAAAATGACTACATCATCAGCAAAACGAAGGTGGGTTAGATAATCTCCATTAATCTTTATCCCCTTGTTTTCCCAGCTCAGTGACTGAAAAACACCCTCCAATGTGGCATTAAAGAGCTTCGGAGATATGGTGTCACCTTGTCTCACTCCCTTTCCAATTTTTACGTGTGTTGTATTTTCAAACAGCCTAATCTTTGCACTTGCATTTTCATAGATGTTATTAATAATATTAATGTATGCATCTTCAATACCGCAGGTTTTCAGAGCCATTGTAACTGCTGATGGTTTCACCGAATCAAAGGCTTTTTCATAATCGATAAAAGCCATGCACAATGGAAGTTCATATTCCCTCGCTCTTTCAATTAGTTCTCTCAGCACGTGGATATGATCTATTGTGCTGTAGCCACTCCTGAATCCAGCTTGTTCTCTCGGTTGAGCCATGTCCATTGTTACCTTCAAACGGTGTGAAAGAACTTTAGTGAAGATTTTATAAACTACTGATAGGAGGCTGATAGGTCTGTAGTTTCCTGAGATCCTCAATGTCACCTTTCTTATGTAGCAGGATCATTGTAGCGTTGTTCCAATCCTCAGGAATCTTTCCTTCATTAAGGCATCGAGTGAAAATTTGGGCGAGTACTGTTTCGATTTCTCCACTTGCTTCTTGTATGATGTCTACAGTAATTCCATCTTCTCCTGGAGCTTTTCCCCGCTTCATGTTCTTGATTGCATGTGCAACTTCTGCTGGAAGGACTGGAGGAACTCTGGTACTGGTATCTTTCATGATGTCTGGAGTGCATGTATCATCCCTTTCATATAATTTGGAGTAGAAATCTTTCACTCTTGTCAAAATTTCGCCTCTATTTCTTGTTACAGAACCATCTTCTTTTCTCAGTGCCATAATCTGTTTTCTTCCCTTACTGAGATGTCCCTTTGCTATCTTTAGGCTTTGGTTGTTTTCAATTGCTTTCCTCACTAGTTCACAGTTGAATTTTCTTACGTCTTCAGTGATACTTTTTCGTACTGTCTTGCATAGCTCTATATATTCCACTTTGGAAGTCACATCTTCTTTAGTTGTCCTCATCTCTCTTCTTTTTTGCATAAACATTTTCGTTTTTCCTGATAATTTGTTTACATGCAACTTGTTCTTAGACCCAGCTAATTTTGTTGCTGTTTCCATAAGAGCTTTGGTTACTTTTCTGTTAACTTCAGAGATGTCCACTTCTTCTGATGTTAGGCCTTCTAAAGCAGAGAACCTGTTCTTCAGTTCCAACTTGAAGGTATTATGGTGTTTTTTAAGGTTGGTTATGTCGATACATTTTGTTTGTCTTATGAGCTTGCCACGTTCAAGTTTAGTGTTGAGGTGCATCTTACATCTCACCAATCTATGGTCACTACCTGTGTTGAACTTGTTTAGCACACTGCAGTCTTCTATGACGAAATTTTTGTTACACATAATAAAATCAATTTCACTTGTCGTCCCATTTGGATGTCTCCATGTCCATTTCCTGTGTGGCTTTTTCTTGAAGAAGGAGTTCAAGATGAAAAACCCTTCTGCCTCTGCAAACTCAACGAGAGTATTTCCACGCTGGTTTCTGTTGCCGTGACCGAATTTACCTACTGAAGTTTCATTCTGTTGCCGTTGCCCTATTTTTGCATTGAAATCTCCCATAATTATCTTCAAGTGCTGCTTACCTTTATTATTTAGATCACGAATTTCCTCATAAAATTCTTCAATTTCTTCTTCAGGATGACTTGTGGTGGGTGCATAAGTTTGAATAATCTGAGCCTGGTATCTTTTCGAGAGTTGGATAACAAGTCGTGCAGCTCTGTCAGAGGAACTTTCAACTTCTACAACTTTATCCTTCAGTTTCTTGTTTATTATAAATCCAACACCACTAGTTCTGCCAGTATCTGTCCCACGATAGTAGAAGAGATGTCCACTTTTCAGTTCGATGAGATCTTCTCCTTTTCTCCTTACCTCACTTAGCCCCACGATGTCCCACTTGATCCTTTGTAGTTCCTCTTCCAATTCAAGAAGCCTTGAATCAGAAGATAGGTAGCGTCCATTGTACGTTGCCAAGGTCAGCATCAGATGGCAGCCTAGTCCGGTCCTCCGGGGATTCTTAGCACCCTCTGCCTTCATGTCGCACTGGCCGCTGCCTTGGCCAGGTACATTCCAGCTGCCGGAGACTGAGGGCCAAGATTTAAGTTGTGGAATCATTTTGGAGGGGTTTGGCCATAACTCACCACGCTGGCCAAGCGGGTTGGTGAGTGTGGGATAGAATTTCCTCTAATCCCGATGGTATAGTTATACCGCTATTGGCGGTCGTCAGAGCCCCTTTAGTGGGAACAGGATGCACCACGAGAAGGCGGGGTTGACATTTGTCAAGGAGAGGCTGTGATGTTACGCATCACCTGACCTTACATCCCTAAAGAGCTATATATATATATATATATATTCAAGTATATAAACATTATAACCTGAGTTTATGAGTTTATTTCCTCAATGGTTGGTAGCAAACATACACCAGATAGCCAACATATCATGATATATAAAGTACATGTATATACCCGATGAATAAACAAAGACATCGCTCTTTCCACGTTTTATTAACACATAGCAACCGAAAACCTTTTATCCGGTCACCGCGGGATATCCGAATCCCAGATATCTCGAAATCTAGCCGGGAGCGTTGGCATTAGGCTACGTTGATCAACAATCAACGGCGCTATGGGTGTTTTTCTGTCAGGTTCTGACATCATAAATCTGTAAGATGGGCTCAGCTGCTCAGCTGCTGTGACCCATTTCTAACTTTAGCAGAAACCTCATTTCAACCTTTTCGGTGCCCTCAGAGACTAGCGCCAGAGGATGTTTCTGCCCCCCCCCGTCATCGCTCTGACTCTGATAACACAGTATGCCGGTATTTTCATTATCGAAATACTGATATCTCAATTGCTACTTCACTCGAAGGTTTGTTCCTTACAGAATTATCTTTACCTATAAAAGTCAGTACTTTTCTTGACAGAGCAGTAAACTGGCTTTTCATAGCATAACTTAATTAGAAGTAAAAATCATACTTTCCACTCTTTTTGAAAGTCCAGTAGTTACTAAATTTATGTCTTACAGATCCTAAAATCCGAATCTGAATGTATTTTCTCTTTGTTTCACTTCAAGTTTTATGACTTCGGTAGCCCTTCACTTCGCTCTTTCACGGCAAATTTCGTTCGCATTTTTGTTGGGACTACTAATTGAAGATACTTTTAAGATATCTAAACTAGGATTTTCTACTACAGAATTATCTTTAATAGAAAAACTGTCTCTTTACAGCGAAGCAGGTGTTTATGCGATCGCCTATAACATCCTGATGGATGTTGTAGGCGTTCAAATAAAAAACGGTTGGTCATTGGAACGGCCGAGCATTCGTTTAGAATCAGACTCAACGAGCATAAAAGGGACATAAAATACGGTAAAGTAACCACTGCTCTATCGAGAGAAGTCAAATGCAAGTCCGCTACTCCTATGTGGGATGCTATAAAGAAATTAGCTACCTACTCTACCCTTATATGTACAGCCACGCGGAAAATTGGAGATTATTTACCAACAGTGATACTTGAAATGATAATTCTCACTGGAGTTGCCACGAATTTGGAGCCAGTTCTTCAAGTAAAGCCTTCTTCCTACCAGGAGCACAACCCACGTCATACCTCGTGTCTTTAAATGAATATTACGTCGTATTATTTATTGACAAGTCAAGTCACCGCGTTCAAATTGTCCAGTCTAATGTTGCAGTCGCCGAACAGTTGTAAATTCTTCTTAATGCGTCCTATTACTCAGATTGCAATTTCTGTCTATCTTCCTTGAAAAAGCCATCTAGTTGATGTACGAAAGTTTGGAAACGATTATTTATACTCAAGAAACGCATATAGCGTATTAAATCCGTTTATATCTGTGGTGTAATCAGCACAAAGATTCGCCAAGCTTTCGCACTCCACTGGGAGACTTTTTCAAGGCAATGGTAGACATAAAAATGTAGGGAACTGGAACACTTAAGGAACAAAGATGATTTTTTGAAAATAACGTGGGTAACATTGAGACATATTACATGAATTTTTACCACGTAATTAAACGTCGCGTCGCGATGTGTTTCCATCTTTTCATAAAGAATGCCAAACCACTGATAGTTCAGTAGAGACCATATCATTGCATGCTAGTTTTCTGCAGAGGTTTTCGACTGTTTGCCTGATGGCAGTCTCTTTAAAGTTCGTGTAAGGGACAATTCTTGTAATACTATTCCATACAAGAGCTGCCAAAAAATGCATGATTTCTTTAGCGAGGGATGTATTCTGCATGTCCTGGTTGACACTTTGCACGCGTTCTTTACATCTAGTTTCCAAAGATAGCTTTGCCGCCCCGGTGGCGCAGTGGTCTAAGGCGCTGGCCTCTGATCATTCGTCCGTAAGGGGTCCGGGTTCGAATCCCGGTCGGGCATGGATGTTGTGTTTGTCTTACGGCGCTGGCTCTCTCCCTTCCCTGGAACCAGTGACCCTAAATTAGGGACGGGCGACTGCTTATAGCCCATTGAGTTGCTCACGGTGGTCGTTAAACTTCCAATCAAAAAAAAAGATAGCTTTGTACACTGCCGGACAATTGCTAAGGACGGATGACAATAGCAACGATAGCAACCATAAAATAGAAGGCAGGAAAATGTGGAAATTAGCATACGTACGGGATACAGTAAGACGTGTTGTGCGTATGCCAATTTTGGATTGCCGAACTTGTTCGTGACGTCATAGTGCTGATAAGAGATATAAAGGATTTCACGCGTATTGACCGTTGTTGTTCAAACGCAAAGTTGAAAGGGAAAGAATCAACGAACTTGCAATTTTCAGTATGTCTTCCCGACATCACCTAGATGATTTTACGCGTGGCCGTATTATTGGCAAGATTGAAGAAGGGCGAAAAATAACAGATGTTGCCAGGGAGGTAGACGTCAGCCACAGTGTTATTTCAAGGCTTTGGAAATCATTTCAAACAAATGGAGAGTGTAGCAAACGTCACGGGGGAGGTCGTGTTCGCAGTACGACACCTGCAGAAGATCGGTACATAGTGCTATCAACAAAAAGACACCGGCGCAGCACAGCTAGTGAGGTAGCAAATCAGTTTATGGCTGCTATTGGCAAGCGGATCTCCCGAAAAACTGTCGCCAGACGTTTGCATGAAGGAGGACTATACGCCCGCCGTCCTGTTGTGTGAATCCTATTGTCCAGACGTCACCGTACCGCCCGTTTGCAATGGTGTCATCAACATCGCAATTGGACTGATAACGACTGGTCTGCTGTCCTTTTCTCAGATGAGAGGAGATACAGTCTATCGTATGGTTGTCGACGACAACTGATCTGGCGTGATAGTGGTACTGCATATTGTTCAGCAAACATACAGGAAAGGGACCGATATCCGACATGTAGTGTCATGATATGGGCTGGCATCATGATCAATGGCCGTACGTCCCTCTATGTGCTTCCAACTGGGACTATGACTGGCCAACGATGCATTAATGATGTTCTGCTACCTCATGTTCGCATGTTCCGTGGTGCTGTCGGTGATAGATTCATTTTCATGGACGACAACGCAACATGTCATCGAACAGTCGCTGTCCAGGAGTGTCTTGAGAGCGAGGATATTCAACGCCTCGTATGGACAGCACGTTCTCCAGATCTGAATCCCATTGAAAATGTGTGGGATGCTTTGGGGAGAAGTCTTGTTGGTCGCCAATGCCCTCCAATAAACAAGGACACCCTCATCCGTGCACTGACAGAGGAATGGGATAAATTACCCCAGCAGCTGCTTGATAATGTTGTGCAAAGCATGACACGACGTGTGGAATCTTGCATCGCCCTCCATGGTGGCCATATCCCGTATTGACATCTTACGCCGGAACGCCTGCGGACGGTAATTTCATTTTTTTTCACGTTTACGTATTTTGCACAAAATGGCTTGTTTGTCCCTTGAACACGTTCCAAAGCCTTCTGGATTTTGGAGCACAATAAATTGTCTTTCTTGTAATGTCCTGGCATTCTGATATTATTTTATTTCAGTTGGCATCCAACCACACTTACTTTTTTATGCGCTATATAGCCGTTTATGATCCGTCCTTAGCAATTGTCCTGCAGTGTATATCTTTTCCGTGTCATCAGGATATACCAACGGTATAGCGTACACACCCGCCTTTTCTTTCTCATACTGTCTCTCCTTGCAGCTTGATTTTAAATGTGGTAACGGGGTCGGGGACTACATTCCTATTAATACGTTGTATTTACATAATAAATTCTTTAACCAATATGTAAAGCCTGGGATGTATGTGATGGATCCTGTGTATCTCATTGTCTTACTAGGTGATTTTATTATTGCTGACATTATACATTTTCTTACAGTTCTATGTATTCTGTCTATGCCATCCTTCTTATATCCAGAATATCTGGAGGTACAAGGTTCGGTATTGCGGTCGGTATATAATAAACTTCAAAATCGAAGCTGGATGTTCTGTTTCTTCTGAGCGCCACGTCGATTATTTATATATGAGGAGGTACCAAAAAGTCCGTGCAATCACCAAAAAATAAACAAGCTAGAAAAAATATTCAGGTACTTGGGCCGGGCCTTCTTTACATAGGCACCACCCAGTGCCACACATTTGTTCCACCTTTGCTTGACCTTCTTTTCTACGTCAGTGTAGAACAACTCAGATTGTGCATGAAACCACTGTTCTACCTCAAAAATGACGTCATTAGTGTCATCAAATCGCCTCCCACCTAGTGGACGTTTTATCTTGGGGAACAAAAAGAAATCTCTTGGTGCCATATCAGGAGAATAAGGCGGATATGGCAATACATTGTATTTAAGATGATTTGCAGTGACGATGATGTTGACTGCTGACTGAGCTGGTGCGTTGTCGTGCAACAATTGGACCCTCTTTTGTGATCATTCTGTGTCGTTTGCTTTTAATTTGCTCTCTTAATTTGGTCAGTAGATTGCAATAGTAGTCAGAGGTAATAGTTTGACCCTTCTGAAGGTAGTCTGTTAAAATAATACCTCTTTTATCCCAGAAAAGAGAGAGCACCACTTTGGCGGCAGACATTTGGGCTTTTGCCTTTTTTGGGGATGGTGAAGAGAGATGTTTCCATTGCTTGCTCATTTCTTCTGTTTCTGGATCATAGAGAAATAACCAACACTCATCCATGGTAATCAAATGGTCAAAACATATTCGGAATTCGCGTTACAAAGATCCAACATTTTTTGCGCGGATTGTGCCCGAGCTTCCTTTTGGAATGTGGTGAGAAGTCTAGGTACCCATCGCGCTGAGACCTTGTGCATGTTCAATTGGTCATGTATGATTGTCCACACTGATCCATAGCTTAGATGAACTTCTTTACAAAGCATTTCAATGGTTGTGCACCTATCTTCAAGGATTAACTTCTCCACTTTGGTCACAACTGTCTGGTCATCTGTCAAAGATGGCCGTCCGGACCTTGGATCGCCAAAAATGATCATATAACCACTTTGAAAATTTCTTTTCCACTTTGACACAGTCTCGTATGATGGACATCAATTTGCATATACATTTAACATTTCTTGATGGATTTTTTAGCTGGTTTTCCTTGGAAACGAAGGAACTTGATCACACTGCGAAATTCCACTTTCTCCATGACCTTGGACTTTTTTTCTCCATGACGCCTCTTCAACGACAGACGCAGCCGCTAAATCATCTTCGCTTGCTAGTGGAGAGCCTCTTAATTTTCCTCCTGTCATTTGCACGTCTTCCCCTACTCAGGTCTCCGACTCTGCCATTGAGAACGTCGATGTGACGTCCCTGGCCTCTGCTGACGATGATGAATTCATTGACGTCTATTATGCCGTCGTTAATCTGCCCTCTGCAGTTTCTACTGCCTCTGCTTCCAGCACATTTTCTCATGCTGCGTCAATGCCTTTCCAGAGGAGGCGCTTCTGCATGCACGTATTCTTCGGCTGCCTCTGGTATTCCTCCGGCTTCCTCTTCGTCTCGTCTTCCCTCTATGTATTTTTACGTTACTCTCAACGGTGACACCATCTTATTAGACATTTCCGAGAACTCTCCTGCTGGTCAACGTATTCATTCGACCCTCGAGTTGGGGATATTTGTTTTGATGCGCTGTCCAACACTCCTTTGAAGCAGTACAGCTCCGATCTAAAGAAGACGCTTCCTTCTGGTGCCATCACCCACCTCACCAGAAAGCCACGAACTGTGATTGTTTATTTTTCGAAGAAAGAATAGGCCGAGCTTGTCTTGTCTCTGGGCCTATCAATTGGCGATCGTTATCTTTTAGTCGAATCCGTCGCCCAGCGTCCTGGTTTGGTCTTTCTACATCCGGTACCCCCGGAGATCTCTGATGATATACTGTGTGCTGCACTTAGTCGATGCGGCTGAGTAGTCGGCCCAGTGAAGACTCTTGCTTCTTCCCCTTCTGACCCCGATGATAAACATATCTGTGGCTTCCGTAGAACTGCTCGCATCATCTTCCTGTCGGAAGAGCATCTCATAAAGTTTCCACAGTTTCTGGATGTTCCTTGAGGTAACGAGCGTCACCGGATTGAGCACCTTACCTCTGCTCATTGCTCACACTGCAAGGCTTACGGACATCAGCAGGCTCATTGCCCCAATGCAGCGCCACTGACTCCTGCATCTCCAAGGCAGCATTCTACCTCTTCCTCCGTTTCTGCTGCCATGCCTCCTCCTGCGTCTGCACCTCCTGGACCCAGTTCTGCCAAAAATCTGATTAAAGCCTTCGATCAACACGCGTCTTCCGATGTTGCTATCTCCACTCTATCGGATTTTCCTCCGCTTGACTCCTCCTTGCCTTCCCGTGTTCTCACTCCATCAAAAGGACATCACGGCCGATCTTCAAGCTTCATTCACCGTCGGCACTTTTGCTCCCGGCGATGAGGTGGACCTTTCCTCTGATTCCACATCTCGTGTGTCATCGATCCACGGCAAACGTCGCTCTACTACCAGTACCGAGGCCCGGAGGGTAACAGAAGTCACCTTCTCCAACTGGCCGCCCACATCGTTCCACCCGTTTAGCTGGCTCCAAGTCTCCCATGTCACGTTCTAGCTCTTCCTCTTCAAAGTGCAAGGGTCCTCTGCTGACGTTTGTAGATTTTTCGACTCTGCTTATAAATGCCTCTCTTCTTTCAGAGCCTGTCTCCTTTGAAGATCTTTACGAGTTTCTCACTCATAAAACAAACCGGGAGGCTTCTCTCATCTTTTAACAGCAGTTTGAAGCAGTTCTTACCGATGTCTTCGACCAAGCAACCTCATTCCTCAAATTCTTCCGGCATAATGCCAAAGCAACCCGACTACGTCTTGTGGTGACGTGGTATCATCAATCGCCTCGACACAGTCCAGAAAGCTGCCATAGCTGCCCTTCATCGGACTTACCCATTCAAGGCAGCCACTCTGAATTGCAGGGGGTTTGCTAACCTCCTCGCTAACGCTCTCGTTCTGGAAGATCTCTCGCCTCTTGGGGCCAACTTAATCCTTCTGCAAGAGACGAACTGCCACTCCTCCACACTTTTTCATAGATGGCGCACTTGGGACTTCCCCTTTCACCATGCTTTCCGTTACTCTGGGCACGGTGGTACAGCAGGAGTATCAGTCTGCCATCTCCGTATGCCGTGAAAGCTCCTTCTGGGCAACGTGATCGCCAGTGACCCCGTGGTTCGCTGTTACACCAAGTCCGTTACATCTCACTGTGAGTTAAGACTCTGCATTAACTTTTTGATGTTCTTTCGCACTGCGGTGCCCCACCTGTGATCATTTTGTTCTTCCTCAAGCATTGCTCTGTTTGCATCACTTTGTAAATTGGTCATTACTGATTCAATGTACTATAACGAAGTAAATTTCTCCGTCATTTTTATCCGCACCAGGATTCGAACCCGGGTCCCCTCATTCCGGAATAAGTTGCTCTACCAATTGAGCTACGCGGACGTTTTATTCTGATTCCTATCTGCCTTTATGTCGTGTGCGTCCTTCTGGCAGGTACGTCACATCTCCTGGTACGTTACAGTACATATCATCGCTTTTATCAGTTTGTATCATTCCTGTTCTGTTTTTTTCTTTGAGACGATTCCATGTTGCTCGTTTCCTCTGTTTTGTTACATTAAAGCGATTTTAAAACCACCTTTGGCCTTAATGCATGCACTGACCCTTCGAGACATGCTTCGACAAGGTTTTGGAACACCGCGATAGGTATTCGCTTCCATTTAATACATTATGCTGCAGCGAACTGTTGCTTAGTAGTAGTCCTTGGTTTCAAACTTCTTATGCTGTGCTCTAATTCATTCCATAGGTGCTCTATGGGATTAATATCAGGGTTCTGTGCCGGCCAGTCCACACACAATACGGAATTATCGTCAAAACCACGCCGTAACAGTCCTTGTTTTATGGCTCGGTGCATTATCCTGCTGGTACCAACAAGGCTCCGTTCCATAGTATTGCCACAGAGTTGGCAGAGCATAATTGTCCAGAATATCAAGGTATACGTGCTGGTTAACAGATTTGTCCACGACAACCAATAACCCGGGACCATACCAAGAAAAACCACCTCCACACGAGTACAGTGACAGCTCCAAACGTGACCGTAGGAACAGTACACTTTTTAAATAGCGTTTCCCCGGCTGCCTCCATACCCACAACGGCCATCAGACTGATGGATCGTGTATCTGGATTCATCAGTCCATATCACCCGTTTCCATTGATCTACGGTCCACGATAAATGTTCTTTACACCATGCTAAACGATGAGTAGCATTCCGACTGGAGATGAAAGGCTTATGAGCAGTCGCACGACCACGGTAACCCATAGAATGAAGTTGTCTGCGAATGATACATGTGCATACCGAGGTTCCAGCATTTTTACCCACCTGTACTCTGAGGTCTTGTGCAGTACTCCGTCGATTAGCTGTAACGACTCCCCTGAGGCTTCGACTTCCTCTATCACTGATTTTCTTTGGTATGCCGGTACGTTCTGTTACTTCAGGCACGCCATGTGTCTTTCATTTATTCAGTACACACGAAACAGTTGACTTGGGTATGTTTAAACGACTCTCGGTTTCTCTTATGGACAACCCACCAAAAGAACACCCAACAAGCTTTCCTTTCTCAAAGTCAGTTTTCTCCCGCCGCGACATTTTCACTCAACCTCACAGTGCGATATGACCGCTGACAGCCGCAGGCTTATTTTTATACCGTTTGAAGCTGTACCGCGCTTCTTAACAACGCAGCGGATCCGTTCATTTGCTTTTGAAAGGCTGTACGGTGGCTTCTGTGACTATAGTGTATGTATATATATATATATATATATATATATATATATATATAATCATCATCATCAACCATTATCAATCCACTGCTGGACGAAAGTCTTCCCAAGTTTCCTCCACAACGGTCTGTCTTGTGCCAGTCTCTTCCATGTCACTCCTGCATACTTTCGAATTTTATCTACCCATCTCCCATGTGGTCTTCTTCTGGGTCTTTTCCTGTCCCTTGGAATCCAATCTAAAATTTCGGCTGTCCATCGATGAGTCCTTCTGGCAGTATGTCCAGCCCATTGCCATTTTAGGGATTTAACTCTGATCATGATGTCTTCCACTCTTGTCGTTCTTCGGATCCAAGAGTTCCTCTTCTTATCTCTCCTGGTTACACCAAGCATGCACCTATCCATGCTTCTTTGAGTTGTCTGCAGCCTTTGTATGTCTCTTTTAGTTAAGGTCCACGTCTCTGCACCATACGTAAGCACTCCAAGGATGCATTGATCAAACACTTTTCTTTAATGACATAATGGCATATTGCTCTTGAAAATAATGCTGTCTCTTTCAAAAGCTCTCCAGGCAAGTTTTGTACGCCGATTAATATCTTAATCAATGTGACCCTCACTTGATATATATATATATATACATATAGTGTGTGTGTGTGTGTGTGTAAGATGACCACCCTCTCATTGATTCTTTGGGCCGCCTTTTGTCTTTAATACTGCGTCGAATCTTTGAGGCATGGACTCCACGAGGTTTGTGGAATCTGAGACCATGCTTGATGAATAGCACTTTCCAGGAGTGTGAGATTGCAGGGTTGTGGATCCAGCTGTCTGATGGCTCGTTCAACTTCATCCCACAAATTCTCAATGGGGTTAAGATCTGGAGATTGTGGGGGTTACCTAAGCAAAGTAAACTCACCGGCATGTTCCTGAAACCAATCCTGTACCATACGAGCACTATGGCAGGACGCATTATCTTGTTGTAAGTAGCCATCGCCATTGGGATAAACCATCCACATGACAGGATACACTTGATCCGCAACGATGTTTAGATATGATATGCCAGTCAGACGTTGATTAACAGGAAATAAACGGCACAAAGCATGCCAGGAAAACTTTTTCCAAACCATAACGTTGCGTCCACCAGCTTGAAGGGTTGTAGCAATGCATTTGGGGTCCATGCTTTCTAGCTGCTTCCGCCAAATTCTCACTCGGCCATCGGCGTGATGCAACTGAAAACGTGATTCATCGGACCACATAATTTGTTTCCAATTATCGACTGTCCAATTCTTGTGCTCCTGTGCGAACTGGAGCCGTTTTCTCTTGTTACCTGCAGACAACAAAGGTGTTCAGACAAGCCTTCGGCTGCCATATCCCATCCGATGCAGTGTACGGCGAACAGTGCGTGCTGAGATCATTTGAGGGGATCCTTGATTAAGATGGTCTGCAATTTGCTGCTGTATTGCCCTTCTGTTGTCTGTTACCAGTCTGGACACTCTCCAGACTGGTAACAGGCGCCTGAGCAGTCACTAGTCGATGACGAGCACACGTTGCACGTAGAGACCCAGATTTTTGGCTGACAGTCCAGTCTTTCAAACACTTTAACAACAGCTGCTCTGGAACATTTCACGCATGCGGTGGTTTCGGTGATACTCGCTCCATGGCTCCGAGCTCCCACAACCAATCCACGTTGAAAGTCCGTCAAATCGTATGTTTTACCCATCTCGTCACCCAAAAATCACTTCTACTACTGTCGCAAGCACTAAGCTTTCCCTTTTTATGCTAGCCTCGCCCTCTGGCGGTAACAGGGTGCAGCCATAACTCATTTGCTTAAAACTGTCAGGTGGTCATAATAAAGTGGTCTCTCAGTGTATGCATGTATGTGTATAATATCCCATAGCAAAGCGTGATTCTGTGTGATGCTTTGATTGTTGCTAACTGTTACGAAATTGCCAGACTCCAACTAAATTGTTTCTCAGCGTCATATTTTTCCTCAATCAGCACAGGACCGTACTCTGAGGGACTATAGAAACCAGAAGGCCTAAGTTTAGTAGCCAGACTGGTGATTAGGAGGCTTTGGTTCGGAAACCAGGCAGCGGACTGTTGATGAGTTACGAACCTCATGCGATTTCGACTGATGAACAGACATAACAATGGTTCTTCTTTGCTTTACTGATCATTTCCCTAAATTTAATTGCATTTGCTTCGTAGTAAGCCCTTCATAGCATCCGAAAAAATTGCAGATTTCTACCATCATGGTTAAAAATTCATTTTGGAGAAAAAAATCATTCATGACACACACACACATCTGTTTAATTTCTTCACAGTTTACATTATGTTTGATTTCTTAACAATTTCATTATGTTGTAAATGTAAAATTAAAGACGAAGAAAGAAGTCTGGCATCCCATAACACAAATATTTTAGAACCTTGTTCCGCTGCATACATACACTTCACAATGGGTTTTCAAATTATTTCCAAGTGCGTACTGATATTGTACATAGCATTTATGATTCAGGAGCTTGCGACCTTTCAGACGTTCCTCAGAAAGCAAATTCGGATAGCAAGAACCTTTTATCTATGATTTTTAAGAGCACTTTATTTCTGATATTTTATTTCATTTTCGTCGTAAATAACAAAATTGATAGAGGCACGACTCACTGGTGTCATGGAAAAATGAATAAGGGCTGTCAAGAAAAAATCGTTTGCGTCAAAGCAGCTAATAAAACATGCATCACTTCAGACAGTTGCATTTTCTGTCTTGTACATTTTGACTCCAGTCATCGATTGACAGCATCGACAACATGAAGCTGCGCTTGAGACTGGGGCTTAGATCAGTTTCATGTTCTGGAAACTGTAAGAGTCGTTCACTTTACGGCCTTTCAGATTTACATTATCGGCGAATGCATCTCTATGGAACGCTGTGACAAAACCTGGCTTGAGCAGAGACTCTGATCCTATTCGAACAAGCTGAACAAGAAAAGATAAGATCTTCAAAGGTGTTCCTTCCTGTATCGTTCGATAATATAAGATCTTTTCATTTGCCATCATGCTGAAGCAATGACACTTTTCACTGTCGATGGAAAGGATGGAAGTCACAGAAAAATATGGTGAGCATTCGAAAATCTATTTCGCGCCAACTAAAGCATTAATTTGTCAGACACAGGACCTCATGGTTCAATACTTCCCCTAATTCCTTTACTCACAGCTTCTTTATCGATACATTCTTTCAACTTCGCGTGCTTCATGAATCTCTCTTTCTGTGTAGTCTTTTGTTATCACGTGATGTTCTTGCAATCTTTTCAACCTAAGTTGACATACAGCTGTGCAACTTTCAATTACGCCGAAAACAGCAAGCCTTTCCACAGCAGCATCAAATGTCTCGCTATCTTGTAGTTTTCTATGGCCACCACGGTCACAACTGTAAAGAAAACTGAGGAAATTTCCAATGAAGCAGAACATAGTTCTCTGTTCCGCCCCGGTGGCGCAGTGGTCTAAGGCGCTGGTCTCTGATCATTCGTCCGTAAGGGGTCCGGGTTCGAATCCCGGTCAGGCATGGATGTTGTGTTTGTCTTACGGCACTGGCTCTCTCCCTTCCCTGGAACCAGTGACCCTAAATTAGGGACGGGCGACTGCTTATAGCCCATTGAGTTGCTCACGGTGGTCGTTAAACCTCCAATAAAAAAAAAAATAGTTCTCTGTTAGTTTTTTTTCAGCATTTTACCAGAAAATGTTTCGATATCTTAGAACGTTTTTGATAGGAAATTACAGTAAATAAAAGATGTTCAAAGAATTGAAACTGGCAACAGCGTGTTAGATGAACACGAAAGAAACATCTGCTGCAGTTAAATATCGTCTGCTAAGAAAATGGCGTACGTAAACAAGCTGTGGATGGAAGGCTATGTTTTTGCTCTTTACGAAGATAAATATTCGTATTCTGTAATTAAAAAAAACGCCGTGAAAATTATGTAATTGGCATTCATTATAAGCGATATTATTAATAATAGAGGAATAAATCGTCAAGCTTTGCTTTTAACAGGAAAAAGAACACCAAACGAATGCCCAAAGAAGGTACGTATTTTTACGACTATTTCAAAAGTAGGGTCTCTGATCTTAAAAAGAAAATCCACCGACCCAAAGAGCAATCGCTAAGCCGTTAAAAATCTCTGCATCAACTGTAATTAAAGATCTGAACCTGAAAAAAATAATAATGTTCACCGTCTTTTGTCTAAGCACGTGGCTGAGCGAAGAACACGTTGTAAACTTCTTTATGAAAATCTCTTAGAGACAGATGAAAATTTATTGTGACTATTGATGAACATGGACCTACCTAAACGACTGTAACAAAAAAGTCGATTTACTATCACAAAAAAGCAGGAAAACACTTAACACCACATGGTTCTAAGAATGCAAAGAAAGTTTCGTAAATATTTCATGACTATTGCTGGTTTCGTGTACAATGGGAAATAAAAGTTAAGAAAAGTTGAAAAGAATGTTCAAATCAATTCCACATTTTACCAAAATAATGATTTAACTCCTTTGATTAAAGAAGAAATACTATTCGTTTTGCCATAGTGCCTGCAAAGAGTAAAACTCCATTAGGATAAGGCTGTCATACTTCCAAATTTCCCACTCTGTTTCTTGAAAAAACGAAAAAAGAGACGGATTTCAAGTCTATACATTTTGCTCATATTCCTTCAAAGTCCCCTGATGTGTCACCAATGGACTATTGTGCCTTCGGACTGCTGAAAAAGAACCCTTTCTAAACGCAGACTTAAAACAATGATTGGATAATGAAAAACTGTGGAAGAGGAGTATAATAAAACACCACTACCAATTTTTAGAAATGCCCTGTTGTCGTGGAAAGCTAGATGTAGATTCATCCTCCAGGGAAAATGCTGTGAGATGGAACATTTCGTAAAGAAATAATTTTATTTTAAACATTAATTTTATTGCTTAAAAATCGTTCTAAAAGCTTTGTCAACATCCCCTGTATAAGGAGTCACCTGTTTCTTATTTAGGGTCACTTGTTCCAGGGATGCGAGAGAACCAGCGCCGCAGGTTAAACACATCGTAAATGGCTTTTAGGAAAACTCATACCCAAGATCGGAAGATTATTAGTCCGAGACCAGAACATCTGACCACTAGACCACAGGAGTGGCAAGATTAGCAAATCCGGCTAAACATTTTATAACAAAAATGGGTGACATTCTAGAAAAATGGAAGAGTAATGGAGCTAATGCTTAATATAAGCATTAATAAGAGTAATGCTTAATGAAATAGTAATGCTTAATTGAGAGTAATGGAAGAGTAATGCTTAATATAAGGTTCGAGCTGTTTCATATAAATAATGCGTGTGAAAATATATCAATGGAAGAGCTTGCGAAATGTTAACAATTATCTCATTGGCTGAATAAAATGTGTAAAAAACATAATTTGATAAATCCTTTTGTAAAAACTGATGTATCATATTTACGTATGGATAAGGGAAACAATGCAGCAGATTAGCGTATCTTCCCATTTTTACATTATAAAGACTGCAGTGTGCTAAACAAGTTCAACACAGGTAGTGACCATAGATTGGTGAGATGTAAGATGCACCTCAACACTAAACTTGAACGTGGCAAGCTCATAAGACAAACAAAATGTATTGACATAACCAACCTTAAAAAACACCATAATACCTTCAAGTTGGAACTGAAGAACAGGTTCTCTGCTTTAGAAGGCCTAACATCGGAAGAAGTGGACATCTCTGAAGTTAACAGAAAAGTAACCAAAGCTCTTATGGAAAAAGCAACAAAATTAGCTGGGTCTAAGGACAAGTTGCATGTAAATAAATTATCAGGAAAAACGAAAATGTTGATGCAAAAAAGAAGAGAGATGAGGACAACTAAAGAAGATGTGACTTCCAAAGTGGAATATATAGAGCTATGCAAGACAGTACGAAAAAGTATCACTGAAGACGTAAGAAAATTCAACTGTGAACTAGTGAGGAAAGCAATTGAAAACAACCAAAGCCTAAAGATAGCAAAGGGACATCTCAGTAAGGGAAGAAAACAGATTATGGCACTGAGAAAAGAAGATGGTTCTGTAACAAGAAATAGAGGCGAAATTTTGACAAGAGTGAAAGATTTCTACTCCAAATTATATGAAAGGGATGATACATGCACTCCAGACATCATGAAAGATACCAGTACCAGAGTTCCTCCAGTCCTTCCAGCAGAAGTTGCACATGCAATCAAGAACATGAAGCTGGCAAAAGCTCCAGGAGAAGATGGAATTACTGTAGACATCATACAAGAAGCAAGTGGAGAAATCGAAACAGTACTCGCCCAAATTTTCACTCGATGCCTTAATGAAGGAAAGATTCCTGAGGATTGGAACACCGCTACAATGATCCTGCTACATAAGAAAGGTGACATTGAGGATCTTGGAAACTACAGACCTATCAGCCTCCTATCAGTAGTTTATAAAATCTTCACTAAAGTTCTTTCACACCGCCTGAAGGTAACACTGGACATGGCTCAATCGAGAGAACAAGCTGGATTCAGGAGTGGCTACAGCACAATAGATCATATCCACGTGCTGAGAGAACTAATTGAAAGAGCGAGGGAATATGAACTTCCATTGTGCATGGCTTTTATCGATTATGAAAAAGCCTTTGATTCGGTGAAACCATCAGCAGTTACAATGGCTTTGAAAACCTGTGGTATTGAAGATGCATACATTAATATTATTAATAACATCTATGAAAATGCAAGTGCAAAGATTAGGCTGTTTGAAAATACAACACACATAAAAATTGGAAAGGGAGTGAGACAAGGTGACACCATATCTCCGAAGCTTTTTAATGCCACATTGGAGGGTGTTTTTCAGTCACTGAGCTGGGAAAACAAGGGGATAAAGATTAATGGAGATTATCTAACCCACCTTCGTTTTGCTGATGACGTAGTCATTTTTGCAACTACCCCATCAGAGCTGCAGAGTATGATCCAGGAACTTGCTGACAAGAGTAAAGAAGTGGGATTAAAAATGAGCTTTCAGAAGACAAAAGTGATGTTCAATGCTTTTACAAGAAATGAAGATTTATCGATTGATGGAGAAAAGCTGGAGATAACAGATACGTACGTTTATCTTGGACAGCAGATATCAAGTGAGGGTCACATTGATGAAGAAATTAATCGGCGTACAAAACTTGCCTGGAGAGCTTTTGGAAGAAACAGCATAATTTTCAAGAGCAATATGCCATTATGTCTTAAAAGAAAAGTGTTTGATCAATGCATCCTTCCAGTGCTTACGTATGGTGCAGAGACGTGGACCTTAACTAAAAGAGACATACAAAGGCTGCAGACAACTCAAAGCAGCATGGAGAGGTGCATACTTGGTGTAACCAGGAGAGATAAGAAGAGGAACTCGTGGATCCGAAAAATGACAAGAGTGGAAGACATCATGATCAGAGTTAAATCCCTGAAATGGCAATGGGCTGGACATACTGCCAGAAGGACAGATCATCGATGGACAGCCGAAATTTTAGATTGGATTCCAAGGGACAGGAAAAGGCCCAGAGGAAGACCACATGGGAGATGGGTGGATGAAATTCGAAAGTATGCAGGGGTGACATGGAGGAGACTGGCACAAGACAGACCGTTGTGGAGGAAACTTGGGGAGACCTTCGTCCAGCAGTGGATTGATAATGGTTGACAATGATGATGATGATGATGATGTTACGAAAAAAAATATGCCCAGCTTTTCGTTCGTTCTCTTTAAGTTGTGAACTTCTAGAATTCATCTATTAGTGTATGCATCACATGGTTCTTACCGTCGGATAGTTGCAACGCCTCTTGCTATTTATGTATGTTTAACGAAATTATAAGACCTTACACTTTACACCTATCCTCTGGTCAAATGCAGTTTTGAAATAAGACAACGCAAAAAGGAACAGTTGAAATATGTCAGCTATCGTAAAAAATGATGTCATTCATTTGTAAGAAAACACGACAACAATATAACTGCACGCAATGATTTACTTCTGGTTTAGTACTGCAAATAGCGCTATTCTTTCGCTCACTTTCTCTATTCTTGATCGATTTTGTCTTCTTTTGTTTCTTTATTTCTACTTCTTTTGTTAGAGGGAAATCAAGCGCCCCTCACTTGAACAGAAGTGTTTAATATTAACAGTTCAACTACCAGTAAATTAAAATTAACGGTTTGCTATCTGTTTAGCAAACGGTTTAAAATATTTTCATGAGAGTGGGCTAAATTGTCAAGAACCACAACTGCCATGTATACTAGTGTACAAACTTAAAGGATGAAATACAAAATCCTACATTATTTGCTATTAACGGAAGGAAATGCAAAGAAATTTAATATAAACTTTCAGACGCATTACATGATTTACATACTGCAGAACGCTGAAATGAAATTCCTAACAAGAAACATGCACATGGAAAGAGGAAGAACAAAATAGGAGTTCTCTGTTGTAGTTGTCATGAACAGCCAGTCAGGTATATGATTGCATCAGACAGGTATACAGTGCTTGAACGACTCCCCATACTTTCAATGAGACTGACAACTAAAGCTTATGGAATTGACCGTCACTCCTCTAAAAGAGCTATTTGGTGTTCCTGGAAGGCACTAGATGGGGTCCGGCGTTCTGCAACTCGCCTTTTCAACCCCCCCCCCCCCGGACATATTCAATAAGATTCATGTGCGGCGAATATGCTGGCCGATCCGTTCCAGCTATGCTTTCTGTTTTCAGATACTCATCCATCAGTGGAGCTCGATGCGGTCTAGCAATATCGTCCATCTGGAGGAAATCTGAGACGACGGCATCCCGAAACACCCTAATATGAGATACAGCATCTCATCTCTATATCTCTGGTTGGTCACAGGGACACTCTGAAATATGTGCAAGGCAGTGCTACCGTTTATAAGCATGCTTTCGTAGACAAGAAAGGCAACTGTAGTTTTCACGAATATTTGCTGGGCTGTCACAAGCCTCTGGTTTTCGCCAGATAAGAGTACGTCGGGAATCAATATTTAAACAGGATCAATCAAGACTCGTCCGTGAAAAAGTAACTGGGCTCTTCAGGCAGTGTTAGCCACTCCGTCTTAAACGCGCATCTCTGGAGGAGGGATGTAGAAGCCCGCAAACCATAGGTCTCTTCGCATAGAAAACTATCTCATGAAAACTACGGTGAACTGCAAATCTAGTTACTCTCGTGCCATTAGCTGCAGCGAGATCCAGAGTCAGTTGTGTACGATGTCTTCTTGTTGTTAGAGACATATAGCGGGTTAGGGCAGCAATGATAGCACTTTGATGGCCCTGTTCTTGTCGACGACGGACCTCTCTTGTGCTAAGGAGGAGCCTGCATAGTCTTGGGATGACATTTTGTGGTACATTTATCTCCCTGGATACTTCCGACTGACCAGCTTCCATCCTACCGTTCACTACCACCGCTGTAAGTCGCCAAATGCTGTCTTGCAGACATTTTCAGCTCAATCTACAAAGACCATTCCATAAAATCTGAGAATAATATTTTTTTAAGTTGGCAACAGCGCGAATAAGAAAAATAACCACGCACACGACTAACTGAATTAAGGAAGTATCTATGGCAGCAGTTATTACCCGTAGCAGACGATCCTGGTTTTTTAATTGCGCAGATCTTTGAGATACGTCTGCATTTCGCCATACAGCTATGGAGGTGAGTGATTCAGAGTTAAGAAGTGAAATGCGTTGTGCGATAAAATTTTGCTATCGTTTGGGTAAAATGGCTCCAGAAACAGTTGATTTAATAAAAAAAGAAGCGTACAAAGATAAATGCTTGGGTGAGTCAAAGAGTTTTAGATGGCACCATGATTTCGAAAAAGGGCGTTTGTCGGAACTGGCTCTTAGGCCTGGTCGACATGAAAGTGTTATTACGGAGCGTATTGTTAACACTGTTTGGGCAATATTGCAAGAAGATCGACGCATGACGTGTGAAGACATAGCGGCGTCAACTAATATTTCAAAAACGTCGGCATCCCGCATTGTATGCGACAAATTACTGCTGCATCGTGTGTATTCCAGATGGGTACCTCATCACCTGAAGGGAGAACAATTGTTAGCCAGAGTTCAGCTGTGTCATGAGACGGAAACACATGCTTGCGAAGGATCCAAACTTTCGAAACACAGCAATAACTGGCGATTAAATCTGGATCCACTATTTCGTTCCTCTCACGAAGTGCGCAACGAGTATCTGGAAACACACACGCTCGCTCGCCTCCTCCGAAAAAGTCTGCCAAACCAAATCAGCTGGGAAGGTAATGATGATACTTTTCTTTTCTTCTAGTGTAGTCTACCAGCATGGCATTCCTCCACAAATCACTGTCAATTATAAGCATTACATTTCAGTCTTGAAGCGTCTGCGACGACACATATCGATTAAGCGACAGGAACTGGTGGCCAAGTGGACCTTACACCTGATAACGCCCGCCCACATGCGCCTGCTTGTGTTCAACAGTTTCTTACGAAATGCAGTATTGAAATCGTGCAGCAGCCTGCCTACAGTCCTGAACTTGCCCCGTTCGATTTCTGGTTGTTTCCAACAATGAAGGAGAAGTTCCGTGGCGCCACATTTAACACAGATGCTGACGTTATTCAAGCTGTACAGGGGTCGCTAAAGCAGCTTCCACAAAATGCCTTCGCCATAAGATATGAAAAATGGACTGAACGATGTGACCGTTGCATATCATCCGAGGGAAGATCCCTTGAGAAAGAATAACATATATTTTGTTGTACCTATATTTTTTTCATTTTGTGTGATTTTACTCTGTTTTTGTGAAACGGCCGTTGTAACACCACAGTACTGGCCACTGCCCAGCCTACTTCGAGAAGGAATGCGAGGTGTGATAAAACGGAAGCCGATCTCCCATTTTTAAAACGCCGTCCTGATTTGCATATTCTGAGCTCAAAGTGACACACATGGGCATAGTTCTTTCTTCGGCAACACTAACTTTGCACATTCAACGGCTTTCATTTCATTTTTATCCATGCACAGCGGGCTTAGGTCGATTTTCTCTATAATTCTTTAATTTTCACAGCAGTGTAAATGAATTACGAAAGTATCACTAAAATACGTGTTCAGTGAAGACTTTCTTCTTGTCTTTTTTTAACCAGGATATCAACCCGCCTTAGCAATTCTGAAGATAATGAATATTCTAGAAACACAAGCAAAAATCTTAATATAATTAATGAAATTTTTAAGTAACGTGAACCATTTAAAATACATTTCGTCGTCTCTGACTCAGAGTTAAAAAACTGTGATTGTAAAAATAAATTCTATGTTTTCGAGTTTCATTTCCTCCGCGTAGGAGGTATAAAACCCAAAAATCTGAGCTTTGTCTCTGACTAAAGTTTATGGAAAGGTAATCGTAAAAAAATCTATTGTTTTAGAGTTTCATGTCCTCCGGATAGAAGGTAAGAAACCCCCAAAATAATGAGCTTTGTCTTTGACTCAGAGGTAGGAAAAGGTAATCGTAAAACCATCTATGTTTTCGAGTTTCACTTCCTCTGCATAGAAGGTAAAAGAACCCAAAAATTTAAATTGAAAAACAGTTCGTATTTCAGCAAATTAATCATCTTAATGTTTGACCTTAATTTTATGAGATGTTCAAAGCCGACTTTCAGTTGAGAATTTAGTAATAAATACACTTACAAAGTGTATAAATGTTCACCAAGCACTGACGAGTAGTATTTTGATTTGACATGTTTAATGCCAAAATATTTATTCCTTGAGATAAGAGCTTGTTGAAACCGCCAAATCGTTGCACAAATCTTTGCGAATGAAATCAAACTTAGGAATTTTAGAAGACTGTTCATGTATCGCCGATATTAACTTAATCAGCTCGCCGATATTAAACTAATGTATGAGGTCTGTCTCATTTCTTTTTGAATATCTCACAATCACTGAGGTTTGGATAATGTTAGAACATACAAATATGTTTACATTTTCCTTTGTAGTGGCAAACTAAAGAACTCGGTTGTTTGTATCTGTATTGCGAGCGTGCTGTTCGACGTCGTAATGACAATTGAAATTAGCATTTTTCGTAATAAAATAAAATTCAAAAACTAAAATGTCTCTTTTCCAAACTAAATACGCGTCTTGCACATATTTTTTGGCCAGAAAACGAACGTTGCATTTATTTATCATCTCAATAAATTCTGCCTTTTACTTAATTAAAAATTCCAAATTAAAATTCGAAAATACTGAATGTGTGTCGTGATTATCAACATTTCTCAATTCACTTCTGAATGAAGGTCGCTCCAAGTTACTTCCACAACTCTCAGTTTTGAGAAATGCTATTCCATCTGACTTCAATACGTATACTTTCGAATTTCGTTCATTCATCTCTATATGGTTTTCTAGTGGATCTTTTCCTGTCCCTCTGTATCCAGCCTGGTATCTCAGTTGTTTATCGGTCGCCAGTTTTAGCAATGCTATTAAAAAAACGAGATTTTTAATATGGCTATTAAATAACTAGATTGACGCTATATACTGTAGTTCTAGCAATACTAGTACGTCCGGCCAATTGCTACTTGCGGATATTTATTTTGATTTGACGCCATTCATTCTTCTCATCTTCCGCAGCTATAAGTTTTCATCTTTTTTGGTTACACAAGCATGAATCCATGTCTCTTTGATTTGTTCGCAGCCTCTGTGTGTATTTATTGGTTAAGGTCTATGTTTCTGCTGCATAGGTAAGAACTGGAAAGATGCATTTGTTAAATACTTTTTTTGTTCAAGACGTATTGTTGAATTTCTATTGGAAATTGTATTTTTTTCTTTTAAATGTACAGCAGCCGAATTTCATACACTTATTAATTTGTTCTTCGATGTGGCCTTTCTCTCAGTACCCGTTTCGCCCAAGGTAGATGAAGACTTCTAAATTTACCACATCGATCCTTAAATCTTCAGTTTTTGCAAAAGCATTGTACTTCAGTTTTGCTTTCGGTAAGTTCACTTCGAATGCCATTCTTTTACTCATGTCAACAATTTCCTGGATCATATTCTAGTGCTATAAGGGGGATATTTGCAAAAATGACTATGTCGTCAGCAAATCGATGGTGATCTAAATAATCGCTATTTAACCCTTTATCCTAAGTTTAATGATTGGAAGACATCCTGCAATATGGAACTGAAGCAGCTGGGGGATATGGTGCCATCTTATCTCACTCCTTCTTTAATTTTTATATGTGCTGTATGTGTGCATATACACTGCAGTGCCATTGAATTAAAGTTACCTACCTTTTAACGCGTTGGGACACCTGTTATCTCAGTGACGATGGCCACATCGCTAGGCATGTCTCTTCAAAGCTGTCTATAATTCGTAGCCGATGGAACATGTGTTCGAACAGCCCGTTTGACGGTATCCCAACGATCTTCGATGGATTTCAAATCCGGGCATCTAAATGGACACTAAAGTGTTTTACGTTAGCTACAACGCTAACTATGCAATAGCCAGATGGGAGATGTGGGATGGGAAATTACTTTCTGGAATAAATAATTTCCACTGGAATGCATGCTGAACATGAATGGTTGTAAACGGTCGTTCAGGATGTCTATACATTTGAGAGCGCTCAAAGTCGAATTTACACATACAAAAGGTCCAAAAGCATTCCAGCTGAAGACATCTCAGGACATCACTGAGACACCACCAGTTTGAACCGTTCCAACTTGACATGAAGGGGCCATCACTTCATAAGGTTGACGGCAGAACAGCACTCTTCCATCGGCTCGATGAAGTTTAGATCTGGATTCATCACTACATGTTATCCGCTTTCAGTTCTCTGAGGTCCAGTGTCGGTGTGCATTCGCCTGGGCAAGGTGCTGAGCCTAGTATCGTGCCATTAGCAGCGGGACTCTTATGGACCGGTGGCACCCGAACCGTAGAAATTTAAGTGTACGTTGTATTATCCTTGCACTAACATGGCGACTAGATCCTCTGTCCAAATTGGTAGTGATTTGGGATATTGTCTTGAGCCTGTCAATTCGTACAATGCGGCGTAGACGGCGTATACCACGAGCTTTTAACGCTGGGACGTCTCCATAATTAATTCCGGAGCTTTTACTTTTGTCAGAATTTTTGTATTCCCAAAACACTGTGGACACAGCAGCACGGAAAAAGCTCGGGTGCGTTGACGAATCCAGAGATGGAGTGACCCATCCTGCGGGCTCCTACAATCTGGCATCTATCAAAAGCATTCAAATCACGCGCCTTACCCATCACGCCTTTTAATCGATCACTGTTGGGGAAGTGGGGAAGCTGTGGGTGATGGCTGTAGTTAACCACAGTTTCGGCCGGGTATGTGCGATAATGCTAGAGTAGCCACCAAGTACTTCCGTAACTTCTTCTACTTCTAACTGAAGAGCACTTCAATATATACTGCTGGCCACCCAAAATGCAACACCAAGAAGGAAACATCCGATTAGCCTGAAATTCGCAGCATGCGCCGCCCGCGAGAGGACATGCAAACGATTAGCATTGCAGGGCATATGCAAATCATGTGCGCCCGGCACGCCACCGAGAAGCACTATAAGAAGGGTGCACAGAAGACGGGGTGTGAGTAGTGGAAGTGTTTTTTGCTGCCGAACCTGTGCGTGGGAAGCTTCCTGATGCTTCGTCGCAGAATACGGCAGTCATTCCAGCCCGTTTCGGAGTTCGACAGAGGACGAATAGTGGCTTATCGCGACAGCGGTTTATCGTACCGAGACATCGGCGCCCGTGTGGGACGACATCCAGCCACAGTGAGGCGAGTATGGATTCGGTGGTTGCAAGAGGGACGTACGGGCCGACGTGAGCAATTGGCGCAGCCGCGGCACACCACCGAACGAGAGGACCGGCATGTTGTGCGGCGGGCATTGAGGGCTCGCAACGCCACATGCGCAACAACCTGTGTCAGCATGTACCGTTCGACGTCGTCTGCAGGAGCGGGGACATGTTGCACGGCGCCCATTGCTGCGATTACCATTGACGTTACACCACCGGCAAATGCGGCGACATTGGGCCTTTGAACGCCGCACCTGGACTACGGAATGGCACGACATTGTCTTCTCCAACGAATCCCGCTTCTGCTTGTAACACCACGATGGTCGTATCCGTGTGTGCCGGCACCGCGGCGAGAGACTGTATGACGCTTGCGTTATGCATCGCCAAACCGGTCCGTCGCCTGGCGTTATGGTTTGTGGAGCAATTGGATATGAAACCCGCACCCCTCTGTTACGCATCGCCGGTACACTTAGCAGCCACCGCTACATCTCCGACGTTTTGGAGTCTGTAGTCCTCCCTTACCTGCAAGACCTGCCAGCGGCCACGTTTCAAAAGGACAATGCGCGCCCGCAAGTGGCACGCATCGTGCAACAATTCTTCACGGCCCACCAGGTGTCAATGCTGCCGTGGCCCGCCTGTTCACCCGATATGTCGCCCATCGAACACGTCCGGTCGCTGATAGGCAACCGAGTGGCACGGCAAGCACCACCCGCAGCTACGCCTGATGAACTGTGGCAACGTGTGGAAGCAGCCTGAACCGACATACCCTAAGCCCACATCCAAAGCCTCTTTCGTTCGATGCCGCGGCGTGTAGCGGCCGTTATTGCCAGCCATGGAAGGCCACACGAACTATCGATGTCTGCGTGTTCCGCAAGTCGCAGGGTCTGTAAGCTCAATCGTTTCATCTTTATATCTGTTGTTAGGTGTCCAGTAAATCTGGCTTTGCTATCTCGTGTCCTTCTTGGTGTTGCATTTTGGATGGCCAGCAGTGTATAATTATACAAATATACCTCAGCCCCAGGCACATTTCGTCTTATTATTTTTACTTAAAGTATGTTTCTTTAACCCCGGGGGTGGGGTGCCAAATGTATCCCCTGTTAAGGTGGAAGGATTTTCCGAAATTTCTGACTGCTCAACGCTCACGATGAAGAACAAAAGGGACAACGTGACATGGTACGCACCTGGAGACACCGAATCTCTGCATAGGCATTGAGCTCAGGACCAACTCTAAGTGGCTGCAGCTTAGTTTTGTGATGGTAGTCATCGCAGAAGGGAAGTCTTACAAATAATTATCGAATAAGTATAAATCAAAAGGCACAAGACTCTATGGGGGAAAATCCGGGTCTTTATATATACCAGTGTGTTTATACAGTATTTGCCAAGCTTTCACACACCAACGGGTGGGTTTTTCAATGCTATATATCAATTCAGACTTAAACTGTAAATTATTAAGAGAACAAGAGGTAAAATAAACTGAATTTGACAGCGGTCACGTGAAATTACGTCAACATGGCGCCACGCGATGTACATAATGAGCTACTTTTTGTTTAGATCTAAGAGGAGAGTCCATGCATGTGGTAGGTCTGCTGAAACAAAGTCATTACTCACATCTGTGTGAGATAGGATTTCAATAGTCTCTCTAAGTAATATGTTACTTCCAGTGTGGTGTAAGGTGCAATGTCCTTGAAATCCTATCTCACACAGACGCGTGACTTTGTTTTAGCAGACCTAACACATGCGTGGACTCTCCTCTTAGATCTAAACAAAAATGTAACTCAATGAATGAAATTCGGGATTACACCATCGTGCAATACATGTTTTGAACTTATGAATCCGTTTATTGGTGTAAATTATGATGCGAATGGTAAGTCAGATAATATCCGAAAACTTGAAAATTTCGTCGTCCTGGAGAGGGAATCGAATCCCGGTTAGCGCCCGAGTATGCTAATCACTATATTCTGCTCCTCCGAGCTATCACGGGAATGAATACTAAACCTCCAAATTCGCTGTATATGAATGCCGGTCGATTCGCCTAGCGAATCCTGTGATGGTTATATTTAAACTAATCGTAAACTTGAGACTTGGCCGCTCTAGGTGGTGGTGTGGTCAGCATACTCAGGCTCGGTTTCGATACCCGCTCCAGGACGAGGAAATTTTCAAGTTTTTTGGATATCATGTGACTTACCATTCTTGTTATATTTACACCAATAAACGGATTCACATCTTTCAAATTCGTATTATACAATGGTGTAATCCCGTATTTCATTCATTAATATTCTGCTCCTCCGGGCCATCACGGGAATGAATTCTAAACCTCCATATTCGCTATATATGAATGCCAGTTGCTTAGACTAGCGAATCCTGTGATGGTTATATTCAAATTAATCGTAAACTTGAGACTCGGTCGTTTTGGGTGGTGGTGGGGTTAGCATACTCGGGCGCTAGCCGGGAGACGCGGGTTTGATTCCCGCTCCAGAACGAGGAAATTTTTAAGTTTTCGGATATTATCTGATTTGCCATTCATGTCATATTTACACCAATAAAGGGATCCACAGATTCAAAAAGTAGCTCATTATGTACATCGCGAGACACCATGTTGACGTAATGTCGCGTGATCTTGGTCTCATTTGATTTCTTTAACCTCTTGTTCTATTTATGATTTACAGTTTAAGTCTGAATTCCTCTAGAGCCTTTAAAAAACCGCCCGTTGGCGTGTGAAACTTGTCAAATATTGTATGAATACACAGGTATTTATAAAGACCCAGGTTTTTTTCCTATAAAGTCTCGTGCGTTTTGGTTGATACTTATCTACGGTGTTCCCACAGTTTTTTTGTTTTAATTCCCGCATGTTGTTTATTTACATTTATTTTTGAAAGGTACAATAATCTGGAGGATTTTGCGAATCAGTTTTTAAAGTGAGGACACTGATTATGCAAAGAACAAAATTTTCTGTCATCAGAAGTACTCTATCTCAGTTGGCTTACTTACTGCATATGCTTTCTGTGAGTGTTAGCCTTCTCGAGATACTGATCTCAAAGAACTATTTTTGTCGCTTTCACTGTCAGTCATAGATCAGGTCTTCAACAGCTTCGTGATGGATGAGTCGAAGTGCAGAACCAGCACTAATGTTCTTCGCTGTGGTGTGAGTGTATAGAATTACGCGCCGATTCTGTCTAATCATCATGTCTGTCTCTGTAACACGCGGAAAGAATGACGGCCAATTAAAAATTTCTCCTGAGATAAAGCCATTGTTTAACTCCGGCACTCTTTCGTAATTTTGTAGATTCAATGGTGAAATAAATTCATGTTTCCGTAAACCGTTTACGTATACTGAATTTTTTTTTTTTTTTTTTGCGTTGTGTAGTTTTTAAAATGTCTTCGAAACAAAATGTATTATTGTAATCACTTCTTATGTAAAAGCAATTCATTTTTCATCTTTTCGAAACATTTTCATAAATACTTGAGTGGCCGAATGATGAAAAATTGCTGCTCGCATTCTCCTTATTTTTTGTTATATTAGTTTGTTATTTTAGCTATAAGTGAAACAATTTAAAAATCTATTTTAATTTTCTTTTGCTCTAGTGTTTTTCCCAAATTCTCCGGAAGGCTTAAGAGGACAACATTTTAAATTTCATTTAATTTGTAGTTGTGACGTACCTGCCAGCAGGACGCACACGACATAAAGGCAGATAGGAATCAGAATAAACGTCTGCGTAGCTCTGTTGGTAGAGCGACTTGTTCCGAAATAAGCGGCCTGGGGTTCGAATCCCGGCGTAGACCAAGAATGAGGGAGAAATTTACTTCGTTATATAGTTTTTATTAGGAAAAATGCATTGGACAAGTATTAACAATTTTTAAAGTTTCATTCGGCTTACATAGTAAGATAAATTAAAAGGAAGTTGCATTTTCAGTATGGCACCAAAGGATTCGGCCAAACGCCTCGCATTAGGGAAACAAAATCAAATACAGTTTTCTAAGTCTGTGTTATTCCTAGGGCAATTCACAAAATAGTGAAAGAAATTAAATTATAGCATTCTTGGAGTTTTGAAAAATTTAGTCTGAATATCTGCGCACGAGCTAATAGAATTTAGAAAACAGCATATGATTTTTTTTGTTGCCAAAGTTTTTCCTCAGCTTTGTGGGGAGTTTAAGAAAACAATATTTTTGCTTCTATTTACTGTGTAGGTTTTGCTAGGACAAACGAATTTTGAAAAGTGGAAATTGTAAATCAGTTTTAAAGGAACTAAGTAAAATTGCAAACAAAATTAAAAAGAAATTACGTTTTTTTTTCGTAAATCAGGCACGAAAGGATTTAGACAAACTTCTTACAACAGGAGAAAAGTCAAATTTTGTTCATCAAATTTATGCTAATCCTAGCGTGTTCACAATTTTTTTACGAATTAAACTGGAATTAACCCAAAATTCTTTCTTTAAGTAAAAGTAAGAACAGCATTTTTCATCGTTACAGTGCTAATATTCCGCGAGAAGTCTGTAAAGTTCTTGGTGAAATGAATGATCTGTTTCAGGCAAAATCGTGTTTGAAAATTCCGCAATATAGATAAATACATACAGTATCATTAAGCTGTCCTCTGAAATTCAGAGGTCAGCTCCTCTAAGAACGACCATCTGCCAAGTAAACATTTAACTAATGGAACTAGAATTTACTTACTGTTGGTGTATCCAATGTCTCCATTTACAGCGATCACAGCACACAGATCGAGCTTCCTTAACATCCATCTAGTAATGACTAACTGAAACCGTTAGCTGTGAGCTAATCACTCACACTGATGTATTAGATGTACATTTAAGTTTTAAAGCGTTTTAAGACAACGCAGCATGTAATTGGAAGAAAACAACAATACCTTTACGAATCGAAATATACGACGTCGTTATCTATCACTTTCCGCGATCGGTCTTGCAGCTGACGGATTCCAGCCATGAAGAATAATACTTCGTCGTATGACGCGATGTAGTCGTCAACCCATTTTTGCACTTCGTCACATGTCCGGAACCGTACAGCAGACAAACTATGTTGCATTGATCAGAACAAATAATAGTCTGAAGGGGTTATGTTGGGACTATACGCCGGGTGCTCCAAAACTCTCATCAAAGCGTCAATAACGTTTCCTTGCCAGATTTCGCGATATGCTGCCTAGCGTTGTCATGTAGAAATTTCACGGGACAAAAATCTTTTTCCTGTGAATGGACGTTTCCAACAGATTTCCTAGTTCAATTGCAGCAATTATTACTTGTTGCGATCAGCAGTAACAGTTTGACCCTGTTCCAATAGTTCATAATAAAGCACACCTTTCATATCCCACCAGATGCAGAGTAGAACTTCCTTGGAGTGAATATTGGGTTTCTGTGTCGAAGTCGTTGCTTCACCAGGTCTACCCAGTGTTTTTTGCATTTGGGATTGTCGTAATACACTGAAGAGCAACTGAATTAGAGACAGCTGCCGTTATGCAAATATGGCGCTGTGGGCGGCCCTGTAAACGGAAACGACATGACGTATGCAGCGATCCGACAATATAAGGAGTGATGCGATGGGAATCAGTAAGAGTCGGACGCAGTATAGGTAAGACGAAGGATCTAATCGCATTTGATCGTGGGCAAATTGTCGGGGACCGAAGAATGGGTCACTCCATTCCGGAAGTCGTGCAGACACTGGGATTTTTACGAGCCACTGTGTCACGGGTGCACCGTGAGTACATCGAATCCGGTAAAATCATCCCTGCAAGAGCCAACTGCCGTGGACAACAGCGTGTGGATGAGCGGGGTCATCGTCGGCTAGCTCGCATTGTAACAGCGGATAGACGGGCCACAGTGAAATCAATTACTCGGCAATTTAACGCTGGTGCACAAAAACGTGTAAGCAGCCACACCATCCAGAACCATCTCCTCGCTAGGGAGTACAGAAGCCATCGTCCCACGAGGGTACCGCTGCTGACCACACATCACAGGATGCAAAGATTAGCATGGGCGCGAGAACATCGCCACTGGACCCTAGACATGTGGAAAAAAGCTGCCTGGACTGATGAGTCGAGATTCACGTTGGTACATGCGGATGGCAGGATACGAGTACGGCGCAAGCCACATGAAGCGATGGATCCTTCTTGCCAGTAGGGTACTCTTCAAGCTGGTGGGGTGGCATTCTCGTCTGGGGACTGTTTTTGTGGACTGAAATGGGACCCCTGGTACATGTGACATCGTCCTTCACAGGTCAACGTTACCGGGATATCCTGGACGACCATTTACTCCCGTTTGTGCGTCTTCAACATCCCGCTGGGGACCTCATCCTGCAACAAGAATATGCACCGTGCCATCGCTTTCGAATTGTATCCGAATGATTGGATGAACACTCCACCAACATGACCTCGCTTCCTTGGCCAGCTAGGTCATCTGACCTCAATCTCATCGAGCACATCTGGGATGCCATCGAGAGAGAGGTTCGAGGCTCTGACTCCCCTCCATCAAATCTTTGTGAACTGTGGGAGCTTGTTCAGGAGTCGTAGATCCGTATGGCTTCCCAACGCTTCCGGTGTCTTGTTGAGTCCATGCCGAGACGAATCGCCGCCGTCATCAGGGTGAAAGATGGTGCTACACGTTACTAGACAGGTATCATTGATTCAATTGCTCTTCAGTGTATAACCTCTTTTCATCACCCGTAATGATTTTCCACAGGAAAGACTTTCTGTGTTGTTTATTCAACAGATTCAAACACTTCATGACACGCTCATTCTTGTTCCTCTGGCTCAGGTCATGTGGCACTCATTTTCCTTCCTTCTGAATCTTTCCCATTGCGAGTAAAGGAATGAAAATGGTTTGTTGAGTTACCCCAAGTTGTTCAGCTAGTTCTTTTTGCGTTTCAGACGAATCTTCATCCAACAATGCTTGCAGTTCCTCATGTGCAACCTTCTGCGGGTTGCCTCTACGTTCTCGATCGCCAACGTCAAAAGCACCTGATTTAAACCGTCTAAACTAAAACTCACACGTGTTTTTCGATACAATATTCTCCCCCAGAACGGAAAAGATCGATGCACATGCTTTTGCAGCACTTTTTACTTGATGACATTTGTAACGAATGCAGTGTGGAATAAATGCAGTATCGCTTGCCATCTTACACCTACCGATGTGTAAGTGCGTTTGACTGTAGGGCAAACTTCTGGGTCACATTTTATACTCTGGACCAGTCACGGTCACCTGACAACCACGCGGGGGAATGTCGGATATGTACATTGGCGGTATGCGTCACACAAAAAAAGCGCTTTAAAACTTATTTGTTATACACCTATTACTTCTATTGTTTCTATGACCCAAAGAAAGTTCTGCAGCAGGTTTTCAAAAGGAACGGATATACGCCCCTCCCCCTAGAACAGCACATTTACGTGATCCGTGTGCTTCTTATGAATGCGTAAAATAACAAGAAAGTAAAACTAATAAACATATACTAATTCACGGGAAGAAACCAACATTTTAGCTGTAATTGCGGGTACATTCCGAAGTTTCATTCTTAGTATTTCCGTGTCGTAAACAGACGCAAAAAAAGTAAATATTCCGGTATATTCATGCGAGGAGAATAATAGTGGTTTTAAACGAAAAAGCTAAGTTTTTCTAAACAAAATGTAAAGCAAAAGTGAGTTTTCATTTGTACGTTTTCTTTGCACTTTTCGAAACTTCGTATTTCTTAACTTCAGGTGCATCCTACTTTACAATCCATGAAAATGATGCTGAAGTTTCTTGCCTTTAATGTTCTTTGATTCAGCATTTTCCGTGCACTCAACGCTTAAGAAATATCAGTCACGTGAATTAGGTGGGTTTTAATTTAAAAGCTCGACATACTCTCGTTAATGGGCAATTACGAAGTTCAAAAAAATAGAAATATGTAACTCTATCTGCGATTTTGAACCTCTGCCTTCAACAATTTCGCCACACTCTCAATTGACGGATGCAGTAGAAGCTTTCTGTCACCTTTGAAATATAAACTGGTACGTAATTTTCACGTAACAGATAAATGGTGATTTAATTTAAATTTGCTTTGAAAAAAAAACATGAGTTGAAACACTGTCGGGTTTCATAATTTGTAATATGAAACAGTCCTTAAAAACTGGAAAGCGTATTTGATTTGCAAATGAAAGCATATAATTTACGTGTGATTTACCGATGTTGTAAGTGGCAATCTGTGCTTAAATGGAAAAATTGAAAACGAAAGAGGCTAATGCTGTTCATGTCTAATTTGCAAGTCTTTTCAATTTCTTTTCAGAACATGTGATTTTTTTGCTTTAAACGCCCTTCATATGATTAAGACAGAAAACAATAACACTTTCCCACACACATAGAAGCGAAGTCGGTAGATAAAATTTGTGATACATTTGAAAAATATCGGATTACAAAAGCTAACTGAAGATTAGAGAGCGGTAAACGTGTTTGAAGTTGTGGACTGAATGTTTTTCTCAATTTCATGGCGCGAAGAACAATAGGAGAAGCAGGCAATTATGACCATGACAAGCAGGCCGTATAAGAATTTGGGGGAGAATTCGGTGCATGATTGCGAAGAATATAAGAACCTGCGTTGTTGTAACAATATCGGGGAGTTATACCAAATTTTAACACACCCACCACAGTTATCTATTTTAAGCCACATAGTATAGGGTGATTCATAAAGAAGTATACAGTTTCAACGTACTATAAAACAAGAACAATGTAAGGTATTTTATGTTACCTGTAACAGAATTATAGCGGAATGAATCAAGTTTTTTGTAGAGGTAGTCACAGATGTTCTATGTGTGCAGCCTTAGTCACACGACACACATCGAGCCGGTATTCCATTTCCGCCCAAACGCAAGGTAATATATCTGAATCAAGTGCAGTGATAGTAGCTGTGATGCGCTGTTTTAGCTTCGCTAGATCAATAGAAAGATGAGGGGCGAATACCTTGTCCTTTACGTACCCCCACAGGAAAAAGTCACAAGGTGTTAAGTCAGGACATCTGGGTGGTCATTGGGTCAGTGGAATGTTGTAGTCCGCGGCTCGTCCAATCCATCGGTGAGGAAGATGTTCATCAAGATAATCTCGCACGTCACCTAACCAGTGCGGTGGTGCACCATCCAATTGGAGAATAAGGTTGTCACTGTCGTCCTGCAACTGTGGAACCAACCAAAGATTTAACATATCCAGAAAAGGGCATCCCGTGACAGTTTTCTCGTGAAAAGAGAAGGGGACGAACACTTTATTTTTGGACACAGCACAGAACACATTTACTTTAGGGGAATCTCGCATGTGTTGCATTGTAAATCTGGGATTCTCCGTTCCCCAAAAGCGAACATTGTGCTTGTTTACCTGACCACTCACGTGAAATGTAGATTCATCAGTGAAAACTAAGTGATCGGCAAAATCGTCATTTTCAAAACGGTGATGCGTTCCGGCACAAAATTCAAAGTGCTTTGTCTTGTCAAGGTCAGTGAGGTTTTGCAACATCTGCACTTTGTATGGAATCATTTTCAGCTTCTTTCTCAAAATTCTTCAGAGAGTGGGCTGTGTGACGTGCCTGCCCCGCAGGACGCACACGACATAAAGGCAGATAGCAGCGAGAACGAACGTCTGCGTAGCTCAGTTGGTAGAGCGACTTGTTCCGGAATAAGAGGACTCGGGTTCGATCCCCGGCGTCAACCAAAATGACGGAGAAATTTACTTCGTTATGGCTGTGAAATCTGCACTTCACGACTCACCCTCCGAGTTAATTTTCCCGGGCTTCGTTGAATGGCAATGCAAACACTATCGACGACTTCTTCCGATACAAGCTGTCGTCCAGGACTTTTAAGTTCGCACAAGCAGCCCATATTTTCAAAATTTTTTATGCCAATCGTAGATAGATTTCCTGGTTGGAGGTTCATTTCCGAATCGTGATCGAAAATGCCGTTGCACAACAGTTAGAGATTCCGTTTCGCTCAATTCAAGAACACAAAACACCTTCTCCACTGCAGACGCTGACATTTTGACTGACTAGTCATGTAACACGCGCGCTATCGCATACGTCACTTCCCTCAGTAGAGGGACACAAACTTTATGAGTACATCTACCTTACGGTTCGTAGTCGTGGTCCGTGTCTTCAACTATCACTGTTTTACAGCATCTGGAAACTGTATAATTCTTTATGAATGAGGGTGTATTATGTGAGTAATGTTTTTTTAAAAAGGAGTTTATTTAACGCAAAATAACGCATCGCTATGGACCAAAGTAACGGACTTCGTGGTGATGCATCAACGGATGAAAAAGTATGTCTCGGATTGGCTCACGATATTTGTTGGGATGGAAGGTAATTTTTGCTAATGCAAGGCAACAGAAAACTGCTGATTATCGTATATACAAGTACGAATAAGTCCAAAACGTAGCCGCCATCGTCTGGGCAGGTGTTGGATGACATCCCTGTAGAATTGTGACGGCTTGGACGCAAAGAAGTGAGGAAGTGCGGGTTCGACATCGTCCCACTTAGTGAACAGTTGTCCGTCAAGGAAATGCTGCCCCGACCGAAAAAGGTGGCAGTCGCTTGGGGCAATGTCCGGCGAATTGGCTGGGTGCGGAAGCATCTGCGAGCACAGGTTGTGACGTACCTGCCAGGAGGGCGCACATGACATAAAGGCAGATAGGAATTAGAATACATGTCTGCGTAGCTCAGTTGGTAGAGCTGCTTGTTCCGCAATAAAGCGTACTCGGGTTCGAATCCCGGCGTAGACCGAAAATGACGGAGAAATTTACTTCGTTATAATGGCGCCCGGATGACCCGACCGTTCAAAATCTCGCAATGGTGTGATGTTATTTCCACACCGCGAGATAGGAAAAATCAGAGAATCCCTTCTCCAGTGCTTCGAAAAATAAATGTGTGTGACGTTGCATTCCACACACCAGATTGACTGGGAGTTCTCAAGTGCACGTTCTACAGTGGTTGTCTGCCTGCAGCGATTCATGGCCACGGCTGATCCGTGGGCCATGCCCCGGCCCTCTTTCGGGGGGAGATGTGACGTACCTGCCAGCAGGGCGCACATGACATAAAGGCAGATAGGAATTAGAATACATGTCTGCGTAGCTCAGTTGGTAGAGCTGCTTGTTCCGCAATAAAGCGTACTCGGGTTCGAATCCCGGCGTAGACCGAAAATGACGGAGAAATTTACTTCGTTATAATGTCGCCCGGATGACCCGACCGTTCAAAATCTCGCAATGGTGTGATGTTATTTCCACACCGCGAGATAGGAAAAATCAGAGAATCCCTTCTCCAGTGCTTCGAAAAATAAATGTGTGTGACGTTGCATTCCACACACCAGATTGACTGGGAGTTCTCAAGTGCACGTTCTACAGTGGTTGTCTGCCTGCAGCGATTCATGGTCACGGCTGATCCGTGGGCCATGCCCCGGCCCTCTTTCGAGGGGGGGGAGATGTGACGTACCTGCCAGCAGGGCGCACATGACATAAAGGCAGATAGGAATTAGAATACATGTCTGCGTAGCTCAGTTGGTAGAGCTGCTTGTTCCGCAATAAGCGTACTCGGGTTCGAATCCCGGCGTAGACCGAAAATGACGGAGAAATTTACTTCGTTATAAGGTCACTGATCTTGTGACCGTCACCCGTGCCTGTGTGAGGTCTCGTTCAATCCTGCTGTAGGAGGAGGAGGACGCCCTTGCGGTTCAGCAGTGCGATGTGCGTGCAGATCGTCGAGCTGACGGCATTACATATGGGAGGTGATAGTGGTGGTGTCCTGCAGCATTTCAAACAAGAAAGATGACAAATAATTTTTGGGTGTAATAAGCACGTCTTTTGAATCCGTTCTGACGCAAATTAAATTTATCAAAGCTATTCAAAGTCAATGGAACCGGTATGGAAAACAATAGTATCTGATGGAAGAAATAATTTTTTCAATTGGGTTTTTAATCCCGCTGATATTGCTGTAAACGGAATCGGGAGCTTACGCCCTCTGATTGCAGACTTGTGCGTTAAGAAAAATATGAATTTATATGAGAAACATTTCGCACCGGAAAAGCTCTCCAACACAAATAATTTTTCAAATCGGACTCTTAGAAACAGAGATATCGACAAAAAAATAAGATATGAATCTACGCTCCCTGGCGGGAAAAACATGCATCACTTTAAGAAGAACGTATTCTCAAAAAGGTTTTTCGATTTGAGCAGTATAGGTCCACGAAAGAATGTTTTCAGGAGCTCAGATTTTGCTGCAAATATATAAGCAGAAATTAACACTTATGCCCCTGGTAGCCAAACCATTGCTTACTAAACATTAGATATTATACGAAAAATATTTTCCATCAGGTGTTGCATGCAATACAGGAAGAATTTTTCAAATCGGAGTTTTACAAGCAGAAATAACGCAGAAAACACAATTCACCTTCACGTTTCCCAGCGGAAAATCTCTGCAGTACTTGAAAAGTTTGAAATTATATGAAAAACATGTCACACTGAAAACACTATCCAACAAAGAAGGAATTTTTTAAATCGGACTTCTAGAAGTAGAGATATTCACAAAAATAATATATATATATATATATATATATATATATACGCCCCCTGGCGGAGAAATCATACGCCCCCTGGCGGAGAAATCATGCAATATTTTAAAAAGAAAATACTCTGAAAAGGTTTATTGACGTGAGAGGCATCGATCCACGAAATAATTTTTTCAATCGAGATTTTATAAGCTCATATTTTATGGCAAATAATCAGAAGCAAAAATTCACCCTTACGCCCCCTGGTGGCCAAAGTATTATTTACCAAAAATTAGAAATTTTATGCAAAAGATTTTCCATCAGGAGCTGCATCCGCTAAAGGAAACATTTTTCAAATTGGTGTTTTAGAAGAAGATATATCGGGGAAAACGTAATTGACTTTTACGCCCCCTAGCGAAAAATCTTGGCATCATTTGAAAAAGTAACTGTGCCTAAAATACTCTTCCGCATAAATGGAATCGAAAGATAAAACAATTTTTTCAATCGGATGTTTAGAAGCAAATATGTGGAATAAAACGTATTTTTGAATTCGACATCATCTGCATTTACGCCCTTTAGCGGCGAAATTGTACATCGTAAAAAAAAAGGCGAAATAAAGGATCATCATTTGCATATTTCAAGCTTCCCAATGCAAAAAGAATTTTTCAAATCGGACTAATAGTTGCAGAGATATCGTGTCTACAGGCGGACGGACGGACCTACAGTAACATAAGCACGATTTTTTTTTACAAAAGACGTGCTAAAAACACGACACCCCGCATACCCCACCAAACAGACAGCACCCGCCAAACAAACACCCACATGACCTTATGTGGGTGTAATCCGGATTTAGGGGTCAGCACGGGCTTCTGTTTTGGGTCTAATTACTGTTTCCGGGCCCTGACATTGTCACATAGGACTCATTTATCGTCAAATGCCAGAAAGTGGTCCATGAACGGTTCAACTTGGTTACGTGCAAGAAAGGAAACGCATGCACTCGTGAGATTTGCTTTCTGCTCAACTGTGAGTTGACGAGGTACCAAAATTCCTCTCTTGTGCACCTTCCGAAGTTGTCGCAGGTGCGCTATAATGCTTGTGTGGGTAGTCCCCAGCTGTTTCGGCTAACTCCCGCGTGGTCTCACGTGAGTCGGTTTCCACTAAGGTCTTCAGCATGTTATATCCACTGTTGTCGTCTTTCGGCTTTTGGGACTGTCTCACAGGTCAACATTTCACTCTCGAAATCGTTTGAACGAACGACAGCACTAACGATGTGATATTGCTTTGGGGTACACTCTGGCAATTTTCCTGACAGCACTTGCCGGGTAGCTACCGCGAAGAAACTCATAGAGCATTCAATGGCGAATGTACTCCTTCCACACTTCCATGTTGGCTGACGCTTACACTCTTCGTGTTTTGATGACTAACTGCCACTCACTGCGCAATCTTAGTAGCCAGTGATCAGGCCTTCGACTTCGGTTACCTCGTCATCGACCATTTCTTTCTTTCCAAACTTTTAACAGATCCTGTGCATTTGGTCCTAAATTGCTACTCAGAACAGAAGAAGGCAATCCCGTTTGTGAATTGCTTTATAAACAACATGGTTAATGAAGTAGGCCAAAGAAATATTCAATTCTGTGACCTTTTTAAAAACAAAGCGACCCTGGTATAGCAACTACAATGAAGTGACAGCTTCGTAATGGGATATTTCATGGACAAAATAGCGAGAACACAGCACCAAGAGAACGATACATCATGGTGTCTCGGAAGTAAACTTTCAAATAGACAAGGATTCTTCTCTATTCAGCCTCCGCCATTATAATGCCAATTCTGTGCCTGCGTATGTGGCCACGTCACCTTCCATTCTGAAATTAAAAACCGATTTCATTAAAGCTTTGAGTTTCTGCTGATGCTGCAGTTTGAGAAAAACCTGTTTCTGTGATTTCTAAAAATTGTGTCCTGTGGTGGTGTGTCACCCACCTCCCTCCCGCTTCTCAGATTTCTTTTTTTACAAAATTTAAAAAAATATGAATATCATGTTTGAGGTGTGATTAAAAAATATCCAGACTGGTTGCGTGAGTTCCGAATAGCGCGATACAGCAGGAAACGGTTTGGCGCTGGTTGTCCTTGGGGCCTACTACGCATGTGCCGTGAGTCACGTTTTTCCTGTTCGCTCGTTTTTTGACAGTATGACTTTGTTTTTAAGTGTGTGAATCTGCTCGTAGCATTTTTCATTTCAGAAAAAAATTCATCAACGAATTTGTATCAGATTTTGTCAAAAACTTGGCGAAAGTTGTAGAGACACGTACGTGAAGTTACAGAAAGTCTATAGGGAGGACATTATAAGTCATGCCAAGTTCGTGGGCGATATAAGCATTTTAAAGATCGTCGTGAAACCGCTGAGAGTGATGAACGGTCTGGGAGCCCGCCAACCAGTAAAAGGGAAAACAATGTCGAACTTGCGCATACAGCTGTGCGAGAATATCTCCCAATCATGTTTCGTTAGTTATCTGAAGACTTCAACTTTAGTTTTGATTTAGTTTAGTCAATTCTTGCGGATGAATTGGGTGTGAGATGCGTCTCAGCCAAATTGTGCCAAAATTACTCTCAGGTCAGAAAAAATAGGCATGTATTTCAGCTGCTAGTGAGCTGCTTGAGAGCGTCGAAAACGACGCAAACTTAAAAAACTATCAAAATTTGTGATAAATCGTGAGTATATGGGTATGACCTCAAAACTAAGCCCAGTCTCTACAGTGGAAGCCCCCAAACTCATCGTAGACCCAAAAAAAGCAGGACATGCTGACTGTTTTCTTTTTCAATCACGAAGTAATTGTGCATCATGAATTTGCTCCGTCAGACCATTCAATCACTAAAGAGTACTACTGTCAAGTTTCGCGGAGTTTGAGGGACGCAGTTCTGCGCAGAAGAATGTCATTGCTTGAGAGCCGCAAGTGGCGACTCCTCCATACAAAGCGCCTGTCCGTGCAGCGCAACTTGTGCAGCAGTTTGTTGCTAAGCACCGCATTTCATAGGTCCGTAAGCCACCCTGTTCGCCAGACTTCGCTCCTTGCGACATCTTTCTTTCCCAAAAATCAAGTACTTGTTAAAGGAAAAATATTTCAAGATACCGTAGAGGTACAGCAGAATGCAGAATATCCTTGGAGAAGTGTATTTCAGAGTTTCCAAACCTTGAATGGTCCCCTCACTTTTCAGATTTGAACCAACTGAGAATCTGTACAACGAACTGGAGTGATGCATTTGAATCCGAACCAATCTTTCAGAAATAATAAATTTTCCTTTCAGTGTATAGAGCCTTTGTACGTGACGTCACAAAACCGTCTGCTAGACTTCCGGGTGGTTAGAAAGTACCCGAGCTGGTCTCTCTCCATGCTTTTTAATGGCTGCTGCTGCTGTAAATAGAGTTTAAAAAAACTGTTTTTTATTTTACAAAGTTTGCCATCTTAATGTGGTGGAAAAGCAACGTTACGTAGAAAAGCTTAGAAATAATGGCATAGGAGATCCATATGACATACCTGAAAAATATTTTTATCGTCTGGAAGTTATTGTTGCTACGGACCTCCCTGATCTGAACTATCACGATATTTATAACTATTTAATACGCAGTTTTTCGTGTTATACCGGAAAAGCTCTAAAAGCTTCTTAAAGCCTTGATGCATATAAATATTTTATCAATGGGTGGGTTAGAAATTTATTAATTTTGAAGACTGAAAACGAAACATTTCTTATCCGGTCTAAGGTAAGTTGTTACATTTCTGACTGGTTCCAGTGTGTATGGGTATTCTAGTGTGTATTGCAAGAAAAAAGAAAAGAAAATATTGACTTATCATATTCCGAAAAGCGGACTATTTTTTCACCGAAAAGAGAAAAGAAAACTGATCCGGGAAAAAGGACGATGCATTAACGTATGAAAGCACCCTTTAATTCTATGTAAACGTATATCCTTAAATTTCGGTTCGGAAAAAAGGCATCTGTTTCAGTATTTAGAAATCAGTAACAGTACAAAATCTTGAAAGTTCACGAAAGCTTAGCAAATTCCGATTCGACAGCATTCAGAGCATTTTAAACAGAATAACAAGGATTTAAGTAAAAACTTGAAAATAATACATAAGAGTGAGCCAGAAAATGTATCGATATAAATTCGACTATTAACGTAGTAAAATATGCAGATTTCCGATACCTGAAATGAAGTGTTTACTGCAGATCCTGTCATACGGCCTGGGCGACCCTGTCCTTCCGATTTACGGCTATTTTCCACATAATCAGGCGTTTTTCTACCGTTAGAAAGCGATAAAAGGAAATTCCACTACCTTACTCGTACTTTGAGAAGCACCCATACGCCACACAACTTTTAACCATTTCTAAAACTTCAAACAATCGAGTGACAGAGGATCCAGAAATCGCTTCCCCATGTTAATCCTATTGGAACCTTAGCAGCCGAGATTTCTCTTAACCACCCGGAAGCAACCATGACGTCAAAAATGATGTCGATGCAAAAGCTCTATAAATTTAAAACATAATTAATTAATTAATTATTTAAGCTTTTCCTGGCAGTTTTCCAGTTAAATATACGAGTCTCGTATAAGTATCACCTTAATTATATATTTGTTTGACTAGCAAATGGCCCACAGCTGTCCGAGATAAATAAAAACTAAATGAATCGGGTTCTGGGCCAACGCTGTCCTGATTTTCCTGAAATCAGGAATGGGATCTACAGAGTGCACATAAAAGAATGTCACAAAAGGAAAGTAATGCACATACCTGTGTTTCAAAATAGACGATTTGCACATGACAGATGAGAGTTTATCTTTCGACTTAATCGATTTCTATTGAGCACCGACAGTTAAACGAACGACATCTAAACGGTAATCTAATCCAATCCGTTCAGGAATATCAGTATTGATTGTCGTTATGGCAATGATGATCATGATTAGAAATTCCAAAGGATCCTTTTCTGTAATGGAGTACACGATGTCTCTCACAAATTCGCACAAGAAGAAATCTTGGCCCCCGTCGTAAAATATTGGTAGAGAACGCGACGTGGCCAAAAAATCGGCCCATCTCACTAAATTCATTTGCATGGAAACTCCTTCTCAAAAAGCTCTCTCACATAGAGAGACGTTTGGGAGATCTCCATCTTGTTGAAACAAGATGTCAAGTTGGAGTCCCTGAAGCTGTGGTAAACCGAATTGTTCTGTTATATCAAGATAAAATATCCCGCTCGCCTTCCTTTGAATGAAAAGGGAAGGCCCAATTATCCGGCAATGCACAATACCACACCACAGACTTCGATTTTTGCACTGATTCTTTTACGATCGCCTACAGTATATAGGGGTTCAGAAACCCATATTCGAGTGTTTCGGCGGTTAGCATGACCTGACATATGAAACGTCGCTTCTTCCAGAAACATTAAATGCTGTACGCGGGTCGTTCAAAAAGTAAGAAGACTGATTTTACATGGGACAGAAGTGCAATGCAGTAAACATACTTACACTTACATACTTTCGAAGCATTCTTCCTCTACCTGAATTTTACCTGTCCCACCTTTCTATCTACTTCCGGACAGTGTGTTCGAAGCCCTTTCCCTACTGGTTCAGAACACACTTCACAGCAATGTTCACTTTGATGCACACCGACGCCCACGAAGTAGTTTTTTCACTTCAGGTAATAGGTGAAAGTCATACGGCGCCAGATCCGATAAATACGGAGATTGCGCCATCACGTCATGGCCGGCACTTCCATTGGCCACAAGCAATAACACGATTTGCCTTGTGTTCATGCGTGGGCATGTGGGGAATCCACTTTGCAGCGACTTTTCTGTACCCCAAATGGTTTCTCGCAATCTCATCAAGGGAACGAACGGATATCTGCATCACATTAGCAATCTCCTCAAACGTCATTCGGCGGTCTTTGCGCATGAGTGTCTCATTTAATTCCGTAGTCGACGTCGAAGGCCTACCGGAGCGTGGCGCACCTTCCAGACACTCTTCGACATTCACAATTTTTTTTGTGCCACTCAAAAACATTTGCACGGGAAATAGCATCTTCCTTATAAGCTGTTGTAATCATTTCGTGAGCTTCTGTGGCGGTTTTATTCAAACATACCACAAATTTTATAACTGTTCTTTGCTCCGGTTTTAAATTCATACTGGTTTACAGAAACACGTCTGAGCAGTACACTCTCTTCTACAAGAAAGAACTAGCGAAAACGATTTCAGTCTTTCTGGGTAGTTGAAAGTGGTACATTGCAACCTGTCTAGCAAGGACATCCACGGTTCTGTGAGACAATGACCGATTCGACGGGTGACCGTCAAGTAGAGTGCTTCAACTTGTCAAAATACCTTCCCTTCTCACGTGAAAATAAAATGAAAAAGACGTTTTCAATGCAGCATGCTATGTGGGATTCTTCTTCTTTCTTTATTCCTTACCATTTTGTTGTTTTGGAACGTTGTTCGCTAAATCTCTCACCAAGAGACAGAAATAAGACTGAGGAATGGGGTAAGGTGTCTGGAACATAAGTACTTTGTTTGCAAATAGGGCTCTTTTGCAAGCTGTTTCCCCGGAGGAAATGGAAGGTAAGGAGATGCCGAACGCAACAATAGCACTACCACGTTTCAGCTTTGAAACCATTTCCACTTTCCCCTCTTTTCTCAAAGTCAGCGTTTCTTTTGCCAACTGGAGCTTACCATCAAGCTTGCTCAAACAATACGTCCGCTATGTGAGAAGGCTAGGTTCGTTGTTATCAGTGGGCTTCACGCTCTCATTTACGTCAACTGAATATTGAACATGCGTTCCCTAGTCAACAAAAAACAATACAATCTGCAAACAGAATTCAAAAACCTTGACACACCCCAAGTACCACCCACCATTCACACTGAAAAAAAAACGTTTTGTTAATTCAACAAAAATTTTGTTGAATCAACAAAATTTTTTGCGATATACAGTCAAAAAATTTTTTTGTTGAATTTGCAAAATTATTTTGTTGAACATTATTGTTGATTTAACAAAATTAATTGTTATCACGACAAAACGTTTTGTTCATTTAACAAAATGATTAGGTCGATTTTTGGGAATTTGTTTGATCCAACAAAATATATTGTTATCATGACAAAATGTTTTGTTGCGGCAACAAAACATATTTTTATCGTGACACAATAAGTTGTGTTGCTATAAAACTTACCAAACATTAGAAATTATGTGAAAAATATTTACTTTACCAAATATTAGAAATTATGCGAAAAATATTTTCCATCAGGTCTTGTATGCGATACAGGAAGAATTTTTCAAATCGGAGTTTTAGAAGCAGAAATAACGCAGAAAACAAAATTTACCTTTGTGCCCCCCCCCCCGTCCCCTAGTGGAAAATCTATGATTTACTTGAAAATTTTCAATTTATAAGAAAAACATTTCGCATCGGAAACACTATCCAACAAAGAAGGAATTTATCAAATCGTATTCCTAGAAGTAGAGATATTGACAAAAATAAGATATACATCTACACCCCCTGGCGTAGAAACCATGCCTTATTTCAAGAAGAAAATGTTCCTAAAAGGTTTGTCGACATGAGTAGTATCGGTCAACAAACCACTTTTTTCAATCGAGATTTTAGAAGCTCACATTTTGCTACAAATACATTAGACGCGGAAATTAAGACTTACGCCATTTGGTGGCCAAACCATTTTTTACAAAAATTAGAAATTATGTTCAAAGGATTTCCCAGCACGAGCTGTATCCGGTGCAGAAAGAATTTTTCGAATCGGAGATTTAGAAGCAGAGATATAGGGGGGAACGCAATTTACCTGTACGCCCCCTAGCGGAAACTCTATGTATTACTTTAAAAGTTTGAAATTATATGAAAAACATGTCACACTGGAAACACTATCCAACAAAGAAGGAATTTTTCAAATCAGACTCCTAGAAGTAGAGATATTGACGAAAATAGGATATACATCTACGCCCCCTGGCGGAGAAACTGTGGGATATTTAAAGAAGAAAATATTCCGAAAATGTTTATCGATGTGAGTGGTATCAGTGCACGAAAGAATTTTTTCAATCGAGATTTAAGAAGCTGAGATTTAATGGCAAATACATCAGAAGCAAAAATTAACACTTACGCCCCCTGGTGGCTAAAGTATTCCTTACCAAAATTTTGAAATTATATGCAAAAGAATTTCCATCAGGAGGTGTACCCGCTGAATTTTTTTTTTTTCAAATTCGAGTTTTAGAAGAATAGTTATAGGGGAAAATGTAATTTACTTTTACGCCCCCTAGCGGAAAATCTATGAGTAATTTAAAAAAAGTAACTATTTCTAAAATACTCTTCGACATAAATGGAATCGAAAGATAAAATAATTTTTTCAATCGGATGCTCAGAAGCAAATGTGTGGAATAAAACGTATTTTTGAATTCGACATCATCTGCATTTACGCCTGCTAGCGACAAAGTTGCGCATCGTAAAAAACAAAAACAAAAGAAAGAATCATCATTCGCATATTTCAAGCTTCCCAATGCAAAAAGAATTTTTCAAATCGGACTAATAGTTGCAGAGATTTCGTTTGTACAGACGGACGGACAAACCGGTAACATAAGCACGATCTTTTTTTTACAAAAGACGTGCTAAAAAAGAATAAAATCTATACTTGTTTCTGCATAAGTTGCTGAAATCAGCACACCTTATTGACTATCAATATTGGAAATGTGAAATATTTACATTTTCCAAGTGTATTGCGATCAGTAAAATTCACAAATCTTCCGAAACGCAAGTAAGTTTTTCCTTCAAGAAATTCCTGGTAAACGATGTTGAGTGTTCTACCATTTGGAGCCAAGATAAAGAGGCTTTTATTGTAGTTAACTCTGGTGCAACCAACATAGAGCTGGCCATGATAAAAGCCTGGGTTTTGTATGATGAGTCCAACAACACTTTTATCGATTGACCCTGTGCTTTGTCGATTCTCATTATGAAATTGAGACAAACAGATAACTGTAGGCGTTTAAACTCAAATGGAATTTAGATGAAGCGATTTCAATACGGGGAATGAGAACATGTTACCCTGCATCACAGCAGGTCCTAATGATTGCTTCAATGACATTTAACATCAAACAGAAGTAATCGCTCTCTCCACGTTTATAAGTGAGTAATATAAGTTATAAATGTGGAGAGAGCGATTACTTCTGTTTGGTGCTCCTGGTCCACGTCAAATATCTGTATTTATTGACATTTAACATGATTTACTTCTCAGCGGTGCTCCATAACACAGTGTTGGTGAATCCAGATTGCGTCAAGATAAAGTAAGTAAATAGTCTAGATAAAGTGCGGAAATGCGCAAACGGAGGAATTATAAGTTTAGAAGAAGTGAAATGCTAGGCAATTCACAGTTTTCTCGCATTTCTTTTCTTGTATTCTATTTGTTTATCATTGAAATATATTTCCTCTCAAAAAGTATCGTGGAACAATTGTTTTTTTTAATAGTGGAATTATTTGTAGTGAGTAGTAACCCACAGAGTGCCGTAGACTATAACCTAACACTGTGGCGGAAGGATACACGTAACACCTAGGAATTCCAGACTTGCAATTTCGGTGCAACCTATTATTATTGTTGCTTCAATCACCTTTGGCATGAAGTCGTCGTAATTTGTTTCCTCCCAAAATTACGTATAAGCGTAATGAAATATTGTTTCTTTAGCTTATTAAACAAAGCAAACACCAAGACAAAATTTCAAAAATGGTTGAAAAAGTCAAATCAACATCTTCCCGTAGAAATAGTTTTAAAAACTAATTAAAATTCTGCAAATTTTAATTTTAATGGAGAGCTTTGAGGTGTTGATATGTCTCGGTTGTCAAATTTTGCCCCGTAACGTTCAGTAGATTCTTGTATAAGAGACAGGCAGACAGACACGGGGATTTTATTACGCATACTTTAGATACCGTACATGATCTATTATGATAAAAAAAGTATATTTAATAGCTGAAATAGGTAACAGGGGATGTAGATTTATGGATTCTGAAAAGGCATCTTCCCTACTTTACATTTAGTCCTATAAATTGGTTTTGAATTCAGCGAGGTGTTTTAGGAAACAATCGCGGACATAAAATGTGACACGCTGTATACCTAGCGTTTATATGCAGATGGATAAATTAGCAGTAAAAAGAGAAATCTTGAAACTAGCCCAATGAAACACTATTAAAGACAAAAATGAAAGATAAACTTAAATTCTGAAGCGCCACGGCTTATGACCAATCATCCGTGAAGGGTCCGGGTTCGAATTCCGGTGAGGCATGGATGTTGTGTTTCTCTTACGGCACTGGCTTTCTCCCTTCCCTGGAACCAGTGGCCCTAAATTAGGGACGGGAGACTGCTTAGAACCCACTGAGTTGCTCAGGTGGTCGCTAAACCTTCAACTAAATAAAAAAACTGAAAATCTGAAGAAACAGGTGCTATGAGAAAACAAGAGAGATAAAATGCAGTCTTATTTTGAGAAACCCTGAACAAAACGTCACGCCGGATCATTAATAAAGATTGGCGATTTTTGTACTGATTGTTTTGTTTAGTTTTATTTTCACTTAGGCAATTTTTTCCTACATTGTCTTTTGTATGTTGATCGGTGGAAATCTAACTCTCCTTATTAATCGATGACCCTATATTATTTACCATTAATGAGATGGATCTTTAATTAATTTCAGCTTACGGTATCTGCTTCAATTTTTCAGTTTGCATTTTTATTCATGTGTGTGTGTGTTTATGCACATATGAACTGCATATTTCCATTCTTCTACATACTCGAGGCGGCGTGCTCTCATGACGTTTTGTTCAGGCCGGCATACTTCCTCACGAAATTTCGCTATCTGATGCTGTGAGTGAGTTCAAAATGATTTTTCGAGAAAGAATCCAGTTTAGATTAAGGCGTAAGATGTCTCATAGTTTCCCTGCCAGCATTCACAACTTATTGCAACAACTTCGCTTCCGGATTCTAAACTAGAAGCGAAGAATTTCGTCCGTTCTTCCATCTGGTGGGGAAATCCACTTTTGAGAAACTCCGTGCGCGTGGCAGGAGAGCCCTTTTCAGCTTAGGTGAGCCTTTAGGGTCTATAATTAAGCTCGAAGTACTCAAGGGAAAAATGGAAGCAGAAAATTAAAGATCAGGAACGTGTCCGTTGGTGGTGTAACAGATACACACAAGACCCATTAATGCCGAGTGACTAATTATAACGTAATATGTCGCTTGGATTTTGATGAATGATCTCTTTTTGAACAGATCCATCATCTTCCCCAAAAGTGTCTTATCTTACTGAGGCGAAACATTACTCTCCCATCATTTTTTTTACTCCTTCTCTGTCTCTCACAAATCTCCTTTTATCTTTTCGTCTAGTAATGATCTTTACGGTTTCTCTCGCTCTGTGCTCCTAACTCTGGGAGGAGCTGGCATGAATCTGCTCTGTGCTCATTTCTCAGAACAAGTGGCTAAAACTTTTAGGTCATGGCTAATCCTTTATTTGAGTTTAATGGCGCCCACTAGAAGGGAAAGCTAGAATACGTGACGTCATCTAATTTCAGAACTTAATTAGCAGCTTATTGTAATGCTAAACTTTCAGCAGGAAAGTGATAAATCACTTGAGGTATTAATATTTTGTTTTCCATTGAGGTCGCGCTGCCAATTTTGGAGCAAATTAGCCTTTGGTGATGTGCTGTTGTGTTTACCGTTTGCACATTTGATTGGTTTCTACTAAAGGGCAAACTTTAGCGAGGAATTAAAAATGTATTTTTATATTTCTTGATTCGCATCAAATTCTTTCAATACAGACTTTGTGACTGCTTTTATGGGCTGCGTTTGTATTCTGATTTGCTTAAATTTATCTGTTAGTGTTAAAAACTAAATTTTATTATGGGAATTTCCCTATTAGGCCTCCGTGCATGCCATATTAAGGAATTAATAACGCCACCCAATTATAACAAAATTTCAAAGAGTATTTAGTGTACTGTGTACACAAGAATATGTTTTATCAGGTAACAGAAGATCACACCTTTCAAGCCGTAAGGCTCACCGTCCTCTAAGTGTAACTGAAAGCCAGTATGTCAAAAATAGCTGGTAGAGTTGAATCAGACTGTTTTAAGCGCTCATTTAATAGCTTATTATTTCAGGGATCAATGACTTTTATAAGCCTCTTAGGTCTCCAGGTTTACCAATGCCATTTTACTGGTATGTTAACAGTATTATAAAAATGCCCTTTACATTTGGAAACATGAATGATGAGAACGATGAATCTTGCCTTTTCGTCTTTCTCCAATACATAACTTCGCCGTTAGATGGCGTGAATGCATATTTTATCCAAGTCAATAAAACGTTATACACTGCCGGACAATTGCTAAGGACGGATGACAATAACAACGATAGCAACCATAAAATGGAAGGCAGGAAAATGTGGAAATTAGCATAAGTGTGGGATACAGTAAGACGTGTTGTGCGTATGCAAATTTTGGATTGCCGAACTTGTACGTGACGTCATAGCGCTGATAAGAGATATAAAGGATTTGACGCGTATTGACCGTTGTTGTTCAAACGCAAAGTTGAAAGGGAAAGAATCAATTGACGAAATTGCAATTTTCAGTATGTCTTCCCGACATCACCTAGATGATTTTACGCGTGGCCGTATTATTGGCAAGATTGAAGAAGGGCGAAAAATAACAGATGTTGCCAGGGAGTTTGACGTCAGCCACAGTGTTGTTTCAAGGCTTTGGAAATCATTTCAAAGAAATGGAGAGTGTAGCAAACGTCACGAGGGAGGTCGTTTTCACAGTACGACGCCTGCAGAAGATCGGTACAGAGTGCTATCAACAAAAAGACACCGGCGCAGCACAGCTAGTGAGGTAGCAAATCAGTTTATGGCTGCTACTGGCAAGCGGATCTCCCGAAAAACTGTCGCCAGACGTTTGCATGATGGAGGACTATACGCCCGTCGTCCTGTTGTGTGCATCCCATTGTCCAGACGTAACTGTACCGCCAGTTTGCAATGGTGCCATCAACATCGCAATTGGACTGATAACGACTGGTCTGCTGTCCTCTTCTCAGATAAGAGTAGATACAGTCTATCGTCTGATTGTCGACGACAACTGATCTGGCGTGATAGTGGTACTGCATATTGTCCAGCAAACATATAGGAAAGGGACCGATATCCGACATGTAGTGTCATGGTATGGGCTGGCATCATGATCAATGGCCGTACGTCCCTCTATGTGCTTCCAACTGGGACTATGACTGGCCAACGATACATTAATGATATTCTGCTACCTCATGTTCGCATGTTCCGTGGTGCTGTCGGTAATAGATTAATTTTCATGGACGACAACGCAACATGTCATCGAACATTCGCTGTCCAGGAGTATCTTGAGAGCGAGGATATTCAACGCCTCGTATGGCCAGCACGTTCTCCAGATCTGCATCCCATTGAAAATGTGTGGGATGCTTTGGGGAGGAGTCTTGCTGGTCGCCAATGCCCTCCAATAAACAAGGACACCCTCATCCGTGCACTGACAGAGGAATGGGATAAATTACCCCAACAGCTGCTTGATAATATTGTGCAAAGCATGACACGACGTGTGGAATCTTGCATCACCCTCCTTGGTGGCCATATCCCGTATTGACATTTTACGCCGGAACGCCTGCGCACGGTAATTGCTTTTTTTCACGTTTACGTATTCTGCACAAAATGACCTGTTTGTCCCTTGAACACGTTCCAAAGCCTTCTGGATTTCAGAGCACAATAAATTGTCTTTCTTGTAATGTCCTGGCATTCTGACATTATTTTATTTCACTTGGCATCCAACCACACTTACTTTTTTATGCGCTATATAGCCGTTTATGATCCGTCCTTAGCAATTGTCCAGCAGTGTATCTTATTCCCTCTCATTGCTCGTAAAAATCCGATTGAAAAACTTCCTTTTTCGTTCCATACCAAATATCCATAGCTTCTTCTTAAAGTAAAGCACAGTTTTGCCGCTAGAAGGTCTAAACGTATGTATATATATTTCATCATCATTTTAACCATTACCAATCTACTGCTGGATGAAGGTCTCCCCAAGTTTCTTCTACAAATGTCTGTCTTGAGCAACTCTCCTCCATGTTACTACACCATGCTTTCGAATTTCATCCATCCGTCTCCGATATGGTTATCTTCTGGGTCTTTTTCTGTCCCTTGAAATCCAGCCTAAAATTTCACTTGTTCATCTGTCGCCCGTTCTTCTATAAACACTTCCAGCCCATTGCAATTTCAGGGATTTTACTCTAATCATTATGTCTTCCACTCTTGTTAATTTCCTTATCCACGAGTTCCTCTTCTTATCTTTTCTGGTCACACCAAGTATTCATCTCTCCATGCCTCTTTCAGTTGCCTGCAGCTTTTGTGTGTCTTTTTTAGTTAAAGTCCATGTCTCTGCTGCATATGTAAGAAATGGAAGGATGCATTGATTAAACACTTTTCTTTTAAAACAAAGGCATATTGCTCTTAAAAATTGTACTGTTTCTTCCAAAAACTCACCAGCCAAGCTTTATGCGCCGATTAATGTCTTCATCAATGTGACCCTTGCTTGTTGAATTTGGTGTCCAAGGTAAATGTATGTATCGATTATCTCCAGCTTTTTTCCATTAAATGATAAATCTTCCTTTCTTGTAAAAGCATTGTACATCACCTTTGTCTTCTGAAAGTTCATTTTTAGTCCCACTTCTTTACTCTCTCTCTCTCTCTCTCTGTATATATATATATATTCTCGGGTTCGATCCCGGCAGGAACGAACGCTCATACCACTAAATATCAGCCGTGCGACGGATAGGCACGTTAAATCGTCGGGCCCCGTGAAAAAGTTTGCCATCTCAGAGGGATCGGGAACTGGGCCCCCGTTCATAAATAAGAGCGCTTTCCTCCCCCTTTCTACCTCGTTTCCGTGTCACTTTCCAATCGGGCACTCTAGCCCAAATCTCCTAGCTTCCTATTTCTAAGGGTTGTTTAAGACCTGGGGTCAGACACTCCCTTCCTAAAATCCTCTGCATATGATCTACACTGCTGGCCACCCAAAATGCAACACCAAGAAGGACACGAGATAGCAAAGCCAGATTTACTGGTCACATAACAACAGATACAAAGATGAAACGATTGAGCTTACAGGCCCGTCCGACTTGCGGAACGCGCAGACATCAAGAGTTCGTGTGGCTCCCATGGCTCCCAATAACAGACGCTACACGCCGCGGCATCGAACGAAAAAGCTTTGGATGTGGGCTTCGGGTATGTCGATCCAGGTTGCTTCCACACGTTGCCACAATTCATCAAGCGTAGCCGCGGGTGGTGCCTGCCGGGCCACTCGGTTGCCGGTCAGCGACCAGACGTGCCCGGTGGGCGACATATCGGGAGAACAGGCGGGCCACGGCAGCAGTGACACCTAGTGGGCCGTGAAGAATTGTTGCACGATGCGTGTCACATGCGGGCGCGCATTGTCCTGATGAAACGTGGCCGCTGGCAAGTCCTGCAGGTAAGGGAGGACTACAAGCTCTAAAACGTCGGAGATGTGGTGGTGGCTGTTGAGTGTACCGGCGATGCGTACCAGAGGGGTGCGGGTGTCATATCCAATTGCGCCCCAAACCATAACGCCAGGCGACGGTCCGGTATGGCGATGCATAATGCAGGCATCATACAGTCCCTCGCTGCGGTGCCACCACACACGGATCCGACCCTCGTGGTGTTGCAGGCAGAAGCGTGATTCATCGGAGATGACAATGTCGTGCCATTTCGTAGTCCAGGTGCGACGTTCAACGGCTCACTGCCGCCGCACAGACTGGTGGTGTAACATCAATGGTAATCGAAGCAATGGGCGCCCTGCGAGACGTTCCTGCTCCTGTGGACGACGTCAAACGGTACGTGCTGACACAGGTTGTTGCGCAACAAACCCTAATTCCAGCGCTAACGTTCGTGATGTGGCGGTGCGAACCGTCAATGCCCGCCGTACAACATGCCGGTCCTCTCGTTCATGGGTGTGCCGCGCTTGCAGCAATCGCTCACGTCGGTCCGTCCGTCCCTTCTGCACCCACTGAATCCATACTCGCCTCACTGTGGCTGGATGTCGTCCCACATGGGCGCAGATGTCTCGTTACGATAAACCGCTTTCGGGATAAGCCACTATTCGTCCCCTGTCGAACTCCGAAACGTGCTGGAATGACTGCCGTATTCTGCGACGAGGCATCATGAAGCTTCCCACACACAAATCCGGCAGCACAGCACAATTCCACTACTTACACACAGCCTTCTTTGCACCCTTCTTATAGTGCTTCTCGGTGGCGTGCCGGACGCACATGATTTGCATATGCCCAGCAATGCTAATCATTTCCATGTCCTCTCGCGGGTGACGCATGCTGCGAATTTCAGGCCAATCGGATACTTCCTTCGTGGTGTTGCATTTTGGGTGGGCAGCGGTGTATATATATATACACTGCCGGACAATTGCTAAGGACGGATGAAAATAGCAATGATAGCAGCCACAAAATGGATGGCAGGAAAATGTGGAAATTAGCATAAGTGCGGGATACAGTAAGACGTATTGTGCGTATGCAAATTTTGGATTGCCGAACTTGTTCGTGACGTCATAGCGCTGATAAGAGATATAAAGGATTTGACGCGTATTGACCGTTGTTGTTCAAAGGCAAAGTTGAAAGGGAAAGAATCAATTAACTAACTTGCAATTTTCAGTATGTCTTCCCGACATCACCTAGATGATTTTACGCGTGGCCGTATTATTGGCAAGATTGAAGAAGGGCGAAAAATAACAGATGTTGCCAGGGAGTTCGACGTCAGCCACAGTGTTGTTTCAAGGCTTTGGAAATCATTTCAAACAAATGGAGAGTGTAGCAAACGACACGGGGGAGGTCGTGTTCGCAGTACGACCTCTGCAGAAGATCGGTACATAGTGCTATCAACAAAAAGACACCGGCGCAGCACAGCTAGTGATGTAGCAAATCAGTTTTAGGCTGCTACTGGCAAGCGGATCTCCCGAAAAACTGTCGCCAGACGTTTGCATGAAGGAGGACTATACGCCTGCCGTCCTGTTGTGTGCATCCCATTGTCCAGACGTCACCGTACCGCCCGCTTGCAATGGTGCCATCAACATCGCAATTGGACTGATAAAGACTGGTCTGCTGTCCTCTTCTCAGATGAGAGTAGATACAGTCTATCATCTGATTGTTGACGACAACTGATCTGGCGTGATAGTTGTACTGCATATTGTCCAGCAAACATACAGGAAAGGGACCGATATCCGACATGTAGTGTCATGGTATGGGCTGGCATCATGATCAATGGCCGTACGTCCCTCTATGTGCTTCCAACTGGGACTATGACTGGCCAACGATACATTAATGATGTTCTGCTACCTCATGTTCGCATGTTCCGTGGTGCTGTCGGTGATAGATTCATTTTCATGGACGACAACGCAACATGTCATCGAACAGTCGCTGTCCAGGAGTGTCTTGAGAGCGAGGATATTCAACGCCTCGTATGGCCAGCACGTTCTCCAGATCTGAATCCCATTGAAAATGTGTGGGATGCTTTGGGGAGGAGTCTTGCTGGTCGCCAATGCCCTCCAATGAACAAGGACACCCTCATCCGTGCACTGACAAAGGAATGGGGTTAATTACCCCAACAGCTGCTTGATAATGTTGTGCAAAGCATGACACGACGTGTGGAATTTTGCATCGCCCTCCATGGTGGCCATATCCCGTATTGATATCTTACGCCGGAACGCCTGCGGACGGTAATTGCATTTTTTTCACGTTTACGTATTCTGCACAAAATGGCCTGTTTGTCCCTTGAACACGTTCCAAAGCCTTCTGGATTTCAGAGCACAACAAATTGTCTTTCTTGTAATGTCCTGGCATTCTGACATTATTTTATTTCACTTGGCATCAAACCACACTTACTTTTTTATGCGCTATATAGCCGTTTATGATCCGTCCTTAGCAATTGTCCAGCAGTGTATATATAGCACAAGAAAGTTAAATTTTCACATGTAATATAATATAAACCACAACAAAGCTGCCAACGCTGCAAGTATTAGATTTAGTTAGTGTATGTAAAAGAATATTAACATACAAGCAATCTACCCTCATAAACAAACAAATAAGGCCAAAAACCTTCAGACAAAAAACATTTTTTTTTATCAGAAGGTTTTTGACCTTATTTGTTTGTTTATGTGGGTGGATTGCTTGGATATTAATATTCTTTTACATATATGTATACATATATGTATACATACACTGAAGAGCAATTGAGTTAGAGACAGCTGGAGTTATGCAAATGTGGCGCTTTGGGCGGCCCTGTAAACGGAAACGACATGACGTATGCAGCGATCCGACAATATAAGGAGCGATGCGACGGGAATCAGTAAGAGTCGGACGCAGTATGGGTAAGACGAAGGATATAAGCGCATTTGATCGTGGGCAAATTGTCGGTTCCCGACGAGTGGGTCATTCCAGCTCGGAAGTCGTGCTGGCACTGGGATTTTTTTTTGATTGGAGGTTTAACGACCGCCATGAGCAACTCAATGGGTTATAAGCAGTCTCCCGCCTCTAATTTAGGGTCACTGGTTCCAGGGAAGGGAGAGAACCAGTGCCTTAAGACAAACACAACATCCATACCTCACCGGCATTCGAACCCGTACATCATTCGTCCCTTTTGGACGAATGATCAGAGGCCATCGCTTAGACCACTGCGCCACCGGGGCGGCGCACTGGGATTTTCACGAGCCACTGTGTCACGGGTGCACCGTGAGTACATTGAATCCAGTAAAATCATCCCTGCAAGGGCCAACTGCCGTGGACAAAAGCGTGTGGATGAGCGGGGTCATCGTCGGCTAGCTCGCATTGTAAAAGCGGATAGACGGGCCACAGTGCAAGAAATCACTCGGCAGTTTAACACTGGTGCACAAAAACGTGTAAGAAGCCACACCATCCAGAACCATCTCCTCGCTATGGGGTACAGAAGCCATCGTCTCACGAGGGTAGCGCTGCTGACCTCACATCACAGTGTGCAAAGATTAGCATGGGTGCGGGAACATCGCCACTGGACCCTAGACATGTGGAAAAATGTTGCCTGGACTGATGAGTCGAGATTCACGTTGGTACATGCAGATGGCAGGATACGAGTACGGCACAAACCACATGAAGCGATGGATCCTTCTTGCCAGTAGGGTACTCTTCAATTTAGTGGGGGTGGCATTCTCGTCTGGGGACTGTTTACGTGGACTGAAATGGGGCCCCTGGTACGTGTGACATCGTCCCTCACAGGTCAACGCTACCGGGATATCCTGGACGACCATTTGCTCCCGTTTGTGAGTCTTCAACATCCCACTGGGGACCTCATCCTGCAACAAGAGAATGCACCGTGCCATCGCTCCCGAATTGTATCCGAATGGTTGGATGAACACTCCACCGACGTGACCTCGCTTCCTTGGCCAGCTAGGTCACCTGTCCAAGGAAGCGAGGTCACGTCGGTGAACTCGCTTCCTTGGCCAGGATGACCTAGCTAGCCAATCCCATCGAGCAAATCTGGGATGCCATCGAGAGAGATGTTCGAGGCTCTGACCCCCCTCCATTAAATCTTCGTGAACAGTGGGAGCTTGTTCAGGGGTCGTGGATCCGTATGGCTTCCCAACGCTTCCGTTGTCTTGTCGAGTCCATGCCGTGACGAATCGCCGCCTTCATCAGGGCGAAAGGTGGTGCTACACGTTACTTGACAGGTATCTCTAATTCAATTGCTCTTCAGTGTATACACACACACACATACACACGCGCGCGCGCGCGCGTGTGTGTGTGTGTGTGTATCCTCTCAGACGCGTCACAGAGTGCACGTGACAAAGTCGACCACACAGAAATATAAGAGGCCGGCCATGAAAGATGAGCCATTGTGCGTAATGTGAGCAGAATGGGCAGAGGTAGTGACTTGACAGACGCTTAGAAATGAGTGATCATCAGCTACCCCGCCAAGGGTTGAAGCATCCCAGAAACAGCAGACTTCGTGAGCTGTTCGCTTGGTGCTGTAGTAAGAGTGTACCAAGAATGGACTGTTGGCACACCGAATACCTCCCGACGTCATAATTGTTGAGCCACAAAGTCCATCGACTCCAGAGGAGAGCGTCGCCTCCGTCGACTGGTAAAGGGCAATCAACGCTCAGCGGAGCAGCAATTGACCACGCAAATTAGCGCTGGGGCACCCAAGTACGTGTCCCCGATAACAGGAGAGCGAATCCTGTTTGTTACGCATGGGCCTCCGGAGTCGACGCTGCGTCAATGCGCTCATGTTAACCTAGGTCCATCGGCAACGACACCTGCAGTTCGCACGGGACTACCGTCATTAGACAGTGGAAGAGTGGCAAAAGGTTGCCTTCTCCGACGAATCGAGGTTTTTACCGGACAGAAGTGACGGGCGGTGGCGGATATGACGTCAGACACACGAGAACCAACACCCGAACACGCTTGTCGGTCAAGTTCAGGCCGACGGTGGCAGTGCGTTTGTCTGGGGAGGGCTTCCTGGTACGACGTGGGATCACAGGTGCCACTGGATGGGTCCCTGAACGTCAATTGCTGCCTATCCATCCTCTCTGACCACATGCATCCCTTCATGTTGGACGTTTACTCTTGTGGTTATGGTGTCTACCAGCAGGACAATGACCCGTACCACGTCGCTAAGGGGGTGCGTGAGTGGTCCCAGGAACACGACAGCTGTCTCCATTCTTCCTTGACCTGCGAAACCGCCCGACCTCAATCCCATAGAGCACATGTGGGACTACATAGATAGACAGGTTCGACGTGCCGACCCACAATCACGTCATCGCCGGGACCTCCATGCTCTGCTGCAGTCCGAAATGGCACGTATGTCTCTAGCAACCTTCCATGGCCTTATTGCATCCATGCTACGCCGTCTCGCCGATCTTATTGGGGCCAAGGGTACTTATTCCCCTTGTTAGGTAGGTGGTCATATTGTTCTGATACGACAGTGTATTTGCTCACTGACTGCCTATTGCGCAATGACACTGGTACTTCCTCCTCGAGTAGAGGACATTCCTAAGTCTACCTACGATTTTGTCCCATGAGCTAGTACTGGTAAACTTTTGGTTCATTTTACATGTTTGTGGGTCACAGATTTCGGAAAACCTCTGCCATGGAAGCGTGCCCTGTGTGAGTCAGAGGGTAAGTGTGTGAGACCAGAGACTATCACATGATGGTAGGGCACACCAATGACGCTAGGTCCCAATATCCAGCAACCTACGTTTAACTGTAGTTAGCCTTAGCTTAATTAATTTGTAGCAGCTTGCTTGGTCAGGTGGCACTTATCTCACAGATAACTTTGAAATTTATTTGAAGCAAACGCACAACATAAATAGAAGGGGTTTTAATTTAAATAACCTTTCAGATAGAAATAAAGTTCCAATGAAGTTTACCATTATATTATTCATAAGTACTAAAATAATTTATTGTTTTTTTTTTCATTTCTCGAATGGTCCATCGGGAAATATCCTGGTATATCCCGGTGGGCCAATCCGCCCCTATATATTAACCCTATGTTCGTCAAAACATTTTTACACGAGGCAGGTCGAAATACGTAGAGCATTATCATTGTAGAACAATTAAGAACTGAAACCCCTCTGGATGAAGGTAGAGTATTTTGTGGATTACACGGCCCGCAAGCTGTCCGTGTAATAGCCGGCGTCCGTACGTTGATCCACACGCATCAAGGGTCAGAGTTCGTGCTAGATAAACATGACCTATATCATACGACTGGCCTGGAGAATCTATGTCATACATGAGGGATCTACACTATATTATCAAAAGTATTCAGACACCACAATGTTTTGGGACAAATGGCTTTATTATCACTGTTAGTAATTAATCGGTCCAGCTGTTGCTTTTAAGACAGCGACAACACGTCGAGGTATACTATCAACCAATTTCCGGTAGGTCTCGACAGGAGTAGCTCCCCATTCGTTCTGGAAAGCTGCTGCCAGAGTGGAGAGCGTTGTTGTCGATTTCGTATCCGTTGCTCCAGTTCGTCCTAGAGATGTTCTATGGGATTAAGATTAAGACCCTGAGCACGCCAATCTAACAATTCCACCTCATTTTTATAAAACCAGTCCTGCACACGCTGAACAGTGTGGCAGGAAGCTCGGTCGTGTGGGAAGAGACAACGGTCATTTCCATAATACTGCCAGATTGTTGGTAAGGCAGAACTATCCAGAACGTCGAGGTACACTTCAGAGTTCATGGTTTGTGGTATGATAAACAACGGACCGAGTCCCATCCACGAGAAAGAACTCCACGCCAAGATGGAGCCTCCGCCGAACTTAACAGTTGGAAGAGCACAGTTGGACGAAAATCGTTCACCGGGCTGTTGCCAAATCTAAACATACCCATCAGATTGGAAGAGTGAAAAGCGTGACTCATTACTCCGATGAACAGCTTTCCAGTCGTTTACAGTCCAAAAACGACGGGAGACACACTATTCCAAAACGCGCTTGGCATTCACGGTAGCGACGTGCAGCTTGCGTGCCCCTGCTCTACCATACTGTTGAGATCTATGCGGATAGTTATGGTACTAACTTGTCACGTTCCGTTAGGTTTTTGCTGCCTTTCTGAACATTTTTCTTTGCCGTAGTCGCACAGTCTTGCTTCCATCTCTTCATGAAATCACTTACAGTCGATTTTGATATGTTTAGTTTACCTGCAATGCTCCGTTTGGAAACGTTACTCAAATGACATCCTATGACCACGTCCACGCGGCATATCCGCTTCAAAATTACTGATAACACGACAGAACTTCTCAACTCGATATAATGTACCTCACCATTCACAGCGCACCTTCCTGCGCAACAGTTCTTTGCACTTATGCAAATATTTAGTAGTGTCTGAATACTTTTGATAATATAGTGTATATATGTCATAGCCTCAAGCTGCTGACGCCAAATACGGATGCAACCATCGGCAGAATGAAATACAGATCGTGATTCATTGGATGCAACCATCGGCAGAATGAAATACAGATCGTGATTCATTGGATGCAACCATCGGCAGAATGGAATACATATCCTTCTGCCAGTCTTCTAACGTCCAATTCACACGCACTTGCCAGCAGGAGAGTCTCTTTAAGTTGTTGGACTGTTGTTTGTAGAGCGTGGCATTTATGCTATTTGCTCTTGTTTGAGATTTAGATTTATGTATAGGATTTTGGGAAGGGAGTGTCGGACTCCAGGTTTAAAAAACCCTCTGAAAAAAGAAACTAGGAGATTTGGGCTAGAGTGCCCGACAGGAAAGTCACACGGAAGCGAGGAAGAAAGAAGGAGAAATACGTCCTTATTTATAACCAGGGGACCCAGGATCCGACCACTTAACGTGCCCATCCGACGCACGGCGGATATTTTGCGGTTCAAGCATTCGTCCCAGCCTTGGAACGAACTTGAGACTTTTCCGTAGCGGTCAGAAACATTGACCACTAGGCCACTCGCGGCTCTTTTGATCTTTTTTACGCTTTCCAACCGTAGGTTGAAAAAGCGTATATGCTCCAACTTTGTCCGTCTGTCCGTCCACACGATAACTCGCGTAAAAATTGTTCGATTTCGATGAAATTTTATTATGTGGTAGGGGACCACCTTGGGACAAACTACATTGAAAATGGACGAAATAGGGTCAAAAGTCACGACATAGGAGCGGGATCCATTCCATTGCCCTTATGCGTTCATAACTTGCGTAAAAATGTTTCGATTTCGATGAAATTTTCGTATGTGGTAGGGGACCACCATGGTGACGAACCATATTAAAAATGGATGAAATGGGAGTCAAAGGTCAGGACATAGGAGTGGGATCCGTTCCATTGCCCTTATGCGTCATAACTTGCGTAAAAATGTTTCGATTTCGATGAAATTTTCGTATGTGGTAGGGGACCACCGTGGAATGAATTCTATTAAAAATGGATGAAATGGAGTCAAAGGTCAGGACATAGGAGTGGGATCCGTTCCATTGCCCTTATGCGTCATAACGTGCGTAAAAATGTTTCGATTTCGATGAAATTTTAGTATGTGGTAGGGGACCAGCTGGGGTCAAATGTTATTGAAAATGGACGAAATGGGGTCAAAGATCAGGACATAAGAGCGGGATCCATTCCATTGCCCTTATGCGTCATAACTTACTTAAAAATGCTTCGATTGCCACAAAACTTTATCACGTTGTACAGAGGTACCCTGAACAGGTTCTGTAGAATATAATCGAAATGTGGTCGAAGGTCAGGACACAGGATCGAGATTTATTCTACCGCCATTATCCTCATAACTTGACTAAAAATGCTTCGATTGCAACAAAACTTTATCAAGTTGTTCCGGAGGTATACTGAATCGGTTCTGTATAATATCATCGAAATGGGGTCAAAGGTCAGGACACAGGAGCGATATTTATTTCACAGCCATTTTCCTCATAACTTGAGTAATGACTTCTGGCATATTGGAAAGCGTATCATAATCAATGCATTGCATGATTTAGCTAAATTGTTTCCTGTAGCGCAGGATGTTATTTCGGATTGACTTATATTGTGTTGGGCCGTCAATTTCGAAACTGTACAAGGCAACGTTTCCGTCCTTCACCGCTGGAATCTAACATTGGGTGCCTTTTACAGTTGTGCTGCCGGTTGGTTGTTCCGCCATTTCGGCTCCACTCCTAGTACACTTTAACGACAGAGGCCGACCAGAAACTCGCAGGTACCGCCGTTTCCGAAATGTACACACTAATCCTCCTCGCGCCCACAACTTGGACTTTTGTAAACTACGTTAAATCCTTTGTTTTACCCAGTGTGCGTACATGCAATGTGGTTACTACAGACAAAGTCGAAGAACATGTGTGCAATATTGCCAGACTGCAAGGAACCGTATGTTCAACTAGGAACTTATTTGAAAGTTTCTGGTTATAAACGCCAAGAACGACAGCTAAATTCTCACGTTTTCTCATTCTGCACCAGCCAACCAATCAGCTTCGGTCCAGGATTCTAAAAAAAATACTGATTGCCCAATGAAACCAGGACAGAAAAAATTATCTAAAGTTCAAATAGAATTAAAGCTAATTCGTGTTTCATTTGTGCTGCTCATGGTAAGAATGCTTCACGATTATGAAGTCCTTTTTAATGAACGAAACGTAAGTTCGATATAGCAAACAAAATTTAGAAAGCTACTCCTACGGTTGGTACAATGGATCTTGCATTCAAATTTCCAAGGTGTTCTGAAAGCAACTTGGCTTCGAGTTTTCAAAGGTGCAAAGGGCAGTTCTTTAGTTCGAAAGCCTGTTGTCTTTAAAAGAGATAATGGGTTCATGAGTAAGAAAGCTCAGCTTGATGATTACCAAAAAGTGAAGACTTTTCCTGTGAGATGCTTCCATCAGTTATGTTCAAACAAAACAAGCGAACGAACCTCAAGAGACGAAACATTGAAGCAATGGACTAAATTTGAGGGAATGTTATTTATGGGAAGTGCTTGCATCTGAAAGAAACACTGAGAGGCAGAATCTCTATATTGGAAAATTATTATGAAATTGCACCCATCTTAATCATAACCCTGCATAATTTAAAAAGTACGGCCAATGTCTTTGCAGAACTGGGTTACAACTTATCAAACAAATAAGATGTTTAATGCTCATCGCTTCTACTAGACAGTATAATCTTCCTAGAGGGTGTAAGAGTATCAAATGAGACAATCCAGCGCCATCCACAGTTACGAGAACCGAAACATCAAGTATGAAAAATTTCAAAATCGGGAAGACCATGCATACATTGACAACTCTCTATGGAAGGGCGGCATTGAGGTCTTTCTCTGAGTCACTGGATTTGAAATGGCATCATTCCAAACTATGGAATTATACACCGAACAGCCAAAACATTATGAATGCCTGTCTAATATGACGTTGGTCCTCCACGTGTCGCCGAAACAGCTCTTACCGGGTGAGATATGGATGCTACAAAATTTAAAAAGGTAGCTTGTGGTATCTGCTACCAACACATTATTAGTGGATCCTCCCTTTTACCGGCTGGAACGAATTAACTAGGGGTCAGCAAAATGGGCTCAGATCAGCTCGAACGAATATATTCGCTGTCTTAGAACACGCGGGTCGAACGAGTGAGTCTTCTCGTCAGAAGGCGTTGCTTTTCCCTTAGATTTATTTTTCAAAGTGGTCTTTCAGGGGGATGATGATTAACACTAATCTTTTCTGACTGATTACTTCCAAAATGGGCTGTAACAATGGCGATGAATGTAAGAAAGGTGTGAGAAGATATTTGAGTCATTTGTTTTCACCCACCGGCATGATGTCCATGTCAGGAGGGCTGTCACTTCTTTCCCTTTGTAACCTGGATAATGGTGCAGAGAATGAAGAACTGGAAGGGAGGACTTATCACTTGTGGCAGGTTATCGGTACTGATGAGATGAGAAGGTGTTACAAATCGTTTAGTTGTAGATTTTGGCAAAACAAAACATTTGACTTGCCGTTCAGAAAGAAAAATCCGGCCGCTATACGAACATTTCTGTTTAGAGAGCGCGGAAAATTTTGAGTAATATTTGGTTAAGATACATCTTCCGCTTAAAGGGTTAACTCTAGTAAGTAACTTCGTTGAGCTGCCGCGGATCGGAGTTGCTGTTCCAACACAAACTACAAATTATCGACTGGATTGATGTCTGGGGAATTTGGAGGCCAGGGTAATACTTGGAAGTCTTCCTCGTATTCCGCGAACCATTCTCGAACAATCCAAACAGTGTGACATGGCGTCAGAGACGGAGCCAGAAATTTTTCAACGAGGAGGGGGGCCTTAGGGGGCGCTACAAAATCTGGGGCGTACAAAATTTGGGGGCGCTACAAAATCGGGGGGGGGGCGAATGGTGCTTCATATATAATATATATATAAACAAGAAACCAAAAAATTAATATTCCCTAGAAAATTAAAGTCGAAAAGTTTCAAAAATCGCCGTCGCTCACCCTAAACAAAACTTAAGCAAATTTGAAGAAATTCAGCAACAATAAAATTCAACAATATTGAAAGCAACGCATGCTACTAGATGACAAAAATAAAACATCAGAAGAGGCTTTTTGCCAAATAGCAATAAATTTTGCTAGACCTGTGAAACTATTCCACCCACCATACAGCTCTGATCTCAATCCACCCGACTTTGATCTTTTCGTAAAGTTAAGAAACCGGCTTCGTGGCATTCGCTACGAATAGCTGGACGAACTGTCATTGGAGGTGACCTGAGTAATACGTCAGATGAACAAAAATGGCGTACTACGGGGCATCCAGGACCTTCCTCACCGCTGGCAAGCTGTCATTAGCAGCTGAGGGAAGTACATTGAACGGCGATAAGGTAAGTTTTCTCCGTTCCTTCACACTTTTCTCAAAAATGGACAATGTGCATAACTTTTGTTAAAACACCCCGTATGCCAGCCATGGGATCTCTGCAGGATCACAAAATGTTTTGTTGTTAACATATATCACGAAATGTATTTTTGATCACGAAATGTATTTTTGATCACGAAATGTTGTGTTTGTTAACATCTACTCTGAATGCGAGTGGATGCTAACAAACACAGCATTTTAAATATAAAACAATTATATCACTATGCTTTGGGAATAAATATGTTTCAAATGAATAAACAGAATATTAATATAGATATCATATGTATAAATTCTGATGTTTATAATTATGAAACTAGAAACAGATTACGGATAAAGCTACGCCTGCCTATAGATCACAACAAATTAAACAAAGTATCAACTATCCGGGACAAACGTTTTGGAATATTTTACATGAAGAACTAAAACACATTAATAATTACAACTTGTTTAAAAACGATTAAAACATATTCGCTTAATTTATAAAAAATAAAAAACCCTTAAACTAATGTACAAAATTTTAATTCCTGTCTAATTGCTACTAATATGTACTAACGACTGCTGATCTACTGTATGACCTGCGTACTATTTACTTTAATTCTGTAGTAACTTTTACATGGCTTGTATTTATCATGTAAGGAGATCAGGGCATAGTCAGGTCATTAAAGACCTTTTCCCTGATTTCTTTTGGTTGTTATAATAATTACACTTTGCTACACTAAAATATAAATATAAACGTGATGTAAAGTATGATGTAACAGCTAAAACAATAAAAAAATAAAATAAAATTAATATAGTAGTACATTTATACAAACTATGGTACAGTGAAACTTCCGAATAACGGTGACTGCTGTGACTGGGAAAAATTGACCGTTGTTCGCAGGTTAGGCTTAGGTTAACATTCCTAGACCGTCCGTTGCTTTTGTACGAAAGGACAATGAAAAGCTTACGCACGAAGAAAACAGTTTCAGAGCTTTCTCCAAATGCAGAATACTGAATAAAACTCAGAATAACAATTAAAAAATAAAATATACATCTACGCCCGTGGCGGAAAAGCCATGGAATATTTTAAGAGCAAATTATTCTCAAAAGGTTTCTCTACGTGAGCAGTATCGGTCCACGGAAGAATTCCTTCAATCGAGTTTTTAGGAGCTCAGATTTTACTGCAAATACATCAGAAGCAGAAATGAACACTTACACCCCTCTTGGACAAACCACTCTTAACCAAATATTAGAGATTACATGCAAAACATTTTCCATCAGAAGCTGTATCCGGTGCTGAAAGAATTTTTCAAGTCGGAGTTTTAGGAGCAGAGATATCGAGGAAAACGCAATTTACCTTTATGCCCCTTAGCCGAAAGTCTATGAATTACTTGAAAATTTAAAAATTGTATGAAAAACATTTCGCACTGGGAACGCTATACAACAAAGAAGGAATTTTTTTTTTTGATTGGAGGTTTAACGACCACCGTGAGCAACTCAATGGGCTATAAGCAGTCGCCCGTCCCTAATTTAGGGTCACTGGTTCCAGGGAAGGGAGAGAGCCAGTGCCGTAAGACAAGCACAACATCCATGCCTGACCGGGATTCGAACCCGGACCCCGTACGGACGAATGATCAGAGGCCAGCGCTTTAGACCACTGCGCCACCGGGGCGGCAGGAATTTTTTTAATTGGTCTCTTAGAAGCAGAGATATAGACAAAAATAAGATATATATCTATGCCTCTGGCGAAAAAATCATGCATTATTTAAGAAGAAAATATTCCAAAAGGTTTATTGACGTGAGTGGTATCGGTCCAAGAATGAAATTTTCAATCGAGATTTTAGAAGCTCAGATCTTGCTGCAAATGCAACAAAAGCAGAAATGAACACTTACACCCCCTGATGGCTTAACCGTTTTTTAACAAATATTAGAAATTATATGCAAAATATTTCCCATCAGGAGCTGTATTCGCTGCCGAAAGAATTTTTCAAATCGGTGTTTTAGAAGCAGGGATATCGGGGGAAACGCTGTTTACTTTTACGCCCCAAGCGTAAAATTTATGCGTTACTTGAAAAAGTGACTGTACCTGAAATAGTATTCGACATAAATGGAATCGAAAGGTGAAATATTTTTTTCGGTCGGACGTCTAGAAGCAAATATATGGAATAAAATGTATTTTGAATTCGATACCATCTGCACTTATGCCCTCTAGCTGCAAAACTGTGCATAGTATAAAAAAAACGAAATAAAGAATCATCATCCGCACATTTCAAGCTTCCCAATGCAGAAAGGATTTTTCAAATCGGAATATGAGTTGCAGAGATATTGTGTCCACAGACGGACGGACGTACAAACCGTTAACATAAGCACGATCTTTTTTTACAAAAGACGTGCTGAAAGTATTATGGTGTAGAGCATTTTAAGAAAGCGGTGTCTGACCCGTTATCTTAAACGTCTCCTTAGAAATTGCAGATTGAGAGGTTAAGTTTAGGGTAAGCTAAGGGAAAGAAATAGAACAAATGCTATACCGTGAAGTCTAAAGGCACACTTACTGTCCGGAAGCCAAAAAATAGGAACAGAACCCTCAGGGACCCAGCAAAGATACACCGCTGCCAACGGAAAATCTTTCAGGAACCAACACTCCGGGTGTGACTGAAACATACACAGCTCGCCTCACATTGAACTAAACTTTGACTTCTTTCTTTTCACTTAAACACACCACTGTATCTCCCTTAATCCAAGACATCCTTCTCGAGACATACTTTCTTTAGCAATAATATCATTTATCCCTGTACTATCCCTCTCGTCGAAGTACCAAAATAACTCCGTACAATACTAAAGTATAAGGTGTTCTTTCGGGACTAATTTGGGTGTCCCTTGGCCGCTGTTGAAAGATTTCGTTGTTCGGGGTTATCGTTAGTGTTAATCCTACGGCAGCTGTTCTATACCAATCAAAACTTACCATTGTTCGGGGGTGTCCGTAAATAGAAGTTTCACTGTATAATAGAATCATGACTTTCTGGAGTGGTTTACTTTGTAAAGATTGATTCTAGCGTTATATGGATTGAAAATACACTACCCGCCGCTTAAATCTAGAACTGAAACAAACGAAGTTAATCAACACGTGTAAATTTCAAGACATCAACATACCTGTTTCCTTTCGATAGAATGACTATATGCGTGATATTATTAGTAAACAAATTTTCCTAGATATTTAAATAGAGGGTGATTCATAAAGAAGTATACAGTTTCAACGCACTATAAAACAAGAACAATGTAAGATATTTTATGTTACCTGTAACAGAATTGTAGGGGAATGATTCAAGTTTTATTAGAGACGGTCACAGATGTTCTTTGTGTGCACTCTTAGTCACACGACACACATCGAGCCGGTAATCCATTTCCGCCCAAACGCGAGGTAAGATATCTGAATCAAGTGCAGTGATAGTGGCTGTGATACACTGTTTCAGCTCCGCTAGATCAACAGGAAGAGGAGGGGCGAATATCTTGTCCTTTACGCACCCCCACAGGAAAAAGTCACAAGGTGTTAAGTCAGGACTTCTGGGTGGCCATTGATTCAGTTGCATGTTGTAGCCCAGGGCTCGTCCAATCTATCGGTGAGGAAGATGTTCATCGAGATAATCTCGCACGTTGCTTGACCAGTGCGGTGGTGCACCATCCAATTGGAGAATAAAGTTGTCACTGTCGTCCTGCAAGTGTGGCATTAACCAAAGGTTTAACATATCCAGAAAAGAGCCTGCCGTGACAGTTTGATCTTGCAAAAAGAAGGGGCCGTACACTTTCTTTTTGGACATTGACGCAATGGCCACCCAGAAGTCCCGACTTAACAATTTGTGACTTTTTCTTGTGGGTGTACGTAAAAGACAAGATATTCGCTCCTCCCTTCCCTGTTTATCTAGAGGAGCTGAAACAGCGTTTCACAGCCACTATCACTGCACTTGATTCAGATATCTTACCTCGCGTTTGGGCGGAAATGGATTACCGGCTCGATGCGTGTCGTGTGACGAAGGGTGCACACATAGAGCGTCTTGAACTGTCTCTCAAAAAACTTGAAACATTCCCCTACAATTCTGTTACGGGGAACATAAAATATCTTACATTGTTCTTATTTTATAGTGCGTTGAAACTGTATACTTCTTTATGAATCACCCTGTATGATTGAACCGCATGAAGAACCCTAAAATTGCGACAAGTAGGTTCCTCTCAGAAAGGAGTGGAATCAAGTATTTTGACGTAAGTCAGCAAAAATATTGATATAAGAAGTGAGTTTTCTTTCATTTCAGAAGCATATAATATAACCTTAGTTGGTTTGAGTGAGTTTCAACACATCAAGAAGTCAATTAGTGTTTCGCTGCAAATGTTGCAGGTGAAATGTCGCAATATTATTGATTGAAATTCCCAACATAATATATGTCGGAATATTGATGCAAACTTCCAACATCGATTAATAAAGTAAACTTTAATAACAGAAATTATCAACAGAATGTTGCCAACGACACTTAAGCCAATTAATAATTGTTACGAACAGAGAGTCATGCAATGATAGCGTCTCGTTTTAGTTGCTACAAGTTTGAAACCAGTTCTTCAAATACTGAATGCATTTTGTTTCCCTTCTATGATTCCGCGGGTTAAACGAGCGTGATGCCTCGTGTCTTTGAATGAATAATTACTGGGCCGTCCAGAAAGTCTTGAGCGACTTTTTATGTGAAATGAAACAAATGTAATGAATTTAAGAACATACCTTTATTCCTCAAAGTATTGCCCAATTTTCCCCCGAATTTAGTCCATCTTTCGGACAATTTTAGAATGTAGAACGTGGTTGGCTTTGAGGCTAAAATGTCATTCACGTGTTTCTTGACAGCGTTAAGATCACCGAATAATTTTCCATTTATAGAATTTTGCAGAGACCAAAATAAGTGGAAGTCTTAGGGCGCAATGTACGGGGAATAAGGTGGGTGGGGCAAGACCTTGGCGTGCAACTTTCCACGTAAGCCCATTGCGTGTAGCTGCGGTTTACCAAAGAAACGTGCGGCTGCGCGTTGTCTTGCTGGAACACAACACCCTTTCTGTTCACAAGTTCTGCCCTCTTCTGTTGCAGGTTTTCGTTCAGTTGTTTTAACTGGCTACGGTACACATCTGAATTCATCGTCTGGTTGTGTTGGAGGAGCTCATAAAGAAAATAATGCCTTTGGAATCCCACTAAACAGAGAGCATAACATTGCGTCCATGAATATTCCGCAGCGTGACCTTAGGATTTCTTCCCCACTACACTGTCGTACACTATCCATTTTTCATCTCCTGCCACTAATCGTTTTAAAAATGAGTCTGCGTTGTAGTTTTTTAGGAACATATCGCATATGGAATACCAGTCCATGCCGTTTTTCTCTTACAGCTTGTGAGGGACCCTAACATCTTAACGAGAAGTATATTCAAGCTTCACTAAATGTTCATGAACAGTACTTTTCGACATTTTCACAGTCTCTGCTAACTCTCGAGTCGTTAATTTTGGGTTGCACTTAACTTCTGCCTTTACGAGATCGTAATCCACTGCTGAAGTCTTCCACATCGAACCCCATCGTCGTCCAAACGGTAATCGCCGGGTTTGAACTTTGCAAACCACCTCTGAACTGTTGATTCACCAATATAGCATTCTCTCCATACACTTCACAAATTATTTTGCATGTCTGTGCATTTGTGCAGCGTTTCTCATCCTTTTTATAGAAGAATAGCATCGCATGCCGAAAATGCAAATTTTTATCATCCATATTTAACACGTACCAAACAAACACAACTTCCATTTGTCGTTAACCACACGTAGCTGGCTGGACGTCGCATATAATTGCCACCTTTCATTGTTGCCAACATCTCGTGTGTTTTCAAAAAGCACGACTGCATGCGTCGCACTCAACCATATATATGGCACAAACGCCCAGAACTTTCCGGACAACCCATCACATTTGCATCTGCTCGTTGTTGAAGCGTTCTATTAAGGTGGTTCCACCTAAAATTTCTGCCTTATGTTTCCAATGGTAAAACTTCTTTACATATTTTCTTCGCAATTAATGTATTTCCAAGAATGAAAATTTGCACATAGATTAAACTAACTTTAAGTTATTGCTTGGGATAATTAATACTTGCTAAGACATAGCCATAATTATATTAAAAATCAATCATTTTTCTTTCAGTAATGTTCAGACCTGTTAATAGATGGCGCGACCTGTACACTGATGACGGCAGTAGACAAAAAAATGCTAGATTGCTTAGTTATGGTAATTTTTTAGCAATTATTAAGTATCCCATGCTATAACATAAAGTTAGCTTTATCGATGTGCAAATTTTCATCCTTGGGAATACATTAATTGCGAAGAAAATATGTAAAGAAGTTTTGCCATTAAAAACATGAGGCAGAGATTTTGGGTGGCACCACCTCAATGAGTTTGCTGTCTACTTTTCTTGAGAAAGCTATCTGGTTTGATGTTCGAAAGCTTGGAAACTTTGATTTCTATTCTACGCCAAGAAATTCGAATTACTAGCATAGTTGTACTATTTTAAGAGACTCAAGCCTCTTTATGCCGCTGGACTATCTCTTCGTCCAGCTTTGGGGTGCGACAAACTCGTGGAATGTGGTTTCAGGTTATGTCCGATTGGAAAACGATTTACGCTGTAGAAACGTGTCTAGGTGCTCGAATGAGAGACTGTCCATAAGGAACAGATGAAGTGAATCAGGTGGATGAGGTAAGGTATTGTACCTAAACAGTTCAACTTTTGAATCGTCTGGCGTTATTGCGGAAAAGAATGGGCCCATGGCGATTGATTAATACTGGCTGTTTAGTGGACAGTTTTCCATGCATATTATCAGGGTCTTGACAATATCCATCCCAGTGATGGCTTGATCCGGTTGTAAAAACGAGGAGAGGATCACAACAGCTGCGGACCACCAAACAATGACCATTCATTGTCTTTCAGGGATGGAGTACCGGCTGCTAGGTGTGTTTCGAGCTTCAAAGCTGTCAAACCATTGCTCCAAATTTTCGGTTTGTCACACTGCATACATTTCAAATCACACGTGACGTATCACTCTTTTGGTTCCGGATTGGCAGAAAAGAGTATAAATCCAATTGCCGTATTTCGTGCTGTTCCATCAACTGATGTGGGACCAATTTACCCATCTTCTTCACTTTGTCTACCGCTGTTGAATGTCGGAAAATAGTTGTATAGAGTAACTCGAGTTTCTCACCAAGTACCTGCACTATTTGACGCGAAACAGATTCAAGCAAGGTCTTCAACTCAGAGTCGTCAATAGCTCCTTCTAAACTCTTACAAAAAATCTACTTAAAAATGAGAACCTGAACCTACTCGTTTTTTTAAAGTACAGTCCTTTCGTAAACGAGTACATGACATGCTCAAATATAAGTAACCATACGTGCTTACAAATAACTGCGTCAATAAATATAAATATAATCTCGTTTTAGATATAGATTTCAAGAGAAATTGTTTACTAAATGTGTAAAGTTACGCATGAATAATTAGTACAACAAAGTCACTGATCACAAGTAATTTAATTATGCATAAAGTATCTTTGTGTACGTTTTTATATTACCTATATTTTTGTCAATCTCATAAATAATATATTATCCCTTCATCACTATATTTGTTATAAAATTGTGCGGTCCATTTGCCCAGCATGTGACAACGAGTATATCTATTATCCCAGATGTGCCATCGAATAATATACTTCCAGTTGATTCTATGAATAAATGAATTTCCATAGAATCCAGCCACGAGTGGCCAAGTGGTCAGCGTTCGTGACTGCCATGAAGATAACCTCAGCAGGTTATATCCTGGGCAGTTACGAACGCTCGAACCACTAAAGTGCGTCGGATGGGCACGTTAAGCCGTCGGTTTGTGCAACCTGCCCGAAAGGGCTTGGAAACTGAATAAAGTTATAGCACATATATTTAAAATATATGGTTTATTTTGAGTACATATATTTCAAATTATAAATACCAGATATACTCACAATTGATTTCTTGTATGTATTCAAAAATGAGTACGTGTCTTTTTCAAAAATGAGACACAAGTACTCGGAGATATTATAAGCCCAGAAGGTACTAAAAAATGAGTATATTTTGCTTATTTCTAAGAACCAATTTTTAACAGTGTAGTCTACCGCGTGGTGCATTTTCCTCCTTCTGGTCTACCACGTGATTTATTTTCCTCCTTCTAGTCTACGGGGTGGTGCATTTTCCTCCTTCTGGTCTGCCGCATGGTTCATTTTCCTCCTTCTAGTCTACCGCGTGGTGCATTTTCCTCCTTCTGGTCTACGGCGTGGCGCATTTTCTTCCTTCTAGTCTACCGCGTGGTGCATTTTCCACCTCTTGGCCTGCCGTGTGGTGCATCCTCAAAGCTCAAATTGACAGACCGGAATTTAGCAAACCAATTTGTCTTGCGTTCACTAAAATTGTCATCTCCAAATTCTGTATTGGTGTTGCGATACATGCAATAATACATACAAAATAATTTTTCTGCACATGCAAAAATAATACTTGCAAAAATAATTTTTATACACTTACTTTAAACCTATGAGGAAGGTTTTCTTCACGTTCACCAGGCTTAATCCCTCATCCAAGTGGGGTCGTCGTTACGAATCTCTATTCTTCACTTTCTTCCCTTCTAGCGTAAACTCTCTCTTCAATTTCTTCTCAATGTCGTTGTTGACACCGTCATTTCTGTCTCACTATATATACACTGGCGGAAAGAGAAAAAGAACACCAAGAAGAAGACGTCTGATACCAACGAAATTTATACAGCATGATAACGGAATACAGAGGATAACGTGATCAAAACATTATGGCAAAGTACAGCTGTATTTGCTGGTAAACTGAAAAATAACATTTTCATGTAACATGGTTAGTACGAGGTTGAACCGCCATGAACTGCGTCACACTATGCGATTCTGGCATGGAGTCTGTCGTACAGATGTTGGATGTAAGTTTGGGGTATTGAGTTCCAAGCATCCTCAACCTGGACGCGTAAATCGGGGATGGTCGTGGCTGGCCGTGGAGACCGGATAAGTCGTTGTCCCATAAAATCCCACACGTGCTGAATGGAGGACAAATCCGATAAACGTGCAGGCCATGGAAGTTGCCTCACACCCTGAAGTGCATGGTTGCGTTGCACGTGCCGTGTGTGGGCGTGCGTTATCTTGCTGGAAAACACCACGATGGACCGACCTTACAAATGGCACAACAACGGGCTGAATGATGTTGTTGATGTAGGAGGTGCTGTTTAACGTACCCGGTACAAACACTAGTTGTGTACAGGAGTGATAGATGATCGCTCCCCACACCAGGAGACCAGGTGTAGGCCCTGTATGTCGCCGGCGGATGCAAGAAGGGTGGAGACGCTCCCCTGTGCGTCTGCGAACACGCATACGGCCATCGGAGGCTCCCAATCAGAATCTGCTTTCATCGCTGAACACGACAGATCGCCATTGCGTTCTCCAGTGCAGACGTTGGCGACACCACTGCAGCCCTTCCTGACGGTGGGCTGGAGACAGAGGTACACATGACAGAGGCACACGTGCATGTAGTCCTGCATCCAGCAGACGGTTGCGGATTGTTCGCACAGTCACCTCAGGTGCAACGGCAGCTCGGATTTGCGTCGCAGTGGATGTTCTGCTTGACAACGCCGCTCTTCTTATGCGTCGATCGGTCCGCTCATCAGTCCGTCTGTGACTCCCGGTTCCACGTCTTCTCGTGTGGTAATGTTCCTCGGACCATCTACGCCACCATCGTACCACCACCGATACTTCCCGTCCAATTCGCTCCACAATACGACGATACGACCACCTGGCCTCGCGGAGTCCGACTAGACGACCTCGTTCAAAGTCCGATAACTGCTGAAATCATACACGTCTTCCATGTCCAGGCATTGCAGCTTCTTCAGGGGCTTCGAACGTGTCCGTACGCCGACGACTGATTACATTCACTTCGACGTACTCCTTAAATACCACCGACGATAATTTGCATATTATGCCGTGCTGTGGCGTAAGCGCTCACCGGTTGGTCCCGAAATTAACATCACACCTACGTAAACTCGACCCCATCAATATATGTAAATTTTATGATCGTCCGCCAATTCCTTCTTGGTGTTTTTTTTCACTTTCCGCCAGTGTATATTTAAACGTTTTCCTACAGTTCTCAGAAGAGGTTTTCTTCACTGCGCAGTGAAAAGAGAATTGACAGGAATGGCTCTGAAAATGCCAGAAAATGAGCTTTCATACATTCAAATAAAATAAATCAACGTGAATAACTCTGAAACTAACAGCAAATGGATTTTCCTTTACCAGAAAGAAAAATAAAGTTGAGTGCGAAATCTACCGCAAACAAGTTTGGCTTGATTGGAGATACAAAAGAATGTAATGTGCATGAGTGAGCACGAAACAATCTGTCAGTTTTATTTGACTAGAAAGATTAACTAAAAATTATTGATATGAATGAAGCTCAAGCTTCTCTTTAGTTTTCTTTCGTGAAAATAACACAGGTTTTTTTTTGCGAATCTTCTGTAGAGATTACATATATTTCGTAGTAAGATTCATCCCCGCTATTCATATGCCTGTGTGATATTCCAGATTTCTTATTTTACCCGTTCCATTCTCAAAAGAAAAAATCTACCAAAATACTGGGCGTTCTTGATATCTAATCGAAATCTTTAATTGGCTTTATGCTCCCATGGGTTGGCCCCAACGGTGATGAGTTCTCTCTGTCTACTTGCTGCATGTTACATTTCTTGGAAATGTTATTGAGACCAGATGCGTCAACTTCAGACCTAAGGAAGCCTGTTTTTAATAAAACTTTGGTTTTGTTCAGATACTTTAATACCTTCTGAAGCTTTCCCTGAGGTTAACTGATAGCGCCTTCTAAAATTGCTACTCTTACGAATCATTATTTTGCAGAGAGATAAAAAATGCGTCAGACTTGAAATTATCAAAAAACACGAACTCTTTGCTTCACATACCTTAATGACACAAGAAAATGCGCATAAGTATTCGCTCCTCTTAGAGTTTCACATGAAAACTTCAGAGAGAAATACCAGCGAAATTTGATCATGTCACTTTAATTCCACTAAAAACTGTTTAGGCACCAGGGAGTATAAATATAAAAGGCATGTTAAGGGTTGGAATTCAGATCTCCAAATGATTGGGATTAAGCTGGAAATGAACTTTCGGACCGATTCTGCCACCATCAAGGCAACCGGCGACAGGGGTACATGAGCCAGTGGACACCCGCTTTGGGTGGTTAGACGGAAAGTGGAAATATCAGGGGTAATATGCCTCTGGGAACGGTTTCATGCAGAGTCATTCACACATGCATATTCCCACGCTCAAGGAGTCAGGGAGAAAACACCAGAAACACCGCAGACTGGATAGCCGATAGACCGGACATCGAATCCCGCCCAAAAAGCCTGTCTCCCTCACTACGAGCTTACCAACCGCTCTGCATCGATGATAGGCTTATATATCATCATCGTCGTCTCCATCATCATAATCATTATCACCACCAATCATTATCAATCCACTGCTGGATGAAGGTCTCCCCAAATTTCTTCTTCAATTGTCTGCCTTGGGCATGTCTCCTCCATGTCACTCCAGCATACTTTCGAATTTCATCCTTCATCTCCCATGGGGTCTTCTTCTGCGTCTTTTCCTGTCCCTCAGAATCCAGTCTAAGATTTCAGTTGTCCATCGGTGGTTCGTTCTTTAGGCAACGTGTCCAGCCCATTGCCATTTCAGTGATTTCACTCTGGTCATGATGTCGTCCTCTCCTGTTATTTTCCTTATCCACAAGTTCCTCTTATTATATTTCCTGGTTACACCAAGCATGCATCTCTCCATGCTTTTTGAGTTGTCTGCATTCTTTGTATGTCTATTTTAGTTAAGGTCCATGTCTCTGCTCCATACGTAAGCACTGGCAGGATGCATTGATTAAACAATTTTCGTTTGAGACATAATGTCATACTGCTCTTAAAAATTGTACTGTTTCTTCCAAAAGCTCTCCATCCAAGTTCTATACGCCGATTAATTTCCTCATCAATGTGACCCTCACTTGATATCTGCTGTCCAAGATAAATGTAGGTATTGGTTATCTCCAGCTTTTCTCCATCAATCGATAAATCTTCATTTCTTGTAAAAGCATTGTACATCACTTTTGTCTTCTGAAAGTTCATTTTAATCCCACTTCTTTTCTCATGTCAGCATGTTCTTCGATCATACTCTGCAGCTCTGAATGGTTAGTTGCAAAGATGACTACGTCATCAGAAACACGAATGTGAGTTAAACAATCTCCATTAATCTTTATCCCTTTGTTTTTCTAGTTCACTGATTGAAAGACATTTTGCAATGTGGCGTTAAAGAGCTTGGGAGATATGGTGTCACCTTGATTTAATCCCTTTCCAATTCTTATTTGTGCTGTATCCTCAAATCTCCGAACCTTTGCACTTGCATTTTCATAGATGTTATTAATAATGCTAATGTATGCATCGTCAATACCGCAGGATTTCAAAGCTATTGTTACTGCTGATGGTTTCATGTAATCGAAGGACTTTTCATAGTCAATAAAAGCCATGCATAATGGGAGTTGATATTCTCTTGTTCTTTCAATTAGTTCTCTCAGTACATGGATATGATCTATAGGGCTGCAGCCACTCCTGAATCCAGCTTGTTCTCTTGGTTGGGTTATGTCTAGCGTTACCTTCAAGCGATGTGAAAAACCTTTGTGAAGATTTTATAAACCACTGAAAGGAGGCTGATAGGCCTGTAGTTCCTGAGATCCTCAGCGTCACCTTTTTCATGGAGCAAGATCATTGTAGCATTGTTCCAATCCTCAGGAATCTTCCCTACATTAAGACATCTGGTGAAAACTTGGGCGAGTACTGTTTCGATTTCTCCACTTGCTTCTTGTATAACGTCCACGGTAATTCCATCTTCTCCTGGAGCTCTTCCCCGTTTCATGTTCTTAATTGCATATGTAACTTCTGCAGGGAGGATTGAAGGGACTTTGGCACTGGTACCTGTCGTAATGTCTGGAATAGATGTATCATTCCTTTCATATAATTTTAAATAGAAATATTTTACCCTTATTAAAATTTCGCTTCTATTTTTTGTTACAGTAACCATCTTCTTTTCTCAGAGCGATAATCTGTTTTCTTTCCTTACTGAGATGTCCTTTTGCTCTCTTCAGGATCTGGTTGTTTTCAATTGCTTTCCTTACTACATAGTTCACAGTTGAATTTTCCTTATGTCTTCAGTGATACTTTTTCGCACTGTCCTGCATAGCTCTATATATTCCACGTTGGAAGTTATGTCTTTATTTGTACTCATCTCCCATCTCTTTTGCATCAACCTTTTTGTTTTTCCTGAAATTTTCTTCATATGTAACTTGTTCTTAGTACCACCTATTTTTGTTGCTGTTTCCATAAGACCCTTGGTGAGTTCTCTGTTAGCTTCAGAAATATCCACTTTTTCCGATGTTAGGCCTTCTAAAGCAGAGAATCTGTTCTTCAGTTCCAACTTGAAGGTATTATGGTGTTTTTTAAGGTTGGTTATGTCAATGCATTTTGTTTGCCTTATGAGCTTGCCACGTTCAAGTTTAGTGTTGAGGTGCATCTTACATCTCACCAATCTATGGTCACTACCTGTGTTGAACTTGTTTAGCACACTGCAGTCTTCGATGACGAATTTTTTGTTACACATAATAAAATCAATTTCCCTTGTCGTCCCATTTGGATGTCTCCATGTCCATTTCCTGTGTGGCTTTTTCTTGAAAAAGGAGTTCATGATGAAACACCTTTCTGTTTCTGCAAATTCTACGAGAGTATGTCCACGTTGGTTTCTGTTCCCGTTACCGAATTTAACAACCAAAGTTTCATTCTGTTGCTGTTGCCCTATTTTTGCATTGAAATCTCCCATAATTATCTTCAAGTGCTGCTTACCTTTATTATTTAGATCACGAATTTCCTCATAAAATTCTTCAATTTCTTCTTCAGGGTGACTTGTTGTGAGTGCATAAGCTTGAAAAATCTGAGCGTGGTATCTTCTCGAGAGTTGGATAACAAGCCGTGCAGCTCTGTCAGAGGAACTTTCAACTTCTACAACTTTATCCTTCAGTTTCTTGTTTATTATAAATCCAACACCACTAGTTCTGCCAGTATCTGTCCCACGATAATAGAAGAGATGTTCACTTTTCAGTTCAATGAGATCTTTTCCTTTTCTCCTTACCTCACTTAGCCCGACGATGTCCCACTTGATACTTTGTAGTTCCTCTTCTAATTCAAGAAGCCTTGAATCAGAAGATAGGGAGTGTCCATTATACGTAGCCAAGGTCAGCATCAGATGGCAGCCTAGTCCGGTCCTCCGGGATTCTTAGCACCCTCTGCCTTCATGTCGCCCTGGCCACTGCCTTGGCCAGGTACATTCAAGCTGCCGGAGACTCAGGGCCAATTTTGCAATTGTGTAAGCGTCTTTGAGGGGTTTTGGCCATAACTCATCAAGCTGTTCAAGCGGGTTGGTGAGTGTGGGAGAGCATTTCCTCTGATCCCGATGGTTTAGTTATACCGCTACTGGCGGTCGTCAGAGCCTTTTTAGTAGGAACAGGATGCAACACGTGAAGGCCGGGTTGACATTTGTCAAAGAGAGGCGATATGTTGCGCATCACCTCACCTTGCATCCCTATATATATATCATCATCATTATCATCATCAACCATTGTCAATCCACTGCTGGATGAAGGTCTACCCAAATTTCTTCCATAATTGTCTGTCTTGGGCCTGTCTCCTCCATGTCACTCCAGCATACTTTCGAATTTCATCCATCTCCCATGGGGTCTTCTTCTGGGTCTTCTCCTGTCCCTCGGAATCCAGTCTAACATTTCGGTTGTCCATCGGTGGTCCGATATATATAACCGTCATCATCATTGTCAACCATTATCAATCCACTGCGGGACGAAGGTCTCCCCAAGTTTCCTCCACAACGGTCTGTCTTGTGCCAGTCTCCTCCATGTCACTCCCGCTTACTTTCGAATTTCATCCACCCATCTCCCATGTGGTCTTCTTCTAGTTCTTTTCCTGTCCCTTGGAATCCAATCTAAAATTTCGGCTGTCCATCGATGTCTGTCTTTCTGGCAGTATGCCCAGCCCATTGCCATTTCAGGGATTTAACTCTGATCATGATGTCTTCCACTCTTGTCATTTTTCGGATCCATGAGTTCCTCTTCTTATCTCTCCTGGTTACACCAAGCATACACCTCTTCATGCTGCTTTGAGTTGTCTGTAGCCTTGTATATGTCTTTTAGTTAAGGTCCACGTCTCTGCACCATACGTAAGCACTGGAAGAATGCATTGATCAAACACTTTTCTTTTAAGACATAATGGCATATTGCTCTTGAAAATTATGCTGTTTCTTCCAAAAGCTCTCCAGGCAAATTTTGCACGCCGATTAATTTCTTCTTTAATGTGACCCTCACTTGATATCTTTTGTCCAAGATAAAAAACGTACGTGTCTGTTATCTCCAGCTTTTCTCCATCAATCGATAAATCTTCATTTCGTGTAAAAGCATTGAACATCACTTTTGTCTTCTGAAAGTTCATTTTTAATCCAACTTCTTTACTCTTGTCAGCAAGTTCTTGGATCATACCCTGTAGCTCTGATGGGGTAGTTGCAAAAATGACTACGTCATCAGCAAAACGAAGGTGGGTTAGATAATCTCCATTAATCTTTATCCCTTTGTTTTCCCAGTTCAGTGATTGAAAGACATTTTTCAATGTGGCGTTAAAGAGCTTCGGAGATATGGTGTCACCTTGTCTCACTCCCTTTCCAATTTTTATGTGTGTTTTATTTTCAAACAGCCGAATCTTTGCACTTGCATTTTCATAGATGTTATTAATAATATTAATGTATGCATCTTCAATACCGCAGGATTTCAGAGCCATTGCAACTGCTGATAGTTTCACCGAATCAAAGGCTTTTTCATAATCGACAAAAGTCATGCACAATGGAAGTTCCTATTCCCTCGCTCTTTCAATTAGTTCTCTCAGTACGTGGATATGATCTATTGTGCTGTAGCCATTCCTGAATCCAGCTTGTTCTCTCGGTTGAGCCATGTCCAGTGTTGCCTTCAAACGGTGTGAAAGAACTTTAGTGAAGATTTTGTAAACCACTGATAGGAGGCTGATAGGTCTGTAGTTCCTGAGATCCTCAATGTCACCTTTTTTATGTAGCAGGATCATTATAGCATTGTTCCAATCCTCAGGAATCTTCCCTTTATTAAGGCATCGAATGAAAATTTGGGCAAGTACTGTTTCGATTTCTCCAATTACTTCTTGTATGATGTTTACAGTAATTCCATCTTCTCCTAGAGCTTTTTCCCGCTTCATGTTCTTAATTGCATTTGCAACTTCTGCTGGGAGGACTGGAAGAACTGTGGTACTGGTACGACGTTCCATGATGTCTGGAGTACATGAATCATCCCTTTCATATAACTTGGATAAGAAATCTTTCACTCTTGACAAAATTTCGCCTCTATTTCTTGTTACAGAACCATCTTCTTTTCTTCAGTGCCATAATCTGTTTTCTTCCCTTACTGAGATGTCCCTTTGCTATCTTTAGGCTTTGGTTGTTTTCAATTGCTTTCCTCACCAGTTCACAGTTGAATTTCCTTACGTCTCCAGTGATACTTTTTCGTACTGTATTGCATAGCTCTATATATTCCACTTTGGAAGTCACATCTTCTTTTGTTGTCCTCATCTCTCTTCTTTTTTGCATCAACATTTTGGTTTTATCTGACAATTTGTTCACATGCAACTTGTTCTTAGACCCAGCTAATTTTGTTGCTGTTTCCATAAGAGCTTTGGTTACTTTTCTGTTAACTTCAGAAATATCCACGTCTTCCGACGTTAGGCCTTCTAAAGCATAGAATCTGTTCTTCAGTTCCAACTTGAAGGTATTATGGTGTTTTTTAAGGTTGGTTATGTCAATACAATTTTTTTGTTTTATAAGCTTGCCACGTTCGAGTTTAGTGTTGAGGTGCATCTTAAATCTCACCAATCTATGGTCACTACCTGTTTTGAACTTGTTTAGCACACTGCAGTCTTCTATGACGAACTTTTTGTTACACATAATAAAATCAATTTCACTTGTCGTCCCATTTGGATGTCTCCATGTCCATTTCCTGTGTGGCGTTTTCTTGAAAAAGGAGTTCATGATGAAACACGTTTCTGTTTCTGCAAACGCAACGAGAGTATTTCCACGCTGATTTCTGTTGCCGTGACCGAATTTACCTACTGAAGTTTCATTCTGTTGCCGTTGCCCTATTTTTGCATTGAAATCTCCCATAATTATCTCCAAATGCTGACTACCTTTATTATTTAGATGACCAATTTCCTCATAAAATTCTTCAATTTCTTCTTCAGGATGACTTGTGGTGAGTGCATGAGTTTGAATAATCTGAGCCTGGTATCTTCTCGAGAGTTGGATAACGAGTCGTGCAGCTCTGTCAGAGGAAATTTCAACTTCTACAACTTTATCCTTCAGTTTCTTGTTTATTATAAATCCAACACCACTAGTTCTGCCAGTATCTGTCCCACGATAGTAGAAGAGATGTCCACTTTTCAGTTCGATGAGATCTTCTCCTTTTCTCCTTACCTCACTTAGCCCGACGACGTCCCACTTGATCTTTTGTAGTTCCTCTTCCAATTCAAGAAGCCTTGAATCAGAAGATAGGAGCGTCCATTATACGTAGCCAAGGTCAGCATCAGATAGCAGCCTAGTCCGGTCCTCCGGTGATTCTTAGCACCCTCTGCCTTCATGTCGCACTGGCCGCTGCCTTGGCCAGGCACATTCCAGCTGCCGGAGACTGAGGGCCAAGATTTAAGTTGTGGAGTCATTTTGGAGGGGTTTGGCTATAACTCACCACGCTGGCCAAGCGGGTTGGTGAGTGTGGGATAGCATTTCCTGTAATCCCGATGGTATAGTTATACCACTATTGGCGGTCGTCAGAGCCCCGTAAGTGGGAACAGGATGCACCACGAGAAGGCGGGGTTGACATTTGTCAAGGAGAGGCTGTGATGTTACGCATCACCTTATCACATGACCTTTTATCCACCGATATATATATATATATATATATATATGGGATGTAAGGTCAGGTGATGCGTAACATCACAGCCTCTCCTTGACAAATGTCAACCCCGCCTTCTCGTGGTGCATCCTGTTCCTACTAAAGGGGCTCTGACGACCGCCAATAGCGGTATAACTATACCATCGGGATTAGAGGAAATTCTATCCCACACTCACCAACCCGCTTGGCCAGCGTGGTGAGTTATGGCCAAACCCCTCCAAAATGACTCCACAACTTAAATCTTGGCCCTCAGTCTCTGGCAGCTGGAATGTACCTGGCCAAGGCAGCGGCCAGTGCGACATGAAGGCAGAGGGTGCTAAGAATCCCCGGAGGACCGGACTAGGCTGCCATCTGATGCTGACCTTGGCAACGTACAATGGACGCTCCCTATCTTCTGATTCAAGGCTTCTTGAATTGGAAGAGGAACTACAAAGGATCAAGTGGGACATCGTGGGGCTAAGTGAGGTAAGGAGAAAAGGAGAAGATCTCATCGAACTGAAAAGTGACATCTTTTCTACTATCGTGGGACAGATACTGGCAGAACTAGTGGTGTTGGATTTATAATAAACAAAGAAACTGAAGGATAAAGTTGTAGAAGTTGAAAGTTCCTCTGACAGAGCTGCACGGCTTGTTATCCAACTCTCGAAAAGATTCCAGGCTCAGATTATTCAAACTTATGCACCCACAACAAGTCATCCTGAAGAAGAAATTGAAGAATTTTATGAGGAAATTTGTCATCTAAATATTAAAGGTAAGCAGCACTTGAAAATAATGATGGGATATTTCAATGCAAAAATAGGTCCACGGCAACAGAATGAAACTTCAGTAGGTAAATTCGGTCACGGCAACAGAAACCAGCGGGGAATACTCTCGTTGAGTTTGCAGAGGCAGAAGGGTTTTTCATCTTGAACTCCTTCTTCAAGAAAAAAGCCACACAGGAAATGGACATGGAGACATCCAAATGGGACGACAAGTGAAATTGATTTTATTATGTGTAACAAAAAAATTCGTCATAGAAGACTGCAGTGTGCTAAACAAGTTCAACACAGGTAGTGACCATAGATTGGTGAGATGTAAGATGCACCTCAACACTAAACTTGAACGTGGGAAGCTCATAAGACAAACAAAATCTATTGACATAACCAACCTTAAAAAACACCATAATACCTTTAATTTGGAACTGAAGAACAGGTTCTCTGCTTTAGAAGGCCTAACATCGGAAGAAGTGGACATCTCTGAAGTTAACAGAAAAGTAACCAAAGCTCTTATGGAAACAGCAACAAAATTAGCTGGGTCTAAGAACAAGTTGCATGTAAATAAATTATCAGGAAAACGAAAATGTTGATGCAAAAAAGAAGAGAGATGATTACAACTAAAGAAGATGTGACTTCCAAAGTGGAATATATAGAGCTATGCAAGACAGTACGAAAAAGTATCACTGAAGACGTAAGTAAATTCAACTGTGAACTAGTGAGGAAAGCAATTGAAAACAACCAAAGCCTAAAGATAGCAAAGGGACATCTCAGTAAGGGAAGAAAACAGATTATGGCACTGAGAAAAGAAGATGGTTCTGTAACAAGAAATAGAGGCGAAATTTTGACAAGAGTGAAAGATTTCTACTCCAAATTATATGAAAGGGATGATACATGCACTCCAGACATCATGAAAGATACCAATACCAGAGTTCCTCCAGTCCTTCCAGCAGAAGTTGCACATGCAATCAAGAACATGAAGCGGGGAAAAGCTCCAGGAGAAGATGGAATTACTGTAGACATCATACAAGAAGCAAGTGGAGAAATCGAAACAGTACTCGCCCAAATTTTCACTCGATGCCTTAATGAAGGAAAGATTCCTGAGGATTGGAACACCGCTACAATGATCCTGCTACATAAGAAAGGTGACATTGAGGATCTCGGAAACTACAGACCTATCAGCCTCCTATCAGTAGTTTATAAAATCTTCACTAAAGTTCTTTCACACCGCTTGAAGGTAACACTGGACATGGCTCAACCGAGAGAACAAGCTGGATTCAGGAGTGGCTACAGCACAATAGATCATATCCATGTGCTGAGAGAACTAATTGAAAGAGCGAGGGAATATGAACTTCCATTGTGCATGGCTTTTATCGATTATGAAAAAAGCCTTTGATTCGGTGAAACCATCAGCAGTTACAATGGCTCTGAAAACCTGCGGTATTGAAGATGCATACATTAATATTATTAATAACATCTATGAAAATGCAAGTGCAAAGATTCGGCTGTTTGAAAATACAACACACATAAAAATTGGAAAGGGAGTGAGACAAGGTGACACCATATCTCCGAAGCTCTTTAATGCCACATTGGAGGGTGTTTTTCAGTCACTGAGCTGGGAAAACAAGGGGATAAAGATTAATGGAGATTATGTAACCCACCTTCGTTTTGCTGATGACGTAGTCATTTTTGCAACTAGCCCATCAGAGCTGCAGAGTATGATCCAGGAACTTGCTGACAAGAGTAAAGAAGTGGGATTAAAAATGAACTTTCAGAAGACAAAAGTGATGTTCAATGCTTTTACAAGAAATGAAGATTTATCGATTGATGGAGAAAAGCTGGAGATAACAGACACGTACGTTTATCTTGGACAGCAGATATCAAGTGAGGGTCACATTGATGAAGAAATTAATCGGCGTACAAAACTTGCCTGGAGAGCTTTTGGAAGAAACAGCATAATTTTCAAGAGCAATATGCCATTATGTCTTAAAAGAAAAGTGTTTGATCAATGCATCCTTCCAGTGCTTACGTATGGTGCAGAGACATGGACCTTAACTAAAAGAGACATACAAAGGCTGCAGACAACTCAAAGCCGCATGGAGAGGTGCATACTTGGTGTAACCAGGAGAGATAAGAAGAAAAACTCGTGGATCCGAAAATGACAAGAGTGGAAGACATGATCAGAGTTAAATCCCTGAAATGGCAATGGGCTGGACATACTGCCAGAAGGACAGATCATCGATGGACAGCCGAAATTTTAGATTGGATTCCAAGGGACAGGAAAAGACCCAGAAGAAGACCACATGGGAGATGGGTGGATGAAATTCGAAAGTATGCAGCGGTGACATGGAGGAGACTGGCACAAGACAGACCGCTGTGGAGGAAACTTGGGGAGACCTTCGTCCAGCAGTGGATTGATAATGGTTGACAATGATGATGATGATGATATATATATATATATATATATATAGGACAACCCTTACATCAAATTCAAACTCGAAAACTCAGATGGAGACGTCTCAGTAGCTGAGCCCATCTTACGGATTTATGATGTTAGAAGCCGACAGAAAAGCACGCATAGCGCCGTGGATTGTTAGCCACCGTATTGTAAGGCTAACGCGCTCGGCTATATATAGAGAGATCTGGGATTCGGAGTCCCAACGGTGACCGAATAAAAACTTTTCGGTTCCTATGTGTTGCTAAAGCGTGGAAAGAGCGATGTCTTTGCTTATTCACTGACGCCACGTATTTGGGGGATTTTCACGTAGTCTAGAGTCTGTTTTCATGGTAGGCATTAGGTTCCTCAATACCTATATTGGCAGCATTTGGATGAAACGAGGTATCTTAACATTCCTGTTGACCATACACACCCGTTCATGCGCATGGTGTTTCTTGATGGATAGGGCTACACCCAGCAGAATAATGCACCACGCCACAAGGTTGGGATAGTTATACAGTGATTGCAGTAGCACGACAGCGACTTCAAAAATGCTAAAATAGTCATCATAGTCCCCAGAACGTAACCCACTTGAACGTCATGCGATTAAGAGAGCCATTCATACCAGAAAGCCTCCACCAGCGAACATTCGGAAAATGATGGAACGCGTTGCATCCGTTTGGCCGAACAGAGACGTTGTGCGATATCAGTACCTCGTTGAATCCGCGCTACACCGAATCGCGGGTGTTTTGAAGGGAAAGCGGCTCAACGCGTTATTAGGTAGATGTTCCTTATAATTCGCTGCTTCTGAGTATAAAGCTGAGATTACAAAGCGTTTCGCAGCGTGTGCTCAAGATGTAACAAGTTAGTAAAATCATGCAATGCATTGATTATAATACGCTTTCCAACATACCAGAAATCATTACTTCAAGTTATCACTCAAGTTATGGGAATAATGGCTGTGGAATAAATCTCGGTCCTGTGCCCTGACCTTTGATCATATTTCGATGATATTCAACAGAACCAAGGTTTGGTATTCCTTCGAAATAACATGATAACGTTTTGTCGCAATCGAAGCATTTTTACGTAAGTTATGACGCATAATGGCGATAGAAGTGATTCCGTTTCTATGTCCTGACCTTTAACCCCATTTCGCCCACTTTCGATAAGGTTTGTCGCCAGGTGGTCCCCTACCACATACAAAACTTTCATCGAAATCGAACCTTTTTTACGTTAGTTATGACGCACAACAGCGGTGGAATGGATCCCGCTCCTATGTACTGACCTTTGAGCCCATTTCGTTCACTTTAAACAGCGTTCCTTCCCAGGTGATCCCCTACCAGATACTAAAATTTCATCGAAATCGAACAAATGTTACGCGAGTAATCGTGCGAACGGACATACGCACACAACGCGTGACGTAATGAGGCAGATGGGAATCGCGACCATCTGCTCGCCGCAAGAGTATGACGTCATACAATTTTAATAGGATCCACACACAACGCCTGACGTAATGAGACAGATGACGTGACCGCGCGCCAACATTCTCAAACGCGGGATTGTGACGTCATAAGATTTCTAAGCATTGGTAACATTAATGGACAACGCCATCACTAAAAACGTTATAATTCGGTGTGGTTATTTAACCCACTAAACGAATTCTCCTAAAGTCGAGATCAAGCTAAATCGATTTCTAGTACCAGAAAACGGTAGGTTAACGACTTTCATCAAAATTCTTAGAGCCGTTTTCAAAATAAAATGTACATACATACATACAAGAATTGCTACTTTAAGGTGGACGTCAAGTAATTGTGCTTACTATACTTCCAATGGAAAAACTTCTGTACACATTTTCTTCACAATTAATGCGTTCCCAAGGATGAAAACTTGAACATCGATTAAAATATCTTCATTTTATAACTTGCAATACTTAATATTTTCTAAACCATAACCATAATTATACAATCCAACATTTGTTTGTCTACTGACGTCATGAAAATACAGGTCGCGCCATCTTTTTTCTGGACTATTAATGCGTTCACAAGGATGAAAATGTGAACATCGATTAAAATAGCTTCATTTTATAACTTGGAATACTTAGTATTTTCTAAACCATAACCGTAATTATGCAATCCAACATGTTTTTGCCCACTGACCTCATCAAAGTATAGGTCGCGCCATCTTTTCTCTGGTTTCAACACCACCAAAGGAAAAGTTATTGATTTTTAATATAATTATGGTTATAGTTTTAGAAAATATTAAGTTTTCCAAGTTATAATATAAAGTTATTTTAATCGATGTTCAAATTTTCATACTTGGGAACACATTAATTGTGAAGGAAATGTGTACAAAAGTTTTTCCATTGGAAGTATAGGAAGCAAAATTACTTGACGTCCACCGTAATAATATGGAATAAGAGCAATGGAATGGATCGCAAACCTATGTCCTGACCTTTGACCACATTTCGTCCATTTTCAATAGGGTTCGTCCCCAGGTGGTCCCCTACTACATACTGAAATTTCATCGAAATCGAACTATTTTTACGCACGTTATGACGCATGAGGGCAATTGAATGCATCCCGATCTTACGTCCTGACCTTTGACCCCACTTCACCCATTTTGAATTGCGTTCGTTCCCAGGCGGTCTCCTACTACGTAGTAAACTTTCATTTAAATCGAATCATATTTACGCAAGTTATGACGCATAAGGGCAATGGAATGATCCCGCTCCTACGTCGTGACCTTTGACCACATTTGTCCCATTTTCAATAGGGTTCGTCCCTAGGTGGTCCTCTACCACATAGTAAACTTTCATTGAAATTGAGCTATATTTACGCAAGTTATGACGCATAAGGACAATGGAATGATTCCGCTCCTACGTCGTGACCTTTAACCCCATTTGTCCCATTTTCAATAGGGTTCGTCCCTAGGTGGTCCCCTACCACATACTAAAATTTCATCGAAATCGAACCATTTTTACGCCAGTTATCGTGCGGACGGGCGGACGGACGGACGGACGGACGGACAAAGCTGGAGCATATACGTTTCTTCAACGTACGATTGGAAAGCGTAAAAAAGGGAAATACCATGAAATACCGACACACAAAAAAAGTTTTAATCTGCAAATCTCATATTTAATTGTTGTCACAATAGACGGTGGTATAGTACTCACTTATCATGGGTCATTCATAGGAGTCATATATAAATACCATTAAAAAAGTTGTTCACGATGCAATAAAAATATCAGTTTGGTCCACAGCATATAGGAATTCAATAATAATACTAGTAGTTCATATAGGACGCACACTTTTGACTAAATAAGAGGGTGAGGTCCATAACGAAAGTTTCAGCACCTAATATTTTGTTTGAAACATACGAATCTTTTTTTGATTAAATCCTGTATCATCATTCACTGAGTGGGCAGTTTATTAGACCACCTATCTGACAATGTGTTCGACCATCTTTACCTTTTGTCCCATTTTCAATAGGGTTCGTCCCTAGGACATACTAAAATTTCATCGAAATCGAACCATTTTTACGCCAGTTATCGTGCGGACGGGCGGACGGACCTTTTATAACAACAGGAGTTCGTGTTGGCATTGATATGACTATGTTTGGTAATATTCCCCTGAAATATTGGTACAGAAGCATAGAATAGCATCTTCCAACTCATGGACTTTGGATAGCAGTGGATTCAGACGGATGACATCCGGTTCGACCTCACTTTAAAACTGCTCCATGGAGTTGAGATCCAGGGACTGTGGTGGTAAAAAAAAACAACAACAGGAAAAATTTTATTTAAATTTTCAAACCCACTCCTACATAGTTTGGGAACTGTGGAATGGTGCATAGTCTTGCTGGAAGTACTTATCACCATGGACAAAGAAAGGGACCATGCGTGAATTAAATTGATCTGCATCATTTTTAATTTAAATACGCTGGGTTGTTCGGGACTGGGGCCTAAATTCGAATTAAGGAGAGTGAAGTCTTTCGTGGAAACATGACCTACGCAATTATACTGAACTCGCCACTCTGGAAAGTCGTGGCCACTCGAAATAGCTCCATGCTGTTATGCAATTGTCTCTAAGTTATCATCCTCCAACTGGCATAATCCCACTGAAAGCACGATTAGTCAGACCACATGACCCTTTTGCAACCGTTTCGGAGACCAACTGCGGTGCTTCCGAACATATTGGAAATGTTTTGTGAGTAATAGCACATATCTCCAATATTATTATTATTATTATTATTTATTAAGGGTTTAACGGCTGCAAGCAGTCGCCAGTTCCTTATTTAGGGCCACTGGTTACAGGGAAGGGAGAGAGCCAGTGTCGTAAGACAAACACAACGTCCATGTCTCACAGGGATTCGAACCTGGATCCATCTCGGACGAACGGTCATGAGCCAGCGCTTAGACCACTGCGACATCAGGGCGGCCCACCATTTTGGAGACCATCTGCGGTACTTCCGAACACACTGGAGATGGTTAATCAGCAATAGCCTTTCCAGCTATGACACGGTGGCGTACCATGGCTGGAATGGCTTTTGGCTTTGTACCCGATTCATACTTTTTGTAACTTGGCTCACTGTTGTGCGTCTATTTGCCAGTTTAAATCTGGCTACCCACCAATCACTTCGGGAGTCGATTAGCTCCGACCAAAGCTGAAGCGCTCCCTAGCGGATTTTGCTACGTTGTATAATCTTGGTACCGTCTTATTTCTTCATTTCCCAAGTGCAGCAGCTTTAGTAATAAACACGACAGTCCTTTGATCACCCAATACGAGGAGATGCTGATAAGTTCTCAGCCTCACCATGAAACTTACAAACTATTCCACATAGTCACTCCGAAGTTCAACACACTTGGCATAGCGTTTCTGGAGTTTCTTTAACACTTCCAAAAAAAAAAAAATTCTGAAGCCTGATCACTCAAATACTGCTCTGCTGCCGATATCACCTCCGAATCATACGAAAAATGCTTCCCTCTCTAACTTTTTTTAAGGTTTAGGAACAGGAAATTTTCCGATGGAGCAAGATCTGGTGAGCAGCGTGGATGGTCTATGCACTTAAACCCCGGCTCATAGTCATGCAAAAAGAGAACACCTTTCCGCAGTTTTCCTCGCCGTTAATCCTTCAACGCCTTCTTTAATCGGCACAGCAAGTTGGAACAGCCGCCCCGGTGGCGCAGTGGTCTAAGGCGTTGGCCTCTGATCATTTGTCCGTAAGGGGTCCGGGTTCGAATCCCGGTCAGGCATGGATGTTGTGTTTGTCTTACGGCACTGGCTCTCTCCCTTCCCTGGAACCAGTGACCCTAAATTAGGGACGGGCGACTGCTTATAGCCCATTGAGTTGCTCACGGCGGTCGTTAAACCTCCAGAAAAAAAAAGAAGTTGGAACAGTATTCAGCATTTATTGTTCGGTCTTTCAGAAGATAGTCAGTCAGAGAAAAGCTTTCCGAATCCCAAAAAACCGTTGCCATGACCTTTCCTGCAGACCTTTGAGTCTTGAATTTCTTTGGCAGTTGAGAACCCGAGTGCCACCATTGCAGGGACCGTTGTTTCGTCTCTGGATCGTAGTGATGTAACCACCTTTCATCAACAGTGACAAGTTGCTGCAAAAATGTATCACCAGATCGCTCGAAATGCTGCAAAACCGATTTGGAAGTGTCCACTCGTTTTTGCTTCTCATCGGCGTTTAAACATTTGGGCACCCACTTTGCTGATATCTTCTGCATATCCAAGTGCTCATGAATTACGAACTCAACACGTTCCTTGGATATCTCCAGTGGCTCAGCCATTATCTGACAAAAATCAAGTCAGGAACACGATTAACAATTTCGGGTGTTGTCACAGTTGAAGTCCTACCAGATCTTGCATTTTCGGTCTCAAAGTCTCCCCGCTGAAAGTTGGCACAAAATTTCTTCACAGTGGAATATCAAGTGCACTTGTCACTTTATTTATGCGTCATACACTCATAGATTTCCTTTGCAGTTTTCTTCTGCAGGAACAGAAATTTCATGACAGCCCGGAGTTCCATATTCGAAAATTCAACAATTTGCATTCGCATGATTCAGTTCAAGACGTCAAACATGTGCAAGAAAAGAGAGCTATTAGTGTAAAAATTGGCAGTTTACAAAACAAAAGAACACTCTTTCGAGCTGCAGTGACAAAATAATGCTACAGTTAGAGAAAGTGGGTTGGGCCGAAAACTTTTCAGCATACTCCCGTATTACTCCACCGTTAAAGCCCGTTAAATTACGTGGTTTTCCTACTACACCTTCAGTGACGTATTCCGAGTCACTATTCAAAGTGTTCTCATTCACCTGCCTTAGTAATGCGACGATTTAGTCTCTTTACATAAAATTTTCTGATGGTCCTTATAATGTTTTGAATTATGCCAGTCGAAGACACGTGCACGAGGATGACAATTCTTTCCATACACTTGTTTCATATCTGAAACGTTCTCGGGGAGCATTTACCCAGTCTAACACTCTAACACAAAACTGTATTTTTGCTCTTTATTCCACTGTCATTTCATAACGCGGACATAGGATGTACCTATATTTCAGCTCAAACTGCGTTCTCAGATGGCAGCAATTTCTACTGGTCTTGGCATCAGTGTTCTATAAATAATTGCTCTTTCCCTTAATAATTATTTCTAGTAATAGATGGCAGCTCCAACACTCGTCTAATAACATCAATCTTCTTTTAAAATTGCCGCAGTGTGTGTGTGTGTGTGTGTGTGTGTGTGTGGTATTATTGATCATTGTGGATAATATTTTATAAAAATCGTAAAATCAAAAATGACTTTTCCGATATCTTGAAACGATGCTATGATGTTAAAAAAATTAAATACCAGTATGCCACCTCAAGAAATGGTTGTGCACCTGGAAATGTTAGAAAACCTTGAAAAACATTGATGTACGACTGAAACCCTCAAATGCAGATAGATTTTTACTTTAACAATATCTCGTGTACTAAGTAAAGGTAGTATTGGAAATATTTTGAATTTACGACTTCGGAGCATGAAAGTTACGAGTCACAAAATTTAGAATACAAAAAAAAAAAAAGAAATATTTTCATGTTAATGAAAATCGGATGCGGAACGAATTTTTTAAATAGAACCTTCACAAGCGCAGCAGTTATGCAAATGCCAGTATATATACTCTCTCATTACCAAACAGAGTGTGTTTGGCAAATGAGAAAGTACTGATGACCGTAAAGCTGTCATGCTTTCACTCCCATTTGTGATCCAACTAAAAATATAAACGTACGTCACTTACACAGACTGGAAACCGCGCCCCCTCACTCCGGAGTAAGCTGCTTTCCCAGCTAAGCTACACGGACAGAATGCACGGCTGAAGATTTGACTTCTTGGCACGTGCTTCACCTCTGTAGTACGTCACATCATCTCCCTCTTATTTTTTGTTTTTTATTCTGTCAGCGAAGAACGAACTGTCATTAATTCTAGACGATGTGTGGAACAAACATCGCACATTTTTCGAAGAATCCAACGACCAGTACATCCACTTTTACTTTCGGACACCAATGTGAAAACACAAATTTGTCCGTGACGGGAAATCGAGCCCCCCTCACTCCAGAATAAGTTGCTCTCCCAACTAAGCTACACGGACAGAATGTATCGCTGCATATTTGTCGTCTTGACACGTGCTTTACCTCTGTAGTACGTCACAACAGAACGGGTCCCATGATATTGTGGAAGGTCAGTATCATCCTAGGATTATCTGAGCAAATCCACACAGCAGGTGATAGATGTTTCATGAATGACAATGTTACCGTCCACCGCGCAACGCCAGATGTGTTCAGCAGTGGTTCAGCGAGCATGACAGCAACTTCCATTACCAACACAAAGCCCGGATATGAACCCCATCTAGAATCTATGGGACATGTTAGAAAAACAGATTCGGGAGCAAAGTCCCTTTCCGTCAAGTCTGAGCCAGTTTAAAAGACTATCTGGTGAACGCCTGGTGTGCTGTAGACGCAGATGCACTCCAACATCTTGCGGAATCTATACTAAATCGCATCAGTTCTGTAAATAGTGTTAAAGAAAGTCCAACCCGGTATCGAATGAAAGTCTCTAATTCAAAGGGCGATATGGGCAGAAAGAATATTCTGCATGTTAGAAGCTGGAAAATACATGAAGAATCCTGAAAAAAATCAGTAATCACAAACAGTTTTGTTTTCAAAACTGTTGCACAAAAGGCACAAACAGTTTTGTTTTCAAAACTGTTGCACAAAAGGCACAAACAGTTTTGCTTCCAAAACTGTTGCAAAAATATACGAACAGTTTTGCTTCGAAAACTGTTGCAAAATTGCGTAATCAGTTTTGCTTCCAAAAGTGCTGCAAAACTGCGCAAACAGTTTTGCTTCCAAAACTGTTGCAAAAATGTACAAACAGTTTTACTTCTAAAATTGTTGCAAAATTGCGTAGGCCGCCCCGGTGGCGCAGTGCTCTAAGGCGTTGGCCTCTGATCATTCGTCCGTAAGGGGTCCGGGTTCAAATCCCGGTCAGGCATGGATGTTGTGTTTGTCTTACGGCACTGGCTCTCTCCCTTCCCTGGAACCAGTGACCCTAAATTAGGGACGGGCGACTGCTTATAGCCCATTGAGTTGCTCACGGTGGTCGTTAAACCTCCAATCAAAAAAAAAAAAAAAATTGCGTAATCAGTTTTGCTTCCAAAACTGTTGCAAGAAATGCGCAATCAGTTTTCCATCGGAAACCATTGCTGAAATGCGCAATCAGTTTTCCTTCCAAAACTGTTGCAAAAATGCACAAACAGTTTTGCCTCCAAAACTGTTGCAAAAATACACAATCAGTTTTGCTTTCAAAACTTTTGCAAAAATGCGCAATTAGTTTTCCTTCCATAACTGTTGCAAAAATGCACAAACAGTTTTCCTTCCAAAACTGTTGCAAAAATGCACAAACAGTTTTGCCTCCAAAACTGTTGCAAAAATACACAATCAGTTTTGCTTTCAAAACTTTTGTAAAAATGCGCAATTAGTTTTCCTTCCATAACTGTTGCAAAAATGCACAAAGACTTTTGCTTCCAAAATTGTTGCAGAAATGCACAGTTTTGCTTCCAACACTGTTGCAGAAATGCGCAAACAGTTTTGCTTCCAACACTGTTGTAAAAATACACAAACAGTTTTGCTTCCAAAACTGTTGCAAAAATGCGCATACAGTTTTGCTTCCAGTTTCAGCTATCGAATGGAAACGGAATTTTTTAATTCCAACTTTCAGAAGTGCAGATTTATATCAAATATAAAAGCACCTTTACGCCACTTAGTGGAGAAATTGTGCACCATAAAAATTTCAAAAGACATTATCATTTTTAGAGTTTGCAATGGAAGAATAAAATATTTTTGTATAGGACTTAGAGACGCAGAGAAGGGTTTCAAAACGAACGGAAGAAACTGAACGTGTAAACACATAATTTTTATCCCTTTTTTTCTCTTCTCTTATTTCAAAATTAAAGTAAATCGAAACTGACGTAGAGGCTATGCGTTATATGCTGTGGTTTCCGAGATCAATGCACCAGACATTTTTTTAAAACAACTGAAAGGAGCTGTGAAATTGACAACTCACTACGAATAGCCAAGCTTTGCTTTTAAAGAGGACGTGATTTTTTTAAAATAAAAACGCTAGCGATTTCGCGTCACCGTTATATCGCAATGTCGGTTTGCACAACTTCTAAATCTTTTCAGTTCATACATATCTTCTGAATAAATTGAAGATTTTTAGGATTTCCTGAAATCTGATGTAAACATACTTATTGAATTACTTTCATTTGATTCGCATTACTGCGGTTGACGTTTTATCCGTCTGGGAACAGACAGGGACTTGGAATTCGTTGCTGAAATTCCATCTTATACAATGGCAGTCCAATGTAAATACCAAGTTGTCAAACATGTGTATCCCCAAGTTGCATCGAAGAAAGAAACTGAGTAAATACAGAGCTGCGACTTCATAAAAGATTATGCATAATGCTCTTCATATAAGAGAAGTACAGGTAGTGGAAAAAATAATGAAACTATCTGTGTGTAGAGGCAAGGGAATAACGATTTCGGGGCATCCGGGAGTTCAGCCCTGGGCGTAGCTCAAGAGAGGGTGCAAAAATCTGGTACAGTTTTTTTTCTTTCCTTTTTCTGTTCTTTTTTTTTTACGCTATATTGTGTCGTTTGTTGATTTACGGAATTTAAAACAATATAATTTCTTTTGGTTGAACGTTAGTCCCACTTTGGCGGCATAGGGCCGGTGCGCTTTCGGACGCCCAATCGACGACGTAACTCGCGACCGGCCGCCCATTCGGGTGCGTGTGCCGGCGAGGGGGTGCGGTGTTCGGCGTCCGTGGCGAAGCGCTTGTCCCAGCCGTACGGGACTTCTCAGGACATTTGGCATTGCGCCATTTTGAGATTTTCTGCCAAGCATGCTTCAAATCAAGATGGCGGCTGTTTACAATTTTTGAAGTACATCTGGAGAACAATCTTCTTGATTTCTTAGGGTTTTTTTTTTTTTTTTTTTGGCATCTGTCTCCCCAACAAGTCAGCGGGAGGAAGCAAGGGGCGTAGCCACCTGGCACCTAAGTCTGATCCCTGCACAAAAACCTTGGGAGAGGCAAAGTTGACTAACAGACTTACAATACCCCCACCCGACACAAAAACCAACACAAACATTGCAACTCCGTGAGAGTAACAGACGAAACCAAAACACCTCTCTAAGGGAGGGAGGCCACACAGGCACACCGAGGTGGATTTTGGTACCTCTAGGATAAACACTTACAGGAACAAACCCCAACTCCAGAGAGCAAGCAATAGAATCACAAAAGTTTTTGTATTGTTGAATAGGGACTCTCACAATTTTGCACATTTATTACGGATGCACTGTATGAGATAAACAAACGTGGTTCAGCACATAAGTAAGAGCAAAGACTAAAGTTTTTTCTACCTCATTACAAAAGCTGAATATGCGCACCATTTGTTGCGCGTAGAATATCTAGCCGAAACTCCAGTTCCAACCATGTGTGCTGCAGAATGTCCTCAGTAATGGTCGAAATGGCATTGTTGATCCTCGATTTCAGGTAACCTCTGAATCTCAGAGAACAGCTTATTGATATGTATGATGTTCTGCATCTTTTTCTGATACACGATATCCTTCACATATCCCCATACAAAAAAAGTCCAGAGGTGTGACGTCGGGGGAACGGGATGGCCATGCGATTGTACCATCCCGTCCAACCCACCTTCCAGGGAATTATGTGTTTAAAAAGTCCCAAACGTGTCGTTCCCAATAAGGTGGTGCACCCTCCTGCTGAAATATCATGCTTGGTTGAAGGTCCTCCAAGTGTGGCACAACATACTCACGCAAAACATCCAGGTAAACATCCGCCGTCACTATTTTCTCACTGAAGAAAAATGGTCCAGGGACTCCGTTATGTATAACACCGCACGACACGTTCACTTTAGGACTGTCTCTCGGAAGTTCCATAAACGCATGAGGATTTTCAGACCCCCAAATCCTGACATAGTGTCTGTTTAACTGCCCAGAAACATGAAAATTAGTCTCACCCGTAAAACAAACATGTGTGAGAAACTCGGAATCTTCACTCAGCATCGTACTGCGAATTCTTTTCGTTGTGATCTATCGTTCGTCTTAAGTGCTTGTAACAGGTGCACTTTGTATGCATATAAGCGTAGATGTCTATGTAGCACCCTGTGTAGAGTAACAGAGAAGATATTTCTTTTCTGTTTTTGAATAACAGAAAATATATTTCTATGTAGCATCCTATGTAGAATAACAGAAAAGATATTTCTAGAAAATATTCCACCATATTAACCGTAAACTATGGTAAGATTAAAATATTACCTCTTCCGACGCATAATCAATCTTCCGTCACACGGCATATTGCTCTACATGAAGAGCTAATAATATCTCCCTTCATGAGACAGTTTTTCGTTACATATGAGGTATTAAAATACTACTAAAATTATAAATTAAGTATTAAAAAATATATTTGCACCACAATGCTGCCTTCCTTCACTAAACCTCATTGTCTAAACTGTCTTCACTAAACTCCGATGTTCTTCACGTTGCCTTCACTAAACTCCGATGTTCTTCACGCTGCCTTCACTAAACTCCGATGTACTTCACGCTGCTTTCACTAAACTCCGATGTTCTTCACGCTGCTTTCACTAAACTCCGATGTTCTTCACGCTGCCTTCACTAAACTCCGATGTTCTTCACGCTGCCTTCATTAAACTCCGATGTTCTTCACGCTGCCTTCACTAAACTCCGATGTTTTTCACGCTGCCTTCACTAAACTCCGATGTTCTTCACGCTGCCTTCACTAAACTCCGATGTTCTACACGCTGCTTTCACTAAACTCCGATGTTCTTCACGCTGCCTTCACTAAACTCCGATGTTCTTCACGCTGCCTTCACTAAACTCCGATGTTATTCACGCTGCCTTCACTAAACTCCGATGTTCTTCACGCTGCCTTCACTAAACTCCGATGTTCTTCACGCTGCCTTCACTAAACTCCGATGTTCTTCACGCTGCCTTCACTAAACTTCACTATCCAGACGTTACTGTCAGGAATATACTTTAATTCCGGCATCTGCCATACCCAGGAAAGATCATCAGACTGATGGACTGTGAACCGCGACTCGTCAGTCCAAAGCATAGTTTTCCATTGATCTACAGTCGAAGACCGCCATTTCTTACACCATGCTAACGGGTGTGTGGCATTAGTCGAAGTGTTTGGCGGCTACTGGGTGGCTCCTCGACCTTGGTACCCCATGTTGTGCAACGTCTTACGTAATATAATGGGCTAACGTCAGTCTCAATAGTCTCAAATAAGGTTAGAGATTTGAAACAATGTTGATCTTCAGAGGTTTACCGATTCATATTCTCGCTGCTACAGGCCCAGACATCTTCCATTTGCATTTCACACCAACAACCGCTTATCTAGTTATTTTAAATGCATCTAAAATGTCACGTCCGGTGCGATTGCTAAGGTGGCACCCTACTGTCAGTCCGCACTGGAAATTGTATAAATATGTGGATTGAAGCATCTTTCATTCAGTGTAGCGCTATGGTCTAATCATAGCCTAGGAGCACATTTATAGTTTGGCCTTGCACTTGGTGCTTGCATAGAACATAATGCATTATCAGTAGCGGAGTGTCCGGATATTAATGGTAGGAAGTGTATATTGCATAGCTATGGTTCCAATTCAGTGTATTATCATACTTATTAGTAAATTTTCATATTATAAAATTGATCTGAAGTTAGGTTACACACCTTTTGCATTACCAAACCTTTTAAGTGCACAAAAAATGGTAAAAAGAACAACAACACTGAAATTCACCTTTCAAGCTGCCAATTAACTGAACAAAATGGTGCCCAAAATTTTCTGCCCTTCCCAAACAGATAAGTTCATATACGGCCCCGTTTTTAGGAAAGCTACGGCAAAACAATTCCCCCCCTTTCATCTCAGCGCTAATGACCATAAACCTGTCACTAGCAAGAAAAGCTCGCTCGCTTCTAGTCCTCTATATTGTCTGCTTCACGACCCAGGGAATGATAGGGAAGGGCTAGTTCCCCTGACACGGACACCATGCTACTGAGCAAAAGCAAGTGCCTCAAACATCTCGCTCCTTTCTTAGGTTCGTCGTTATTGTTATAGCCCTTTTGAGAAGATAATAACTCAGAAACGCTTAGTGTCCATCATCTTCCAAAATGACCACTTTGAATAACAAACCTAGGGGCAAAGCAATGCTTTGCAATGCTTAGGTTCACTCGTTTCCGCCGCGTCTGGCCAACTTCTTAGGCAGCGAATATATTCGTTCGGGCTGATTTCAGGACATTTTGCTGACTTCAGAGTAAGTTTGATGGAACAGGTTAAGGGGTTAATTCATAGGCAACGTACTAAATTATTTTGCTTCAGGCTGGCGGCCTCATATTAGGAATTGATTCTGCTTCAATAGAAATAAGAGTTGACAAAAAATATGTCATTATAAGCAGCATATTTCAAATAACACTAAACTTGAAGAGGCATGAGTAGAAAAAAACTTATTTGTTTGTTGGATGTTCAATCTTTCCTTTTTTTTTTTTTTTTTTTTTTTTCTTTTTCTGGATGTTCGGATCTCTTCTTTTTAGCTGTATGATGTCTGCGGGTGGTTCCGGCGAAGAGAAACTCTGAGTAGAATGCAGATTCCAACCGCACTGATTGGACAATCCCAGTCTGTCAGTGTATCAATAACTACCATTTACAGTAGCAAAATACTGTTCATCACGTGTTTAACTAACAATTTTAAGCAGAAGTCAACAGGTTCCTGGTAATATTAACTAAAAGCAAACTACAAACAGCATATTCAAAAGGACTTACCCCAACTTTGAAAAGTAGGCCTACATCCATTGTCGTCCAGCTTCCTCTGCTAGTGAAGGTATATCAGCAGTCGAAAAGACAAATATCACAACGAACAGTAAAAACTTCCTCTGCTAATGAACGTATGCCAATCTGAATACGTATCACGCAGGGTGAGCCAAAGGTCACTGTGCACCTGGTAAGACAATACACGTACAACAACTATAAGCGTACCTGCTAGATTAAATGCTAGAAATGGCACCCTTCTGTGTGTGCACATACATCTGAACATGTTCTCAATGGCACATGACAGGTCCAACAGAGAAATTTTGCTGATTACTGTGGTGATGACTTCCTGTAGTTCCGGCAGAGAACGGGGATTGTTCTCGTAAACAGAGTCTTTCAGTAAACCCCACAGATAATAATTTGGAGGCGTGAGATCGGGCAAAGGTGGCGGCTATAAGCCTTTAGAGATGATCCCGTTTTCGAACACATCAGTCAATAACGCCATGGAGACATGAGCTGTTTGGGACTTAGTGGAATCTTGCTGGAAGTAGCCATTAAAAATTTCCTCTTCGGTTAAGTGCCCAATGAATGGGTACAGGATATTGTCACAATACCTTGCCGCGTTTATAGTCCGCTCGAATAATATGGGCTCAGTTATAAGTCTTCGAGATATCGCACACCAATCTTCTGATCATGTAATGGCATTTTGTGTATCTGATGCTGATTATTGGGGGACCACATGCGACTGTTTCGAGAGTAGAATCCAGATTCAAACCTCACAGGCATATATCCTGTTCATATATTCCGATAAGTGAAACAGCGCCTCATCGGAGAAAAACGTGACGTCCAGATTATCCTCTCTGTTGTCATTAACAAAGTCCTTGAACCTTCTGCAATATTCCACACGCTTATCGTAGTCTGTGTGTTTCAGTTCGTGAAGTGTTCTCATATTGCACGTGTAGAATTGCAGTCGTGTCTACAGTGCCCTATGGATGCTGATGTACGACATCCCCGCTTGTTGTGCCAATTTTCGAAACCGATTTATTTGGACATTTAGTGATGCGAACGAAAATATCCTCCACCTTTTCCTCCTTTAACACTCGCGCGGCCTACCGCTTCTTGGGGCATTTCTCACTGATCCGGTTTTACGAAAATTTTGAATTAACCGCCTTGCGATGGGGTGCTTCAATATCGAGAAATTGTTCTCTGTACTTACGTTTCACTTCGTTCGTATAGGTATTCACCTCGACTACGGAACACATGTTAATTCAGAAACGCTCGACCGTCAAGCGACAACACCATGTTCAACCGGCCTCTGTTACGCATCACTACTGACGGATTCAGTCAAGGCCAGATGCCGGAAATACAGGCTGCGTCTTTCAAGGTCAGACGACAGGAAGTGCGAAACCCCGCCCCAAACACACCAGCATTTTCATTTTCTATTCACAATATTGTATGTACGTGCGCGATAACTACACTGAGAAAAATGTTTTGTTATTTCAACAAAAATTTTGCTGAATAGAAAAAACTTTTTTGTCGATATACAGTCAACAAAAAAAAATTGTTGAATTTGCAAAATTATTTTGTAGAAAATTATTGTTGATTTAACAAAATGTATTGTTATCACGACAAAACGTTTTGTTCATTTAACAAAATGATTAGGTCGATTTTTCAGGAATTTGTTTGATCCCGCAAAACATATTGTTATCATGACAAAATGTTTTGTTGCTGCAACAAAACATATTCTTATAGCAACAAAACTTATTGTGTCACGATAACAATGTTTTGTTGCAGCAACAAAATATTTTGTCATGATAACAATATGTTTTGTAGGATCAAACAAATTCCCCAAAATCGACCTAATCATTTTGTTAAATGAACAAAACGTTTTGTCGTGATAACAATAAATTTTATTAAATCAACAGTAATTTTCAACAAAGTAATTTTGCAAATTCAACATAATAATTTTGCAAATTTCACAAAATTTTTTGTTGACTGTATATCGAAAAATTTTTTTGTTGAATTAACAAGACGTTTTTCTCAGTGTACACTTTATAGAGTTCTTATAATTATTTCTTATCACAATACGTCAGGTGCACAGGGACTTTTGGCTCGCATTGTATAATATACGCATTTTTTTCTCTGAAACCTCAGTTTTTTCTGATAGCTTTGGAAAACTAAAAATAAAAAAAAAGAAACAGGCTATTTAAAAGACACACCACAGATTGGAAAAATAAGCATTTATATTATGTACGATCTAAACAAATTAGTCTTAAGCGCACCCATGTCCTCATCCTATGCGAATTAAACCAATCGATTCAGAAAAGCCAAGGAATCATTCAAATGCAGAGCACAAGAAAGAATCTTCATCCCTTACGAGCTAAATCATTCGGAAAAGTACGGATCCATATCCCATGTGAAATGCCATTTGGAAAAGTAAGCATTTCCAGGTTCAGGTTATGTATACCTTTTTTTTTTTAGGTATTCTTGGAAAATACTGAAATCTTTTTTTAAATATTTCCTTTTATTCTATTATCTTTTATTCTCCCTCTGCGGCACTATATGTGTTTCTCCGTAGACACAATATCTTCGCTTCCGAAAATCAGCTTAGCGATATTCCTTTTAGATAAGAATGACATGCATTCGCATTATCGGCTTCCACTGCGGGAAGAAACAATATGTTTGGTATTTGCAAAAGTACGTCTTCTACTGTAAAATGAATCGGCAATACTCTATTTTTTGCTAAGTGGGACAGACATAAAAAAAATGATGAGGGTTTACCGTTTCAAAATTCCCGTTTTCCTGGATCTCAAAATTCGTGCGTAGTCCTATCAGTTAAATATAAACGCTTTTCATAAGATCCTCTTTTTACAGTATAAAGCCAACCTTAAAGGCTTTTTAGGTTTGCTGTCCCTTTTGTCTATCATTGCGTTATTCTGTTAAAATGAAATTTTAGTTTTCTAAGATATTCTCACTATGTCTTAGAAAACGAATATATACACTGAAGAGAAATTGAATTAGAAATACCTGTCTAGTAACGTGTAGCACTACCTTTCGCCCCGATAAAGGCGGCGATTCGTCTCGGCATGGACTTGACAAGACACCAGAAGCGTTGAGAAGCCATACGGATTCACGATCACTGAACAAGCTCCCACAGTTCACGAAGATTTGATGGAGGGGGGGGGGTCAGAGCTTCGAACATCTCTCTCGATGGCATCCCAGATGTGCTCGATGGGATTGAGGTCAGGTGACCTAGCTGGCCAAGGAAGCGAGGTCACGTCGGTGGAGTGTTCATCCAACCATTCGGATACAATTCGGAAGCTGCATTGTCTTGTTGCAGGATGAGGTCCCCAGTGGGATGTTGAAGACGCACAAATGGGAGCAAATGGTCCTCCAGGATATCCTGGTAACGTTGACCTGTGAGGGACGATGTCACACGTACCAGGGGTCCCATTTCAGTCCACGTAAACAGTCCCCAGACGAGAATGCCACCCCCATTAGATTGAAGAGTACCCTGCTGGCAAGAAGAATCCATCGCTTCATGTGGTTTGCGCCGTACTCGTATCCTGCCATCCGCATGCACCAACGTGAATCTCGACTCATCAGTCCAGGCAACATTTCCCCATATGCCTAGGGTCCAGTGGCGATGTTCTAGTGCCCATGCTAATCTTTTCACCTTGTGATGTGCAGTCAGCAGCGGTACCCTCGTGGGACGATGGCTTCTGTACCTCATAGCGAGGAGATGGTTCTGGATGGTGGGGCTGCTTACACGTTTTTGTGCACCAGCGTTAAATTGACGAATGATTTCTTGCACTGTAGCCCGTCTATCCGCTGTTACAATGCGAGCTAGCCGACGATGACCCCGCTCATTCACACGCTGTTGTCCACGGCAGTTGGCCCTTGCAGGGATGGTTTTACCGGATTCGGTGTACTTACGGTGCACCCGTGACACAGTGGCTCGTGAAAATCCCAGTGCCTGAACGACTTCCGAGATGGAGTGACACATTCGTCGGGCTCCGACAATTTGCCCACGATCAAATGCGCTAAGATCCTTCGTCTTAACCATACTGTGTCAGACTCTTACTGATTCCCGTCGCTTCACTCCTTATATTGTCGGATGGCTGCATACATCATGTCGTTTCCGTTTACCGGGCCACCCACAGCGCCACATTTGCATAACGCCAGCTGTCTCTAATTCAATTGCTCTTCACTGTATATATGCACATATTCAATAAAACCCAAACAAACTTCAATAACACCAAAGTAAGCAAGATTCAGGTATGAACTAAAATAGCAAAAGCCACTAAATATAATAAGAGAGTATAACGAAGTAAATTTCTCCGTCATTTATGTCCACGCCAGGATTCGAACCCGGATCCCCTCATTCCGGAATAAGTCGCTCTACCAATTGAGCTACGCGGACGTTTTATTCCGATTCCTATCTGCCTTTATGTCGTGTGCGTCCTTCGGACAGGTACGTCACATCTCCTGGTACGTTACATCATCTCCCCCTTATTTTTTTTTTTTTTTTTTTTTTTGAAGTGCTGGGGAAGGGATTTTCTTATTTTTTCCTATCTCGCAGTGTGGAAATAACATCACACCAATGCGAGATTTTGAACGGTCGGGTAATCCGGATAGTTCGGGCGCCATTATAACGAAGTAAATTTCTCCGTCATTTTTATCCGCGCCGGGGCTCGAACCCGGATCCCCTCATTCCGGAATAAGTCACTCTACCAATTGAGTTACGCGGGCGTTTTATTCTGATTCCTATCTGCCTTTATGTCGTGTGCGTCCTTCGGGCAGGTACGTCACATCTCCTGGTACGTTACAAGAGTCTTTATACGGATAGAAACGTAATAAAAAGCAAGACAGAAAGCAACAACGAAAAACAGAATAATACAGACCTACAACTCCAATAGGTGAGAACGCAGTCGTCAGAAACCTTAAACTCTGACAAAAAAAACCAGAAGTGTCGCCTTTTTTAGGAGAACACCGACATTTGAAAGGCTTTTCTGGAATCCACAAAGGTTGGATACACCAAAAACCAGCGGAAGTGTTCTCAAAGCCAACAGACCTGAAGAAAAAACATAAATCTAGAAACTTCAAGGTATAACAAGTAGCAAGACCCACATTGGCAAATCCCTGACCAAAGAACAGCAATGTACAGTAAACCGGAAATAGTCGAAAGAAGGCTACCGCTAAAGAAAAAAGACCGGAAACCATATGGAGGAAATCAGCAGAAACCAATAATAAGCCAAAGATATGTTTAACAGACTTTAATATCCAGAGATTCAAGAAGCGGAAATTTACAAATGTTCCCGATGAAGAGCAAACTGGGCAGCCTTTCTTTATGACTTATAATGCTTGTGCAGAAATTCGAAGCAAATGTTCGAGAATATTGGCGTTTCAAAGTAACTGAACCTATTCTTGATTTTCGGGAAATTTCGAGCAATGTTCTGTATGAAACTATCGCAGACAAGCTAGGTTATCAGAAGTTTTGGGCCCGATCGATCCTAAAGGCGCTTACGGAGGACCACAATAAAGATAATGGACATAGCTCTCACTTTCTTGGTACGATGCCATATTGACGGAGATGAATTCCTTGGTGACATCGTAACAAGAAATGAAACCTGGGTTTCCTGTGATGAAACCAAATGACAGTTTATGCAGTGTGGCCACACTCGGTCGCCGAATAAGCCAAGAAAGTCGAAGCAAACTTTATCTGCTAGAAAGTTTACGGCAATTGATTTTTGGGACCGGAAAGTGGTGCTGCTTGTTGAACTCACGGCAGAAAGAACCATAATGTCTTCAGAAGTGTATTGCGAGACCCTACGGAGAGCCATTCAAACAAAAGGCGCGGTATGCTGGCTTCCTGCATGGTTCTTCTATAGAAGAATGCGCGATTTCATACAGCGGCTCGGAGATTTGCTGAGACCAGGACCGTAGCTACCTGGGAAGCAGGGAGGACGACTGCCCTGCCTAAATGGTCATTCTAGGGGCTTAAATGCATGCTCTGAGGGACGTGAAATATTGAAATTTTAACTGAAAAATAAAGTTACGCCCTTCGGTATTTTCTTTTTAAAGACTTTGTCTCATGCAGTGTTCCATGCTGTTAACCAGGGTAAAGAGTAACTTGCAGTACTATGAGGTGTGAACATCTCTTATCCACGAAGGGAAGTTTCCAAAACAGTGAATGCAGGCATACAAAACAATATGATGATGTGCCTAATCTCCATGACATTTCCGAGCATGTAGTTGGGCTAAAGAGCTAACTAGTCATTTGTGGTAGAAAGTTCTGTGAGTGTTTAACCTTGAACGGAATTTTTCCAAGCCCCTAAAGGTTCTTCCTATTGTTACGTTCAGTAGCCGATACTCATTCGTTCTGCGCCTGGTTTGTTTTTCTTTCTGCATTTCTGTGGATTGTTGTGTTGTCGGCGTTCACATCACGTTTACGTTTTACTTGGTATTTACAACCTGTGATACTTGGATATTAACCGAGGTTTTACATTTTTAATAAAATGATGTCAAAAACCTAAAGTGCGATTGTTGAACGATCCTAATACTTTCCTATAACGGCGGTGTATGAGAAACTAAAAACCCACGTATTATCTGAGTATAACTCGAAGGGGCGTAATTTTAACTCTCGCTCTCCAAGATATGAAAAGCTTGTTATGGTCCTGGCTGGGAAATTTCAAATGGGAATTATTTTATCACCAGCCGTACAGTCCTGACCTTTTTTGGAGGGACTATGACCTTTTCGAACACATGCGAAACTTGTTAGGTAAAAGCGCTTCGGGGACAACGAAGAGTTGAAACGGGCGTACAGTCATAGATGAGGTCACAGGTGATTTCTTACACTGATGAGGGCATTCAAAAGCTTGTTCCCCGATAGAATAAATGCCTCATTTCAGATGGCACTAGATGGAAAAGTAGAGTACGAATGTGGATCTAGGCTCGATTGACGATATCAATAAATCTGGTATATGTTGTATACCATTGAAAAGCTACGACCCAGCAGATAAACCCCAAGTTTACATAGGATCAACTTTGCGTACTTTGGGCCTGAGAATAAATGAACATAAATATAACGTTAGAAACCATTCAACATCTACTTCCCTCTCTTGACTTACAAGAGAAGGCCCATATTCGCCAATATGGAATGAAGCTTCAATATTGGGTAGTCAAAAAACCAAAGCCTCAAACCCTTTTTCGCCGAGAGTTTGGACATCTCTGCCTTTGGTAATAAATGTTGTAATGAGGATTCGCCTTATTTAGTGCCACAACTTTGGAAATCCCTCATCGAAGGAACATTAGAAGACACCATAATTGACGACGAAGGCATCCCAACATTGCCATAGGAAGTGGAGTTGCCCACCTCAATCCTTTAAGACTCCCTAACCCTTTAAGCATGAGCTTGGATGGCTTTTTTACGTCACTAACCATCAACCAACTGTATATAAGTCCCTGCTGTCTGTATACCTCCCTTGCATTTTACCTGAAGATGGGCACGTTTGACGGCCCGAAAGATCTAGTAGATTTTGACTTGTAAATAATATATTTTAATGTTATAAACATTTAATGTGATCTTGTTTTATTGGATTTTAAATCGTTCAGTGACAATATCGATTATATTTTTGGATATTTACGAAAGTAAATATTTTATTTATATAATAAACTTTTGTCATACTTCTGATATTTTTAATAGCCCACCGGAAGTTAGTTTCTGAGTCGCCGTCGTATAAATATGTATGCACAAACAAGGAAAACCGAGGAAGGAGAAGAGAAGGGGAAAGAAATACTGCGGAGAGAAAGAGACAAGAATGCAGAATTTGGAAAACCTGAATGCGCAAAATTCTGGGGAGGCTGATTCAACCAAAAACAACACTTAGAGTAGCAGCGAAAAAGAAATTAAGTACAAAGAAAAGAGAATTTTTTGAGAAGGAAAGGTGAAGGAAGAGACAAAGAAAAAGCAAGGAGAAAGAAACTAACGCGTAACAGGGAAAAAATGAAGTAAATGACATGTAAAATGATCCTACAGTTTACACAACCAAGAAGGTGGACTTCTGCCAAATCTCTTTGCCTTAAGGACCAAGAATACTTTATGTCCAATTTTTTTTTTTTGATTGGGAGGATTATTGACCACCGTGAGCAACTCAGAGGGCTATAAACAGTCACTTGTCCGCAATTGAGGGCCACTCGTTCCAGGGAAGAGAGAGAGAGAGAGAGTGCCGTAAGACAAAAACAAAATCCATGTCTCACCGTGTTTCGAACCCGGATCCGTCTCGGACGAACGGTCGTAAGCCAGACCACTGCGCCACCTGGGCAGCTTTTACATCCGATAGGAATAAAACTGGACTTTAATGAAGGGATGCTCTGAATTAATATATAAGTATATTTTAATAGCAAAATTTGGAGACAGGCAGATCAGATCATATATAGAGGATTTTAGGAAAGAAGCGTTTGACCCCAAGTCTTAAACAACCCTTAGAAATAGAGAGCTAGGAGATTCGGGCTAGAGTGCCCGAAAGGAAAGTGACACGGAAGCAAGGTAGAAAGGGGGATGAAGGAAGACGCCCTTATTTATTACCGGGGGGGGGGGTCAGTACCCGTGGTCCGACGGCTTAACGTGCCCACCCGACGCACGGCGGATATTTAGTGGTTCGAGCGTTCGTACCTGCCTGGGTTAGAACCGGAGCTCTTCTCCGTGGCGGTCACGAACATTGACCACTAGGCCATCCGCGGCCCTTTGGAGACAGGCAAGAAGTTTAGCGTATATATATATATATGTGTGTGTATGCGCGTGCGTGTGTGTGCGTGTGTGCGTGCGTGCGTGTGCGTGTGTGTGTGTGTTTGTGTAAGAGAGAGAGAGAGAGAGAGAGAGAGAGAGAGACGGAGGGAGAGAGAGAAAACAGAGAGGAATATGTATATATTTGAAGTCCTGAAGTATTGAAAAAGCATACATTAGGACTATTAATAACATCTATGGAAATGCAAGTGCAAACGTTGGACTATTGGAACGAAGATACGGCAACAATAAAAATTGGATAGGGAGTGAGACAAGGTGACACCTTACTTCCCAAACTTTTAATGCTACATTGCAAAATGTGTTTCAATCATTCAACTGGAAAAATAAAGGGATACAGATCAATCGAGATTATTTAACACAACTTCGTTTTCCTGATGATGTAGTCATCTTTGGAACTGCCCGTTCAGAACTGCAGATTATGATCCAGGAACTTGCTAACAAGAGTAAAGAAGTAGAATTAAAAATGAACTTTCAAAAGACAAAACTGATGTGTAATACTTTTACAAGTAATGAAGATTTACCGATTGATGTGCGAAAGCTGGAGATAACCGATACCTACATTTACCTTGGACAGCAGATATCAAGCGATGGTCGCGTTGATGAAGAAATTTATTGACGTATAAAACTTGGTTGGAGAGTTTTCGGAAGAAACAGTACAATTCTTAAGATCAGTATGCCGTTATGTGTTAAACGAAAAGCAATTAATCAATGCATCCTTCCAATACTTACGCACGGAACAGAGATGTGGTTGTAAACTACAAAAGACATGCAAAGACTGCAGACAACTGAAAGCAGCATGGAGAGATGCATGCTTGGTGCAACCAGGAAAGATAAGAGGAGGAACTCGCGGATAAGGACACTCACAAAAGTGGAAGAAATCATGATCACAGTAATATCCCTGAAATGGCAAGGTGCGGGACATATTGCTAGAAGGACGGATCACCGATCGACAACCGAAATTTTAAACTTTATTCCAAGGGACAGGAAAATACCCAGAATAGGGCCACATGGGAGATGGATGGATGAAATTCGAAACCGCGCGAGAGTGCCATGGAGGAGACTGGCTCAATACAGATCGTTCTGGAAGAAACTTTGGGAGACCTTCATCCAGCAGTGGATTGATAATGGTTCACAATGGTGATGATGATATATATATATACTGTATAAATATATATACTGTGTATTTACACACTATATTGACAAAAGTCGCCGGACACCTAGAAGAAAAACACAACATAGCATTTATTGACATACATTAGTACGGTGTCGGTCCACCTTTGGCCTTAATGCATGCACTGACCCTTCGAGACATGCTTTCGACAGGGTTTTAGAACACAGCGATAGTTATGCGCTTCCGTACAGTACATAATGCTGCCGCTAACTGTTGCTTCGTAGTAGTCCTTGGTTCCAAACTTTTTATGGGGAGTTCTAATTCATCCCATAGGTGCTCTGTGGGATTAAGATCAGGGATATGTGCTGGCCAGTCCACACACGATATAGAATTATCGTCAAACCACGCCGTAGCAGTCCTTGCTTTATGGCTCGGTACATTATCCTGCTGGTACCAACAAGGCTCGGTTCCATAGTATTGCCACAGAGTTGGTAAGGCATAATTGCCCAGAATATCCAGGCAGACGTGCTGGTTAATAGGTTTGTCCAAGATAACCAAATTGCCGGGACCATACCACGAAAAACACCCCCACAAGAGTACACTGAATGCTCCAAACTGGACCTTAGGAAGAGTACACTGTGGTAAATAGCGTTCACCCGGCTCCCGCTATACCGACACACGGCCATCAGACTGATGCATCGTGTGTCTGGATTCATCAGCCTACAGGACCCGTTTCCATTGATCTAAGGTGCACGATAAATGTTCTTTACACCATGCTAAATAACGAGTAGCATTCCTAGTGGAGTTGAAAGGCTTATGAGCTGCCGCACGTCCACAGTAACCCATGGAATGAAGTTCTCTGCGAATGGTACGTGTACATACCGAGGTACCAGCATTTTTACTCACCTGTACACTGAGGTCTTGTACAGTATTACTGCGTCGATTAGCTGTTACGATTCTCCCGACGCTTCGCCGTCCTCTGTCACTGATTTTCTTTGGTCTGCCGGTATTTTGCTGCTTCAGGCACGCCATGTGTCTTCCTCTTACCCAGTACATCCAAAACAGTTGACTTGGGCATGTTCAAACGCCTCTCGGTTTCTTTTATGTACAACCAACTAATATAACACCCAACAATCTTTCCTTTCTCAAAGTCAGTTCTCTCCCGCCGCGACATTTTCACGCAACCTCACAGTGCGATATGATCGCGGTCAGCTGCAGGCTTGTTTTTATTCCGTTTGCAGCCGTACCGCGCATCTTAACAACGCAGCGGATCCGTTCATTTGTTTTTGAAGGGGTGTCTGGTGACTTTTGTTAATATACTGTGTGTATATATATATATATATATATATATATAAATATATATATATATATATATATATATATGGGGGAAAACTGGAGATAACCAATACCTACATTTATCTTGGACACCAGATATCAAGTGAGGGTCACATTGATGGAGAAATTAATCGGCATATAAAACTCACCTGGAGAGCTTTTGGAAGAAACAGTATAATTTTCAACAGCAATATGCCATTATGTCTTAAAAGAAAAGTGTTTGATCAGTGCATCCATTCAGTGCTTGCATATGGTGCAGAGACGTGGACCTTAACTAAAAGAAACATACAAAGACTGCAGACAACTCAAAGAAGTATGGAGAGGTACATGCTTGGTGTAACCAGGAGAGATAAGAAGAGGAACTCGTGGATCAGAAAAATGACAAGAGTGGAAGACATCATGATCACAGTAAAATACCTGAAATGGCAATGGGCTGGACATATTGCCAGAAGGACAGACCATAGATGGAAAGCTGAAATTTTAGACTGGATTCCAAGGGACAGGAAAATACCCAGAAGAAGACCACATGGGAAATGGGTGGATGAAATTCGAAAGTATGCGTTAATAACATGGAGCAGACTTGCACAAGACAGACTTTTGTGGAAGAAACTTGGGGAGACCTTCGTCCAGCTGTGGATTGATAATAGTTGATAATTTATGATATATATATACATACAAAAACATAGTAAATATAATTAATAGATTCGTCAAAACGCATGCAATAATGGTCGAGAACAGTACGGAGATCTTCCAAATCAATTGTGGTGAATAAATTAGTATTGAGTAGTAAATAATTAGTAGTAAATAAATTAGTTATTGGGATGTTCTTTGTAAACTGTGTATATTTAACAACTATATATATATGATCAGATTCTATTAAGATACCTAAGCAAAAAAATACATATATAATTTTGACTCACACCAAGTACAACATAGAAAAGGTTATGTATCTACCTGTGTGAGTAAAAGGAGAAAAGATAAAAAAATAAAATAAACAACTGAATGTAGAAGGTGTCGAGAATACTGAGCCTTGGCTTTATCAAGGACCAGCAAAAACTCTGCATTTTCTCACTTCCACAAAGACCTAGTTGGAAATGGGTTTCTGCAAGGCCATAGATGCAAGTAACATTCCCACCTAAAATTGTTTTAAAAAATATATATATGTCATGTCCTCCGCAGAGTTGTATGACCTAGCACTAGTTAACAATTTCGCTTGCATCCATTAACCTTCCTGGCCCGACCCATGCTCTTCATCTGTTACTATTAAACAGAGAGAAGAAGTTTAAAGAGAACTCAAGCTGTGAGAGTGACATAATAATTAGAAATAATTTTCAGCTATAACAAAATGCCAAGTTCGTTTGAGAGAGAATTTAAACCTGAAAATCAATGCAAAAGAAATCCAAATTTTTACATTGCAATTAAAAAAGGAAATATTAATTTTTTAAAAAACAGATTTTTGAAAGAAAACTTGAGTCTAAAACCCCCTACTCTACAACTTATGACAGCACGAAAACGAGAATAAGTTAAAGACAATAATTAACTAAAGAAAACTTTGTGAAAGTTATATGACTTAAACAGTTAGTTGCAATATGTACAAAGTATTTCAGCAGTGCTTTAAGTGCATAATTAATTAGTTATTAAGAACTTAACTACTTTGAAAATACAGCGCATAGAAAAGGAACAAGCTTAGCCATCTTCTGTTCCTAGGTACCCCAAAAGACGCTCAAAGTTACAAAGAAAAGAAAGAGTTAAAACCCGCAAAAATGTTAACAGACAAGCCAGTGCCTAAAAGCTGAAAAGCTAAAAATCAACAGAGAAAAAGTACATGAAATACAAACATTGAACTTATAAAACCTAAAACCCAAATACAAGGAAGAGAGCTTACCTCTTGTGTGACTAAACTTTCTCCTCACAAGAGTAAAACATGGCTGACCTCTTCCGCCACTCCCTAGTCGCTGGGGGCAGTGAATGTGGGGCTGATGGCCTCCTCATACAGAAAGAAACCAACTCGCGGAGATTTTAACCAGAGAAAAAAATATATAAACTTAAGACTGTGGATCTGTATGATCAGAAAGAGCAGAATTAACTCTCCAGAATACATGAGAAAATATTATGAAATACACGAGTAGTGTATTTAATAATCTTTGCATGTATTAAATCACCTTAGTGAGCTTCTATAGATTAATCAGAATCTTATTAATTTTAATATTGGTTTTACTATTTTTAGTATAGCTATCCTAGTGATGAATAACTAGTTTTCTTTTTTATTTGTTTTTATTTTCTTTTATAAACAGATTTTTAAGCTTTTTTTGTGATTTTGTTTATATTATTTAATTTTTTGTTTTAATAGGACCTTCATATCCATAGCACTAAGGTTCCTTTAGGTAGTTAATAGGCATCTTCTAGCCAACTTCCTTACGGCTTTGATTGGTCAGAATCATATTATTAACTGTGTAGAAAATTAAAGCAGATCTGCCAACCTTACTCTATTATTCAGAATAATTTTTCTTAAAGTTCTTTTGATGAAAGAAGAAGGAATTTCGTTCTCTAGAAAACTATCTAATAGTATATTAATGTGGTAATTGAAGTCCAAATTGTTGCTGCAAATTCTTGAAATTCTTAGGACCTGAGAAATTAGTACATTCTCAATTACTTTGGTTGAAATGTTATTATTCCAGTGTAGATATTTAATTACTTTGAAAGGAAAATTAACTCTTTTATCAAAGAGGCTAATAGATGGGTTACCTCTGTTGAGCTTAATGCTTAAGTCTAGGAACTCAAGTTCCTGATTACTGTGGTTGGTTTTACATAAGTTAAGAGAGCTAGGATAGATATTATCAAAATCACTCTCTATAACTTCTGAATTATTGATACACAGCAGATCATCAATATATCTAAAAGTGTAAAGGTAGTTATCTGAGCAGGTGGGGTGATTTTTAATGAATTTATATTCCTTAAAGAACAGGAATAGATTAGCGATATTCGTGGACGTTGATGTTCCCATGGGAATACCGTTCACTTGCTTATAGAGAGTATTATTATATAAGATATGGTTATTTTTTATGCAGCAATTGAGATAAGAGTTCCAAGTTCCTACATTAACAAATTGGTTAAGTTTAAATTCTGCATACAGCTCTTTAAAGGTAGTGATTATATCTGATAGAGGCAGATTAGTATATAGGTTTTCAAAATCATAACTATTAATATCTAGGGGACAAACTTTGAGTATAGTAGAAATTACTTCTGCATTATTATTAATTATCCAAAAATCTCTGTACATCAAGTTAGTACAGTTTCTAATGTGTTTCAAAACCTTCTTTAAGACATCTTCAAAAGCAAGATCTATTTTCTTTTTATGACTCCTTACTCCACTAGCTATGAACCTGAACTTCACAGGATCCTTATGAAACTTAACCGTTGCAAAAAGAAATGGAAATTCAGGCTCATATCTTCTAGTTTGTGGAATTTTAAGTTTCTTGAAGAATGCCTTAAACCGATTTTCTAACTGCTTGGTAGAATAACTTACGGGCTCGTATGTTACTCTATTATTGAGTTCCATAGTTAACAATTCAAAATAAGAATATTCTAGTACAAATTATGGGTGTCCCTATGGGCACAAGTTTTTCAAGTTTATTGGCCAACTTGTACCTACATGCTTATGAAGAAAAATACCACCACTTAGAAGTCAGATGTTTTCGATATGTTGATGATTTGATCTATTTTAAAACAAATATTGCTGACTTTAGACCTGAAGATATCTATCCTAGGGGTCTAAGTTTACTAAAGACAAATACAGATATAAACAGGATTAATTTTCTTGATTTGCGAATAGAGTTCAAGGGAGGTAAACCAGAACTAGATATGTATGATAAAAAAGAGCTGTTTAATTTTAAAGAAAAAATATACAGTCATTGGACCTCCAACCTCTCAAGAAGTATTTTCCGTAATTTGATTATTTCACAAATCTTGCGAATTACGCGAATATGTAATAAAAAGCATAATATTATTAAACAACTAAGAAGATTATATGGGAGATGTTTAACTAATGAATATCCAGAGGCCTTCTGTAACTACCATTTCAGTAAACTATTGGAAACACATGAACTACTTACTTCATTACGATTAAGATTTTGTAAGATCAATAAACAAGAAGCCCATCCTTACTAACTTTCAGGGCTACAGAAAAAAACTGTGTTTTCTTCCGAGTTGCCCCGGAGCATTTAACCATTCTTTCCTAGCATACATGGTATATTTTACAGTGGGGAAGGACAACTACACTCTTCCATATAATTCTGAACGTACCCTTTACCTACGCATTAACCTAATGATGAACTCTAAAAGTGGATGGCCTTGGTAAATTGTGTTTACCGGTCGTGGGCACCAGTCAGGCTTAAGGTAGGTTTATTTTGAATGTTTAAATTTGTTACTGAAGTTGATTTTAAAGTATATTTCCTGACAGGTAGGGAGGATGGGATGTCCAGTTTATTTTTAATCGGTCGGGGTTGCTAAATCAGGACGTCCGCATGCAACATGTCAGAAGCTCAGCCGTCGGGTGCATCCTCCCCTGAAGATTGGCACCCGGTGGCTGACCTTATATTACTTATGGTTGTCACATATGTAATATAATTCTATTGTGCTTGCAGTGTCTGCGTTATTTATGTATTTTATATATATATATATATTGGACCAGTCCCATTGTATCTCTGTCCGGTGCAGCTATTACATAAAATCTTTATGAATGCGATTCGAGAAACTATCACGAAATCCACATTTTGTTTTGGGTTTTCTTAAAAAACCCATTCCGTTGATAAAATACGGAATTTATAAAAATTCCTAACTGGTATGGGAATTCAGAGTCGACACTGTTCCTCCTAGATGCTTTAAATCGAAAAAATAGAAATTTTTCAGAATGTTGAAGCTGTTATTGTCAACGATATTGAGCAGGTGTATAAAAACAAGTACCACGGTGTTCCCATCTGTGTTATTTGAGTTCCGACTTTCAAGCTACCAGGAGACATTTTTGCAATGTGCTTGTACTGCGTAAACAACCCTACTGAATCTTCTTAAAAAAAAAAAAAGAAATCTAGTTTGTTATGTGAGAGAAACTGGAACCAGCGATGCGATCGCGATGCCTTTTGAAATTCAGCGAACTGATTTAAATTTCAGAATGCGCTTTGAAAAATTGTTTACTACGATTTGATAGCAACAATTGAGATACAAAACAAACGGGTCTTTTTTTTTTTTTTTTTTGCTTATCATATCCTAAGAAAAGACGTTTCTTCTCCATTTAACATTTTTCTTCACTAATACCTTTCCCTGCTTTACAACGTAATGCGTTAGTAATCCAACAATCTGTAGTGATGTATATTGACTTTTACCAGATGAAGAAATTTCCATGTCCTTAGTGGATTTTCCTTTGCAATCTGTTTTTTAAAAGTTCGGTAAGATATAACTTAAGAAAATAATCAACACACAAAATCTTCGATTTATGCGTTTGCTAAGTAGTTTCAGAGGCAGGTCAATCAATAAGGCATCTTTTTAAAAGAAGAAGAAATTCTTGTAGAGAAATTCTGCAGCTTACCTAGAAATGTTTACTTAATTTTCCTCTTCTCAAGTCTGATCGAATATATTGTGTATCGATTGGAGGCCGCACTAAAGGAGGGCATTCATGAGTGTAGCTGTCTTTATGGTTGTCAAATGGAGGCAAGTTCAAAGAAACAGAGTGGTGCTTAGCGATCTTATGAAACGTCGATCATTCACATAGAATTATAGGGATCCGTTAAATGAAAAAGGAAATATTACTCCATAGGATCACTTGCGCGACTCACTTAAGAACTCCATCTCTGTCACCTTCGTCTTCTGGGGTATGCTTGCACATGTCATACATAGAAGTACCACTCACATGAAGGAAATATTACTCCATGCTTAGCAAAGATCTCGCCAAATGAAGGCTTGGGTTTGGAGAAGCAGATATATCTTCAAGGACCATTTGAAACGTCGACAACTCCCATATCAGGGCGAAGTCTTTAGCCGAAAACAATACTGTTGCAATGTATCCGCTGCAAGATCCATCTTCAAATATACAGTCTATAAGTTTTGCCCTCTTTACTCAAGTTTCCGTTAACAGTAAGTAATGAAAAATCTCCTGCGAGAAGAAAATTTTTCACTTCCTCACTCGCGAGGATAAAGCAGAAGGCTGTCTTATCGACATTTACTTATTTGACCGTCGTAAAATATTGTGCCCCCCCCCTCCCTGGTGGCGCAGTGGTCTAAGCGCCGGCCGGCTTCTGACCATTTGGTCACGATGGGTCCTAGTTCGAATCCCGGTGAGGCATGGATGTTGTCTTTGGCTTACGGCATTGTTTTCTCTCTCTCTCTCTGTCTCTAACTCTCTTCCCTGGAACCAGTAGCCCAAAATTTTGGACGGGCGATTGCTTGTAGCCCATCCAGTTGCTCACGGTCGTTGTTAAACCTTTAATCAAAAAAAATTATATTGCTTTCAAAATAATTCATGGTGATATCCTTTGTGGCGTATACTTCTAACCTGAATTTTGAGTTTCTGTCTCTTATGTACATTTTTACCCCAATTTTGAAAAGTAGGCCTACATCCGTTGTCGTCCGGCTTCCTCTGCTAGTGAATGTATATCAGCAGTCGAAAAGACAAATATCATAACGAACAGTAAAAACCTCCTCTACTAGTGAACGTATGTCGGCAGTCGAAAGTACATATCACAACGAACGGTAAAAACGACAAATTGAGTAAAACATGAATGGAACTGCACTAAACCGAGTGCGAAATTAAAATGAAATGAGTACATTAAAATCTACTGAAAAGTAAAACCAACAAAGTCAAAAGCTGAAAATGACAAAACCACGGAACCTATTTACACTCTACCCATGCTATAGCATCCATACATGTTTCGACCAAAATTAAGCCTTCATCAGTGGAAGAGTTCAGAAGTGCTTGGTCCTCCGTAGTCGACTAGATGTAATATAATATGCCAGAATGAGAAGACAGTATGTTAACTTCGCCGCATAAGCTATGAACACCTATACCCTATCGCGCACTTCTTGTATTGCGCCAGCTGTGGGGATTTCGCCGACGTATTCGTCCTGCTGATCAACTAAGCCTGGCAAGCAGAGTTTATCTAACTTCCGCTTAATACACTGCCGGACAATTGCTAAGGACGGACGACAATAGCAACAATAGCAACCATAAAATGGAAGGCAGGAAAATGTGGAAATTAGCATAAGTGCGGGATACAGTAAGACGTGTTGTGCGTATGCAAATTTTGGATTGCTGAACTTGTTTGTGACGTCATAGCGCTGATAAGAGATATAAAGGATTTGACGCGTATTGACCGTTTTTTTTTGTTTTTTTTTCTTTTCCTTTTTTCGATTGGAGGTTTAACGACCACCGTGAGCAACTCAATGGGCTATAAGTAGTCGCCCGTCCCTAATTTAGTGTCACTGGTTCCAGGGAAGGGAGAGATCCAGTGCCGTAAGACAAACACAACATCCATGCCCGACCGGGATTCGAACCCGTACCTCTTACGGACGAATGGTCAGAGGCCAGCGCCTTAGACCACTGCGCCACCGGGGCAGCGACCGTTGTTGTTCAAACGCAAAGTTGAAAGGGAAAGAATCAATTGACGAACTTACAATTTTCAGTATGTCTTCCCGACATCACCTAGATGATTTTACGCGTGGCCGTATTATTGGCAAGATTGAAGAAGGGCGAAAAATAACAGATGTTGCCAGGGAGTTCGACGTCAGCCACAGTGTTGTTTCAAGGCTTTGGAAATCATTTCGAACAAATGGAGAGTGTAGCAGCAGCACAGCTAGTGAGGTAGCAAATCAGTTTATGGCTGCTACTGGCAAGCGGATCTCCCGAAAAACTGTCGCCAGACGTTTGCATGAAGGAGGACTATACGCCCGCCGTCCTGTTGTGTGCATCCCATTGTCCAGACGTCACCGTACCGCCCGTTTGCAATGGTGCCATCAACATCGCAATCGGACTGATAACGACTGGTCTTCTGTCCTCTTCTCAGATGAGAGTAGATACAGTCTATCCTCTGATTGTCGACGACAACTGATCTGGCGTGATAGTGGTACTGCATATTGTCCAGCAAACATGCAGGAAAGGGACCGATATCCGACATGTAGTGTCATGGTATGGGCTGGCATCATGATCAATGGCCGTACGTCCCTCTATGTGTTTCCAACTGGGACTATGAATGGCCAATGATACATTAATGATGTTCTGCTACCTCATGTTCGCATGTTCCGTGGTGCTGTCGGTGATAGATTCATTTTCATGGACGACAACGCAACATGTCATCGAACAGTCGCTGTCCAGGAGTGTCTTGAGAGCGAGGATATTCAACGCCTCGTATGGCCAGCACGTTCTCCAGATCTGAATCCCATTGAAAATGTGTGGGATGCTTTGGGAAGGAGTCTTGCTGGTCGCCAATGCCCTCCAATAAACAAGGACACCCTCATCCGTGCACTGACAGAGGAATGGGATAAATTACCCCAACAGCTGCTTGATAATGTTGTGCAAAGCATGACACGACGTGTGGAATCTTGCATCGCCCTCCATGGTGGCCATATCCCGTATTGATATTTTACGCCGGAACGCCTGCGGACGGTAATTGCATTTTTTTCACGTTTACGTATTCTGCACAAAATGGCCTGTTTGTCCCTTGAACACGTTCCAAAGCCTTCTGGATTTCAGAGCACAATAAATTGTCTTTCTTGTAATGTCCTGGCATTCTGACATTATTTTATTTCACTTGGCATCCAACCACACTCACTTTTTTATGCGCTATATAGCCGTTTATGATCCGTCCTTAGCAATTGTCCAGCAGTGTATTACGTTGATTTTCAGAATGTAACAGGTGTGGAATATCGATAGGTGAATTATTGTTACAACATTTCCCTTTATATTTTTCAATTATTAGAGCCTCAGAAGTGAGGATTTGTTTATGAGATCGAAGTGATGTTAGAATTTTGACATTTTTCCAATCGGGTACAGCATTGTGTTCGATGCAACACTGAATGAGTGATGTATTAGGTCTTTTCTTTTCCCAATCGTATACATGTTCTTTTAATCGAGTAATAAGTCGTCTCTTATTACTGCCAATATACATACAATCTTTGTGATTGGGGTTAGTTATTATCGGGATACAATATACGCCCGATTTATCGAAGATTGACTTGTTGTCATTGTAGGTCAATAAGGCACCATTATCAATGATAGTTTCAGCCAGAAATATTTGATGCTCAGCACATTCTCTCTTTAACAAATTGGTAATAGGTGGCAAAAAAAATAATAATATGAGAAAGGATTTCCTTTTAAGATAGTTCACGAATGATTTGAATATTCAGAATGAAGTTCTTGTCATCTTGTCATTTTCATGATCAAAGAGTTTTACTTCGTAACCAGGAAAGCTGTGTAACGGTGCTTTCGTGAAAAATTTCACCATTTGCTTATGATTCAAGTCCGTGTTAGCGATAAAATGATTTATTGCGAATGTTCATCACATAAGATACTCGTACAACTCCTGTTAGTATCCACATACCTGTTTTCTGAAAACCTCATTCACATTTCTTTTCTTACACTTTAATATCTGCCCCGTCGTCGTCGGGCCGGCCCCCTATTCAGTATGAATGGGCTAAGTGCAGAGCACAGTGAGCAGATACCATCCTGCTCGGGTTTTTGGACCCATTCTCCGGGGGATAGAGATACGGAGAATCCAGAGAGCGCATGCCCAGATGCGATCTTGGGGCTGTTTAGGCAGATGAACGAGCTGCTGGACAGTCCCACGACGAAAGTGTCTCACAATGTGAGGGGACAGCTGCGTCCGATCATTGATCAGATGCAAGCTGCTCTCTTCAAACAGCAGCTAGAAATCGAGCTGTTGAAGGGAAGACTAATGGAACACCAGCAGAGTGAGTCCAAGCAGAAACCTCAGCGCACCTTTGCTGAAGCACTGAAGAAAAAGCCAAAGAAGGAAGGAATACCAAAATTCCAATCCGAACACGCGATCCTGGTCTATCCAAAGGACCCGGACGCACCCAAGGAGGATTTTCGGGACGAAGTAGCCCTAGACTTTGCTCCCTGGAGAATTGGTATTGGTGTTAAAGGATTCAAACGAGTGAGTGAGGGCGGAATGCTCATTTCCTGCTCGAGAGCAGAAGGGATAGAGAAGGTGATTGAGTATTACCAGGACGATGAGAATTTGACCTCAACGTACAAGCTTCGCCCGATAAAGAAAAGACTCCCACGTATCATAGTGTACAGGGACGATAATGACAGCGAAAACCCGGAGGCGGTTGAGCTACGCATCCGGAGCCAGAACGATCTCCAAGTCCCTGAAAAATGCAGGGTGCTCTTCACAATCACGCTAAAGGGAAAGAGTGGAAGAGTCCACTGGGTGCTGGAGATGGCCCCAGAGGACTTCAGAAGCACACTGAAGAAAGCCCGGGTAAACCTAGGCTGGCGAATCCTTAGCTGCAAGGAATTAATTAGGGAAACCCGTTGCTTTTAGGTGCAACGGGTTCGGGCATCACAAGGCTAGATGCTCGGAGAAAGAAGAGACCTGTGCCCTGATGTGGCAAGGCGGGTCACAGGCATCAGAACTGCCCTAACAAAGCTCACTGTCTTAACTGCAGGGAGGCTAATGAGCGTTTCAACCTCAAACTCAAGTTGGAACATTCCAGTCTGGCCACTGATTGTCCCAGTCTCCAGCGGGAAATCAACCTTCAAAGGAGAAGAATAGACTACGGCTAAACGTTGCTGCTCACCGACAGGTCAGTGCACCCAAAAGAAATGACTCTGTAAACGCTGAATGAGCGTATATCTGGGCGTGCACGCCAAATTAATCATGTGGTTTTAAAATGTGTTTATCATGTGCTTTTAAAATGTGTTTAATCATGTGCTTTTAAAATGTGTTTTTTCTGTGTCGTGTTAAAATAATAAAGGACAAAGTGCCCACCGTTCGGGTGGCGATCGAATCACCCAGGGACGTCTCAACGGGTACACGGTCCACCTGAGTACGCGCCACCCGTCCAAGTGTGCGGACCTGCGGTGTCTCCGACCTGCTGATGATAATGGCAACGTCTCGTTTGCGGCACGCAGACGCGCCTAGTGAGTTCCACGGAACCCTGTGGAGTCCGCAACAGGACGGAACAGGACGATGATTCATCAAAAAATTACACTTTAATAGGACCAAATGCTGACGTTAATCCACAAGTCAAGTATCATTGATTTTACTTCAACTGGTGTACGTAAATTACGAATTGGTTAGACTTCAAAGAAAGAAGTTAAATCGCTAATAATATTGTGGATGAATAACCAATCAAAGTACTGAAGAGCTAGACACAAGCCTCGGGTGAGGATAAAAAACTGGCCCTTAATAAAATAAGAATCATTTGGTACTCGAAGCCTTGTATCATTGATATCCATTTCGAATTTATTCTCTGTAAACCAAAGCAACAGAACAGACAAAATACATGAAGACAAGATATGGGTGACACCCATTTATGCTTAGATGGGTTCACAGATGGTAATACCTCAAGTTCAAATATTTAACCTTGTTGTTTTAAATGAAGAAATGCTTTCTTTGCACAGCGTGGAGGTTTGCAAGCTAATATATTTTTATACTGGTACAAAGTTGCACGACAAAGGGTTCCCGGGTGGAAAACATAATTTATCAATTACTCCAGTATTGCTGCTTGTTCTCATGTGCAACGTACGCTCTCCTTTTTCACAGGTAATAGAAAATATGCATCAATCTCTTTCCTCCGATGATAGCCCATATATTTGTATTCGCTGGTGCGTGTTTATTTTGACCTCCGATCTCCTTGGGAACTTTGGTGGCTTGGAAGAATGGGAAACATCTTTCACCTTTCACAAACACTTTGTTCAAACAAAGAAAGGAAAATAAACACAACACACGGACTTAAAAGCACGGCGGTATAAACAGAACGAAAAATTGTTTGTGTCACCAATAATCTCCAATTAGAAGTAAATAATGTAAATACGGGGTGTCCCACTCGCTACCGAACCCGGGATTTCTTTAATAATATTAACACCGATGAAGATATTGCAAACGAAATTTGAAATGGACTTACCTCATTTCGTGCGAAATGCGAAGACATCACAACATGTGCCGCAAGTAGCCACCATTTGCGTTCTTCTCTTTTGACTCTTAGCTGTGGACGAAAACCGCTGGTGAATCAGAGGATCAAACGAGACTGGTTACATGGTAGTCGGCGTTTGAAGCACACTCGTGATATGGTCCAATATATACACTGAAGAGCAATTGAATTAGACATACCTGTCTAGTAACGCGTAACACCACATTTCGCCCTGATGACGGCGGCGATTTGTCTCGGTATGGACTCGACAAGACACCGGAAGCGTTGGGAAGCCATACGGATTCACGACCCCTGAACAAGCTCCCACAGTTCACGAAGATTTGATGGAGAGGGGGGGTAATCTCTCTCGATGGCATCCCAGATGTGCTCGATGGGATTGAGGTCAGGTGACCTAGCTGGCCAAGGAAGCGAGGTCACGTCGGTGGAGTGTTCATCCAACCATTCGGATACAATTCGGGAGCGATGGCACGGTGCATTGTCTTGTTGCAGAATGAGGTCCCTAGTGGGATGTTGAAGACGCACAATCGGGAGCAAATGGTCCTCCAGGATATCCCGGTAACGTTGACCTGTGAAGTGACGATGTCACACGTACCAGGGGTCCCATTTCAGTCCACGTAAAAAGTCCCCAGTCGAGAATGCCACCCCCACCAGCTTGAAGAGTACCCTGCTGGCAAGAAGGATCCATCGCTTCATGTGGTGTGCGCCGTACTCGTATCCTGCCATCCGCATGTACCAACGTGAATCTCGACTCATCAGTCCAGGCAATATTTTTCCACATGTCTAGGGTCCAGTGGCGATGTTTCCGCGCCCATGCTAATCTTTGCACCCTGTGATGTGCGGTCAGCAGCTGTACCCTCGTGGGACGTAGGCTTCTGTACCCCATAGCGAGGAGATGGTTCTGGATGGTGGGGCTGCCTACACGTTTTTGTGCACCAGCGTTAAATTGCCGAGTGATTTCTTCCACTGTGGTCCGTCTATCCGCTGTTACAATGTGAGCTGGCCGACGATGACCCCGCTCATCCACACGCTGTTGTCCACGGCAGTTGGCTCTTGCAGGGATGGTTTTACCGGATTCGATGTACTCACGGTGCACCCGTGACACAGTGGCTCGTGAAAATCCCAGTGCCTGCAGGACTTCCGAGATGGAGTGACCCATTCGTCGGGCCCCGACAATTTTTCCACGATCAAATGCGCTAAGATCCTTCGTCATACCCATACTGCGTCCGACTCTTACTGATTCCCGTCACTTCACTCCTTATATTGTCGGATCGCTACATACGTTATGTCGTTTCCGTTTGCAGCGGCGCCCACAGCGCCACATTTGCATAACGCCAGCTGTCTCTAATTCAATTGCTCTTCAGTGTAGTAAACTTCAAAATGACCCTCGGCACACCAATGTTGACTTCTGAAATGATACATGCTATACTCATATGGAAGTAGACATTCGTCATACATAACACGATATGCAACTTGCTCATTAACCACCTTTGACGAAATGATGAAGATCACTTCCACATTTAATTTGATTAAATGTGGAAGTGATCTTCATCATTTCGTCAAAGGTGGTTAATGAGCAAGTTGCATATCGTGTTATGTATGACGAATGTCTACTTCCATATGAGTATCACTTGTAACACGAAGTTCGTCTACAGTCTGTTGGATACATGCTATGTTCTGGCTTTTCAGTTCGCTTGCATGATGTTCTGTAGACGCCTCTAATCCATTAGCTGTTTTGTGTCTACAGGATCGCCGATTGCTGAAAGTTTTTTTAACGAATCCCACCATTCACAGCATATCTTGGCTATCATTGTTCGTGAGAAACCTAGGTAGCGTGCCGTTTGGGAGATTTTTGAACCCACACTCCGAGGGCCAACTTCCAAGTTGCTCCGATCACTCGCTTTGCCCATTACAACCCTAAATCGAACTTTAAATTATGTCAAACCAGCTGCTGGCATGTCCGATTTGTACCGCATTCCACGCTCAGGACGTCTGTTGGAATGAACCATTCATGTGACGCAATGTAAAAGGAAGAGTCAAATGAAAACCTTAAATAATTTTTTCTCGCAATTCATTGTACAACTGTGGTGCACACCTGCATCATTTTTCAGTGTAATCTCCATTTTGTGCAATACAAGTCTTCCAGCGCTTACAAAGTGCATAGATTCCTGTAGGAAAAAAGTCTTTCGGTCACGTGTGCAGCCAATCATGCACCACTTGCTGCACCTCTCCATCGGACCGGAATGTCTTTTCTGCAATCGCATCCTTGAGTGATCCAAAAAATGTGGTAATCACTTGGGACAAGGTCTGGTGAATACGGCTGATGTGGAAGACACTCGAAGTGCAGATCTTGTATGTGTGCAACAGTTGCAAGGGCAGTATGGGACCCAGCGTTGTCATGTTGCAGCAAGACACCAATACTCAGAAGTTCACGTCGTTTGGATTTGATGGCATGTCGAAGATGATTCCTGATAAGATCTGCATACGTGTCGCTAGTTACAGTGTTCCACCTGGGCAGCTAGTGCTCAAAAATTATACCTCGTACATCCCAAACGAGTGTCGGCATAATCTTCTCTGCCTTTAGCTGAGGGTGGAATGCGCGCCATTTTTTGCTCGTTCTTTTGGTTTCTGGCTGATGATAATGAACCCAAGTATTATTTCCAGTAACAATTCTCTGCAGGAAGCCATGACTTTCTGCTTCAAAGTGCTGCAAATATTCTTGACGGGCATCAACACGTCGTTGTTTCAATTCTGGAGCCAGCTCGCGTAGTACCCACCTTCGACGCACTTTTTTGAACTGGAGCACTTCATGGATGAGGGTGGTGCGCTGAACCATGAATGGTATTCAAAAGTGCGGCTATTTCACCCACTGTCACCCGGCGATTTCCCACCACAATGCCTTCAACGTTGTAGTGGACTCTGATGCCACTACTCTGTGTGCCTGACCCGGTCGAGAAGAGTCTGTCACAGAACTGACGCTGTTTTGGAACTTCCTAGTCCATTCGTACAGTTGGGGGAGTGACAAGCATGCAAAACCATACTGCAGCTTCATTCGACGACGAATTTCATTAGGTTTCACGTCTCCACTACTAAAAAAACGGATAGCATAGTGTTGCTCCACTTTGGAGCATGTCTCAAGTGGAGAGTCCATTTTCACACTGCTACTGTGACGTCACTAAACTCGTCTGCAGTGTACTGTTACCTATAAGAAAATATTTTAGTGATTGGTCACAATATTTCCAAGTTATAAGACAATGACACTGTATTTTGAATTTTTCATCACACTTTTAAAGTTTTCGTTCAGCTCATATGATGTGTATGTATTTGTATATACACTCACGGACAATGAAATTTGCGCACCTAGAAGAAAACATGCTACAACTGCGAAACTTTGCAAATAGCTAGAGTTCGTGCTGGTATGCAAATGATCAACGTTTGGTGCTGTCGCGCATGAGCACACACCCTAAGGTTGTAACGTACCAGGAGATGTGACGTACCTGCCAGAAGGACGCACACGACATAAAGGCACATAGCAATCAGAACAAATGTCCGCGTAGCTTAATTGGTAGAGCAACTTATTCCGGAATGAGTGGACCCGGGTTCGAATCCTGGCGCGGATAAAAATGACGGAGAAATTTACTTCGTTATAATGGCGCCCGAACTACCCGGATGACCCGACCGTTCAAAATCTCGCATTGGTGTGATGTTATTTCCACACCGCAAGATAGGAAAAATATGAGCAGCACTTCGAAAGAAAAAAAAGAAAAATAAGGGGGAGATGATGTAACGTACCAGGAGATGTGACGTACCTGCCAGAAGGACGCACACGACATAAAGGCAGATAGGAATCAGAATAAAATGTCCGCGTAGCTTAATTGGTAGAGCAACTTATTCCGGAATGAGTGGACCCGGGTTCGAACCCCGACGCGGATAAAAATGACGGAGAAATTTACTTCGTTATAAGGTGGCGCTGGCAGCACGAACCGGCGACCTTATACACCTGCGTGTAGTCGATGCCCCATGAAAGCGAAAAGCACCGGTCCACGCAAGCAAAAGTACAGAGTGACAAGAATGCCTGGTAGACGTCAGAGACGTTGATTTAAGCAATTTACGGACTTTCAAAGAGGCCTGATCTTCGGGCTGGAAATCGCAAGGTGGTCGGCACGAAGTACAGCCCGCCACGTGGATCGTTCTGGCCGTACCGTTTGGTTGCGTTGGTAGCAGTGGACACGTGACGACACTGCCACACGGCGGAGCGGCTCCGGACAGACCAGAGGGACCACCGGTAGAGAGGATCGACAGATCGGGGATCCTGTCCACTATACAGGCTCATGTAGCGGCTCCTGTGCGCCCGCGAACCATTTCCCGAAGGCTCGAGAAAGCGAATCTGCTATTTCAGCGCCCCTTACGTGTGCTGCCATTAACACCAGAACATCGCCGGCTCCGTGTACAGTGGTGCCAGGCCAAAGTGACGTGGAACGCCACAGACTGTCGACGTGTGGTGTTTAGCGATGAGTGCCGCTTCGTTTTGGGGTGTGGAGGTCTCCGGGTCAACGGCACAATCCCAACCTCGCTTTCGTTCGCCACACCTCCTCCTCTGCAAGCATTATGGTTTGGGAGCCATTGTATACGATAGCCGATCAACACTAGCAGTGGTACGTGGATCACTGGCGGGCAAGCAGTATGTGGACGAGATTCTACGGCCCCATGTGCTCCCATTCCTGGCCGGGATTCCTGGTGCACTATACCAGCAGGATAACGCCCGGCGGCACACGACTCGGGTTGCCCAGGACTGTCTACGTCAAGTCAAGATACTTCCATGGCCTGCCCGTTCCGCTGACATGTCCCCTAGCGAGCATGTGTGGGACCAGTTGAAACGCGAGCTGCCGCCGTGCTGCACTGTCCAGGATTTGGAGTACACCGTTTAACACGTGTGGACCAGTCTGCCGCAGGACAACAGCAGGCGTGTGTTCGCCTCCATGCAGGACCGTATTGCAGCATGTATCGCCGCACAAAGCGGTTCGACGCACTCTTAAAGGTGACCGGACTGCGTTGCACAGATCCCTGTATAATTGCCTTGCAGCTCCGGTTTTGCTATCATGTGTATCATTTATCTGTATCATTACGTCCTTAAAATTTCAGTTCAATCCGACGCTTCCTTCTTGGTGCGAAAATCAATTTAAGACATGATCGCAACGCATTTGTCGGTTTATTACAATGCATAAGCCGACAAATGCGTGTCTCGGAGATACAACGCAAAAATTGGGGAGTGCTCCCTTGGTGCAGTGGTCTAAGCGCTAGCTTTTGATTATTCGCTCAAGATGGGTCTGGGTTCAAATCCCGGTGAGTGAGGCATGGATGTTGTGCTTGTATTACGGCAGTGGCTCACCCCCTTGCCTGGAACCACTGGCCTTAGGGACGGGCGACTGCTTATAACCCATCGAGTTGCTGACGGCGTTCGTTAGGCCTCCAACTGAAAACAAAATGAATTAGGATTACTCCATTTGTCAACTGATTCTATAGCCTTGAGATATTTTTCGGAGTTTTAACCAGCTTCAGGAATTTCGAAGGCAATGGACAGGCCCGTCGTCCATAATTTAGAGCTACTGCTTCCAGAGGGGAGAGAGCCAGTGTCGTAAGACAAACACACCACCCATTCCTCAAACAGGACTCGAACTCTAGTAAACTCGAAAGAACGGTCAGAAGCCAGCGCTTAGAGAATTATCTCTTCATCGACATGAATGCTCTAGACATTCTCTTCGCAATGGCTGTTCCTGATTTAGGCTGGAACATTCAACTTTGCAATGACAGCCTCCCATGGAAAGCCTTCATTGGTGGCGCAGTGGTCTAAGCGATGGCCTCTGATCATTCGTCCGAAAGGGCCCCGGGTTCGAATCCCGGTGAGGCATGGATGTTGTGTTTGTCTTACGGCACTGGTTCTCTTCCTTTCCTGGAACCAGGAACTCTAAATTAGGGACGGGCGACTGCTTGTAGCCCATTGAGTTGCTCATGGTGGTAGTTAAACCTCCAATTAAAACAAAAACAAAAAAACGCATTCATTTCTTTTATCCTGGGTTCTAATTTGCATCTAACTTTCTGCGCACATTGCCATTTAGCATATGCTTTGTCATTTAAGCGTTTTAACACAAATTTTCGATGTCTCTATTGCTTCTTTTTATTTTCACAGCCTTGGGTGAAATTTTTCACTGGAGGTGTACCTTGCAACGAACCGCCTGTGTACAATAGGATGAAAGCGAAAAGTACATCAGTTTGCAATGAATGCAGGGCCGTTGGCGCAGTGGTCTAAGGCGCTGGCCTCTGATCATTCGTCCGTAAGGGGTCCGGGTTCAAATCCCGTCAGGCATGGATGTTGTGTTTGTCTTACGGCACTGGCTCTCTCCCTTCCCTGGAGCCAGTGGCCCTAAATTAGGGACGGGCGACTGCTTATAGCCCATTGAGTTGCTCACGGTGGTCTTTAAACCTCCAATCCAAAAAAAAAAAAAAATGCAGGTATGAGTTCTCATTTTAAATAATATCAGATTACAGTTTCCGGGTACGGAGAACTGGCCACCGGACAGCTTAGGAGCCTCCGGAAATGTGAATAATTTCCCGGAAAAGGTGATTTCACTGCATAACATCAAGGAAGGTTTCTCGCATCTTCCGTTATTAAGGCACTACGAAATGCATGCTAAGTATAAGAAAAGAAAAAGCATGTACTTTATATTGCAGAAGGCAGATTTGTATGGTGAAACGTTATCTCAAAAGTGTGATTTCTGTTTTTCCTGTGGTTACGTTTGTCGTCAGTAGTTGGTTCTGCGTGCACTGCTCTACGTGTACAGTGTTGTCTGCATGTCAACGAGAATGAACTGAATGGTACGTACTTCTTGTTACTGAATACTAATTCAAGTAAATGGTAGTTGTGTGTTATGCAAATCGTCATGATATTTAAATACGTATGGACGTGCCTCCTTTAACACGGGGGATGCTTTCCCGGTGAGTGACGTCCGATTAAAAATGAATTTTTTAAGTTCGATGTTTAGAAGCGAAGATACGATCACAATCATGTTAAACAGAGAAATGTGCACTTGCGCCCTCGTGACAAAGTATTTTATACTTACATTTTGAAGATGACTATCCGGTTTTTGGTGTAAATGTGAAAAAGATGGTAAATCAGATAATATCCGAAAACTTAAAAATTTCCATCGTCCTGGAGCGGGACATGAACCCGAGTCCCCGAGATAGCACCCGGGTATGCTAACCACTACACCACCCGGAATGACCAAGTCTCAAGATTCCGATTAATTTGAATAAAGCCATCACAGGATTCGCTAGGCGAAGCAACCGGCATTCATGTTTAGCTAATCTGGAGGTTAAAAATACTATCACGTGATTGCCCGAAGGAGCAGATAAATCATGAAATAAAAACGAGATTACAGCATGTAATACAAATTTCGAAGATGACAATCCGGTTTTTGGTGTAAATGTGACAAAAATGGTAAATCAGATAATATACGAAAACTTGAAAATTTCATCGTCCTGGAGCGGGACACGAACCCGAGTCTCCCAGATAGCGCCCGGGTATGCTAACCACTACAACACCCAGAACGACCAAGTCTCAAGTTTCCGCACCAGGACGATGAAATTTTCAAGTTTTCGGATGTTATCTGATTTACCATCTTTCCCACATTTACACCAAAAACCGGATTGTCATCTTCAAAATTTGTATTATATGGTGTAATCCCGTATTACCTTCATATTTTATACTTCCTGCAAAAATGGTCATCGTCGCGATCTTTACATAATCCAAAAAATAAAAAAAAAAGGAAGCTGGGATTAGTGGGAAAATTCAACATAGGTTTACGTCATCTAACGACGTCACGATAAACTATATATAATAGAATCTATACGTAAAATGGCTTTCATGGTAGAAGGCTAAAATAATTTTTTGAATCTGTTTTATTTTTAAAAAATTTTTACGCAATTGTATAAAATAAAATATATTATGAATTTAATAGTACGTACTTTTAAGCTTCACAGTGGGGAAGTTATGCACGGGAAGAAGACCAAAATACATCGATCGTTGTCCTCACAGTTCAGGCTTTTGACTGCAAAAAGAATTTTTCAAATCGGTTTAATAGCTGCAGTGTGATATGGTTCCCACCGGCGAACAGACGAAAATACATTGTGACACTAATAACACGTTCATTTTTTTCGAAACGCGTGCAACAAAAATAGCTGTTAATTTCTTTTTCTAAGGGTTCTAAAGTGCATGAAATTGGGCTGTCATCCCCACTTGCTACTCAGATTTGCTTCAAAATTTTAAAAAAGCTTTAAAAGTTTTAACCCTTTAAACGGCCGATGTGTCTGAACCAAATGGTGCCCAAAATTACCTGCCTTTATAAAACAGATATGTTGATATAGTAGCCCGGTTTTACGAAAGCTATGGCAAAACTATTCTTTTCCCTCTCTCATCTCAGCAGAATCGACTATATATCTGTCGCTGTTAGTAAGCGCTCCCTTATGCTCCTTAGTCTTATAGTCTAATTCCCCTATAGTGTTTTATTCTCTGCTCCCTGACCCCAGAAGTAATTGGTTAGGGTGATGTCCCCTTGACAAGACATGATGTCCCCCTCTATCCAGTGGCACGATGTTCCCCTGACACGGACATCATGCCACTGTGTAGAGGCAACTTACTGAAATATATTTTATCTCCTTTCTTAGGTTCTTCTCATTTCTGTAGTATTTTAGGAAGGAAAGATAATATAATAGGAAAGATTAGGAAAAATCATTCCCCGTAAATGACCACTTTGAATGACAAACTAAGAGAAAATAAGCGCTTTTTGGTGTGCAGGTTCTTTCGTTGTTGTCGAGTTCGGCCCACTTGTCAGACGGCGAATATATATATTCGCTCCAATGGATTTCAAACCATATTCCTAACCCGAGTTAATTCGTTCCAGCCGGTTAAAGGGTTAAATTCAAAATTATTTTCAAACCCATAAATAAAATGAGTTTTTACGGACAATAAATAAGACTATGTCGAAGGACTTTCCTATACAGAAAATCCCGCGCTCACAAGAAGGAACACAAGACTTATGTACGTCTATAAAGCTCAACATTGTAGCCAAAATAACCATCAAGAGCTAAAAACTTATGTGATTCGACTATGATGCTTGATATTTTAGAAGATTTACACATATATCACAACTCTCCACGACATGGCATCGACTCCATTTCTTTCAAGCGCGCGGAAACAACTCCCCAACATCCGTGACGGTCAGAAAGCTGATGACGCTACAATAATTTAAATATTTACGCTCCATTTGTCTGATGAAGTCAAACGCTCAGCGAAACTATAATAGATCTTAAAATAATAAAAGCTTATTATTTAGAAAACAATGCCGATTTGGTTGGTCTATCTCAATGTTACAAGGATTGTTGCCAAAGGAATTTGTATTTATTTAGATTGGAGATTTAACGACCACCGTGAGCAACTCAGCGGGCTATAAGCAGTCGCCCGTCCATAATTTTGGGTTACTGGTTCCATGGAAGGGAGAGAACCAGCGCCGTAAGAAAAACACAACATCCATGCCTCAGCGGGATTCCAACCCGGACCTGTCTCGTACGAATGATCAGAAGCCATCGCTAAAGACCACTGCTCCACCGGGTCGTCAATTTTTTACGCTTTCCAACCGTAGGTTGAAGAAGCGTATATGCTCCATCTTTTTCCGTCCGTCTGTCCGTCCGTCTGTCTGTCTGTCTGTCTGTCTGTCGGCACGATAACTCACGTAAAAATGGTTAGATTTCGATGAAATGTTAGTATGTGGTAGGGGACCACCAGGGGACGAACCCTATTGAAAATGGGTGAAGTGGGGTCAAAGGTCACGTCATAAGAGCGGGATCCATTTCATTACCTTATGCGTCATAACATGCCGAAATATGGTTCGATTTCGATAAAATTTCAGTATGTGGTAAATCACCACCTGGGAACGAACCCTATTGAAAATGGACGAAATGGGGTCAAAGGTCAATCAGGGCATAAGAGCGGGATTTATTCCATTGCCCTTATGCGCCATAACTTGCGTAAAAATGGTTCGATTTCGATGAAATTTTTATATGTGGTAAGGAACCACCTGGGAACGAAACCTATTGAAAATGGGCGGAATGGAGTCAAAGGTCAGGACATAAAAGCGGGATCCATTTCATTGCCTTTATGCGTCATAACATGCGTAAATATGGTTCGCTTTCGATGAAATTTTAGTATGTGGTAGCGAACCACTGGGCACGAACCCTATTGAAAATGGGCGAATGGAGTCAAAGGTCAGGCAGGGCATAAAAGCGGTATTTATTCCATTGCCCTTATGCGTCATAACTTGCCTAAAAATGGTTCGATTTCGATGAAATTTTAGTAAGTGGTAAGGAACCAACTGGGGACGAACCCTATTGAAAATGGGCGAAATGGGGTCAAAAGTCCTGGCATAAAGGTGGAATTCCATTCCCTTGCCTTTATGCGTCATAACATGCGTAAATATGGTTCGATTTCGATGAAATTTTAGTATGTGGCAGGGAACCACCTGGGCACGAACACTAATGAAAGTGGCCGAATTGGGGTCAAAGGTCAGGCAGGACATAAGAGCGGGATTTGTTCCATTGCCCTTATGCGTCATAACTTGCGTAAAAATGGTTCGATTTCGATGAAATTTTAGTATGTGGAGGGAGCCACTGGGGACGAACCCTATTGAAAATGGGCGAAATGGGGTCAAAGGTCAGGACACTGGAGTTGGATCCATTCCATTGCCCTTGTGCATCATAACTTACCAAAAAATGTTTCGATTGCGACAAAACGTTATCATGTTGTTCCGGAGGTATAGTGAACCGGTTCTGTTGAATATCAACGAAATGGGGTCAAAGGTCATTGCACAAAAGCAAGATTTATTCCGCAGCCATTATTCTCATAACTTGCGTAAAACTGCTTCTATTGCGACAAAACTTTAGTATGTGATTCTTGAGGTATACTGAACCGGTTCTGTTGAATATCATAAAAATGGGGTCAAATGTCAGGACACAGGAGCGAGATTTATTCCACAGCCATTATCCTCATAACTTGAGTAATAATTTCTGGTATGTTGGAAAGCGTATCATAATCAATGCATTGCATGATTTTACTAACTTGTTTAAATAATGCTGTTACTAAACCAGCTAGATTTCGTTTTGTTTTACTCTTGCTGATGAGTTTTAGTGCTGTCATTTGGGCAGTCCGCCTAATGTGTTCAAGCATTTATAACACAGGCAGTACCTTAATGTGGAAAAGTTTTCTTAGTTTCCGACGAGAGTCGGATTGTTTTATTATTAAAAAAACTGGTTTTTAATTATTTTCACTACATTGTACTTAGCATGAATAATTTCAAATTTAACATAAAAATTTGTACTGGTGGCGGTAAAAAGGATTTCGAACATCATAAAAATCCAAAATGGCATTGCAAAATTTATTTCTCTGCGTCTCATGGGAAATAAAAACAATTTCATATCTCCTTCCAAACATATTTTCTACTGAGAAATAATTCTTATTTTTAAAGCGCCGGCTGTTCTGTTCCATGATACAGAACTGACTTTTCCCTCATAACATGAGTTCTAGTGATATTTTTATTTCCGAAGCTAAGAAGAAAATTTTCGATAAAAGTTTCAGATATCTTGCCGCTCGTTTTACAGGGGTCCCCCCCCCGTGGATATTGCAAAAGAAACAACAAAGAAAGCATTTTCAAAAACTTCACAAATTTCATGCACGACGAGAAAATATAACATATATATTTTCTTGCCTCAGATAAAACCTTAATAATAACAAAATATGAATTCGGCCTTGTTATTACAACAGCAGAAATGTTTGAGTGATTGTTGTAAACAATAATTTGCTCTAACATCCTAAAAAATTGGACGGATTACTTTGTTTCTTACGTTAGTATCATCTCGAAATGTTTATATTATTTTTATATTATGCTCGTGTGTCAATTTACTTAATCTATGCTGTCCAATTTCTGTGCTTTTCTGGTCTTCTTGTTAAGGCTGTGTAAATGTTTTGATGTGTTTTTGACTGTGGCGGCTGGTGGCTAAGTGCTACCTTGCTGTAGCACGCAAAAAAATTGTTGAATTGCAGTCCTTATTAAAACAATGTGAATGACAATTAAAAATTTTTAGCGGAAAGTACATGCATTAATCAATAATTTGCTGCCAGCACAAAATCTTATTTTTAACCGGGCAATAGCCAAAGAAAGCTCTTGCTCGCAGATCAGTCCTAAAAACATTGTATTAAGAACTGCAGTCGCGGTGCTCCGTCTTTGGTGCTACTTGTCGGTCAGCACGGCCATGCAGTGTGACTACTCCCGCGGTTTAGGTCACAACCCCTTGGGTCTTCTACAACAGTCCTCGAGGGACTGTTGAAGAAGACCTTCTTTTCTGAGCACGCTCCAATCTTTTCTGAGCGCGCTCCAATCTTTTCTCTTATTGGAACTGCGAGCTGTGCACAATTTCACACACAATTCTTGCAGGGTGCGGTAGTTGACCAAAAAAGAAGGAAACATTACCTGATTTTTACCGTGCTCTCAAGAAATATGCGCGATCAATCAGTTAAATTCTTTTTGTGCGCTTCTATTTTTCGTTCTTTGTAGTGACATTTGTTATCTTTTAACCTCCTCAATGGCGACTGAAATTAATAAAGTAGATTCTTTCTGGAAAGGGTGATTTTCTTCAAGAACTTTAAAAGGAAAAGTCGACGTAAAATCCTTAGAATCCAAAGTAAAAATAAAACCTAAGTAAAATCCTTAGGATTTATAATTCATGGAGACGGCCAAAAATTCAAATTTAATCCATGTGCAATTACTTATACCTTTTTGCATTCACTAAACTTCTCATAGTATAATACATAGGGTAATTTAGTTAATCCATGTGCAATTACACTCACGGACAATGAAATTTGCGCACCTAGAAGAAAACATGCTACAACCGTGAAACTTTGCAAATAGGTAGAGTGCGTGCTGGTATGCAAATGGTAGGCGTTTCGTGTGATTGCGCATGATTGCACACCCTGTGGAGGCGTTGCAAGTGCGAACCGGCAGCCTTATAAACCGGCGTGTAGTCGATGCCCCATGAAAGCGAAAAGCACCGGCCGACGCAAGCAAGAGTACAGAGTAACAAGAATGCCGGATAGACGCCAGAGACGTCGATTAACGCAACATACGGACTTTGAGAGGACTGATCATTGGGCTGAAAACCGCGGGGTGGTCGGCACACCGTATTGCCCGCCACGTGGATCGTTCTGACCATGCCGTCCGACTGTGTTGGGAGCAATGGACACGTGACTGCACTTCCACACGGCAGAGCGGCTCCGTACGGACCAGGAGGACCACCGGTGGAGAGGATCGACGGATCGTGCGCCACGCACGAACGGCTCCCACGGTGACCCGATCCACTATACATGCAGATGTAGAGGCTCCCGTGTGCCCACAAACCATTTCATGACACCTTGCGGAAGCAAATTTGAGACCCCAGCGCCCCTTACGTGTGCTGCCATTAACACCGGTACATCGCCAGCTCCGTGTACAGTGGTGATCGTCCAGAACGACGTGGAACGCCACAGACTGGCGACGTGTAGTATTTTGCGATGAGTGCCGCTTCGTTTTGGGGACAAATTACCATCGTGCCCGGGTGTGGAGGTCCCCCGGTCAACGGCAGAATCCCAACCTCGCTATCGAGCGCTACACCTCACCCACTGCAGGAATTATGGTCTAGGGAGCCGTAGCCTACGATAGCTGCTCAGCTCTAGTAGTGGTACGTGGATCATTGACGGGCCAGCGGTATGTGGATGAGATCCTACGGCCCCATGTGCTCCGATCCTGACAAGGATTCCAGGTACGCTATAACAGCAGGATAATGCCCGCCTGGTTTGCCCTGGACTGCTTACGTCATGTCTAGGCAATTGCATGGCCTGCCCGCTCCCCGGATATGTCCCTTATCGAGCACGTGTGGAACTAGTTGAAACGCCAGCTACCACCGTGCCGCACTATCCGGGATTTGGAGCACACCGTCCAATACTTGTGGGCCAGTCTGCTGCGGGACAACATCAGGCGTCTATTGGCCCTCCACGCCAGACCGTGTTGCAGCATGTATTGCCGCACGAGGCGGTGCGATGCGCTACTGAAGATGACCGGACTGCGTGCCACAGATCTCTTTGAAATTGTCCTGCAACTTTGTGTTTGCCATCATCTGTATCATTACGTCCATAAAATTTCAATTCAATCCGATGCTTCCGTCTTGGGTTACAAATTTCATTGTCCGTGAGTGCAATTGATAAATTTAAGCTCTTCACAAGTTCATTGAAAATCGTAAGTAAAATAAGATTACAAGGTTGATTGTACATCGACCAAGCAAATAAAAAAATAAAAAAGCACCTCAAAAATGTGTCCCATTGAAAATACGGAAATAAAGTATTTTTAAAAAAACTTGAGTGAATAAATAATATTTTTAGTTGATCCAGAGTGGAATTTGTTTTCTCGGCAACTGAGCTCGTCGCAGATTAATAAATCCGTACATTCAGCAAAATATTAGGCTTAATATTTTATCGAATATATGGTTATAATTTTAATCACTAACACTAAAAAGACGATTAATGTAAATATTGATGCTAAAAAGGTGAAGAAAATATATAACAAAATTTGGTGAAAATTTTTATGACAATGTGTAGTGGGTGGTTAACAATGGCCCATCTAATAAACATTTTTCTTTTCTCCTACTAAATAATTCCCTTCAATGTCGAGTTGTTGACTTCTTACGCGCATGCTTAGTTCCCTGGTGTAAGTCATAAGCGTGTCTTCTAGTGTATCTGTATATTGAGACTCGCTGAGTCGCAGGTTCTGTCTGAAGATGGGAACGCGGTGTTACCGAAAGGCCTTATGGCAGTGTAAATACGTTTTTTAACTTTTAATTAAATTTTTTAGTACTACGGAGTTAGCTGTACTCGCTACTTGGAGTTAATTATGTGTGTGACGGTTTTTGCATACATGTAACGTATATTCTATTTTAACTTTCCTTTTGAGTTTTTTTTTCTATGTAAATTTGAGTTCGTTCTCTTAGACATTTTCAAACCTTAACGTTACGGCTTTTCCCTCAAATGAGAATGATGTTGGCAACACCCTGAGGTCGGAACATGAGTGACGTATGTGTGGCCGGACAAGAACGATAAATTAAAAGACAATGCAGCGGTTGTTTAGGGAGATGACTGCCACGGAGGAATCTCAGGTTCGATCCCAGGCAGGTGCGAACGCTCTAACCGCTAAATATCCGCCGTGCGTCGGATGGGCACGTTAAGCCGTCGGACCCCGGGTACTGGCCCCCGGTAACAAATAAGGGCGTCTTCCTCCCCCTTTCTACCTCGCTTCCGTGTCACTTTCCTATCGGGCGCTCTAACCTAAATCTCCTAGCTTCCTATTTCTAAGGGTTGTTTAAGACCTGGGGTCAGACACTCCCTTCCTAAAATCCTCTACATGTGATCTGATTTGATCTGTTAGGGGAATTGATGTTATTGATGATTGGCGTGCTGTTATACTGCAATTGGATGTTAAATCACTTATACTGTATTCAGTACGTCAATAAACCGGATGTGAGAGTAAAGTACAAACCTTGCAAGTAAAATAAACGTATTTGTAAGTACTAGAATTGACCTCTTTCTTGTAATACGCATGAGTACCTTCTAATATTGCATTGACGTAAGGTCTAAGTTACAGCGGAAAGACAAATTACGTTATATATATTTCATCAGTTTTAACAGCACGTTTATCATCATTTCTTCAGGGCACAAAATAATTAACAATTCATATAAATTTTTATATAACTACGGAAAACATCTGAAGTTGCTTTTAATTTTCATCCATCATCATCATCATTATTATTATTATTGTTTTACGGCGAATGGTGAGTGTAAGCCCGTTGAATTCCAACGCCAAGGTCTTTTCTGGAAAGCGGGGGGGGGGGGGGAGGATAAGTCGTAGCATCGCACATTTTCAGTGGCACGACCGGCCACTGGGTTTGGAAAAAGTTTATTATTTGTGGTAACTTGTAAGTATTAAAGTGTTATAATTATGAAAATGCACTGCCGGAAAGTGAAAAAAGAACACCAAGAAGGAATTGGCGGACGTTCATGAAATATACATATGTTAATAGGATCGAATTTACGTAGGTGTGATGTGAATTTCGGGACAAACCGGTGAGCGCTTATGCCACAGCACGGCATAATATGCATATTATCGTTGGTGGTATTTAAGGAGTACGGCAAAGTGAATGTAATCAGTCGTCTGCGTACGGACACGTGCGAAGACTTCGAAGAAGCTGCAATGCCTGGACATGGAAGACGTGTACGATTTCAGCAGTTATCGGACTTTGAGCGAGGTCGTCTAGTCGGACTCCGCGAGGCCGGGTGGTCGTATCGTCGTATTGCGGAGCGAATTGGACGGGAAGTATCGGTGGTGGTACGATTGTGGCGTAGATGGTCCGAGGAACATTACCAGTCGAGGAGACGTGGAACCGGGAGTCACAGACGGACTGATGAGCGGACCGATCGACGCATAAGAAGAGCGGCGTTGTCAAGCAGAACATCCACTGCGACGCAAATTCGAGCTGCCGTTGCACCTGAGGTGACTGTGCGAACAATCTGCAACCGTCTACTGGATGCAGGACTACGTGCACGTGTGCTTCTGTCTCCAGCCCACCGTCAGGAAAGGCTGCAGTGGTGTCGCCAACGTCTGCACTGGAGAACGCAATGGAGATCTGTCGTGTTCAGCGATGAAAGCAGATTCTACTTGGGAGCCTCCGATGGCCGTATGCGTGTTCACAGACGCACAGGCGAGCGTCTCCATCCTTCTTGCATCCGCCAGCGACATACAGGGCCTACACCTGGTCTCTTGGTGTGGGGAGCGATCAGCTATCACTTCTGTACACCACTAGTGTTTGTACCGGGTACGTTAAACAGCATCTAATACATCAACAACATCATTCAGCCAGTTGTTGTGCCATTTGTAAGGTCGGTCCATCGTGGTGTTTTCCAGCAATATAACGCACGCCCACACACGGCACGTGCAACGCAGCATGCACTTCAGGGTGTGAGACAACTTCCATGGCCTGCACGTTCACCGGATTTGTCCCCCATTGAGCACGTGTGGGATTTTATAGGACAACGACTTATCCGGTCTCCACGGCCAGCCACGACCATCCCCGATTTACGCGTCCAGGTTGAGGATGCTTGGAACTCAATACCCCAAACTTACATCCAACATTTGTACGACAGACTCCATGCCAGAATTGCACAGTGTGAAGCAGTTCATGGCGGTTCAACTTCGTACTAACCATGTTACATGGAAATGTTATTTTTCAGTTTACCAGCAAATACAGCTGTATTTTGCCATCATGTTTTGATCACGTTATCCTCTGTATTCCGTTATTATGCTGTATAAATTTCGTTGGTATCAGACGTCTCCTTCTTGGTGTTCTTTTTTCACTTTCCGCCAGCGTATTTAATGCAGGACCGTGTTCAGAATATAGTGTCTCCGCGCAAGTTATGAGTATACCACTCGCTACCGAACCCGGCATTTCTTTAATAATATTAACACCAATGATGATTTTTCAACGAAATTTGAAGTGGACTTACCTCATTTCGTGCGAAATGTGATGGCATCACAACATGTGCTGGAAGTGGCCGCCACCATTTGCGTCCAGACAGCATTGAATCCGGCGCACCATAATGTGGAAAATCCTTGACAGTACGTCCGCCGTCACTGCTTGAATTTCTTCGGTGATGTTTGCTTTCAAGGCATCTATGGCCCGTGGTTTCTTTTGGTAAACTCTCCCTTTTAGATATCCTCATCAAAAGTAATCAGGAGGCGTCAGATCGGGCGAGCGCGGTGACCATAGGCCCTTCGAAATGACGTGGTCGCCGAAAAAGGACTGAATTTCGACCATATTGGTGTGTGATGTGTGTGATGTCGCTCCATCATGCTGGCAATATCCAATGGAGAATTCTTCGTCGTCCAATTGATTTACAAAGGTGTTGAATATTTTCACATATGCAGCTGTTGTGATGGTTGTATCGAAGAAGATGGGGCCAATTATGCGGCGCCGGGTCAACCCACATTAAACACCAATTTTCTGTGAATGAAGGGGTTCTTCATGTATCGCTCTGGGATTTTCACTGGCCCAAATACAGGAATTTTGAGAATTGATGTAACCGGGCAGATGAAGCCACGCCTCGTCCGAGAACCACGTGCATTCCAGAATGCCCGGATTTCCCTGAAGAAATGTGTGAAACCATCTACAGTATGTACTCGTGTCACGTGGTCAGGCTCTTTCAGTTCGTGGACCACGGTGATACGGTACGCGTGAAGCTTCGTTTTTTTCACAGAACGTTGACAAGTGCATTTGGACAACCCTGTTTCCTATGACAGATGGCAATGGGAGACGCAAGTTGTCGGCCCCTTTACATTCTGGATCGTTTCCTCGGACATTTGTGGACGACCTCCTGCCTGGTCGTCTAATAAAGCCCTTTTAATTTCCAATTTCTTCGACAATGGCCACATTGTGGACTAGCTCGGAAGATGTCTGCCTGTAAACCTCTCCAGGAATTGCTGTTGACAAGACTTTATCGATTATGTTTTCCAATAAGTGCGAACAATAAACACTTGCTCCTCCAGAGTATATCGATACATTTTCACACGTACGCGAACAGCCGCGAGCACTCACTATCAACAACCGTATTGTGTAGACACGCTCAGCGAAATGTCATAACAAAGCAGCTGAGATGCGCATCTGGCTGGCGGACTACTCCTCAGTGGCGCTACACTTAGGAACGTGTCTGCCACTAAGGGGCACTCCGGCTAACTGGCGGAAAGCGCCGGGTTCAGTGCTGTCTGGACGAGAATGGTGGCCACTTCCAGCACATGTTGTGATGTCATCACATTTCGCACGAAATGAGGTAAGTCCACTTCAAATTTCTTCGCAATATCTTCTTTGGTGTTAATATTATTAAAGAAATGCCGGGTTCGGTAGCGAGTGGGACATCCTGTATAACGCGCAGGACGTGTGATTTTGAAGCTGAGCATTTCTCAACTTGTTCATTGTCCCGTGAGCTTCAGTTTGCAGTGAGGTATTCACCGAAGATTATCATACACCACTTCCGTACCAAGAAATTACCACATTGAAATCATTTTGTTACAAGTACTTTTATTATTATCGTGCTTACTCACAAGCAAGAAACACAGCCGTCTTACACATGATTTAAAATTTTACTGTTAAGTATAAAATAACTTAACTATTAAGTATAAAATAATTTGACTATTGAGTGTAAAATACACTTAACTCCATTAAATCTTTTAGGTATACATTATACCCTTCCTCAGATGAAACCTAACCACCAAAATCGTTGAAATCATTAAAACCAAGGCTACAGTTTGTCAACTCACCAGTGTCTATATATACTAAAGAATGTAAGTGTTCATCTGTGGTGTCATTTTTTAAACATCTATGGCTAGTAGTTAGTAGTGTTTTTGAAAATCTGAATTTTCAATAAATTGACAGGTGGTCTTAAACTTTTGCAGATGACCATAAATATGAGTTGTAAGTGATGCTATTGTGAAGTAGGAATACCTATGAGTGACAACAGAGCAATCACGACCTGGTAGAGCATAAAATGACACAGCGTGACGGCCAAGTGCTGAAGCGGGTGGTGCCGGAAAATCGCCTGTTTTCGGTTGCAACACTAACCACTGAGTTTCAAACTGCCTTCGCATGCAAAGTCAGGGCCACATCGGTTCGTTGGGGGCTGAACGAAATGGGTTTCCATGGCTGAAAAGTCGCACAGAAGCCTAACATCAGCAAAATAAACGGTAAACGTCTATTGGAGTGACGTAAAGCTCGTCTTTAGTGAACTGTGGAGCACCGGAAACACGTTCTCTTGAGAGATAAATCACGTTTCATCACATGGAAGTCTGGAAGACGAGTCTGGGTGCGGGAGATGCCAGGTGAAGACTACCTTCCCGACTGTGTTGTGCTAAGTGTAAAGTTTGGTGGAGGAGGCGCCATGCTGTGGGGCTTAGTTTCATGGTTTGGGCAGGGGCCCCTACTCCCAATGCCCGGAAATTTAGCGCTGCTATCTATAATGACATTTTCGACACTTATGTGCTCCCAATATTGTGGCAACAGTTCGGAGAATGATCTTTCCTTTACCAACAAGACAACGCTCCCGCCCAGAAAACGAGGTCCGAGTATGAATGGTTTGGCGAAATGTGGAAGAACTTGACTGGCCTGCAAAAAGCCCCTATCTTGAGATATCGAATACCTTTGGGGTGAATTGGAATTGAATATGGAATACCTTTTGGGTGAATTGAACCCATCGAATACCTTTGGGGTGAATCATGAAAGAAATACGGAATTACACCATATAATACAAATTTTGAAGATGACAATCCGATTTTTGGCATAAATGTGACAAGGATGGTAAGTCAGATACTATCCGAAAACTTGAAAATGTTCAACGTCCTGGAGCGGGACTCGAACTCGCGTCTCCCAGATAGCGCTCGGGTATTCTAATCACTATACCACCCAGAACGACCAAGTTTCAAGTTTCCGATTAATAACCATCACTCCGGGCAAAAACGGGATAGGATTTTTAACCTCCAGATTCGCTAAACCTGAATGCCGGTTGTTTCGACTAGCGAATCCTGTGATGGTTATTAATTGGAAACTTGCAACTTGGTCGTTCTGGGTGGTGTAGTGGTTAGCATACCCGGGCGCTATCTTGGAGACGCGGGTTCGAGTCCCGCTTCAGGACGATGAAAATTTTCAAGTTTTCGGATATTATCTGACTTACCATCCTTGTCACATTTACGCCAAAAATCGGATTGTCATCTTCAAAATTTGTACATTTGGGGTGAATTGGAACGCTGACAGTCTGACTTCCGTGGCCGACTTGTCTAATGTTCTTGTGGTAGAATGAATGGTAGGAGATTTTCCCTGCAACATACTCAAATCTAGTGGGAAGCCCTTACTGCAGAGTGGTAGCTGTTATAACAGCAAAGGGGACCAACTCGAAATAAATTCCTTTTCTATTACAAAGAATTTTTGGATAGGCAGGTGTAAGGGTCATTTCAGTTGCGGTTTGAGGTACCAAACCGCAATGAAAGTGTTAGGATACTTTCGATAATTTCTTTTAATGAAGTACCTTTTTTTTAGGTACAAACCACAATGAAAGTGTGAGGATAATTTTTAGCAATTCTTTTTAATTGCGGTTTGAGGTACTCCATATATTCCATACTGAAACGTTTGCAATGAGAACTGTAAAAAGTGATTTTTTTCAGCTTCTTATATTTCAGTCAAATAAACTTTTGAAGGCAGCTTTTGTTTGAAATGTCTGCAAATCACATAATTCGCAGACTGATTTTCATTCACCTTATGAGGTTTGAAATTTGCTTATCAGCAAAGGTGTTATGACGAATGAAAAACGGAGGCAGTCACAACTTTATCACAAATTATTCTTATGACTACAAATAAAACGGAAAGACATTGCCTGGTCATTTTATAAGTGATATTTAATCAACAGAAGGGAAGAGCCGTGCAGCTCTTCAAGTAACAGTTGTAGTTCATAAGTTTTCCTGAAGCGTTGTTAAGATAGATAAAAACAATTGAAAAAGAAAGCAAGTTATCATCTACATGGACCTGTGGCGAACTTCAAGAATCATCATCATCATCATTGTCAACCATTATCAATCCACTGCTGGACGAAGGTCACCCAAGTTTCATCCACAACTGTCTGTCTTGTGCCAGTCTCCTCCATGTCACCCCTGCATACTTTCGAATTTCATCCACCCATCTCCCATGTGGTCTTCTTCTGGGTCTTTTCCTGTCCCTTGGAATCCAATCTAAAATTTCGGCTGTCCATCGATGATCTGTTCTTCTGGCAGTATGTCCAGCCCATTGCCATTTCAGGGATTTAACTCTGATTATGATGTCTTCCACTCTTGTCATTTTTCGGATCCACGAGTTCCTCTTCTTATCTCTCCTGGTTACACCAAGTATGCACCTCTCCATGCTTCTTTGAGTTGTCTGCAGCCTTTGTATGTCTCTTTTAGTTAAGGTCCACGTCTCTGCACCATACGTAAGCACTGGAAGGATGCATTGATCAAACACTTTTCTTTTAAGACATAATGGCATATTGCTCTTGAAAATTATGCTGTTTCTTCCAAAAGCTCTCCAGGCAACTTGGACAGCAGATATCAAGTGAGGGTCACATTGATGAACAAAACAAAACTTCAAGAATACGGGAACTTAAATGAACTAAGTTAGTTATCTGTCTTTCAGATTCATGTATTAAACACGGCGTCTTTTATAAAAGAAGAAAACTTTCGTGTTTGATTTTCAGTTTTTGAGACTGTTCCGGGTGTCTCAAAAAAAAAACTGATACAAGCTTTTATCTCTTCAACTGGTGATCACAGATACATACTTTCAATAAAAAAATACTCAAAATGATGTGGCTTACAACATGGCAATTGAATCCACGTGGATAAAAATAAAAAAAATATATTATTTTTTAATAAAAAAAAATTTGTTTCTTATTTTTTTTAAATAATAATTTGCATAAAAATAAAAATAAATTATACAGCCTTTGCAGAAAAAAATCAATAAAAAAATCTGGCGATAATTAGTCTAAAAAAAACGAAACCTGCCATTCTGCTTGCAAAACTCGAGGAGATATTCGCGATTAAAATTATTAAAAATGTACTTTCTGGAGCCCTCACTCACATTAAGTGCTTCAAAGCTATGCAGCCTAACAAGCAACCGTTCGCCTAAACGGGCTCCAGGCGATATATTTTTTACAATTTTCATGGCGAATATCTATCTCAGCGAGTTTTGCAAGGAAAATGGCGCGGTATTTTTTTTTTTTTTACGTGTAGACTAATTAGGACATTGCACACCTTTTTTTTTTATTGAACTTTATTTTCTGCGAAGGCTGTATAAAACTTTTTTGTATGCAAATACCATGTCATAAGTCTTTACATCATTTTGAATATTTTTCTAATTGAAAGTATATATCTGCGATGAACCGTTGAAGAGATAAAAGCTTATTTCAATCTTTTTTGGAACACCCGATATCAGTTTTATGTTAGTGGTAATCTCACACAAAATTATTTTTAAAAATGTCTTCAAAATTGGAATTTTTTTATCTTAGTGGAGTGATATTGTTAGTGAATTTGCAAGCATCGTTTCCATCAATACCTTTCAGAAACAAAAAACAAAAAAAATATTCATAAGCTGTTGTTTTCCTAAGTCTGATATTATTTTTCGTTGTAAAATGTCTCTGTGTACACGTCGTTTGAGAATTTTATTTAAAAATCGCTGTTCAGAACGAAGAAAAAGTATCCTCTTGCTTTTATGTATGGAGAAAGACTTTCTAGGGACTTGCAAAAGAAATAAGATAAAGCATCCAATGTATGTACCGAACGCAGCCTGGAATCTGCAGTTTTACATGAAAGAACTCTTTCTGGCATTATTTTTCAAGATAAACTTCCTTTTTCAACTGCGTATCTATATTCTTCGTTTTGAAAAAAGTACTTTTATTAAACTGTCGTACGGAACGGCATTCATGCACCGAACAATAACAACAGAAAATATTTTTTTTTTTTGTTGTTTCGGGTATTTGACTAACATCAGAAAAAGCAGGTACGTGCAACGTGGATATGGCGTTTAATGGAGCAATTATTAAAGAAAATTTTCTTTCAGTTTTTCAGATTTTCCTTTTCTGAAGAAAATTTTATGAGTGATTTTCAACAAGACAAAGAGATATATGAATCAAAACTTCAATAGATTTAAATATAACATGAGAGTCTACGTAATAACGTTTGAAACAGACTTTCTCCCCAATAACCGCTTGCGTCTGGCGTAACTGTGTGCTCGGCGGTCTTTTTCCGTGTTAAACGCTTTTACCGCGCGTAATAGCGTGTTGGGCAGCCTTTATCCGTGATAACCGCTTGCACTTAACGTAATAACGTGTTCGATTGCCTTTTTGCGTCATATCCTAGATAACTGCTCACACCCGACGTAATAAGGTATTACCACCATTTACTCTGCGGTAGCCGGTTGCACCTGTCATAATAGCTTGTTCGACCACCTTTGTCAGCGATATCCACTTACATTCGGCTTAGTTGCTTGTTGGGCCGCCTATTTTTCGCGATAACCGCTTGCACCCAACGTAGTTGCGTGTTGGGCTCGGCGATAACCACCTCCAGCTAGCGTAATATGGTGTTGGTCCGCTTTACTCCGTTATAACCGCTAATACCGTGCGTAATAGCGTGTTGAGCCGTCTGCCTCCGTGATACCGTGCTTGTACCGTGCGCAGTAATGTGTTAAGTCACATTTCTGCGCGATAACAGCTTGCACCCGGGGTAGCATCGACTGCACGACACCCCAGAATTTGTCCTCCGGGGTTCTGCGTCGGATACATTGAATGGTTTTCCAAAGTTCGGTAACAAAACGAATTCTGAGTTCCACTGCATCACATAAATAACACTGATCTGCAATTTTTCAATTTTTTTTCTGTTGTTTTCAAATGAATAGGTGTATCTGAATGGATTTTTTGCGCAGATTCCGAAAATGACCTTCAAAATTACGCATCACGTCAGGTTTTTTTCAAAAATGACGGAAATGTGAAAATTTAAAAAACCGTTATTTTTTAATGACATTGCTATATGGCAACGTTTGTAACGTGCGAAAATGTTTTCTGGAGGGGCGGAGTGATTGTTTAAGGAATAGATAAACATAAATACATATTCAAAAGCAAACATACCTAACATTCGCCACTGGGCTCCCCTTCAAACTTCCTCTTTTTGGATTGTCTTCGGTGTGCGTCTGTACAGTCTCTGTTCAACATCCAACAATAGTCGGCCATCATATGTACAGTCCACTTTCCTTGGTATCTCTTTTCCATCACTTTAAATCCTGATGGCAGCGCTCACCATGTTCTTCCGAAAAATCACCAAAATTGTTAGGAAAGTAATTTAGATGAGCATGAAGAAAGTGAACTTTGACGCTCGTGTTGCAACCAAGCAGTTCATAGGATTCCAGCATGTCCTCGACTAAAGTGGTGTAATTTGAAGCCTTTGTGTTCCCCAAAAGGTTGTGTACCACATTTCTGAATGCAGTCCATGCTCGCAATTTTCACTCATGGTTTCCTCGAATATGGTGTCTGCCTTTAATTTTCGTATTTGAGGGCCTATCAAAATGCCAGCTTTATTTTTTTCAGATGTGATTGATGGAAACTTACCACCAAGATACTGAAATTTCGCATTTACTGTCCCTGCTTAAAGCTGTCACGAATTGCTTCATTAAGCCAAGTTTGATGTGTAAAGGTGGCCACAGTATTTTCGAGGGATCAACCAGTGGAAGTGAAACAATGTTTTTTTCGCCAAAATTTGGTGTAGCCTGCTTGTTGGCCGAGCAATATTCCAATCACCTTGAAATCCCCGCACAAAAGACCATTCATGAAACTTGTACTGCACACTTTAAAGCAGTAATTTAAGGTTCTCGTATGTCTCTTTCAAAGTCACAGAATGTGCTACTGGAATGCATGGATGGATGTTAGTATTGTGTAATAAAACACCTTTTAAACTGGATTCGTTGGCATCTATGAACAACCTCCACTGTCCTGAATTGTAATTAATGTTGAAGTATTTCATGACTGCCGGAATGTCTCGATAATATATACCAAAACGCCTTCCTCAGTAAAAAACGGAACCAATTCTGCTTCTCGGTATCTGTACCAGGAGAATCTCGTATTAGGACATAGTAAATTATTTTCCTGAAGTCGTGATCCTAAAAGCTCTGCTGCGTCTTTAGGTAAATTCAGATCACGAACCAAATATTCAGTTCATGCTGGGTAAATGTCACTGGGGTTTCATCCTCCATGCTGTCCGGTTGGTACATCTCATCACTTGTATCACCGTCTGATTCAGTGTCTGTTGGGGGCTTGATATTGGACGGGGATGGCACAGGGATGGATTCACTATGGGGCACTGGTCTTATGGAAGATGGGATATTGGGATACACAATGTTACGCTTACTGGTTCTGGTATGGCCCACGATATTCACTGTGCAGAAGTAGCAGTCGTCACTGTGATTTTTTGGCTCACGCCACACCATGGGTACACCGAACGGCATTGATGCCCTTTTTCCAATTTTCCAGTTCCTCAACCCCTCCACACATGTACGGCACACATTGTGAGGAGACCAAACTTTGTCCTGATCTGCTAGTTTAATGCCGAAGTATTGAAAATAAGCATTTTTCACGAAAGGCGTAATATTTTGCCTCTGTTTTTTTCCTGTCGTATAACAGCCACATATGTAGCAAAATATGTCAGGATGATTTACACAACCACGTGAAGCCATTGCACACGCCACAAAGAAACAACCGAACGGGTTGTTTCTTTGTGGCTGACTAGTGTAACACGATCTGCCCCGAATGGTGCCACATGTGACCAATAGAAAGAGGGGAGCAGTGGCGTTAGGTATGAGTCATACTGCCGTGCCAAGATAACATTCTCTCATGTTCCGCCTTTGTGAGTGGCGCAAATCGTGACGTCATACAGATAAAACAGTTGCATTTCCATTATCAGCTATATATTTAGGTTTATCTATTCCTTAAACAATCATTCCGCCTCTCCAGAGAACATTTTCACACGTTACAAACGTTGCCATATAACAATGTCATTAAAAATAACTTTTTTTAATTTTCACATTTCTGTTATTTGTGAAAAAACTTAACGTGATACGGAATTTTGAAGGTCATTTTCGGAATCTGCGCAAGAAATCCATTCAGATACACCTATTCATTTCAAAACAACGAAATCTTGCATATAAGTGTAATCGATGCAATTCAAATCAGAGGAATTGGGAAGCCAGTAAACCACAGTGGACGCTTGGATATGATTTTCAAACCATTCGGAATAATGCCGACCTTGTGACAAGGGGAGTTGTCATTCTGAAAATGTCTAATGCTATCCGGAAACACGGTCACCTCCCTTTCCGTCATGTTAAATGCATGTGTGTACGTTTACGGACCATTAGTACGGTGACTGTAAAGGCAAACAATGGGCATTTAAAATAGCATAAATTATAATGAATGAAATACGGGATTGCACCATCGTACAATACAAATTTGGAGGATGTGAGTCCGTTTATTCGTGCAAATATGACGTAGATGTTAAAACAGATAATATCCGAAAACTTGAAAAATTCGTTGTCCTGGAGAGGAAATCGAATCCGCGTCTCCCGCATAGCGCCCGAGTATGCTAACCTCTACACCACCCAGAACGACCATCACAGGGCACACGAAATCCTGTGATGGTTATATTCAAATTAATCGGTAACTTGAAACTTGGTCGTTCTGTGTGGTGTAGTGGTTAGCATAGTCAGGCGTCATCCGGGAGACGCGGATTCGATTCCCCTCCAGGACGACGAAATTTTCAAGTTTTCGGGCATCATCTGACTTAACATCCATGTCATATTTACACCAATCACCGGATTCACATCTTGTAGCATAAATTACGTTTATAAATTATTGCATTTATTACATAATGCATGTGGTATACATTCAGTGGACAAAACATTAGAGATACATACCGAATAGCAATGCTGGTCCTCCTCTAGCGCGAAGAACAGCCTGTACGCGCCGTGGCATCGACTCCACCAGCTTCCGGAGGGTTCCCGCAGGTAACGCTAGCCCATGCCTGCTGCAGCATTGTCCACAACTCCGCCCGAGACGTCAGTTAACGATCCATGGACCTGATGTTACGCACCACGGTATCTCAGAAACCTTCCACAGGGTTCAGATCCGGGGATATTGCAGGCGATTGGATAGTACCAAGCTCATATGAGTGTCCCTCTAGCCATGCCTCAGTCGAATGCCGCACTGTCCAGATGGAACAGACCATCGGCCGCAGGATACGCGGAGGTCATGAAAGCGTGTAGGTGATCAGCGAGCACATGCTGGTAGCACGCAACGATTAAGGACCTCTCCAGACACACTAAGGAACCTAATGTGTCCCATCACAAAGCTCCCCAAACCACCACAGAGCCACCACCGTCTTGAAAAGAGCCGACATGACACGACGGGGATATGGCCTCATCCTGTCGAAGCCTCCCGTCAGCTCTGTAAAGCTGAAAACGGGACTCATCTGATCACACGACCACTCTGCAGATGTCCAGTTTTGATGTTCCTGGCATCAGGCGAGGTGTAAAGTCCGATAACGAGTAGTCAACAGTGGCACACGAGTGGGCAGCCGGCTCCCGTAGCCCCCCAGGGTATGCAACGTGCGCTGTACCGTTCGCTCTATGTCGTTGCTTGGACCTCCGACATTTAACCTGGATGTGATTTGCGTCACCGTTGCCAAGCGGTCGGTCTGTAAGAGCCTGGGTGGTCTGTGTCGATCCCGGTCATCAATAGTGTGGGATGAGCCACGTCTTGCTTTCTGGGTTCTAGTACGTCCATCGATTTTATACTTGCTGTACACTCTTGATACGTTTGCCCTCCGGAACCCTACAGTTTTTACTACTTGGATGACAGAATGACCCATTTGTCTTGCGCCAGCAATGCGTTCACAATCAAAGTCGCTTCGATCACTACGTTTACCCATGCTCGTCGATTTCGATACATTGTTGGGAAGCCCTGCTGTCCGCTTATTTATCGTCTGCGTTCGGTTTGGGTCTGCTTCACTCTGCCGGGGGAACACCCATGTCAGCTGCCCATCACTCCTATCTTTAATGTTTTGTCTACCGAGTAAATCGTCAACCATTATCCATCCAATTTTATGCTGTTTAAAAAATGGAAGATCTCTCTGAATTTTCTATTTTGAATAACAATTACCTGAATTGCACTTAAGAAACAGATTGTTTTGAGTATATTTTTTAAAATATTATTTTTTTTATGATTTTGTTGAGAGCCAATATAGTTGAAGATTTGGCTGTTATCAAAAAGGTTATCACTGTATTTTTGTGAATCTTTCATATTCGATTTTACGATCAAATCGGCATTATCATTTCTTTAAAGTTTAATTTTTCTGAAATTGCATGGTTTCCTATTGCTTAGTAAACTTGTTATTATATGAACGGACAAAAAGAGCAAGAATTTGTCCTTTCGTTTGCGAAAAATTTAAAAAAAAGTTCAAAATCGAAATTTCGACTGCGTCTTCCTTTCCTTGTAAAGTTTTTTTTTTTTTTCTGCACACTACATAAAAAAGAAGTAGCGTTTTCGGACCTTAATTTCGCTTTAAAAAATGCTTGCTCTGCCCCTTGATACAGCAAGAATTCACTAAGGAATGGGAAAAAAATACGCGTTTTAAACGAGATTAAATATCAATAAACTCTACAACAATTTTACTAGTCACAGAAATTAAACAGATTAGATCAGATCATACGTAGAGGATTTTAGGAAGGGAGTGTCTGACACCAGGTCTTAAACAACCCTTAGAAATAGAAAACTAGAAGAATTGTGCTAGAGTGCCCGATAGAAAAGTGACACGAAAGCGAGATAGAAAGGGGAGGAAGACGCCCTTATTTATTACCGGGGGACCAGTACACGGTGCCCGACGGCTCAACGTGCCTATCCGACTCAAGGCGGATATTTAGTGGTTCGACCATTTGTTCTTGCCTGGAATCGAACCATAGGTCTTCTCCGTGGCAGTCACGAACGTTGATCACTAGGCCACTGGCGCCCACAAAATGAATCATATGATCAAATGATCATATGAAGAGGATTTTAGGAAGGGAGTGTCTGACCCCAGGTCTTAAACAACCCTTAGAAATAGGAAACTAGGAGATTTGTGCTAGAGCGCCCGATAGGAAAATGACACGGAAGCGAAGTAGAAAGGGGAGGAAGACGCTCTTATTTATTACCAGGGGGGGAGTACCCGGGGTCCGACGGCTTAACGTGCCCATCCGACGCCCGGCGGATATTTAGTGGATCAAGCGTTCGTACGTGGCTGGGATCGAACCTGAGGCCCTTTCCCTGGAAGTCACGAACATTGCCCACTAGGCCACCCGCGGCCCAATATGAATCATATTTCGTCGCAAACAGATTAAATACCGATTTGGAAATTTAATTTAGCTTTTAAAAGGAGGAAGGAGGGGGGCTTGTTCACTGACTAATTTCGAAGGACAGACTGTTAGAAATATGAAAGCGTGCATTTCATTAGAAAATATTCTTAAAAATACCAAGTCGGTTTCTCTAATTATTACCAAATATACTAAAAAAGAGCAAAATAAGAACACATCAGGATGACAATAGATATTAAAATAAGAACACATCAGGATGACGATAGATATTAAAATAAGAACACACCAGGATGACGATAGATAGGGGCCGGACGCAGCTTGTAAGAAAAATTTGAAATTTCGAAATCACGGAACTGCTAGGACAATCATTTCCGGCAGTCCGGAAGATTTTCCTGCCGGCAAACGGCATAAAGTCTCCCAAAAAAGAGTAAAAAAAAAAATTCGAGAAAAGTCACCATATTACAAATACGTCACCAATAATCCCATAAATGTATAATAAATGTTACAATCTTGAAAACATGAAAATAAAGTTTAAACAAATATTGAATAACATTAGTTCACAGAGATTTTCGATTTCCGTAGCATATTCGATGTTTTTCGTACTCCGTAGTGAAACAACGATCGCTGTCGTGACTACGGAGAATCTGGAGCAGAGTCTGTAATGGTAGAATATAGGAGATACGTTACAGTAAAAAACAAAAATTACATAATACTATGCAAAACAAAAATAACCGTCTATGTACGATATTTAATAATAGATGAAAAATATTTACAATTTAAAAATACCCCACCAGAACATTTGGGGAAACATTCGCCCCATCATCAGGTTTGGAACAGAGACCATCTGATGATGGGGTGAATGTTACCCCGAAAATTTTTAAATTGTAAATATATTTCATCTTTTATTAAATATCATGCATAGACGGTGAAGTGAGTTTTGTATGACGTATTGTAAGAAATTATTTTTGAACTTTACATAATACTAAAAAACTAATAAAACCCAATGTTTTCTCAAAAACAACCGGACTTCAGATACTGAGTTCAAAAAGCCAGCATAATCCGATTAAATCGGAACCCCTGGTAGCTATGATATACACTATTTACCAATAAGTAATTGGACACCTGTGATAACAAAGGAAAACGAAGTTTATTCACCTTCAATAGTTGGTGGAGCTTCCACGAGCGGCGATTACAGCTGCGACCCTCCGGTGCATACTCTCAACCAGGCGTTGTACGACGGCTAGCGGTATTTTCTTCCACTCTGCTTGGAGAAGACAGGTCAGTTCCTTCACCGATTTCGGACATTGAGGGCACCCCTTAAGTCGACGCTCCAACTCGTCCCAGCGGTGCTCGATAGGGTTAAAGTCCGGGCTCTGCGCAGGCCAGTACATTCGAGTAACCCCATTGTCACCATACCAAGCCATGGTGGACCTCGCAACATGACAGGTGGCATTGTCATCCTGAAAGTAACATGGGTCCACCCTGTAAAACTGCCACAACGTAGGAAGCGCATGGTCATCCAAAATGGTGCAGTAGGTCTCGGCGTTGAGTCTACCAGTAATTGCGACCAAGTGTCCCGTGCCATACCAGGAGAAACACCCCCATAGCATAATTCCACCGCCGACGAACTTCACAGCTGGCACAATACATTCCGGCAGGAAGCGTTCTCCAGGCAGACGCCAATCCCTACCCTGCCATCCGAACGATAGAGGGTGATCCTTGATTCGTCGCTCCAGAGAACCTGTTTCCACTGTTCAACGGTCCACTGTCAACGTCTTTGCACCACGTTAACCGAGCAGCACTATTGGACTTGGTAATCAAAGGCTTGTGGGCTGCAGGACGTCCATGATAACCGAGCAGATGGGCTTCCTTACGGATGGTATTCATCGAAAGAACACTCCCGGATGCCTGTTGAAACTCCTCGCGGATGTGGCTCATCGATTTGGTGCGGTTCTTCCGAATTTCTCTGGCCAGCACCTGTCGGTCTCTAACTGCCAGTTTTGTGGGTCTGCCGGGTCGGGGCACATTCCGACAGTCACCTCTCCTTTTCCACTTGCCAATCACGTAGGCCACTGACGATTTTGTCACGCATGGATCGTCCATTTCTGTGATACCCGACGATTACACCTTTCTCAAAATCAGAGAGCTCCGAACTGCGTGGCATCTTGCATGCGACTGGTTGCGTTGTTGTTTCCCACACGATATTTAAAGGCGACGGCAGTGACGTGTATCAGGACCGCAGATATCGTCGATTGCATTGGTGTCCAATTACTTGTTGGTAGATAGTGTACATGTTATAGGCAGGAATCGAAATCGGAGAGATCACGATCTGCCCGGAAAAATCGCGATGTGCCTACTAGTTTCGGGCAAATCCTGATCTTCCGTTGCATACCGGGATGTGAGCGGGCAAATCGCGATGTGACAATTAACCGTGAGCAAATCTCGAATCGCTTTCTCTGTAGACTGTCATATATTTTTTTCTTTTTTTATATATTTCATCGCCAAACTGGCGAAGAGTCAGAATCCAAACATCACTCCCTTCGACCAATCTGTCTGAAAGCCACGTGGCAGGTTACTCTCAGGGCTTAGTGGGTTACTCTTGCATAGGCTGGGCGCGGCATTATTCTTCCAGCTCTCAACGTTAAGCTGTACGCGGCACTGTTCTTCCAGCTCGCTTCGACCAAGCTGTCTGAAAGCCACGTGGCAGGTTACTCTCAGAGCTTAGTGGGTTACTCTTGCAGAGGCTGGGCCCGGCATTATTCTTCCAGCTCTCAACATTAAGCTGTACGCGGCACTGTTCGTCCAGCTCGTTTCAACCAAGCTGTCTCAAAGCCACGTGGGAGGTTACTCTCAGGGCTTAGTGGGTTACTCTTGCATATGCTGGTCGCAGCATTATTCTTCCAGGCCTCAACGTTAAGCTGTACGCAGCACTGTTCTTCCAGCTCGCTTCGACCAAGCTGTCTCAAAGCCACGTGGCAGGTTACTCTCAGGTCTTAGTGGGTTACTCTTGCATATGCTGGGCGCAGCATTATTCTTCCAGGGCCTCAACGTTAAGCTGTACGCGGCACTGTTCGTCCAGCTCGCTTCGACCAAGCTGTCTCAAAGCGACGTGGCAGGTTACTCTCAGGACTTTGTGAGTTACTCTTGCATAGGCTAGGCGCGGCATTATTCTTCCAGCTCTGAACATTAAGCTGTACGCGGCACTGTTCGTCCAGCTCGTTTCAGCCAAGCTGTCTCAAAGCCACGTGGCAGGTTACTCTCAGGGCTTAGTGGGTTACTCTTGCATAGGCGGGGCGCGGCATTATTCTTCTAGTTCTCAACGTTAAGCCGTACGCGGCACTGTTCTTCCAGCTCGCTTCGACCAAGCTGTCTCAAGGCCACGTGGTAGGTTACTCTCAGGTCTTAGTGGGTTACTCTTGCATAGGCTGGGCGTGGCATTATTCTTCCAGCTCTCAACATTAAGCTGTACGCGGCACTGTTCTTCCAGCTCGCTTCGACCAAGCTGTCTGAAAGCCACGTGGCAGGTTACTCTCAGGGCTTAGTGGGTTACTCTTGCATAGGCTGGGTGCGGCATTATTCTTCTAGTTCTCAACGTTAAGCTGTACGCGTCACTGTTCTTCCAGCTCGCTTCGACCAAGTTGTCTCAAGGCCACGTGGCAGGTTACTCTCAGGTCTTAGTGGCTTACTCTTGCATAGGCTGGGCGCGGCATTATTCTTCCAGCTCTCAACGTTAAGCTGTACGCGGCACTGTTCGTCCAGCTCGCTTCGACCAAGCTGTCTCAAGGCCACGTGGAAAGTTACTCTTGCATAGGCTGTGCGCGCCATTGTTCGCGCAGCTGTCGACACCAAGCTGCGCGCGGTTTTGTTCGTCCAGCACGCTTCAACCAAGCCGTCTGAAGGCCACGCTCCAGGTTACTGTTGAATAGGCTGTGCGCGGCATTGTTTTTACAGCTCGCTTCGACCAAGCAGTCTCAAAACCACGTGGCAGCTTACTCTTGCATAGTCTGTGCTAGCCACTGTTCGTCCAGCTGTCGACAGTGTTAGAAGTAGTAAGTTCTGCGTATAGCTGTTAATTATGGCGTTGGTTTCTGATACACGTGTTGGTGATATGAAAGAACGGTTTCACCCGAGAAATTAGCTGAAATGAACAAAAGTGATCCCAGTGATTTGGAACCTTTGAAACAAATTCAAAGGGTATCCTGAAAGTGATGCCTCATCCCTAATAAGATTTTTGTTTTTTGGCAGCAAAAATGTGAAACTTGGTGGCAAAATACTTGCACATATTGTAAATAATGCTAGCTTATTCAAAGTATTGTCCATCCGTTTCTATACATTTCCGCCATTATTGAATCCGTTGGTAAAATCCATTTTGGAAAAATTCCTGAAGCTGTCCTTTCACCCATGAGTTCACAGCCAGTTTAACGTCTGTCACATCGTCAAAATGTTCCCCATGAAGGGTGTTTTTTAAAGGAGCAAACAGGAAAAAGTCTGAAACAGCCAAATATGGACTGTAGGGGAGTTGGGGCATCCCCACCCCCATTTTGGCAATAGCCTGTGAAGTCTGCATTGAGGCGTGGGGACGTGTGTTATCATGGTGTAAAACTACACTATGAAGTGGAATGTCACGTCTTTCCCATCTGATAGCTTCCTTTAGCTTCTTCAATGTCTGCACATAGTGACCACTGTTTATTGTTGCAACTCGTGGATGGTGACACGACGATCAGCTGTGATGAGGTCTTTCACTCGTTGCCTGTTGGCATTTGTCACTGCAGTTACGGGTCTTCCACTCGTTGTTTGTCCGACACTGAACTTTCCCCCTCTCGAAATCTCTTCATCCATCTTTGGGCATTGCTGATATCAATTATGGCCACTCCATACACCGCCAGGAGTCTTCTGTGGATTTCTGGAGCCTCACATCCTTCTTTTTCCAGGAATTAAATTACGGCTCGCTGCATTTCTCTGTCATTCATGATCTTTATTTCCGATTTTGAAAATAATTTGTTATTACATTGGTAACGTATCATAGTACATGTCAGGGCAGTTTGATTAAAATCACTTCAACATTTCCAAGGTTACTAAGGAGGAGGCATTACTTTCAGAACGCCTCTTGTATAAACGTAGGATGGTCCTTTGAATTGTTTGATTCGCGATTTTCCCTAAGACGATCAGCCGGATCTCGATTTGACTGGGCACATCCCGAAATACCAAGTACATCGGGCTTTGGCCGAAACTGGTAGCTACATCGTGATTTGCCTGAGTAGATTGCAATATCTCCGGAATTCGGCATTTGCCCGTAACATAATCGTATATACTTTTCATTCAGTGGTAGAAATAAGAAGTCTGTATACCACTTTGAAATTCGTGATGAGGAAAAATCCAGAATTCCACAGCTCAAAGAAGAAGAAAATCCGATAAATCAGGACCACAATCAGGCCTGCATTACCGTTACGTCTTCAATACAACAGCCCTCGGATAGTCAACAATTCCTACGACTGTTGGATGTTGTATCCCGCTTTTCTCGAGTTGATGATCATACCCCGTCCAAACTCCATTAAGTCTGTCCTTTTTTCCGTTGTAGGGGCTTCGTATTGTAAAACTGAAGAACTACAGTATTCGAATATTGCTATGTAGCTATCCCATAAAAAAAAAGGCAAAAATTGCATCGCCCTAGGATTTTATTTGCAGGCACAGATGTTCAGTACTATTGTTCATTATTTTCTATAATACTATCTAAAGACCATATGATCCCTGGCCAACATCTGTTTCTGTATTACAAATGGCTACGAGGAAGGATCGGATGCTGCCACTCACACAAACATTTTCTTGCTCACATGTTTCAGTTTTTTTGAGATTTTGATGTTTGTTCGGATTCTTATGCTTCCATTACTGGAATATCATGATATTTGTTGAAACTCCTACGCTTCAGGTGCTTGAAGTTTCTGCCAATTTTCTTCAGATTCTTATGCTTTAGCTGCTTTGAGATTCTGATGTTTGTTCAGATTCCTATGTTTCGCTTGCTTGGAGTTTCTGTTTTTTTCTTCAGATTCTTATGCGTTAACTGCGTTGAGATTCTGATGTTTCATCAGATTTCGATGTTTCAGTTGCTTGGAGATTCTGTCATCTTTATTTAGATTCTTACACTTCAGCTGGTTTGAGATTCTGATGTTTGTTCAGATTCCTATGTTTAGCTTGCTTGGAGTTTCTGTTGTTTTTTTCTTCGGATTTTTATGCGTTAACTGCGTTGAGATTCTGATGTTTCATCAGATTTCGATGTTTCAGTTGCTTGGAAATTCTGTCATCTTTTTAGATTCTTACACTTCAGCTGGTTTGAGATTCTGATGTTTGTTCAGATTCCTATGTTTAGCTTGCTTGGAGTTTCTGTTGTTTTTTTCTTCAGATTTTTATGCGTTAACTGCGTTGAGATTCTGATGTTTCATCAGATTTCGATGTTTCAGTTGCTTGGAGATTCTGTCATCTTTTTTCAGATTCTTACACTTCAGCTGGTTTGAGATTCAGATGTTTGTTCAGATTCCTATGTTTCGCTTGCTTGGATTTTCTGCTGTTGTTTTTTCTTCAGATTCGTATGCTTCAGGTGGTTAGAGATTCTGATGTTTGTTCAGATACCTATGTTTCAGTTACTTGAAGATTATGTTATTTTTTTTTTTTCAGATTCTTATGCGTCTGTTGGAATTGCTATGTTTCGGTTTCTTGGGGAATTTTAATGTCTATAGAGATTTCTAAGCTTCAGCTGCTTCAAGATCCGTTGTATTGGATGATGTAACCGGTGGTGCACTCGAACCGATGCAGGTTTTGAGGATACGATTGCATAGTATCAGTTAAAATACGGTACCTTTATGCCAAAAAAAAAAAAACCCGATGTACTTATGTGACTTCCATGTTTATGCAAAGGTTTATTCTTTATGAATATCTAATCTGTTTCTGTGACGTACCTGCCAGCAGGACGCACACGACATACAGGCACATAGCAATCAGAACAAATGTCTGCGTAGCTCAGTTGGTAGAGCGACTTGTTCCGGAATAAGCGGCCTCGGGTTCGAATCCCGGCGTAGACCAAAAATGACGGAGAAATTTACTTCGTTATAATGGCGCCCGAACTATCCGGATGACCCGGCCGTTCAAAATCTCTCATTGGTGTGATGTTATTTCCACACCGCGAGACAGGAAAAATCAGAGAATTCCTTCTCCAGCGCTTCGAAAAAATAAAAATGTGTGATGTTGCATTCCACACAGCAGATTGACTGGGAGTTCTCAAGTGCACGTTCTACAGTGGATGGCTGCGTGGATGGCTGCCTGAAACGATTCATGCTCACGGCTGACCCGTGGGCCATGCCCCCGGCCATCTTTCGGGGGGGGGGGGAGATGTGACGTACCTGCCAGCAGGACGCACACGACATAAAGGCACATAGCAATCAGAACAAATGTCTGCGTAGCTCAGTTGGTAGAGCGACTTGTTCCGGAATAAGCGGCCTCGGGTTCGAATCCCGGCGTAGACCAAAAATGACGGAGAAATTTACTTCGTTATATTTCTTAGTGCTTATTGTTTACGACACCAAATAATAATGAATGCTACCTCTCCAATTCATGGGCTGGCGTGCTTTTCCAAGAAGTAATAATTGCCGAAGTGTTTCATTAAAAATGTTCACCCTGCACGTGAAGCGCGCAATTTATGTTTCCTTCTCAGTATAGAGGCTTTACTGCGATTGAGGGAAGCGATATTATTCAAACGGCATATGCATAAACAAAAGTGCGGTGCGTCGCAGATATTTTTGGATTCCCCAATTTGATCATTTCGCCGTGTTTTCTGGTTTGCTTCCTTAGGCGGAACAGTGTCCGTTCCGCGTGTATCTAAAATTAAGTCATACATTATTACTGCACTCTCTATGCTTTTTTGCAAGCTTAATCGCTGACCCGAACATTTCTTCTGCTCCTTCGAATCTAGGTTATCCCGTATGGCAGGATATATATGGACTAGAAGGGAGTTCTAATCGACTGCAGCTGCTGAGAACGGAGCTAACATCTTCGTCAGCACAGCCTCAACATCTCTCTCCCATGGTTCTGTTATTCGGTACAGAATCTTTCTCCTCCTCCTAAGAATAACCAACAGTGTTGTTCCCTGTTATTCTGACATAATGCTTCTTCCCCTACGAAGGCCATCTTAATGTCAGAGAAGTATTTTTGGCACGGACTCAATTCTGAGGCAGAACTTGACATCCTCCCTCTACCAGCATTCTTTTCCTAAATATGCGTTCAAAAGCAAGGTGGCATAATGGATAAAATAAAAGGTGAAGTTAAAAAAAAACATGTTCATTTTTTTTTTCTGCATAGCATTTTCCCCCTCCTATACCCAACGTTTTTCTGGCTGGATTCTTTCCGTTCCAATTTTTTTTTAACTTGGAAAGTTTGTCAAGCCCGAGCGTTTTGCAGTTTCCTTTTAGCCATGAACGATTAAGAAAAGTTATTATGGAAATGCGCCAAGGCAACAAAAAGTTAACAAGGTAAAAAGGAAGAAACAAATAAAAAATATTAGAAAGAAAAGCTAAGTATGTTCTCACAAACTAGAAGGTGGGACCAGGCGAGCTATTAGTAAAATAAAAGTAGCTTTTTGCCATGGAGCATTAATTGGGGTTTTTAGACGTTTTTTTTTTTTTTTTTTTTACTTTTAAACAAAGCCGTGTTTTTCTCTTAAAAAGAAATATTTTTGCTCTTTGCCTCCAACGCAATACGGTTATGAACGCGCTCATTAATGTTTTAATTTTTCCCGTAACAAATTTGTTCACGTTTACCAGAACGTAGAAAAATCGCAGCAAGCTTTTTTTTTCAAGTTGTTATTAATTGCAATTTTATGTGTGTTCAAACAGAGCACGTACAGTAAGCGTAAAACTGTCACGAAAATTCTGCCGTTGCGATGTAAATCTTACACGGTGTGCAGAACATTAACTTAAAATAATGCATGAACACTTTGTGCATATTATTGCTACGTATTCAATCATGTTAATGGCTTGTCCAGCGAAAGCAATAAAAATGCAAGTCGTGTTTGAAAACTGGAGAAATACTAAAACCGTAGAATCAGGAGATTATTTTTGATGGTACAACGTGACTGTCTAATATCTTTGAGAATAATATGAGAGTTTTATGATTATTGTGTTATTGATAAAAATATATATGTGAAAAGAAACGTCAGTCTCATTAGAACATTATATTACGTGAGTCAGCTTACTGCTTGATCTAAACGTTCCGTAGTTTTTATGTGACTCCCTGGATAGCGAAATATTCCACTAAGATATTTCTTAAATACACACTAATTGTTTTGAGGTAAAAACGCAATAGGCGTGCGAGTGCATAGGTAGTTTATTAAAATTACAAGAAACATGCGCAAACAGCATTTAAAACTTAAAATTAATTCACGTACAGGTTAATTACTATATGAAAAAGACAAGGCTGTGCACAGTAGGACCCTCCGACAAACAACAAAGCTAGGTTAGTCAATACGTGCAAAGGAATCATGACAGTTACTATCAGGACAGGCAAAGTGGCAAACATGAGGAATAATCTTAATAACACGTAAACAAAAATGATGGAACAGAACATACCATAGCAGTGCTTTTGAGTGCAGGTTTACCACTTATGTTGATTATTGTTCCCATGTGAGCGATTTCCCCGTAATTCCATTACTGTATGTGTTATGAATTCTTTCATCAATGTTTTCCCATAGTTATTACCCATTTACTGTTTACTATCTATGAGGTTTCCTTTATGTTAACTATTGTGGTGGGCTTGTGGTCGGTGGTCCAGACGTGCATTATTGATAGGTTAAGTTCTTTCACTCATCTTGATTGTTGTACCTATGTATATGTTGTCTCCCATAATTTACTGACTGTATGTCTTACTATTTCATCAGTGTTTCTTAATGAACGCAACACATTACTGTTTGCTGGTTATTGCTTGTTACATTGATTTGTGATGCATTTCTGGTTACTAGACCAGACATGCAGTCCTACGCAAGACATACCCTAAGAGCACTTGGTGACGTACTACAGAGGTAAAAACATGTGTCACGAACACAAATCTGCCGCGAGATATTCTGTCAGCGTAGCTCAGATGGGAGAGCGACTTACTCCGGAGTGAGGGGACACGGCTTAGATATCGGCCCGTTGGGAGAAATTTGTGTTTTCACATTGGCCCCCGACTGTGGAAAATGGATGCACTGGCCGTTGGGTTCTTCGAAAACTGTGTGATGTTTGTTCCACGCATTGTTTGGAATTAATGAAAAATTCCTACTTCGCTTCATAAAAAAAAAAAAAAAAAAAAAATAGAGGAAGATGATGTGACGTACTACCGAGGTGAAAACATGTGTCAAGACGAGAAATCTACAGATAGACATTCAGCCCACGTAGCTCAGTTGGGAGAGAGTGAGGAGGACACGGGTTCGATGCCCGTTGCGGACAAATTTGTGTTTTCACAACATAGAACAGCACAAATGCAGCTATGAGAAGACCATGAATGGGACTGAGTATCTGGACTAGTAACCAGAAATGCATCACAAAATCAATGCAACAAGCAATAACCAGTAAACAGTAATGTGTTACGTTCATTAAGAAACACTGATGAAATAGTAAGACATACAGTAAGTAAATTATAGGAGACTACCAGAGTTGAGCAGGAATACATTACAAAGTAATGGAAGTACAGATTACAATTAACGTGTAATTCATTACAAGGTAATCCCAAGTATATTTTTCACAAGGTAAAAGAATTGATCTCTAATGCATTACAATGAAGAGGATATAATTCAATTATTCAATAATGCCATTCAAACGCAATGGAATGATTTGGTAATGAAATTACACAATTTGCAAATAATAATTACATACTAATAGTTTATAGAAATATACGTGTGCCAAAAGCTATGCCTAGAAAAATCGGCCATGTAACATAGCAGACAGAGACTGAAGTGTCGTGTAGAATGTCCTAGAAGCGGACAAGGATGGGTTAGACGTTTGTAAAATGTTCCAGAATGATCGCGCAGTGGAAAATTGGAGAGCTTTATGTAAATCAAAAATATTCCAGAAGGTTCAGGTCCTGTCGTGAAGTATATACATATAAAGGAGTCAGTTGCTCGCTAGTTCAGTGGTCGTATCGGACAAGTAATGGACAACTACAATTGAGAAGTACGGCAAAAAGTAAAGAGTTTGCAAAGTTCTGTAATATTCGGAAATGCACCCTGAGTTGCTGAACTGTGCGTGTAGGGCTACTATGTGCTTGTGGCTTTAGTGGGGTAATTATTTTGGACAGTGAAACGTATGTAATGGACGAGGATACTGTACTGGCGATGGACGAAATAAGTATTTCTAACAGAAGTAAACATCCCATTCGTACTTACTCCATATGTATTATTTCGTTCAAATCATTTTACTTGAGGCGAAGACGGGGCAACTGCTCATATCAATGTACAATCTCCAATACCTACATACACGCATTTTGAGGTCCGCGGGGTGGAACGATTGTCAAATAACTTACACAACGTGTAAGGGTGTACTGCTTGTTGGTTTCTTCACGTTGTATTGTTACCCATAAGTTATCGGTTAATTACCAACATATACTTAACCATTACGATTATAATGGGTAACTGCTACAATTCATTACAATCACCATGTAATTTTAATGTCCAGTTCACCCTTACCATGTAATGGTAACGCTAAGTTCTTGTTCCCATTACCATTACGCTGTAATGCATTACCGATTATTTCAATTACGATTTTGCCCAACTCTGGGGACAACATATAGGTACAGCAATCAAGATGAGTGAAAGAACTTAACCTACCAATAAAGCACGTCTGAAACTAGCGACTAGACGCGCACCACAATTGTTAAAAGTAAAGGAAACCCCATAGATAGTAAACAGTAAATGGGTAATAACTGTTGAAAAACACTGATGAAAAAATTAATAATACATACTGTAATGGAATTACGATGAATCACTCACATGGAAACAATAATCAAGATAAGTGGTAAAACTGTACTCAGAAGTAATGCATGTCCCGAAGAGCGAACAGAAATGCACGACAAAAGGCAAAGTAAAAAACCTGAAATAGTAATCAGTAAATGTGTGACAACTATTAAAAAATACCGATGAAGAATGAGAGAAACAGACAGTGAGGAAGTTGCGGGAAAACCCCTACATGGGTTTTGAAAGCCCATTAAATAACAAACATACTTACTGAAACTTTAACTTCTTTATTTTATCCAAAACTGATCACTTTAACAATTAGCACACATCACCATATTACTCGTAGCGTGTAACACTCTTGAAATATAGCAAAAAGCACTATCACAATCAACTTCTAACAAACTCGGGCCTCAAATATCTAACTAGCTAAATATACCTAAGAAAGAGCTTTTGCAGCTAGAATGCCACCCAGCTCGAAAGTCAACCAACATACAATTTAAACTTTACTTTTATCTCTATTCTTTTCATACGCAATCCTATTTCTGACCTCAATTCAGATTGCCCCTAGACATTCCTTTATTCGAGATAGAACTGTAATGTTAGGTTTGGAAACCATTTAAAGAGAACGAACCAGAATTTTTCATAGGTACATGAACTAAAATTGAAAGTTATATTAGAGTATATTATACGTCACAGTAGGAAACGGCAGTATAAATTGGCCAGTGGATTGATAGCGCTTGAGGGAACGAAAATGAACGGTGGGTGTATATAAAAAAGTGTCGATCACAACACCGAAAATCAAAAACTTCTCTAGTTCGTTAAATATTATGTCGTTCGGAAAGTACGTCAACACCTTCATTGATGTACATTCTGGAAACCTCATGTGGCAACACAGGCGATGTCTGAGAGTGTTGTCATCTTCACTTTCTAAGCTATCCTGCCCGTAAGTTTCCGTTGAGTACCTCTAACGCCTCTGCATGTTGCAATTTCTGCGTTACAGAAGGTGATAGCACCTCACTATTTTGTTGAAAGTAAATATGTATGATTATTATTTATTATTCTAACCTCGATTCGACGTATCAGATGATCTTTTATATGTGCTGATGATCAAGTTATGGGACTTCCTAAAATACTAGGTACCGTAGACGTGTTTACGAATCACCGAAGCAGCAGGGCAAGTTTGGTCTAGTGTATTAGTAATCATAATATATATTTGCTCTACCATTATTATTCGGACACCAACATGTAGTAACCATACAGCTTCCTGTCTACTTTGGCCCGTATAACGGCTTCTAATCTTCGTGGAATACTGTCCACCCGTTTTATTTGTAAATATCCGTCGATGTGTTCCGCCATTCGATCTTCAAAGCAGTGACCACTTGAGCTTTGTTTCTCGAGACATCTTTTCTTCCACACACCAGACGATTCAATTCGTCCCAGGGATTCTTCATAGGACTCAAGTCAGTACTCTAGGCTGAAGAGTCCACATTTTTGACTTCCGGGTCTTAAAACCGATCTGCAATAACGCGAACAGTATGACATTTTTGTGTTCTCCTGCTGATCGAGTTATAGGCCTTCCCCAAAATACTTCCGCAACGTTGGTAATTCAATAATGTACGGGGAATTTAGATAGGGTTCAGAGTTCATGGTTTTGTCTACAACGACTACTGAGTCCAAACCGAAACAAGAAAAACATTTCCCCCATTCCATCTCGCTGCCTCACCAAACTTCATTGTCGAGACTATCCAACACGCATCCACCCAACCTATGAACAACCATCATACTGTTAAACTCTGTATGGCGATTCGTCAGTCCAAAGCACAGTTTCTCATTGGTCTAGAGTACAAAATCGACTTTCCTTACAGTATGCTAATTTGCGGGTGGCATTAATGGAAGTGATTAGCGGCACATGGATGGCTATTCAACCGTGGTAACCTATAAGAACCCTACACACGGGCTAACATCAGTCCCAATAGTTTCACATAGGGTTTGTGAGATTTCAGATAATGTTGATTTGCGCTCTGAGCAAACAGTCATTTGAAGTGCTTTCCTGCCACGGTGTGTTAGCTTTGGAAGTTTACCGGGTCGTTTCTGGCAGATTCTGCTCCAGTACGCTTCAATTTGCACATCACTTCATCAATCGTCAACCTAGGTAACTTCACTGTTGCTGAAACGTCACGTACGAAGCGATCACCCTATGTCAATCTCTCCTCACTGGAAAGTGATTAACTCTGTCGATCGAAGCATCTTGGATTCACAATCGTACTGTTTTCTCACTATAGCCCTACGAGCATACTTATAGTTGGATGTGGGACATGGTGCTTGCGTAGGACCTCATCCATTGAAAACAGAGGGATGTCCGGGTAAAATGGTAGGACACCATGTAACGTACCAGGAGATGTGACGTACCTGCCAGAAGGACGCACACGACATAAAGGCAGATAGGAATCAGAATAAAATGTCCGCGTAGCTCAATTGATAGAGCAACTTATTCCGGAATGAGGGGATCCGGGTTCGAATCCCGGCGTAGACCAAAAATAACGGAGAAATTTACTTCGTTATAATAGCGCCCGAACTATCCGGATGACCCGACCGTTCAAAATCTCGCATTGGTGTGATGTTCTTTCCACACCGCGAGATAGGAAAAATAAGAGAATCCCCTCTCCAGCACTTCGAACAAAAAAATAAATAAATAAGGGGGAGATGATGTAACGTACCAGGAGATGTGACGTACCTGCCAGAAGGACGCACACGACATAAAGGCAGATAGGAATCAGAATAAAATGTCCGCGTAGCTCAATTGGTAGAGCAACTTATTCCGGAATGAGGGGATCCGGGTTCGAATCCCGGCGTAGACAAAAAATGACGGAGAAATTTACTTCGTTATAACCATATTTGGCTCCTTATCTTAAAACCTGGTTGTCCTTGCAGGCAACATCATGTAAGAATGTCATTGCTAATTTTTTAATTCCACAAGAATTTTGTATCTATCAGTTTGTATCAAAAATCTTGTTTCTCTGTACACAGAATTCTATTATTCTGAGTACGTTGCCTTGGTCTTTTCTAGAAGACATATCCGTAATAGTTTATTTGTGTTCAAATTCAAATCTCCTCTTCGTGTAAAAAAGGGGTTTCCCTAAGCTTTTGTATGTATAGCTTCAGCACTTTGCGAAATACAATGAAGTACATTTATTATGTGAACATTCAAAATCAATTGCACGATTTATGTAGTAAGAATTTCAGTCACTATATGAAAAACTAATTTTTTTGAAAGTTACTACAGCAATCTATTCTTTTCGGTTTGGATGTTTTTTTATATTTTTGTAATTTCTTTTCCTCTCTCTTTTGCCGGAATCACGTACTGATAACAATTAATAATTTTGTAAGTGACAAATTCAGGACATTGGGGACTTCCCGATTAAACATCTAGAAAATTCCGGACATCTCATACAGAACAGAATACAATGGTGATATTACGTTTCGGTGAAGTGAACTTTCTGTGAAACGACATTTCGGTGAAATGAACTTTTCGATGAAATGACCCTTCGGTGAAGTGAACCTTTCAGTGAAACGACCTTTCGGTGAAATAAACTTTTTGATGAAATGAATCTTCGGTGAAGTGAACTTTTCGGTGAAATGACCTTTCGGCGAAATCAGCGATACCCGATTTATCATTGCACCCCAGTGATAACATCTGCTCTATTTTATCAGTCCCACTTTACCCAACCGATGTAATAAATAAACTGCATAAAGACAAAAATATATACAGCAAAATCGCTCGTATTTCAATGATACAAAAAAGTTCGGAAATGTGACGGAATTAATTACTTGCCGTGCTTTCTTTCTGTATGAAACGGTAATGGAACTCTTCAACATAAGTTGTTGAGGAAGTGAAAGACTGACCTAACAAAAATCAAATGAATTTCTTGAAAATTATCACTATTGCATGACACAAAATGCAAACACATAAATTATATGTTCATATTATATTAAATTATTATATTAAAAATCAAGCATTCCGTAACAGTTTTGTAACTCAGCAAATGCTGAAATTGAAATCTCTATTAAGCTTACGCAATAATGAGAGCTAAATTTGCGCTGAGGATTACATTACACTGAAGAACAAAAGAAAACTGCATTTTGATCCTAAACTACAGTCAGATTTCGTTCAACTCGAGTTCACTTCAGCTGTTGAAGTTCACGTCCGCTCCTTTGCTTTTTACATACACTGATGAATGGTGTTCTCGATGGGGTAACTGTGTTTTGTAGGATCAAACCATGTTAGCAGACGCCCAAAAATTTAATAAATAATAATGAGGTCCGTTCTGGGATTAAAAGTGGAGACGAGACTTAAATGGGGTGATTATCAAATTCGTTTGAGTTAATCTGTTTTCACATTCCCTAGAAGATACAGCAATGCTTTGCAGTGTTCACTTCAGCTGTAAAAGTTGCTTAGGGTTTTCTTTTCCTTGAAGGTGTACCTATTACCTGAAACCATGAATCATATGCCCTTTCACATTCGATAGAATATACAGCAATGGGATGTAAACTTCACTTCAGCTGTAAACGTTTCTTAGGTTTTTTCCCCTTGAAGTTGTAGGTATTCTCTAAAACCATGAATCATGTCTCCTTTGACATTCACTAGAAAATACAGCAATGGTTTTCAGAGTTCACGGAGTTCACTTCAGCTGTAAAAGTTAACTAGGTTTGTCTTTTACTTAAAGTTTTAGGTATTCACTAAAACCATGAATCATGTCTCTCTTCACATTGGCTAAAAGATACAGCAATGGTTTGCAAAGTTCACTTCAGCTGTAAACGTTGCTTAGGTTTTTCTGTTCCTGAAGGTGTAGGCATTCGCTAAAACCATGAATCATGTCTTCTTTCAAATTGGCTACAAGGTACAGCCATGGTTTGCAAAGTTCACTTCCACTGTAAAAGTTGCTTAGGTTTTTCTGTTCCTTGAAGGCTTAGGTATTCACTAAAACCATGAATGATGTCTCCTTTCAAATTGGCTACAAGGTACAGCTATGGTTTGCAAAGTTCACTTCAGCTGTAAAAGTTGCTTAGGTTTTTCTGTTCCTTGAAGGCTTAGGTATTCACTAAAACCATGAATGATGTCTCCTTTCAAATTGGCTACAAGGTACAGCTACGGTTTGTAAAGTTTACTTCAGCTGTAAAAGTTGCTTAGGTTTTTCTGTTCCTTGACGTTTTAGGTATTCACTAAAACCATGAATCATGTCTCCTTTCAAATTGGCTACGAGGTACAGCAATGGTTTGCAAAGTTCACTTCAGCTGTAAAAGTTGCTTAGGTTTTTCTGTTCCTTGACGTTTTAGGTATTCACTAAAACCATGAATCATGTCTCCTTTCAAATTGGCTACGAGGTACAGCAATGGTTTGCAAAGTTCACTTCAGCTGTAAAAGTTGCTTAGGTTTTTCTGTTCCTTGACGTTTTAGGTATTCACTAAAACCATGAATCATGTCTCCTTTCAAATTGGCTGCAAGTTACAGCAATGGTTTGCAAAGTTAACTTCAGCTGTAAAAGTTGCTTAGGTTTTTCTGTTCCTTGAAGGCTTAGGTATTCACTAAAACCATGAATCATGTCTCCTTTCAAATTGGCTACAAGGTACAGCAATGGTTTGCAAATTTCTTTTCAGCTGTAAAAGTTGCTTAGGTTTTTCTGTTCCTTGACGTTTTAGGTATTCACTAAAACAATGAATCATGTCTCCTTTCAAATTGGCTACAAGGTACAGCAATGGTTTGCAAAGTTCACTTCCACTGTAAAAGTTGCTTAGGTTTTTCTGTTCCTTGAAGGCTTAGGTATTCACTAAAACCATGAATCATGTCTCCTTTCAAATTGGCTACAAGGTACAGCAATGGTTTGCAAAGTTCACTTCAGCTGTAAAAGTTGCTTAGGTTTTTCTGTTCCTTGAAGGCTTAGGTATTCACTAAAACCATGAATGATGTCTCCTTTCAAATTGGCTACAATTTACAGCAATGGTTTGCAAAGTTCACTTCAGCTGTAAAAGTTGCTTAGGTTTTTCTGTTCCTTGACGTTTTAGGTATTCACTAAAACCATGAATCATGTCTCCTTTCAAATTGGCTACGAGGTACAGCAATGGTTTGCAAAGTTCACTTCAGCTGTAAAAGTTGCTTAGGTTTTTCTGTTCCTTGACGTTTTAGGTATTCACTAAAACCATGAATCATGTCTCCTTTCAAATTGGCTACGAGGTACAGCAATGGTTTGCAAAGTTCACTTCAGCTGTAAAAGTTGCTTAGGTTTTTCTGTTCCTTGACGTTTTAGGTATTCACTAAAACCATGAATCATGTCTCCTTTCAAATTGGCTACGAGGTACAGCAATGGTTTGCAAAGTTCACTTCAGCTGTAAAAGTTGCTTAGGTTTTTCTGTTCCTTGACGTTTTAGGTATTCACTAAAACCATGAATCATGTCTCCTTTCAAATTGGCTACAAGGTACAGCAATGGTTTGCAAAGTTCACTTCAGCTGTAAAAGTTGCTTAGGTTTTTCTGTTCCTTCAAGGCTTAGGTATTCACTAAAACCATGAATCATGTCTCCTTTCAAATTGGCTACAAGGTACAGCTATGGTTTGCAAAGTTCACTTCAGCTGTAAAATGTTGCTTAGGTTTTTCTGTTCCTTGATGTTTTAGGTATTCACTAAAACCATGAATGATGTCTCCTTTCAAATTGGCTACAAGTTGCAGCAATGGTTTGCAAAGTTCACTTCAGCTGTAAAAGTTGCTTAGGTTTTTCAGTTCCTTGACGTTTTAGGTATTCACTAAAACAATGAATCATGTCTCCTTTCAAATTGGCTACAAGGTACAGCAACGGTTTGCAAAGTTCACTTCAGCTGTAAAAGTTGCTTAGGTTTTTCTGTTCCTTGAAGGCTTAGTTATTCACTAAAACCATGAGTCATGTCTCCTTTCAAATTGGCTACAAGGTACAGCAATGGTTTGCAAAGTTCACTTCAGCTGTAAAAGTTGCTTAGGTTTTTCTGTTCCTTGACGTTTTAGGTATTCACTAAAACCATGAATCATGTCTCCTTTCAAAGTGGCTACAAAGTACAGCAATGGTTTGCAAAGTTCACTTCAGCTGTAAAAGTTGCTTAGGTTTTTTCTGTTCCTTGAAGGTTTAGGTATTCACTAAAAACATGAATCATGTCTCCTTTCTAATTGGTTACAAGGTACAGCAATGGTTTGCGAAGTTCATTTCTGCTGTAAAAGTTGCTTAGGTTTATATTTCCCTTAAAATTATTGATATTCTCACAAACCATGAGTCCTTTGATATTCACTAGAAGATACAGAAATGCTTTGCAGAGTTCCCTTCAGCTGTAACAGTTGCTTAGGTTTTTCTTTTGCTTGAAGTTGTAGATATTTTCTAAAACCACGAATCGTGCCTTTTGCATGAAGTTGAAACTTGTTAGATAACTTCCTGATTTCTTATTTACGTTACAGTGTACTTCACTTTTTGTATGATATGATACATCATGTATCGTTGTGCAAAGCGTGCGCACATTATCTCGAGGAAAAAAAACTTTTCTGTGTAGTACCTGGGAAAAAAAAGACAAACGTCAGGGGTTACATCCTACCATCTCTCTGCCTCACATGTTACGGTAGTTACATGTTACATTCTGGAGTTATTACAGCATTTTAATTAAATAATTATTCAGAAACTTAAAACCAAACTTTTGTGTAAAAGAAAAGATTTTTCCTAAACTTTTGTGTAAAAAAAGGTTTTCAAAATCAAAATTTTTGTTTTAAAAGGGTTTCTTTTTCTGCCGGCTCTTTCCGCCAGATGAAAGGCCAGATTTCTTGCATGGAATAAGATGTATGGACAAGTTTGCTTTTACGTTTAGGGAAGTTTTCCAAATAAAAGTGTATGGTTATTTTTGTGACACTGTTGGGCTATAGACGTCTTCTTCAGTTCATAGTTTCGTACGTAAGTCTTGTGTTCCTTCACACGGAAACTTAAAGCCCTGCGTGTCTGTCTTATATATGAAAGTCCACATTCACGAGGTATCTGATAAATTCCCCAGGAATTATGTTTTCGACGTAATCTTTTGATCCGTAAAAATTCACCTTGTTTATGGGTTTGAAAATAACTTTGAAATTAAAACTTTCGAGATTTTTTTGAAATTCCGAAGCAGATTTGAAAAGCAAATGAGATAACCGCCCAATTCGTTCGTACTGGGAGGTCTATTGCCCTGCGCGAGGATAGAAGCCTCGGTTTCCTAAATTTTTGGATGGTTATAACAGATGGCATATCAGGTGCGGAAAATTGGGTATTAAGCAGTCGAAAGCTGGAAAATTTGGACACGTGGCATTTGATATGAAGAAAATTTGGTACCTACCATCGTTCTAACTGTTCATGATTTGGTAAATGGGTGTGAGGAAATCAGAGCACCTAAAACAAATGAAAATGTGAAAACTTAAGCAATTATTGATGACGGCAAGGCATATAAGATAATTGGAAAATACGTTTCAATGGTGTTATAATGTCAGACATTTATATCTGAATTATGTGTTGCATTTTTCATTATTTCCTTCGCGTTTTCATGAGAGATAACTAGATGCGGAAAGAGGTGAGAGTGAGATATATATTGTGCAAAAACGTGAGTCATTTTTCAAATACAAAAAAAAAAAAAAAACCGATAGGTCATCCGAAATATTAGTTTTGGATGATCATCAGCATCGATCGAAATATCCGTTTTTATTTCAAACCGACGCCCAATTTTGCAGCTATTCAAGAACTATTGCATCAGGTTTTTCACGCTTAAGTGTCCCCAGAGATTACTTTTCCCGACTATTAAATGACCTTGGATCCAGTTGTCTCTACACCTAAAGGTTTCTACCGCCAACAAAATCTCCACCCCTAAACGTCATTTTTGTCCGATTGTTCCAACGCCCAGCCGCTGTCTCCGCCCAAGTGACGTATATGCCGATTCTCCAGGTTCTTTCTTACTTTTTCTTTAGTTCTTTTAAATAGTCCCCTGATACTCCCGCAACATCGAAGGGTAACCTGTAGTTTACCTTCTCCATACAGCAGAAATTACAGAACCGCAATACAAACTGAAATTCCATCCTGTCTCAAACACCCATCCACCAGTACGAGAATTGAGATCCTGATTACTAGGCAATATAGGTATCCAGGATCGTAAGAACTACTCTATTCATTCCACAAGCAGGAACAGTACCGAATTTCAGAAATTAATCTCGTGTCGCTCTTTCGTGAAGTCGATTTACTTTCAGTCCCAAGGAACTTTGCGTATCTATTATTAGAAGGTACGCTACTTAGCTCGGTAATGAATAAGTGCGTAAATGATATCGATACTTTTAGGATGTGGCAGGGCATTTAATCCAATGAATTTGAAGAAAGTCGAGTTTATCGCATTTCTGTGCGACACAGTATCCCGTGGCATCATCAGTATTCCCATAATAAGATTAATTAAGAGTAAGTAGTTCTATTCTTTAGGGGATATGTTGTAGCCGTTCGTCAAGGAAACTCTTTCGTTGCAATAGAAGCAAAAAATAATTTCGGGCGTTCTCATCAATCATGCGATATGCTTGATGGACTTTTGACTTCACGGAAAAGAAGAGACGAAGAGAAAGCACGTGTGTGTGTCTGTGTGTGGAGGAAGCTGAAGTGTTGCTGGGGATCTTTTGATAAATTAGAGCGATTTGTTTCGTTTGGGTGGCAGCTTTACACAAATCGATGAACGAGCTTCGCTGAAAGAAATTTGAGGCAGTCTTACAGTAGCATATTGTGTTGCTGTTATTTCACAGTATCGGCTGTCACAGAAGGGAAACAGCAATCAGTTGTTATTCCCTAGATTACACCTTGTAGAATTCCCTAGCTTACACATGGAAGAATAAGTTTCATATTTATTTAAATTCCACGCATTTCTTAGTTTCTCGACGTTTGAAACTACGTACCTCGGTCGAATTACCGATGCGCACTTTAAGGATCTGCCTATACAAGACCGTCACGTAAGTAAACAGCAGTTATTTTCAGGAATTAAACAAAGAAATTATGAAAGACCAAAACACATTTCACTAAAAACTCATAAGAAAACCCTCACTAACAGCAAGCCAAATAAAAATGCTTATGTGGATAGCATTAAAACTAATAATTTATAGAAAAGGTAATGATATTCTTAATAAAATATTGGAATAAAATAACACTGTGTAAGTCACGAATTCATAGTAGGATCCAGAGTCAAATTTTCATTTTTCATGTGTTGAAAACTTTCTCTTCCTGTGGCTGTATTGTTTTCGTACTTGAACTTTCTTTCACTGTTATTTGTTTTGTTTGTCCTTTTCTCTCATTTTTTAGCACGTCTTTTGTAAAAAAAGATCGTGCTTCTGTTGTCGGTTTGTCCGTCCGTCTGTACCCACGATATCTCAGCAACTATTAGTCCGATTTGAAAAACTATTTTTGCATTGGGAAGCTTGAAATATGCAAATGATGATCCTTTATTTCGTTTTTTTTACGATGTACAATTTCGCCGGTAGAGGGCGTAAATGCAGATGATGTCGAATTAAAAAATACGTTTTATTCCACATATTTGCTTCTAAACATCCGATTGAAAAAAAATTCATATCTTTCGATTCCATTTATGTCGAAGAGTATTACGCATAGATTTTCCGCTAGGGGGCGTAAATGTAAATTACATTTTCCTTGATAACTCTTCTTCTAGAACTCCGATTTGAAAATGTTTTTCTTCAGATGATACATCTCCTGGTGGAAAATTCTTTTGCATATAATTTCAAATTTTTGGTAAAGAATACTTTGGCCACCAGGGGGCGTAAGTGTTAATTTTTGCTTCTGATGTATTTGCCATAAAATCGTAGTTTCTAAAATATCGATTGAAAAAATTCTTTCGTGCACTGATGCCACTCACATCGATAAACCTTTTCGGAATATTTTCTTCCTAAAATATTCCACAGTTTCTCCGCCAGGGGCGTAGATGTACATCTTATTTTTGCCAATATCTCTACTTCTAGGAGTCCGATTTGAAAAATTTCTTCTTTGTTGGATAGTGTTTTCTGTTTGACATGTTTTTCATATAATTTCAAAATTTTCAAGTAATTCATAGACTTTGCGCTAGGGGGCGTAGCGGTAAATTGCGTTTCCCCCTATATCTTTGCTTTTAAATCTCCGATTTGAAAAATTCCTTCTGCACCGGATGAGGCTCCTAATAAGAAATCGTTTGCATATAATTTTTAATTTTTGTAAAAAAATAGTTTGGCCACCAGGGGGCGTAAATCTTAATTTCCGCTTCTGTTGCATTTGCAGCAAAATATGAGCTTCTAAATTCTCGATTGAAAAAAACGTCGTTTGTTGACCGATACTACTCATGTCGACAAACCTTTTAGGAAAATTTTCTTCTTGAAAAAATGCATGGTTTTTACGCCAGGGTCGTAGATGTATATCTTATTTTTGTCAATATCTCTACTTCTAAGAGTACGATTTTAAAAATTCCTTGTTTGTTGGATAGTGTTTCCGATGCGAAATGGTTTTCCTATAAATTCAAAATTTTCCAGTAAATCATACACTTTCCGCTAGGGGGCACAAAGGTAAATTGCGTTTTCTGCGTTATTTCTGCTCCTAAAGCTCTGATTTGAAAAATTCTTCCTGTATCGCACACAAGACCTGACGGAAAATATTTTTCACATAATTTCTAATGTTTGGTAAAGAATGGTTTAGCCACCCGAGGTCATATGTGTTAATTTCTGCTTCTGAAGTATTTGTTGTAAAATCTGGGGTCCTGAAAACTCGACTAATTTCTTTTTTCTTCGACCGATACCGCTTATACGGATAAACCTTTTGAGAATCCTTTCTTCCCAAAATAATGCATGGTTTTCCCACCAGGGGATGTTAAGTCACATCTTATTTTTGTCGATATCTCTGTTTCTAAGAGTTCGTAAGCTCACGATTCCGTTTACAGCAATATCTGAGGGATTAAAAACCCGATTGAAAATCTGCTTTCTTTGGTCAGATCTATTGTTTTCCATACCGGTTATATTGACTTTGAATAGCTTTGATAAATTTAATTTGCGTCAGAACGGATTCAAAAGATGTGCTTATTACACCCGAAAATTTGGTGTCAACTTTCTTGTTAAAGAATCTTTTCAATATGGGTCTCTTCATAGTGCTCTCTGTAATGTGGTGTTTCTAAATAAATTGTATAAAACCTGCTCCGGGTGTTGTTGTCTTTTTCGGACAGGCTCCCCCGCCCCCTAGTAAAGATTGTTTTGACAGATCTGTATGAAAGATGTAAAAGAATACTGCTATAATTTATAAATACTTAATATGAGATTTTATAGAAGGTGAGTCGGAAGTTTTGAAATATTTGTATTCCTTTATGCGTCCACAGGTACCTTTACGACGAAAGCTGACTAGCATTCAAAGTATAGGCCATCGTGTTGCACCGTCTTTTGCCATCTGTCTGCCAGTTATTCTATTCCACGGCGGCAAAAGTTCTGGTCCTTCGAGGCGAAGAACTCCTTCACCCCACTTGCCACCTCCTCCTGTTTGTTGAAGTGCCGCCCGTGAAAGAAGTGGGTCATGAACCAGAACAGGTAATTATCCGACGGAGCAAGGTTCGGACTATATACTGGGTGAGGCATCAGTTTGATGACCTCAAGTTCCTGGAGTTTTGCTCGGGCCATTCCCACGGTATGAGGCAGAGGGTTGTCCTGCTGCAAGAGAGAGCGCTTTCTGTTACTTACAAGCGAAAGAACAGGAATAACAGATATTGAAAAAATAATAAAAGAATCAAAGTGGAGATGGGCTGGACATGATGGAAGAGGGAAAGCTGAAAGATGGAGAGGCATAATAACAGAATGGCAACAGAGATATGAAAAGAGATGAAGGGGGTGCCAGAGAACAAGATGGAGATATGACCTTCAGAAATTTAGAGGTGCTAAATGGTGGACTGAGGCTAAGTATCAAAAAAGTTGGAAAAGACTGGGGGAGGCCTATACCCTGCAGTGCGTGTCAACAGACTAAGGAGAACAAGAAGCACCAACGTTTACGTTCTTCTGCGACGAAGTTATGCATCGAAAAAAAAAAACCGAAGCGGAAACTATCATCGTTTTCACATTTCAAGTTTCCCAATGCGAAAACAATTTTTCAAACTGGACGAATAGTTGCACAGATGTTGTGTACACAGACGGATGAACGAACTGTTAATATGAGCTAGTGTTTGTTTACGCTTTCCAACCGTAGGTCGAAGAAGCGTATATGCTCCAGCTTTGTCTGTCCGTCCGTCCGCACGATAACTCGCGTAAAAATGGTTGGATATCGATGAAATTTAGTATGTGGTAGGAGACCACCTGGGGACGAACCCTATTGAAAATAGGCGAAATGGGGTCAAAGGTCAGGGCATAGGAGCGGGATCCATTCCATTGCTCTCATGCGTCGTAACTTGCGTAAAAATGGTTCGATTTCAATGAAATTTTAGTATGTGGTAGGGGACCACCTGGGGATGAACCCTATTGAAAATGGACGAAATGGGGTCAAAGATCAGGACAAAGGAGCGAGATTTATTCTACAGCTATTATCCTCATAACTTCAGTAATAACTTGAGTAATGATTTCTGGTATGTTGGAAAGCGTATCGTAACGCATGCATTGCATGATTTTAATAATTTGTTTTACAAAAGACGTGCTAAAACTACAAAGCAGAGGAAAACAAAACTGAAAAACAAGTGAAACACTTCGAGCAGTGTCTGACTACGCAATAGGAAACCGATGGATATTACAACGAAGAACTAGAACATTTTGACCAGTGTATCTTTATGCATATCGAATCAACCGCAGGTAAACGACGGTGCGTGTGAAGGTCACAGAAGGTATATATGAAACCTGTTACTGGGCTCTGCTAATCAGTGTTATTCTTGTTCTTCAGATGAGAAAGGCAGCGGGGCTTAAGCGAGTTTGACAAAGGCCAGATTGCAATTGCCAAATTGACTGGATCAGAACATTTTTGAGACGACAAGGTGGTGGGGTACACATAATCGGCTGTGGTTTGTGCTTTCCAAAAGTGGTCCGGAGAGGGCAAAAGGACGAACAGCCGGCAAAGTGTGTGCCGACCACAGCTCATTGATAATGGAGGTGAAGGAAGACTATCCCCTACGATAGGAGCCAACAAAAGGGATAAGCCGGCCTAACTCGCCAACAATTTTAATGCTACTAACGAACGAAATGTGTTACAACACACAGTACATCTAACCCTGATGAAAATGAGGCTGCGTAGTCGCAGGCCCACCTGATTGTACATGCCAACCCTGGCCCACTGTCGAAAGCACCTACAACGGGGACGCGAACGTCGAAACTGGACCTTGAATGATTGAAAGACGGTCATCTGGTTTGAGAAACCTCGTTTCCTGTTGCACCATATGGAAGGCATGGTACGTGTGCTCTTATATGGCAATATTTTAAACAGCACTAGAAATTCGCCCTCAGTTGAAAAGGTGCGTAGCACGGATCCCTATGGGGAAAACCATTCTTTCACGGGGATCCCGGGAAATTCGCACCCGGCAAATTGGTACCCGGAAAACTCGTACCCAAGCAGTTTCATCCCCTCTGTTCAGTTTTAATGTCTGAATTTCAAGATTTAGCATCATCTGCAGCCCTTCGAAGTATTACGATACATTTCCTCCCTTCAAATTTGTAAATTATTTCATAAATAGAAGCAATTACTTCATTTGTCTAAAACTGAATTTTAGATAACTAATACTAGGGAGATTGGCACCCGGCAGATTCGTACTCGGGAGATTGGTACCCGGCAAACTTGTACACAAGGGAAATCGGTACCCTTCAGTTTCTGGAACGTTGGGGGCATATACAAATTGCATTAACGAAAGATTATATCTCTTTGATGATTGTCGTTGAGCATAGCTGGTCTTTTGATGAAAAACTCCGATACTTTCTTCTACCGTTAGGAAAACACACCATAGAAAACTCCTACACATGTGGCAGTTTTCCTGTGTGGCAGTTTTCCAATGTGTGTGGCACTTCTCCAAGTTTTTGAAAGATGGGTGGCGGTTTACAGTGAATCAATGTGTTGTCATTTACGCAATTTGTATATGCCCCCGTAACGTCGTAGCAGCAGAAGGGTACCAATTTGCCGGGTACAGATCTCCCGGGTACCAATTTGACGTTTTCCCTTTCATGCACCGGGACCACCCACGGACAAAAGGAAACACCCTCCTTCATTTTCCCGTCATTGGAGGAAAAATCGTGTATTATTTCGGCAAAGACTCGAGCTTAGAAATTAACAACCATCAACTTCTTACGTCAGAGGCATTTTCCTCTGAGCGGGAAACAGATAGTAAAAGTAAATGAAACTGAGTAGTCATAAAAGAGAAGTCTTACACGGGATTTCAGGCATCTAGGAAGTATTTTTTTTCTCAAGCACAAGGCAGGGACGAACGCCTTTGCCCTGGATGAATAAGAAGATTTGGTGAGAAATACATAAAGTAAGCCACCCCAAAATATCCATCACCCGCTGGAAGTATAGTATACTATTTACCTTGACTAACCAATATTTTCCTCTTCTCCCTATTCAAAAAAATAAATCCAAGTGTGCGAGCGTAATCATCTGTCATTACATTCATTTTGTCAAACTACTTATTTATTTGCTTCCCTGAACCAATGACAGGAACCTGCAAACAATCATTCTTCTGATAAGTTGGCGTCTGCTTCTCACCTAACAGTAACCTTGCCAGAGCGACGCTTACCTGGGGATGTGTTGGCAGCAGCATGTACCTTGGGACGAAAACAAGCCGGTGGAGGAAATGTAATGTTTTGGGCAATGTTCTGCTGGGAAACCCTGGGTCTAGTCATTCATGTGCAGGAAACTTTGACGTCTATCATCGACCTAAACATCCTTGCAGAGCAGGTACATCCTTTCATGGCAAGGGTCCGGTGGAAGAAATGTAATGTTTTGGGTAATGTTCTGCTGCGAATTCCTGGGTCTAGTCATTCATGTGCAGGAAACTATGACGTCTATCATCGACCTAAACATCGTTGCAGAGCAGGTACATCCTTTCATGGCAAGGGTCCGGTGGAAGAAATGTAATGTTTTGGACAACGTTCTGCTGGGAAACCCTGGGTCTAGTCATTCATGTGCAGGAAACTATGACGTCTATCATCGACCTAAACATCGTTGCAGAGCAGGTACATCTTTTCATGGCAAGGGCCCGGTGGAAGAAATGTAATGTTTCGGGCGATGTTCTGCTAGGAAACCCTGGATCTAGTCATTCATGTGCAGGAAACTATGACGTCTATCATCGACCTAAACATCGTTGCAGAGCAGGTACATCTTTTTCATGGCAAGGGTCCGGTGGAGGAAATGTAATGTTTCGGGCGATATTCTGCTAGGAAACCCTGGGTCTAGTCATTCATGTGCAGGAAACTATGACGTCTATCATCGACCTAAACATTGTTGCAGAGCAGGTACATCCTTTCATGGCAAGGGTCCGGTGGAGGAAATGTAATGTTTCGGGCAATGTTCTGCTGGGAAACTCTGGGTCTAGTCATTCATGTGCAGGAAACTATGACGGCTATCATCGACCTAAACATCGTTGCAGAGCAGGTACATCCTTTCATGGCAAGGGTCCGGTGGAGAAAGTGTAATGCTATGGGCAATGTCCTACAAGGAAACCCTGGGTCCAGTCATTCATGCGCAGGAAACTGTGACGTCTACCATCTACTCAAACATCATTGCAGAACAGGTACATCCTTTCATGGCAACGGTATTCGTTCCCTAGTAGTACCTTCTTTCAGGAAACTATGACTTCTACCATCTATCCAAACATCATTTTTAGAACAGGTACATCCTTTCATGGCAACGGTAATGCCACACTGCCCGGATTGTTCGAGAATGGCTCGCGGAACATGACGAAGAATTCCACGTATTCCTGTGGACTACGAATTACCGAGAAAACAATCTAATCGAGCATCTGTGGTTTGCGTTGGAACAGAAAATCCGTAACTTACAAAAGTTAAAGGACCTGCAGGTAACTTGTTAGTACGAGGTACCACAAGACACTTTTAAAAATCTTGTAGCGTCTATGTCTCGCCGGGTAAGAGCTGTTTTGGTGGCACGTGGAAGATCAACATCACATTAGGTCAATGATTTAGCTCTTCGGTGTATATGACATTATTAGAAAAGATTAAAGATGAAGCTGCAAAACTATATTTCACATACACTGCAAACTGTTTCCCACATTTCATCTTCTGTGCGTTTGCTTTTGCAACGTTTACGAAAAAACTATCCAGTTCCATTCTTCTTCAGAAAAGAAAATTGTGTAAAACTTTACAAATATCCAAATCATGCTGGTGTCGTTATATTGCATTATGATTTCGTACGTTTTTGAAAGATCAGGAGGGGAATTGAAAGGTTCACACTAAATAAATTTGAATTATAAGAACCAGAATCTCAACCAGCACCCGATAAATATGCAAAGCTTAAATGTAAAGCAATTTATGCTTACGAAGCGAACGGATATCATCTTCACAGGAGCCTTACTGAAACGGTAAGCAATCACCCCAGTGGCGCAGGGTCTAAGCGCTGGCTTCTGACAATTCGTTCAAAATGGGTCCGGGTTCGAATCCCGGCGACGCATGGATGTTGTGGTTGTCTTACGGCACTGGCTCTCTCCCTTCCCTGGAACCAGTGGCTGTAAGTTAGGGACTGGGGACCGATTATAGCCCATTGAGTGCTCACGGAGGTCGTTATATCCCCAAAAACAACAACAACAAGAAAATAAATAGGTAAAGAAGGCAGCAGAAGATGCCATCAGAAAATCGCTCGTGTGAAAAAAAAATGAATTACAGGAAATCGTCACCATTTGATAGATGTCCTGGGTAAACGCATCATCCGCCAAAATTATCCTATTTAGACGAACTGCTGCCCACAAAGTAACTTCAGAGTAAGAAATTATTTTGCTTGAGAGAAGAGCTATAAAAAATAACATTTTCGGAAAAGCAAATTATCTTTCCTGAGTGAACTACGGCTAATAAAATATCTTCGGAAAAGCAAATTATCTTTCCTGAGTGAACTACTGCTAATAAAATATCTTCGGAAAAGCAAATTATCTTTCCTGAGTGAACTACTGCTAATAAAATATCTTCGGAAAAGCAAATTATCTTTCCTGAGTGAACTACTGCTAATAAAATATCTTCGGAAAAGCAAATTATCTTTCCTGAGTGAACTACTGCTAATAAAATATCTTCGGAAAAGCAACTTATCTTTCCTGAGTGAACTACTGCTAATAAAATATCTTCGGAAAAGCAAATTATCTTTCCTGAGTGAAGCTATTCATACGATAACTTCTAAACACGCTTTTCTTTTCTTTTCTTTTTTTACCTCAGTAAACTGCTGCACATAAAATATCTTAGAAAAAACAAATTATTTTACTTGACTGAATTGCTGCCAATAACTTATGTTCGGAAAACTTAATTATCTTATATGAGTGAACTGCTGCCCATAAAATATATCTGGACAACCAAATGATCTTGCCTGAGAAAACTGCTGTCCATAAAATATATCCGGACAACCAAATGATCTTGCCTGAGAAATCTGCTGTCCATAAAATTTCTTCAGAAAAACAAATTATCTTGCCTGAAATAATTACTATTCCCAAAATATCTTAGAAAAAACATATTATCTTTCCTGGGTGAACTGCTGCCACCAAAATATCTTAAACTAAATTGCTGCCCACAAAATATCTCTCCATAAAATGTGTTCGAACTAAATTATCTTGCCTGAGTGAACTGCCGCACATAAGATTACTTTTAAAAACAAATGATCTTGTTGAGTAAATTGGCACCCATAAAATGTATTCGGAAAAACAATTATCATGCGTGAGTGACCTGCTGTCCGGCAAAGGACCAGCGCACGTGGACGGCGAGAACGGTAAAGTAGGACAATTTACTTAGGCAAAATAATCCCCCTAAAATAATCCGGCAAGGCCATGATCCCGGAACGAAAAAGTCTGTGGCTGGAACCGGAAGAAATCATCAACGGCACGTTGAATCTCGTTGTTTGCCGTGAACTGGTTCCCGGACAGGAAGTGATCCAGGCGACGAAACAGATGATAGTCTGTCGGAGACGAGTCCGGTAAATAGGCAGGAAGAGACAGTGCTTCCCAAGGCACGTAGAGTCAGCATCCTATGTTGTGCGACATGAGGGCAGTGTAGTCCTGGAGCAGAAGAACACCATGTATCTTGACCACAGACGGTTGTTTCGGCATCAATTTTCCGGGGCATCTGGTGTAATTCAGCACAATAACGTTCTACAGTGATGGTTTGGCCTCTTGCCAAGAGACCTCCGATGAATTTTCCTGGCTGTAGACCACCAGACAAGGAGTATAATCTTCTTAGTGTGTTGGGGTGGCTTAGAATGCCGTCCAGCAGGCTGTGCCTTGCTTAACTATTGTGCAGATCGTTTCCAATTATCGGAAAAGACCCACTTCTCGTCGCAGGTGACGATTCGATATGCAGTAGAGTTCCTGTTTATTCCTGGCAAGCAGCGCCGTGCAGACTTCCAAACGCCTAGTCTCGTTGGCAGTTGTCAACTCGTGCGGCAGCCACATGCCCAGCTTTTGACTTTACCCAGGGCAGCCAGACGCCAAGCAACTGTCGTGTGGTGGACATCTACCTATGTCGCTATCTCACGACTCGTTTTTCGAGGATGGACTTCAACCACACGTAACAGAACATCGCCAGAAACAGCAACAGGTCGGTGACCACGTGATTCGTTTTGCAGGTCCGTATCTCCGCTTCGAAACTTCACAAACCATCGCCGAATGGTTCGTTCGTTGGCTGTATTCTCCCCAAATGCTTTGTTAACGTTTCGAGCGGCAATTCCTGCAGAATGACCCAGTTTAAAATTCATTCAGGGAAGATAACTCTTAAATCCGGCACCTGCATGTTTCCTTTGCAAGACACGTTACGTCCAAACAAACCACGCCTGAACCTTGTTCTTTACACACGTGCTAGCTATTTATAGTTGTTCTGTGACGTAATACCCACAACACCTGTGGATGGTTCCATTTCGCTGTGGTGGGGGACTGTCTGCACTGCTCATTCGCGTCGGACATTTTATTCGCATCAACACAATAAATTGCAGCCCATAGAATATTTTCGGAAAATTAGACCTAAGACAGCCTAAAAATGATTCTTGGAAAAATGTTTCGTCCGCATAGTTACTCTTGCATCGTCGAGCAGAAGTACTGAGGGAGGTCTGCGCCCTCTCTTTGGATGAAGTTATTTGGACTGTGTCTTATTAAACGTACTTTTGCAAAACAGAGAACATGCCAGTTGGTAACATGTACCTGTGCAAAAATGATTTTCCCCAAACGTCTAGTAAGAGAAATATAACTAAAAAAATAAATAAAGGAGTATATAAATAATTAATTGATCACAAATTACAAAGGCAAATCTTTAAACATCCAAGTAATCTTTTAAATGCATCCAAATATGCCCATCTTATTATTAGTTGGCACTGTATTTAGCGAAAACGTTTTCTTTGCCATCTGATGTTCGTTCGTAGCGTCAGCGCTTTTGGCTGAAATGCTTACTTCAATTTTTTCTTCCCTCATGCATTAATAGATTCCTTCGGTTAAATAACAGTGTTTTCTTTAATTGGTGAGCATTCACATTCAAAACAATGCTTCGCTTTGTGTGTGGGTGCGCCGATTTATTTTTGTCTTTGGAAAACGACCAACACATCGCATCACGGAAACCAAGATTTCCAAAGAAGCTTTTTTTTTTTTTTTTTCATGCCACGGTTGAGCGGAAAGATTTCCGCGAGAAGCGAAAACAAACAAACGCAGTTCGCCGTAGGAGCACAATAGGCACAAAACGACTTTGTGATATTTTTACTTGAGTATTAGAAACATAAACTGGGATAACACGTAAATTCTTGTTGATAAACTGGGATAACACGTAAATAACAATTCAGGATGTGTTTAGAAAAAGTAGGGTTGGAACTTGAGCTAATTATAATACTCGTAAATATTGGAATTTCACGATGTACAGAATAGAGGTCTGTCTGCACATGCCGGGCTGGCCCGCCTAGCCCGAGCCCACTCCACCCGCGGGCCGTGCCGGACCATTTTTAGTTTAGAGAATATAGCAACGCGCTGGGCCGGGCTTTTTGTCAGACACTACGATCGAGCCGGGCCAAGTCGATCCATTCTTTTTATCGCAAAGGTAAAGAAAGAAACCAGTTGTGTTCTCCGATTTCCTGGTGTGTTTAACTGTTCCTAGAGGCAATCAAAGTGTATTTACCAATATGTAGATATTAAGATGGTAAAACCATTTTGGGGCTAGTTGACAACAACAAAAATTCGACCCAGAGCGAGAGTGTTGTGTAGAGTGGGGGACGGAGGATGTATGCAGTGGGGTGGTGGTGTGTGTGTGTGTGTGTGTGTGTGTTGTGTAGAGTGGGGGACAGCGGATGTCTACCGTGGGGGGGGTGTTGTATAGAGGGACGGAGGATGTCTGCAGTGGGATGATAATGATGATGATGATGATTATGTGTGTATGTGTGTGTGTGTGTGTGTGTGTGTGTGTGTGTGTGTGTGTGTGTGTGTGTGTGTGTGTGTGTGTTGTATAGAGTGGGCGACGGAGGATGCCTGTAGTAGGATGTCTGCAGTAGGGTGAGAGCGAGGGTGTGTGTGTGTTGTGTAGAGTGGTGGACGGAGGATGTCTGCAGTAGAGTGAGGTGTGTGTGTGTGTGTGTGTGTGTGTGTGTGTGTGTGTGTGTGTTGTGTAGAGTAGGGGACGGAGGGTGTCTGTAGTAGGGCGAGGGTGTGTGTATTGTGTAGAGTGGGGGACGGAGGATGTCTGCAGTAGGGTGTGTGTGTGTGTGTGTGTTGTGTAGAGTGGGGGACGGAGGGTGTCTGTAGTAGGGCGAGGGTGTGTGTTGTGTAGAGTGGGGGACGGAGGATGTCTGCAGTAGGGTGAGTGTGTGTGTGTGTGTGTGTGTGTGTGTGTGTGTGTGTGTGTGTGTGTGTGTTGTGTAGAGTGGGGACTGAGGGTGTATGTAGTAGGGTGAGGGTGTGTGTGTTGTGTAGAGTGGGGGACGGAGGATGTCTGCAGTGGGGTGATGGTGTGTGTGTGTGAGGATGTGTGTGTTGTGTAGAGTGGGGGACGGAGCATGTCTGCAGTGGGGTGATGGTGTGTGTGTGTGTGTGTGTGTGTGTTGTGTAGAGTGGGGACGGAGGATGTCTGCAGTAGGGTCAGAGTGTGTATGTGTTGTGTAGAGTAGGGGACGGAGGGTGTCTGCAGTGGGGTGATGGTGTGTGGGTGTGTGTGTTGCGTAGAGTGGGAGACGGAGGCTGTCTTAAGTAGGGTGAGGGTGTGTATGGGTTGTGTAGAGTGGCGGACGGAGGATGTCTTCAGTAGGGTGAAGGGTGTGTATGTGTTGTGTAGAGTGGGGGACGGAGGATGTCTGCAGTAGGGTGAGAGTGTGTGTGTGTGTGTGTGTGTGTTGTGTAGAGTCGGGGACGGTGGATGTCTGCAGTAGAGTGAGAGAGAGTGTGTATGTGTGTGTGTTGTGTAGAGTGGGGGACGGAGGATGTCTGCAGTAGGGTGAGGGTGTGTGTGTGTGTGTGTTGTGTAGAGTGGGGGACGGAGGATGTCTGCAGTAGCGTGAGGGTGTTTGTTTGTTTGTTTGTATGAGAGAGTTGGACGACATGGATTTTTTCTTCTATCCCTAATCTGTATTGGGATTGACTTTTGTAGTGTTACCGCTGTCTAGTTAAGAGAAAAGGAGATTCTGAACGCGCTTAGTGTTCCTTTTTCTCTCTTTTTAAAGGTTATATTTTTATATAATTGTCAGCTATTTATTTTTAGGCTTATATTCAGCTAAATATTTTCAAAAATATCTCATTTCATTATTTAATTTTCACATTTTAATAAAATACAAATAATAATAAATACATAATAATACCAAATGGCACATCACGGGCTGGGCCGGGCCTAAATATGAGCTGCAATTGACGGGCCCGGGACGGAACGGGACGGGCTGGGCCTTAAACGCACGGGCTTGGCAGGGCCGGGCCCACCAAATTACGCCAGTGCAGACCTCTAGTACAGAATGATCGGCGGTCTAAAACAACATGGCAGCCTCTGTGTCCGAATAGTCAGAGACGGCTGACTCTACCTAGGAGATTTCCAGGTCCCAGTTTAGGTTGATTCATGGGTGGTACGTATGTTCCACACTGACCCCAAATTAGGAAGTAGGACGGCTGCTTAAGGAATCCCCCCTCTAAGAATAGCGTTTTTGAAACCTTCGAAAAAATTTCCAATATTTTAACCGATGTTCGTAAGTTTATATCGAATTATAATACTTGCGCATCGTGATAATTAAATATTGTGCATCCAAGAATTCAATTTTATTTTCAAGAAGCAGTTTTCTTCCTGTGATTAACTAAATATCCGTAAGTTAAATTTTAATATAAAACGAAGGATTTACACTCACTGTCATGAAAATCTGCGCATCAAAAAGGAGGCGACAGACTGAAATGAGATTTCAGTAGTGTGATGGTACATACCAAAAGAGAAGTGATTATAGTATCACAGCAGCACGACGATTTTCTGTTGACTTACCCATTCCTGTCAGCGTTAGTATCGTATCGGATCGGATACATGCGGTGAAATCCAGCGATCTTTTGTTTTAGTATAATAATTTTCGCCAAGGATCAACATTGTTCAAATGTTGATCTTTTCCCCATCTTTAGCAGGTTTTTGAGAATATGGATATGGCCCCCTTTCGGTGATGAGTATTGAACAGGGCTGTAGTGGGTTTGCCTTTCTTCGGTTTAGGAAAAATTTATTTGTGTCTTGTGTTGGGATGAGCAAGAGACTCTGTATGCAAACAGTATAGAAGCTATACTTTTAATTTGATAGCTCCCGCAATTTAAACAAATGACAAAGTGAATACTGAACATTATGTGTTACCTACATGCTAGCTTGATGATCTATTTGTTTGGAGTGGCGACGCATGGGGTGTTAGGTTTCGGAGACTAACAGAGCATCCTCAGTGAAAGCTAATTAGAAATAATAAAAAGTGAGAACTACCACAGGGCAAAAATACTATCCATTTAACATCAAGTTCAGTGTACGAGATCCAAAATCTACTTGTGTTCAATTGATTTCCAAGGTCACCTTGCGCACACAATGTTCCCAACTTTTTGTAAAGAAGCTATGGACAAAAAAAGAAAAAAAAATATCGGGTGACGTTAAGAAAGGAACGGTTTCATATTGGACCTTTGGTAGCATACAACGCAATGTTTAAACGTAAATTCTTTGCCTTCTTTCTTTCTTTCTTTCTTTTTTGATGATTGATCTTTGAATTAAGTAATAATAATAATAATAATAATAATAATAATAAAGACTTAGTAAGGGTTTAGAAATTTATTTTTTAACATAGGTAAAAAAATTATTCGAGATTATTTTAGGAATATTCGGATACTATTGGAGTGGCTCCAGCTCCACTTGATGAAATGGTCAAGAGACGTCCCCATGGTTTATATTGAGATTTTTCTAGTTCTGTAGCTTCAATAAAATTTATTTGGGTGTATAACAAGAAAATACAATAAAATACGTGAAGTAATTTATATACATAAAGAAAGTCTTTTTAATATATAAAAAGTAATCTAGGAATTTATCATCAGATTTAGGAAATTTTTAGCTTTTGCCTAGATAGGGAGGTAGCAACATGATATAAAAACACTACTTTCCGGGAATCAGGGGCCCAAAATCAAGAAACGGCGACTCCTTTAAGCTTTAGATACCGACCGCCAAGGACCAATTGAGACAGTTTGGGGCCCCGGGCGAGAGGCTTTCAAAGATGTGTGCATGCATATATGATCGAGGACTGGTTGCATTGTTATTGTTGGCAGATTAGGACGTTAACTTACCAAAAATTGGGTGTTCTATTTATTTGTGGAAAATATAATTATCATTTTTTACGCTTTCCAACCGTAGGTTGAAGAAGCGCATATGCTCCAGCTTTGTCCGTCTGTCTGCCTGTTCGTATGATAACTCGCGTAAAACTGGTTCGATTTTCATCAAATTTTAGTGTGTGGTAGGAAACAACCTGGAGACAAAACCTGTCGAAAATAGGCAAAATGGGGTCAAAGGTCAGGACATGGGAGAGGGATCCATTCCATAGCCTTTATGCGTAATAACTTATGTAAAAGTGTTTCTATTGCGACAAAACCTAAAGTATGTTGTTCCCGGAGGCATACTGAACCAATTCTGTTTAATATCATCAAAATGAGGTCAAAGGTCAGGACACAGTAGGGAGATTTATTCCACAGCCATTATTCTCATAACTTGACTAAAAATGCTTCTATTGCGACAAAACTTTAGTATGTAGTTCCGGAGGTATACTGAACCAATTCTGTTTAATATCTTTGAAATAGGGTCAAAGGTCACGGCACAGGACTGAGATTTATTCCACAGCCATTATCCTCATAACTTGAGTAAAAACTTGAGTAATGATTTCTAGAATGTTGGAAAGCGTATCATAATCAATGCATTGCATTATTTTAATAACTTGTCATGTTTTTTACTAAAAATTACCATTTTAACTTTTTTAAGTGGATGATCATTGGGAATCAATTTGATGCAAAGCAAGTAATGTACCAGGGCGGATCAATAAGTTGGTTACACTGCTGAATAAACAAGTTGATAAAATCGTGCAATGCATTGATTATGATACGCTATCCAACATACCAGAAATCATTACTCAAGTTATTACTCAAGTTATGAGGATAATGGCTGTGGAATAAATCTCGCCCCTGTGCCCTGACCTTTGACCCCATTTCGATGATATTCAACAGAACCGGTTCAGTATACCTCGGGAACAACATGATAAAGTTTTGTTGCAATCAAAGTATTTTTACGTAAGTTGTGTCGCATAAGGACAATGGAATGGATCCCACTCCCATGTTATGACCTTTAACTCCATTTCGATGGTATTTAACAGAAATGGTTTAGTATTTCTCCGAAACAACATACTAAAGTTGTGTTGTAATCGAAGCATTTTTACGTAAGTTATGACGCATAAGGGCAATGCAATGGATCCCTCTCCTATGTCCTGACCTTTATCTCGATTTCGTCCATTTTCAATTAGGTTCGTTCCCTGGTTGTTCCCTACCACATACTAAAATTTCTTCGAAATCGAACCATTTTTACGCGACTTATCGTGCTGACAGGCAAACAAAGCTGGACATAAACACCTCTTCAACCTACGGTTGGAAAGCGCAAAAAAGACAAATCGTGTGAACCCGTTTAGCAGAAGCGTCTGTAACCATAACGACTAAATTGTTTGATGTTTGAAGGGCAACAGTCTCCACGGTTATGATTGGGTGCCCAATGCATGACAAGACTTCATCGTCCAAGAAGAATAGTAGGCCGAAACGGAGCCTGAATAAGAGAGAACACAAACAAGGATTGTGTCCGAACAAAACATAACTACTGCAGCAAAAGTGACGACAGAACTCAATGTCCACCTCGAAGACATTGTTCCCACAAAAACCGTCCGTAGAGAACTTCACAAAACCCGCATTCATGGAAGAGCTTCAATTGCTAAACATTTAATCACAGAAATCAACGCTACAATGCGAACAAGATGGTGTGATGAGCATAAAACCTGGACAGCAAAAGATTGGAAACGTGTGATATGTTCCAATGAGTCCTCATTTACATTATTCCCAACAGTACGTTGGGCAGACAGTGTGGAAAAAAATATTCTTCACATATTACGTGGAAATTCACCTGAAATATTAACACAGCAATCATGCATCTCTGAATGGCGCGTGTTGTACTGTTTCTCACGTAACTTTAGTCGCGTCAGAAAACTTGAAAATTACATCTTCCTGTCCCGTTCCAAAACGATGTAATTTTCAAGTTTTCTGTTGTGGCTAAAGCTACAACACACGCAATTCAAAGATGCCTGATTGCTGTGTTAATAATTCAGTACGTACGGGTTTATATTATGGAAGACTCCAGAGGAAGCATACAATTCTAAATGTCTGATTCGAACTCTCAAACATGGGGGTGAATCTGTGATGCTTTGGGTGGCCAGTACTGGGCTGGTTAATACTGTTAAAAGTTGGTACTTAGAAATAAGCAAAATGTACTCGTTTTTGAGTACATTCTGGGATTATAATATCTCCGAGTACTTTGTGTCTCATTTTTCGAAAAGACACGTACTCATTTTTGAGTACATACAGGGAATCAATTGTGAGTACGTCTGATATTTCTAATTTTAAATATATATATACTCATTTTTGAGTACATATATTTCAAATTATTATATTTCAAATATATGTACTAAAAAAATCCATATATTTCAAATATATGTGCCCTAAATTCATTCAGTTTCTGTGCCCTTTCGGGCAGGACACAAAAACTGAAGGAAGTTAGAGCAAATCTAGCAGGATAGTTTGTAAGTGGGAGAGAACACACTAGATGGCGCGACAGTACAACCGTGCGGTTTTGCACATAGTAGGCAGAGAGAAATTAGGGGAGAGCTTTAGAATGAACACCTTTATATGTAACCGGGGGATCAAATGGTTATATGTAGAGGATTTTAGGAAGGGTGTGTCTGACCCCAGGTCTTAAACAACCCTTAGAAATAGGAAGCTAGGAGATTTGGGCTAGAGTGCCCGATAGGAAAGTGACACGGAAGCAAAGTAGAAAGGGAGAGGAAGACGCCCTTATTTATTACCGGGGGCAGTACCCGGGGTCCGACGGCTTAACGTGCCCATCCGACGCGCGGCGGATATTTAGTTGATTCGAGCGTTCGTGCCTTCTGGGATCGAACCCGAGGTCCATTTCGTGGCAGTCACGAACGTTTCCCACTAGGCCACCCGTGGCACGTACCCGGGAAATTTCCACGTGTGCCGTCACTTAACGTGCTCGTGCGATGCACGGCGGATATTCAGCGATTGTTAGAAATTCACACCACTAAGGAGAGCCCCCAGGTTCAAGCCAGGTTTGAATCTTAGGTTCTTCATCAGTAGTCTGAATCTATAACCACTAAGCCATCCGCGGCTCGATTTCAAATTTGGAGTACATGTACTTCACACATACATATTTATTCACAGAATGAACTGGAAGTATATTATTCGACAGCACATCTGGGATAATAGATATACTCGTTGTCACATGCTGAGCAAATGGACCGCACAATTTTATGACAAATATAGTGATGAAGCGATAATATATTATTTATGAGATTGACACAAATATAGTTAATGTAAAAACGTACACAAAGATACTTTATGCGTAATTAAATAACTTGTCATCAGTGACTTTGTTTTACTAATTATTCGTGTTTGTCATTTTACACATTTATTAAACAATTTTTCTTGAAATCTATAATATCTAAAATGAAGTAATACGAGTTTATATTTATATTTACTGACGCAGCTATACTTATGGTAATTTATATTTGAGCATGTCATGTACTCGTTTACGATACGCCTCTACTTAAAAAAAACCGAGTAGGTTCAGGTTCTCATTTTAAGTAGATGTTTTTAACAGTGCATCATTACTCTACATGGTAGAATTACTGCCTCTGAGTATTTGGACAATCTAGGTGTTCAGGTACATTCTCTGGTCCAAATGTTTTTTCCCAACAATGATGTCATATTCAAGATGATATTTCGCTCATACACACAGCCAGAACAGTTCAGTCTTGATTTGATGAGCACCAAGATGAACTTCAACATCTCCCTGGCTAGCTCTATCACTGGCCTTGAACATCGTCAAACCACTGTGAGAAGTTTTGGAGGGCAAAATGAAAAGCAGATTTCCTCCTCCGACATCTCGAAAGCAACTGGACGATGTTCTGATCGACAAACGGTACAGCATTTCACTGGAGACTATTCCAAAGCTGTATGAATCTATTCTTATGAAGGTTGGAAGCTGTATTAAAGGCAAATGGTGGTCCAACACCTTATGAATAAACACATACTACAACATTCCATTGGAGACTATTCCAAAGCTGTATGAATCTATTCTAAGAAGGTTGGAAGCTGTATTAAAGGCAAAGGTGGTCCAACACCTTATTAACGAACACATACTAGAACATTCCATTGGAGACTATTCAAAAGCTGTATGAATCTATTCTAAGAAGGTTGGAAGCTGTATTAAAGGCAAAGATGGCACAACACCTTATTAATAAACACATACTAGAACATTCCATTGGAGTCTATTCCAAAGCGGTCTGGTTCACTTCGTCGACAATCATTTCGTCGACAGGTACATTTCGTCGACACTCACTTCGTCGACACTATACAGTATATGCTTTCGAAAAATCTACAGTTTTCAATTTAGAACCACCAAATTTGGTATACTATCTCATTGTACTCTTACACCAACTTAGACCACAGACGGAAGGGGTCGGGGCCCGGGTGAAGGGGGCCCCATACAACATTTTCGTAAAATCTACAGTTTTCAATTTAGAACCACCAAATTTGGTATGCTATCTCATTGTACTCTGACATCAACTTACACCACAGACGGAAGGGGTTGGGGCCCGGGGTCAAGGGGCTCGGTCCCAAACAACATTTTCGTAAAATCTACAGTTTTCAATTTAGAACCACCAAATTTGGTTTACTATCATCTCATTGTACTCTTACACCAACTTAGACCACAGACGGAAGGGGTCGGGGCCCGGGGTGAAGGGGGCCCCATACAACATTTACGTAAAATCTACAGTTTTCAATTTAGAACCACCAAATTTGGTATACTATCTCATTGTACGTAGACCGTACACGGTTTTTGGAAGGGGTCAAGGCACGGGGTAAAGGGAGTCTCATACAAAATTTTCTCAAAAATTTCCATTTTTTACTTAAGAACTGCAACACAATTCTGCATTCCAATACCCTATCTGCGAGCTAAGTTAGAGTACCATGAGATAGTATACCAAATTTGGTGGTTCTAAATTGAAAACTGTAGATTTTACGAAAATGTTGTATGGGACCTCCTTCACCCCGGGCCCCGAGTCCTTCCGTCTGTGGTCTAAGTTGGTGTAAGAGTACAATGAGATAGTTTACCAAATTTGGTGGTTCTAAATTGAAAACTGTTGGTTTTACGAAAATGTTGTATGGGGCCCCCTTGACCCCGGGTTCCGACCTCTTCCGCCTGTGGTCTAAGTTGGTGTAAGAGTTCAATGAGATAGTATAACAAATTTGGTGGTTCTAAATTGAAAACTGTAGATTTTACGAAAATATTGTATGGGGCCGGGCCCCCTTGACCCCGGGCTCCGACCTCTTCCGCCTGTAGTCTAAGTTGGTGTAAGAGTACAAAGAGATAGTATACCAAATTTGGTTGTTCTAAATTGAAAACTGTAGATTTTACGAAACTGTTGTATGGGGCCCCCTTGACCCTGGGCCCCGACCTCTTCCGTCTGTAGTCTAAGTTGGTGTAAGAGTACAATGAGATAGTATACCAAATTTGGTGGTTCTAAATTGAAAACTGTAGATTTTGCGAAACTGTTGTATGGGGGGCCCCTTGACCCCGGGCCCCGACCTCTTCTGTCTGTAGTCTAAGTTGGTGTAAGAGTACAATGAGATAGTATACCAAATTTGGTTGTTCTAAATTGAAAACTGTAGATTTCACGAAACTGTTGTATGGGGCCCCCTTGACCCCGGGCCCCGACCTCTTCCGTCTGTAGTCTAAGTTGGTGTAAGAGTACAATGAGATAGTATACCAAATTTGGTTGTTCTAAATTGAAAACTGTAGATTTTACGAAACTGTTGTATGGGGGCCCCTTGACCCTGGGCCCCGACCTCTTCCGTCTGTAGCCTAAGTTGGTGTAAGAGTACAATGAGATAGTATACCAAATTTGGTTGTTCTAAATTGAAAACTGTAGATTTTACGAAACTGTTGTATGGGGGCCCCTTGACCCCGGGCCCCGACCTCTTCCGTCTGTGGTCTAAGTTGGTGTAAGAGTACAATGAGATAGTATACCAAATTTGGTTGTTCTAAAATTGAAAACTGTAGATTTTACGAAAATGTTGTACGGGGGCCCCTTGACCCCGAGCCTCGAGTCCTTCCGTCTGTGGTCTAAGTTGGTGTAAGAGTACAATGAGATAGTATACCAAATTTGGTTGTTCTAAATTGAAAACTGTAGATTTTACGAAACTGTTGTATGGGGGCCCCTTGACCCCGGGCCCCGACCTCTTCCGTCTGTGGTCTAAGTTGGTGTAAGAGTACAATGAGATAGTATACCAAATTTGGTGGTTCTAAATTGAAAACTGTAGATTTTACGAAAGCATATACTGTATAGTGTCGACGAAGTGAGTGTCGACGAAATGATTGTCGACGAAGTGGCGTCGACGAAATCAGTTGTCGACGAAGTGAACCACTCCCATTCCAAAGCTGTATGAATCTATTCTTAAAAAGGTTATAAGCTGTATTAAAGGCAAAGGTGGCCCAACACCTTATTAATAAACACATACTAGAACATTCCATTGGAGACTATTCCAAAGGTGTATGAATCTATTCTTAAGGTTGGAAGCTGTATTAAAGGCAAATGGTGGTCCAACACCTTATTAATTAACACATACCAGTTTTGCTGAACTGGGAAAACAAAGGGATAAAGATTAATGGGGACTATCTAACCCACCTTCGTTTTGCTGATGACATAGTCATTTTTGCAACTACCCCATCAGAGGAGCAGAGTATGATCCAAGAACTTGATGACAAGAGTAAAGAAGTGGGATTAAAAATGAACTTTCAGAAGACAAAAGTGATGTACAATGCTTTTACAAGAAATGAAGATTTATCGATTGATGGAGAAAAGCTGGAGATAACAGACACGTACATTTATCTTGGACAGCAGATATCAAGTGAGGGTTACATTGATGAAGAAATTAATCGGCGTACAAAACTTGCCTGGAGAGCTTTTGGAAGAAACAGCATAATTTTCAAGAGCAGTATGCCATTATGTCTTAAAAGAAAAGTGTTTGATCAATGCATCCTTCCAGTGCTTACGTATGGTGCAGAGACGTGAACCTTAACTACAAGAGACATAGAAAGGCTGCAGACAACTCAAAGCAACATGGAGAGGTGCATGCTTGGTGTAACCAGGAGATATAAGAAGAGGAACTCGTGGATCTGAAAAATGACAAGAGTGGAAGACATCATGATCAGAGTTAAATCCTTATAATGGCAATGGGCTGGACATACTGCCAGAAGGACAGACCATCGATGGACAGCCGAAATTTTAGATTGGATTCCAAGGGACAGGGAAAGACCCAAAAGAAGACCACATGGAAGATGGGTGGATGAAATTCGAAAGTATGCGGGAGTGACATAGAGGAGACTGGCACAAGACAGACCGTTGTGGAGGAAACTTGGAGAGACCTTTGTCCAGCAGTGGATTGATAATGGTTGACAATGATGATGATGATGATGAGTACAACATTCCATTGGAGACTATTCCAAAGCTGTATAAATCTATTCTTAAGAAGGTTGGAAGCTGTATTAAAGGCAAAGATGGTCCAACACCTTATTAATGAATACATACTAGAACATTCCATTGGAGACTATTCTAAAGCTGTTTGAATTTATTCTTAAGAAGGTTGGAAGCTGTATTAAAGGCAAATGGTGATCCAACACCTCTTTAATAAACACATACTACAACATTTCATTGGAGACTATTCCAAAGCTGTATGAATCTATTCTTAAGATGGTTGGAAGCTGTATTAAAGGCAAATAGTGGTCCAACACCTTATTAATAAACACATACTACAACATTCCATTCGAGACTATTCCAAAGCTGTATGAATCTATTCTTAAGAAGGTTGGAAGCTGTATTAAAGGCAAATGGTGGTCCAACACCTTATTAATAAACACATACTACAATATTCCATTGGAGACTATTCCAAAGCTGTATGAATCTATTCTAAGAAGGTTGGAAGCTGTATTAAAGGCAAAGGTGGTCCAACACCTTATTAATGAACACATACTAGAACATTCCTATGGAGACTATTCCAAAGCTGTATGAATTTATTCTTAAGAAGGTTGGAAGCTGTATTAATGGTGGTCCAACACCTTATTAATAAACACATACTACAACATTCCATTGGAGGCTATTCCAAAGCTGTATGAATCTATTCTAAGAAGGTTGGAAGCTGTATTAAAGGCAAAGGTGGTCCAACACCTTATTAATAAACACATACTAGAACGTTCCTATGGAGACCATTCCAAAGCTGTATGAATCTATTCTAAGAAGGTTGGAAGCTGTATTAAAGGCAAAGGTGGTCCAGCACCTTATTAATGAACACATACTAGAACATTCCTATGGAGACTATTCCAAAGCTGTATGAATTTATTCTTAAGAAGGTTGGAAGCTGTATTAATGGTGATCCAACACCTTATTAATAAACACATACTACAACATTCCATTGGAGGCTATTCCAAAGCTGTATGAATCTATTCTAAGAAGGTTGGAAGCTGTATTAAAGGCAAAGGTGGTCCAACACCTTATTAATAAACACATACTAGAACATTCGTATGGAGACTATTCCAAAGCTTTATGAATCTATTCTTAAGAAGGTTGGAAGCTGGATTAAAGGCAAATGGTGGTCCAACACCTTATTAATAAACACATACTACAACATTCCATTGGAGACTATTCCGAAGCTCTAAGAATCTATTCTTAAGAAGGTTGGAAGCTGTATTAAAGGCAAATGGTGGTCCAACACCTTAGTAATAAAAACATAACGCCTACTTCCCTGGTGTTACATTTTTTTGTCAAACCCTTGCAAGTGGATGATTATGTAGATTCATTCCCTACCTTCGTCGTTATTAGTGTTTCTGTGTATTTACAAGTGCATACAATTTCAGAGAAAAAGTTGTTGTTAAGTTGTTATTTAAATCTTGCAGCTTAAACTTACAACGTACAAAAATTAAACCTAATTTTGAAACTTCACAAGGAGTTAAAAGCCTCACAACACATTAAGAAAAGCGTTACTAAGTGCATAATTACTTATCTCTACTCAAACAGCACCGTAGTAAGCTTTTCTTATTTGGGACGGAAGTACTTGAAGTTATGCCCCATCGAGAACAACATTACGCCCCTTCGAGTCCAAATTTACGTCCCTTCGCTTTCCACTCAAATAATACGTGGTCTTTATCTTCTCACACCCCTATTATAGGCAAGTATTATAATCGTTTAAAAATCACACTTCAGGTTTTTGACATAACTTTATTAAAAACGTAAACACTAGATAAATACCCAAGAACCACAGGCGGTAAATACCAGGTAATCTGTGAACGCCGACAACACAATACTCCACAGAAATGCAGAACTTGAAAATTCCGTCGTCCTGGAGCGGGAATCACAAGTTGCGTTGTCATAAAATGCTTTAAAACTTATCTGTACACCTAATACATCAGTGTGGGTGATTAGCCCACAGTTAACGGTTCCAGTTGGTCATTACTAGATGAATGTTAAGGAAGCTCGATCTGTGTGCCGAGATCACTGTAAATGGAGACATTTGATACACCAACAGTAAGTAAATTCTAGTTCCATTGGTTAAATGTTTACTTGGCAGATGGTCTTTCTTAGTGGATCTAACCTCTGAATCTCAGAGAACACTTTAATGGTATGTATGTACACTATATTGGCCAAAGTTACCAGATACCCTTTCAAAAGCAAATGAACGTATCCGCTGCGTTGTTAAGATGCGCGGTATAGCTGCAAACGGTGTAAAAACAAGACTGCAGCTGACCGCGCTCACATCGCACTGTGAGGTTAAGTGAAAATGTCGCGGCGGGAGAGAACTGACTTTGAGAAAGGAAAGATTGTTGGGTGTTATATTAGTGGGTTATCCATAAGAGAAACAGAGGGGCATTTAAACATACCAAAGTCAACTCTTTTGGATGTACTGAATAAGTGGAAGACACATGGCGTGCCTGAAGCAGCAAAACGTACCGGCAGACCGCAGAAAATCTGTGATAAAGGACGTCGAAGCCTTAGGAGAGTCGTTACAGCTAAACGACGGAGTACTGCGCAAGACGTCAGTGTACAGCTGAATAAAAATGCCGGAACCTCAGTATGTACACGTACCATTCGCAGAGAACTTCATTCCATGGGTTATCGTGGTCGTGCGGCTGCTCGTAAGCCTTTCATATCCATTCGGAATGCCACTCGTCCTTTAGCATGGCGTAAAGAACATTTATCGTTGACCCTAGATCAATGGAGACGGTTCCTATGGATTGATGAATCCAGATACATGATCCATCAGTCTGATGGCCGTGTGTCGGTATGGCGGCGGCCGGGGAAACGCTATTTACTACAGTGTACTGTTCCTACTGTCAAGTTTGCAGCTGGCAGTGTACTTGTGTGGTGGTGCTTTTCGTAGTATGGTCCTGGTACTTTGGTTATCGTGGACAAACCTGTTAACCAACACGTCTACCTAGATAATTTAGACAATTCTGCTCTACGAACTCTGTGGCAATAGTACGGAATCGATCCTTGTTGGTACCAGAAGGATAATGCACCAAGCCATAAAGCAAGGACTGTTACGGCGTGTAATTCCGTACCGTGTGTGGACTGGTCAGCACAGAGTCCTGATCTTAATCCGATAGAGCACCTATGGGATGAATTAGAGTGCCGGGTAAGAAGTTTGGAACCAAGGCCTACTACTAAGCAACACTTAGCGGCAGCATTATATACTGAATGTAAGCGCATACCTATCGCTGTGTTCCAAAACCTTGTCGAAATCATGTCTCGAAGGGTCAGTGCATGCATTAAGGCCGAAGGTGGACCGACACCGTACTAATGTATAGCAATAAATGCTATGTTGTGTTTCTCTTCTAGGTGTCCGGTGAATTTTGTCAATACACACTGAAGAGCAATTGAATTAGAGACAGCTGGCGTTATGCAAATGTGGCGCTGTGGGAGGCCTTGTAAACGGAAACGACATGACGTATGCAGCGATCCGTCAATATAAGAAGTGATGCGACGGGAATCAGTAAGAGTCGGACGCAGTATGTGTAAGACGAAGGATCTAAGCGCATTTGATCGTGGGCAAATTGTCGGGACCCGACGAATGAGTCACTCCATCTCTGAAGTCGTGCAGGCACTAGGATTTTCACGAGCCACTGTGTCACGGGTGCACCGTGCGTACATAGAATCCGGTAAAACCATCCCTGCAAGGGCCAACTGCCGTGGACAACAGCGCGTCGATGAGCGGGGTCATCGTCAGCTTGCTCACATTGTAACAGCGGATAGACGGGCCACAGTGCAAGAAATCATTCGGGTATTTCACGCTGGTGCGCAAAAACGTGAAAGCAGCCACACCATCCAGAACCATCTCCTCGCTATGGGGTACAAAAGCCATTGTTCCACGAGGGTACCGCTGCTGACCGCACATCACAGGGTACAAAGATTAGCATGGGCGCGGGAACATCGTCACTGGACCCAAGACATGTGGAAAAATGTTGCCTGGACTGATGAGTCGAGATTCACGTTGGTACATGCGGATGGCAGGATACGAGTACGGCGCAAACCACATGAAGCGATGGATCTTTCTTGCCAGCAGGGTACTCTTCAAGCTGGTGGACTGAAACAGGACCCCTAGTAAGTGTGACATCGTCCCTCACAGGTCAACGTTACCGGGATATCCTGGACAACCATTTGCTCCCGGTTGTTCGTCTTCAACATCCCATTGGGGACCTCATCCTGCAACAAAACAATGCACCGTGCCATCACTCCCAAATTGTATCCGAATGGTTGGATGAACAATCCACCGACATGACCTCGCTTCCTTGGCCAGCTAGGTCACTTGACCTCAATCTCATCGAGAACATCTAGGATTCCATCGAGAGATATGTTCGAAGCTGTGACCTCCCCTCCATCAAATCTTCGTGAACTGTGGGAGCTTGTACAGGGGTAGTGGATCCGTATGGCTTCCCAACGCTTCCGGTGTCTTGTCGAGTCCATGCCGAGATGAATCGCCGCCGTCATCAGGGCGAAAGGTGGTGCTACACGTTACTAGACAGGTATCTCTAATTCCATTGCTCTACAGTGTGGTGTATGTATGTATGTGTGTGTGTGTGTGTGTGTGTGTGTGTGTGTGTGTGTGTGTGTGTGTGTTGTGAAACTTTCATACACGATTTTGCCTGAAGCAGATTAATAATTTTACTAAGAACGACACAGACAACTATTATCTGATAATGAACGTAACAATAGAAAGAAGCTTTAGGTTAAGGGCTTGGAAAAATTCCGTTTAAAGTTGTTAAACGCTTAGAGGCTTAGAGAACTTTCTGCGACAGAGCACAAATGATTAATTACCTTTTCATCCCAACGACTTGTACGGAAAGGCTATGGAGGTTAGATATATCAACATACTGTTTTTATGCCTCCATTCACTGTTTTGGAAAATTCCCTTCATGGATATAAGATGTTCACACCTCATAGTGTATGTTACTCTGTCGTCTGGTTAGATGCATGGAATACAGTATGAGACTAACTAAAGTCTTTAAAAAAATACTGAAGTCTTTAAAAGAAAATACTGTAACTTTCTTTATTAGTTACAATTTATATTTTTTTCATCCCCCTGAGCGTGAATCTACGCCCCTTTATAACCGTTCTGGGAGGGCGGTTGGCGTCCCTGCCTTCCCGGTAGCTAAAGCCCTGTACTCAAAGATCTTTGTCAGAAAGAGATTTGGCAGCACACTTTCGTCTAGGACACGCAGATCAGCATGCATGACCAATTTTAGATGCGATGTTTTTGTTCTATCATTGGAATCAATAAAAAACTCGAATCATTATAAGAAGTTGAATATACATAACACGCTTTCTGCTACTGTTCTGTGTGTGAGTCAGAAAAATATCGACGTTATTTTGGCGTAACCAAAGTATGAAAATTTGCTGGATAGTAGAAGCCACAGCTTTTCGTCGTGATTTATTCTCCGGAGCCTCTAAGGAAAGGGCTTTCTTGGTGCAGCTGAAATCTCCTAAATTCAGATTTTAAAATATTGCCTGCCTATCATGATCATCCTTTGGGCTTCATCCATTCATTCATCATGAAACGATTGTTTTTTTCAAACAACTTTCAAGAGGACTTCAAGACAATAAAGTGTAATCGCTTGCTACTACCCTTCTTGTTTACCGAATTCCTTTATACCAGAAAATGTTTTGGATTACGATCTAATTTTTTTAAAATTGCAGTGGATGCATTTGGCTCGCTGCGCAGTATTCATGAATTCCAATATAACCGAACGAAATCCTACTGTTGTGGAATTTACGACGAGCTATTGTTTTCGCGTGTTGCGACTATTGATGACTTGGAAAGGGAGCACAGCTTTATCGAAAGCAAATTGAATATAAAGTGGTCTCCTCTCCGTCGGTTTTCAGGGACTTACAGCAGACGCTTCTTATATTTCACCCGGTGCTAAGATTTTCAAATTTCCTGGAGCAGAACGAACATTATCTCAACCCATGATCTTATTCACTGTCCGGGGTGTCATATCCTCAGCAATCATTGCCACTCTTTCTTTTGGTGTCTTTTCAAATCGTTTCACGAAGAAATTTTTTTGAGGAAAATCTTGAAAACGATTACACGAAGAAATTTCTCAAGAAAATCTCAGTTGGGCACAAAGTATAGCACCGTATGTAATGAAGATCCTAAACCTTGCTGAGCATTTGGCTTCTGGGAACTTCTACAACGTTTTACACGTTAGTATTGACAGTGTATCCATGGTGATCGTTTGCGAACAGTAAAAGGCCAACTCCTTTGTGAGGATACCACGAAACCATTCCTCCGTTATAGTAGCTCTAATCTGGCTGCTGTCCTTTCGCAACTCACATTTGTTGGCATTCAGCAGCGTCTTAAAACTAGAGGTCGAACGATTCCTAAATTTTTTAGAATCCGAATCTTAAAAGGTTCTCGAATCCCTCGAATCTTCCGACTCTCGAATCCTTCATATAAGAATAATTATAAGGAAAAGGGAAAGCAAAGACTTCTACTTAAAATTAAAAGTTTTTAATTGAAGCAAAATTTGAAGTCTATGTTTAATGAAAAATAAATTCAAGAATACAGTTTTCGAAAAATATACCCATACTCATTAAAAAGATACAAATGAAATTTTTAATTTACATTTACTAAATGAAGTACATAACTCTTGAGTCTTGAGGTTCATTTCCATTTTTTGAACATAATTTGACAAAAAAAATGAGTAACAATTCACATTTTTGACATTTTTCTTTAATAACAAAAGTTCCAAAACCTTTTTAAATCAAACCAAGTGTAGAGGTAAAGAGGATTATTTCAAGAGTTAATGAGGATAAACACTAAGCATGGAACACTAAATTGAATAAATTATTTCCAGAAAATTAAGAAAACTCAAAAACATATTTGTTTTAAGAGTTAGTAAAAACACTAAACACTGAACTCATTCAGGGCAATGTAAGAAAATCAGAAACCTTTACTAATAAAACGCTGAAATCCGTTTTATTGGTTTAATATTAGAAACACTAGGACAAAACGCTAGCTTTTACCACCACGGGTGGCATCTTGATGCAGAAGTATTATTCAAATGCAAAAACAGAGTTCCAGTTATGAATTCAAAAATAGACGTTTGCTATAGATATTATAGAGCGTGCGCGTCATATTCCAGATGTGTGATTAAGGGCGCGCGTATTAATGAGCGTGCGCCCTACATGTGGGAGGTCCATTGATGTTTCCTCGTTGCATATCCCGTGACTGGATAGGATTTCTATAGTTTCTCTGAGGAGGGTGGCTCTGGCGGTTGTGTACCTTGCGATTTTCTTTATTTGTCACCACCATACAGTCAGCGAAATTTCTCTTGGCTAGTTAGTAGTTACACTCGTTTTCTTTCTTGTTCTGATAATAAAAATACTATTTTTTCCTGCTTGATGTATGTTTTTGCACATATTGTGCGTGATACATGAAAGTGAGGTATTTCTTCCCAAACCAAACTTTGAAATAACATGTCCGCAAAACGATCAATCAATGATTTTTTTCGAACAAGTGTTAATCAGAAGAAGAAAAATAACTTAAGCGATGGTGTCTACAAAGCGGATAATGATTATCAGGCGGCTTCAACTTCATCAACAGCGTGTGGTGAATCTTTAGGTATCAACGAGGATTATTTAAGTGTTTGTAGTGATTCAATGGGAATTTTTTATAAACGCAATGCTTGTAAAAATAAAACACTAGAAGGACTACATGGTCGCAAGACAAAAAATGAACTCGGAGAGCTTGGTATAGCAATTTCCCTTTCGGATTAACTCAAACAGCCTATATTAAAACAATTCCCACAAAAAACAAATATGATAAAGAACAGAGATGTTTCCAGACATATTGGTATAACATGTTTCCTTGACTTGAATATAATATAAAGAGAGATTCCGACTTTTGTTTTCCGTGTATAATGTTTTCATCGGACGAAGAAAAACATGAGGTCACCTTCATTCAGTGAGGTTACAACAATTGGAAAAACGCACTTGAAAAGGATTCGGGTTTTAAAAAACACCAGAATAGCTTGATCCACAAAATTTGCTTGGTGCCGTGAACCTCTTATAAGAAAATGAAATCAATAAGCGCAGAGTCACCAGTTGCCACACTTCAAAGTGCTGCATATGCTGCGGAAGTCAAGGAAAATAGAGAGTATATCAAAAAAAATTGCGGATGAATTAAGATATACAGCTGTTCAAGGGATAGCACAACGTACGGATGTCGAAACTTCGAATAGCACGAATAAAGAAAATTTTGTAGAACTTCTAGAACTCATGGCGAAAAATGACCCCATCCTGAAACGAAAGTTGAATATTTGCCCCAGAAATGCAAAGTACACTCACCACTCAGTTCAAAATGAAATACTTAGCGTATTCGCAGAAATCACGTTAGAAACAACAAGTTAGTGAAATCATGCAATGCATTGATTATGATACGCTTTCCAACATACCAGAAATTATTACTCAAGCTATGAGGATAATGGCTGTGGAATAAATCTTGCTCCTGTGTCCTGACCTTTGACCCCATTTTGATGATAATCAACAGAACCGGTTCAGTACACCTCAAGAATAACATACTAAAGTTTTGTTGCAATAGAAGCAGTTTTACGCAAGTTATGAGAAATAAATCTTACTTTTGTGCAATGACCTTTGACCCCATTTCGTTGATATTCAACAGAACCGGTTCACTATACCTCCGGAACAACATGATAACGTTTTGTCGCAATCGAAACATTTTTGGTAAGTTATGATGCACAAGGGCAATGGAATGGATCCCACTCCAGTATCCTGACCTTTGACCCCATTTCGCCCATTTTCAATACGGTTCGTCCCCAGTGGCTCCCTGCCACATACTAAAATTTCATCGAAATCGAACCATTTTTATGCAAGTTATGACGCATAAGGGCAATGGAACAAATCCCGCTCTTATGCCCTGCCTGACCTTTAACCCCATTTCGCCCATTTTCAATAGGGTTCGTGCCCAGATGGTGCCCTACCACATACTAAAATTTCATCGAAATCGAACCATATTTACGCATGTTATGACGCATAAAGGAAATGGAATGGACTCCACTTTTATGCCCTGACCTTTGACCTCATTTTGCTCATTTTCAATAGGGTTCGTTCCCAGGTGATTCCTTTCCAAATACTAAAATTTCATCGAAATCGAACCATTTTTACGCAAGTTATGACGCATAATGGCAATGGAATAAATACCGCTTTTATGCCCTTCCTGACCTTTGACCCCTTTCACCCATTTTCAATAGGGTTCGTGCCCGGTGGTTCCCTACCACATACTAAAATTTCATCAAATCGAACCATATTTACGCATGTTATGACGCATAAAAGCAATGAAATGGATCCCGCTTTTAAGACCTGACCTTTGACCCCATTCCACCCATTTTCAATAGGTTACGTTCCCAGGTGTTTCCTTACCACATGCCAAAATTTCATCGAAATCGAACCATTTTTACGCAAGTTATGACGCATAAGGGCAATGGAATAAATCCCGCTCTTATGCCCTGCCTGACCTTTGACCCCAATTTGCCAATTTTCAATAGGGTTCGTGCCCAGTAGTTCCCTACCACATACTGAAATTTCATCGAAATCGAACCATATTTACGCATGTTATGACGCATAAAGGAAATGAAATGGATCCCGCTCTTATGGCGTGACCTTTGACCCCACTTCACCCATTTTCAATAGGGTTCGTCCCCTGGTGGTCCCCTACCACATACTAAAATTGCATCGAAATCGAAGCATATTTACGCAATTTATGACTCATAAGGGCAATTGAATGGATCCTGCTCTTATGGCGTGACCTTTGACCGCACTTCACCCATTTTCAATAGGCTTCGTCCCCTGTTGGTCTCCTACCACATACTAAAATTTCATCGAAATAGAACCATTTTTACGTGAGTTATCGTGCCGACAGACAGACGGACGGACAAAGCTGGAGCATATATGCTTCTTTAACCTACGGTTGGAAAGCGTAAAAAAAAGAAAAGTCGATACTGCCAAGTATTTTGCTCTTATAGTCGACGAGTCGAAGGACATTCATAAAGTTGAACAAATTTCTGTGGTGGTTAGGTATTATTTGCGTGGCACACTTTATGAAATATTTTTGGGCTTTCATAATGCTGACCAACTTGATGCAAGATCGCTATTTAATATACATAAAGAACTTTTGGGAAGATAGGGCATCAATCGACATGACTGTATTGCGCAGACATTCGATGGTGCAAATGTCATGAGTGGGCGATTGAATGGAGTTCAAGCTCTCTTCAAAGAAGAAGTACCGCAAGCGGTGTACTTTCACTGTTTGAATCATAAACTGAATTTGGTTATTGTAGATTCATGCAAAAATATTAAAGCAGCTAGAATTTTCTCTGCAATATTAGAAAAATTGTATGTTTTCCTCTCTGGTTCGGCAACACATGCTAAATTTGTTTCGGTGCAGTGTGAAATGAGTTTGACTATTGTGGAATTGCAACGCCTTAGTGATACCAGATGAGAATGCCATTTCGCAGCCTGTTAAGCAGTTTAAAAAAATTCCGACAATTATTGTTTTGCTATCATTGCTGTCGGAAGACAGTACTGCTGGCAGCTGAAGCTCGCGGTCTTTTGGGACAACTGGATAGAATAGAGATTTTGTTATCCATACTTCATTTTGAATAAACTGGCATTAGTTTCGAATTATCTGAAAAAACAAAGCCTTTGAGACAATTGAAACAACAGTGCATCTTTTTTTCTACCATGCGTGATTCGGAGGCCGAGTTTGCTGCACTTTTTGATGAGGCAACATAGATATCGCAGACGCAAACGGTTTGTTCAGTGAACAGAAATCAAGGGGAACAAAACTCCCGCCACATCTGGCGAAGTATGTCACAGAAGTTTCGACTCAGGATGTCTTGTTAACTAAAGAAGATTTTCTATTGCACTTTTATATCACTGTTTTGGACACAATCAATGAACTCTTTACAACCATATTACACTCATTCGTGGCTTCAGTTCTTTGGACCCAGAAATGAGAAATTATTTATCTACGATCTAAGGCCTCTTGCTGAGCACTATAAATGCGACATAATGTGAAATCGGAGGTCACCTTGTTACCCAGAATGATAAAGCGTTATGAAAGAGAAAGAAAATGCGTTGTGGGAACTCTCAGTAAGTTAGCTGAAGTTTTGGAGGAATACAAATTAGCTTTTCATGAGCTGTATAAGATGGCAGTTATTACCCTAGCAATACCACTGACTAGTGCATCCTGCGAAAGAACATTTTCATGCATGAGAAGGTTGAAAAGCTATCTCGGAAATCGAATGGCTAACGATCGTCTACATAATCTCGCTCTCTTAACTATGGAGTCGACAATTGCAAAACGAATTGATTTAAGGCAAGTCGTTGATCGATTCGACGTAACCCATAAAAATCGACGTATTAATCTGCACTGAAAGAAAATTCTTATATTCATTTCACCTTTGCATGAAATAATATTAGTTGATTTTGGTTATCAAATTTCAGTCACATTTTGTCGCGCGATGTGGATACCCGGCTATAGACTTTACAAATGAGAATCCCTGACTTTATTATCCTTTATTATTGCAGTTAGATATGCCAATGCACTGAGACATTTCGAAAATAAATTGTGAATGAAATCGATGCTCAGTGTTGAAGATAAATACACTGCCGGACAATTACTCAGGACGGATGACAATAGCAACGATAGCAACCATAAAATGGAAGGCAGGAAAACTTGGAAATTAGCATAAGCGCGGGATACAGTAAGACGTGTTGTGCGTATGCAAATTTTGGATTGCCGAACTTGTACGTGACGTCATAGCGCTGATAAGAGATATAAAGGATTTGACGCGTATTGACCGTTGTTGTTCAAACGCAAAGTTGAAAGGGAAAGAATCAATTGACGAACTTGCAATTTTCAGTATGTCTTCCCGACATCACCTAGCTGATTTTACGCGTGGCCGTATTATTGGCAAGGTTGAAGAAGGGCGAAAAATAACAGATGTTGCCAGGGAGTTCGACGTCAGCCACAGTGTTGTTTCAAGGCTTTGGAAATCATTTCAAACAAATGGAGAGTGTAGCAAACGTCACGGTACGACCCCGCAGAAGATCGCTGTACGACCCCTGCAGAAGATCGGTACATAGTGCTATCAACAAAAAGACACCGGCGCAGCACAGCTAGTGAGGTAGCAAATCAGTTTATGGCTGCTACTGGCAAGCGGATCTCCCGAAAAACTGTCGCCAGACGTTTGCATGAAGGAGGACTATACGCCCGCCGTCCTGTTGTGTGCATCCCATTGTCCAGACGTCACCGTACCGCCCGTTTGCAATGGTGCCATCAACATCGCAATTGGACTGATAACGACTGGTCTGCTGTCCTCTTCTCAGATGAGAGTAGATACAGTCTATCGTCTGATTGTCGACGACAACTGATCTGGCGTGATGGGGTACTGCATATTGTCCAGCAAACATACAGGAAAGGGACCGATATCCGACATGTAGTGTCATGGTATTGGCTGGCATCATGATCAATGGCCGTACGTCCCTCTATGTGCTTCCAACTGGGACTATGACTAGCCAACGATACATTAATGATGTTCTGCTACCTCATGTTCGCATGTTCCGTGGTGCTGTCGGTGATAGATTCACTTCCATGGACAACAACGCAACATGTCATTGAACAGTCGCTGTCCAGGAGTGTCTTGAGAGCGAGGATATTCAACGCCTCGTATGGCCAGCACGTTCTCCAGATCTGAATCCCATTGAAAATGTGTGGGATGCTTTGGGAAGGAGTCTTGCTGGTCGCCAATGCCCTCCAATAAACAAGGACACCCTCATCCGTGCACTGACAGAGGAATGGGATAAATTACCCCAACAGCTGCTTGATAATGTTGTGCAAAGCATGACACGACGTGTGGAATCTTGCATCGCCCTCCATGGTGGCCATATCCCGTATTGACATCTTACGCCGGAACGCCTGCGGACGGTAATTGCATTTTTTCACGTTTACGTATTCTGCACAAAATGGGCTGTTTGTCCCTTGAACACGTTTTAAAGCCTTCTGGATTTCAGAGCACAATAAATTGTCTTTCTTGTAATGTCCTGGCATTCTGACATTATTTTATTTCACTTGGCATTCAACCACACTTACCTTTTTATACGCTATATAGCCATTTATGATCCGTCCTTAGCAATTGTCCAGCAGTGTACTTTACCAATGGTTGGATTAGAAATCTATCAATTCTGAAGACAGAAAAGGAAACATTTCTTATCCGGTCTAAGGTAAGTTATTACATTTCTGACTGGTTCCAGTGCGTATGGGTGGTTCCAGTGTGTATTGCAATTAAAAAAAAAGAAAATACCGACTTATCATATCCCGAAAAACGGGATATTTTTTCACAAAAAAAAAAAAAAAAAAACAGATCCGGGAAAACGGACGACACAATAATGTATGACAGCACCCTCTAATTCTACGTGGACGTATATACTTAAATTTCGGTTCAGAAAAAAAGCATCTGTTTCAGTATTTAAAAATCAATAACAGTACAAAATCTTTAAAGTTCACGAAAGCTTAGCAATTTCCGATTTGACAGAAAAGTTAATCTGCCATGCATTCAGAGCATTTTAAACAGAATAACAAACATTTACGTAAAAACTTGAAAAAAATACATAAGCATGAGCAAGAAAATGTACCGATATAAATTTGACTATCAACGTAGTAAAATATGTAGATGTACGATGCCTGAAATGAAGTATTTACTGCATATCCAGTCATACGGCCTGGGCGACCATGCCTTCCGATTTAGGGCTAATTTCCACATAATCAGGCGTTTTTCTGCCGCTGAAAAGAGATAAAAAAATCCCGCTACCTTACTTGTACTTTGAGAAGCACCCATACGCAACACAACTTTTAACCATTTCTAAAACTTCAGACAATCGCGTAACTGACGGTCAAGAAATCGCGTCCCCATGTTAATCCTATAGGAACCTTAGCAGCCGAACTTTCTCTTAACCACCCGGAAGTAACCGTGACGTCAAAAGTGACGTCGGTGCAAAGACTCTATACTATATATGTAAGTAATTAGAAGAATATCTAATTTTGAATAAAGAATAATTAGAAGAATATCTAATTTTGAATAAAGAATAATTAGAAGAATATCTAATTTTGAATAAAGAATAATTAGAAGAATATCTAATTTTGAATAAAGAATAATTGGAAGAATATCTAATTTTGAATAAAGAATAATTAGAAGAATATCTAATTTTGAATAAAGAATAATTAGAAGAATATCTAATTTTGAATAAAGAATAATTAGAAGAATATCTAATTTTGAATAAAGAATAATTAGAAGAATATCTAATTTTGAATAAAGAATAATTGGAAGAATATCTAATTTTTGAATATATATATATATATATGTATATAAGAATATACATATATATATATATATATATATATTCAAAAACAGCAACAAAATTAGCTGGGTCTAAGAACAAGTTGCATGTGAACAAATTATCAGGAAAAACCAAAATGTTGATGCAAAAAAGAAGAGTGATGAGGACAACTAAAGAAGATGTGACTTCCAAAGTGGAATATATAGAGCTATGCAAGACAGTACGAAAAAGTATCACTGAAGACGTAAGGAAATTCAACTGTGAGCTAGTGAGGAAAGCAATTGAAAACAACCAAAGCCTTAAGATAGCAAAGGGACATCTTAGTAAGGGAAGAAAACAGATTATGGCTCTGAGAAAAGAAGATGGTTCTATAACAAGAAATAGAGGCAAAATTTTGACAAGAGTGAAAGATTTCTACTCCAAATTATATGAAAGGGATGATACATGTACTAGAGACATCATGAAAGGTACCAGAGTTCTTCCAGTCCTCCCAGCAGAAGTTGCTCATGCAATCAAGAACATGAAGCGGGGAAAAGCTCCAGGAGAAGATGGAATTACTGTAGACATCATACAAGAAGCAAGTGGAGAAATCGAAACAGTACTCGCCCAAATTTTCACTCGATGCCTTAATGAAGGGAAGATTCCTGAGGATTGGAACAATGCTACAATGATCCTGCTACATAAAAAAGGTGACATTGAGGATCTCAGGAACTACAGACCTATCAGCCTCCTATCAGTGGTTTATAAAATCTTCACTAAAGTTCTTTCACACCGCTTGAAGGTAACACTGGACATGGCTCAACCGAGAGAACAAGCTGGATTCAGGAGTGGCTACAGCACAATAGATCATCTCCACGTACTGAGAGAACTAATTGAAAGAGCGAGGGAATATGAACTTCCATTGTGCATGGCTTTTATCGATTATGAAAAAGCCTTTGATTCGGTGAAACCATCAGCAGTTACCACGGCTCTGAAATCCTGCGGTATTGAAGATGCATACATTAATATTATTAATAACATCTATGAAAATGCAAGTGCAAAGATTCGGCTGTTTGAAAATACAACACACATAAAAATTGGAAAGGGAGTGAGACAAGGTGACACCATATCTCCGAAGCTCTTTAATGCCACATTGGAAAATGTCTTTCAATCACTGAACTGGGAAAACAAAGGGATAAAGATTAATGGAGATTATCTAACCCACCTTCGTTTTGCTGATGACGTAGTCATTTTTGCAACTACCCCATCAGAGCTGCAGAGTATGATCCAGGAACTTGCTGACAACAGTAAAGAAGTGGGATTAAAAATGAACTTTCAGAAGACAAAAGTGATGTTCAATGCTTTTACAAGAAATGAAGATTTATCGATTGATGGAGAAAAACTGGAGATAACAGATACGTATGTTTATCTTGGAGAGGAGATATCAAGTGAGGGTCACATTGATGAAGAAATTAATCGGCGTACAAAACTTGCCTGGAGAGCTTTTGGAAGAAACAGCATAATTTTCAAGAGCAATATGCCATTATGTCTTAAAAGAAAAGTGTTTGATCAATGCATCCTTCCAGTGCTTACGTATGGTGCAGAGACGTGGACCTTAACTAAAAGAGACATACAAAGGCTGCAGACAACTCAAAGAAGCATGGAGAGGTGCATGCTTGGTATAACCAGGAGAGATAAAAAGAGGAACTCGTGGATCCGAAAAATGACGAGAGTGGAAGACATCATGATCAGAGTTAAATCCCTGAAATGGCAATGGGCTGGACATACTGCCAGAAGGACAGACCATAGATGGACAGCCGAAATTTTAGATTGGATTCCAAGGGACAGGAAAAGACCCAGAAAAAGACCACATGGGAGATGGGTGGATGAAATTCGTAAATATGCGGGAGTGACATGGAGGAGACTGGCACAAGACAGACCGTTGTGGAGGAAACTTGGGGAGACCTTCGTCCAGCAGTGGATTGATAATGGTTGACAATGATGATGATGATGATGAAGAATATCGAATTTTGAATATATATTTATATATAAGACCCTGGGTTCGACTCCCGGTGGCGGCCAATGAGAATTTTTCCGTGTCTCACTTATAAACGTGGAAAGAGCGAAGGTCTTTGTTTGATGTTCCTGGTCCACGTCAAATTTCTGTAATAATTATAAATTCGCCTTCTAATTATTTCTTCAGTTGCTGCTTATCATCTTTGGTGAATCCCCAGCATTGTGCGGGACTCCAAGAATCATTCTGCCAAATTGGCTTGGCAGTTAGCGTGTGTGTGTCCGGAGGAATTCGAGGCCGCTGTGGTGTAACGGAAGCATATCCGGCGCGTAACTGGAAGACCCTGGGTTCGACTCCCGGTGGCGGCCAATGAGAATTTTTCCGTGACTCACTTATAAACGTGGAAAGAGCGAAGATCTTTGTTTGAAATACTTTCTTAATTACAAAGTGCTCTGAAATACCTCAAGCTGGCAACTGATGTTAAATTCAATGAAACCATTTTATATTTCGGCAAAACTTCCCGTACCGACTTTGCACCATAACATGATGCGTTGTCATGCAGCAAGATGGCTCACGCTTCCAACACGTGGCGATTTTCAGTCTCAACTTTGTCTCCAGAAATAAATTGTGCTTCGATCGAGAGTTCCTTCCCCACAAACTACTTGCAAGGCTGTGCGAATCTGTGTCGAAGTTTTACTCCCGCAGAATTTCTATTTTCACGTACGAGCGCTGGTCTAACGCCGTGACTCGACATGAGGATCTGCACGCTTCTATTTCCAAACCCACCCATGTTCCCACACCAAATTATAGCGCGTCGTTCTGACACCACTGCGTTGCTGAGAGTCTGACCTTGACATGACAGCAATCATTTTCCCGATTGCATCATCCGCTTCCGTTTTAGATTAACGTGTGCAGAAATTTTGTTATGACTCTCGTATCAGAGAGAAATGACTACTTCAAAAATTTAAAAACCAGATTTAGGGTGGTTTCTCCTAAATTCTCTGCCTTATGTTTCCAATGGTAAAACTTCTGTACATATTTTCTTCAAAATTAATGTATTCCCAAAGATGAAAATTTGCACATCAATAAAAACAACTTTAAGGTATAGCATGGGATACTTAATGCTTGCTAAAACATAACCATGATTAAGCAATCCAACATTTGTTTATCTATTGACGTCATCAATGTACAGGTCGCACCATCTATTAACAGGTCTGAACATTACTGAAAGAAAAATGATTGATTTTTAATATAATTATGGTTATGCTTTAGCAAGTATTAAGTATCCCATGCTATAACTTAAAGTTCGTTTTATCGATATGCAAATTTTATCCTTGGGAATATATTGATTGCGAAGAAAATAAGTAAATAAGTTTTACCATTGGAAACATAAGGCAGAGATTTTAGGTGGAACGACCTTAACTGTGTGAACGCACGAGGGTGGTTAAAAAGCTCGTATTCGAACATATACGGAGAAGCTGCGCTATAGTAATTCCTTTTTTAGCGCATCTTTTTGTAAAACAAGTACGAGCTTATGGTATCTTTTTGTCCTACCGTCCATCTGTGGACACCATATCTCTGGAACTATTAGTCTCATTTAAGAAAAAGTTTTGTATTGAGATGCTCGAAAGGAGAGGACGATGATCTTTGCTTTCCGATTCTTTTCCGATGCATAACTATGCTACCAGAGGCGGTAATATTTAACGGAATTTAAAATACATTTTATTCCATATCTTTGCTTCTAAATATCCGATTGAAATAATTTTCTTTTCTTGGATGCCATTTATTGCGAACACTGTTTTCAGTACCGTTTCTTCTTCAAGTAATGTACAGCATACATAAATGCAAATTGCGATTTTTCCGATATCTCAACTTCTAAAAGTCGAATTTGAACTTTTTTTTTTGCCGTCACGGTGACGCAGTGGTCTAAGCGATGGCCTCTGATCATTCGTCCGAAAGGGATCCGGGTTTGAATCCCGGTGAGGCATGGATGTTGTGTTTGTCTTACGGCACTGGCTCTCTGCCTTCCCTGGAACCAGTGATCCTAAATTAGGGACGGGCGACTGCTTGCAGCCCATTGAGTTGCTCACGGTCGTCGTTAAACCTCCTATCAAAAAAAATAAATAAATACTTTTTGCTTCGAATAGTTTTTGGTGGGAAACGTTCTTCTTACTGTTTCAAATTCTACTTAAGTACTGTTTTGCCCCTAGGAAACGTAAGTGCATATTTAGGTTCACGATGTTTTTGCAGCGAAAGCTGACCTTCTGAAAACTCGATTGAAAAAGAGTTTCTCGAATATTTTCTGCTTAAAATAATACACAAATTTCCCTCCAGGAAATGTAAATGTACAAGGTGTGCATAAATGAAGTATACAATTTCAGTATGCTATTGAAAAAAATACAATAAATAACAACTTCTAAGTTTTACCATGTGCGGTTACCATGCGTTACCACATGTTTTGACACGTTTAATGTCAAAACACATGGTAAATGTGAATTTTTTTTTAAATGTCAGTAGGTCTGCACGTGTGCTCCGTAGGTTGCTCGCAGGATGTCTAAACGATAGTCCAGTTCCACTCACGTACGCTGCAGAATGTCAAGGGTAACAAGGAGGAAGGCTGCAGTAATGCGTTCTTTGAGCTCAGTGATAGATATGATATTTTTCTTGTACACATTGTATTTAATAAAGCCCCAAAGAAAAAAATCGCATGGAGTAACATAAGGAGAACGGAGTGGCTATGCCATCGGACACCCACGTCCAATACAACGCCCTGGAAAATGGTGGTCTAAAGATCTGCGTACATCCAAAGATCAGTGCGGAGGCGCTCCGTCTTGCTGGTAAATGATGTCTTGAATATCCTGGAGTTGTAGAATTGCAAATTGTTCTAACATGTCCAGGTACGTTATGCTAGTATGCGTTGGTTCAGCGAAGAAAAAGGGTCTTATCACTCTGTCTTCCATTAGGCCAGCCAATACATTAACCTTCGGGCTGTCTCTCTTATTTGGCACAACCACATGGGGATTTTCCGTGCCTCAAATTCGGCAGCTCTGTTTATTCACTCTGCCAGAAACGAAACATGAAATGTCGACTCATCGTTGAAACAGATCCGTGAAAGGAAACAGATTCGTGACTCATCGTTGAAACACATCCGTGACTCATTGTTGAAACACATCCGTGAAAGGAAATAGATCCGTGACTCATCGTTGAAACAGATCCGTGAAAGGAAACAGATCCGTGACTCATCGTTGAAACAGATCCGTGAAAGGAGTGTAGGGTCTTCGTCAAAGCGATTGAGCATGTCTACCGGAAATGCTTTTCGATGTGGTTGATCATTTGGTCGAAGCTTTTTGCACTAACTGCCCTTTTTACGCGTATAGGCGGAGACGTTTATGCAGAACCATGTGAACCGTTGCTCGCCGTATTTCGAGTTCACGATTGGCGGCGCGGACGGACTTCTTCGGGCACCTTAGATAAGCCTTACGCACGTCTTCCAACGTTTCGTCCAAAATGGAAGGTCTCTCAGTGCTTTTGCGTTTCAGGAAACTTCCTGTTGCTTTGAATTTACTTACCCACTGTTCGATGCTCCTTCGTGTCGGCGGCTGACTTTTGTGCTCCGTTCTGAACTTATGCTGAAGTGTTGTTAAGGATTTTGACTCCGCAAACCAAAACGCACACGATGCTTTCTCCATTGGGGAGCCATGTCTGTTGTATTCCGCGTTTGACGAGATTTTTCATTACATGAGACACCTGGCGCCATCTATCATCAGACTTAACAAACTTTCACACTTGCCACGTCTCTTGACGGTTAAAGTATGTTTTTATCTACCTTATTTTTTTAAAAAGCATACTGAAGTTGTGTACTTAATTTATAAACACCCTGTGCAACTTGTTTTTCTCGATATCCCTGCTTCTAACAAAAAAAAACAGGATATACATCTGGAAAAAGAAATTCTTTGTTGTACAGCGATCTCACGTTGAATGTTTTACACATAATCTCAAATTTTTCTTAACGCATAAGTTTGCCTGTGGATGGCCTAAGTGACTTTTTTGTTTACAGCATATTTGTAGCAATATCTACGCGACAAAAAAAACACGAATGAAGAAATCCGTTTTCGGTCAACTACGAAAACTTTTTATGCGCATTTCCTTCCCATAATAATACACAATATTCCCGCTAGGGGTCGAAAATACTTAATTTGTGTTTCTTGATATCTGTGCATCTAAGAATCCGATTCAAAAAATTCTCTTACTATCGGGCACCATTCATCTTGTGAATGAAACATTTTGCTCGTGCTCCTGGGTTGTTTGTAGTTCACAGTTTTGACGCTAGGTGGTAGAAGTTCGTATTTCTCTTTACCACTTTGTCTCCACTTCAAAGAATGTTTTCAAAGAATTTCTTTTTTTTTTAATTTATGCCATTTGCTACAGTGAATACTGGGAACATTTTCGTCTTTAAATAGTACACAATTCTGCTGCTTGGCGGAATAAATATAAAAAGTTTATTGTCGCTATCGCTGCTCCGAGAAGATGTATTCTAAGTTTTTCCGTCAGCACAGCTTGTACAATGAGAAATAATTTTTGCATATTTTTTTACTTTTCTATTATTCGAAATTCCGAATCCAGGGGAGTTCAGCTTATATTTCGATTTGAAAGTGTGACGTGCCACAGAGGTAAAACACGTGTCAAGACGACAAATATGCAGCAATACATTCCGTCGGTGTAGCTTAGTCGGTTAGAGCACTCACTCCGGAGCGAGGAGACGCAGGTTCGATCTCTGTCACCCACAAATTCCTGATTTCACGTGTGCATCTGAATGTAAAAATGTATTTACTGACCGTTGGGTTCTTGGAAAAATGCGTGGTGTTCGTTCCACACGTCGTCTGCAATTAATGGAAGGTTCCTCCTTAGCTTAAACAAAAATAAGAAAGAGATTATGTGGCGTACTACAGAGGTGAAGCACACGTGTTAAGACCACAATTTTGCTGCGATACATTCCTTCGGTGTAGCTTAGTTTCTTAGAGGACTCACTCCGGAGAGAGGAGAGCGAGTTCGATCTCTGTCACCGACATATTCCTGTTTTCACAAAAAACTTTATTCCATTCTAAAAATCCCTTAGAAAAATCCTTTACCACGTGTCTTTAGCCTGCCCCTAATCTTCCGCTCGCTCTCCACCTCAGTTCACCTGTGAAATGATGTCTCACAACCATTACAACAAATCGACTATTTCAAAGTCCTTTCTTTGCCCTCCGCAACCGATGTGATGCTCTCCTTTTCAACAACCCTTTTATTATGCGGCTGATTTACATAAACCAATGCCACCGCCACTCATTTACATACGATACGCTGATGCCGCATCAATTTATGAAAGCGAGAAATACTGTAACGATAGTGTACTAACGTTGCAGTATTTTTAACAGTACCGAGGATTTTGAAAAAATCAAGAAAGATATATCAGAGTTTTCAGTTGTCTTCTGGTTTTATCGATATCTTTCGCGAACAGGTAGACACTTCATTAATTGCACCTTTCGCATAAAGCTGAGTTTTGTTGGTTCGTAATTTGATGCCTTTGCGTACAGCGGCTCCATTTCCTTCTTTCTGCAGCAAATAGTGGAAGATGAAAGCAAACAGCACTGTAGAAATTCTAGGAGTAGGAACGCAACTTCTGCCTGAGACAGCACTCCTCATCTAAAAGCCATTGTCCTGAGAAAGACAGTCGAATCCAGTGAGTGAGGGTCTGTTTCTATGCCAACAGCGTCTGTTCAGCAAAGTAAGATGTTAGCTGTCCAGGCTCTCGTTTCAATGATAATGATGCAGTCATTTGAAATGGAGATGACCACATCCCTGAAGTCGAGACAAGAACAGAAAGCTTCGAATATCTGTTGTCCACTGCAATTGGGATCTGAACCTTTGTTGCATTTCTTTGGAATGGAAATCTCCAAGGATGAAAGAAAAACACTCTGTAGGTATCTCAAGAATGCAACTCATGACATTAACACTAAAAATATTATCTAAAACAAAAAAAAGGTACAATTTTTCCAAATTTTTGGAAGAAATATAATTTTCGTCCGTGCAACTTACACTATATTGACAAAAGTAAAGGGACACCTAGAAGAGAAACACAACATAGCATTTATTGACATATATTATTACGGTATCGGTCCACTTTTGGCTTTAATGCATGCACTGACCCTTCAAGACATGCTTTCGACAAGAATTTGGGATACAGAGATAGGTATGCGCTTCCATTCAGTATATAATGCTGCGGCTAACTGTTGCTAGTTGTAGGGCTTGGTTCCAAATTTCTTATGTGGCGTTCTAATTCATCCCGTAAGTGCTCTACGGGATTAAGATCAGGGCTCTGTGCTGGCAAGTCCACACACGATTCGAAATTATCGTCAAACCACGCCGGAACAGCCGTTGCTTTACGGCTCGGTGCATTATTCTGCCGGTACCATCAAGGATCGGTTCCATAGTACCACAGAGTTGGTAGGGCATAATTTTCCAAAATATCGAGTTAGACGTGCTGGTTCACAGGTTTTTCCACGATAATTAATGTGCAGGGACCATACCACGAAAAATACCCCCACACGATTACACTGACATCTCCAAAGATCATAGGAACAGTGCACTGTGGTAAATAGCGTTCCCCCTACTGCCCGCAATACCAACACACGGCCATCAGACTGATGGATCGCGTATCTGGATTCATCAGTCCATAAGACACGTTTCCATTGATCTACTGACCACGATAAATGTTCTTTACACAATGCTAAACGATAAGTAACATTCCGATGGAGATGAAAGGCTTATGAGCAGCTGCACGACCCCGGTAATCCACGGAATGAAGTTCTCTGCGAATGGTACGTGTACATACCGAGGTTCCAGCATTTTTACTCACCTGTACACTGAGCTCTTGTGCAGTACTTCGTTGATTAGCTGTAACGACTCTCCTGAGGCTTCGACGTCTTCTATCACTGATTTTCTTTGGTCTGCCGGTACGTTTTGCTGCTTCAGGCTCGCCATGTGTCTTCCATTTATTTAGGAAATCCAAGACAGTTGACTAGGGTATGTTTAAATGCCTCTCGGTTTCTCTTATGTACAACCCACTAATATAACACCCAACAATCTTTCCTTTCTCAAAGTTGGTTCCCTCCAGCCGCAAAATTTTCACTCAACCTCACAGTGCAATTTGATCGCGGTCAGCTCCATGCCTGTTTTTATACCATTTGCAGCTGTACAGGGCATCTTAGCAACGCAACGAACCCTTTCATTTGCTTTTGAAGGGTGTCCGGTGACTTTTGCCAATATAGTGTATGTTTAAACACATGTGAAATTAGTACCACACTTTGACCACCTCTAATCATTATAAAAGATAAGTGAGACACAAAGGAATGACACCTTTGAGAATACCCACTTAAAAAGAGCAACAAATGTGCAAGAACACTTTGTTATTTTTACTTGAAAAATATACACTGAGTGGTCAAATTATTATGACCACCAAACTGCTTTTTGCAAAGTAGCTATCCAGCAGATACTGTTTACGCAAGATGGCTGAATCGGTATAACACGGGATTGCTGAAGGCATGAGGAGACTGACAAAGTTCATTACGCAAGAAATAATGGGTTAAAGACGCGATGTGACGGATTTTGAAAGTGGAATGACCGTGGGTGCTCGAAGCAAAATGGTTGCACGTGTGAAACGTTCAAGAGCAGCTGTTGCTAAATTTTACAAAGAGTGGATCGCCAGTCTGAAAGCTGGTGAGCGTAAGGCGTGTGGTCGTCAAAGTCTACTAGAAGCTCGAGCTAAGCGGAGAGTAGGCAAACTTGTTCCGTCCAAAAGACGGGCAACACTTCATCAGATTACAGATAATCTGAATCAGTGACCAAGTCCGATGACCTCTCAATGAAGAGTTCGCCGCACTTCACTTCGTATGGGCTACAGAAGCAGATGGCATCTCAGTAAGCCATTGCTATCGGCAGAGAACAAGAAGAAACACTTCCAGTTAGCTGAGGAACACAAGAATTGGACTGCAAATGAGTGGAAAAGGGTAATGTAGTCCGATGAATCACGTTTTTAACTACACTACGCAGATGGTAGGGTGAGGATATGAAGGCAGTAGCACGAAAGCATGAACCCGTTTTTCACTGTCACTATTCTTCAAGCTGGCGGAGGCAACGTTATGGCCTGGGCATAGTTTCGTGGAAGTGTTAGTGACCCTTGATTCGTGTAGAGTAAAGTCTGACTCCCCAGTGTTATATAAATACCGTTGCCGACAAAGTCCACCCAGTTATTCGATGGTTTTTCACAATGGAGATAGATACTTCCAACAGAACAATTTTCCATGTCATAGTGATCACATTGTACACAAATGGTTGAGGAGCATTTCTACTACCTTTGCCTCCTCAGTCACCGGATCTCAATCTATTGGCGCATTTGTGGGATGAAATCAAATGGGGCATCAGAGAGCTAGATCCGCTTCCATAAAATCTTTAGGAGTTGGTGGGTGCAGTTCTAATATGCACTCATTTTGTACTAATATGCCCCAAGCCACTTACCGGCATTCCATACCATAACGAATTCAAGCAATATTAAGGACAAAAGGTGGTCCAACAACGTACTGACCAGTTGATCAAAATAATTTAGCCACTCAGTGTATACCCACTATGTAGACAAATTCGGACACCTAGGTCAAACGGCAACAAGATTATTTATTAGCCGAAATCAGTACACAGTAGGCCCACCTTTGGCCGTTATGACTGCAGTGAAATTTCTAGGCATGCTTTCCACGAGATGGATGTAAATCTATCCTGGAATTTTTCTCCATTCTTCCTGCAAGCTTCCGTCACAGCTGTCGTAGAAGAAGGTCTTACCGGTTGAGATCGGACTGGGCGTTCTAGCTCGTAGCCCATATATTCTGTTTGACCTAGATTGGGACTTTGAGCTGGCAGTCCAACACTTAGTCCTGTTCCTCAAACCATGCTTGGATAGACCTTGGAGAGCAGCAAGACACTAAATATTGATGGAACGGGCAAAGATCTGTGTCGATATACTGCTACAACGTAGGCAGTGGGGAATTGTTCAGAATTTCTTTGAGCTTGGTGGTCGTTAAGCCGAGTCATTCCCAGAAGTACCAGCCCAACACCATCACAGATCCCCCCCCTTCCAAACTTGACTGCAGGAAGAATGCAGTCAACCTGACAGCATTGCCCAGACAAACGGCACATACAAATACGTCCATCCGAACAAAAGTGTGAATAGCTTGATTCTGCATTCCACACGACCCTCTTCGACTCGAACGGTGAGCGAGGCACCACTGCCATCCTCGTCTATTATTACCTGTAGTTATGTAGAGAACGTGCGGAACTGACCTGGCATGGTAACCGTGGTAGTGCTGTTCTCGACTGTTTTAGTGCAAATAGCTGTTCCATATGCTAGTTCGACGTCGCCTGCCACGTCTGTGATACAGGATGTAAATGTCTTCTTCGCATTCCTCAGCAAGCTTCGTTTGGCACGATTAATCAGTTTGCGCAGCCTCCGAGAGCGCGGCTTCGCTGTTGCGGCAACTTCTTCTTTCTATTGATGACGAACGTGAGCAACAATGGCTTTGGGAAACCCCAGAAGAGCGGCAATGCTACATTATGATTGCTTTCTGAGGTGTCATCCAGCCACCATGCTCCTTTCAAAGACCATAAGTTCAAGGCATATTCGCTTCCAATTCGGGCTGATAGGTGCGCCAACTTGTATATGTGGCGGTTTCCGAATACTTAAGGCTTTTGATCCCGTAACACCATCAGCATATATTATGTTTTTAAGAGACCTTGTATCCAAGATACGTATGTCAATATTATTAAAATAATTAATGAACCTGCATGTAAAACGGTTCGACAATAGTTCTAGGACACAGTACGTATGAAAATTCTGAAATTGAGACAGACAAGGTGACGCTATATCTCCAAAGCAGTTTAATGCAACACTGCAGAATGTGTATCAATCATTTAACTGCGAAGACAAGGGATAAATATTAATATAGATTATTTAACCCACCTTCGTTTTGCTGATGACATAGTTATTTTTGCATGTACCCTTTCAAAGCGGTAAAGTATGATTCAGGAACTGGCTGACAAAAGTAAAAATGTGGGATTAGAAATGAACGTTCGGAAAACAAAATTGATGTTCAATGCTTTTACAAAAACTGCAGATTTAGCGTTTGATGGGGGAGGGGAGATCTAGAGGCAACTGATACTCTATAGAAAATATAGTAGCTACCTTGGATAACAGATATTAAGCGAGGCTCTCATCGAAGAAGAAATTAGTAGGGGTGTAAAACTTGACTAGCGTGCTATATATATACAGCGTAATTATATATATATGTGTGTGTGTGTGTGTGTGTGTGTGTGTGTGTGTGTGTGTGTGTATTTGACATGTTTCAGTGGTGTTATGTTGAATTATACATCTATTGCTGTGCTGCTTTAAGGGTTCGTGTAAGAAAGACAGATAGCCAATAAATTTTGAAAGTCCAAATTCGGATGCAACCTTAATTCCTTTAAAATTAGGTATCAGGCTATCTCATGAAACCCTAACCCGACTAGCTGTGCGCTCCCGGGGGTCTTTCCCTGAAGAGTGGCTCGGGGGTTCGGAGCCATTTAATACGATATTTTGTTTGGGTTTTTCTTTTCCTTGCTAGTATCTTTATAGTTTTGCAGAGTGAATTTTAGGTACCGTTTCTCGTTCTCCTTTTGATTTGTTGTGGTCTGGAGTCCATTTGTTGTCATGTACATGTTCGGGAGATGTTGCTTGTGGTTATTTATATATACAGTATATGTGTAATATTCACTCTTGGTTTCCAGCTGCATTGCGCGGTAGCAGAGTGGTATGGGCATGTATCAAGGCAAAATGATTTATATATATATATATATATCATCATCATCATCATTGTCAACCATTATCAATCCACTGCTGGACGAAGGTCTCCCCAAGTTTCCTCCACAACGGTCTGTCTTGTGCCAGTCTCCTCCATGTCACCCCTGCATACTTTCGAATTTCATCCACCCATCTCCCATGTGGTCTTCTTCTGGGTCTTTTACTGTCCCTTGGAATCCAATCTAAAATTTCGGCTGTCCATCGATGGTCTGTTCTTCTGGCAGTACGTCCAGCCCATTCCCATTTCAGGGATTTACCTCGGATCATGATGTCTTCCACTCTTGTCATTTTTCGGATCCACGTGTTCCTCTTCTTATCTCTCCTGGTTACACCAAGCATGCACCTCTCCATGCTGCTTTGAGTTGTCTGCAGCCTTTGTATGTCTCTTTTAGCTGAGGTCCACGTCTCTGCACCATACGTAAGCACTGGAAGGATGCATTGATCAAACACTTTTCTTTTAAGACATAATGGCATATTGCTCTTGAAAATTATGCTGTTTCTTCCAAAAGCTCTCCAGGCAAGTTTTGTATGCCGATTAATTTCTTCACCAATGTGACCCTCACTTGATTTCTGCTGTCCAAGATAAACGTACGTGTCTGTTATCTCCAGCTTTTCTCCATCAATCGATATATTGTCATTTCTTGTAAAATAATTGTACATCACTTTTGTATTCTGAAAGTTCATTTTTAATCCCACTTCTTTACTCTTGTCAGCAAGTTCCTGGATCATACTCTGCAGCTCTGATGGGGTAGTTGCAAAAATGACTATGTCATCAGCAAAACGAAGGTGGGTTAGATAATCTCCATTAATCTTTATCCCTTTGTTTTCCCAGTTCAGTGATTGAAAGACATTTTCCAATGTGGCATTAAAGAGCTTCGGAGATATGGTGTCACCTTGTCTCACTCCTTTTCCAATTTTTATGTGTGTTGTATTTTCAAACAGCCGAATCTTTGCACTTGCATTTTCATAGATGTTATTAATAATATTAATGTATGCATCTTCAATACCGCAGGATTTCAGAGCCATTGTAACTGCTGATGGTTTCACCAAATCAAAGGCTTTTTCATAATCCATAAAAGCCATGCACAATGGAAGTTCATATTCCCTCGCTCTTTCAATTAGTTCTCTCAGTACGTGGATATGATCTATTGTGCTGTAGCCACTCCTGAATCCAGCTTGTTCTCTCGGTTGAGCCATGTCCAGTGTCACCTTCAAGCGGTGTGAAAGAACTTTAGTGAAGATTTTATAAACCACTGATAGGAGGCTGATAGGTCTGTAGTTCCTGAGATCCTCAATGTCACCTTTTTTATGTAGCAAGATCATTGTAGCGTTGTTCCAATCCTCAGGAATTTTCCCTTCATTAAGGCATCGAGTGAAAATTTGGGCGAGTACTGTTTCAATTTCTCCACTTGCTTCTTGTATGATGTCTACAGTAATTCCATCTTCTCCTGGAGCTTTTCCCCGCTTCATGTTCTTGATTGCATGTGCAACTTCTGCTGGAAGGACTGGAAGAACTCTGGTACTGGTACTATCTATCAACAAGTAATTGGACACCCCTGCAATCGACGATATCTGCGGTCCTCATACATGTCACGGCCGCCGCCGTTAAATATCGTGTGGAAAACAACAACGCAACCAGTCGCATGCAAGATGCCACGCAGTTCGGAGCTCTCTGATTTCGAGAAAGGTGTAATCGTCGGGTATCACAGAAATGGCCAATCCATACGTGACATATCCAGCGAGTTGAAGTACCCAAAATCGACAGTGGTCTACGTGATTGGCAAGTGGAAGATGAGGGGTGATTGTCGGAATGTGCCCCGACCCGGCATACCCACAAAATTGGGAGTTAGAATCTGACGGGTGCTGGCCGGAGAAATTCGGAAGAACCGCACCAAATCGATGGGCCACATCCACGAGGAGTTTCAACAAGCATCCGGAAGTGTTCTTTCGATTAATACCATCCGTAAGGAATCCCATCTGCTCGGTTATCATGGACGTGCTGCCGCTCACAAGCCTTTGATCACCAAGTCCAATAGCGCTGCTCGGCTAACGTGGTGCAAAGAACGTCGACAGTGGACCGTTGAAAAGTGGAAACAGGTTCTCTGGAACGATGAATCAAGGTTCGCCCTCTACCGTTCGAATCGTACTGTTAGGGGTTGACATCTGCCTGGAGAACGCCTCCTGCCGGAATATATTTTGCCAATTGTGAAGTTCGGCGGCGGTGGAATTAAGCTATGTGGGTGTTTCTCCTGGTATGGCACGGGACCCTTGGTCGCAATTCCTGGTAGACTCAACGCCGAGACCTACTGCACCATTTTGGATAACCATGCGCGTCCTACGTTGTGGCAGTTTTACAGGGTGGACCCATGTTACTTTCAGGATGACAATGCCACCTGTCATGTTGCGAGGTCCACCATGGCTTGGTATGGTGACAATGGGTTAATCGAATGGACTGGCATGCGCAGAGCCCGGACCTTAACCCTATCGAGCACCTCTGGGACGAGTTGGAGCTTCGACTTAACGGGTGCCCCCACTGTCCGAAATCGGTGAAAGAACTGACCTGTCTTCTCCAAGCCGAGTGGAAGAAAATACCGCTATAGCCGTCGTACAACGCCTGGTTGAGAGTATGCTCCGGAGGGTCGCAGCTGTAATCGCCGCTCGTGGAGGCTCCACCAATTATTGAAGGTGAATAAACTTCGTTTTCCTTTGCTATCACGGGTGTCCAAATACTTGTTGGTAGATAGTGTATGTAGCAAAGGCACATTAAGTGAATAAACAAAAAAACCTTGAACAAATTTGAAATTCCAAAGCGCCAGAGGCTGCATAGGAGAAATATGAAATAACATAAAAATGCAAAACATAAAGCAAAATTTTAAACAGAAAAACAAAAAAAAGGAAAACGGGGAGAAGAACAACAATCACCAAATCTATTCACCCGAACCAGGCTAGCTTCAAGCGATGAAAATATACCTAACAAAAGAATGCAGGGAAGCATATTAATGACTGACTCCTTGTCGGCTTCATCAAGGGCAAGCAACAGGAAAATCACTCACTAATCTACTGAGACCACAGAATTGTGGGTTTCTGGTTTTTTAGTTTGCTATAGGGACCAATTAAATTTAGGGGGAAAAATTGTCAATAAAATTGATTTCTAATAAAAATTCGAACCCAACAAACTAAAATACATTTCCCCGACCTCACAACAAATAAAATAAAAATGAAGAAACAGAGCCAGACTCCCCATTAACACAAATCCAGGAAATAAAAAACCTAACCAATAAATGGTACAAAAGGGATGCTTTAAGCTTGTCACATATAAAGTGAAACCTAAAACCTACCAGCCAAAAAATAATAAACAGTAATCACCAAAAAAAAAATAATCATAAACAAAACAATAAAAATAAAACCAGAAAAGGCAGCCAACCAATTTGAAAAGGAAGCAACAGCCAATTTTAGGAAAAAGGAGTTACAAAAAGCTCAAGGAGAAATTTACAGTTGCAATCCCAAGAGTGAACAAGATAACTAAGTTGCAAAGAAAAATCCCCAATACCCACAGCAAAAAGCTTAAGAAAAGTTATTTAGCAAAATAAAATAAAATAGTTTTTTTAAAAATATACCAAAGGGCATGGATTCAAGCACCAGTGAAGCAATTTGTGTGTATATATCATCATTGTCAACCATTATCAATCCACTGCTGGACGAAGGTCTCCCCAAGTTTCCTCCACAACGGTCTGTCTTGTGCCAGTCTCCTCCATGTCACCCCTGCATACTTTCGAATTTCATCCACCCATCTCCCATGTGGTCTTCTTCTGGGTCTTTTCCTGTCCCTTGGAATCCAATCTAAAATTTCGGCTGTCCATCGATGATCTGTCCTTCTGGCAGTATGTCCAGCCCATTGCCATTTCAGGGATTTAACTCTGATCATGATGTCTTCCACTCTTGTCATTTTTCGGATCCACGAGTTCCTCTTCTTATCTCTCCTGGTTACACCAAGCATGCACCTCTCCATGCTTCTTTGAGTTGTATGCAGCCTTTGTATGTCTCTTTTAGTTAAGGTCCACGTCTCTGCACCATACGTAAGAACTGGAAGGATGCATTGATCAAACACTTTTCTTTTAAGACTTAATGGCATATTGCTCTTGAAAATTATGCTGTTTCTTCCAAAAAGCTCTCCAGGCAAGTTTTGTACGCCGATTAATTTCTTCATCAATGTGACCCTCACTTGATATCTGCTGTCCAAGATAAACGTACGTGTCTGTTATCTCCAGCTTTTCTCCATCAATCGATAAATCTTCATTTCTTGTAAAAGCATTGAACATCACTTTTGTCTTCTGAAAGTTCATTTTTAATCCTACTTCTTTACTCTTGTCAGCAAGTTCCTGGATCATACTCTGCAGCTCTGATGGGGTAGTTGCAAAAATGACTACGTCATCAGCAAAACGAAGGTGGGTTAGATAATCTCCATTAATCTTTATCCCCTTGTTTTCCCAGCTCAGCGACTGAAAAACACCCTCCAATGTGGCATTAAAGAGCTTCGGAGATATGGTGTCACCTTGTCTCACTCCCTTTCCAATTTTTACGTGTGTTGTATTTTCAAACAGCCTAATCTTTGCACTTGCATTTTCATAGATGTTATTAATAATATTAATGTATGCATCTTCAATACCGCAGGTTTTCAGAGCCATTGTAACTGCTGATGGTTTCACCGAATTAAAGGCTTTTTCATAATCGATAAAAGCCATGCACAATGGAAGTTCATATTCCCTCGCTCTTTCAATTAGTTCTCTCAGCACCTGGATATGATCTATTGTGCTGTAGCCACTCCTGAATCCAGCTTGTTCTCTCGGTTGAGCCATGTCCAGTGTTACCTTCAAGCGGTGTGAAAGAACTTTTGTGAAGATTTTATAAACTACTGATAGGAGGCTGATAGGTCTGTAGTTTCCGAAATCCTCAATGTCACCTTTCTTATGTAGCAGGATCATTGTAGCGGTGTTCCAATCTTCAGGAATCTTTCCTTCATTAAGGCATCGAGTGAAAATTTGGGCGAGTACTGTTTCAATTTCTCCACTTGCTTCTTGTATGATGTCTACAGTAATTCCATCTTCTCCTGGAGCTTTTCCTCGCTTCATGTTCTTGATTGCATGTGCAACTTCTGCTGGAAGGACTGGAGGAACTCTGGTACTGGTATCTTTCATGATGTCTGGAGTGCATATATCATCCTTTTCATATAATTTGAAGTAGAAATCTTTCACTCTTGTCAAAATTTCGCCTCTATTTCTTGTTACAGAACCATCTTCTTTTCTCAGTGCCAAAATCTGTTTTCTTCCATTACTGAGATGTCCCTTTGCTATCTTTAGGCTTTGGTTGTTTTCAATTGCTTTCCTCACTAGTTCACAGTTGAATTTCCTTACGTCTTCAGTGATACTTTTTCGTACTGTCTTGCATAGCTCTATATATTCAACTTTGGAAGTCACATCTTCTTTAGTTGTCCTCATCTCTCTTCTTTTTGCATCAACATTTTAGTTTTTCCTGATAATTTGTTTACATGCAACTTGTTCTTAGACCCAGCTAATTTTGTTGCTGTTTCCATAAGAGCTTTGGTTACTTTTCTGTTAACTTCAGAGATGTCCACTTCTTCCGATGTTAGGCCTTCTAAAGCAGAGAACCTGTTCTTCAGTTCCAACTTGAAGGTATTATGGTGTTTTTTAAGGTTGGTTATGTCAATAGATTTTGTTTGTCTTATGAGCTTGCCACGTTCAAGTTTAGTGTTGAGGTGCATCTTACATCTCACCAATCTATGGTCACTACCTGTGTTGAACTTGTTTAGCACACTGCAGTCTTCTATGACGAATGTTTTGTTACCCATAATAAAATCAATTTCACTTGTCGTCCCATTTGGATGTCTCCATGTCCATTTCCTGTGTGGCTTTTTCTTGAAGAAGGAGTTCAAGATGAAAAACCCTTCTGCCTCTGCAAACTCAACGAGAGTATTTCCACGCTGGTTTCTGTTGCCATGACCGAATGTACCTAGTAAAGTTTCATTCTGTTGCCGTTGCCCTATTTTTGCATTGAAATTTCCCATAATTATTTTCAAGTGCTGCTTACCTTTATTATTTAGATGACAAATTTCCTCATAAAATTCTTCAATATCTTCTTCAGGATGACTTGTGGTGGGTGCATAAGTTTGAATAATCTGAGCCTGGTATCTTTTCGAGAGTTGGATAACAAGTCGTGCAGCTCTGTCAGAGGAACTTTCAATTTCTACAACTTTATCCTTCAGTTTCTTGTTTATTATAAATCCAACACCACTAGTTCTGCCAGTATCTGTCCCACGATAGTAGAAGAGATGCCCACTTTTCAGTTCGATGAGATCTTCTCCTTTTCTCCTTACCTCACTTAGCCGCACGATGTCCCACTTGATCCTTTGTAGTTCCTCTTCCAATTCAAGAAGCCTTGAATCAGAAGATAGGGAGCGTCCATTGTAAGTAGCCAAGGTCAGCATCAGATGGCAGCCTAATCCGGTCCTCCGGGGATTCTCAGCACCCTCTGCCTTCATGTCGCACTGGCCGCTGCCTTGGCCAGGTACATTCCAGCTGCCGGAGACAGGGCCAAGATTTAAGTTGTTTAATCATTTTGGAGGGGTTTGGCCATAACTCACCACGCTGGCCAAGCGGGTTGGTGAGTGTGGGATAGAATTTCCTCTAATCCCGATGGTATAGTTATACCGCTATGGGCGGTCGTCAGAGCCCCTTTAGTGGGAACAGGATGCACCACGAGAAGGCGGGGTTGACATTTGTCAAGGAGAGGCTGTGATGTTACGCATCACCTGACCTTACATCCCTGTGTATATATATATATAAATTCGTCATAGAAGACTGCAGTGTGCTAAACAAGTTCAACACAGGTAGTGACCATAGATTGGTGAGATGTAAGATGCACCTCAACACTAAACTTAAACGTGGCAAGCTCATAAGACAAACAAAATCTATTGACATAATCAACCTTAAAAAACACCATAATACCTTCAAGTTGGAACTGAAGAACAGGTTCTCTGCTTTAGAAGGCCTAACATCGGAAGAAGTGGACATCTCTGAAGTTAACAGAAAAGTAACCAAAGCTCTTATGGAAACAGCAACAAAATTAGCTGGGTCTAAGAACAAGTTGCATGTAAATAAATTATCAGGAAAAACGAAAATGTTGATGCAAAAAAGAAGAGAGATGAGGACAACTAAAGAAGATGTGACTTCCAAAGTGGAATATATAGAGCTATGCAAGACAGTACGAAAAAGTATCACTGAAGACGTAAGGAAATTCAACTGTGAACTAGTGAGGAAAGCAATTGAAAACAACCAAAGCCTAAAGATAGCAAAGGGACATCTCAGTAAGGGAAGAAAACAGATTATGGCACTGAGAAAAGAAGATGGTTCTGTAACAAGAAATAGAGGCGAAATTTTGACAAGAGTGAAAGATTTCTACTCCAAATTATATGAAAGAGATGATACATGCACTCCAGACATCATGAAAGATACCAGTACCAGAGTTCCTCCAGTCCTTCCAGCAGAAGTTGCACATGCAATCAAGAACATGAAGCTGGGAAAAGCTCCAGGAGAAGATGGAATTACTGTAGACATCATACAAGAAGCAAGTGGAGAAATCGAAACAGTACTCGCCCAAATTTTCACTCGATGCCTTAATGAAGGAAAGATTCCTGAAGATTGGAACACCGCTACAATGATCCTGCTACATACGAAAGGTGACATTGAGGATCTCGGAAACTACAGACCTATCAGCCTCCTATCAGTAGTTTATAAATCTTCACTAAAGTTCTTTCACACCGCTTGAAGGTAACACTGGACATGGCTCAACCGAGAGAACAAGCTGGATTCAGGAGTGGCTACAGCACAATAGATCATATCCAGGTGCTGAGAGAACTAATTGAAAGAGCGAGGGAATATGAACTTCCATTGTACATGGCTTTTATCGATTATGAAAAAGCCTTTGATTCGGTGAAACCATCAGCAGTTACAATGGCTCTGAAAACCTGCGGTATTGAAGATGCATACACTAATATTATTAATAACATCTATGAAAATGCAAGTGCAAAGATTAGGCTGTTTGAAAATACAACACACATAAAAATTGGAAAGGGAGTGAGACAAGGTGACACCATATCTCCGAAGCTCTTTAATGCCTCATTGGAGGGTGTTTTTCAGTCGCTGAGCTGGGAAAACAAGGGGATAAAGATTAATGGAGATTATCTAACCCACCTTCGTTTTGCTGATGACGTAGTCATTTTTGCAACTAGCCCAACAGAGCTGCAGAGTATGATCCAGGAACTTGCTGACAAGAGTAAAGAAGTGGGATTAAAAATGAACTTTCAGAAGACAAAAGTGATGTTCAATGCTTTTACAAGAAATGAAGATTTATCGATTGATGGAGAAAAGCTGGAGATAACAAACACGTACGTTTATCTTGGACAGCAGATATCAAGTGAGGGTCACATTGATGAAGAAATTAATCGGCGTACAAAACTTGCCTGGAGAGCTTGTGGAAGAAACAGCATAATTTTCAAGAGCAATATGCCATTATGTCTTAAAAGAAAAGTGTTTGATCAATGCATCCTTCCAGTGCTTACGTATGGTGCAGAGACGTGGACCTTAACTAAAAGAGATATACAAAGGCTGCAGACAACTCAAAGAAGCATGGAGAGGTGCATACTTGGTGTAACCAGGAGAGATAAGAAGAGAAACTCGTGGATCCGAAAAATGACAAGAGTGGAAGACATCATGATCAGAGTTAAATCCCTGAAATGGCAATGGGCTGGACATACTGCCAGAAGGACAGATCATCGATGGACAGCCGAAATTTTAGATTGGATTCCAAGGGACAGGAAAAGTCCCAGAAGAAGACCACATGGGAGATGGGTGGATGAAATTCGAAAGTATGCAGGGGTGACATGGAGGAGACTGGCACAAGACAGACCGTTGTGGAGGAAACTTGGGGAGACCTTCGTCCAGCAGTGGATTGATAATGGTTGACAATGATGATGATGATGATGATGATGATGATATATATATATAGTTCCTCTGACAGAGCTGCACGACTCGTTATCCAACTCTCGAGAAGATACCAGGCTCAGATTATTCAAACTTATGCACCCACCACAAGTCATGCTGAAGAAGAAATTGAAGGATTTTATGAGGAAATTCGTGATTTAAATAATAAAGGTAAGCAGCACTTGAAGATAATTATGGGAGATTTCAATGCAAAGATAGGGCAACGGCAACAGAATGAAACTTCAGTAGGTAAATTCGGTCACGGCAACAGAAACAAGCGTGGAAATACTCTCGTAGAGTTTGCAGAGGCAGAAGGGTTTTTCATCTTGAACTCCTTTTTCAAGAAAAAGCCACACAGGAAATGGACATGGAGACATCCAAATGGGACGACAAGTGAAATTGATTTTATTATGTGTAACAAAAAATTCGTCATAGAAGACTGCAGTGTGCTAAACAAGTTCAACACAGGCAGTGACCATAGATTGGTGAGATGTAAGATGCACCTCAACACTACACTCGAACGTAGCAAGCTCATAAGACAAACACCATAATACCTTCTCTTAAAAAACACCATAATACCTTCAAATTGGAACTGAAGAACAGATTCTCTGCTTTAGAAGGCCTAACATTGGAAGAAGTGGATATTTCTGAAGTTAACAGAAAAGTAACCAAAGCTCTTATGGAAACAGAAACAAAATTAGCTGGGTCTAAGAACAAATTGCATGTGAACAAATTATCAGGAAAAACCAAAATGTTGATGCAAAAAAGAAGAGAGATGAGAACAACTAAAGAACATGTGATTTCCAAAGTGGAATATATAGAGCTATGCAAGACAGTACGAAAAAGTATCACTGAAGACGTAAGGAAATTCAACTGTGAACTAGTAAGGAAAGCAATTAAAAACAACCAAAGCCTAAAGATAGCAAAGGGACATCTCAGTAAGGGGAAAAAACAGATTATGGCACTGAGAAAAGAAGATGGTTCTGTAACAAGAAATAGAGGCGAAATTTTGACAAGAGTGAAAGATTTCTACTCCAAATTATATGAAAGGGATGATACATGTACTCCAGACATCATGAAAGGTACCAGTACCAGAGTTCCTCCAGTCCTTCCAGCAGAAGTTGCACATGCAATCAAGAACATGAAGCGGGGAAAAGCTCCAGGAGAAGATGGAATTACTGTAGACATCATACAAGAAGCAAGTGGAGAAATCGAAACAGTACTCGCCCAAATTTTCACTCGATGCCTTAATGAAGGGAAAATTCCTGAGGATTGGAACAGCACTACAATGATCTTGCTACATAAAAAAGGTGACATTGAGGATCTCAGGAACTACAGACCTATCAGCCTCCTATCAGTGGTTTATAAAATCTTCACTAAAGTTCTTTCACACCGCTTGAAGGTGACACTGGACATGGCTCAACCGAGAGAACAAGCTGGATTCAGGAGTGGCTACAGCACAATATATCATATCCACGTACTGAGAGAACTAATTGAAAGAGCGAGGGAATATGAGCTTCCATTGTGCATGGCTTTTATCGATTATGAAAAAGCCTTTGATTCGGTGAAACCATCAGCAGTTACAATGGCTCTGAAATCCTGCGGTATTGAAGATGCATACACTAATATTATTAATAACATCTATGAAAATGCAAGTGCAAAGATTCGGCTGTTTGAAAATACAACACACATAAAAATTGGAAAAGGAGTGAGACAAGGTGACACCATATCTCCGAAGCTCTTTAATGCCACATTGGAAAATGTCTTTCAATCACTGAACTGGGAAAACAAAGAGATAAAGATTAATGGAGATTATCTAACCCACCTTCGTTTTGCTGATGACATAGTCATTTTTGCAACTACCCCATCAGAGCTGCAGAGTATGATCCAGGAACTTGCTGACAAGAGTAAAGAAGTGGGATTAAAAATGAACTTTCAGAAGACAAAAGTGATGTACAATGCTTTTACAAAAAATGAAGATTTATCGATTGATGGAGAAAAGCTGGAGATAACAGACACGTACGTTTATCTTGGACAGCAGATATCAAGTGAGGGTCACATTGGTGAAGAAATTAATCGGGGTACAAAACTTGCCTGGAGAGCTTTTGGAAGAAACAGCATAATTTTCAAGAGGAATATGCCATTATGTCTTAAAAGAAAAATGTTTAATCAATGCATCCTTCCAGTGCTTACGTATGGTGCAGAGACGTGGACCTTAGCTAAAAGAGACATACAAAGGCTGCAGACAACTCAAAGCAGCATGGAGAGGTGCATGCTTGGTGTAACCAGGAGAGATAAGAAGAGGAACACGTGGATCCGAAAAATGACAAGAGTGGAAGACATCATGATCAGAGTTAAATCCCTGAAATGGCAATGGGCTGGACATACTGCCAGAAGAACAGACCATCGATGGACAGCCGAAATTTTAGATTGGATTCCAAGGGACAGGAAAAGACCCAGAAGAAGAGCACATGGAAGATGGGTGGATGAAATTCGAAAGTATGCGGGAGTGACATGGAGGAGACTGGCACAAGACAGACCGTTGTGGAGGAAACTTGGGGAGACCTTCGTCCAGCAGTGGATTGATAATGGTTGACAATGATGATGATGATGATATATATACTATAGACACAAAATAGATATATATGTGTATACACAAAAAAGATAAATCATACACTACTACCACACTTACCCAAGCTTTGAAAATCTAATGCGCTGAAGCTGCAAAAAAGTATAGTACAACAGGAAAACTACATTACAATAACACAATATTCCCAATTTTGAATTTCACAAAACCTTTAAAAACACTGGTGCCTCCACCTATTGGCAGCTGTCACTTATGGCTTCATCACGGGCCTACACAGATCACAACTTTCTGGTATGTTGGTCACAAATCAGTTTCTGAACTCACATTTTTAGGTTTTGATTGTGCCCAGTTGGCGGCATACTGGGATTTTAACCTCTCTCCTAATGTTTTGGTTGACGTTGTGGTCTTATCTCCTAGAAGGCGCTGTCGCCGTTTCTTTTACGGGCAGACTTTTTGAATGGGGTGTGATAAGTGCAGCATGGTCTGGTTTTGCTCTGCAGTTGGAATTAGTTTTTTGGGGGTATGTTTTATTTTGTTTTAAGTTTTATATTAAATTCGTAAAAACTTCTCTTCCCAGGTGTTTACATTATTCAGTCCAACCCCTGTATATGTATATACTATATGGCTGTATTCAATACATCGCAAAATCGTTGTTTTTCCTAAAAAGCCCTTCGGTTATTCTTATTATCACCTTCTCGACCTTTCGTTTGTCATAGGGTGATGAAACAAGGAAGTTAAGCAGGAATTGTTGACATTGCGCGTCACTGCGTGTTAAGTTAATCGCTTTCCTACTCGTATTTCAATTGCATTTGGGGAGGGAATAGATTCTTCGGAATTTAATTTCTTTAATTACTTTTCAAACTATTTTCATTTCGAAATCAAAAGGAGTGCTCATTGAAACAGCGCAAGTCGTTATTCGGGTGGAACGAAATAGAGTTGGCAGAGAGGAAGTGTGCAAATCATTGGGTAAGGTCGTTGCACAAATATTTATTTTCCTGGATTCTTTTTCGTTTCCCATCCGATATCATTAATGAAAGACAGAGCACTGAAAGTTTAATATGCATAACCATTTTAACGATGAAACTGAATAAGATATCTAAAAACCTAAATTTCAACGAGAAAGTGTCTAGCATCCGTCTCACCGTCATCATGCTCCGTTATACATACGATCTTGTTGCTCTGAGACAAGCCTTATTGTCGTGAACAAACAGATGTAATTTAATGTCTTTCTATTGCGTAAGGCCCTCCTCATGAGAATAAAAGAATGTAAGGTGTCAGGCGTTCCTCATTATGGGTCTCTGATTTAGGAACAGAAAGTGCGGTAAGAATGAACACAAGATATTTTTAGTGTCCCACTTTTCAACCGTACCATTAAGTAGCAGTCGTAGGTTCCCGATTTTTTGGACATATTAATACAAATCTTTAGATGCCTAGAGAGCAGTCCTCAGCCCGGCAAATAAGGAACAGTCGAAAGGTCACGATGTTTTGGTTATATTAATACAAGTCTTTGTATGCATATAGAGCAGTTCTCAGTCGGACCGTTAAGCAACAGTCGTAGGGTCGTGATTATTTGGGCATATTAATACAAATCCTTACATGCTTATAGACCACTTCTCCACTTGACTACTAAGGATATATTAACACAACTCTTTACATGCCTACAGAACAGTCTCAGCCCAGCCATTAAGTAACAGTCGTAGGGCTGCGATTGTTTGATCATATTAATATAAATTTTTGTTCTCTGCTTGACCATTAAGGACATATTGATATAAATATTTTCATTCCTACAGACCAATTTTCAGTCCGACCGTTAAGGAACAGTCATCGGGTCGCGATGTTTTGGTCATGTTAGTACAAGTTTTTACAAACATACAAACCAGTTCACAGCTCGAGCATTAAGGAACAGTCTTAGGTTCACGATTGTTTGGATATATTGATACAAATGTATACATCCCTGCAGACCGATTCTCAGCCCTACCATTGAGCAACAGCCTTAGGATTACGTGTTTTTTGGACTTATATTGAAGAACACTCGCTCTTTTGAGGTCATCACTGAAGAAAATGTGTATAAGGTGCACGAAACAGCAATTTAGAATAGACTCTTATTGGTCATGAAGATTAGTGAGACATTCCACACGTCAAAAACAGCAGTTGATCTGACACAACATCCGTTAATGACGAAGCTTGCTACTAGTTGGGTCCTGTATTGGTTCTGTATTGACTTCAAACAGTTCAAAATGTCAATAAACAATCTTGCACTGTTAAAAGCCAATACAGAAGAATTTCTGCAACGATTTGTGAGAGTGAGTGAATCGCATGCACATTAATATATTCCAGGGTCAAAACAATGGCAGCATGCAGGTTCATGCTCTCCAAAAAAGGCAAAGTCTGTCACTTCCTCTTGGGCGGTGACGGCAACAGTTTTCTAAGATATGGATGGGGCAGTGATGGTGGATTATCTTGAGAAGGACCAAACCATCACCGGAGAGTGCTGTGCTGACGTGCTAAGGAAACTACGATAGCATTTTAAGGACAAACGCCGAGTAAAGCTGACCAAACTGGTGTTGTTTCGCTGGAATAAACCACAAATAAATAATTATCATGGCTGCCATCTATAAATGTGGGTTAAAACTGCTACTACACCATCCTCACTCATCTGATATTGCCCCCCTAGACTTGTGTTCCCGAATCTCGAAAAATAACTTGTCTGATGTGCATTTAGGGACAGACGAAGACGTTATTTATGTTGTGGAAGCTTATTTTGACAAACCATTTTTGTTTGGAAGATATAAGAGCCGTGAAGACAACTGGAAAAATTATATGGATTTCTAAAGAGACTATGTAAGAATGTATGCCTACCATATTTTTCCACTACCATTCCTGCATGGTCGGGCCTATAGATTTTGAAGCACCCATCGTATGTCCTAACATAGGTTTAAGCCCAGATTTTGCGGTATGCTTCAGACGGTTTTGCCTCGAGGTTACGTGAAATAAATTACAAATGCTACAGGTACAGTGATCATTTAGTTTTGCAAGAATCGTCCTCCTTTTGGAGTTCTTGCAGCAGAAATTGAACAGTAGCAGTAAACACAGAGAACGTATGTTTTCTGGAACGAATCAAATTCTGAAGAGAAGTAATATCCTTGGTGTATGGCTTCTTGGGAAAGTGTATCTAGATGGGCTTTGGCTCTGAAAATCAAGACTCGTTTGAACGCAGAGTGATTGTATTTTTCATCTAATAAACACAGGATACATAATCAAATATTTTCACAAATCAGATGTTAGAAACATATTCGTGTGAATATATTTCAACCTCATGAAGTGGTGCCGTCTTCAGCACTATTTCAAAATTCAATGGAACTTGTGGTGCTTTATACACTATCTACCAAAACGTAATTGGACACCTGTGATAGCAATGGAAAACGAAGTTTATTCACCTTCAATAGTTGGTGGAACCTCCACGAGCGGCGATTACAGCTGCGACCCTCCAGGGCATACTCTCAACCAGGCGTTGTACAACGGCTAGCGGTATTTTCTTCCACTCTGCTTGGAGAAGACATGTCAGTTCCATCACCGATTTCGGACGGTGGGGGCACCCCTTAAGTCGACGCTCCAACTCGTCCCAGATGTGCTCGATAGGGTTAAGGTCCGGGCTCTGCGCATGCCAGTCCATTCGATTAACCCTATTGTCCCCATACCAAGCCATGGTGGACCTCGCAACATGACAGGTGGTATTGTCATCCTGAAAGTAACATGGGTCCACCCCGTAAAACTGCCACAACGTAGGAAGCGCTTGTTCTTCCAAAAGGGTGCAGTAGGTCTCGGCGTTGAGTCTACCAGGAATTGCGACCAAGGGTCCCGTGCCATACCAGGAGAAACACCCCCATAGCATAATTCCACCGCTGCCGAACTTCACAGTTGGCACAATACATTCCGGAAGGAGGCGTTCTACAGGCAGACGCCAAACCGAGACCCTGCCATCCGAACGGTAGAGAGTGAACCTTGATTCGTCGCTCCAGAGAACCTGTTTCCACTGTTCAACGGTCCACTGTCGACGTTCTTTGCATCACGTTAGCCGAGCTGCGCTATTGGACTTGGTTATCAAAGGCTTGTGGGCGACAGCACGTCCATGATAACCGAGAAGATGGGCTTTCTTATGTATGGTATTCATCGAAAGAACACTCTCGGATGCCTGTTGAAACTCCTCCCGGATGTGGTCCATCGATTTGGTGCGGTTCTTCCGAATTTCTCTGGCCAGCATTCATCGGTCTTTAACTCCCAGTTTTGTAGGTCTCCCGGGTCGGGGCACATTCCGATGGTGCTCCGAACTGCGTGGCATCTCGCATGCGACTGGTGCGTTGTTGTTTCCCACACGATATTTAACGGCGGCGGCCGTGACGTGTATCAGGACCACAGATATCGTCGATTGCAGGGGTGTCCAATCACTTGTTGGTAGATAGTGTAGTTCTACAGTTTGTTGCTCAGTGTTATTTTTCTCCCTTTCAAGGACGTCGTTTTGCGTAAGTTAGATTCGTCGTTTGATAATTGCATCTCGAGATAGGAATAAGGAGTGTGATATTTTCGTTGTACGGGTTTTGTAAAATACCTTCACTAAGGTGCTATAGCTTTTACGAAACGAATGTCATTAATTTTATTATGCTAAACACCGTGCGAATTTTTTTCTATCGGGTTTGAACTTGATTTTGGGGGCCATAATCAGTGAACATAATTTTTTCTTTCAATTTTTGACTAGGTCTTGCAGCCACGTAGATTACGTTTAATGCCTTTCACTTTCGTTCACTGTAGGTATATTGTACACACCAGTTCTAGAGAAAAATTTAAAAACAATCTTACCTATATTAGTTACTTTTTTCCAAAATGTGTATCCTAATTGGTATAAATATGCTTAGTTATTTTCTAAATGCCTTCAATATAAGGAATGGATCCACGAATTTATTTGATTCTATTTTATCTTGAAAACGGAATTTTTCAGAGTTGTATATGATTGATGGATGAATTTATGTATCATTTCATTGTTGCGTGTGTGTGTGTATGTGTTAAGGTTTTCAGTAGACAGTTGTTTAATCAGTTTTGAACATCTAGCTAGAACAGGGCCTTATCAGAAGAGTACTATTTCTCTTTTCACACTTTGTCTGATATCAGAAAGTTTACATTCGCAATCCTTACTGTAACGTGTTAAATTATTGCATGGAAAACAGGAGTAAGATATATGGTGCTTCATTTTCATACAGTTTTACATCGTGTTGACCAAGTTTCAGTTATCTTAAAATTGCCGATCTCCACTCATTTGTTCACTCACTCAGTAGGAACAAATTACTTCACAGGCCGGGTTCAGGGAAATATAGTCAGTTTTCTTTTTTAGCTTTTTACACGAGATTCGATGGTTCCGGTTGTCTGAAAGTCCTGCAGCAATGTCTGGCTAATTAGTCATGTTCTGGGCACCAAACATGGTTCTGCGCCATAAAACATAAATCCCAATAAATCAACCCTTCCAGATAATTCAGTTCTTTTGCCGGCACAAATTCAATACTTTCTCAAATGTAAGGGTTAATAAATAAGTTCCACGACAAGAGGAACATTTATAGGTTTCATGTTGGTGTCCGACAATGGCATATTTACTTAGCGGCGGCACCATAAGATCGTTCCTTCGTAATACTGCTTTTATTCTGAAATTTGCTTAAATCTGGAAGAGGTACACATTTCTCAGTAAGAATTTCCTGTTATGATCCTGCAACAATTCAGCACTTCGGAGGTTATAACGTAAACATCTTTTCGTACTGCTACGTTATTTTAAAACATCACCATACGATGAAAAAGTTCCTAAATTAAACCTTAACGGCCAGACGAAACATTTAAAAACAGAAGTCAAACTTACGGAAAAGATGCTTTATTTCTGCAGCACAGATGTAGCATTTCACATAACAAACCGTTATCAACACTCCACATTAAGCATACCACACACCAACAACGCTACGTTCCACAACGCTCTACAACGCAACACTCCACCTTAATCGCTATACAAGCAACAGTTTACTCGTAGTTTATATCTCTGGTTCTTATCTAATAAGAGGCATACGTCACGTTCATTCCGCCTCAATTATGTTTCCAACAGCATTCGTTTGAGAGAAAAGATATCACGTTAAGTGTGAAGTATAACTGAGAACAAACTCAAGATTTACATAGGGAAAGAAACTAAAAAGGAAAGTTAATTTAGAATATACGTCACAAGGTCCTAGGCAAAGAGTGACTTGGCGGCCACTAATTGCATTTTTAAGTGAAAAACCTACATGGTTCGTAATCATGAAACTGTTAATTTTCAATCAGATATGAGTGGAATATTTTTTCTTCATTGGCGAAAAACTGAAATAAAAAAAAATGCGTATAAGTAATTGAATATACGAACTTTAGGCTTACTTGTCATCTGCACGTTACCGAATGCTTCCTACCGCATTAGCATTTGTAAATATCATTGCACATTGCTTTAGTAATTAAGATTGCATAAAGTCTATGGAGTTCTGTGATAAGGAACATTTTGATCTTTATGTAAGTCAAACGATCTACTGATGGCTGTAGTCAAAACTATGGGAACTGTAATACTGTTAAATTAGCAAATCTGAGAACTTTCTATCGTTTTGCTGCTTACATATTCTTTTCTTTGTTATTGTAACTTTTCTTTTTGTAAATCAGGCGGAAAAAATACGAACCTTCGCTGCAAAGCAGAAAGGGGAAAAGTTGTTTTCATGTACGAATATATAGCTTCACTTAACGGCAGTCTAAAAAAGTCGTGCGAGAAGAAATGCTTAAAGGTGTATTTCGACTCTTATCTTTTTAGTGATTTATTTTTCTCAAAGAAAATACAGATTAAATATATGATATTAAAATGCCATCATATGATTAAACTCAGAGGTCTCTACAAATGACGGTCGTATGCCACCTTATTCCCCTATGCTAAAGCCTCGCCCTGAACATATCCACACTAACTGAAGGAAAGTAAATATTACTTTGACCTTGCGATGAAATACCTGTGGATGCTTCGGCTATGAAATTACACGTTGTTATAGAAAGTATGCTTTACCGTGATCTATCAGATTGCATTTAATACAGATATTTGACGTGGACTAGGAACATCAAACAGAGGTCATCGCTCTTTCCACGTTTATAAGTGAGTCACGGAAAAATTCTCATAGGCCACCACCGGGAATCGAACCAGTGGATACACGTGGAAAGAGCGAAGATCTTTGTTTGATGTTCCTGGTCCACGTCAAATTTCTGTATTAATTATTCATTCGCCTTCTAATTATTTCTTCAGTTGCTGCTTACCATCTTTGGTGAATCCCCAGCATTGTGCGGGGCTCCAAGACGCATTCTGCCAAATTGGCTTGGCAGTTAGCGTGTGTAAGTCCGGAGGAATTTGAGGCCGCTGTGGTGTAGCGGAAGCATATCCGGTGCGTTACTGGAAGACCCTGGGTTTGAATCCCGGTGGCGGCCAATGAGAATTTTTCCGTGACTCACTTATAAACGTGGAAAGAGCGAAGATCTTTGTTTGATGTTCCTGGTCCACGTCAAATTTCTGTATTAATTATTCATTCGCCTTCTAATTGTTTCTTCAGTTGCTGCTTACCATCTTTGGTGAATCCCCAGCATTGCGCGGGGCTCCAAGACGCAATCTGCCGAATTGGCTTGGCAGTTAGCGTGTGTGAGTCCGGAGGAATTTGAGGCCGCTGTGGTGTAGCGGAAGCATATCCGGTGCGTTACTGGAAGACCCTGGGTTTGAATCCCGGTGGCGGCCAATGAGAATTTTTCCGTGACTCACTTATAAACGTGGAAAGAGCGAAGATCTTTGTTTGATGTTCCTGGTCCACGTCAAATTTCTGTATTAATTATTAATTCGCCTTCTAATTATTTCTTCAGTTGCTGCTTACCATCTTTGGTGAATCCCCAGCATTGCGCGGGGCTCCAAGACGCAATCTGCCAAATTGGCTTGGCAGTTAGCGTGTGTAAGTCCGGAGGAATTTGAGGCCGCTGTGGTGTAGCGGAAGCATATCCGGCGCGTTACTGGAAGACCCTGGGTTCGAATCCCGGTGGCGGCCAATGAGAATTTTTCCGTGACTCACTTATAAACGTGGAAAGAGCGAAGATCTTTGTTTGATGTTCCTGGTCCACGTCAAATTTCTGTATTAATTATTCATTCGCCTTCTAATTATTTCTTCAGTTGCTGCTTACCATCTTTGGTGAATCCCCAGCATTGTGCGGGGCTCCAAGACGCAATCTGCCAAATTGGCTTGGCAGTTAGCGTGTGTAAGTCCGGAGGAATTTGAGGCCGCTGTGGTGTAGCGGAAGCATATCCGGCGCGTTACTGGAAGACCCTGGGTTCGACTCCCGGTGGCGGCCAATGAGAATTTTTCCGTGACTCACTTATAAACGTGGAAAGAGCGAAGATCTTTGTTTGATGTTCCTGGTCCACGTCAAATTTCTGTATTAATTATTAATTCGCCTTCTAATTATTTCTTCAGTTGCTGCTTACCATCTTTGGTGAATCCCCAGCATTGCGCGGGGCTCCAAGACGCAATCTGCCAAATTGGCTTGGCAGTTAGCGTGTGTAAGTCCGGAGGAATTTGAGGCCGCTGTGGTGTAGCGGAAGCATATCCGGCGCGTTACTGGAAGACCCTGGGTTCGAATCCCGGTGGCGGCCAATGAGAATTTTTCCGTGACTCACTTATAAACGTGGAAAGAGCGAAGATCTTTGTTTGATGTTCCTGGTCCACGTCAAATTTCTGTATTAATTATTCATTCGCCTTCTAATTATTTCTTCAGTTGCTGCTTACCATCTTTGGTGAATCCCCAGCATTGTGCGGGGCTCCAAGACGCAATCTGCCAAATTGGCTTGGCAGTTAGCGTGTGTAAGTCCGGAGGAATTTGAGGCCGCTGTGGTGTAGCGGAAGCATATCCGGCGCGTTACTGGAAGACCCTGGGTTCGAATCCCGGTGGCGGCCAATGAGAATTTTTCCGTGACTCACTTATAAACGTGGAAAGAGCGAAGATCTTTGTTTGATGTTCCTGGTCCACGTCAAATTTCTGTATTAATTATTAATTCGCCTTCTAATTATTTCTTCAGTTGCTGCTTACCATCTTTGGTGAATCCCCAGCATTGCGCGGGGCTCCAAGACGCAATCTGCCAAATTGGCTTGGCAGTTAGCGTGTGTAAGTCCGGAGGAATTTGAGGCCGCTGTGGTGTAGCGGAAGCATATCCGGCGCGTTACTGGAAGACCCTGGGTTCGAATCCCGGTGGCGGCCAATGAGAATTTTTCCGTGACTCACTTATAAACGTGGAAAGAGCGAAGATCTTTGTTTGATGTTCCTGGTCCACGTCAAATTTCTGTATTAATTATTCATTCGCCTTCTAATTATTTCTTCAGTTGCTGCTTACCATCTTTGGTGAATCCCCAGCATTGTGCGGGGCTCCAAGACGCAATCTGCCAAATTGGCTTGGCAGTTAGCGTGTGTAAGTCCGGAGGAATTTGAGGCCGCTGTGGTGTAGCGGAAGCATATCCGGCGCGTTACTGGAAGACCCTGGGTTCGAATCCCGGTGGCGGCCAATGAGAATTTTTCCGTGACTCACTTATAAACGTGGAAAGAGCGAAGATCTTTGTTTGATGTTCCTGGTCCACGTCAAATTTCTGTATTAATTATTAATTCGCCTTCTAATTATTTCTTCAGTTGCTGCTTACCATCTTTGGTGAATCCCCAGCATTGCGCGGGGCTCCAAGACGCAATCTGCCAAATTGGCTTGGCAGTTAGCGTGTGTAAGTCCGGAGGAATTTGAGGCCGCTGTGGTGTAGCGGAAGCATATCCGGCGCGTTACTGGAAGACCCTGGGTTCGAATCCCGGTGGCGGCCAATGAGAATTTTTCCGTGACTCACTTATAAACGTGGAAAGAGCGAAGATCTTTGTTTGATGTTCCTGGTCCACGTCAAATTTCTGTATTAATTATTCATTCGCCTTCTAATTATTTCTTCAGTTGCTGCTTACCATCTTTGGTGAATCCCCAGCATTGTGCGGGGCTCCAAGACGCAATCTGCCAAATTGGCTTGGCAGTTAGCGTGTGTAAGTCCGGAGGAATTTGAGGCCGCTGTGTAGCGGAAGCATATCCGGCGCGTTACTGGAAGACCCTGGGTTCGAATCCCGGTGGCGGCCAATGAGAATTTTTCCGTGACTCACTTATAAACGTGGAAAGAGCGAAGATCTTTGTTTGATGTTCCTGGTCCACGTCAAATTTCTGTATTAATTATTAATTCGCCTTCTAATTATATCTTCAGTTGCTGCTTACCATCTTTGGTGAATCCCCAGCATTGCGCGGGGCTCCAAGACGCAATCTGCCAAATTGGCTTGGCAGTTAGCGTGTGTAAGTCCGGAGGAATTTGAGGCCGCTGTGGTGTAGCGGAAGCATATCCGGCGCGTTACTGGAAGACCCTGGGTTCGAATCCCGGTGGCGGCCAATGAGAATTTTTCCGTGACTCACTTATAAACGTGGAAAGAGCGAAGATCTTTGTTTGATGTTCCTGGTCCACGTCAAATTTCTGTATTAATTATTCATTCGCCTTCTAATTATTTCTTCAGTTGCTGCTTACCATCTTTGGTGAATCCCCAGCATTGCGCGGGGCTCCAAGACGCAATCTGCCAAATTGGCTTGGCAGTTAGCGTGTGTGAGTCCGGAGGAATTTGAGGCCGCTGTGGTGTAGCGGAAGCATATCCGGCGCGTTACTGGAAGACCCTGGGTTCGACTCCCGGTGGCGGACAATGAGAATTTTTCCGTCACTCACTTATAAACGTGGAAAGAGCGAAGATCTTTGTTTGATGTTCCTGGTCCACGTCAAATTTCTGTATTAATTATTCATTCGCCTTCTAATTATTTCTTCAGTTGCTGCTTACCATCTTTGGTGAATCCCCAGCATTACGCGGGGCTCCAAGACGCAATCTGCCAAATTGGCTTGGCAGTTAGCGTGTGTGAGTCCGGAGGAATTTGAGGCCGCTGTGGTGTAGCGGAAGCATATCCGGCGCGTTACTGGAAGACCCTGGGTTCGAATCCCGGTGGCGGCCAATGAGAATTTTTCCGTGACTCACTTATAAACGTGGAAACCGCGATGACCTCTGTTTGATAGATTGCATTTGCCTCAGGTTTGGTTGTGGAATAGACCTACAAATGTGTCGAAGGTCTGGGACTATTTTACGTTGGCGCATGTGTCTAACAAGGTCAGGTCACAAAGTGGTCAGTAAATTTATCCATCCACAGCCAGTAGGCAACATAATATTAGCAATGATGACATCGTGATACATCTTTATCAAAGCACCTGAAATCCATAGTATATGTCACTTTTGTTGAAAGAAGAGGTGTTATTCGAAGTCCTGCATACATGTTTTCAAGAAGCATCATAGATGCTTCATTTTTCATGACATTTCCGCCAATAATGGTAATCAATTGTTATTAAATGTACGAATATATCTAGAATAAATTAGCAACGTGTATTCACAATTAAATGTTTCTTTAACATGGAGTATAGTTTCGCTGACCGTTTGGCTCTGCAAACGCTCTGATACCCAGCCAGACGCTCTGATAAACTATAGTCGATGTTAAATAAATATTTGATTGTGAATAAACGTTACTAACTTGTTCTATCTCAACATCATAAGTTTTGTAGTCATAAATTGTATAAGTGTAAAAATTCTTGTGCTACCTTTTTCTTCAGAGAACCCTTTAACTGGCTGGAACGAATTAACTCGGGGTTAACAAAATAGGCTAAAATCAGTTCGAACGAATATATTCGCTGACTAAGAAGTGGGCCGAACGCGACAGAAACGAGCGAACCTGCGCATCAGAAAGCGTCACTTTTACCTTAGGTTTGTCATTCTGAGTGGTCATTTGGGGGTCTCATTGGCATTAACCCTTCCTGTCTCATTGTCTTTTCCGTTAAGAATGCTATAACAAGAAAGATGACACCGAATTTTCAGGTGTAATAAACACGTCTTTTGAATCTGTTCTGACGCAAATTAAATTTATCAAAGCTATTCAAAGTCAATGGAACTGGTATGGAAAACAATAGTATCTAACGGAAGAAAGATGATTTTCAATCGGGTTTTTAATCCCGCAGATATTGCTGTAAACGGAATCGTGAGCTTACGCCTTCTAATTGAAGACTTGTGCGTTAAGAAAAATATGAATTTATATGAGAAACATTTTGCACTGGAAACGCTCTTCAACGCAGAAAGCATATTTCAAATCGTATTTTTAGAAACAGAGATATCGAAAAAAATGAGATGTGACTTTACGCCCCTGGTGGGAGAACCATGCATTATTTTAGGAAGAAACTGTTCTCAAAAGCTTTTTCAATATCAGCGGTATCGGTCCAAGGAAAATTAATTTTTAGTCGAGTTTTCAGGAGCCCATATTTTGCTGCAAATACATCAGAACCAGAAATTAACACTTATGCCCACTAGTGGCTAAACCATTCTTTACCAAACATTAGAAATTATATGAAAACTATTTTCCATCAGGTGTTGTATGCGATACAGGAAGAATTTTTGAAATCGGAGTTTTAGAAGCAGAAATAACGCAGAAAAAGCAATTTACCATTGCGCCCCCTAGCGGAAAGTCTATGATTTATTTCAAAATTTTGAATTTATATGAAAAACATTTCGCATCAGAAACACTATCCAACAAAGAAGGAAATTTTTCAAATCGGACTCCTAGAAGTAGATATATTGACAAAAATAAGATATATATCTGGCGTAGAAACCATGCATTATTTCAAGAAGAAAATGTTCCTAAAAGGTTTGTCGACATGAGTAGTATCGGTCTACAAACGACTTTTTTTTCAATCGAGACTTTAGAATCTCATATTTTGCTTCAAATACATCAGAATCGGAAATTAAGACTTACGCCCCCTGGTGGCCAAACCATTTTTTACAAAAATTAGAAGTTATGAGCAAAGGATTTCCCACCAGGAGCTGTATCAGGAGCAGAAAGAAGTTTTCAAATCGGAGATCTAGAAGCAGGGATATAGGTGAAAATGCATTTTACCTTTACGCCCCTAGCGGAAAGTCTATGAATCACTTGAAAATTTTGAAATTATATGGAAATCATGTCACATTGAAAACACTATCCAACAAAGAATGAATTTTTCAAATCGGTCTCCTAGAAGTAGAGATACTGATAAAATAAAGATATGCATCTACGCCACCTGGCGGAGAAACCATGGAATGTTTTAAGAAGAAAATATTCGGAAAGGTTTATCGACATGACTGGCATTGGTCCACGAAATAATTTTTTCAATCTAGATTTTCGAAGCTCAGATTTTATGGCAAATACATCAAAAACAAAAATTAACACTTACGCCCCCTGTGGTCAAAACATTCTTTACCAAAAATTAGAAATTATATGCAAAACATTTTCCATCATGAGCTATATCCGCTAAAGAAAACATTTTTCAAATCTGAGTTTTAGAAGAAGAGATATCGGGGCAAACGTAATTTACTTTTACGCCCCCTAGCGGAAAATCCATGTTTAATTTGAAAAAGTAACTATACCTGCAATTGGAAGATAAAATAATTTTTTCAATCGGATGTTTAGAAGCAAATATGTGGAATAAAACGTATTTTTGAATTCGACATCATCTGCATTTACGCCCTTTGGCGGCGAAATTATACATCGTAAAAAATGAAAACGAAATGAAGAATCATCATTCGGATATTTCAAACTTCCCAATGCAAAAAGAATTTTTTGAATCAGACTAATAGTTGCATAGATATCGTATCTACAGACGGACAAACCGATAACATGAACACGATCCTTTTTTACAAAAGACGTGCTAATGAGGGTCGACAAACGTGATAAAGAAAAGAAAACATGTTTGAGTAACTTCTTTCTGCCCTGTGGCATGATGTTCATTGCCGGGGGATTACTCCTTCCGAATCATTCCTTGTGTGATGGAACAGAGAATTAAGAACTATAAGGGAATCAGACTGCATACTGTAACACTAAGGACTGCAAGATCGTAGCGTTCCTATAACCCGGTCACTATATGAAAACACTTCTGTTTGAGGATCGCAAGGAAATTTGGGAAACTTTTGGTTCAGATAGATCGGCCGCTTAAAGGTCTAAAGTACAGCTTTACCTCAGAGCAAGCGGATTATTATTGTATTCCTCTTCGTACCGCTATTTGCGTTATATGTTTTGTACACATTTCACCAGTGAGGCATGAACTTTCTGTAACCAACTGGATCAATTATTATAAATCAACAAGTTAGTAAAATCATGCAATGCATTGATTATGATACGCTTTCCAACATACCGGAAATCATTACTCAAGTTATGAAGATAATAACTGTAGAACAAATCTCGCTCCTGTGTCCTGACCTTTGACCCCATCTCGATGATATTCAACAGAACCGGTAAAATATACTTCCGGAACAACATGATAAAGTTTTGTCTCAATCGAAGATTTTTTACGTAAGTTATAACGCATAAGGGCGATGGAACGGATCACGATCCTATGTCCTGACTTTTGACCCCACTTAACCCATTTTCAATAGGGTTCGTTCCCAGGTGGTCCCCTAAGACATACTAAATTTTGGTTGAAATCAAACTATATTTTTGCAAATTATGACGCATAAGGGCAATGTAATGCAGCCCGCTCCTATGTACTGACCTTTGACCCCACTTAACCCATTTTCAATAGCGTTCGTCCCCAGGCCGTCCCATACGACATACTAGAATTTGATCGAAATTGAACCATATTTACGCAAGTTATGACGCATAAAGGCAACGGAATACATCCAGCTCCTATGTCCTGACCTTTGACCCCACTCAACCCATTTTCAATAGGGTTCATCCCCAGGTGGTCCCTAACACATACTAAAATTTCATTGAAATCGAACTGTATTTACGCAAGTTATGAGGCATAAGGGCAATGGAATGGATCCCGCACCTAGGTCGTGACCTTTGACCCCATTTGTCCCATTTTCAACAGGGTTCGTCCGCATGTGGTCCCCTACGACATACCAACATTTCATCGAAATCGAACCATTTTTACGCGAGTTATCGTGCCGACAGACGGACGGACGGGAAAAGCTGGAGCATATACGCTTCTTCAACCTACGGTTGGAAAGCGTAAAATATGTGATTTTTCTTGTCCAAATGTAGATCAAACCATGTGCAAACAGAAATTCAATACCAAAGGAATCTGTTATGCTTATACTTAGAACACCGTACCGAACGAGAGACTATTTTTTATTCCAACAGTTTAGTATTTACATATAAAAGTGTTACTGCAGTCGAGTTTCTAAGAAATTATCACAGAGATGTACGAGGGTAAATAAAAAGTTGTCCGCACTTGCGCCATGATTTTTTTTAGGTTGGCCGCACTGCCTTCTGCGCGCTCATTCTATAATGTGGTATTCTTGTGGTTATGTTACGGAAGTTTGATCTTAATTCCTCTGGTCTGAAGGTGTGTCAGGGTCTGAAACTCATCGCAGGCTTGCAGCACAATACTGGGACAACGCTCTATCACGCAGAAGTGTGCATGAATAGATCGAGAAGTTTAAAAATGGCTGGACGAGCGTGAGCCATGAAGAGGGTGCAGAACGCCCAACAGCCTCCACCACTGTCGGTAAGTTTCAACGAATTCGTGAGATGATTCTGCCAAACTGACGAGTCACCACCGATGAGGTTGCCTGTTCTCTTCAAATCAGTTATGGTTCTGCATACGAAATCATCCACGAGAAACTTGGTTTCCGTAAAGTCTCTGCAAGATGGGTGCCAAGACAGCTCACCAAAGAAGATGAGCGCAAACGTGTGGAGATCTCTCAACGCTTACTCCACCACTACAACTATGATGACGAAGCATTTTTGGAGAGAATCATCCCAGGAGATGATACCTGGATCCTTTGAGCCAGAATCCAAACGGCAGAGTATGGAGCGGAAACACCCGAGATCGCCAGGGAAGAGGAAATTCAAGAAGCAACCTTCCGCAAGAAAAATGATGCTAACCGTTTTTTGGGACTCTAAAGGGTCTATAATGAAACACTACCTGGACATGGGGTCTACAATCACCAGTGTATGCTACAGTGAAATGCTGGCAAAGGAACTGAAACCAGTTATTTGCACCAAACGCCGAGGCCTATTGTCGAAGCAAGTGCTGTTGTTGCACGACAATGCACGCCCCCATTCGGCCTCCCACACCATTGAAATCCTTGGCAAATTGAGTTTTGAGGTGCTGGAACACCCTCCATACAGCCCAGATCTCGCCCCTTCCGACTTTCACCTCTTTGGACCTCTCAAAGATGCCTTGCGAGGTCGTCGATTCGCTTCGGACGACGAAGTGAAGGAAGGTGTGCATAAATGGCTGTGTGACCAGCCACAAGTCTTCTCCAATGGAATACGCATGCGTGTGGACCGCTGGAACAAGTGCACCGAAAAACAAGGAGACTATGTAGAAAAATGATGTACTTTTTCAAGCCCTGCTGTTGTTGTGGTATATTATAGAAACAAGAATGCGGGTAATTTTTGATTTACCCTCGTACATTATCACTGCCGCGACTGCTAGAATGGGAGATTTCCTCATATCACGAACTACCATAGCAAAGAAGCAGTGGAACTGGTTGAAATGGCTATTATCAAAGCAAAAATTAGATATCCTTTCTATGGTGAAATGGGTTTAAACAGGGAGATAAAAATAGGGTTATCCTTAGTACAGTAGAATACCTACGCTTCCGCGATTTAATAGCTTTCTGCAGTTCTCTGTAGATGCTGGAATGGGATTCGTCAACATAGTAGACTGTCACAACCGGAGCTATTGAATGAGGTTAAGCAGTTCTTTTAGGTGACTATAGTGTGATTCAACATATACAGTACTACTATATCAGTACGTACTAACGCGACTCAATGAATAAAAGCAAGTCCCCGAAGTTGAATTGGGATTCATCAATATACTGGCATGTCACTTAGCGGCGTACGGGATGAGTTAAATAACGTCTTCTAGGAGGCTAGAATAGGAATGACAACGCACTAGGATGCCACCACTACCTGCAGGCTCTTTTGTCGGTGCGCGACTGAATGGGTTCACTCTTCTAGATGGCTAGAATAGGAGTCATCACCATTGCTGGCATGTATCCAAGCACACAGCGAAGTCAATTTAAACAGCATTTCGATGCTTTTGAAAAAAAACATTCAACACTGTTGATAATATAAATCATTCAACACTTAAAATTGGTAATACGATACACAGTGTGGCAAAGAATTTTTAAGACTGGGTCTGTAAAATGAAATAGAAACAAGAAACTATAATTTGTTTTGGTTTGTTATTCAAAATAAGTCCCTCCTGTTTCAATACACTTGTTACAGCGATTTAATAATGATTCGAATGCCTGTTCCGGTTCACTTTGCGGAATTGCCTCCAAAGCACGCGTCGAAGCTGTTTGTATGGTCGAAATATCATCAAAATAACACCCTTTTAACGTCATTTTAAGTTTTGGTAACAAAAAAAAGTCGCAGCACACAGACGTTATTTTTCGCCAAAAATCTACAAACAAGAAGTGAGGTGAGACTGGGTGCATTATCGTGCAACACCAACTGTTTTCATCCCGATATTCTGGACGAATGCGACGAATTCTGCCCATCAAACGCCTCAAAACATTTTAATAAAACTCACAAGTAATTGTTTGTCCACTTGGAACAAATTCTTTGTGGATAATACCCTTACTATCGAAGAATGTAATGAGCATTGTTTTGGTTTTCGATGGAACTTTTCTTGGTTTTTTTTTGGCTTGTGGTGAGTTTGTTTACTTCCATTCCGCACTTTCTATCTTTGTTTTAGGATCATATTGAAAGAAGCACCATATTTCATCACGTGTAACAATCGATTTAAAGAAGTTTGGATCATTTTCAGCAGCTGAAATGATGTCTCTGCAATGTGCACTTCTCCTTGATTTTTATTCATTGGTTAACGTGTGTGGAACAAATTTAGCACAGACTTTTGTTTTGCCCAAATCTTCATGCAGGATGGTTCGAATCGTTTCTTTGTTGATGTTTAAAGACTCTTCTATTATTCTTAGTGACGCACATCGAATGTTTGCCACGAAATCACGCACTTTTTCAATAATCTCAGGTGTCCTAGATGAACTTGGTCTTCCGGTATGCTTATCATCTTCTAGCTAGTGTATCTCTTCCGCCCAAAAAACGTTTGTGTCACAGGAAAACATTTGATCTACTTAAACAAAACTCACCGTAAACTTGTTTCATCATTTGGTACGTTTCCGAGGCACTTTTACCAAGTTTTGCGTTAAATTTAATAACAGCCCTTTGTTCCATCTTAATAATTCAACATGAAAAAATGTTTGCTTCTGTAATGAACGGCCGTTTCGTTTGAGTTACTTTAACAACTGCGCAGTACTTTTGGCAGAAAGCAAGCAGATGGTCACGGTTTATAATGCATTCGCGATTACACTGGTGGCGCCACCGTAGGCTGAAATCTAGTGCCAGTCTTAAACATTCTTTGACGCAATGTGTATAAAACATTCAACACTTAAAATTGGTAATATAATACATACCTCCTAATTTAAAGCTGCTGAAATTTAAACATCAGATTTTGAAAGTCACCTATCCTATGTATCGTTTTCCCAAAATTATTCTCTTCTCACTTGTGTGTGTGTGTGTGTGTGTGTGTGTGTGTTCTGATGTGAAAAGAAAGACCTAGAGTTTAAATCTCCATCATTATTTATGATACCAGAGCATCAGTCGTTCCGTCAGCAACAGTACTGAACAAAAGTTTTCAAAAATCTTGAGTCTAAATGGCAGGTTTTCTGTGCTAACATTCTTGATGCATATGCGAGCAGCAGAATAATTAATAATACGCCCTGTATTAATACTTTCTAACCTAATTGAAGCCAAATGAGTAACTTTGATTTCCCGATATGCTTTTTTTTTCGGGATTATTTTCTTCTTTTAATGGGCATATCTGACGTCAGATTTAATTCTGCGGCTCAACCACGCGATACTGTAATTTAGTTTTTAACAATATACAGGAATAATGTAATTTTAAAATTAGTTTATTCATTCGTTGATCTTCTCCGGCAAAATAAGAAGAATGTAATCGATTCATGCGCATCAAAAGTCGCCGGTGCATGAACGTGGGTTGGAATTGATGAAACAAGCTATTAATGAAAAACTCTTAAGATCGTTCGATGAGCAAAGGGTATTATAAAAAAGTTTAACCATAAGAGAAAGTGTTGAATAGCAATCCTGTATAAATATTGGAAATTTTGAAGGTCTTGCCACTAGGTAGCCATCCTGGCCTCTTTGCGCTGAATACTCAGTGAGCTTTCCTATGACCCCTTCGATCTCCGGTTGCTAAGCAACCTCAATGTTCGCGTCTAGTCTTGAGTCTAAATGGCAGTACTTGGTGCCCCCATTTTAATGTTGTTAAACTGAATTCGGAAGAAAAAACAAGGTGTGCATATCGTAAAACACAGCAGCTGGGAGAGATTAGCGGGAGAAAAAAATCTTTGCGTTTTCTTTTGGGCCCTTATGCTAATGCAGCGTGCAATCAGAGAGAAAGGAGAGTATATTTAGCTGAACTTGATTTGTATTCACAAAAGGAATGAATAACCCAGCTTTGACTCATTTTGCTTTGGAAATTTCTTATGTATGCATACGAGAGAGAGCCATATAATCATCCCGACAGAAATACAAATAAGTTTCGCCTCGCTCAAAATGGCTAAGAGGAAGAAGAATTCAATCAGTGTTTCCTGCTCGACGATGGCTAGAGTAGGGAAGTTGCTCCAGGTAAACTTCAGCAGAACTTTCCCATTCCTTAAAATTATTCATTAGTTCCAGTACAAATATGTTTACCTAATTCGAAATTAACAGAAAGTATTCCATGGGCGGACCTTTCGCTTGCACGAGGAGGCGTTTCGGAATGCTACTGTAAGGAGAAAGTAAATACACTTGGTGGACAGTTTTATTTTGATCCATTTGAAGAAGGGGATTTATAAAAAGGGAGCCGCGTAAACTCTTTTTCGAAATCAGGAGAACTCTGAAAATATTTTTCCTCTAATGAAGACTAAGAACAATTTCAATGAAAATACCCGGGGCCGGCAGGGCTCCGATGCAGACGGATGATCACTGCACTTATGCTAACGAAAGTGCATCGGCAGAAAAGGCTTACATTTGCACAGCAGTATCGGAATCAGACCTCAGCAGATTGTCAAAGGATTACCTTCTTCGATGTCACATTTTCTGCTGCATCGAACGGATGGACATTGGCATATAAGGCGAGAAACATCGGAGAACAAACTCTCTTCAACCATTGCTGGAAGAACACAAGCTGGTGGGGGCAGCGTTATGATATGGGGAATATTTTTGTGGTATTCTCTGGGTCCACTCATACCTGTGGAAGGCAGTATGGACCGAATTCGTTATGAATCCATCCTTCTAGACCACATACACCCATACATGCTGATTGTATTCCCTGGGTCAGATGGGATGTTCCAGCACGATAATGGGACGTGTCACACAACTAGAAATGCCCGAGAGTGGGTGAAAGAGCACGATGATGACTTCAAAGTACTTTCCTGGCCCCCTAATTCCCCAGAGGTAAACCCAATTGAGCATCTGTGGGAGAACCTCGATCTTGTTATTCGCTCTATGGATCCTCCACCACGCACACTCCAGCAACTGTCAGATGCACTGCAGTCAACATGGCTCCAGGTACCTGTGAACCACAGCAACACGCGAACAACCACAGCGACACGCGAACAACCACAGCGACACGCGAACAGTTCACAAACTGCGCTATTTCAGAAATATTGCCACCCTTGGCCCGAAAGCCGATAATAATCCTTTTTTGCAAATCTGGTAAATCGCTGCTTATATCCATGACAGCAACGGGTGATATGTGTTCAGAGATCAGATCAGATCAGATGTAGAGGATTTTAGGAAGGGAGTGTCTGACCACAGGTCTTAAAGAACCCTTAGAAATAGGAAGCTAGGAGATTTGGGGTATTTTTTTTTTTGATTGGAGGTTTAACGACCACCGTGAGCAACTCAATGGGCTATAAGCAGTCGACCGTCCCTAATTTAGAGTCACTGGTTCCAGGGAAGGGATAGAGCCAGTGCCGTAAAACAAACACAACATCCATGCCTCACCGGGATTCGAACCCGGACCTCTTCTGGACGAATGATCAGAGGCCATCGCTTAGGCCACTGCGCCACCGGGGCAGTAGATTTGGGCAAGAGCGCCCAATAGGAAAGTGACACGGAAGCGAGGTAGAAAGGGGGAGAAAGACGCCCTTATTTGTTACCGGGGCCTGACGGCTTAACGTGCCCATCCGACGCACAGCGGATATTTAGTAGTTCGAGCGTTCGTACCTGCCTGGGATCGAACCTGAGGTCTTCTCCGTGGCAGTCACGAACGTTGACCACTAGGCCACACGCGGCCCCACTGTGTGTTCAGATCATGCTCATGATCATATGTAAGAGGATTTTAGGAAGGGACTACCTGACCCCAGGTCTTAAACAACCCTTAGAAATAGGAAGCTAGAAGATTTGGGCTAGAGTGCTCGATAGGAAAGTGACACGGAAGCGAAGTAGAAAGGGAGAGGAAGACGCCCTTATTTATTACCGGGGGGCCAGTACCCGGGGTCCGACGGCTTAACGTGCCCATCCGACGCTGGGCGGATATTTAGTGGATCGAGCGTTCGTACCTGCCTGGGATCGAACCTGAGGACCTTTCCGTGGTAGTCACGTACGTTGCCCACTAGGCCGCCCGCGGCGCTATGTGTTCAGAATGCCTACAGCACACCTTATATACCGTCCAAGCCAGCTCACGACACGTGCCTTCTTTCATTCGCTAGGCGCTGTAGCCGTCAAAAGTAGTAGGTGGTCATAATAATGTGACTAGACTGTGTATGTGAACTGTTATCAGCTTCCACATCTGTTTAATCTCTGTAGCCAGTTCCATATACCTAAAACATTTCACTATGATGCATATTTGCATATTTTAGTGCTGTAGGGATAGAAGCATTGCATAAAAATGTATTTTTTGTTACGGCTTTTATCACATTTAGCATCACATTCTTGTAATTTACGCAGATTGCGATGAGATAGTGTTACATTTTCGTAAAACGTGATGAAATAACGTTTGGCGATAGTTTATCAAAATATATGGTTGAGTAACAATAAAATTAGCCATTATTACGTCACTTCATGGAACAGTATGCGGCACGGTCCGATTTCAACAATGTTTATCCATTTTCGTCACATCGAAATTTTTTACTTGGGACTTACTACCGCTGGAAAAGATGCATGGCATAAAAAATTGGGTAGGACTGCTTTTGATTAAATCTAAAATACTTCTAAAGTAACGACACAGCTTTTGGAGATGCCATTATTCGCATTTCGAAAATGTTTCTGATGGAATTAGTACAGACCGGAAAAGAAAAAAGAAAAATGGTTCTTTTTTTTTTTTTTTAGAAAAAGCATGTGCGCGTATTTCTTCACTTTTTCCTTCCCCCTATTCAAGAAAAAAGATTTAATACTTTTTGTTTTACGCATTTTCGGATATCAGTAGCGCATAGTTTTTTTTTTTTTTTTTTACGCTTTCCAACCGTGGGTAGAAGAAGAGCATATGTTCCAGCTTTGTCCGTCTGTCTGTCTGCCCGCGCGATAACTCGCGTTAAAATATTTCGATTTCGATGAAATTTTAGTATATGGCAGGGGACCACCTGGGGACGAACCTTATTGAAAATGGGCGAAATGGGATCAAAGGTCAGGACATAAGAGCGGGATCCATTCCATCTCCCTTATGCGTCATAACTTAAGTAAAAAATGCTTCTATTGTGACAAAACTTTAGTATGTTGTTCCGGAGGTATACTAAACCGGTTCTGTTGAATATCATGGAAATGGGGTCAAAGGTCAGGGCACCACTATTTATTCCACAGCCATTATCCTCATAACTTGACTAAAAATGCTTCTGTTGCGACAAAACTTTAGTATGTTGTTCCGGAAGCATACTGAACTGATTCTGTTGAATTCGTTGAAATGGGGTCAAAGGTCAGTGCACAAGAGCGAGATTTATTCCACGGCCAGTAGTAATTCCTCGTGTGTTGGAAAGCGTATCATGATCAACGCATTGCACGATTTTACTAATTTGTTTTTCCAATGGCTATTATTACTGTCCTTTTAAACTACTCATACGACTTTATGAACCATCCAAGATCTCAAGATACATCTCATTCGCCTGTATCTTATGGTAGTTAGTTTTCAGTATCGTCAGCATTTCTCCTCGCGATTGTTTCCTCCTGGTCCTTGGATCACATTATTGTGGGTAGGACTCGTTGGCACATTAGAGGTATTTTTACCTGGCGATATCAAATATCAAGTCATTTTGAAAATTATGACCGATTTCCTGAGGTGCCACATTCAACTCGTCCACAATGCTTGCAGACCAACCCGCTCGCTCGCAACGCCATCCGTATGAGTTGAAGGGTGGCTCAGACACCACATACACGCCATAATCGGTTGAGCTGCAGTCGTTGCTACTCGTGTGAGAGTGGTCTGTACAACATGTTAGGAAGGTGTGAGTTGCTGGTGATTCTGCTTCATAAGTTCAAATTGGGTCGTAATGCGGCACAAACCATCCGTAATGTGGTCGAGCCATGGGGCGAAGAGTCAACATTTGAACGCACTGTCCGTCGGTGGCGTGAAAAGTTTCATTTTGGGTGACATGACCCTACAAGATGAAAAAGGCCGAGGACGACATTCGGTCATTATTAATGACGCTCTGAAGGCAAATGTGGAGGCAAACACTCGCGTCACAGTCACAGAACTCGCCAAACAGTACAATGTGTCGGTATCAACCATTTCTGAACATCTACACCAAATTGGTAAGGTCAAGAACCTCGATACGTGGGTCCCACATTAACTGACGGAGTATTAGAAACAACAACTGTTTGAGATGTGCAGTAACCTTCTGCTTCGCAACGAAAAGAAGCACCTACTTGGTCACATGTAACCTGTGATGAAAAGTGGGTGCTGTACGACAACTCTAAGCGATCTGGACAGTGGAAGAACCATGGTGAACCGTTTTGTATTTCCAACTACTATGCGTTTTGTATTTCCAAAGCCCACCCGATTTGTATCTTGGAAGAATCATTTATTGCCTCAAATGCGTCTGTATTACTTCACAATTGTGAAAAACATTCCCTATTCGTCATAAAACATATACCAAAAAGTTAGACATAATTTGGTTAATTACTTTCTTGAATTGGTTAAATTCTTATTGAAGTGGGTCTACTATAAAGCATCATCAGTAAAAACAACCCGCAGCTGGATGAAAGCTTCATCCACGTCTCTTCCACTAATCTCTCTTGAGCAATTAATTCTCTTCCTTGTCATTCTGGTATGCTTTCGGGTTTCATCACCTATCTCACACGTAATCGTTTTCTGTGACTTTTTCCGTCTCTTGGAATCCAGTCTAGTACGTTGCTATTTCAACACCAAGAAATGCTAGACTTTAGGGCGTTCTTTTGGGTGTTTCAATTGCGATTGACAGCAAATGTATATTTTAAAAAAATTACAAGATATTCATGCAGTCAGGTATATGAAAAATTTATTTTCCCTTTGAAGTCATATGCTTTCTCTCACCCTAAAAAAAAAAAAAAAAAAAAAGAGAGCAAAACAGTCGCGCTTGACACTTGATGACTGATGACCGCGTAGTCTCTCCCCAGTTGTCCGAGGTCTCTCGTTGCGAGGCGATCGTAATTCCTATGTGAGTGATTTTTAAGCACTTCGCCGGCAAATCAGTTTGGAAATGTAAACAATCTAACACTGTGCTCTCCAAAAGTTTTGGAACCACGACTCAATTTTTATCACGACAAACCTTTCTCACCCACCTAGTTTTAATGGACAACAGAAGGTATTTTTAAATTTAATTAGTTTTACCATTTTTTAAATTTATTTTTGTATATACATTTTCTAAAAAAATAATCTGTTTCTCACAATGAAGGGTGTGCAAAAGTTTCTGTTGATCACAGCAATTAACGTCCACTTCGACATCAATAATTTTCAGGTGACAATGGCAGATTGTTTCGGAATTTGGTTTTGATTCCTATAATGGCCGAAATTCCAACTTTATGAATGCACGAAGATCTGAAAGGGAGCAGCACCTTTAATGCTTCAGTTTTTATTTTTTCCCCTTTTTTTTTCACTTTTTGTTTCGTTTTTTCACTTTTCCATTTTTTCGTGGTCTTTCATTTCTAAATAATTACAACATTTTCCTACAGTGGTGGCCAAAATTGTGGACACTTTTTGAAAGTTTCACATTTTGCAACTTTGAAGGCTTATAGCAAACATTATGTGTTACTAAATGAAAATGTTTATATATCAATTGAAAGAGGATTTAACGCTGAATTCAATACAAAAAAAAAAAAAAAGAAATCAAATATATGCACTACGAAAAACGTTACGCTGCGAATACTTCAACCATGATACATCTACACTACAATCCGATAAAATGATGTCAAATATTAACTTGAATTCTAAATCCGCTTGAATGGGGTAAAATAATAAAGTAAACAGACAGGAAGCTTCCACCACTCACGGCTGGCTTCATCAGACATAACTGAGATAAATACCGTAACCAACAGAAAGAAAAGAAGTTCTGAGTAATTCAAACCTAAATAAATAATCAAGGTTGATTGACGCTTATGTCATGTCACGTGAAATCATCAAACATGGTAGATATGCCTCATGCAGAACTCGTAAGCTAGCATGGGTAATGACGTGGATTTTTTAATAGCATTCGCCAGATATAGGGGAGATCAGTTGTTTCTTCATCGCAGGGATCCGTGCTGGTTATTATTTCTACTGATTCTCGTATTGCTGTGGCCGTTTTTCGAATTTCTCCAGTTTGCGAGCACAATACAAGCCGTCCGCCCCTCCTTTCACGATACAAATAATCAACGTCTCAAGTAAGACTCAAGAGCTGAGCGCACTAGAAAAAGGTCCGAAATTCTGCCTTGCTTCACGTCCGCGTCTTCAAGATCTCGTTCCGGCTGTAGAAAACCTACTTAGCAGAGTCCCGCTAGATCATCGAGACTCACTTAGGTATCAATGCGTCAACAAACTGGATCAGGCGCAGAAGTTCTTCTAGACCGCTTCTAACAGAATACCTGAACACAAAGTGACCATCGGGCAGCTGAAGTGTGACCCTAACGTAATCTATACGCTCACAGACAAATCTGGCCAGCCAGCAGTGATGAACAAGACGGACTCTGATGAAGGGATCCTGGACTTCATCCGCCAGTCGCAGTCAACACTCCAAACCAAATCCCCACTTAACTGTTGGATAGCCCGGGTTATAATGGTGGCGAAGAAAGCCGCGCACCCAAACACCATCAAGAAAGAGGCCAGGATACTTCTAGGGCCAAAGATACCAACAATTTTCGTAAGGCTTAAACATCATAAGTCGGACAACCCAATTCGACCAATCGTTTCAAGAAGGTGTGCTTCGTCCTTCCATCTCAAAAAGGAGCTAACTACATTTTTGTCTCCTTTCCTGCCGCATTCAAGTGTGGTTCTGTTGTCGTCTAAGGACTTTATCGAAAGAATGAGAAGCCCAAAGGTAGCGCCTGCTCATATCTTAGGGAGTTTTGATATTCTCTCACTGTACCCCTCAATTCCTGTTAAAGAAGCTTCGAACACCCTAAAGCAAGCACTCGCCGATTCATCGCTTTACACTGAAAGTACACTAATGAAGATATCCAAAGTCATTGACCTAGTTACTGATGCTAACTATTTTAGTTTCCAGAACCATACCTACAAGCCGACCATAGGGGTCCCAATAGGCTCTGCCCTCTATGCAGTACTGGCCGAAGCAATCCTACGACCCCTAGAAGCCCGGATACTTAGCGCACCTGGACCAACGCCGTGTACATGTCTACGATACGCAGATGACGTTTTCTCCATCTGGACAAACGCCGAGGAGGAACTAAATCAATCTTTCACCACCATCAATTTGCCGCCCCGGTGGCGCAGTGGTCTAAGGCGCTGGCCTCTGATCATTCTTCCGTAAGGGGTCCGGGTTCGAATCCCGGTCAGGCATGGTTGTTGTGCTTGTCTTATGGCACTGGTTCTCTCCCTTCCCTGGAACCAGTGACTCTAAATTAGGGACGGGCGACTGCTTATAGCCCATTGAGTTGCTCACGGTGGTCGTTAAACCTCCAAAAAAAAAAAAAAACAAACAAACAAACCACCATCAATTTGGAGCACCCTGCCATAAATTTCACTATGGAGCGAGAAACAAATGCATCCCTACCGTTCCTGGATGTTTTGGTCAAGAAGTCGCCATCCATGTACCTCCACACTAGTGTCCACTACAAACCTACCTATGTTCCTAATGCCATACTGCGTTCCTCATCGTGCCCTAAAGAGAGAAGGCTAGCCCTTTTCCAACACCGAGCCAGGCGAGCTTTCACCCACTCATCAGACAACGCCACACTCCACGCCGAGCTTGACACCGTGAGGTCTTTAGCCTTTTCTGCAGGATACTCACCTAGTATGGTCGATCAGATCATCCACCAGACGAAGTCTAAACTCGCGTCCCGTGGCACTGGATGTTTCACCCAAAAACTACAATACATCGGCTCATACCAGTACGTACCAGGTTTCACATATTTCTTAAAAAATTCCCTAAAAAATCTTGGTTTCGGCATAGGTATTACAGCACCTAGGACAATAGCATCTTGTCTCTCATCAACAAAAAACGCCGCCGTGGACCTGGAAGATGCGGGAGTATACACCATACCCCTCTTGTACCCGGACGGAACAAACAAAAACTACGTGGGCATGACCAAGAGGTCTCTGAGACTAAGACTACAGGAACATCAAAGATATGTCAAAAGAAGACTTCTCACTACGGCACTGGCGCGTGAAGTCGCCAACAACTCTGCAACACCTCTGTGGGGACAAATAAAGAAAATCGCACGATACACAACCGCCAGAACCACCCTCCTCACAGAAAATATAGAAATCCTATCCAGTCACGGAATATGCGACGAGGAAACATCAATGGGCCTACCACATGTATGGTGCACACTCATTAACACGCGCGCCCTTAATCACACATCTGGAATATGACGCGCAGGTTCTACAATATCTATAGCAAACGTCTATTTTTGAATTCATAACTGGAACTCTGTTTTTGTTTTTTTGTTGTTTTTTGTTTACGCATTTGAATAATACTTCTGCCTGAAGAAGCCGCCCGTGGTGGTGAAAGCTAGTGTTTTGTACTAGTGTTTCTAATATTACACCGATAAAACGGATTTCAGCGTTTTATTAGGTGCATTATCCTTGACTTCTCTTGCTAGAGCTGTGCTGAGCTTTTCTAGTTTGACATCACTTTTATGTTCTGACAGTCTCAATTTAAAGGACCGTTTAGTCATTTCTATGTACCTTTTCATGGAGCCATCAGGGTATTGCAAGTGGATAGCATACATTCCTGCATCTGTTAGGTTTGTGCCAGATTTCTTATTTGTTCTTAGCCAGGAAGAAATCGATTTAGGTGCTTTTATTCCTATGCCTAATCCTAGTTTTTTAAATCCATCATTCTTTTGAAAGAGCTTTATTGAAATGCTATGCAGTGAAGCCTTTTCAGTATTGCAGTGAAACCGACTGCCATTTTGTTACTTTTCATCCCTTCTTTCTTTAGATGAGCCTTCAAACAATGGTTTTAGTTAATGAATACGAAACGTGTAGAGGATGACAAGTTTCTATTCATTCAAGAAAACTAGTAACAGTTTCAACTTCTTTACTGAACAAAACAGCTGCAATCACATAACCCTAATTCAGGGTCACTTCCTTTAGAGAAGGAACAGTGTCACGCCGTAGAACAAAATGATCATCCAGATTTCATGTAGGACTCAAACCCGCGCTGCACTCTAATGATCAACCGAAATTTCGCGCTTCTCACCATTCAGTCACATGTATGTCAATAACGTCACTGCCTATAGTACCTAGTATATTTCCCCATCATACAAGCTACAGATCGTGCAGCTTGTCGTGCCGTTATTTAGTGCCACCTAGAAGCGAAAAAGAGAACCATTCCGCTGTACTTTCGTAACGCGCCATTTATATAATTAGTACTCTAAACTTTTCTTTAAAATCACAATTTAATTTATTCTGGACGATAACCATAAACTAAACGTACCTGAGAAATAATAATTCTAATTTTTAAATCTCATTGTAATCCATACGTAAATGTTGTGCTTTGTTGTCTTTGCAAAGAAAACCGGTTTTCACAGCTACTGCTGTGACGTCGTCTCATCCAAAATATCCTAATATATAATTTGCTAGAACCCTCCTTCTCCTCCGTGCCACTTTTTAAGTCGTCATAGCAACAACCGAGAAACAAATGTTTGTGGCGTCACGCTTAGCTTTTCGTGTTATCGTGTAGGTGACGTCATCCTCTACACGCGCACCGTCCACGCGTATATCACTTTGTTTTGTTGTCATGGCAACAAAGAACACAGCTGCTGGTGTGACGTCATCTATTCCAAATCATTCTCACATGATGTCAGAAATGCGTTACGTCACACGATCAACTCTTTAGAGTTACGAAAACTTTACATCAGGAATTTTGCTTCACTACCTGAACCGGTGTTTAGCCATCTGTATGTGGCAACGTCAAGAATACGACGATCTGACGACGTCAAGATAAAAATAGTTCACGGAAAAGAATTGGTGTTATTGATACAGGATTCACAGTCAGTGTATACGAAATATGTTGTGTACAAGGAAGTATTGACGAAATAGGGACTAAAAATTTTACAAAACACATGACAAACAGACAGCCCGTCGTATCAAATTCCATAACCGACTGCTCGGGAAATTTTCAGAAAGCTGTGAGCCAACGTCGCTATCTATTGACGTGGAACTCAAAAACTCAATAAATAAATGTCAATAATTTCTGTATCATAAATTTTCTTTTTCCCCGTCATTGTTGACGGGCTTTCATCTAGTTCTTATATGATTTCAGAGCTGTTTTGCGTCATACGATCAAAGCTGTTTCGACAACTTCTAAAAAAGAGAAAAACGTTACGTTACGAACATTCGTTGTATTTTGTCCTTCATAAATAACTTTTGAGAAAAAAATACATGAATTTATAAATAGGCGAACGATTTATTTCTTTTTACTTATTTTGTAGCTGCACTCTTGGGAGGGTGGGGATCAATAAATATGCTGAATTAAGGTCCACGCGTGTTTTTTGATAACGTCTTTATGGAACTGCAATTCCACTGCGGAACTGAATATTTAAAAGTGGTTTGACCCAAAGCTAACACATTTCTTCATGTATCTTCTTATTTTTCTGTATAATTATTCATTGCGTATATATTAACTGAATAGAGTATTAATGTAATTATTACATTCCAATGTTAAACATATTAAGCCATGTTTTCCTGTATTTGTTAATTGGTGTTTGTATTAATTCATGGTGTGTTAACTGAGCTAATAGTATATAAGTTTCATTTAATTTAATTAAAACCGATTATCATAGTGAAATGAAACGTATTAGCTAACCTGCATCATACAGCTGTTTCCTCACATACTGATATTATTAAATCCGGGAAACAGTTTTCATTCACTAAAATCCTGCCTCAAAACGCGAAAATTAAGCCTCCAAACGCTTTAGATATTTCTCTCTCGGTTGTAGCTAATGGCAACGATGTGTATATTATGCAATATGAACAACGCACGTTTCCCAGAAATGTAATAATTAGGCAGTTTTTGAATTAATTTTATTTCATTATATTTTATACCTATCGGTTTTAATTTATTGTGGCTTGTAATAATAGTAATGATGACATTAATAATCCAATGTGATATTTAACTGATATTATAAATCACGACATAGTAAAAGTTGAAGATACCTATATATTGTGTGGAAAATCCATTGAAACCATGGAACAGATTTCATTCGCTGTTCTCTCCTTGCACATCAAAACTATACCTTAATGGACATGACGAGGTAGCTAAGATCTTACATCAGGAGATTTTCATTAAATACTGCCTTTATCTAATCCAAGACTGTATTTCACCTTATTACAACTACTGACCAGGGCCTATTCTTGAAAATCAAAATTACATCATGTACTGAGGCAGACTTATCGTTATTAACATGACCATTGACCGCAACTGACCTGATATTTTAATTGTAGACTAAAACGGATGAGGACACAACACGCTGTAGCTATGGATAACAATTAAATCGTCACCCCTCTTAACCAAGTTTTCCTTAATCGATAAGAACCTTAATATAACTGATAGATGTAGCGATTCGGCTTACAGAAAACATACAAAGAACTGTGACGTATATTCTAAATTAACTTTCTGTTTTAGTTTCTTTCCCTATGTAAATCTTGAGTTTATTCTGTTATTCTTCACTCTTAACGTGATATCTTTCTCTCAAACGAATACGTTTGGCAACACAATTGAGGTTGAATTAACGTGACGTATGCCTGAGTTTTGATAAGAACAAGAGATAAAAACGACGACTAATCTATTGCTTGAGTGCGTTGGATTGTAAACTGATTATTGAAAGGAGCTTTGTGTTAAAGAGCGTTGTGTGGTGTGTGGAGAGTTTAGTGCAATATGCTATGCTACGATGTGTTTGCTACATCCTGAATAACGCATCTTTTTCCGTAAGTTTGACTTCTGTTGTTTACATGTTTCGTCTGGGCGTTAAGGTTTTCTTTCATTTAGGAACTATTTCTTAGTATGTTGATGCTTTAAATTAACGTAGAAGTAAGACAAGACTTCTACGTCATAGAACATTGTCTGAGAAAATCACAAAATACGAGAACCTGCGAATGAAAATTCAAAGGATCTGGAAACAGAGCATAACACAAATCATACCAGTTGTCATTTCGGCAACCGCAGTGGTACCAAATCATTTTCTGAAAAATATGGAGGAATTAGGATTGCCACAGAGACCGCTTCACCTAATGCAAAAGGTAGTCATTTTACTGACCTGCCACATCACTAGAAATTCCTAAATTTCGAGGACTGAGATGAATATCTCCTCCATTACTCACCAGCCTTGTCCGAGGAAGTCGAAGAAAACAATATTAATAATCATAGTAATCCAATGTGGTATTGAACTGGTACTATACCTTAATCACCACCGGCATAACGCAGATGGTTAAGTCGCTGTGCACTGTGTAGGAGGCGGACGTTCCTGACGGGTGCTCGAATCCAGCTCCTGCCGGCCATCTAGTCTTCCCTCTCAAGTTAGCCCCGGACGAACTTTGTCCTTGGACTCCCTTTCGTAGGCTGCCTGGGTTTACGAGATGAGTGTTGATGCGCTGGTAGTAAAACAATCGAAGACGATTGTAATCTGATGCTTCATGGAATCAGACACCTACTGGAATCAAATTCCCATGGTTGTTGATGATGATACCTAAATCACAGCACGATGAATACCTGCAATCTCAAATGCGTAGATGGTTCGCTCTCAAGTTGGCACCGAACGAACTTTGTCCTTGGACACCCTTTTCCAGGCTGCCTGGGTTTACGAGATGAGTGTTCATGCGCTGGTAGTAAAACAATAGAAGACGATTGTAATCTGATGATTCATGGCATCAGACACCGACTCAAAATTCCCATGGTTGTTGATGATGTTACCTAAATCACAGTACGATGAATACTTGAAATCTCAATATTGCAAAGACTGTTTCTTCCGCTTTGAGGAGTTATCATCATTCAATACAAATCATACAATACATTAATAAACGAATCTGTTTTGGAGAATGATGCAACACTTAATTTCAATTAGAGGTTGCAGGAGACATCCATCCGAAGCATGAGACACTCCTGTAGATTTTGCAAAAAGAAGCGTTTTTCCTTGGAGATGCCTACTTTCAACAAGATAATGCGTCCTGCCATAGTGCTCGTATTGTACAGGATTGGTTTCAGGAACATGCCGGTGAGTTTACTTTGCTTAGGCGGCCCCCACAATCTCCACATCTCAACCCCATTGAGAATTTGTGGGATGAAGTTGAATGAGCCATCAGACAGCTGGATCCACAACCCTGCAATCTCATACTCCTGGAAAGTGCTATTCATCAAGCATGGTCTCAGATTCCGCAAACCACCTATTAACATCTCGTGGAGTCCATGCCACGAAGAATCATATTAAAGGCAAAAGGTGGCCCAACGAAGTACTGAGAGGGTGGTCATAATAAAGTGGCCACTCAGTGTATACACTATATTGACAAAAGTCACCGGACACCTAGAAGAGAAACACAACATAGCATTTATTGATATATTTTAGTACGGTGTCGGTTGGTTGGTTGGTTGGTTGGTTGGTTGGTTGGTTAGTGGATTTTAGTGGCGCAAGGGCCAGGTTTGGCCAAAGAGCGCCAGACAAAGAACTATCAGCCACAGAATTTGAAAAGCGTGGAAAATTCGTAAGAGCAGACAGGCTTGGTAAAAGTTGAAAAAGAGTATGAGGAAAGCAGGGAAGACAAGGTAGTTAACTAGATTTATAAAAAAATTCACTAATTGAGGGACACGAAAAGTCACTCTCCTCCCCCACACTCCTCTGCAATGCTGGCAGAGGGCGGGGACGAACTGTCACTCTCCTCCCCCCATGTTCCTCTGCAATGCTGGTTGAGGCTGGGGACGAACTGTCACTCTCCTCCCCCCCATGTTCCTCTATAATGTTGGGTGAGGGTGGGGACCTCGCTGAGGCCGAGACAGTTGGATGGACACTGCACACCTTTGCGGATTGAGGGCCGGGTCTTCCGCACGTGCAGGCTGTCTGCTGGGAACCGGAAGAGGCGGGCGTCTTCAAAAGAGAAGGCGCAGACTCAGCTGGTCGAATAAGCTGGAGCTCGGTGAAATCCACCTGTGTCGCCTGTTCAACTGTAGATCGCTTGGCAAGTGCGGCGAGAGCTACAGGGCGCGGAACAAAGGGCTGCACGGGTTGTGGCAGAGACTGAACTACTGCGGCAAAAGTACGCTGTCGGTTGTTGGGAATACCCAACTTGGCCTTGGCAGCAGGGTACGAGAGGCCCTCCAGGGTCTTGAGGCGCTGGATCGCCTTCTCGTCGTTCCACTTCGAACAGGACCGGGCATAAGCAGCGTGGGAGTCACCACAGTTTACACAGCAGGGCTCTGAAGTGCATCCAGTCCCTTCGTGGTCTCGGGATCCACAATTGGCGCACCTCGCAGCACTGTTACAGGACCGCTGGGAATGTCCATACCTCTGGCACTTGAAGCAGCGTAGAGGATTTGGAATATAAGGACGAACTGCGCATAACAAGTAACCAGCCTTTATTTCAGTAGGTACCTTCGGGCTGTTAAAAGTCAAAATAACATTTCGTGATTTGATCAGCGCGCCATCGCGCCTGAAAGTCATGCGTCTGGCAGCTATGACACCCTGATCAGCAAGTTCACACCCAAGTTCATCTGCATCGCAGACCAACAAGTCGGGCTCAGAAATGACTCCCTTGGAGGTGTTGAGATACGGATGTGCCGTCACTTGAACTGGAACATCCTGAAGTCTGGTCAACTGCAGAAGAGATTTGCTCTGAGAGAGAGTGCAAGTTTCTACAAGCAGGTCTCCAGAGCGTAGCTTCTTTACAGACTTCAAAGAGCCAGCAACACCCGCAAGTGCCTTCGAGATGAAAAAAAGAGACTTTGAGGAAAGTTTCAACATCTGGTCAGTAGAAGAAATGACGAGAAAAGTAGCGTGAGGTATCGAATCTGCAAGTGAAATGCGACGTTTCTGAGCTGACGGCTCAACACCTGGATCTAAAGATACGTCGCGGTGATGTCGTGTTTCAACGAAAGTTCTCTTCAGGGTGGTATGTTTGGGAGGTGGTTGAGGCAAATTTGGCGCCTGATCAATCGCCATATCCTGTTGTTTTTTAAATTTTGAGGAGGGTTTATGTTTCCCCATGGGAGTAAGAAAGAATTCATCTGCAACGTACTCCGCCCACAATCGAGCCCAACAGGGGAGAACTGGAGGTCCGCAAGCCAAACACATGACGCAAGACACAGTTCTAGAGCTTAGTTGCAAATATAGTCCAATGGTTGTGTTCACATGCACTCAGCGGACACTTCGGCCTCCAGAGTACCGTCATGCCAACGCCTTTGGCATGATCCCACAACCCCGGGCTTACCCCGCCGTGCTATACGACAATAAAGCCGCTAAAGCCCGGTACACACCTTGGTACAAGACTTCTGACTAGAGGTGGGTTAGTCTCTAGCCTCCCGTTTACAGCGAAGCCGGGGTCGAAGAGGAGTGTTGGTACACAGGAGGCACTTATCCGGTCTCCTGCGACCTCAGCCGCGAGACATCCCATTTCCGCCTCACGGGTCTCCGCAAGCGGCAAACATGCAGGTAGGTCTAGCACCCAAACCAGTTAAAAGGAAAAAAAAAGGAATCCAAAGAAGACAAATCCTGGAAGGGAACCTAAACGGAATCTCAGCAACCTACGAACTGAGCGGTTAATATAAAACAGTTAGTGGTGGAGGGTAACAAAACCACAAGACCGGGGTGTTAGTACATAACGTGGTAGAGATTAGGTAGAGAACACAACACGGGGCAACTAGCCAGTGGAGAAAATAAAGAAAAACGAAAAAGCAAGACACAAGACCAGCTCGGGATCGTGGGGCCGCGACTCCCCAACAGCTGGATGAACAGCCGTCCCTGCAAACACCAAAAGAAAAAACAAGCGGTGGCATGACATCAGATGGTGACCAGTCACAAGGTCAGCTCGGGCCGTGGGGGCGCCGCTCCCCAAATAACTGGAAAACCAGTTATCCCCGTGCGGGTACGGTGTCGGTCCACCTTTTGCCTACACGTGTCTTCATGAGCTCCGTGTTTGAGTGCTTCACGTACGTGTTTTGTATGTCCCATCATTGTTCTTCTGTGTGTATGCCGAAGTTAAAGGTCTGTGCTTTCGTTTAAGATCCTTCACGAGTTGGTCAGTGCTTATTTTTTCATTATCAGTGTTTTAATTTCCACACCGAGCTGGTCCTTTTCTTCGTTAACCCTTGCCATTGTTTATGGCATCTGCCGATGAGGACGCTGTTCCAGGCCCGCATCGCTGCAGCGCCTTGCGTCGCCTTTTCGACGACAGACGCAGCCGATTAATCATCTTTGCCTGCTAGTGGAGAGCCTCTTAGTTTTCATCCAGTCATTTGCACATCTTCTCCTGCTCAGGTCTCCGACTCTGCAATTAAGAACGGGGATGTGACGTCCCTGGCCTCTGCTGACGATGATGAATTCATGGACGTCTCTGTTGGAGTCGCTAATCTGCCTTCTACAGTTTCTACTGCCTCTGCTTCCAGTACATTGTCTTATGCTGCGTCAATGCTTTCCCGAGGAGGCGCTTCTGCACGTACGTATTCTGCGGCTGCCTCTGGTATTCCACCGGCTTTCTCCTCGTCTCGTCTGCCCACTATGGATTCTTACATTACTCTTCTTATCTTATTAGACATTCCCCAGAACTCTCCTGCTTGTCAGCGTCTTCATTCGACCCTCGAGTTGGGGGTTTGTTTTGATGCGCTGCCCAACACTCCTTTGAAACAGTACAGCTCCGATCTCAAGAAGATGCTTCCTTCTGGTGCCATCACCCACCTTACCCGAAAGCCACGAACAGTGATTGTTTATTTTTCGAAGAAAGAATATGCCGAGCTTGTCTTGTCTTGGGGCCTATCAATTGGCGATCGTCACCTTTTAGTCGAATCCATCGCTCAGCGTCCTGTTCTGGTCTCTCTACATCCGGTAATACCGGAGATCTCTGATATGTTGTGTGCTGCACTTAGTCGATGCGGCAGAGTAGGCGGCCCAGTGAAGAATCTCTCCTCTTCCCCTCTGACCACGATGATAAACATATCTGTGGCTTCCGTAGAACTGCTCGCATCATCTTTCCGTCGGAAGAGCATCTCATAAAGTTTCCACGGTTCCTCGATGTTCGTTGCGGTAACGAGCGCCGCCGGATTGAGCTCCTTACCTCCGCTCATTGCTCACGCTGCAAGGCTTACGGACATCAACTGGCAAATTGCCCCCATGCATAGCCAATGACTCCTGCAGTTCCAATGTAGCATTCTACCTTTTCCTCCGCTTCTGCTGCCATGACTCCTCCTGCGTCTGCACCTCCTGGACCTAGTTCTGCCGAAAATCTGATTACAGCCTGCGATCAACACGCGTCTTCCGATGTTGCTTTCTCCACTCTGTCGGATTTTCCTCTGCTTGACTCCTCCTTGCCTTCCAGTGTTTTCTATCTATCAGAGGATATCACGGCTGACCTTTAAGCTTCATTCACCGTCGACACTTTTGCTCCCGGCGATGAGGTGGATCTTTCTTCTGATTCCACATCTCGTGTATCATCGATTCACGGCAAACGTCGCTCTACTACCAGTACCGAGGCCCGGAGGTAAAAGAAGAAGTCACCTTCTCCGACTGGCCGCCCACATCGTTCCACCCGTCTAGCAGGCTCCAAGTCTCCCCTGTCACGTTCTAGCTCTTCCTCTTCAAAGTCCAATGGTCCTCTGCCGACGTTTAAAGATTTCTCGACTCTGCTTACCAATGCCTCTCTTCCTTCAGAACCTGTCTCCTTTGAAGATATTTACGACCGGGTCCCATGCTTCCTAAACAAATTTTACGCTGAGGTCAGGAGTTCAAGTTACAAACAAACCAGTGTTTCAGAAAAAAATGTTATGTAAGATGATGATGATAAACATTACAGGTGATACCATTGAAACTCCATTTACATCGAGATATACAAATCATAGTAAGAGTCATAGTCCCCCGTTCACTGCAATCATCAATTTGAGAAGTGGCAATTCATTATGAAGTTTTGTAATTTTTTTAAAAAAAGGTTATTTATTTAAAGAAGTCAGTTCCGTCGGTAATGAGTTCCAGTAGGGTGGGTCAATGTAATTTATACTCTGCTGCATGGTCTCTGTCTTGGGATGAAAGGGCCGAATATGTAATTTAGTACGTGTGTTATATGTGGTACAATTTGTATGATGTCAGTGTTTAAATTATTCTTAATTCGCTTGAACATAATTTTCCTAATAGTAAAGTAAGATAGTTGGTAAATATCTTCTTATCTTTCCTGGTTGCGCCAAGCATGCATCTCTCCATGCTTACTTTGAGTTGCCTACAGCCTTTGAATGTCTTTTGTAGTTAAGGTCCATGTGTCTGCTCCATACGTAACAACTGGCAGGATGCATTGATTAAACACTTTTCTTTCAAGACATAGTGGCATACTGCTCTTAAAAATTGTATACTGTTTCTACCAAAAGCTCTCCATTGGGATGCAAGGTCAGGTGATGCGTAACGTATCACATCCTCTCCTAAAAAATGTCATCCCCGCTTCTCGTGGTTCATCCTGCTTCCACTAAAGGGGCTCTGACGATCGATGAATAGCGGTATTTTTGGGGGTTTGGTCATAACTCGCCATGCTGGGATAATATCAGGATTAGAGGAAATGCTATCCCACACTCACCAACCCGCTTGGCCAGCATGGCGAGTTATGACCAAACCCCCAAAAAAGATGCATACACAATTTCAAATGGGTGATAATACTGAATAGTAAATCTATGACAATGTTGAATAGTAATTCTGTGATAATACTGAACAGTAAATCTGTGATATAAATTTCAGATTATAACTTGGTGTTGCAATTGTCACAAACAATAGTGTGTATTGTAATGTCATCAAAATGCGAAGTTTTACTAAAATGAAAATGTGATTGCTGTCTATTAATTACCAACTAGCATGCCCCCTGTGGAGAAACTTTCTGGGCACATTGAACATACATGGAAAATTCACAAGTACATTATCTTCAGCAATTAGTTTGCTGAAAATGTGCATTTCCAGGTATTTGTGAAGACAAGTTCTTCCTTAATTTATCGATGATATTCGTATTTTAATCAGCTTGTTTAGTTGCGGTGAACTTTAGAAAAGGTCATTTAAATGACATTTTTTTACGTTTTATCTGAAAAGTAGCCGTCGTTCAATATTTATCCTTCTGAGAGTGAGTGAACATTAGGAACTATCTGAGAAGTTCCAGACACGAAAATCGTATTTCACGTAAAGACGGTCTTGTGCAAAAATAGAACTATTGTGCTGTCAAAGCACTGCATGCTATCCATCACTCAGGGGAATCATGGTGGCAATTTAATTGACAATAAGTAAAGTGACAACGCGTATATTTCAATGCAATACAAACAGAAGCTAATAACAGTCGCAAAACTCCAACAAGATCAACAAAGAGAAAAAAGCAAAAGAAAAGGATAGAAAGAAAAAGAGATGCAGAGAATGATGAAAGGGGAAAGCCCTTTAAAAGGGATACAAAGAAAGAGGCTGATTCACGGTTGCGAATGACAGCAAAAAGTCAATTGGTGAAGGCGGCGAGGAAGTTAATCTCCGTGTATCTGAAAGTGCTAACGTTAGCAACAGAATTGCGTTGCAATGTAATGAAAAAAAACAACGGGAAAATGTGCTTTTGAAAAAACCGGTTCTTTGTTTTCCCTAACGGTTACAGCTCTTTAATTTACTTGTTTAAGAGCTAACACTCCCTTTCCATCAAAGATTTTTGAAAGTATTTCAAAGAGGGAAAATATCATGTTGTTGTAGTCAGTTTGTTTTCGAATCGGAAACTAACCTTTGAACTGCGTTTTTATATTAAGAAATTTCGTGACCATTTTATCCGTTCATCTACACGCTAAACTGTCTATTGTAAAAGTTATACGCCAGTTTTATACCCTTGGCCTGACACAAAAAGAAGTTATTTAGTTATTCATCACGTTTGTATTTATGGAAATGATACATCTACTTAATCACACTACATTTAGTTAGATCATTTTGAGAAAGACTTCATTACATGAAAAGCTATTCTTGATTCCGTAATACAGACAATTGCACGCCTCTAAAGAGTTGTTTATGGAGATGACGCATTCAAAGAAATTTATTGTAAGACATATGGAGATGAGAACAATAACAATGGTACGAAGCAATAATTCGAAACGATAATTCGAAATGATAACCCACTTAAATAAGAACTAATTGGCATATACGAGGTGTAACAATTTAATTCTCAGAATGCACCTGTAGAAAAAATGTGTGCGTACCTGTGCACTAGCAGCTACTGTCACCTTCGAAGTAATCCCCTTCTGCAGTAATCCCCTTCTTGCAATTGTTGCACTAGCGGATACTGTCACCTTCGAAGTAATCCCCTTTTTCCCATTGTTGCATTAGCGGCTACTTCCATCTTCGAAGTAATCCCCTTATTGCCATTGTTGCACTAGCGGCTACTTTCATCTTCGAAGTAATCCCCTTTTTGCCGTTGTTGCAGTAGCGGCTACTATCACATTCGAAGTAATCCCCTTCTTGCCGTTGTTGCACAAGCGTCTACTGTTGCCTTCGAAGTAAGCCCCTTCTTGCCGTTGTTGCACTAGCGATTACTGTCACCTTCGAAGTAATCCCCTTCTTGCCAATGTTGCACTAGCGGCTTCTTTCAACTTTTAAGTAATCCTCTTCTGCAGTAATCCTCTTCCTGCTATTGTTGCACTAGCCGCTACTGTCACCTTCGAAGTAATCCCCTTCTTGTCGTTGTTGCATTAGCGGCTACTGTTATCGTCGAAATAACCCCTTCTTGCCATTGGTGCACTAGCGGTTACAGTCACATTCGAAGTAATCCTCTTCTTGCTATTGTTGCACTAGCGGCTACTGTCACCTTCGAAGTAATCCCTTTCTTGCTGTTGTTGTACCAGCGGCTAGTGTTACCTTCGAAGTAACCCCCTTCTGCAGTAATCCCTTTCTTGCCATTGTTGTACTAGCGGCTACTGTCACTTTCGACGTAACACCCTTATGCAGTAACCCCTTTCTTGCCATTGTTGTACCGGCGGCTACTGTCACTTTCTAAGTAACCCCTTTCTTCAGTAATTCCTTTCTTGCCATTGTTGTACTAGCGGCTACTGTCACTTTCGAAGTACTCCCTTTCTTGCTGTTGTTGTACCAGCGGCTAGTGTTACCTTCGAAGTAACCCCTTTCTGCAGTAATCCCTTTCTTGCCATTGTTGTACTAGCGGCTACTGTCACTTTCGATGTAACCCCCTTCTGCAGTAATCCCTTTCTTGCCATTGTTGTACCGGCGGCTACTGTCACTTTCGAAGTAACACCCTTCTTCAGTAATTCCTTTCTTGCCATTGTTGTACTAGCGGCTACTGTCACCTTCGAAGTAATCCCTTTCTTGCTGCTGTTGTACCAGCGGCTAGTGTTACCTCCGAAGTAACCCCCTTCTGCAGTAATCCCTTTCTTGCCATTGTTGTACTAGCGGCTACTGTCACCTTCGAAGTAACCCCCTTCTGCAGTAATCCCTTTCTGGCCATTGTTGTACTAGCGGCTACTGTCACCTTCGAAGTAACCCCCTTCTGCAGTAATCCCTTTCTTGCCATTGTTGTACTAGCGGCTACTGTCACCTTCGAAGTAATCCCTTTCTTGCTGTTGTTGTACCAGCGGCTAGTGTTACCTCCGAAGTAACCCCCTTCTGCAGTAATCCCTTTCTTGCCATTGTACTAGCGGCTACTGTCACCTTCGAAGTAACCCCTTCTGCAGTAATCCCTGTCTTGTCATTGTTGCCCTAGCTGCTACTGTCACCTTCGAAGTAATCCCTTTCTTGCCATTCTTGCACTAGCGGCTACTTTCACCTTGGAAGTAATCCCCTTCTTGCCGTTGTTGTACTAGCGACTATTGTCATCTTCGAAATAATCCACTACAAGACCGGCAGGAAGAGGTACCGACATCCCATCTTGGACTGATACTTACCTTCTGTTGAGAACAAAAACTAAACGTTTAACTTTGTTTGCCGAAAGTTTTTATATAAGTTTTCATAGAAACCAATGTTGTAATGAACTAGCATTGGTGGTCGAACCCCCGTGGAGGCCATTAATGACTTACTTAGATATTCGTAATAGTCATCTAGAACATAACCCACCTTTTCCCTATTTGTTCCTTGGATAGACATTTTCCCACTAAAATGTTGTCTGCATCCACAGTTGCCGAAACAGGCCTACAGGGTGCATAGGAAAGTCCCTTTAGCTTGCAATAACTTGCAAACGGAGAGAGGTACAGATATGCAAGTGAAATAACGGTATAATAAAGTGACTACACTTGATCGAATGCAACCAATAGCAGCGCCCCTAGTGGCGAAATGCGAAAGTTACCCATTGCAAATCGAACACGAAAGGAGATAGAGCAAAATTTCAAATCACAAAGTTGTAGAACATCAATTATTTAGTACAAAAGGACATTTGTTTTACACGGATAAGATAAATTGTGGCCTGAATACTCTAAAATGTCCGAAATCGATGCGCGACGATTCGAATCTGCATATTCACATTTCGCAAATGTAGTCGTATGCAAACGCAGATTGTGACGTCGTATCGTACCTACGATATAAAAACCATTAGCAGGATGTACCCTGATCAGAAGTTTAGGTCTACGCACGCTGTGTGAGAATGGCGAGCTTGGATTTCTGGGGTTACGTAAAAAATCAGGTGTATGCAACAGCGCCTACAAGTCTACTGGATCTACGTCGTCGTGTTACAGATGCTTGCAATAGTGTGACACCTTCCACGCTGAGGAATGTGTATGCAGAGTTACTTTCACGAATACAAATGTGTATCGTGGGCAATGACGAACTCTTCGATCATACTCGACATTAACTTTTTATCACTGTTTTTTGTCTGTTTTTTGTCTGACGTCATCAAACTGTATTGACATAAGTACATATTTATGCAATAGATTGTGTGTATTTGCTCATACCTATGCCTGTTGCCTTCAATCGTGTGAAACAAATGTCGTTTTGTACTAATTAATTGATGCTCTGCAACTTTGTAATTGGTAGTGTTGCTCAATCTCTTTTCGTTTTCAATGTGCAATGGCTAACTTCCGCATTTCGCATTCTATTGATTGCATTCTATTGGACGTAGTCATTTTACTATATCGTTATCTAACTTGCATAACTGCACCTCTCTCCGTTCGCAAGTTATTTCAGGCTAAAGGGACTTTCCTATGCACCCTGTATACTATAAAAACATAGCCGCTCACTAGTTGTGGCTATCAGTATGCTATTTTCAGTATTTACAGGATGAATAACTAACTACATCCGAAAAAGTTTCATGTCCAATCACATCACCAGGGTGACAGAACCATTAATACGTCACTGTTTATGTATATATAAGGGTTATAACCAGCACTTGGGAACTTTCGTATGACTGTCTGATGAGGCCCGGACGACCTGTGAGGAAGATCTTGTAGATATATCAACCTTTTAGCATGTAAATATTTAAGGATTGATTATGATATTTGCGTAGTAGAAGGGTTTTAATCTTATGTATTTGTATTGTGTTTAGACAGCATTTGAAAACTTAGGATTATTCTTGACAGCACCAAATAATCATTATCATTGCCCCTTCTTTCCATTTTTGCACTAGCGGCTACTGTCATCTTCGAAGTAATCCCCTCATGTAGTAATCACCTTCTAGCTATTGTTGCACTAGCGGCTGCTGCCACCTTCGAAGTAATCCCGTTCTTGCCATTGTTGCACTAGCGGTTCCTGTCACCTTCGAAGTAACACCCTTCCAGAGCTACGCATTTAGTTAGACGCTGTTGCTATTGCTGGAAACATACCTATTTCTCAGTAACGTTACGCTAGATGTCAGAAACATCTAAAAATCTTCGTCCTTTCATAGCAGTTTTTATTTTGGGGGAAGAGCCAGAAATCACATGGGGCTAAATCAGGTGAATAGGGAGTCTGCTTCAACTTGATAATTGATTTCTTAGCCGGGAAGTCACAAACATTGAGGGCATCTTGGCTGAGGTTGTTGTAAGGCCACAGTTCAGCTCTTCGTTTGTTTTTTCGAACAGAAACCCGTAACCTTTTCAACACCTCTAAATAGCATTGTTGGGTGACCGTTTGTCTATGCTCAGTGGATTCGTGATGAACTATCCGCTCGTGATCGAGAAAATACTGTACACAAGCATGGTCTTGAACTGCCAGAGTGAAATGCGTACTTTTTTCGGCTCTGTGACGTGCTGCAGAATTAAGGCACGTGCCAAGACGACAAATCTTCAGCAATACATTCCGTCCGTGTAGTTTAGTTGGGAGAGCAACTTAATCCGGAGTGAGGGTTCGATCTCCGTCAGTGGCAAATTTGTGTTTTCACATTGGCATCCAAACGTAAAAATGGATGAACTAGCCGTTGGGGTTTTTGAAAAATGTGTGGTTCGTTCCACACATAGTCTAGAATTAATGAAAAATCGTACTTCGTTTCAAAAAAAAAAAAGAGAGAGGAATATGATGTGATTTGCTACAGAGGTAAAGCACGTGTCAAGATGACAAATCTTCGGCGGTACATTCTTTCTGTGTAACTTAGTTGGGAGAGCAACTTGCTCCGGAGTTAGGGGCCGCGAACTCGATTTACGTCACAGGCAAATTTCTGTTTTCACAGCTCTTATGCCTCTCAAAGACACTTGGTGTTTTCATAGAATCCACACCATACGCCACTTTCAATAGCTCTAACGTTTCAGTAGCGCTTTTAGCAATCATGACACGGAATGTGATGCAAATGCGCTGCTCTAGATTTCTACCACTCATTTTTACCCCAAAACTCCCCCACAGACTTGATTTGCTTTTCGCAAATGCTCGCTCACGGATGGCTCTACTGATCTACGGTTAACGTACTGGTCTGCACTACTTGAATCATGTCTAGACACGCATAGGCACGTGATGCTGCCGATATCGACACAAAAGCGACACCATGCGGCCATTCCGGGAATTAAATTGTCACACATCGTATTATTAATTTTGAATTCGAAGGTACTTTCTTCAGAAAATAGACTCAAATTCTCAGAAAATGTCCTCCAACTTGTGGAGCGAGAGCAGTATTCTTCCAGAGACAAACACAGCAAAAGAAATTATTTTTCCTTCAATGTACGTCTCCGATTCTCGGGTTTGAACCGCAGGAATTGCGCAAATAAAATTAAAAGCTTTAAGGGCACTATGACTTTGAAATACTGCTAAAAAAAATTCATAAGGGAAATTTATGATAAAGGTTGTGATAATTTATATTTCTTAGGAAACTCCTTGTAATTGTAATACGTTACTGACTAACAAACTCACATTTTCATTTTCTGATCTATTCGGCACATGTGTGTAGTACGCATTCGTTTCGTTTACTAATATGAATATGAAGAGAAAAAATATAGGCCTCATTATTTGAAGGCACGTATCTGTTGCTAAATTCTGATTACCTCTTCCAAATACGATGATTTTCAAATTTCCGATATGCTAACGGTATGTCATTTGACATCTACGTAATCGGCACCTCTGCTCACGCTATAACAGGAACTAGGTATACTATACTCCGAGTCAACCAAAGAGTGTACCACTATGTAGGGTGCGAAACAGCTGCCTCCGCTATGAAAAGTAGTCCCCAGAGTTTAGAGCGGAAAGCAGTAGAATTATTGCTCAGAATCCGTTTTTGTTCGCTCAGCAGTTTATCAGACAAAATTGCCATCTAAAAAAAGTTCCAGAAGTTAGTGCGCTTTTGGAAATAAATTTGATATGAGTTGCTCATTCAAGAGCTTCGCACTTTCGGCTGTTTCTTCCCACTTCGGATACAACTGGGGCTGGGGGAAGGGGTGGAAGACCTCTCCGAACATTAACAACACAGAGATAATTAATTGACAATCGGGAAAACTCGAAAGGTGCGTTTCTTAAGCAGGCGGTAGGCGAAGCAGTTCGATCTCCACCTGACCCCCACTCACAATCCCAACTGCTTGTGAGATGTGTTGGCGGGTGGGGGGATCAGAAAGAAAACAGTAAAAGATCACATTAACGCGGATGGATACCGTTCTTGCGTTCTACAGCGAGTCGTGATAAGGCTCTCCCGCCATTAACCACAGTACACTTTTATGGTGACTTGGAGTAGAGGCTAGTATCTGTCTCTTCTCTTCAGAGGACAGTACAAGATTTTCTAGGCTGGTAATATACTGTGTATGTCCGCTCGGTAGAAGATGTGGTAACTAAGTAAGAGATGTGCAGTTCCCCGGTGCAAGATATACTGGTTATAGATGATTTACACTATCAACCAATAGTGAAGATGTATTGAGCGTCGTTTTCTGCTTCTTAGCGTTGAACGGCTGGGCTCGAACCTTGGTTCAGAATCTCTCCTTTTTTTCGTCACATATTTTATCCGTTTTTTGCAGTCCCTAAATTTAGGACGAGCGAATCCTCCTAGTTTTAGATGCAGTAGCTGTCATTACATTTTCCGAAAGTAAAACAGATATGCAGTTGTAGACATAACATCAAATGAAAATACAGTGTGATTCAAAAGTCGCTGACCCTATTTTTCGAGCACCAGTTCTTTCCCTTGTAAATTATAAGGGTATGCACTGTAACGTAATAAGGGTTTAATTCTCATCACTCAAACAACTTTTCTTGATTTAAACTTACCTGCTGAACACTAATGTTTATATTCGTATCTTGCTGGCAGAAGTTTGAACTTAAAAGGCTTCGGTAAAATCTGTAATGAAACACTTTAAAGAAAACGGTACAAAGTTCGAGAAATCAGCACAAACAGATTACTTCCTAAATTCAATATCCACGTTAACAACTTAGTACATACACGGTCAAGTCACATTATTGTGTCCACAAGCTAATATCCAGAGTAACTCCCGTGTGCAGCGCGGACAGCCATGCTGACTGCAGTGCATCTGACAGTTGCTGGAGGGTGCGTGGTAGAGGATCAATAGAGCGAACAACACGATCGAGGTGGTCCCACAGATGCTCAATTAGGTTTAAGTCTGGGGCATTAAGAGGTCAAGGAAGTACTTTGAAGTCTTCATCGTGCTCTTCCAACCACTCTTGGATATTTCTAGCTGTGTGACACGTCGCATTGTCGTTCTGGAGGATCCCATCCGCCTCAAGGGAGACAATCAGCATGTATGTGTGTACGTGGTCTGCGAGGATGGATTCATAAAGAATTCGGTCCATAGTGCCTTCCATAGGTATGCGTGGACCTAGAGAATGCCACGAAAACATTCCTCAGACCATAACGCTGCCCCCACCAGCTTGTGTTCTTCCAGCAATGGTTGAAGAGTGTTTGTTCTCCGATGTTTCTCGCCTTATTCGCCAACGTCCATCCGTTCGATGAAGCAGAAAACGTGACTCATCGGAGAAGGCAATCCTTTGACAATCAGCGGAGGTCCAATTCCGATACTGCCGTGCAAACGTAAGCCTTTTCTGTCGATGCACCTTCGTTGGCATAGGTGCAGTGACCATCCGTCTGCATCGGAGCCCTATGCGCACCAGGATTCGCGGAGCTGTCGTTTTAGACACACTTCCAGTAGCCCCGTGGTTCATTCGGCTTGGGAGTTGCTCCACTATCGCGTGTCGATCGGCCCTCACGCGCCTTCGGAATCGACGTTCACCTCTCACGTCAATTGCCGTGGGTGCTTCGCAGTTTCCAAGTCGCTTATTTGCAATGGTGCCATTTCTCCAATCACGATACACTTTAACCACAGCAGCACGTGAACAATTCACAAATTGCGCTGTTTCAGAAATACTTCCAACCTTGGTCCCAAAGCCGATAGTCATCCCTTTTTGGAAATCTGATAAATCTCACCTTTTATCGAACTAGTGATATGTTTTCAAAATGCCCACATCACACCTCATATACCCTCTAAGCCAGCTCACGACACATGCATTCTTTCATTGGCTACGCGCTGTTAACGTCAAAAGTAGGAGGTGGTCACAATAGTGTGACTCGACTGGGTACTTCATAACATGTGACACACCTACCTCAGTCGGCAGATATCAAAATGGCAAGTTACAACGACAAGCGTTTGTAGGTGTAGTTCAAGAGGTAGAATGTCTGACTCCGGAGAAAGAAAATGTGGGTTCGAATACAATCATCATCTGAAAGGGCTGTTTCACTATATTGGAGCTAGAACGTTAACTAAATCTCCTAGTTGTGAGCTTCGAGAAAAACGGGTGGTGCATCATTCACACGTTACCCGGAGGTAATCAGAATTCCTTGTTCTACAGAGAGTTCCTTCAAGTGTGGTTAATCGGCTGACCCGAAATAACCTGCGATTCGTGCGCTCGACGTTCTCAAGGGGGAGAATATCTGTGACGCACCTACCTACCTCAGAGGTAAGGCAGATGGCAATACTGCAAGTTGCAGCGATAAGCCTTCGTCAGTGCAGTTCAAGCCGTAGAATATCCGACTCCGGAGAAAGATATAGGCTCGAATCCCTTCACTGGTAGAAAAGGACAATTTACGCTATAGACAGAAAGATGGTAATACTACAAACTATTTAGTCGCTATTCCTGAACAAGACACTGTGAAAACACAAATTTGTCCGTGACGGGGATCGAAGCCAACTCGCTCACCCAACTAGGCTACACGGACGGAACGTATCACTGCCAATTTGTCGTATTGGCACGTGCTTTTACCTCTGCAGAAAGTCACATCTCATCTCCCTCTTAATTTTTTTTTTTAAGCGAACAACAATGTTTGCATTAATTCTAGACGATGTGTGGAACAAACATCATACATTTTGTGAAGTGTCCAACGGCCAGTACATCCCCTTTTATGTTCGGGCCCCAATGTGAAAATACAAGTTTGCCCGTGACAGAGATCAAAATCGCGCCCCCTCACTCCGGAGTAAGTTGCTCTCCCAAGTAAGCTACACGGACGGAATGTATCGCTGCTGATTTGTCGTCGTGACACGTGCTTTACTTCTGTAGTACGCCATGACATATTTAACAACTATAGCTTGTTGTTAAGTGTCTTGTTAAGAAATAGCGTGTTAGTTGAAGAGCCCTTATCGCTCTTCAACTAACACACATCATATCGTACTCCACACACAGTTTTAATGTTTTTACTCCACACAGTTGTTATTGTTTAATTGTTTTATTTAACTCTATTGAACTTTCTTACTGTCAGGTTGCCAATTTGAAAACTCGTTGAGAAGAACAATGTGTCGTTTAGTCAGAAAATGGTTAAGAATATCATTTAATCCCTGGAAAATGAAAAAGACATACTATAGATTTTTATACAAAAAATTTACGGAACACTTTTCTGAATTCATTACTGCAGAAACTTAAAATGGAGTGCCTGTTTACGACTGCAGGTTTTCACCATGCTTAAAGACTTGCCATTGTGGCGCATTTAAGACTTTCAATTACAATTTAGACGTCGGTCTTAAACCAACTGTGTATTGGCTTCTGCCATGCATCACTTCTTTGAAATATTCCAAGAGAAATAAGATCAATGCAGCGCGTTTGGCAGTCACGAACGTTTCGAAATTGCACGATTGAACAAAAGAATCTCCAGGTACACATGCTTGAAACGATACCTTGTTGCTGAAACTAGCTGTGACGTCGACCTCTTCTAAGATCGAAATGAACCGGGTTATAGCATCCTAGTACACTGGTGTGCAAAAATTAAGGACGAAGAGAAGAAATTAGCATAACAGCGGTACGAGCAGGCAGAACGAACCAAAAGACCACTCAGGAGACAGAATAGGGTCCGGTACGGTAGCGCATGCGCATATATGCAGCATGACGTAGAGGTGGGGGGTGTCGGAAGGGTATAAAGCACACGGGTGGTGTACGCTCAACAATTCGGTGAAAGCCATTGCACGGTGTACATCGGTTTGAACGACGTCGAGTTGCTGGCACCGTGTGATATGGCCAACAGGCAATCCAGTAGACGACATCTGGATGACTTTACCCGAGGTCGCGTCATTGGGAAGTTGGAAGAAGGTCGAAGTGTGACTAGTGTGGCCGAGGAGTTCGGGATTGCTCACAGCATCGTTTCAAGAACTTGGAGAGCATTTCAAACGACAGGAACAGCTGTCCGAGAGTTTAGCAGTGGTCGTCCACGAGCAACCACGGCGGCGGATGACCGGTATATTGCCCTACAGGCAAGAAGAAACAGACGGCAGACAGCGGGAGAAATCTCAAGGCACGTGCAACAGACAACTGGACGTCCGTTATCGCGTTTTACCGTGACCAGGAGGCTGCACAAAGGTGGTCTATTTGCACGACGACCAGTACGGTGTGTGCCATTAACGCCTGATCATCTGAGACGGCGGTTTCTGTGGTGCCAGGAACACAAGAAATGGACATATCAACAATGTGGTCGAGTTCTCTTTACGGATGAGAGCCGATTTAGTCTAACGAGCGATTCTGCACTTATACACATCTGGAGAGAGCAGGGAACACGCAATCACACCTCCAACATCATCGAAAGGGACCGGATTGGAGGTGAATTAGTTCGCGTTTGGGGAGGTATCATGCTTGGTAGCCGTACTGACCGCCACATCTTACAAAGAGGTTTAGTCACTGGTGTCCGCTATTGTACCGAGGTTCTCCTGCCTCACGTGCGTCTTTTTAGAGGTGCTGTGGGTCATGTGTTCCTCTTCATGGACGACAACGCTACACCTCATCGTACAGTGGCTGTCGCAGAGCTGTTGGAGAGTGAAGATATTCACCGCATGGATTGGTCCGCAAGGTCCCCGGACCTAAATCCAATAGATCACTTGTGAGACCTTCTCGGGAGACGCTTGGCAGCACGTCACCAGCCGCCAGCAACGATTCCGCATCTGCGATTAGCGCTACAAGAGGAATGGGCCGCGAAGCCTCAACAGCTCCTTGACAACCACGTCCTCAGCGTGGACAGACGTTGTAAATTTTGCAACGCTGTCAGGGGTGATCATATCCCCTACTAAAGACTGGATTTTTCTTGGCAGCCGCCTGTCACATGGACGTTTGTGTCTTCTGTCCAGTTGTGCTCGAAGCTACCTTTTCAATAAAGTGCCTTTGTATCCTTTGGATTCCTTGTTTGGACGGTTTTGCTCACTTGTCCGATATTCTTACATCTTGGGGATCTTATGGTATGATTTGAGTTGATGTGGAGCACTTCTGCACGACGTTACATTCAAAAAACCGTCTCGTGCTTATTTTTTGCACGCCAGTGTATGTTACTTACATTTCATTGTATCCTCTGCCCCAACGCTGACAAGACAAAGAAAAACTCACACTAAACTTATCTTTCCGTGGTCGTACTCCTTACGTTAAATGTCAGAGTTTTGACCATAGCCGGAACCCACTGTTATGATGCTTGCGCAACTCTTCAGGAAGAGCCATGCCTCTTCACTAAAAAAGCAATATTGGGTTTGTAATTTTCTTCTATTTTCTCCGATGAATGACGAGGAACAACTTGAAACACGTTCCTAATTATTTCTATATCTATTAATTTTGCGAAAAACGGCAGATTCGTCACAGGTATCTGGAATACGTCATTTATGGATGTATGACGTATACTCGCATTTGACCTTCATTTTTCAGTTTTCTTTCTGAATGTAAATTTTGCGTTCGTTCTGTTTTAGCTTTTCAACCATTTTCCCACTTAACGAATATTATGTGGCAACAGTCTTGAGGTCAAGGGTCAATGACGTATGCTCATTGGCAAGATAAGACCAAGTTATATAATGTTGGGAGATAGCAGCAAAAGGTTTGGTGTGGTGGTCGTGAAAGCTGTCTTAAGTTTTCAGCAGTCCTTTTCATGTACTTATATATTCGGTCAAATTCAGTGAAGTTAACATATACACAGTCGTATCAGAATAATACGACCACCTACCTAATAATGGGAATCATCACCCTTGGTCCCGATGACAGCGGCGAGACGGTGTGGCATGGAAGCAATGAGACCCTGGAATGTTGCCCAAAGCACACGTGCCCATTCGGACTGCAACAGAACACGGAGATGACGTGGTTGTGGGACGGCACGTCAAACCTGTCGATCCAAATAATCCCAGAATATTATTGAGGTCGGGTGATTTCGCCGGGCAAGGGAGAATGGAGACATCGCTCTCGTATTACTGGAAATAGTCACGCATGGCCATAGCGAAGTGGTACGGTGCATTGTCCTGTTAGTAGACATCATCACCACCAGAGTAAACGTCCAACATGGAGGGATGCATGTGGTCAGCGAGGATGGTCAGGTAGCCATTGGAGTTAATGGACCCATCCAGTGGTACCAGCGGTTCCAGTCATACCAGGAAAACATCCCCCAGACATGCACACTGCCACCGCAGGCCTGTACTTGACCGACAAGCTTGTCAGGGAGTTCTTTCTCTTGTGACTGACGCAGTATCCGCCACCGCCCATCACTTCTGTCGAGTAGAAACCTCGATTCGTAGGTGAAGGCAACCTTTTCCCCACTGTCCAATGACGGTAGTGCCATGAGAACCGCAGGCGTAGTTGTTGATGGACATGGGTTAACTTGGGAGCCTTGACGCAGAGTCGACTCCGGAGACCCATGTGTAACAGGGCTTCATTCTACTGTTATCGGGGACACGTACCTGGGTGCCCAAGCGTTCATTTGATTGGTCAATTGCTGCACTGTTGCGCGTCGATTGTCCTTTACCAGTCGAAGGAGGCTACATTCTCCTTTGGGGTCGATGGTCTTTGTGGCTCCACAGTTATAAAATCGGTAGGTACTCGGTGTGCCAGCGGTTCATTCTTGGTACCGCCCTACTACAGCACCTTGCGAACAGCGCACGAACTGTTCTGTTTCTGAGATGCTTCCACCCTTGGCACGGTAGCATCTGATCATTCCTTTTTGAACGTCCGACAAATCACTACCTCTTCCCATTGTGCACATGTAACGCACTAAGGCTCATCTGTTCTGGCTCGCGGCTTATATCTCCGTGTGGTCGACTTTATCACGTGCACTAAGTGACGCGCCTGAGCGGGTGCACTGTGATTCCGGGGTGCTCATATTATTCTGATACGACTGTGTATTTCGTGTTAGTGTTTTAATTAATCGACGGTTATGTTGATCTACTAACGTTAGTTATATCATCAAGTCATTGCTGCTATTGAAGAGTAGTTCTTGTTCTTCATTAGTGAAGTGCCTACGGAGTATTGACTGAATAAAAAACAAACTGTAAGTAACTTTTTTCTTGTAGTTTATTTGAGTGCCTTATAAGTAGTTAAGATATTCAAGGTTGCACTTAAAAGTAAATCGCTTCGAAGAACAAACTCCACGTAGTGTTCCCTAAGGTACGTATGCATGTTTAAACATTAAGAAATACACTGGGAGCAATTGAATTAGATACAGCTGGCGTTATGCAAATGTGGCGCTGTGTGCGGCCCTGTAAATGGAAACGACATGACGTATGCAGCGATCCGACAATATAAGGAGTGATGCGACGGGAATGAGTAAAAGTCGGACGCAGTATGGGTAAGACGAAGGATCTAAGCGCATTTGATTGTGGGAAAATTTTCAGGGCCCGACGAATGGGTCACTCCATCTCGGAAGTCGTGCAGGCACTGGGATTTTCACGAGCCACTGTGTCACGGGTGCACCGTGAGTACATCGAATCCGTACTCATCGCTGCAAGGGCCAACTGCCGTGGACAACAGCGTGTAGTTGAGCGGGGTCATCGTCTGCTAGCTCGCATTGTAACAGCGGATAGACTGGCCACAGTGCAAGAAATCACTCGGCAATTTAACGCTGGTGCACAAAAACGTGTAAGTAGCCGCACCATTCAGAACCATCTCCTCGCTATGGGGTACAGAAGCCATCGTCCCACGAGGGTACCGCTGCTGACCGCACATCACAGGGTGCAAAGATTAGCATGGGCGCGGGAAACATCGCCACTGGACCCTAGACATGTGGAAAAATGTTGCCTGGACTGATGAGTCGAGATTCACGTTGGTACATGCGGATGGCAGGATACGCGTACGGCGCAAACTACATGAATCGATGGATCCTTCTTGCCAGCAGGGTACTCTTCAAGCTGGTGGGGGTAGCATTCTCGTCTGAGGACTGTTTAAGTGGACTAAAATGGGACACCTGGTACGTGAGACATCGTCCCTCACAGGTCAACGGTACCGGGATATCCTGGACGACCATTTGCTCCCGTTTGTGCGTCTTCAACATCCCACTGGGGACCTCATCCTGCAACAAGACAATGCACCGTGCCATCGCTCCGGAATTGTATCCGAATGGTTGGATGAACAATCCACCGACGTGACCTCGCTTCCTTGGCCAGCTGACCTCAATCCCATCGAGCACATCTGGGATGCCATCGAGAGAGATGTTCGAGGCTCTGACCCCCTCCATCAAATCTTCGTGAACAGTGGGATATTGTTCAGGGGTCGTGGATCCGTATGGCTTCCTAACGTTTCCGGGGTCTTGTCGAGTCCATGCCGATACGAATCGCCGCCGTCATCAGGGCGAAAGGTGGTGCTACACGTTACTAGACAGGTATCTCTAATTCAATTGCTCTTCAGTGTATTATAGATGTCTTGCTCGTATGAGACTTTTTCCTTGGTGACCGTTACCACCGTGCACCGTGAAGTTTTTCGGAAATTAAGTGAGAAATCTGTTGCCTTCGTTTTCCGTCACATACAATTTCAGTCACACGGAAATTGTTAATCATTCATGAAACTGCTTTTATATTTCAGAAGGACACTTCACTCTATCACCGTCCAAATGCTTTTGCCACCCTTGCAAAATTACCGCTTCGAATAGTAGTGTTAATTAACGAACAACGTTTACCTTTGCGGAAACGTCATGTTGCTCCTCAGAAATCAAATCGCTACTACAAACAGATGGCAATATTTGCCTTGTGTATCATCATTAAGACCATATTTTTCTCGCATAATAGTTCTTGTAACGCCTCACAGTCTAATTGCGACACTTCATTGCACTCTTATTTGTCAAATGTCGTTCAATGCTTGTGCTGTTGTTAAGCTCATTAGCGCCGAGGCAGCAGCTTATTGGAACATTACCTGCATTTAGTAAATTAATAGGTATTTGTAAAGCGTTAATGTCATGAAAAGAGCCGTACATCAAACTGGCTTCATAATATTCTTTTTGTGCGAAGGTTTATGGCACAGACGCCAAAAGAATACAAAGTCACGAAGCTCAGAGTAAATCAGTTAGGAGACAGTATTTTCTAACTAATAAGAATTACTTTAAATTCTCGTCTGCGAATCAGTACATTTTTTGGGGAAAAGTCTCAGGTACATTACGTTGAAGGCATGAATTTATTTTCAGTGGAATAAGTTGTTTCGTAAAAGAGCAAACTTAAAGTTTATTCCGCTTGTAAAAAATATTTTAATTTGAATTTAGTTTTGCCATATTACACCATCCACCACACAATCAATTCGCACATACAATTTCTATACCAAAAAAAGATTGACCAAATACAAATTGCACCATATGCAAACACAAAAGAAATACATTACTTATATGTAAGAAAAGCATTAATACAACACATAAATGCAAAAATCTGAATAATAATACAACTAATACAAACACATAAACCATCAAACATGCAAATAAAAATATTATACAATAATAATATATATATAATGCAAAGTACAAATGAAGTAATAGTAATACAAAAACACGTATGATAATATGAATAGTTTAGTTTTTAGTTTTAGTTTAAATAATTTGAAGCACTGCAACAGATTCTTTAAAACAAATCGTTGCGATGCGATGTGGCAAGGGAACCAGGGAAAAATACTAACGTACAGCCTGACGAGCCCCTAGTCTCCCCCAGGAAAGCTGAAAAGTGAATGGATAGCCTGACGAGCCCCTAGTTTTGCATCAGGAAAGCTAAAAAGTGAATGGAAAGTCGGCATTATATTGACATCATTCAGATGAAATATGGGTTCACAAACCAGGGCCTTTTAGTAACGTATGTGGTGTGTTCAAAACAGTGCCAGGATTATATTTAAAATACAGAGTAGTTCATAAAGAAGTATACAGTTTCCAGAGGTAGCAGTTGAAGACACGGACCACGACTGCGAACCGTTAGGTAGATGTACTCATAAAGCTTGTGTCCCGCTACTGAGGGAAGTGACGTAGACGATAACGCGCGTGGCCACCCAGAAGTCTTGACCAATGGCCACAATGGCACATGGCCACCCAGAAGTTCTGGCCCCACTGACCCAATGACCACCCAGAGGTTCTGACCCACTGACCCAATGGCCACCCAGAAGTCCTGACCAACTGACCCAATGGCCACCCAGAAGTCCTGATTTAACACCTTGTGAATTTTTCCTCTGGGTGTACGTAAAGGACAAGGTATTCGCTCCTCCCCTTCCTGTTGATCTAGCAGAGCTGTATCACAGCCACTATCACTGCACTTGATTCAAATATCTTACCTCGCGTTTGGGTGGAAATGGATTATCATCTCGACGTGTGTCGTGTGACTAAAGGTAATCGAAAGCATTTCCTTCAAAATACTCTCCTTTTGAGATAAGGTAGTAGTTCTGCGTTTCTGTCACTTCATAAATCACATTTAAAAATCTTTTGAAGCCATGTTCAGATGCTGTGTCCATTCTTAACGATGCTGTCTACAATCTCAAATCTTCGTACTTCATGAGGTTTTCTCAATTCGGAAAACTAAAAGAAATTCCTTGGTGGCTAAATCAGGTGAATTATGTGGATTTCATGCCACTGAGATCTCGTGTTTGTTCATGAGCTCATGAATTTACAGTGCTGAATACGCAGGGCCACCGGCATAGAGAGCGCAGTTAGTTAAGTCGCTATGAGCTGTGTGGGTTCCGGTTCCGCCGACCATCAAGTCTGTGGTTTTTCCGAGGTTTTCCGCAGGTTCCCTGTGTTTGGGGACGCGAATGCATAGGTCGTTCCCTATGAAGTCGACCCCGGACGTGTCCCTTACCCGTATGCAGCAGAGGAATGGCAAGCCGGCTGCATTAATTTGCCAATAACTCTCAAGGGCGCATACTCGTCGTCTTTGCGTGAGTCAGCCTGCCATGGGCGGACGAGAGAGAGAGAGAATACGCAGGTGCATTATCATGACGTAATGACAAGGATTGGCATTTTCATTGTTGTGGCCATTTGCTTCAAATGTTTTTCCACTTGGTCTGTTCAAAAGTTCTTTGTAATAAGTCTAGTTCACAGTCTTTCCAATCAGAGCAAGTTCCAAATGCATCGCACCTTTATCATAAAAGGAAACAGCCAACTTTACCATCACGTTTGGTTTCACGTGTGCCGCCCGGGTGGCACAGTGGTCTAAGCGATGGCTTTGTAAAGGTTGTGTTGACCTGTGCTCCGTGTTTGACCTGCGTTTATTGGTGTTCTTTTGTGTGTGTGCCGTCATTTTGTGTATCTCCTGTGTTGTGAACGTCTCCTGTGTCGATTGAGTCCGACTTTGACGTCCTGTAAGTAAAACTTTACTTGTACTAACTCTTTTTCCGTCCTGGCTTTGCCCAGGGTCGGGTTTAGCAAGCCAGCCATTGCAAATGGCGGCGACCGCATCTGATAGGCCACGTCTGAAGCTTGATAGCAAAGCTCCGCCCCCACCTGGCCACGTTCGGTCATCGTCACTACCACACGCAGCTGGTTTAAAAGCCGCGTTCGGTCATCGTCACTACCACACGCAGCTGGTTTCCAAGCCGCGTTGTCTGATGTTACCACTTCTTCTTCCAACTTTATGGATGTTGATTTCCCGACATTTTCCACCACCGTGACGTCATTAACTTCTTCAGTATCCGTTGCCTCTGGTACTTCATCTGCTCCTGCGAGCACTGCGTCTCGACCTTCCCCATCTCCGCCCATTCCTACGGCAACTCTACCTTATGCTTCCGTTGTGAAGGGTACCAGTTCATCTTCCTCTACAGCGAAGAATCCATGTACAACGCCTCTTGATATGATTGTCACTAGAGACAACAAGAAATTACGCATCGAAATTCCGGAAACTTCAGCTGCTGGGCAGGAGGTTTTACGCACACAGAAACTTGGCATATGTTTTGATGCCCTCCCGGACACTAGCCTTAAGAAATACTCCTTAGCCGTCCGCCAAATCCTCCCTAAGGGAGCGATCACCCATATGGCGAGGAAGCCTAGGACTGTTCTCATCTATTTTGCGAAGCCAGAGTTTGTGGAGAGCGTCTTATCTGACGGACTGCATGTTCGGGATCATACCTTACTGGGAGTCCCGCTCACGCAGCGCCCCGTACTTGTTACGTGCTACCCCGTACCTCCAGAAATCAAGGACCATTACTTAATGGCTGCCCTTTCCCGTTTTTTTTTTAATTGGGGGTTTAACGACCACCGTGAGCAACTCAATGGGCTATAAGCAGTCGCCCGTCCCTAATTTAGGGTCACCGGTTCCAGGGAAGGTAGAGAGCCAGTGCCGTAAGAAAAACACAACACCCATGCCTGACCGGGATTCGAACCCGGACCCCTTACGGACGAATGATCAGAGGCCAACGCCTTAGACCACTGCGCCACCGGGGCGGCCTTTCCCGTTGTGGAAAAGTAGTTGGATCCATTTCCACTCTGTCTTCCGCACCAACAGACCCAGATGACAGGAACATCTTAGGTCTGCGTCGCCAAGCAAGGATCATGTTTCCTACTGAAGATGCCATTGCTGATTGCCCTACTGACCTCACTGTGGTTGTAGGGAAGCAGATTTTCCGGATCGATATCGTTACTGCCTTGCATTGTTTTAAATGCAAGGCATATGGCCACATCCAATCACGTTGTCCACATGTATCTGCCAAGCCCCCTATTTCCATACCACCCAAAGTCAACACCCCAGCCTCAACACCAGTTTCTCTGGTCACAGCAAGTTCGGCTCCAACACTAGTTTCTCTGGCCACACCGAGTTCGGCTCCACAGACGTCCTTGATCCCTTCTACTGTTGTTCCAGATGATTCTCCCCCAGCAAGTGAAGATTCATCATCAGTCTCCAAGTCTTCGATATCTACTACAGGTACTTTGGCCACCTCTCCATCGTTGGACCCACTTGCTGCTGTGGTACCTCTACGTTCTTCGGAGGGTATTCTCTCAGAAAAGGAATGGCAACCCCTCCGTCGTGTTGCTTCATCTTCTTCCCTTGGATCCCCTAATGTGGAGTCAGATCTAACTGTCCTACACCCACCAGCTTCTCCCGGCGTTCCCACGTTGAAACGTACCAGACAGAGTTCCATCTCGCCAGTGACGTCTTCTCCACGCTGCTCTCGTTCCCGTTCGCCAATTCGACAGTCTTTCTCTCCAACAGCAGTTCCTACATCTCTTAAGTCCCCAGCTGTTCCAAAATTGTTGGATCAAAAAGCTTTCGCTGAATATCTGGAAACTTTCCCTGCATTAGACGGGCCGCTGGCGCCCTCTGACCTTGCTCTCATTATACTCAATCAACCGTCACGTCCTCTCAAGCAGCTAGACTGCGTTCAATCACGTAATGCTCAGCTTCCCACTATTATCACCCAACTTCAGAATCTACTTGCTCTTTTGCCAAAAATTAACACAGTCACTAATGCGCAGACATCTAACTTAAAGAAACGTGTAACCAGTCTTCACAAAAGTGCTGATAGTAATATTCAACCACTACAACCTCTTTCAAGTTAAAATTACTTTCTTTCAACTGTAAGGGATGCTCCGTCTCTCCTACCAATGCGTTAGTGTTTGAAGACATTACACCGCATGATGCGGATATATTATTGCTACAGGAGACTAACTGCCATCCCAACACCCCATACCACCGGTGGCGAACCTGGCCATTTCAATTCTACCATGCCCATCGACTTAGTCTTCACGCAGGACTTGCGGTGGCCATCAATTTTCGTCTTCGATCCTTCATTACTGATATCACGGTCAAACCGATTTATCGTGACCTCCTGCAGCTTCTGTCTTTCCGACTTCACAACTTCCGATACCATATCTTCAACATCTATGTTTCCGGCAATCAACAGTATGCAGACTGTCTTTTTGAGCATTTTGTTTCCTGTGTTCAAGGTCTTCCGGCCACTGATATTGTCATCTTAGGTGGTGATTTTAACTGCACCCTTGACCCATCCCTCGACAGATCGGACGGTTCCACGGATACCAGGTATTTCCTTACCAGAGCACTTTCTACAGCCATCAACCAGCTACAACTCCAAGATGCTTTTCGACACCTGCAGCCATTTCTTCGTTCGTACACCTGGCGCTCCTACTCCACTTCCTCCCCTACAACTTCCCGACTTGACCGGTTTTATGTTTCTTCAATTCTTCTTCCTTCAGTTATCTCCCTTTCTCACACACCGACAGTTTCTTCCGACCACAGCTGTGTCGTAATGTGTCTTCACACCGGTCCATCTCCTCGGCAATACTACCGTACTTGGACCCTTGATGATGATCTTTTACTTGATTCAACTTACGTAAATTCCATCCAATCGCAGCTCCAACAAGCCTTATATACGCTCCCTTTTGCTTCTTGTCCCTTGCAGCACTGGTTAAATGTCAAATCCCAAATTCTTCTTTATACCAAGCAATATTCCCACGAAAAACGTACCACCGCCTCTATGAAGATTGATGCTGCACGCTCGATTTTTTCACCCTAGATCTTGATTCTCCGCTGTTTTCTCATTACCGAGCTGAACTTCGTGCCTTGCTACTTCCTGTCTCCCAACAAGCTCTTCACCGCCTCAAGCTCCTTTATCTCCAGCCAAATGACTATCTATGTGAACAGGTTCAACAACTGGAATTCCACAAACGTTCTGCTCATCACCTCCGTAATCTGAAGTTACCCGATGGAACTGTTACTAATGACCCCACTCTCATTTGCTCCGGTGTTAGAACATATTTCCAGTCACGTTTTGCTCAGTTCCAGTCAAGTTCTCCGCATGCTGATTCGATTCTTCGTGCCTTACCACATATTCCATCGCATCTTGTTACATCTCTTTCTATGCCTATCACCCAAGCAGAAGTAGTACAGTCACTTGCCTTACTTAACTGTCACTCGTCACCTGGTCCTGACGGGTTGACAGTTAATTTCTTTCGTACGTTTTCCTCTTTCTTACACCCTCTCCTATTGCCTTGCTTTACAGCTGCTTTTTCCTTATCTGTTCTTCCCCCCGCTTTTACTCTAGCTCACATCATTCTTCTTCCAAAGAAGGGGTGTCTGCTGGAGTTGGATAACTGGCGTCCTATATCCATCCTTAATGTTGACTACAAGATTTATACTAAAATACTCTCTCTTCGATTGAACCCTGTCCTTCCCACCGTCATACATCCCGACCAAACGTACACCATCCCTGGCCGAAGCATTCATACTAATATTAATCTCCTCCGTGACTCTTATTGCCTTGCCCACCTTTCCTCCGAACCTTTAGCCATCCTCAATCTTGATCAGAGGCAGGCCTTTGATAACGTGAGTCATCAGTGGCTTGCCTCTGTGCTCTCTGCCTTCAATTTCCCATCTGTCTTCATCACAGCCCTCCTTGCCCTGTACCAGGACTCAGTTGTCCATATCCGGAAGGCCTCCTTCCTTACAGCCCCCATTCCGTTTCGTAAGGGCATCCGTCAAGGATGTCCTCTTTCCGGACAACTTTTCTCTCTAGTCTTTGAGCCTTTTCTTTGCTCTATCCGTTCTCTTCTACAACCTCCCCCTCCACCATTCGGCATAGCACCAGGCACCATTCTATCGTTCTTACTGCCTACGCCGATGATATCACAGTTCTCATCCGAGAAGAATGGCAATTCACAATTGTTCTTGCATGGTATCAAGTGTATGCTGCGGCTTCCGGCGCTTCGTTAAACCTTTCAAAGTGTACAGGCTTGTGGTGTGGCTCCTGGAGACATCGCCCCGATACACCGTGGGGCGCTCATTGGACTTCCACCAGTCAAAAGATACTTGGGGTGCACATTGGCAGCCGGGTTTCAGCAGCGGCTGCCACCTGGAGACCCCTAGCCAGGAAACTACGTCACACCGCTGCTTACTGGTCCAAGCTCAAGTGCTGTTTGACCTACCACAGTCGTGCACGGCTTTCTGGCACCCACATCCTCTCGTTAGTTTATCATTCCTGGATTGCACAACAGCCACCAGCCTACGTTCAAACTGCAACAACATCAGCAATGCTCAGCATTGTTTGGTCATCTACTCATTGGTTATCTTCCTCAGTATTGTCTCTACCTTCGACTTGTGGTGGCCTCAATATGCCAGAGATTACCGTACGTTATAAAGCTGTAAGAATTTTCAATTTCCTCCGTTTGACAGTTCAACCAGACTCTTCCGCTTCCATTCTTCTGCTTAATGTTCTGACTTCCCCCCTTAATCCCTGCCTCACCGTCCATCTTCTTCTCAAGATGGATATTCACACTGTCATTCCCCCCCGTTTTCCTCTAGTCTACCATGAAGCTGTTCAGTTCCTTCGTTCTTTACCGCTCATTCGTCAACCCCCCTCTTCCACTCTTGATCTTCTTTCCGAGCCTCTTTTTTTCTCCTCCGTCCTCCACCCCCCTACTGCCAACTTTTTCTTTTTTCCCGCATGGCTACACGCTGGTGTAGTCTCCGTTTCCCAACTGGTCCTCCCCGATTTTTCATGGAAACCCGTTTCTGAACTTTTTCCCACCCTACCACCCTCGCCCGAACTCTCTGATATCTTCCTTCAACTTAAACATGCTCTTCAATCACTTTTTCCTTCCCTAGTCGATTCCTCTAGCCTCCTTTCCGTTTCCTCTGCCTCTCTCCCTTTTCCGTTCTTCCTTCCCTTTTCCGGTGATCTCCTCCCTCTCCACAGTCTTTCCACCCGCACCCTGTACCGTTTTCTCCGTTCTTCTTCTGCGGTACCTTGCCCTATTCCCTCTGTTCCTTCTTTTGCACTAACCTCAGTCTGGTCTACTGCCCAACATTCACCGGCCCTCTCCTCAGAACTTAATGTGCATTGGAGGTTTTTGCACAATCGACTGCCTGTCCCTTCGACTTTGTTCCGGAGAAATATAGTATCATCAGATCTCTGTCCTTTTTGTAACGTCGTTGGAGACGTCTTACACATGTTTGTTTACTGTCCGACGCTGCTCCCACTATTTCACAGTATGTTCCAACTTGCACATCCTTCTTGTACCAGTGATCTCACCCTAGAAGATTATCGTTTCCTCGGCCACAGTTCTACAAGTTTCTGCTCTATTTTACCAGTTTGTTCGTATTTATTTATTCTAGCTAAATATATTATTTTCTCTCACCTGCTACAGTTACAAGATCCAAATCCTATTACATTCTCTACCTCCTTGGTTGCACACTACCGCAACAGGGTTAAAGCCAGACTCACCCTGGAATATTCCTTGGCGAAAGATACGGCACGATTACCTGCCTTCTTCACAACATGGTCGCCGTGTCGTCCCTGGTTTCAGTTTTCTAGTGCCCAGACTGTTCATCTGCTGTTTTAATAAACCTACGTCGGAACTTTCAATTTTTACTGTTCCCTCACCATGTTTTCTCCTGGAACTGGATTGTGTTTGCTTCCTGCTGATGTCACCTTTTGTACACAGTTCTCTTCATCCGCACAGTGACTCTCTGCCACCAGTGATTCCCATGTCACTAGAACTGCACAGTTTTTTTCTGTAAATTTTTTCCCTCCAGTGATGTTCCAAGACTTCGATGAACATTTATCCCAGAGCTACTGCTGTTTACAGCAAATAATGCAATGCCTGTCATTGCTCATCTGTACAATTATCATTTCATTGTAAATATCTACATTTTGTTTTATTTCTCCCCTTCTCTCACACTGCGTGTGAGGTTGGGGATGCTCTGTAGTAATTCTTTTACGTGAATAAAAGCGAATATTGAAATTGAAATTAAGCGATAGCTTCTGACCATTCGTTCCGGAGGGCTCCGGGTTCGAATCCCGGTGAGTCATGGATGTTGTGTTTTTCTTACGGCCCTGGCTCTCTCCCTTCCCTGGAACTAGTGACCCTAAATTAAGGACGGGCGACTGCTCATAGTTGTTCACGGTGGTCATTAAACCTTCAATCAACAACAACAAAAAAAAGATTTCACGTGCAGGAATGTTTCAGGTCGAAAAGAGGTTTTTGTCTGCAATTCGAATAACCGAAATTTTGTGTCAGCATCAAACACACAATTTGTCACCTATGCTAAAAATTTCTATAAATGAATGAAATACGGGATTACACCATTGTACAGTACAAATTGAGAAGATATGAATCCGTTTATTGGTGTAAATATGACATGGATGTCAAGTCATCGGATATTATCTGACTTAACATCCATGTTCATATTTACAATAATAAACTGATTCACATCTTCCACATTTGGATAAAATGTGGAAGATGTGAATCAGTGGTGCAATCCCGTATTTCATTCACTGATATTCTGCGCCTCCGGCCAATCACTGGAATTAATTCTAAATCACCAGATTCGCTATATATGAATGCCGGTTGCTTCAACTAGCGAATCATGTGATGGTTTTATTCAAATTAATCGGAAACTTGAAACTTGGTCGTTCTGGGTGGTGTAGTGGTTAGCATACTCGAGCGCTATGCGGGAGACGCGGGTTCGATTCCCGTTTCAGGAGGACGAAATTTTAAAATTTTTGGATATTATCTGACTTAGCGTTCATATCATATTTACACAAATAAACGGATTCACATCTTCCAAATTTCTATAAAGTTTGAGAGCATTGCTGCACAAGCTTTCAGATCTTGGAAAATTGCAATACGGTGCTTATTTTGATCGTGTGTGGGTAGCCTAGGCAAGAAGTTTGCTGTCACGTCGTCTAAGCCCCGGTTCCTGTGCTAAAATCTCACGACATGACCTAAGCGATATCTCTTGTCCTCACTAGATACCTCTTTAACAGTCAATCGTCTATCACTTCTCATTACTTCATTCACACATGCGTGGAATCACATGTTCTTGGAGTTGATGGGCGTCCAGAGCGAAAGTTATTTTTAATACATGTTTTCTATCTTCTTTAAATTTATTAAACCATTTAATAGTGTGTTTGAGCTTCTTAAATCTTCTAAGAATACTGTTTGCAATATTTCAAATATTTTCGAAGAAGTTTTACCAAGTTGATGCATACTTGTTTCTCATTTACATTGGCCACTGTAAAATACGACGAACCACTGACATACAATTCTGCTGCCGTCGTATCTACCAGTTGAACTCCAGAGCCGCGTATTCATTACAGATGGCACATCCAGAGGGAGAGGCCCAGCCCCCCCTTAGCATGGGCCACCATAGCTTAGTTTTCACGAAAGAGAAAACAGAAATTGCAACTGTGAAAAGCATAAACAAAGACTGCATGTAAATTTCTACTGTACCTTCTCATTATCTAACCTACACTTTGAACACATAAATTTAACTGGAAATCAGAGCACCCCAAAACTACATAAAAAAGATGGAAAAATGAAATTAGAAAGCATATTAGGACAATAAGGAAATGTATTTGGCGTTCTTTTAATCCTTTTGCCTAATTGTGTCACACATGTCACGAAACCCCAGAGACTTTTTTGGCTATCAAGAAGAAAAAACTACCCTCACCACAAATTTCTAGGAAACATTTCGAGTGGTCTTTGTGCAGCAGTGAATAGATGCTGCAATAGATGCTGAAATGTTTTTCATTTCTTCGCATTTCATACTTTTCCACTCTGTACGCATGTACGCTGTTCTCCAACATGCAACGGGAAATTTCGTTATTGCCTTCAAGTGTAAATTTTCGTTTTTTCTACTAGGAATTTCTAACATTTTTCCATTTGTTACTGCATACACACGCACCTAAAAGTTCTAAAGAAAATTCAGGAATCAAAGTTAGTGTTTTCGTGAAAATCTCTGTAGTATCTTATAAGAACAGGAGAATCATGGTCCGATTTCCAGGGAAATGGCCCTTTTGTCCTCCTATATGGACACCCGTGTCCATGAGGTGTCACTTGGTCCCTCGTTCTTGGTTATTGGATGCTTATTTTTAAGCGTAATATTTGTATATATACTTGTATTTTACATATGTATTTTTCGAATCATTGGAAATTAATTTTTTATAACTGCGATATTTTTATCGCTTCCCAATATTTTGGGAGATGTTTTCTCCGAAGTATCTTAATTTACATCATCAATAATTTGGGCCCCCTCCTCAAAAGAAATCCTGGGTGCGCCACTGCTCACCACAATGAAATGGGCGGTTGGCCGTTACTCTTCTGGACACGCCTCGTAAATGCAGGATGAAAGAAAATATGCTAGTACATCTCCTAGTGGGAAAGTAATTCATATTTATGGACAACATCAATCTTGGTACAAATTCGTCAGAGGTAATATAATTTTTGAAACTTACCTGCAGAAACTAAGGTTTTGTTGAAAAAAAAACCCTCGATTTGCGAGTCCTAGGTGTAGAATTTTGCATCAAAGAAGCTTCACAAGGCGTAAAAGCGGTGTTTAGGAATATATATATATATATATATATATATATATATATATATATATATATATATACCCTGAAGTGCCAGAAAAACTGGCACACCAGTCTAATACTTGATAGGTCCCCCACGGGAGCGCAGGACTGCAGAAATACGATGGGGCATGGACTCCACTAGCTTCTGAAAATATGCTGTTTGCAATGCACACCATACTTTCTGCAGAGCGTTCCACAATTCGGGTGTATTCCGAGGTCTCGGATTCCTGTGTTCGATAGCGCGTTGCATGGCATCCCAAATGTGTTCTATCACGTTCAGATCTGGAAACTTGGGTGGGAATGGCAACACCACAAATGCATATGATTGCTCCTCTAATCATAATGTGGCGTCCCGACACTTGTGTGGAGGTGCATTGTTTTGTTGGAACAGGCCCAACCCATCAGCATGAATGCAGGACATGAACAGGTGTACGTCGTCAGAAAGGATGTACCCGCTCACAAACTTTGTAGACGTACTAGGAGTCCCAGTGAAGTCCAGCTAAACACACCCCATACCATTGCGTACCCCCACCAGCCGATACAGTTCCCTGTTGACAGGAGGGATCTATGGCTTCATGGGGTTTGCGCCACACACGAATCCTTCCACCTGCCCGATACAGTTGAAAACGCGACTCGTCAGACCAGGCTACTTGTTTCCAGTCATTGAGTGTCCAGTGGCGGTGTTGCCGTGCCCAAGCTAGGCTCATCGCTCTGTGTCGTGCACCCATCAAGGGGACTCGAGTTGCTCGAGTTGGGCGTCGGCTCCCAAAGCCCATATCGTGCAGGGTACGTTGCACAGTCCAGACGCTGATGCTTGTTGAGGCTCCAGCATTGAATTCCGATGATACCTGCGAGAGTGTTGCACGCCTATCGCGTGAAACTATTCTGGACAGCCGACGATGGTCACGTTCACCCAATGTCTTTTTACGGCCACACTGGTATCGTAGGTTGGAAGTTTTGCAGAAAGTCTTGTAGTCCCGGTACACCCTTGAAATGGTCGTCCGTGAAAATCCGAACTTCGTTTCTACCTCCGAAATACTATGGCCCATCTCACGAGCGCCATGTATGACACTGCGTTGAAAATCGCTTAAATCGTTATTAATTGTCATTCTCATGCCGAAAACAGCTTTGACAGCTAGCAAGGATGTCTATCGCTTTATATACGCACTGGCGGACGCAACCGAGTACGCGCATAGGTGACGTTGCTATGTATTTTGCATTAGCTCTTCTGTACCAGTTTTTCTGGCACTTCAAACGGAAGCAAAATATCAGAGAAGAAACTCTGGGGTACATTTAAAAACTAGGTACATTTACAAACTGGGGTACCTTTAGATACTGGGTACATTGAGAAACTGGTTTACCTTCAGAAACTGGGTACATTTAGAAACTGGGGTACCTTTAGAAACTGGGGTATCTTTAGAAACTCAGGTAGCTTTGGAAACGGGTACGTTTAGAAACTGGGGTACATTTAGAAACTGGGTACGTTTAGATACTGAGGTACGTTTAAAAACTAGGTTCATTTGGAAACTGGATACATTTAGAAATTAGGGTGCCTATATAAACTGGGTTACCTACAGAAACTGGGTACATTTCGAAAGTGGGTCACCTTTAGAAACTGGGGTAGGTTTGGAAACTGGTACATTTAGAAACTGGGTGTTGGTTTGGAAACGAGTACATTTAGAAACTGAGGTACCTTTATAAACTGGGGTACATTTAGAAAATGGGATACCTTTGGAAACTGGGTAAATTTAGAAACTGAGATACATTTAGAAACTGGGAACATTTAGAAACTAGGGTACCTTTAGAAATTGGGGTAGCTTTGGAAACCGGTACATTTAGAAACTGGGGTACCTTTTGAAACTGGGTACATTTAGAAACTGGGTGCATTTAGAAACTAAAGTACCATTTGAAACTGGGTGCACTTAGAAGCTGGGGTACATTTAGATACTGGATTACCTTTAGAAACTGGGTGCATTTAGACACTGGGATACCTTTTGAGATCGCGTACATTTAGAAATTGGGTACCAGCAAGTTAAAGAAATTTTACTAGTCAGACAAAAACAGATATATCGTTGAACCAACATCTAGATTCGCCCTACTTCGTTGGATCATATCTGCATCAAATAAGTTTCAGTAATCCTTAAATAACAAATGGTCGTAAGCGCAGCAATCTGATGCAAAAACAATGTTTTCTAGATCAGGTCCTTAGAAGCGGATTGTTTGAAATGCGAATATACATTAGCTTACCTTGCATATCTTCGCCCTACCTCGGCATAAGAGTACAGTGTGCAAAGCTAAAAATGGTTAGAAAGTTTTGCTCATGAATGAAAATTTAATTTCTTCACATCTGCATTTTGAGAGTGCGGATGTCGTGCAAAATGAAAAAGTATCGTTACGTCAAGTGGATTGAAATTCATATTCTCCTATGCCAAGATTAGTCTCACATCTAAGTCAGCTCCTGTCGCAGGTCATCTTTCGCTCCTCTTTTCTGTCTTGTGTAAACTCGCTCTTTAATATTTTCTCCCCAATGTCACTGTAGTCACAGTCTCTTCATCTCACCCGAAATTTTCCTCTAGTTCGCATTCCAGCAAGCTCCATGTCCATAATACACGCAGTCTCTGTCCATTCTCAAAACATTACTATACCAGCGCAATCTTGCTTCTTGAAACTTCCTTGAAACCTTTGTCATTTACACTGCAACCGTTTCCCTCTCATTTCTGTTCATATCTTTTCTGATGATACCACACGTCCATCTCAGCATCTTCATTTCAACAACATTTATCTTTTTCTCCCAAAATCGTGTCACTAGACAAATCTCAGCGCTGTGTAGCATTCTAGGCTAACAATAGCCTTGAAAACTTGGCTTTTCAGCCTCACTGGCAACTTTGTACCTCGTAGTAAACCTGGAGATTTTCTCCATATATCCCATCCTGCTTATGCTCTCGTGTTTACTTCTCACTGCAGATATCCATCTTCTGACAAGAGCGACTTTAGGTATAATCGATTTAAGGTATAATCTTCTCCCTTTATTTCGATCACCCTCCATTTGATTATTTTCCACTTGATTGCAGCACATGCACTGTTAACTTATCCTGAACCGTCTGTCTTCTAATACACTTTTCCAGTTTTCCTGCTTTTCTTCTGCTGAGTATTTACCCTTCGCTCGTAAAATAACCTCATCTACAGAAAGCATGATCTATGGCCCATCAGTCATGTATTTTTGTTTACCCGATTTTTCCATGGGAGATTAGCCGTCGCACATTTTTCTTAAAGGTAGGGCTGTATATCTCCTCGTCGCTTACGGGGAACTTTCTGGACTAAATTGCTTTTCCAGAGATCTGTATTTCACACAACTATAGCAAACGTTTTATGATTGGATTCGTTTTCGGGCATCAACCCACTCTATTTGGGTGCTACGAATGGGATAGCTTGTTACTCCTAAAGAATGGGGTAACAAATTCTTCATATCCCAAATTCGTAGTCATCAGCTGTAGCCTTTCTCTGGGATTAGGACAGGCTGGAAATGAACGATATTGTCAACTATCTGTAGGAGTGTAGGACAGCATTTCTTCACATCCGATGTTACATTCGTCAATCCTTTCTTTTATCCTTGTATCCCAAAGTCGTAGTCATCAGCTATAGCTTTTGTCTGGAATTGGGACAGGATAGTAATGGATGGTTTTGTCAACCATTTGGAGGAGTGTCGCAGAGCATCTCTTCACATCCGATGTTATAGCCGTCGATCCTTTCTGTTATCCGTGTTTGGGAGAGGCTAGAAATGGTGTGGCTTGTCTACCACAGAGGAAGTGTGGGATAGCATTTCCTTCTATTGCGGTGTTCTAAATATATTTGACAAACAGGACCGCTTTTGTAAGGATAAGCTGGATTACGTGAAGGCTGGGTAGAAAGCTGAATAGGAGAGGCTATATGTTCCGCATCATTAGCCCATTAGCTTGAGAACGGGGCATCACAAATTTCGAAAATAATCTTATACAAAAGCAATTTTTCGAATGCGACTCATACACGCGGGCATATAAAACCGATCAACAAAGGGAGGCTACACGTGAGTTCGTTTCTTTCTTTCTTTTCTTTCTGTGATTCATAATTAACCATTTAACCGCCTGGAATGAATTAACTCGGGGTTAGGAAAATGGACTAAAATCAGCTCGCACGAAGAATATATTTACTGTCTAAGAAGTGAACCGAAAGTGTTTAGAACAAATCAACTAGCTCATGAGAAAAATATGGTTCCCATTTAGCTGTGTCATTCAAAGTGGTCATTTAGGGAGATGATTGGCACTAAAACTTTCTGAGTGATTAGCCTTTAAAAGGGCTGTAATAATGACGAAGGCATTAAGAAAGAAGAGAAAAGATGTTTGAGTCCCTTGTTATTACCTCAAGTGGTACGATGCCCTGGTCATATCTGGGGTTATGGAGCAGAGAATAAAGAACTTTAAATGTCTGTCACCAAGAGATCACTAGTGGGATACCAATCTCCAAGGACTATCACCAAGAAAGCACTAGTGGGATACCAATCACCAAGGACTATCACCAAGAAAGAACTAGTGGGATACCAATCACCAAGGACTATCACCAAGTAGCAGTGGGACAAACATCACTATAGACTAATGGGATGTCAAGCACCAAGGACTATCACCAAGTAGCAGTGGGATGATTATCACTATAGACTAGTGGGATGCCTATCAACAGTGACAAGTTCATGGTCAATATTGATCAAGTGAGAGGAGAAAAACATTGTTGTGCGACAGCTTTCGTAAAACCCGAACGCTATGTGAATATTTCTGTTTGGTAAGCGTGGAGAGTTTTGGGCAACATTTAGTTCAGATTCATCGCCCGCTTAACTGGTTAAAGCGAGTTTTTTCAAGTGTAATGAGACATACGTAAATATATATAAAATTGCTCATACGTACCAAAAGGAGAATAGAAATAGTAAATACATAGAGTGAAAATGAAACCAGAAGTTACATAAAACCGATTGTGGCAATACATCATCGGACAGTCTAGCAAATATAACAGCAAACACGATTGCAGTAAAACTTATGAAGAATCACTGGCTGCAGTAATTCAGAAAATCACCAGATACCTGTCTGGATACATTTGAGGGCAGGAATATCACTGCAAAGAAGGTAAGGAAAAATAAAAGAGAAAAGAATAAAAGAAAAGGTTTTAACCAAATTTGTTGACAGAAAGCAATTTTCCAAAGAAAACGAGCGAATGTTTTAAACGGGATAAGAGAACAAGCTGCAATTTAACAGACGAAGTCAAATGTCGGCGTCATTCGTTAGGAAATCGATACTGATCGAACAAACAAAAGGAAACAAACCGAAGGGCGACAAAGAAAGCAAAACATAATAAATAGTAAATGTTACAATCCCACATGAAGGGATAATTTCGCGATACCCCGAGAAAGGGTAAGTAAGACAACAGTGCACAACACAAGGATCCTTTGCAAACTGAACATAATCCTTTCTCTGGATTACGACAGAAGAGCTGTCCTGCTGACTCATCTAATTATTCCGCAAACTAAATTGCCGCAGTTCAGTTACTTGCTTAACACAGAAAAGTTTGTTTCCACGTTCTGACTCCGCATGTGAAACGTGTTTACAAAAGCTAGGACAAATGATTATACATGTTGGAGCCAAGTTTTTCGAAGCAGAGTAGCAAGTTAGTTTCTTTACTTAAAAAGAAAACAAGAAAAGAAACAGACTTAGCAGAAGTATCAGACAATTCGAATTCTTTTTGCTCCCGGAATCGTCACATCGAAAGAGGAAAAAGATCCAACAAAATTTTCGGGTGCACGGAGCAACTTTGATCCACAAAATAGTGTAATAGAGCGAAATGTAACAATCAACAAACATTCAGTGTTTGTGAAATAGTACACCGTAAATAACAAAACATTTTAATAGGAAATGAGGCCCACTGCAAACGTTTAGTTTTATTTCAGTCGGCTCTGTAGGAAGCCAACTGAAATACAAATTCCAACAAAATTATGGACATGGGTCCAGTAGTGGCGGAAGTCTATGATGTGTTTAATTTTCCTTTCTCTCTGATATTTAGAAACGGTCGCGCCCGTTAGTAAAACTTAGGAGGACGTATAATGTTAAACAAAGAATTTTGCCCTTTAATAAAGTCAAGAATGAGATGTTTAATTACCTTAAAATCTTGTAAACAAAATGTCATACTCGACCTCAGTAAGCATACACATATCATTCGAACCGCTTTGGTAAGTTTTGAGATACTTATACCCCGTTTTGTCTCTTTTCTTGTGGAGAAAGCAAGATGTATGGGAGCAGTAGGTTGCTGAAAAAAGCAATGCGGCAACAACAAATATTTCCTCCTTTTCAGCACGTCTTTTGTAAAAAAAGATTTTGCTTATGTCATCGGTTTGTCCGTCCGTTCATCTGTAGACACCATATCTCTGCAACTAACTATTAATCCGATTTGAAAAATTGTTTTTGAATTCGGAAGCTTGAAATATGCGAATGATTATCCTTTATTTCTTTTTTTTTTTTTTTTTTTTTTTTTTACGATGTACAATTTCACCGCTAGAGGGTGTAAATGAAGATGATGTCGAATTCAAAATACATTTTATTCCATATATTTGCTTCTAAACATCCGATTGAATTCTTTTTTTTAATCTTTCGATTCACTTTAGGTATACTTACTTTTTCAAGTCACGCATAGATTTCCCGCTAGGGGCATTGAAGTAAATTACGTTTTTACCGACATTTCTTCTTCTAAAACTCCGTTTTGAAATTATTTTTTCTTCAGCGGATAGAGCTCCTGATGGAAAGTCTAATATTTTCTTCTTAAAAATTTGCATGGTTTCTCTGCCAGGGAACGTAGATGTATATCATATTTTTGTCAATAACTCTGCTTCTAATGGTCCTATTTGAAAAATTCTTTCTTTATTGGATAAAGTTTCTGGTGTGACATGTTTTTCATATAATTTCAAAATTTTCAAGTAATCAATAGATCTTCCGCTATGGGGCGTAAAGGTAAATTGCGTTTTCCCCGATATCTCAGCTTCTAAAACTCCGATTTGAAAAATTCTTTTTGCAGCGGATACTGATTCCAATGGGAAAACTTTTACATATAAGTTCTAATTTTTGGTAGAAAATGGTTTGGCCACCAGGGAGCGTAAACGTTAATTTCTGCTTCTGATGCATTTGCAGCAAAATATGAGCTTCTAAAATCTCGACTGAAAAAAAACATCCTTCGTGGACCGATACTACGCACGTCGACAAATCTTTTAGGAATATTTTCTTCTTAGAATAATGCATGGCTTCTACGCCAGGGGGCGTAGATGCATATCATATTTTTGTCAATATCTCTACTTCTAGGACTCCGATTTGAAAAAAATTCTTCTTTTTTAAATAGTGTTTCCGTTGGAAATGTTTTCATATAAATTAAAAAATTTCAAGTAAATCATAGGCTTTCCGCCAGGGGCGTAACGGTAAATTGCGTTTTCTGCGCTATTTCTGCTTCTAAAACTCCGCTTTGAAAAATCTTCTTGTATCGCATACAGATCCTGATGTAAAATGTTTTTCATGTAATTTCTAATATTTGGTAAAGAAGGTTTGGCCACCAGGGGCATAAGTGTTAATTTCTGCTTCTGATGTATTTGCAGCAAAATCTGAGCTCCTGAAAACTAGACTAAAAAATTGTTTTTCGTAGACCGATTCCACTCACATGGAAAAGCCTTTTGAGGATACTTTCTTCCTAAAATAATGCATCGTTTTCCCGCCAGGAGGCGTAGATCCATATCTTATATTTTTCCATATCTATGCCTCGAAGAGTCCGATTTGAAAAAAAAATATATTTATTTGTTGGAGAGCGTTTCCGCTGCGAAATGTTTCTCATATAAATTTAAATTTTTCTTATCGCACAAGTCTGCAACCAGAGAACGTTAAGTTCACGATTTCGTTTACAGCAATATCAGCGGGATTAAAAACCCGATCGAAGAACTTCTTTCTTCGGTTAGATACTATTGCTTCCCATACCGGTTCCATTGACTTTTAATAGCTTTGATAAATTTAATTTGCTTCAGAACGGATTCAAAAGACGTGCTCATTACATTCGAAAATTTGGTGTCGTCTTTCTTGTTTTGTTTATGGGTTTAACGACAACCGTTTGTAATTCAATAGGCTATCAGCAGTCGCCTGCCCCAGAATTGAAGCCAATGTTTCCGGGAATGGAGAGAGCCAGTGCGTAAGACAAACACACCACTCGTGCGTCATCCGGGACTCGAACCTGGGCCTACTCAAACGAACGGTCAGAAGCCAGTGCTCAGATCACTGTGCCACGGGAGCGGCTCCCCGAAGTTACAGGCATCGTTAACGGCTTATTCGATGCTCTACAATAATTTGGAGTTTAAAGAAAAATTAAATTATCAACATGAGTGAATCATATAAACACAACGCACTCTTCCCTCCCCATAAAAGAATACATTTTAAATTAGGGGGTCAATGATGGAGTAGCAAAAATCTCTCTGCCCAAGAAATTCAGAAATAAGGGGTGAACCCAGGAAGTCTCAAATAAATAAAGTGGGGAAGCTTAAAAAACGTAAAAAAAAAGGACGCCTATCCAATTTCGAACGGGCAAAAAAAATTAAGCCAGGAGAGAAAAGGGGAGTTTTGAATAAATGGCAGGGACCGTCCACCCTTGGTGAGGCTGACTCTCTCCAGGCGGTGAGCTAGGTGGAGAAGATTGAATTTGAAAGGGCTCGCTAGTGAGCCCTTAAAAGAAAAGGAACGAGATCTTTTTTTGTGTTTAATCTGCAGCAACTTAATACGACCAAAGCTGTTTAAATACATCCCATCTCTCCCCACACACATTACCGTAATATTTTGTATTAGCATCACCTTTCAAATTGCATACGTGAGAAAAAGAATTACACATGGTTTTTAGTTGAGAAAGCACAATGGCTGCAAAAATATTTTTTAACTTAATATTTTTTGAGAAATTGAGTAAGTGAGAGTCGTGTTTCCCTGGGAACAAAATGGCTTGTATTAATATATCTGCAAGCGTACAGAACGTCATCGCTATATTGCGTCACATGTTAAAAGTAATATCCTCTCAACGGAGCTTCAAGTCCGGCCTAAAAACATGAAAGCATGATGCACCGCACGTTTTGGGGAGCAGATGGGATATTGAACCACCACGAGCATAAGCAGTCTCCTCGCCCTAACTTCTGGCCACACGTTTTTGAGAGCAGATGGGATTTTGAACCACCACGAGCATAAGTAGTCTCCTGGCCTTAACTTCTGGCCACATGTTTTGGGGAGCAGATGGGATTTTGAACCACCACGAGCATAAGCAGTCTCCTGGCCCTAACTTCTGGCCACACGTTTTGGGGAGCAGATGGGATTTTGAACCACCACGAGCATAAGCAGTCTCCTGGCCGTAACTTCTGGCCACAGGTTTCAGTGAAACAACATAGCCCGCGCCATAGGACAGGAACACTACCTATACGTCATCAAAGATTCGAACTCATTGCCATCTCTGACAAACGGTCAAAAGCCACAGTCTCGTTATTCAGGCATTGGAACTTTCACTGCGCTCCATATTCTGCATTTTCGATCATCATCAAGTACATTTTGGAAAAAAAAATGTTTTATAAATAATTTATTTCCTTTCATTTCTTGTGTAGTTGTGCACAGTAGTGGCAGGATGAATAAATACGCACGTTTACACTCGTGCATTTACTAATGTTAAGTGGAAAGCACAACTGGCTGACTCTCTCCAGAACTGTGCCCTCAAACGTGGTGAAGCAGACCAACCAAATAGTTTCATTTACTTTTTTTTATTTATTTATCTATTTAGGAACAGTGGAAATTCCTCAGCATCAAAATGCCCGAGATATTCTAAAAAATCGAGTGAAATCAGACAGAACTATGTAGAGCTCAATGGAACAAGCTGACTTTATACGGCGCTGTTTCTTATTGATGCATGTTTCACCAGGGGCTGAGTTTTCTGTAGACATTTGAGACACAGACTCTACACTGAAGAGCAGCTAAATTAGAGATACCTGTCTAGCAACGTGTAGCAGCACCTATCGCCCTGATGACGGCGGCGATTCGTCTCGGCATGGACTCGAAAAAACACCGGAATCGTTGGGAAGCCATACGGATCCACGACCCTTGAACAAGCTCCCACAGTTCACGAAGATTTGATGGAGGGGGTCAGAGCCTCGAACATCTCTCTCGATGGTATCCAAGATGTGCTCAATGGGACTGAGGTCAAGTGACTCAGCTGGCCAAGGAAATGAGGTCGCGTCGGTGGAGTGTTCATCCAACCATTCGGATACAATTCGGGAGCGATGGCACGGCGCATTGTCTTGTTGCAGGATGAGGTCCCCAGTGGGATGTTGAAGACGCACAAATGGGAGCAAATGGTAGTCCAGGATATCCCGGTAACGTTAACCTGTGAGAGCCGATGTCACACATACCAGAAGTCCCATTTCAGTCCACGAAAACAGTCCTCAGACGAGAGTGCCACCCCCACCAGCTTGAAGAGCACCCTGCTGGCAAGAAGGATCCATCGCTTCATGTGGTTTGCGCCGTACTCGTATCCTGCCATCCGTATGTACCAACGTGAATCTCGTCTCATCAGTCCAGGCAACATTTTTCCACATGTCTAGGGTCCAGTGGCGATGTTTCCGCGCACATGCTAATCTTTGCACCCTGTGATGTGCGGTCAGCAGCGGTACCCTCGTGGGACGATGGCTTCTGTACCCCATAACGAGGAGATGGTTCTGGATGGTGTGGCTGCTTTCACGTTTTTGTGCACCAGCGTTAAATTACCGAGGGATTTCTTGCACTGTGTCCCCCAGCCTATCCGCTGCGAGCTAGCCGACGATGACCCCGCTCATCCACACGCTGTTGTCCACGGCCGTTGGCCCTTGCAGGAATGGTTTTACTGAATTCGATGTACTCACGGTGAACCCGTGACACCGTGGCTCGTGAAAATCCCAGTGCCTGCACGACTTCTGAGATGGAGAGACCCATTCGTCGGGCCCCGACAATTTGCCCACGATCAAATGCGCTTAGATCCTTCGTCTTAATCATATTGCGTCCGACTCTTACTGATTCCCGTCGCATCACTCCTTATGTTGTTGGATCGCTGCATACGTCATGTCGTTTCTGTTTACAGGGCCGCCCACAGCGCCACATTTTCACAACGCCAGCTGCCTCTAATTCAATTGCTCTTCAGTGTATGTACCTATTGCTTTGGTCAGCAAGTTATTTCTTCGGACTAGTTGGGCCTCACAAGGATACTTAGTGTTTGCGCACATGTATGTCCCTTAGTGTGTGAGACACCATTACGAATTGCAGCCAAGTAAAACTCAGCTCACCGACATTGAGCTCTACATAGTCATATCTGTAACACGAGCTTTTTAGTGAAATATATAAACAATGAGGTAAATCCACTTAAAATTTCGTTGTAATATCTTCATTGGTGTTAATATCGTTAAAGAAATGACGGGTTCGGTAGCAAGTGAGACACCCTGTACTTCAAGACTTCTATTTAATACACTGACAGGACATAATCTCTCAGGTATCAACACAGCTATCAATTATATAAGAGAGAGAGAGAGAGAGAGAGAGAGAGAGAGAGAAAGAAAGAAAGAAAGAAAGAAAGAAAGAAAGAAAGAAAAGTGTCATTTCCTCATTTCTCGCCTTGTTGAAATACTATTCACTCACCAAGCGATTAAGTGTTTAGCTATGTAAATTAGATTTCAAAATATATAGTTCTCCATGTTAACAGGGTAGAGACATAGACCCGTCAACGATCAGATTGATAGTTTCAAATGCGATAGGTGTACATATTGTTACGTCTGTACGAATTGTCTTATCTGCGCAGTTGGGAGGGACAATTTTTGTACTGTTCTGCTTCGTGCTCCAACAATGGGCCCGAAACACGAATGTTGAAAATGGAGAATTTGCCCTAGGAGTTGAAACGAGTTATGGATCAACATTTATTTTCCTCTCAAGTGAGTCGAATCAGTATCTTCCCGTCCCAGCTTTTGTCCACATTTAACAACGTTTCGTCTTCATAAATAGGCTAAATCGGTGTCCAAGGAAAAATGACAAACCTCTCCACAATTTCTTATATGCAATGTTTCCATGTGCTCCATTCCAACGTTTTTCTTTTGCTCCGCGCACGAGCGTATTCTCCTGATGTCCTCTTTAGCTGACCACATCACACCAACAGTACTTTACCAGTACATGAAAAGTTTGTTCGTGTGTTTTGTCTTTTAACACGCACATGATATCAATTAAATTAAAATACGTCCATTTCATATGGAGCCTTTCACTATCCACACACACTTTCTCACACACACGTTACTAAAACTAATTTGTGTTACCTAACACATAATTGAATAAATGTGTGTTATTTATGCTACCTTACGGATTATGAATCCGAAATTTTTCCATAACAATAAACTCTACCTTTCATATATTGCGTGTCAAATATTTCATTATGACACAAGAAACTGAGCGTTGTGTTCAAAAAGGCGATTTCTCAATATTTATCAAATGCGTAGAATAGTACACTGATGCATTTCTTCTCCTTTGCTGGTAGGGTAACAACCCCTACGAGCAGTTCTAAGAGCTACAAGCAGTCCAACGTCTCTAATTTGGAGTTACTGGTTACAAAGACAGTCCTTACCGTTAGAAATGCCCTTGCCTAATTGGGACCACTGGTTACAGGATAGGGCCGTAAGACAATCCGGTCCCTCATTTCAGGCAACTGTTTCGGAACATGAAAGAAAGAGATAACGCCGTAAGGCAATCTCTTTCTAATTTGGGTCCACTGGTCACAGAGAAAGGGAAGAGCTAATGCCGTAAGGCAGAATTTGGGGCCTCAGGTTACTGGAGTAAGTAAAACCCAGTGCTGTAAGACAGTTCTTTACATAAATTGGTACCACTGGTTACAGGGATAGGAAAAAGCCTGTGCCTTTACACAAGCCGGTCCCTAATTTGGGGCCACTGGTTAAGAAGAGGAAGAGTTAATGCCGTAAGACAGTCCTTTACCTAATTCGGGGCCACTGGTCACAGGGATAGGCAAAAGCCAGTGCCGTAGGACAAGCCCGTCCATAATTTGTGGCCACTGGTTGTAGGGAAAGGAAAGAGCTAACGCCGTAAGGTAAATATTTACCTAATTTGGGGCCACTAGTTCCAGGGATAGGAAATAGCTAGTGCTGTAGGATAAGTCCGTCCATAATTTGGGGCTGCTGGTTACAAGGAAGGGAGAGAGTCAGTGCCTTTGTATGATGCAAACACACTACCAATACATCACTTGAGATTCGAACACGAGCCCACTAGGACAAAAGGTCATACTGTAAGTCAGCTCTTTGGCCCCTACGCCATCGGAGCAGCACAGTGATGACGTCTTGCAAGTATTGGATAACGCAGACATGATCAAACAAACATATACCCCAAATTAGGGTGGAAGTTGAGCAAACAAAATATAAGTAGATATGAAATGCACCTCTTCTAAAAGTAACGCAACTGTAACACTTATCACCCTTTAGGATGATATCTACGTCAACTGTACGGGTATAAAGACTCAGGTCCGATATTTTTCTGCGGCCACGCAACCTTTAGAAAAAAACATGGAGTTCGGTACGTCAAAAAAATGTGACGCTTCTTTCTGTTACTGTATTTTATGAGACTAATACCCCCTGCAGTAAAGAGAGAAACGTTACTTATCCGAGAACAAGGCTTTAAGCCACTTTTGCAAGGCTCGGTCCACTATAACGAAGTAAATTTCTCCGTCATTTTTGGTCTACGCCGGGATTCGAACCCGAGACCGCTTATTCCGGAACAAGTCACTCTACCAACTGAGCTACGCAGACGTTTATTCTGATTGCTATCTGGCTTTATGTCGTGTGCGTCCTGCTGGCAGGTACGTCACATCTCCCCCCCTCCCTCCGAAAGAGGGCCGGGGGCATGGTCCACGGGTCAGCCGTGACCATGAATCGTTGCAGGCAGCCATCCACTGTAGAACGTGCACTTGAGAACTCCCAGTAAATCTGGTGTGTATAATGCAACATCACACATTTTTATTTTTCGAAGCGCTGGAGAAGGGATTCTCTGATTTTTCCTATCTCGCTGTGTGGAAATAACATCACACCATTGCGAGATTTTGAACGGTCGGGTCATCCGGATAGTTCGGGCGCCATTATAACGAAGTAAACTTCTCCGTCATTTTTGGTCTACGCCGGGATTCGAACCCGAGACCGCTTATTCCGGAACAAGTCGATCTACCAACTGAGCTACGCAGACGTTTATTCTGATTGCTATCTGGCTTTATGTCGTGTGCGTCCTGCTGGCAGGTACGTCACACCACATGATTATGAAAAGATCTTGTGCGGCGTCCTTGCAGATGATACCTAACAGCATGCAATCGATTAACAAGAATTCCATAATTATAAACCCTTCAGAAAGATATCAGAGGATTCAGCGTGGTCCTAAGTTAGAATAGCTATTATTGCTCTGCTATTTCATCTGGCCATTATGTGCTGTAGTGGTCATATTGTGGGATTTCTACTCTTAAATTGCCCGAAACAAGTTTCCAGACGACCATTTGCTTCTATGACATTGGTCCCAGAAAAGAGAATGAATCTAAGGAAAGAGAGTGACTCTCTTCTGACTAGCCGTTTGAGCTGGGTCTGGGTTTGAGTAAGAACAAAGCATGGATAGTGTGCTTGTCTTATGGCGCTGGTACTGGAACTTTTCTAGAAACAGTGGCCCCAAATTAGGGATGGGAGATCCTTATAACCTTATGTGTATAGGGGAGTCAGTAAAGCCCGAAACAGCAATGAATCGAGCTATGTCTGTGATCGGTTGGACTGTCTCCATTCTTCCAAACGCTATCCATCTTTATAAATCTTCTAGATGTCTTCATTGCGACATGGCAAGAGAAACAGCTATTTTCAATTTGGAACTTTCCAAAGTGCACTGACAGTCTTCAAGGATTTGTTTTTTATTCCCTGTGCGTATTGTCATCCAATGCGAGTTTAGATATTTCTACGTTTTATTAACACAGATGTATGGAAAATTTTGCATAAAACTGCGAAATTTTCTTTTGCTCTTGACATTTTTATTATTTTTGCTCAGCTTTTGGCGGATAGCGCAATTGGAAGAAATAACAGAATCAATGTAGAACGCATACACTCATATCGTCATAAAACTACGTGCACCAAGAAAAAACCGTACGATTAACGCGAAACTCGGCAAATAGCTACGAGGAAGGCAGAAATGCAAATGATTAAAGTTCCGTGCGATTCTTCATGCCCGCGTGTCCAAGACTGGCGCTGCAATCGCAATCCTTGGGGTGTATAAGCCGCCGCGCAGGGGAACTCCACACTCGTGCCGAAGTGCACGGTAAGAGTCAGGTGAGATCCCTGAGTGATAGACATGCCGAAGAGCCACCGTAGACGTGTTAACTGACAGAAATTAAACGAGGCCGTATCGTCGGGATGAGATAGGCAGGGTGGCCGACACGCCGAAGAGGCCCCCATTTCTGCCGGTCGGACAGTACGGTACGATCGTGTTGGGAGCAATGGACACGGGAAGGCACCCTGACACGGCGGACTGTCTCTGGACGAACCAGACACACAACCAGCAGAGAGGACAGTGGGTTGTAAGAGTGACAGGCGCAGATGCAACGACGTCCTTGTCCAATATCCAGAGACATATGGCAGCTGCACAAGGGACTCCTGTGTACGCCAGAACTATTTCCAGAGACCTGGCAGAGGCGAATCCGCACTCTCGACGGCCCAAACGTTTCCTGCCATTAACACCTGTCCATCGTTGGCGTCGATTGCAGTGGCGTCAGCAGCGAGCAACGTGGACGCTACGGACTGGCGACGTATAGTATTTAGCGACAAATCCCGTTTCTGTATGGAAACGGACGACCATATTGCCAGAGTTTGGAGAACCGCAAATGAGCGCTACAATCCCCACCTCACTGTACAGCGGCACACGTCCCAAACTGCTAGCATGATGGTCTGGGGAGCCATCGCATATAACAGCCGTATTTCCCTCGCAATGGTCCGAGGGACGTTGACTGCCCAGAGCTGCGTACAGGAGATCCTGCTGCCCCATGTGCTTCCATTCTTGTCGGCGAGCCGCGGAGCCGTTTTCAACAAGATAACGCCCGTCCGCACACGGCTCGGGTTTCCTAGGACTGTCTACGTCATGCTTGAACGTTTCCGTGGCCTTCCAGATCGCCCGATCTCTCGTCCATCGAGCACGTGTGGGACCAGATGGGACGCCAGCTTTCTCCATGTCCCAGTGTTCGTGATTTAGAATATTATTTGCAAGAAGTGTCGTCCAATCTGTCCCAGGATAACATACAGCGTCTCTTTGACTCCATGCTGGACCGTATCACCGCATGTATCCGCCGAGCAAGAGGAGGTCCGACGCTCTATTAAACACTGACCGGAATGTGTACCGTATGTCCGCGGGAAATCGTCCTGCTGCTGTGATATTGTAATCACATCTGTCCTTGGTATGTACCATCTCACTACTAAAATCTGATTTCAATCCCACGCCTCGTTCTTGGTATGCGGATGTTTATGACAATGAGTGCAGTTTGCTAGAATAGTCCATAAGCAAGTTATATTTAGTTATAATTAATACGTACATGGTTTAAAAGATTTCAAAACAATTTGTCGCTGATCGGTTGTCGGCATGGTAAAATTTTCGCTCGATGAGATGCTGATCTAAACTACTGTGCATTCAAGGCTGAATTTGTTAGGAAACTACTATTTTCGTAAGTTGCATTCAAATTGAAAAAAATTCGGATTCCTTTGACTGACGAGTGTATTAAAGAATTTTTGTTTGAAATGTTAGTTCATGTGCTGAAGCGAATAACGAAACGATCGTTACACACGTGGACGACGTCAAAGCTGAAATGCATCAGGATATCTCTGCGTCAATACAAACAGGAACTTAGAGACTGGAAGTTTACAAAGAAAAAAATCGTAAAAATAGATGTGGTTCTAAAACGTCACAGCAGAAGCAAAAATAGTTTTTAAACTTCAGCATATCGCGTTTACATCTCCGTGTTTCCGCATTTTACTTGCGGATATAATGTCTTTCTTCACGATAAAGCTCCCTCTCTGCTGGTCTACAATGTTTTCTATCACGGCACAGCACGTTGTCTACTGGTCTAATTGTTTGCCATCACGACAACGCTCCCTGTTTACTAGCCTAAATTGTATTCATCACGACAATGTACACTGTATGCTGGTCTGAGTTGGCTTCTATCACGACAGTGTACCCTGTCTACTGGGATAACTTGTCTTCCATTACAAAACAATTCACCTTGACTACTGGCCTAAATTGTCTTCGTCACTACAATGCATTCTGCTACTGGCCTAAATGGTCTTCATCAGGATAATGCACTTTGCTTTTTGGCTTGCATTGTGTTTGTCATTACCGTAAACTCTGCTACTACCTAAATTGTATTTATTATGGTAATACACCCTTCCAATTGGTCTAAGTTGTCTTCCATCAGGAATGCACCAGATCTACTGGACTAAATTGTATGGGAACTGCTCGAAAAACCTTTATATGAGTTCACCCGCCTTCAGTGGCCTCTTAATTATCTACATGGGAAACCCAGAGAATATCTATGCTCTCACGATGTCATATGATCAATACTAAGGAGTGTTTAGGCTGTGGCTAGAGCACAGGAAAGGCACAACTCGATACTAGGTAGATTGCAATAGTTTAATGTACTTAAGTGCGATTTGGGTAAATAAGTCATGTCATAGTCAGCATTTTCATACATACGCCTATACGAAAAAAATAGGGGATACACAAAATTTAATACAGTGTGTTTCTTGAGGTGAGTACATTCTGTACCACTATTTTGTTCTCTGATATTCAAAGATAGCTCCTCGAAGAAAGCTCGTGCTTCAAATTAAAGTTACTAATAGTATTAGATTTTACTGAGTGTTGATGTACCAAACATCTTAATTTACAGCAATCTTAGCACACAATTCGAGTTTTACGATCATCTGTCACTGATCTAACACATCACATTTTGTATTTCATAATCGATTGTTTCTCTTTCAGGAATTCCTGAATCTGGTCATCCCATAATTTACTTGTTGTTCATCTGTCCTCCTTGATCTTGTTTTTTTCATTACCTTTCTCTCTTCCTGAACTGGTCATCTCATAATTTACTGGTTGTTCATCTGTCCTCCTTGATCTCTTTTTGTCGTTACTTTCTCTCTTTCAGGAATTCCTGAATCTGGCCATACCATAATTTACTGGGTGGTGTTCATTCTGTTCTCCTTGATCTTTTTTTTCATTACCTTTCTATCTTTCAGGAATTCCTGAATCTGGTCATCCCATAATTTATTGGGTGTTCATGGGTTCTTCTTGGTTTTCTTTTTTTTTTTTTCTTTTTTTTTTTTTTTGGTTACATTATCTTTCTCTTTTTCAGGAATTCTTAAATCTGATTTTCCCATAATTTACTGAGAGTTCATCTGTCTTCCATAGTTACCGTAGTTCTGAATAAATTCGAATAGATAGTACAATTTTTGATTCAGCAGTGTTAAAAGAATACCTCATCAGCTATTCTTTTAACACTACCAAACCACTTTAGAAAAATTTTCCCAACCCTACTAACAACATTTTGCTTCACTTAACGCATCTTCATTTCTTACATGATCAGAACGAGTCTTGCCACAAATTCCCCGCAAGTAACGCAACTCTCCAACACACAAACGATTCTGCTGTATCTGTTCTGCTGCTCTTAAGTTCCGTTACCGCACATCAGTGTTGGAATAGTTACACTTCATACACAGCTATTCGGTACCTTTTTGGCAAACTATCAGTTCTGTGAAATCTTCTTAAAGCAGCTGTGACTTCCAAAGTGGTATTTACTCGCTTACTAATTTCACAATACGCTTTTCTTTCTCTGTAAAACATGCTTAGTAAGTACACGAACTCGTTCACCTGGTCGAACTCTGTGCAATTCAGACTTATATTGCACTCAGTACTAAAACAGTTCTCAGCTAAGAAACCAGGACTTCGGTTTCTCTTTATTTACACTCAGTTGGAATTTCATAATTACTTGAGCTACTTTTTGATGTGTATGTTTTTAGTTCGTGTTTTTATTTTCGTCTTCGAAAATGTTTGTGTCAACTTAACATGAATTTTAATGCTACTTCAGTATTCATATCATCATAATTACTTCGTCTATTCTGTGCAATGTCTTCTGTAACTCACTTCTGTTTCCAGACACAACGTCTACGACGTCAGCATAGAACAACGTTCACTGACGGAAATTCTCAAGACATAAATAAGTACTGTCTACTTTGGCATCACACATGCTTTCATCCATAAACAAATTGAGCAACCATAGAGACATTACACAACTTTGCTCTACTTCTGCATAAATGATTAACTAATTCGATTAAACACCGTTCACAGCCCTACTACCAGCATACATGACTTTCAGATATCGAAGTAAATTCCTAATTACACTGTCGTTTTTCAAGACCTTATGAAGAAACGCACTGTTTATCGTGTTGTGCGCCTTCTCCAAATATTCATGACTTCTTTATGGACATACAAATACTTTCGATATATCATACGTGACTCAACCATTTTCTTAATACAGTCCTTATCGGACATGAGTGAGCTTGCTGGGTTAGCAAATTGCCAAAATACATTCAGGTCAGCACACTCAGTTGCTTTCGAAACTCTTTTCAAATAATTCTTGACTAGCCTCTCTTCCATCGATTTTCAGTGATTATTCATTCAGGAGTAACTACAGCACAATAGATCATAACCACGTACTGAGAGAACTAATTGAAAGAGCGAGGGAATATGAACTTCCATTGTGCATGGCTTCTATCGATTATGAAAAAGCCTTTGATTCGGTGAAACCATTAGCAGTTACAATGGCTCTGAAATCCTGCGGTATTGAAGATGCGTACATTAATATTATTAATAACATCTATGAAAATGCAAGTGCAAAGATTCTGCTGTTTGAAAATACAACACACATAAAAATTGGAAAGGGAGTGAGACAAGGTGACACCATATCTCCGAAGCTCTTTAATACCACATTGGAAAATGTCTTTCAATCACTCAACTGGGAAAACAAAGGGATAAAGATTAATGGAGATTATCTAACCCACCTTGGGTTTTGCTGATGACGTAGTCTTTTTTGCAAATACCCCATCAGAGCTGCAGAGTATAATCCAGGAACTTGCTGACAAGAGTAAAGAAGTGGGATTAAAAAGGAACTTTCAGAAGACAAAAGTGATGTTCAATGCTTTTATAAGAAATGAAAATTTATCGATTGATGGAGAAAAGCTGGAGATAACAGACACGTACGTTTATCTTGGACAGCAGATATCAAGTGAGGGTCATATTGAAGAAGAAATTAATCGGCGTACAAAACTTGCCTGGAGAGCTTTTGGAAGAAACAGCATAATTTTCAAGAGCAATATGCCATTATGTCTTAAAAGAAAAGTGTTTGATCAATGCATCCTTCCAGTGCCTACGTATGGTGCAGAGACGTGGACCTTAGCTAAAAGAGACATACAAAGGCTGCAGACAACTCAGAGAAGCATGGAAAGGTGCATGCTTGGTGTAACCAGGAGAGATAAGAAGAGGAACTCTTGGATCAGAAACATGACAAGAGTGGAAGACATCATGATCAGAGTTAAATCCCTGAAATGGCAACGGGTTGAACATACTGCCAGAAGGACAGACCATCGATGGACAGCCGAAATTTTAGATTGGATTCCAAGGGACAGGAAAAGACCCAGAAGAAGACCACATGGGAGATGGGTGGATGAAATTCGAAAGTATGCGGGAGTGACATGGAGTAGACTGGCACAAGACAGATCGTTGTTGAGGAAACTTGGGGAGACCTTCGTCCGGCAGTGGATTGATAATGGTTGACAATGATGATGATGATTATTCATTCCATAGTAACAGTATTCTGACAAACGTCCTCGCCAATATGGCTAGGCCCCTCTGTTAGAAATAATATTGGTGACACTATTTAGATGATAAAATAAGCTTTTTGTGCAGTGGGCGCATGTGCGTAACTGTAATTTAAAAAGAAAAAGTCATTAATATTCAGATTTCGAAACACTACATGAGATGTTCCCAGTGCCGGTGTTTTCCCCTTACGAATGTGTCTTTCTGTGCTTAGGAAGAGATTTAAATTAATCTGGTAGATAATTACGACAAACATATTGATTTCCCAGTGTTTCACTTCACGGACGAGTGAATAAATAATAAAGTTATACTCGGATAGTTGCGAAGATAAATGCATCCGAAACCAGGCAGAGCAAACTTTTATAGCATTTTTCCTCAAAGGTAATATGCTTATGCGAATCCGTTTTCTGATCTTCATTTCTGCACGGATGGTTATTTATCACTGTCGTTTATTTTAATATCAAAATCAATATTTTCCTTCAGGTGCCGATATCGAGCTCCAAACGTGCAGCAAAGCTGAATCCAATAGTATCGATTCCTTAATGCTTATAAATGACTGAAATGAAACTGCGGCGGTATCGCCCAGATAGGGTACATATCGGAAGATTCCGCTCGAAATAAAAAGAAATATCGACTGTCCCCTCTTCGGTCGTGAACTTACACTAAAGTGCTGGATATCGCTGAAGGAAAACAGGGAAATCATGCTGTGCTCCTACCAGTCTAATGTAGCATATTTATCATCTTCGAAACCAAGCTACTTTCAATCGTGGAGTTTAGTGCTCTGAGTCAAGAGTTTCTGTCGTATGCTATTAATGCAGCCTTTGGAATTAAGTTACACGTACCATGGAAAAATACCATCGGTTGCAGCATTCGGCAAATATTTAGTCTGGCACACGATTGCTTTGCATATTAGTAATTATCTTACGATTTTGTGATTTCTTTTGTTTCGTGATTTAACTATTACTGTGAGTAACTCGTATTGCTATAGACAGTCGCCCGTCCCTAACTTATGGTCATTGGCTCAAGAGACGGGCCACACACAAACGCCCGATCCATTGCACCATCCAAGTCTCGAACCCTGACCTGGTCTGAAGCTCGCGCTTCAGACCATTCGACCACCGAGAGAGATGGGGCAACTTTACCTCTGCGAAGAACTTCAATGCATATATCTTTACTCAAACTTTGTTTTTTGCTATTTAATAAAACTCCTTATCATGACCGCCAAATAACTCCTCAGCGGCTTTCTGGAGAACTTCATCTCTGTAATGTGGGATACGGTTTCCAGGACCATAAAGCACTGTAAGACAGCCAGAATCACAGTATACTCTAAATATTACCTCGTAAATACTAATCTGTGCAACTTCTTTCATTGGTATATCACCCATGGACAAGCGCTTTACAGTTATTGTTTCTCAGGTTAACATTCAACTAGCTGTTCCAACAACTGATATCCGGTGGCTGCCAAGTCATGACATTGACAAGCATTGTAACCCTTTAACGACCATAACACACAAAAGCCCTTACATCAAACTAACCACAACGGCCAGAAAACGCCAGTCTAGAATGAGTAGGATTTCCTACCCCTACATGTTCTTTGAATTCACACGACCTCTACCGGATTAGCAGAAGTTACTCTGAGTCACCATTGTTGTCGCTAAACAAATAAGTAAAGCACGAGCTGGTACTCCCAGGGAGATGTCATTTGAATTTACACGGCCACTGTGGAATTAGCAGGTCACTCTCAGTCACCATTGTTCTCGCTAAACAAATAAGTAAAGCAGGCGTCGGTATCTCCTGGGGAGATGCCATTTGAATTTACAAGGCCTCGACGGGATTAGTAGAAGTCACCCTCAGACACCATTGTTGTCTCTAAACAAGTAAGTAAAGCAGGCATTGGTGTCTCCCGGGGAGATTTCAATTGAATTTACCCGGCCATTGTGGGATTAGCAGAAATCACTCTTAGTCACTATTGTTGTCGCTAAACAAATATTTTAAGCAGGCGTTTGTATCTCCAGGGGAGATGTCATTTGAATTTACGCGGCCAATATGGAATTAGCAGAAGTCACTCTTAGTCACCATTGTTGTCGCTAAACAAATAAGTAAAGCAGGCATTGGTATCTCCCGGGGAGATGTCATTTGAATTTACACGGCCACTGTGGGATTAGCAGAAGTCACTCTTAGTCACCATTGTTGTCGCTAAACAAATAGGTAAAGGTGGCATTGGTATCTCCCGGGGAGATGTCATTTGAATTTACACGGCCTCTACGGGTTTAGCAGAAGTCACCATTGTTGTTGCTAAACAAATAAATAAAGCAGGCATTGGTATCTCCTGGGGAAATGTCATTTGAATTTACACGGCCTCTACGGGATTAACAGAAGCCACTCTCAGTCACCATTGTTGTCGCTAAACAAATAATTAAAGTTGGCGTTGGTATCTCCTGGGGAAATGTAATTTGAATTTACACGGCCTCTACCAGATTAACAGAAGTCACTCTTAGTTACCATTGTTGTTGCTAAACAAATAAATAATGCAGGCATTGGTATCTACCGGAGGGATATCATTTCAATTTGCATGGCCCCTGTGAGATTAGCAGAAGTCACTCTTAATCACCATTCTTGTCGCTCAACAAATAAGTAAAGCAGGTATTGCTATCTCCCGGGGAGATATCATTTGAATTTACACGGCCACTGTGGGATTAGCAGAAGTCACTCTTAGTCACCATTGTTGTCGCTAAACAAATAAGTAAAGCATGCGTATCTCCTGGAGAGATATCATTTGAATTTAAACGGTCTCTACGGGATTAGCAGAAGACACCTTCAGTCACCACTGTTGTCGCTAAACAAATAAGTAAAGCAGGCGATGGCATCTCACGGAGCAATATTATTTAAGATCTTGACATCGCATAATTTTTCATGGAAGAATGTAGTGGTAACCCTGGAGAAACATCTGAAGGACAACGCACATTAACACTACGGATCAGAAGTTTGGTGTGGTGACCGCGCACTAATCCTTCTTTTGTTAGCTTGTAAAGCGGAGGGGAGAAGTTCTGAAACGAGTAATTTACATTTTCGGGTGTTATGGAATTCTGAGCTCCAAAAGATTTCAGACGCGTGGTCGTCAAAGGATTAAACATCCATGTAAAAAGGGGATTCACAGATTTTTGCATTTCATTATGTAGCTGCATAACGAATCTTGTGGTTGTTTTGAACCTTACTTGAAGTTAAAATATCGAAACAAACTTGATGCAGAACGACATCTGAGATGACGTCTCTGTTCTGTCGAACCGAATATTGATGCACTTTGTTCTACTAAACAAACCCAGCAACAACTTTAAATTTGTGATTTACTTTGATTCATAAGTATTAATGTCATTACAAATATTTTATTACATTTATTTGTTACCATTTAAATCTTTTAACATTTGCTTCAGGAATAATTCCTATTTATTTCTTCGTTATTTAACCATTAATTTACATTTTATAATACAATAGGCATACTTTTTCATGTTAAAATCCTTTTAGTTTTACATAAAATATATTTCTGAAGTAGGTTTTTGTAATAAAGTTACAGGGATTTTTATAAGAAATGTAACTCCCGTGAAGGAAACCGTAAGAACTGGAGGCATTTGACAATATATGTACAAAACTGTTATATTACTTATTATGAGAACAGAAAAAGGTGCAGATAAATCATGAACGGAATACGGGATTACACCATACGCGTACAATACAAATTTTGAAGATGAGAATCCGTTTTTTGGTGTAAATATGACAGGGATGGTAAGTCAGATAATATCCGAAAACTTGAAAATTTCGTCGTCCTAGAGCGGGAATCGAACCCGCGTCTCCCGGGTAGTGCCCTTGTATGCTAACCACTACACCACCCATAACGATCAAGTCTCAAGTTTCCGATTAACTTGAATACGACCAATACAGGATTCGCTAGTCGAAGCAACCGACATTCATGTATAGCGAATCTTTAGGTTGAGAATTCAATCCCGCGATTGCCTGGAGGAGCAGATAAATCATGAATGGAATACGATTCTCATCTTCAAAATTTGAATTGTATAGTGTAATCCCGTATTCTATTCATGATTTGTATGCTCCTCCGGGCAATCACGGGATAGAATTCTTAACCTCCAGATTCGCTAACCATGAATGTCCGTTGATTCGACTAGCGAATCCTGTGATGGTTATTATATTCAAATTAATCGGAAACTGGTCGTTCTGGGTGGTGTAGTGGTTAGCATACTCGGGTGTTATGCGGGAGACGCGGGTTCGATTTCCGCTCCAAGACGACGAAATTTTTAAATTTTCGGATGTTAACTGACTTCCATCCTTGTCATATTTACACCAAAAAAAAAAAAGAACGGATTCTCATCTTCAAAATTTGTATAGGTGCAGGTGTTTGCGATAACAATATAATGTTGAAAGGGGTTCGCCAGTCAAAAAAGATTGGGAACAGCTGAGTTAGGGTTTTATGACGTAGATTAATTTTTTTTTAATTGGAGGTTTAACGACCACCCTGAGCAACTCAATGGGCTATATGCAGTCGCCCGTCCCTAATTTAGTGTCACTGGTTCAAAGGAAGGGAGAAAGCCAGTGCCATAAGACAAACACAACATCCATGCCTCACCGGGATTCGAACATATCTCTGATGAATAGCTAGAAGCCAGAGCTTAGGCCACTGGGGCGGCGTAGAGATCTATCCTTGTGAAACCTTTACAATTCTAGGCACCATGACTTAAATGCTTGTTATGTAACGACGAACGTACTGTCACCGTACAGATTTTCGAAAAGCCTACATTTTATTATCGTTGCGTCGTGCTCAAGCTTAAAATTCCATGACCGCCTACTGTAGTTGTATAACTTCATCAGTCTGGAGTAAAAAGAACTTCTTATCACGGAATAATGCTCATTTACTCAAACTATAAAATTTTCATTTCGGGTAACACAGGTATCATGAAAAATCATATGATTGTGTTTCAAGCATCTGCTATCCGGAACTTTCTGTAAGCGTGAACAATGTCCTTTATCGCTTCAATAAATTAATTTTCCAAGAAGTTTTCACTGCGAGGATAGAAAACGGAAGTGTCCTTTTATTCAATATATTCGCGGCGTTCATGGAATTATTAAGCTAATAAATCATCGTAGCAGTTAAGGAATAATTACCGCCAAACTTCGCCTCAGAATGAGCTGCGAAGACTTCTTAAGTACGGCATGCTGCACAGATAAGAAGTTAGAAGGTGCGGCCTTCAGCTTAGAATTCTGTGTAGTCAGTCGCTCTTTGTTTGGCAAATTATTGATGCGTGTAAAACTGGAGGGCTAGCCTTCCAGTGGTGTCAGTTTATGCTTATAGAGGGTGGCCATAATTAATCGTACACACGTGAAGTTCCCTGGATGAAAATACGCTTGACCTGTTTTTGCATTTTATGATGTAATACCTCCTTCCTCGTTAAAATCACAGTGAAAGTTACGTCGTCATATCCTTTTCACTGATAATCTTCTCCCTTCACCACATGAATGCTCGCCACTAATGGAAGAATCACGTAATACGCAAATTAACTGCTGACGTCCATTGGCGTAGCACATGTGCTATGTCGTAACTTTTAGTTTATCCTTCGTGCTTCATATTGAACTCAAACGTCTTGGTCGGGCAAAAGCCCCAATCTACAATAGTAAAAAGTATTTTTCACAGTTTGTAAGAAAGTGGTAATAAAATTGCACTATTATTTTCATGCTTGGGATATCTAGTAGGAAGTATTTTTCACACTTTTGAAGAAAGTGGCAATAAAACTGTACCATTTTTTCACGCTTTGTGGATTTTGTTGAGGTGATATAGAGAATGTGTAAATACACTGGCGGAAAGTGAAAACAGAACACCAAGAAGGAATCGGCGGACGATCATGAAATTTACATATGTTAATGGGGTCGAGTTTACGTAGGTGTGATGTTAATTTCGGGACCAACCGGTGAGCGCTTACGCCACAGCACGGCATAATATGCATATTATCGTTGGTGGTATTTAAGGAGTATGGCGAAGTGAATGTAATCAGTCGTCGGCGTACGGACACGTGCGAAGACCCTGAAGAAGCTGCAATGCCTGGACATGGAAAACGTGTACGATTTCAGCACTTATCGGACTTTCAGCGAGGTCGTCTACTTGGACTTCGCGAGGCCAGGTTGTCGTATCGTCGTATTGCGGAGCGAATTGGACGGGAAGTATCGGTGGTGGTACAATGGTAGCGTAGATGGTTCGAGTAACATTCCCACACGAGAAGACGTGGAACCGAAAGTCACAGACAGACTTATGAGCGGACCGATCGACACATAAGAAGAGCGGCGTTGTCAATCAGAACATCCACTGCGACGCAAATCCGAGCTGCCGTTGCACCTAAAGTGACTGTGCAAACAATCCGCAACCGTCTACTGGATGCAGGACTACGTGCACGTGTGCTTCTGGCTCCAGCCCACTGTCAGGAACGGCTGCAGTGGTGTCGGCAACGTCTGCACTGGAGAACGCAATGGCGATCTGTCGTGTTCAGCGATGAAAGCAGATTCTGCTTGGGAGCCTCCGATGGCCGTATGCGTGTTCGCAGACGCACAGGGGAGCGTCTCTACCCTTCTTGCATCCGCCAGCGGCACACAGGGCTTACACCTGGTCTCCTGGTGTGGGAAGCGATCAGCTATCACTCCCGTACACAACTAGTGTTTGTACCGGATACGTTAAACAGCACCTCCTACATCAACAACATCATTCGGCCAGTTGTTGTGCCATTTGTAAGGTCGGTCCATCGCGGTGTTTTCCAGCAAGATAACGCACGCCCACACACGGCACGTGCAACGCAACATGCACTTCAGGGTGTGAGACAGCTTCCATGTCCTGCACGTTCACCGGATTTGTTCCCCATTGAGCACGTGTGGGATTTTATGGGACAACGACTTATCCGGGTTCCACGGCCAGCCACGACCATCCCCTATTTACGCGTCCAGGTTGAGGATGCTTGGAACTCAATACCCCAAACTTACATCCAACATCTGTACGACAGACCCCATGCCAGAATTGCACAGTGTGACGCAGTTCATGGCGGTTCAACCTCGTACTAACTATGTTACATGAAAATGTTATTTTTCAGTTTACCAGCAAATACAGCTGTATTTTGTCATAATGTTTTGATCACGTTATCCTCTGTATTCCGTTATTATGCTGTACAAATTTCGTTGGTATCAGACGTCTCCTTCTTGGTGTTCTTTCTTCTCTTTCCGCCAGTGTATATTATCAACAAAACGCAATTATGGGGTGTGTCCTTCTACTTCATGTTCACTGCAGTTCTGTATGTTTGTGCGTAAGGATTGTTAGCTAGAATATCAGTCAGGGCTGTCAATATCGATCGCTTTATTTCTCATATAGTGTGGAAGAAATATTTTTCTCATAATACGCGGAAAATACGTCATGATAATTATCACAGCAATCAGACATCTCTGAATTGACTGTATGTACTGTTCTTTACGTAATATCGATCATATCAGAAAAGTATTGAAGGAGGAAACAAGGGACAGAGAAAATTGGAGGAAGAGAACTTGTTGAGTTACCGTTGGACCTGTCAAAAGGCAGAACACTAATGGTGATGATGACTGGCGAAAAGCTTTCATACAGCCAACTGTACTTTATAGATTCTTCGACAGCTACTGGTATACGTATTGGTCGTAATGAAAATATAGAATTAAAGCATGATAATTAACACAGCAATCATACACCTCTGAATTAACTGTATTTACTGTTCTTCACGTAATATCAATCACATCAGAAAGCTTGAAAATTTCATCGCCCTTGAGCGGGAATCGAAACCACATCTCCCGATCACGTTTCGAGCATGCTAACTGTTACACCACTCATGACTACAAAGTTTTCTGATGTGATTGATATTACGTGAAGAACAGTGAATGCAGTCAATTCAGAGATGTCTAATTGTTGTGTTAATTATCATGACGTATTTTCCACGTATTATGAGAAGAATATTCCTTCCACACTATATACAGTGTAACTTGTCTAGTTCGAACGTTTTTAATTCGAATTCTTGGTTAATTCGAATTTTTCGTTTGGTCTCTTAAATTGTCTATATAAATAATGTTAAAAAATCCCATTTAATTCGAACTTTTTTTTGTTTAATTCGAAGAAAACCCCATTTTCGTGATATCGTATTTTCAACAATTACCTTTTAAAATAGGTACGTCTACTGTTCTGGATGAAGTTCTGAGTTCCGGATGAAACAACAAGTTAAACCTGAAACTATAGCCAACGGCTTTGGAAAAGCATGCTTCCAACACCCCCATGGTGAGTCTCAACTACATCAAGGTAACGATGGCGAGTAGATCATACCCACTGTGGAGTATTGGGAAGATGTAGGCCGTGATGTACCGTATGAAGCTTTTGTGAGAGTTGATGACTATTTAGCTGTTTGTGGTTACCTCACAGAAGATAAGATCTTGGAATAAGACGAACTGTTGTGTATCTTCAGATGAAGAACTGGAACTGCCAGAATTTTCTGAAAAGCGCCTTCCAAATTCAGTAGAGGCCTTGGTTCACCTCCAACAGTTAAGGAAGTTTGTTGAGGGACAGCAGAATGTAAGTGACTCTCTATTTCATTCACTCGATGAACTTGAATAATTTACACTTGCCCATAACATAAATTCTAAGAAGCAGGCCAAAATTTCAAGTTTGTCGTATTCTACTTTTTTCGTATGTTATGAATAAATACGTTTTGTTTTTTACAGTACTTGAATGTGCCCATATTCAAACTTGCCTAATTCGAATTTGTCGATAATTCGAATTATTTTGTGGTCCCTTCAGCTTCGAATTATCCAAGTCACTTTGTACTTGAACGATTGGTGATATGCTTAACAACGCTAGATGGCAGCACAGTTTGCTTCAATAAATAATGCGGTCGCAAAATATTCCGATGCTCTTAACACTCAGATACTTGTGACTTTCTCGTCCTGGGTGGTGTAACGGTTAGCATTCTTGAACTGCAATCGGGAGATGCGGGTTCGATTCCCGTTTAAGCGCGACGAAATTTTCAAGCTTTCTGATGTGATTGATATTACGTGAAGAACAGTAAATACAGTTAATTCAGAGGTGTATGATTGCTGTGTTAATTATCATGCTTTAATTCTATATTTTCATTACGACCAATACGTATACCAGTAGCTGTCGAATAATCTATAAAGTACAGTTGGCTGTATGAAAGCTTTTCGCCTGTCATCATCACCATTAGTGTTCTGTCTTTTGACAGGTCAACGGTAACTCAACAAATTCTCTTCCTCCAATTTTCTCTGTCCCTTGTTTCCTCCTTCAATACTTGATAGTTTCCTGTGCCCATGATATCATCAAGCATCATTAGTCGTCTCCTTCCTCTTGGTCGCTTTCCTTCAATTTTTCCTTCTATCAATCGTTTCAATAAGCTGTCACCTCTTAACACATGTCCTATCCAGTTATATTTTCTCTTTCGTATGGTCTTTAGAACATTCCTTTCTTCCACAACTGTTTGCAACATTTCATCATCGGTAATTTTTTCAATGCACTTTGTTTCTTCCATTCTTCTCCATAACCACACTTCAAATGCCTCCAACATTTTAGCTTCTTTCTTCACGATTGTCCACGTTTCTTCCCCATATAAAGTTACACTCCAAATTTCACCAGTAAGTGGTAACTAATCCGAGATGTACCAGTGAATCTGTCCCTGAATTTTTTCTGTCATGAAACAGTACGGACCGTTGCCTGACGGGAATTAAATTGTGGCCGAAAGAGAAGCGATGATATCGCGCTAAGCACATGTAGCAGAATTATCCGTAACAATAGCGAATCAGCTCCTTGCTCGCTAGTTCGGATGGCGCCATCTCTCAAGGTCGTATGACGTTCTGGTCTGCCCGCGTTTGTTCGGATGGCGCTATCTCTCAAGGTCGTATGACGTTCTGGTCTGCCCGCGTTTTCGGATGGCGCTATCTCTGAAGGTCGTATGACGTTCTGGTCTGCCCGCGTTTGTTCGGATGGCTCTCAAGGTCGTATGACGTTCTGGTCTGCCCGCGTTTTCGGATGGCGCTATCTCTCAAGGTCGTATGACGTTCTGGTCTGCCCGCGTTTTCGGATGGCGCTATCTCTGAAGGTCGTATGACGTTCTGGTCTGCCCGCGTTTGTTCGGATGGCGCTATCTCTCAAGGTCGTATGACGTTCTGGTTTGCCCGCGTTTTGCGATAAGACGAAGTGAGAGTCCTTGGCGTACGTACGAAACTAGACCAGTGTTGTGTCACGTACAGTAGTCAGCTGATTAAATTTAGAAGAAAACTTTTATTTTCCCCCGATTCTTGGCATCAGGATCTGTAAAATGATCCATCCCCCAAGGTCGTACGATATACCAATGTCCCGCAAATTCCGTGCAACACTACGCAAGATATAATAGAGGGAACTTACGAGTCGATCAAACAGGATTTCATGTCATTACGCAAATTGAAAGTGCATGTGGTGCCTTTACGGCAATATCTAGTGTAAGTCCTGACTACAAGCAGAACACAAATACACTGTCTGATCAAAAACATCAGGACGCTTGCCAATCTACAAACTCCCTGATTAAGGAAAGGAATTAATATCGAGTGGGTGCATTATATTCTGCTGTCACAGCCTCCACTCCCTTGGGAAGGCCTTTCACTGGACTTTTGTAGGTTTCTGCGGGAATTGTCTTCCGCTCTGCCTCAAGAGCATTAATCAGGTCGGTCACCGATGTCGGAGGGATTCGAATTGGCCCACAGTCGGAGTTCTCATTCATCCCAAATATGTTCCATGGGGTTGAGATCGGGGGCTCTGTGCATCCCAGTTAAGTCCTACCACGCCCACTTCATCACACCACTCTTGCACAAACCTCGATTTGTGGGCAGGAGCATTGTCTTGTAGGAAAAAGAAAGGGCTTTCACCGAACTATCGCCATAATGTTGGGAGCACAGAATTGTCGAGAATGTCATTTTAGACCGCATCGCTAAGATTCCCTGGCAATAAAACTAGGGAGGCCATTATTAAACCATGAAAATCAAACCTAGAGCATGATGCCTCCTCCACCAAATTTCAGAGTTTGCACAACGCAATTGGAAAGGTAGCGTTCAATTAGCATCCTCCACACCCAATTTCGTCTGTCAGATTTCCTGATGATGAAACGTGATTTATCTCTCTGTTTCACCTGTCTTGCTGTATGCATTTTGGAACTCAGTATATTAAGTGCTGCAAACGAGCACAGGCTATTTTGTCATACCATCTCGCTTCAGCACTCGGCCGTCCTGCTCACTTATTCTACGAGATTTATCAGGTCGCGATTACGCTTGTTATTGCTCCTAGGCGATCCCACTTTATCATAGCATCACTTACAATTGATCGGACCAGTTGCAGTGTGGCAGAAATATACCGAAGAACTGACTTATTGCTAAGATGCCATCTTATGACATTGCCTTGTTGAAAGACACTGAGTTCTTCCGTAGAGCCCATTCTACTCTTCATGTTTGTTTCTGATGTTTTGTCAGGTCCCGTGTAAAAACACAAGTGTGTCCGTGCTCGAAATCGCGCCCCCTCACTCTGGAGTAAGTTGATCTCCCAACTAAGCTACACGGGCGGAATATATCGCTGCAGCTCTGTCGTCTTGACACGTGCTTTTACCTCTGTAGTACGTCACATCATCTCCCTCTCAATTTATTTCCTTCCTTTTTTGAAGCGAAGAACGAATTTTCATTAATTCTAGACGTTGTGTGGAACAAACATCACACATTTTTCGAAGATTTACTGGACACATAACAACAAATACAAAGATGAAACGATTGAGCTTACAGGCCCGTGCGACTTGCGGAACATGCAGACATCAATAGTTCGTGTGGCCCTAATGGCTGGCAATAACGGCCGCTACACGCCGCGACATCGAACGAAAGAGGTTTGGATGTGGGCTTGGGGTATGTCGGTTCAAGCTGCTTCCACACGTTACCACAATTCATCAGGCGTAGCCGCGGGTGCTGCTCGCCGGGCCCTCGGCTGCCGATCAGCGACCAGACGTGTTCGATGGGCGACATATCGGGAGAACAGGCGGGATACGGCAGCAGTGACACCTGGTGGGCCGTGAAGAATTGTTGCACGATGCGTGCCACGTGCGGGCGCCGCGCATTATCCTGTTGAAAATTGGCCGCTGGCAGGTCCTGCAGGTAAGGGAGGACTACAGGCTCCAAAACGTCGGAGATGTAGCGGTGTCTGTTGAGTGTACCGGCGATGAGTACCAGAGGGGTGCGGGTGTCATATCCAATTGCGCCCCAAACCATAACGCCAGGCTACGGACCGGTATGGCGATGCATAATGCAGGGGTCATACAGTATCTCGCCGCGATGCTGCCACACGCGGATCCGACAATCGTGGTGTTGCAGGCAGAAGCGGGATTCGTCGGAGAAGACAATGTCGTGGCATTTCGTAGTCCAGGTACGGCCTTCAACGGCCCACTGCCGCCTCACTTGCCGGTGGTGTAACGTCAATGGTAATTGGAGCAATGGGCGCCGTGCGACAAGTTCCCGCTCCTGCAGATGACGTCGAACGGTACGTGCTGACACAGTTTTTTGCGCACCACACCCTAATTCCTGCGCTAACGTTCGTGTTGTGGCGGTGCGAGCCGTCAATGCCCGCCGCACAACATGCCGGTCCTCTCGCTCGGTGGTGTGCCGCGTCTTCGGCAATCGCTCACGTCTGTCCGTCCATCCCTCCTGCACCCACCGAATCCATACTCGCCTCACTGTGGCTGGATGTCTTCACACACTTGCGCCGATGTCTCGGTACGATGAACCGCTGTCGCGATAAGCCACTATTCGTCCTCTGTCGAACTCCGAAACGTGCTGGAGTGACTGCCGTACTAAACGACGAGGCATCAGGAAGATTCCCACGCACAGGTCCGGCAGCACAACACACTTCCACTACTTACACCCTGCCTTCTGTTCACCCTTCTTATAGTGCTTCTCGGTGGGGTGCCGGGCGCACATGATTTGCATATGCCCTGCAATGCTAATCGTTTGCATGTACCCTCGCGGGCGACGCATGCCGCGAATTTCAGGCCAATCAGATGCTTCCTTCTTGGTGTTGCATTTTGGGCGGCCAGCAGTGTATTTTATGTTCGGTCGTCAATGTTAAAACACAAATTTGTCTACGATGGGGATCGAAGCCGGGCGCCCTCGATCCGCAGTAAGTTGCTTTCTCAACTAAGCTACACGGACGGAATATGTCGCTGCATATTTGTTGTTTTGACACGTGCTTTTACCTCTGTAGTGCGTCACATCATCTCAATCTTATTTTCTCTCTTTTCTTTTTTGAAGCGACGAATGAATTTTCATAAATTCAAGACGATGTGTAGAACAAAAATCACACATTTTTCGGAGAAACGAACGGCCATTACATCCATTGTCGATTCGGGTGCCAATGTGAAAACACAAATTTGTCCGCGATCGAACCTCGCCCTTCTCACTCCGGAGTAATTTGCTCTCTCAACTAAGCTACACGGACGGAATGTATCGCTGTAGATTTATCGTCTTGATACGGGCTTTACCTCTATCACCCGTGCTTCTGTATATACACGTATGCGCCATGGCTGTGACGTATATGGACAAATTCACTACTCCAAAGGGGTTTTCTGATAATTTTGATGTTTTCGTAGCATGTTAGAAGCAATTTTGTGGCTTCATGAATGTACGAATGAACCATGCATTTCTAAGTATTAATTATGGCTCAGATATCGAATTGTGATCGGACGCGAGAAATAAATGAAAATGTTGATTTTGGATGTAAAAAAACTCGACCAATTTTGATTATCTACATTCAAATACGAATTATTCCGAAGAGGACAAGTTTTCACTCGTGACGCAGCTGGCATGCCTACGTTTCCTACTCTGACGCACGGTTGAACAAGCGAGTATGCGTATGAACGATAACGACCATTAATAGAAATACATAAAAATAATGTGAACCCATGAAAAAGAGAAATTCCGTTTCATTAGGGCGTTGAAATTCTAGAATAAAATTAGCAACTTTTCTCACAATAAAATGTTTATTATACATCGATTATAGTTTCGCAGAGCGTTTGGCTCGGCATCCTCAGGACGAATGGAGCGTAAACATTAAAATCATTGCGTCTTCATCAGAATTCTGACGGTCACGTATTTTGGTGAGTTGTTTCCACGCGCTTGAAAGAAATGGAGTCGACGTCATGTCGTTGACAAGCCGCGACGAGTTCTGGTATATGTGGAAAGCTTCTAATATATTAAGCTTCATAGTCGTGTCAGGTTTATCGATAAGCGCAACGTTTCCAAACAAACATTTATGGTTATTTTCGTGACAATGTTGGGCTATGGACGACTTCTTCAGTTCATGAAGAAGTCGTCTATAGCCCAACCGGAGTTGGTATGCGGATAGAAAAGGCCAGCAAATTGAACAAAAGAGAACTTAGTTTATTTGGATAAATTGCGAAACTGGTGTTTAGAGCAGGAAAACTCCCTGCGTGAGATGGATAAAGTTTCAAGGAAAGGAAATTATTTTTAAATTTGTTTTTGTTCAGTAAGATTTTGTTAAGGTGTTTGTCTACGTTAAAATACCCAGTTTTGGCAAAATTTTCGAATTTTTTTTTATTATATTACTTGAAAGAGTAGACTTTTAGGAATAATCCAAAACACTTTGATTTTTGTTTCTACGCTGATTAGAACAGAAGTTATAGCCAATTAAATAAACCGGAAGTGAGATCGACCGAACAGTAAAAAGTTAAACATTGTAATTCATATGTGAGTTTCTTCGCTTATACATTTTTTAATGCTAACAGAATTTATTTGTAATGATTTTGGATTCATTTATTTGCATTTCGCAACTCTTAATTAATTAAATAATATATTTTATGTTCTGTGGAATGGCAATCAGTATTATTCTGAGATTTGGTTACGTTTGCTTCGCGCTTTGTTCAGTCATAATTTCTGGTGAAATTTTGTATGTTCCGTTGCTATTTTAGTAGTGAACTCGCTTTAGATTTATTGTTTATCATTTGAAGTGATTTAAGATGCCAAAAGTAAGGTCTAAGAGATCGAAAAACGATCCTTTCACGGCAATCGCTACACTGCCCCTTAAGCCATGTGATAGTGACGATGTAATGACTGCAAGTTCAAGTAAGATAAAAATTCCGAATATTCAAGTAAATGTATGAGACAATGGAACAGATGCGCCCAAAGGCAATAGAATATTTGATATTGAGACTTTAATATCTGTGTTGTCCAAACTATCTTGCCCAGAATGCTTTCAAACTGATTTGAAATTGGTTGAAGATTCAAAATTTGGGCTGTGCTCAAACTTGTGTTTAATTTGTAAGGGTGGTTTTAAAATGGGTTTTTCTTCAACTCGCAAGGAACACAACAAAAACTTGATAAATTCAGCATTAGTTCTTGGATTACGATTAATTGGAAAGGGTTATTCTGCAGGGAGAAAGCTGTTATTCACTTTGAACTTGCCTTTTCTATCTAAAGCAGCTTTCAGACGGCATGAAGGCCACCTATTTGAAGCTGTACAAGCTGCAACTGAAAGAAACATGCAAGAAGCAGCAACAGAAGTAAAGAATTTGAAAAGGAGTACATCTAAGAAAGCAACAAAAATTACAGCTTGTGGTGTGTCTGTCGATGGTACTTGGCAGCGGCGTGGGCATACATCCCTCAATGGTTGTGTGTCAGTAATTTCCATTGACACTGGGAAAGTTTTAGATTTGGAAGTTATGACAAGATATTGTTAAAAGTGTAAAAGAGACTTTGATTTGAGTAAGGAGCACCTATGCTCAAATCACACAGGATCTGCATCAAGCATGGAATCAGTGGGAGTGTATAGAATATTTGAACGGTCTAAAAAAATCGACAACTGAAGTACACCGAATACTATGGAGATGGGGACTCCAAAGACTATATGGAAGTAAAAGACATTTATGGGCAAGACACAGTTCAAAAACTTGAGTGTATAGGCCATGTGCAGAAAAGAGTTGGTTCTCGCTTGAGGAATTTGAAAAAAAGCAAAAAAGGAATCGGAGGGAAAGGGAAATTAACCGATAAGTTTATGGACAAACTGCAGAATTACTATGGCATTGCTATCCGGAGGAATGTAGGAAATTTGCAGAGTATGCAAACTGCGGTTATAGCTGCATTTTTTCACTGCTGTTCCAGCGACAAGAACATAATTCATGGACAATGCCCGACAGGATCAGACAGCTGGTGTAAATACCAGCGCGCATTATCTGCTGGTAATCAGATTTGTGATAAATCTCCTGGTCTTCCAGATTCTGTCATAAAGGTTATAAAACCAGTGTACATGAGTCTGTGTAATCAAGCTCTACTTTCAAAATGTTTGCATGGGAAGACCCAAAACTGTAATGAAAGTTTTAACAATTTGCTATGGACTGTTTTACCAAAAGAAACATTTGTTGGACTGCAGACCATGTTATTAGGAGCAAATATTGCAGTTTTGCTGTTTAATTCTGGTTATTTTGGACTGTTACCTCTGTTCGAAATATTAGGAATACCATTTCAACAAAAGATGGTTAATGATTACTTGAGACTGGACAATGAGCGAATAATGAATTCGAGACGTCAATCCTTACCCACTGCAAAACTTGCTCGGAAAAAAAAAGAGCTGCAAAAAAATCAAAATTGGCACGAAATGAAATCAAGGAAGGTTGTACATATAAGAGTGGTGAATTTTAAATGTTATGAACAAGTAGTATATAGAATTTTCTTCAAATCAAATCTTTTAACACGTTTTCTGAAAAACTAAATTTTCAGCTATATTTCCGTACGAGAAATGTGATTACTCAAAAAGTTTTCAAGATATGGTATCGAAATTTTGTTCTATTGTTTCAAATATTCTCTTCTATGCTTTGAACTAAAAGTTAAAGTGTACATGCATATTTGGTAATATTATAAGTGTTTAAACATGATGCGATAAGAATTTTTCAATAAATTTTCAAAAATATTTAGCAGTTTTTGTTCGATTTGCTATAATAATGTGAATTTAAGGAATATCACAAAGTTTTTAGTTCATTGCACAGGAAAGTATTACAGTAATATACAGTATCAAGGAAATTGAAATATATAGAGTTTAATTGACTGTACAGTGTCTGGCGTCCGTATGAAATTTTACTTATTTTTTACTCAAAATGACACGTTTCATAACATTTTAAAGAAATTTTGTCATAGTTATATGTTTTTTTTCATGTTTTGCATTGCATATTAACTCGAATTGTGTGTATTTAATTAATTTTGTATTAATTAAAAAAATGTTCCTAACGTAGACAAATACCTTAAGTAACTGTTCAAAAATATGAAGAATAATTTTAAAAAAGTGTATTCTTCTACAAAATCAGTCATTTGTGCTTATCTTTGTAATCGGATTATTTAGTCAGGGGAAGGAAAATAGTTTTTTCAACATGATGATGTCAGTAAATCCGCGAGCGCTAGGTGGTTTCTGGACTGGCCTTGCTGTAAACAAAGATTTGAAACTTCTGGTAAACAGTAGACTATCCAGAGAAATTACTATTGACAGGGGTAACGACATGTCGTGAAAGAGAGAGATATCTTGATACGTTTTGCTGCTTCAGGCACGCCATATGTCTTCCACTTATTCAGTACATCCAAAACAATTGACTTTGGTATGTTTAAGCGCCTCTGGGTTTCTCTTATGGGCAACCCACTAATATAACACCCAACAATCTTTCCTTCCTCAAAGTCAGTTCTCTCCCGCCGCGACATTTTCCCTGAACCTCACAGTGCGATATAATCGTGGTCAGCTGCAGGCTTGTTTTTATACCGTTTGCAGCTGTACCGCGCATATTAACAACGCAGCAGATCCGTTCGTTCGCTTTTGAAGGGGTGTCCGGTGACTTTTGTCAATATAGTGTACATTGTATGTTGAAATACACTAGTTCACACGGGAATTGCAACACAGAGAATGCGGTGAGGTAAGAGCATGTATATTGCAATGCTCTACTTGACAAATTCAATTATTCTAAATTTTTCAGCGATCAATCACGTGGACGTCAGTCCAGCGGGGAGTAAAGATGGCGCAAATACGGGCTCGCCTCTTAGTAACGCAAACGTTAAGAGTCGAGTGCTCGCCGGAAACGTCCAGAAAATGCCACAGATGCACATCTTTAGTTCATGTTAGTTCAAAGTGCACCAGACCGTGCATTAAGATTCGTCAAGCTTTCACTCCCCATTGGAAGGCTTTTTTTTCAAGGCGATAGTAGACATAAAATTCAGGAGAATTAGAACACGTAAGAAACAAATAGGATTTTTTTTTAAATAACGCGGGTGACATCACAAGCAGTATTGCGTGAATTTTTATCACGCAATTATACGATGTGCTGCGATGTTTCCATCCTATAGCAACGCATGCCAAACCATTGGCATGCAATGATATGGTCTCTATGGAACTACCTGTGGTTTGGCATGCGTTGCTGAAGGATGAAATCACATCGCAGCACACATACAATTGCGTGATAAACATTCACGTAATACTGCTCGTGATTTCACCCCCGCTTTTTTCCAAAAATCATATTTATTTCTTACGTGTTCTAATTATCCTGCATTTTGTGTCTCTCACTGCCTCGAAAAAACCTTCCAGTGAAGAACGGAAGCTTGGCGAATCTTAATGCCTATTACACTGCAAAAATAAACGGATTAACCTTTGTTTAATTGACTGACATAAAGCGCAGAGTTTGGTAAATATGCAAGTGCTAGCAGGCCTTCGCTTGCGAAAAATTTCAAAATAGGTGCAACGTTTCATGTCACACAAAGTCACATAGCCTCGAAATGCCGGTTTGCTGCACGTGAAGGATTACCTGTTTTGTAGAGGGCCAGTTAAGGTGGATCCACCTAAAATCTTTGCCTTGTATTTCCAATGGACGAACTTCTGTAATTTAAATAATATTATTGTCGTGCTGAAGTATAGGCGTATTAACATCGAACCGTTTTAGAACGATTCAAACTTGCGTTAGATACCCTAAAACTAAGAAATAACAACAACAAGTTAGAAGTATATAAATAAACTTTTAGATCTTTCGGATTACACAGTGAGCCATCTTCAGAAAACATTAATTGCATAAAAAGAAACGTTAAAATTTTAAAATAAACACAAACATCGTACTGACAATGACATAGAACGTGCAATGCACGTGGTCACGTTCACTCACCCAAACTACAGCTTCTTCTGGATTGGGTGAAAAGTTTGGATATTATACAGATAAATTGTTCTTAAACAATACCTTCCAAGGTTGAGGAATGCTTACTGGGCTGTCTTCATTACAGCATCTATGTGCCAATTTGCGGATGAAAATACTTTCTGATAATAGCATTCTTGATTTTAAAGAAGGAGTGGCAAGAATTGTTGCTTCGTCCCATTTTGGGAAGTGGGTACCTCCATGAACTAGATGAGATGGAGCTGTAGTCATGTCATCATTTTTAACATTATATTTGTGTTCAGTTAATCTGGTTTTTAATGTCCGAGTCGTTGATCCAATATAACATATATTTGCAAGTTCTGGGTGTACTGCTTTTAAGGGAATACTGTATATTCCTCTTCCACACGGTCAAGGTCTTTTCAGCACGTCTTTTGTAAAAAAAGATCGTGCTTATGTTATCGGTTTGTCCGTCCGTCTGTACCCACGATATCTCTGCAACGATTAGTCCGATTTGAAAAATTCTTTTGCATTGGGAAGCTTGAAATATGCGAATGACGGTCCTTCATTTCGTTTTTTTTTTTTTTTTTTTACGATGTACAATTTCCCCGCTAGAGGGCGTAAATGAAGATGATGTTGAATTCAAAAATACGTTTTATTCACATATTTGCTTCTAAACATCCGATTGAAAAAATTATTTTACACTTCGATTCCATTTACGTCGAAGAGTATTTTAGATATAGTTACTTTTTTCAAATTACGCATATATTTTCCGCTAGGAGGCGTATAAGTAAATTACATTTTCCCCGATAACTCGATAACTCTTCTTCTAAAACTCCGTTTTGAAATTTTTTTCTTCAGCGGATACACTTGCTGATGAAAAATCTTTTGCATATAATTTTAAATTTTTGGTAAAGAATACTTTGACCACCAAGCGGCGTAAGCGTTAATTTTTGTTTCTGATATGTATTTACCACAAAATCTGAGCTTCTAAAATATCGATTGAAAAAAATTCTTTTTTTTTTTTCAATCGATATTTTAGAAGACATCGATAAACCTTTTCGGAATATTTTCTTCCTAAAATATTCCACAGTTTCTCCGCCAGGGGGCGTAGAAGTATATCTTATTTTGTCAATATCTCTACTTCTAGAAGTCCGATTTGAAAAATCTTCTTTGTTGGATAGCGTTTTCAGTGTGGCATCTTTTTCATGTAATTTCAAAATTTTCAAGTAATTCATAGACTTTCCGCTAGGGGGCGTGGAGGTCAATTGCGTTTCCCCCTATATTTCTGCTTCTAAATCTCCGATTTGAAAATTTCTTTCTGCACCGGATACAGCTCCTGATGGGAAATCGTTTGCACATAATTTCTAATTCTTGTAAACAAATGGTTTGGCCACCAGGAGGCGTAAATCTTAATTTCCGCTTCTGATGTATTTGCAGCAAAATATGAGCTTCTAAAATCTCGATTGAAAAAAACGTCGTTTGTAGACCTATACTACTCATGTCGACAAACCTTTTAGAAACATTTTCTTCCTAAAATAATGCATGGTTTCTACGCCAGGGGGCGTAGATATATATCTTATTTTTGTCAATATCTCTATTTCTAGGGGTCCGATTTGAAAAATTCCTTCTTTGTTGGATAGTGTTTCTAGTGTGACATGTTTTTCATATAATTTGAAAATTTTCAAGAAATTCATAGATTTTCCGCTTAGGGGCCTGAAGGTAAATTGCTTTCCCCTATATCTCTCCCAGGTAGCACAGCCTTGCAATTTAACGTTGGCCCAACACTGAGCTAACGTTTTCTATTCCTAAAAGACGGTGGCTCAATGCTGGGCTTACGTAAAATTGCAAGGCTATGCTGCCTAGGCTGCTTCTAAATCTCCGATTTGAAAAATTCTTTCTGCACCGGATACAGCTCCTGATGGGAAATCGTTTGCACATAATTTCTAATTTTTGTAAACAAATGGTTTGGCCACCAGGGGGCGTAAATCTTAATTTCCGCTTCTGATGTATTTGCAGCAAAATATAAGCTTCTAAATTCTCGATTGAAAAAATTCGTCGTTTGCAGACCGATAGTACGCATGTCGACAAACCTTTTAGAAACATATGCTTCTTAAAATAATGCATGGTTTCTAAGCCAGGGGGTGTAGATGTATACCTTATTTTTGTCAGTATCTCAACTTCTAAAAGTCCGATTTGAAAAATTCCTTTTTGTAGGATAGTGTTTCCAGTGTGACATGTTTGTCATATAATTTCAAAATTTTCAATTAATTCATAGAGTTTCCGCTAATGTGCGTAATGGTAAATTGCTTTCCCCCCTATATATCTGCTTCTAAATCTCCGATTTGAAAAATTATTTCTGCACCGGATACAGCTCCTGATGGGTATTCCTTTGCACATAATTTCTAATTTTTGTAAAAAATGGTTTGGCCACCAGGTGGCGTAAATCTTAATTTCCGCTTCTGATGTATTTGCAGCAAAATATGAGCTTCTAAAATCTCGATTGAAAAAAAAGTGTTTTGTTGACCGTTACTACTCATGTCGATCAACCTTTTAGGAACATTTTCTTCTTGAAATAGCATGGTTTCTACGCCAGGGGGCGTAGATGTATATCTTATTTTTGTCATTATCTGTATTTCTAGGAGTCCCATTTGAAAAATTTCTTCTTTGTTGGATAGTGTTTCCGATGCGAAATGTTTTTCCTATAAATTCAAAAATTTCAAGTAAATCATAGACTTTCCGCTAGGGGGCACAATTATAAATTGCATTTTCTGCGTTATTTCTGCTTCTAAAACTCCGATTTAGAAAATTCTTCCTGTATCGCATACAAGACCTGATGGAAAATATTTTTCACATATTTTCAAATGTTTGGTAAAGAATGGTTTTGCCACCAGGGGGCATAAGTGTTCATTTCTGCTTCTGATGTATTTGTAGCAAAATATGGGCTCCTGAAAACTCTACTAATTTTTTTTTCTTGGACCGATAGTGCTCATATGGAAAATACTTTTGAGAATACTTTCTTCCTAAAATAATGCATGGTTTTCCCACCAGGGGACGTAAAGTCACATCTTATTTTTGTCGATATCTCTGTTTGTATGAGTCCGATTTGAAAAATTATTTCTATGTTGGAGAGCGTTTCCGGTGCGAAATGTTTCTCATATAAATTCATGTTTTCTTAATGCACAAGTCTTCAACCAAAGGACGTAAGCTCACGATTCCATTTACAGCAATATCTGAGGGATTAAAAACGTGATTGAAAAACTTCTTTCTTCCGTCAGACACTATTGTTTTCCATACGGGTTCTATTAACTTTGAATAGCTTTGATAAATTTAATTTGCGTCAGAACGGATTCAAAATATGTGCTTATTACACCCGAAAATTCGGTGTCATCTTTCTTGTTTAATGATGTTGTCAACAGTTGACAGGGAATATTCGTAGTTTTTAGCTGTGTCTTTTATTTGTCGAAGTTATGCTCTGGGTAGTTTCATACTTGAAGAATGAGTAAATGCTCTTCTAACATGATAATAAGTAGGTGAAATTTTATGTTTTAAAGGGTGTGCCGAGGTAGATGGTATTAGTGCTGGAGTAGAAATCGGTTTCTTATAAACAGAACAGGTGATTTCTGACGAATCAGGATTTCGGTGAAGCAGAAAATCTAGAAACGGCAATGTCAGATTATTTTCTAATTCAACTGTGAATTTAAGACTAGGATATTGAGCACATAGACATTCGGCGAAATTGTTTAGTTCTTCGTTAGAAGATGGCCAGAAGATTAGGACATCATCTACGTACCTTATGTAAAGGAGTGGTTTTATTGAGTATGATTCCAAAATTTTGTTTTCCAGTTCTTGAAGAAGTAATTCTGCAAGGAAAGGGGAGAGAGGGGGAACCTATAGGAGCTCCATCACATTATGGTACATAAGGCGGTTAAATTTGAAGTATGTACGTTGATGAATCAATCTAAGAGCTGATATTAAAGCTTGAATTTCTGGAAGAGAAGTATTATCTTGAGCAATCAGTTAGGAATCTATAAGTTCATGAACTACAGGCACTGCAATGTTAGGGAAAACCGAGACAACATCCAGAGAGGCCATAATAAAGGAGGAGGCATATTGTGCTGATTGAAATACTTGATTTTGACAAGAGCTTGCATAGAGCTCTTTACTGAGTATTGAGATGAGTTAGTTAGGTCCCGTAGATAAACAGTCAAGGCTTGTTCAATCGGTCTTGTTGGATTAGCATATGAGGAAACAAGAGGTCTTATAGGGTTACCATCTTTGTGTAATTTCTCCTTTCCAAATAATTTTAGCACCCGTGGGCCAAGAGGTGGATGCATATTCGTAGAAATAGTGACTGGAATGAAACTGTGAATTCGTAGTCTACTAAGGGCTGCAATAGTGGCTGATGTCGGGTCACGTTGGATAACTTGATGTGGTATTTTGTGGCTTGATTCATTTTAGTGTTATAGTCCGTTGAGTTTAGTATTACCACTTGGTTTGATTTATCTGCTGCTACTAGAGACAACTGAGAATTTCTTCGTAGATATTTTAATTGCTTACATTTCTCTTTAAAGGTTTCAGGTATACATACTATATTTGTTTCGACTGCTAAAAGATTTGAAGTCATTCAAGATCCTGTATCTAGCTTGTTCTTATTCTTGTTGAGGTAGGAGCCCGATGATGCCTTCCAATTGTGTAATAAGTTGAGTCTTATTTCTGTGAGTAATTGGATAAGCAAATTTTAAAACTGTGCTTTTTCTTGTATCTGGTTTTGTTGAACGTCACTTAAATTGATATATGGTGGAACATTACAAAAAGTCTTTGTTGTACTTCTAGGTCTCTGGTTGGCGCTTCTATTTAATATATCAAAGGCTCCCAGATTTCTTAGTTTTTTTATGTGATTTGTTGTACGGCGCTCTACTATTGAAATGCAGATTGCTGTAGTTATTACGAGGTTTTACATATGGCCATCTTCTAACGAAGAACTAAACAATTTCGCAGAATGTCTATCTGCTCAATATCTAGTCTTAAATTCACAGTTGAATTAGAAGATAATCTGACATTGCCATTTCTAGATTTGCTCTTACACCGAACTCCTGATTCGTCAGAAATCACCTATTCTGTTCATAAGAAACCGACTTCTACTCCAGCACTAATACCATCTACCTCGGCACACCCTTTAAAACATAAACTTTCATCTATTTATTATCATGTTAGAAGAGCATTTACTCATTCTTCAAGTAAGAAACTACGCAGAGCAGAACTTCGACAGATAAAAGACACAGCTAAAAACTACGGATATTCCCTGTCAACTGTTGACAACATCATTAAAAAAGTGAAGAGATCGACAACCACTACGTTATCGAGAGACCATACTTCTACAAGGTATGTAGGCTCCATGGACTTTATTCCTAGAATCTCTCGTTCTCTTAACAACATTTGGCGACGTCATAACCTGAACTTTGGATTAAGGACAAGTAACATCTTATCCATTTTTAAAAAAGACTGTGACCGTGTGGAAGAGCAGAATAAACACGGAATATACAGTATTCCCCTAAAAGCAGTACACCCGGAACATGCAAATATATGTTATATTGGATCAACGACTCGGACATTAAAAACTAGATTAACTGAACATAAATATAATGTTAAGAATGGTGCCATGACTACAGCTCCATCTCATCTAGTTCATGGAGGTACCCACTTCCCAAAATGGGACGAAGCAGCAATTCTTGCCACTCCTTCTTTAAAATCAAGAATGCTATTATCAGAAAGTATTTTTATCCCCAAATTGGCTCATAGATGCTGTAATGAAGACAGCCCAGTAAGCATTCCTCAACCTTGGAAGGTATTACTTAAGAATAATTTATCTGTATAATATCCACACTTTTCACCCAACCCAGAAGAAGCTGTAGTTTGCGTGCATGAGCGTGAAAACGTGTATTGCGCGTTGTGTGTCATTGTTAGTACGATGTTTATGTTTATTTTAAAATTGTGACGTTTCTTTTTATGCAATTAATGTTTTCTGAAGATGGATTCACTGTGTAATCCGAAAGATCTAAAAGTTTATTTATGTACTTCTAATTTATTGTTGTTATTTCTTAACTTTAGGATATTTAACGCAAGTTTGAATCGTGCTAACAACGGTTCGATGTTAATATGCGAACTTCTGTAGCCATTTTCTTCACAATTAATGCGTTCCCGAGGATGAAAATTTGAACATCGAAAAAAATGACTTCATATTATAGCCTAGTATACTTAATAATTTCTAAAATGTAACCATAATTATGTTAAAAAGCAATAACTTTTCCTTTGGTTGTGTTGAGACCAGAAAATATATGGCGCGACCTGTAACATTGATAACGTCAGTAGACAAAGAAATGTTGGATTTCTTAATTATGGTTAAATTTTATAAAATATTAAGTATACTGGGCTATAATATGGAGTTATTTTTATTGATGTTCAAATTTTCATCCTTGGGAACGCATTAATTGTGAAGAAAATGGCTACAAAAGATTGCTCATTGGAAATAAAAGGCGAAGATTTTAGGTGGATCCACTTTAAAAAACGCCGTCCGTATTACCCGAAAGGGTTCATTTCGATGCGCAGAAGTGAAGGTTTATTTGGGCGTTTAGCTGTGACGTAGCTGTGAAGACAGATTATTTGCTTCGATGGTTTGTTTACATGCGGTTACTATTAGTCTTGTGGTTATTTAGTGGTATTTGAACAGTTCTTTGTCATCGAGAGTCATATTCCTATCGCGATAGGACAAAGATCACTATTGTGGTAATGAAAAGGTTAGCGTTATAAAATAACTATTGTGGTTACAAAACGAAATCGTTTTATTGCAGTGGGTTTGTTTGCTAGAAAACGTCACGACCCCACCATTCTTTGCTATTATTTCTTTAAAAACTCTTTGCGAATCTTCGAAAAATGAATTTGGTTAGAAAAAAACCTGTTTAGTGTTCTAAACAAATCGTTCATTCACTACAGTAAAAGTCAAAATATACAGGTTGCATCCCGGAAATTTTAGCGACTTTCTAAGAAAATTTCAAGCATTATTTCTGTCCGAATTTTTAAAAATGCTCGCCATTTCGAGGTTGAAATGTAAAACGGAGATTGAAAAAAGTAACAATGTCGTATGTAAGAGAAAGTCGACTACATTTCGGTAGCGAAAAGAAACAGATTAATTTCTGGTAGAATTCAGTACAAACCTTTATTTTGTACCTAAATTTTGCGTCCCATCAGCTATCTATGAGAATAGTTCTGACGCTAGTTATTAAAACTGCTCAAATAAGAAAAAATAGCGTATTTTTTGTCGATATAAATTCTTTATTTGTTTTTGGTGAAAATCTCAGGTCCCCAGCGTGTTGTTTCGCAAACGCACATGACAAACGGTGAAGGTAACTATTACATAAGTTAAGATTTTCTTCTGAACTGTAAGTTTTTCTTTTCTTCAGTAATTGCGTGACAAGTGAAAATTTTTAACTTTTGCTTATATAAATTTTAAGTTGTCCTCTTCGCCTTGAGTTACGTATGAACGCTGTGTTTTGCTTCCGTTCCATGCCTCCACAGTGACGTCAAATGAAAGAACCAATGAGAGCGTAGATCTCTAGTGGACCCAACCTAAGAGATATCTAAGAACCTTGCGTGTCCAGCAGCTGTTGCTAGTACAGAGGTATCAACCTAAACCATGACGATGTTTGTATCACGTTGGACCACGTACGAGACACCGGCGAAGAACCTCCAGTCGCTGCCGCGTCACAGCCACCGTCGTCCGGAATGGTGCAAAGGCGACAACACTTTGTTTTTTTGTTTTTTTTTTTTTTGGGGGGGGGTTCGGTGCTTAATGACCACAGTGAGCACTTCGATGCGCTATAAGCAGTCATCAGTCCCTAATTTATGGCCACTGGTTCTAGGAAAGGGAGATAGCCAGCGCCGTAAGAGATACACAACAACCTTTCCTCACCGGGATTCGGAGACCAAGCCGGACTTATCTCGAACGAATGGTCAGAACACGACGCTTAGACCACTGCGCCACCAAGACGGCCAATGACTGTGCGGTAGAATAAAGTACTGTGATTTTCACGGAAGAATCCAGGTTCTGTTTTGACGTACTTAGCCTCACGGTGTCACATCTGTCAGCGACATGCGAAGTCGTTTTAACCTCTTAAACAGCCAATCAATGTGAACCAAATGGTGCCCCAAATCAACTGCGGCTCGTAGATGTATTAACTCCAAATTTTTTGTACTCCCCAAACAAAAATGGTCACATAGCTGCGGGTTTTTACGACAAAACCATTATCTTCCCCCAACCCCAACTCCGCATCTCGGCAGTACCAACCAAAAATCTGTCACAAGTAACAAGCGCTCCCTTCAAGTTCTTTATTTTCGGGTTCAAGACCCAAATCATGATGGAAAGAACCAGTGCTCCTGACACGGACATTGGGTCACGGAGTAGAAACAATTGGCTCAGCATCAGACTATGTAAAAATCACCATGGCATTCAAAAATCTATTCTCGACTTTTCTTCGGTTCGTTGCCATTGTTATAGCCTTTGTAGCAGGTAAAAAGTCCAGAAAGATTAGTGTCAATCAATCCCTTAGATTACTTTGAATAAGAAAACTATGGGCAAAGCACGGCTTTGTAATTCCCTAGCATGGCTTTGTGATACCCAAGTTCACTCTTTACGGCCGCGTTCCACCCATTTCTTAGATAGCGAATATATTCGTTCAAGCTAATTTCATCTATTTTCTTAACCGCGAGTTAATCCGTTCTGGCCGGTTAAAAGGCAAGATATTGTATGGACACCCTCCATTCAACTCCTTGACGTAGTACACTGGTGTAGGTGAAATCCTATATCTCAGAAGAGCATTTCTTGTTCATATCCCTGGTTCTGTGTTGGCAATGCAACACGCCAAGTCCGAAATGATTTTTCTGCAGGACAACACCCGCCCTTACAAAGAGATAGTCCCCAGAGCGCGTGCGTCATTTCAACCGGACAGTCTCCATGCCAACCTTACCGAGACTGTGCAGATTGTTAAAGGTTGAGCAACTCCTTACTGACCAACCGTGTAAAAAAACAGTTTCACTGGTTGTAGCTTCTCACATTTCGATTTGTTTTATGTATAAATGTCTGCTCCAGCTCTAAGAGTCCTTCGTGCGATTTTTGCGATTTTCCGTTTTCAGAGTCCATTAGATGATGATAATCCCGGTGCTGACTAGTTCTCGGCATTCTACTTGTGATGGTTTTTAGCCCGTCTTTTGTGAAAAAGGATCGTGCTTATGTTATCGGTTTGTCCGTCCGTCTGTAGGCACGATATATCTGCAACTAATAGTCCGATTTGAATTTTTTTTTTTTTTTGCATTAAGAAGCTTAAAATGTGTGAATGATGACCCTTTATTTTGATTTTTTTAACAATGTACAATTTCGCCGCAAGAGGGCGTAAACGCAGATGATGTCGAATTCAAAATACATTTTATTTCATGCATTTGCTTCCAAACATCCAATTAAAAAAATTATTTTGCCTTTCGATTCTACTCATGGTGAAGATAATTTTAGGTATTGTCAATTTTCTAAGTTACGCACAGATTCTCCGCTAGGGGAAGTAAAAATAAAGTGCGTTCCCCCCGATATCTCTGCTTCTAAAATTCCGATTTGAAAAATTATTAATGCAGCAGATACAGCTCCGGATGGGAAATATTTCCCATATAATTTCTAATTTTTGGTATAAAACAGTTTGAACACCAGGGGGCGTAAGTGTTAATTTCTACCTCTGATGTATTTGCAACAAAATCTGAGCTTCTAAAATCTCGATTGAAAAATTCGTTCGTGGCCGATACTACTCACGTCGACAAACCATTTCGGAATACTTCCTTTTAAAAAATGCATGGTTTCTCCGCCAGGGGGCGTATATTTATATCTTATTTTTGTCAATATATCTGCTTCTAATGGTCCAATTTGAAAAATTTCTTTTTTGTTGGATAGAGTTTTCGGTGCGACATGATTTTCATATAATTTCAGAATTTTCAAGTAATTCATTGACTTTCCGCTAGGGGAAGTAAAGGTAAATTGCGCTTTCCCCGATATCTCTGCTTCTAAAACCACGATTTGAAAATATCTTTCTGCACCGGATACAACTCCCAGTGGGAAACATTTTGATTGTAATTTCAAATTTTTTATAAAATATGGTTTGGCCACCAGAGGGCGTAAGTGTTAATTTCTGCTTCGTGGGTATTTCGATCAAAACCTGAGCTTCTAGAATCTCGAATGAGAAAATTCTTTCTTTGACCGATACCGCTCACATCGAAAGACCTTTTGAGAATACTTTCTTCTTAAAATAATGCATGGCTTTTCCACTAGGGAGTGTAAAGGCATAACTTATGTTTGTGGATATCTCTGCTTCTAAGAGTCCGATTTGAAAAATTCTTTCTTTGTTGGAGAGCGGTTTCCATGGGAAAATGTTTGTCATATAATTTCAAAATTTTTTGTAGCGCACAAGTCTGCCACCAGACGGCGTAAGGTCACGTTTCCGTTTACAGCACTATCTGCGGGACAAAAAACCGGATTGAAGAACTTCTTTCTTCGGTCCGATACTATTAACTATGCAAACTGTGTGTGTATTTTCTTTCCAAAATTGTACACAATTTCGCCACTAGGGGTGCATATGCTTATTCTGTTTTTTTCAAAATCACTGCTTTTACATGTGCGATTTCAAAAATTATTTCAACACCGGATGCCATTTACCTTGTAAAACACTTAAGGCTAGTATATGAGGAATTTTGTAGTTCACAGTTCTGCCGGTAGGTGGCGTTTGTGTACTTCAGCTTGCAGCTGTATCGCCGCTTCTAAAAACGCTATTGAAAAATGTTTTCTTCACTGTATGCCATAGAAAAATTTCTTCTTCACTGTATGCCAACAGAGATGTGGAGCATTATCATCTTTAAGTAACGGAAAGATTTCTCACTAGCTGCGTAAAGGTCGAACGATTTTTCAATGAAGAATAATTTTCGCCAATTTTCAACTTTTCCGCTATGCAAAATTCTTCCACTAGCAGACGTAAACTTATATCATGTTTTCTTTTATATATTTCTTAACTGCTCGATTTGAAAATCTCTTTGCCTCAGGTACCTTCCCAGAAGGATGAGAAACTTTTTGTTCGCCATTTGTTAATCTTCGTAACATGCTTTACAGCCGCTGCTGGAACAAAGTTTCTATTTCTGGATGTTTTATCGATTGTTGGAACCAAATGATTGTTTTCCAAACCGGTTCCATTGATTCTGAATAGCTTTGATAAATTTAATTAGCGTCAGAACAGATTCAAAAAACGTGCTTATTACATCCGAAAATTCGGTGTCATCTTTCTTGTTTCTCCAGTTGTCAGTTCTTAAAAAATTGTTTCAACGATAATCAGAGAAGACAGGTCGATCTCTTTCTCGAGATCACCCCATTCAATCTATTAATACAGCTTCATCTTTTACCGGATGGGTTCAACATTGAAATTATTTGCATATCTCCATGTTACAGTCTCGCCTGCCCATTTGCATCGTTATTCTTGTATTTTTTGACAGAGTGCATGTGCTCTAAAGGGAAAGATAAATATTTTCCCAGTAAATTTTATGGTACGAGGGTTTAGGAGATTTTACTAGAATTTAGAATTAATTCTTCTCCAAGTAAGGAATATTAAGTCTTTTTCAGTCAGCATAGGAATGTTCGAAGAGATACCTATGACGGCAAGGGTAATTAATTAAAATCGTAAAAGAATGTTCCCAGGCAATCGCGTTTTGTATTGAACAGCTTGTTTAGAAAACGCAAAGTGCTTTTTATCGTTTTATTGGTTTACCCTCCAATCATGTACATTGTAATCCAAATAGCGCATAGAGACAACAAAACTAGTTTATTTGCTTTCGAGGAGTCAGAGAAACGGTCTCCCCTCTAAGGGAAGAGGCTCGGACGGACACCGAGTCTAGGAAAAAAGTTGTTAGAGGACTGTGATCGTTTATGAAAAGCCCTCTTCGGATTAGATGTTTAAGACTAATTCCAACTCGTTGCAGAAAGTATATAGCAAGGGAATAGTTGAGACAGTTGCAGCTTCAATTAATATTTCTTCAAAGAGCTGCAATTAGGCTTAAACATCGAACCAGAAGGGGTTAATATTAAACGAACACAGGCTTCTAATATTTATTGCAGCTCATTACTTCTTACCTTGAATGAAGCATCATTAGATTTGTATTAGTAACGTACGTAAGGTAAAATTGTCGGAAAACTGTCGCAATTAAAGTACGACTACATTTGTTTTCTACGCAACGGTACGATGTTTAAATGCCATAAAATGTTAACAGGAAGCAAAATAGAATGAAAAAAAGCGGCGAAAACTTATCTTTATTTCACTCGTGGTGTTTAAAATCCTTGACGGCCCATTATTAAGCAGGCATATCCTATTTTAAACTCATTATCTTTAAAGCCCAGATTGGGGACATACGTAGTTCGGTTATCACACTTTTATTTATAGGAAAGCTCAAGCAGCACCGAATATCATTATGTGCAAAAGGCTATGACGTCATCGGTCAATGATTCTCCGCACCCAATCTTTTCTTGTGTGGCCCATAAAAGTATGAAATTGGAAACCATTTTCTTCAACCTTAGCGCCACTTTATAAAAAGCGACCCTCTGTTCTTCTAGCTTCCGCCATTTCATAAGCCACTTCCTGCTCGGCGCCAGAAGACTGGCTTTTTGTCTGTGTTTGCTGATGAGAGCTGAATTTATGACATCGTATACCCACCGACGCCCCCCCTCCTCTCAACTCCCCCTCCCCCTCCTTGTCGCTTGTTCACAGATATCCACACCCATGGGGACAGGTGATTCTTCACTGTGAACTTTTACCAAAGGATTTTGTTACGCCCTATCTCCGAACTGCTGTTAACAGAGACCACCCCCCTGACAACCTTTGTTTTCTCAAAGGATGCTAATATCTTTTTGTTAAGTAAGAAGTGTTTGGCTAGTTTGAGACTAAAGACTTTGTGCATACCTTTTTTAGAAAGACTCGGTCTTATCTAAAATTTAGTTTATAAAAGTTGAACGACAAACTCAAATTGGTAGTGATAATGTAGATATTTGATATACCACTCTAAAGCTCTTCTTTGGGAAACAGTATTTTTTGCCGAACCTGGTGCTTCTCGAAAAATTTATGGGAAGGCATCACAATGGAGAAATCATAAATCATCCTTATTCTTTCCGGCAGAGTAGAACCTGTGACTGCCTGAGACTAAACCGATTCCTCCCCTTTTGCCTAGATTCTTTTCATGTTCTCCACAAATTTTTATTTGGTCTTCCTACTTACCCTATTTCCTGGTACTATCTCTGTATCCGTTGCTTTTCGAATTGACATCTTCCCCAGACAAGTCCGGCCCACCTCTCTCTCAATTTTTTACTGTTTAATTCCAAGATCTTTATTTATTCTCTCGTTTCTTCTATGTTCTTACCTTGATAACCCATTTTAATAATCGAAGTAGTCCCATACACACATAGGCGTGCGCACTGGGGTGTGGCCGCACATTCCTTAGCCCTTGCATTTGCCACGACAAATCTGCAAAACGTGAGAGAAATTAATATTTTTTGCCAGTTGTTTGTTAACAAGTTAGTAAAATCATGGAATGCATTGAATATGATACGCTTTCCAACATACCAGATAATGGCCGTGCAATAAATCTCGCTCCTGTGCCCTGGCCTTTGACCCCATTTTGATGATATTCAACGGAATTGGTTCAGTATACCTCCGGTACAACATACTAAAGCTTTGTCTCAATAGAAGCACTTTTAGTCAAGTTATAAGGATAATGGCTGTGGAATAAATCTCGCTCCTGAGCCCTGACCTTTGACCCATTTTGATGATATTTAACAGAACCGGTTCAGTATACCTCCGGAAGAACATTATAAAGTTTTGTCGCAATCGAAGCATTTTTAACGTAAGTTATGACGCATAAGTGCAATGGAATGGAACCCTCCTATGTCCTGACCTTTGACCCCATTTCGGCCATTTTCAATAGGGTTCGTCCCCAGGTGGTCCCCTATCACATAATATAATTTCATCGAAATAGAACCATTTTTACGCGAGTTATGACGCATAACGGCAATGGATTAGATCCCGCACCCATGCCCTGATCTTTGACACCATTTCGCCCATTTTTCAATAGAGTTCGTCCACAGGTGTCGCCTACAACATACTAAAATTTCATCGAAATCCAACCGTTTTTGCGTGGGTTATTGCGCAGAGAGACGGACGGGCAGATAGGCAGACAGACGGACAAAGCTGGAGCATGTACGCTTCTTCAACCTGCGGTTGGAAAACGTAAATTAAATGCAGGGTATTTAAAAATGATTACCCCGATTACAAATGACAATAACGTGTTTATGAAGATAAATAGACACCTGATACCCTACACAAGAAAGAAGGAAGTTAAAAAGTTTATTGAGACCTACTGCTGTGTAGGTGTGGTCTTCCGAAAATTCTTCTGAAATGGTATGGTCTTGCTAATTCTTCCAAACCGCTGGATTGGTCGTTGTGGACAGGACGACAGAGTTTTCTTCAAGTGGCACCCCAGGTCTCCAGATCTGACTCCTTGTGACTTCTTTTTGTGGGGATACGTCAAAGACCTGTGTATGTGCCACCTTTGCCGAAAACACTGCAATAACTAAAGATGCGCATTCAGCTTGCTCTAGCGTCAGTGACTACGAACATGGTTCATAATGTATGGCGTGAAATGGATTACTGCTTAGATGTTGTCCACGTGACCCAGAGGACTCACATAGAATGTTTGTAAAGTATGGAAATAAAATTCTAAACTTCCTTCTTCAACAATGAGATCTCTGTATCATCATCATCATCATCGTCAACCATTATCAATCCACTGCTGGACGAAGGTCTCCCCAAGTTTCCTCCACAACGGTCTGTCTTGTGCCAGTCTCCTCCATGTCACTCCCGCATATTTACGAATTTCATCCACCCATCTCCCATGTGGTCTTTTTCTGGGTCTTTTCCTGTCCCTTGGAATCCAATCTAAAATTTCGGCTGTCCATCTATGGTCTGTCCTTCTGGCAGTATGTCCAGCCCATTGCCATTTCAGGGATTTAACTCTGATCATGATGTCTTCCACTCTCGTCATTTTTCGGATCCACGAGTTCCTCTTCTTATCTCTCCTGGTTATACCAAGCATGCACCTCTCCATGCTTCTTTGAGTTGTCTGCAGCTTTTGTATGTCTCTTTTAGTTAAGGTCCACGTCTCTGCACCATACGTAAGCACTGGAAGGATGCATTGATCAAACACTTTTCTTTTAAGACATAATGGCATATTGCTCTTGAAAATTATGCTGTTTCTTCCAAAAGCTCTCCAGGCAAGTTTTGTACGCCGATTAATTTCTTCATCAATGTGACCCTCACTTGATATCTGCTGTCCAAGATAAACATACGTATCTGTTATCTCCAGTTTTTCTCCATCAATCGATAAATCTTCATTTCTTGTAAAAGCATTGAACATCACTTTTGTCTTCTGAAAGTTCATTTTTAATCCCACTTCTTTACTCTTGTCAGCAAGTTCCTGGATCATACTCTGCAGCTCTGATGGGGTAGTTGCAAAAATGACTATGTCATCAGCAAAACGAAGGTGGGTTAGATAATCTCCATTAATCTTTATCCCTTTGTTTTCCCAGTTCAGTGATTGAAAGACATTTTCCAATGTGGCATTAAAGAGCTTCGGAGATATGGTGTCACCTTGTCTCACTCCCTTTCCAATTTTTATGTGTGTTGTATTTTCAAACAGCCGAATCTTTGCACTTGCATTTTCATAGATGTTATTAATAATATTAATGTATGCATCTTCAATACCGCAGGATTTCAGAACCGTGGTAACTGCTGATGGTTTCACCGAATCAAAGGCTTTTCATAATCGATAAAAGCCATGCACAATGGAAGTTCATATTCCCTCGCTCTTTCAATCAGTTCTCTCAGTACGTGGATATGATCTATTGTGCTGTAGCCACTCCTGAATCCAGCTTGTTCTCTCGGTTGAGCCATGTCCAGTGTTACCTTCAAGCGGTGTGAAAGAACTTTAGTGAAGATTTTATAAACCACTGATAGGAGGCTGATAGGTCTGTAGTTCCTGAGATCCTCAATGTCACCTTTTTTATGTAGCAGGATCATTGTAGCATTGTTCCAATCCTCAGGAATCTTCCCTTCATTAAGGCATCGAGTGAAAATTTGGGCGAGTACTGTTTCAATTTCTCCACTTGCTTCTTGTATGATGTCTATAGTAATTCCATCTTCTCCTGGAGCTTTCCTCGCTTCATGTTCTTGATTGCATGAGCAACTTCTGCTGGGAGGACTGGAAGAACTCTGGTACCTTTCATGATGTCTGGAGTACATGTATCATCCCTTTCATATAATTTGGAGTAGAAATCTTTCACTCTTGTCAAAATTTCACCTCTATTTCTTGTTATAGAACCATCTTCTTTTCTCAGAGCCATAATCTGTTTTCTTCCCTTACTGAGATGTCCCTTTGCTATCTTAAGGCTTTGGTTGTTTTCAATTGCTTTCCTCACTAGCTCACAGTTGAATTTCCTTACGTCTTCAGTGATACTTTTTCGTGTTGTCTTGCATAGCTCTATATATTCCACTTTGGAAGTCACATCTACTTTAGTTGTCCTCATCTCTCTTCTTTTTTGCATCAACATTTTGGTTTTTCCTGATAATTTGTTCACATGCAACTTGTTCTTAGACCCAGCTAATTTTGTTGCTGTTTCCATTAGAGCTTTGGTTACTTTTCTGTTAACTTCCGAAATATCCACTTCTTCCGATATTAGGCCTTCTAAAGCAGAGAATCTGTTCTTCAGTTCCAACTTGAAAGTATTATGGTGTTTTTTAAGGTTGGTTATGTCAATACATTTTGTTTGTCTTATGAGCTTGCCACGTTCCAGTTTAGTGTTGAGGTGCATCTTACATCTCACCAATCTATGGTCACTACCTGTGTTGAACTTGTTCAGCACACTGCAGTCTTCGATGACGAATTTTTTGTTACACATAATAAAATCAATTTCACTTGTCGTCCCAATTGGATGTCTCCATGTCCATTTCCTGTGTGGCTTTTTCTTGAAAAAGGAGTTCAAGATGAAAAATCCTTCTGCCTCTGCAAACTCAACGAGAGTATTTCCACGCTGGTTTCTGTTGCCGTGACCGAATTTACCTACTGAAGTTTCATTCTGTTGCCGTTGCCCTATTTTTGCATTGAAATCTCCCATAATTATCTTCAAGTGCTGCTTACCTTTATTATTTAGATGACGAATTTCCTCATAAAATTCTTCAATTTCTTCTTCAGGATGACTTGTGGTGGGTGCATAAGTTTGAATAATCTGAGCCTGGTATCTTCTCGATAGTTGGATAACGAGTCGTGCAGTTCTGTCAGAGGAACTTTCAACTTCTACCACTTTATCCTTCAGTTTCTTGTTTATTATAAATCCAACACCACTAGTTCTGCCAGTATCTGTCCCACGATAATAGAAGAGATGTCCACTTTTCAGTTCAATGAGATCTTCTCCTTTTCTCCTTACCTCACTTAGCCCGACGATGTCCCACTTGATCCTTTGTAGTTCCTCTTCCAATTCAAGAAGCCTTGAATCAGAAGATAGGGAGCGTCCGTTATAGGTAGCCAAGGTCAGCATCAAATGGCAGCCTAGTCCGGTCCTCCGGGGATTCTTAGCACCCTCTGCCTTCATGTCGCACTGGCCGCTGCCTTGGCCAGGTACATTCCAGCTGCCGGAGACTGAGGGCCAAGATTTAAGTTGTAGAGTCATTTTGGAGGTGTTTGGCCATAACTCACCACGCTGGCCAAGCGGGTTGGTGAGTGTGGGATAGCATTTCCTCTGATCCCGATGGTATAGTTATACCGCTATTGGCGGTCGTCAGAGCCCCTTTAGTGGGAACAGGATGCACCACGAGAAGGCGGGGTTGACATTTGTCAAGGAGAGGCTGTGATGTTACGCATCACCTGACCTTACATCCCGATCTCTGTATATATGTCCATAAACCAGTATAACGTACAAGTTTGTCGGCGCCGGGCCCCTCACTCCAGAGTAAGTGGCTTTCCCAACTGAGCTACGCGGTCATGTGCTCTCACTGCCATCTGCCTTTATCTCATGTGCGTCACATCTCACCTCTTCTCCCAAAAGACGGCCGGGCCCATGTGTCGCTGTAAGTAGTCATCCTATGAAGAACGTGCATTTGAGAAATCCCAGATAATTTGGTGTGTGGAACGTTACATCAAAATGATTTAAATTTTGAAGATGGCAATCCGATTTTTGGTGTAAATGTGACAAGGATGGTAAGTCAGATAATATCCGAAAACTTGAAAATTTCATCGTCCTGGAGCGGGACTCGAACCCGCGTCTCCCAGAGCGCCCGGGTATGTTAACCACTACACCACACAGAACGACCAAGTCTCAAATTTCCGACTAATTCAAATGTAACCATCACATTTACACAAAAATATAGTAAAACATTTACACAAAAAAACTATCGCGGTTAGCATACCCGGGCCCTATCTGGGAGATGGTGTAATCCCGTATTTCATTCATTATATATCTGCTCTTCCGGGCAATCACGGGATAGTATTCTTAACCTCCAGATTCGTTAAACATGAATGCCGGTTTCTTCGACTAGCCAATCCTATGATGGTTTATTCAGATTAATCAGAAACTTGAGACTTGGTCGTTCTGGGTGGTGTAGTGGTTAGCATACCCGGGCGCTATCTGGGAAACGCGGGTTCGATTCCCCGACGAAATTTTCCAGTTTTGAGATATTATCTAACTTACCAACCTTGTCGCATTTACACCAAAAATCGGATTGTCATCTTCAAAATTTTTATTATATGGTGTAATCCCGTATTTCATTCATGATATATCTGCTCCTCCGGGCAATCACGGGATAGGATTCTTAATCTCCAGATTCGTTAAACATGAATGCCGGTTTCTTCGACTAGCGAATCCTATGATGGTTTTATTCAAATTAATCGGAAACTTGAGACTTAGTCGTTCTGGGTGGTGTAGTGGTTAGCATACCCGGGCGCTATCTGGGAGACGCGGATTCAGGTTCCGCTCCAGGACGATGAAATTTTCTAGTTTACGGATATTATCTGACTTACCATCCTTGTCACATTTACACCAAAAATCGGATTGTCATCTTCAAAATTTGTATTATATGGTGTAATCCCGTATTTCATTCATGATCACACTGATTTATTATTTCGAAGCACTAAAGAAGGGATTCTCATTTTTCCTGTCTCTCCATGTGGAAAGAACATCACATCATTGCGAGGAACTTAACAGCCGGGTCATCCTGGAAGTTCGGGCGCCAATATACCATAGACGTTTGTCCGCGCGGGGTATCGAAATCGGGTCCCCTCACTCCGGAGTAAGTAGCTCTCCCAACTGAGCTACGCGGACATGTGCTCTCACTGCTATCTGCGTTTATCTCATGTGGGTCCTGCGGGGCAGGCACGTCACGCGAGGTATTGTCATTCGTAGTCGGTGCAATCATTTTGAATTACCCTGTACATTAATATTATCCCCCCCGAAAGAGGGCCGGGGTCATGTCCCACGGGTCAGCCGGCACCAGGTGTCGCTGTAAGCAGTCATCCCATGAAGAACTTGTGATGATATTATGACTTATGAGCAGAAGAATGCTGCGTTGTACCCAGCCCTTCGCTTAACAGCTTCTCCCGTATCTTTATCTCTTTGCCAACATTAAATCAGAATACCGAGCAATCAGAAAGTTAGCTTGCTGCCATTTTTGTTACCTATTTATCGCAAATTGATGAGTTATAATATTAATAATTAATACGGACAAGTGACGTGGACCATGAACATCAAACAGAAGTCATCGCTCTTTCCACGTTTTTATAAGTGCGTCACGGAAATATTCACATGGGCCTCCACCGGGAATCGAACCCAGGGTTTTCTAGTTACGCACCGGACATGCTTCCACTGCACCACAGCGGCCTCGAATTCTTCCAGACTCACATACGACTAACTGCCATGCCACTTGGCAGGTTGCTTCTTGGAGTCCCGCACATTGCTGGGGATTCACCAAAGATCGTAAGCAGCAACTGAAAAAATAAAAGGCGGATGAATAATTAATACAGACAAAAGTGACGTCGAACACGAACATCAAACAAAAGTCACCGCTCTTTCCACGTATTTATAAGTGCGTCACAGAAATATTCTCATCGGCTGCCACCGGAAATCGAACCCAGGGTCTTCCAGTTACGCGCCGGACATGCTTCCACTGCACCACAGCGGCCTCGAATTCTTCCAGACTCACATACGACTAACTGCCATGCCACTTGGCAGGTTGCTTCTTGGAGTCTTGCACATTGCTGGGAATTCACCAAAGATCGTAAGCAGCAACTGAACAAATAATTAGAAGGCGGATGAATAATTAATACAGACAAAAGTGACGTCGACCACGAACATCAAACAGAAGTCACCGCTCTTTCCACGTATTTATAAGTGCGTCACGTAAATATTCTCATCGGCCGCCACAGGAAATCGAACCCAGGGTCTTCCAGTTACGCACCGGACATGCTTCCACTGCTCCACAGCTGCCTCGAATTCTTCCAGACTCACATACGACTAACTGCCATGCCACTTGGCAGGTTGCTTCTTGGAGTCCCACACAATGCTGGAGATTCACCAAAGATGGTAAGCAGCAACTGAACAAATAATTAGAAGGCGGATGAATAATTAATACAGACAAAAGTGACGTCGACCACGAACATCAAACAGAAGTCATCGCTCTTTCCACGTATTTATAAGTGCGTCACGTAAATATTCTCATCGGCCGCAACCGGGAATCGAACCCAGGGTCTTCCAGTTACGCGTCGGACATGCCTCCACTGCACCATTTTTCCGAGACTCACTTATAAAAACGTGGAAAGAGCGATGACTTCTGTTTGATATAATTTAAATAGTTTGTTTTTTACTTTCTGAAAAGTTTTTCTTAACTTTCTGCTTTTACTTTTTTTTTTTTTTTTACTTTCTGATTTTGCTAAATTTTCTTAACTTTCTGCTTTTACTTTTTTTTTTTTTTACTTTCTACTTTCTCTGCTTTTACTTAATCCCAGTAAGTAGTTGATCGTGTGAGAGGAGCTTCTTAAAACTTTCGCTCGTGAAGACAAAACTGCGTTCTACGATGACACAGGAAAGGCTGAGCTCATTGATTGTACTGTGAATAAACAAGCACATCGCTCTTTCCTCGTTTTACGAACACACAGCAACCGAAAAATTGTTATTCGGTCACCGTCGGGGAGCTGTGTATTAAGCAATCACAAGCTATTTTCACACAGCTGGAAGATGTGATTGACGAATTCTGAAACATGGTTCCATTTGATCGACGAATGTCGTTGTAAATACAATGTGCATAAATTTGTTTCTTTTCTTTCGTGATTTCATATAACGTACAGAAAAATTTTTACAACCCCACCCGGTTTTATTTTTGACTGCGTCATTCGTTTATATTTTAAAATGAAACTTGCATACTTCAGTAATTTTTCATTCTAATGAATTAGTTTTTGACAAACCACGGCGTTACGGCGCACACAGACTTTAAATTTTTAAGTGGAGGGGAATATTGTGTGATATATCGTTAGAAAACTTATTTCGTTAGATATCCAATACCAGCATCATTTCAAACATCTATCCACAAATTCAAAAGTTAGACAAATATGACGGAGGGGTGTACAAAAACTCACTCTGTATAGGCATTATAATTGTAACAATATCATTTAAATTTTGTGTTTTATAAGAACCTGTTAGTAAGAACAACCTTTTTATGACATACACAGTGTGGCAAATAATTTTTAAGACGGGATCTGTAAAATGAAATAGAAACAAGAAATTATAATTTGTTTTCGTTTGTTATTCAAAATAAGTCCCTCCGGTTTCAATACACTTGTTACAGCGATTTAATAATGATTCGAATGCCTGTTCCAGTTCACTTTGCGGAATTGCCTCCAAAGCACGCGTCGAAGCTGTTTGTGTGGCCGAAATATCATCAAAATAACACCCTTTTAACGTCATTTTAAGTTTTGGGAACAAAGAAAAGTCGCAGCACACAGATGTTATTTTTCGCCAAAAATCTATAAACTAGAAATGAGGTGAGACTGGGTACATTATCGTGCAACAAACACCAACTGTTTTCATCCCGATATTCTGGACGAATGCGACGAATTCTGCCCATCAAACGCTTCAAAACATTTTAATAAAACTCACCAGTAATTGTTTGTCCACTTGGAACAAATTCTTCGTAGATTTTTTTTTTTTGATTGGAGGTTTAACGACCACCGCGAGCAACTCAATGGGCTATAAGCAGTCGCCCGTCCCTAATTTAGGGTCACTGGTTCCAGGGAAGGGAGAGAGCCAGTGCCGTAAGACAAACACAACATCCATGCCTGACCGGGATTCGAACCCAGACCCCTTACGGACGAATGATCAGAGGCCAGCGCCTTAGACCACTGCGCCACCGGGGCGGCTCTCGTTGTAGATAATAAATACCCTTACTATCGAAGAATGTAATGAGCATTGTTTTGATTTTCGATGTAACTTTTCTAGTTTTTTTGGCTTGTGGTGAGTTTTTTGACTTCCATTCCACACTTTGTCGCTTTGTTTTAGGATCATATTTAAAACACCATGTTTCATCCCCTGTAACAATCGATTTTAAGAAGGTTGGATCATTTTCAGCGGCTGAAATGATGTCTCTGCAATGTGCACTTCTCCTTGATTTTTGTGCATTGGTTAACGTGTGTGGAACAAATTTAGCACAGACTTTTGTTTTGCCCAAATCATCATGCAGGATGGTTCGAATCGTTTCTTTGTTGATGTTTAAAGACTCTTCCATCATTCTTAGTGACGCACATTGATTGTTTGCCACGAAATCACGCACTTTTTCAATAATCTCAAGTGTCCTAGATGAACTTGGTCTTCCGGTATGCTTATCATCTTCTAGCATATCTCTTCCGTCCAAAAAACGTTTGTGCCACAGGAAAACATTTGATCTACTTAAACAAAACTCACCGTAAACTTGTTTCATCATTTGGTACGTTTCCGAGGCACTTTTACCAAGTTTTGCGTTAAATTTAATAACAGCCCTGTGTTCCATCTTAATAATTCAACATGAAAAAATTTTTACTTCTCTGATGAACGCTCGTTTCGCTTGAGTTACTTTAACAACTGCGCAGTACTTTTGGCAGAAAGCAAGCAGATGGTCACGGTTTATAACGCATTCGCGATTACACTGGTGGCGCCACCGTAGGCTGAAATCTAGCGCCAGTCTTAAAAATTCTTTGACGCACTGTGTATATCATTAAGATTATGAATTACAGATCATCTGTGATCTCAAAATCTGAATTCCTCATTACTTCACCGTCTTTTTTGTTTTGTTTTCGCTAACGGAGTCTTTTTTAAACCTGCGTCATGCACCCCCATTGTTGCAACCCTGCGCATGCGCACACCAGCCACTGGGTTAGAAACCGTTATGAAGACGTACGTAAATGTCACTTATGCTGCGTATATCCAAATCACATGGTCACGTGGAACACCACGTGGTTTAGGCAACTGCTGCTCGTCAGTGGAAGTCCATAGTGTTGATCAGAATACAAAAACAATACAGAAGATATACACGGTCAAGGCACATTAGTTGTGACCACCAGCAAATATCCATAGTAACCGCCGTGTGCCACCCGAACAGCAGCTAGACGAGCTGAGAGTGACGAAAGAAGGTGCTGGAAGGTGTTCACAGGGTATGTGGAGCCATGCTGACTGCAAAGTATCTGACAGCTGCTGGAGTGTGCGTGGTGGAGGATCAATAGAGGCAACAACACGATCGAGGTGGTCCCACAGATTCTCAATTGGGTTTAAGTCTGAAGAATTAGGGTTCCAGGGAAGTACTTTGAAGTCTTCATCGTGCTCTTTCAACCACTCTCGGACATTTTTAGTTGTGTGACATGTCGCATTGTCGTTCTGGAAGATCCCATCGGCACCAGAGAAGACAATCAGCATGTATGGGTGTACGTGGTCTGCAAGAATGGATTCATAACGAGTTCTGTTTATAGTGCCTTACACAGGTATGAGTGGTCCCAGAAACATTCCCCAGATCATCCCCCTACCAGCTTGTGTTCTTCCAGCAATGGTTGAAGAGTGTTTGTTCACCGATGTTTCTCGCTTTATACGCCAACGTCCATCCGTTCGATTAAGCAGAAAACGTGACTCATCGGAGAGGGCAATCCTTTCCCATTCAGCGGTGGTCCAATTCCGATACTGCCGTGCAACTGTAAGCCATTTCTGCCGATGCACCTTCGTTAGTATAGGTGCAATGACCATCCGTTTGCATCGGTGCCCCATACACAGCATGGTTCGCTGAACTGTCGTTTTAGACACATTTCCGGTAGCCCCCTGTTACATTTGGCCAGTGAGTTGCTCCACTGTAGCGCGTCAATCGGCACTCACGCACCTTCAAAATGGACAATCACCTCTCACATTAATAGCACTTGGTGCTCTGCTGTTTCCACGTCGCTTATTCGCAATGGTGCCATTTCTCCAATCACGATACACTTTAATCACAGCAGCACGCGAGCAGCTCACAAACTGCGCTAGAAATACTGGCACTCTTGGCCCGAAAGCCGATAATCATCCCTTTCTGCAAATTTGATAAATTGTTCCTCTTATCCACGAAAACAGCGAGTGATTTGTTTTCAGAATGCCTACAGAACATCTTATATACCCTCCAAGCCAGCTCACGACACGTGCGTTCTTTAATTGGCTACGCGCTGTAGACCTCAAAAGTAGGAGGTTGTCACAATAGTGTGACTCGACTGCGTATATTGTTGGTACCGGTCTGACTAAAGTGATGATTTTGAAAACAGCAAAGCTGATTGGTTTCTCAAAAGGTGAGATATTCCGTGTCTTTAATCGGTGGAAATATAACTCACATTGCTTGCCTAAGTGGCTTAATTGTGGCGCGACATCTATCTCTGAGGAACAAGATAACCGTAGTTTAAGAAGACTTGTACGAAGAAGCAGGACTTCCTGGGTGCAGCAGTTGACCAAAGCATTTAATGAAGGCTGTTTCTAACACATGCCATAGCAAAACTATGCATGGGGAATGGAAGATGATCGGTATTGGAAGTCCCATGCTTATATGCAAACCGCTGATTTCTGAGAAGAATAGGAAAGTTCGTTTACAGTATTATCAGGAAAACCGTATCTGGACGCCGGAAGACTGTAGAAACGTCCTGTGGTCCGACGAGTCGCAGTACATCTTGTTCTGTACTAACCGTGATCGCAGAGTTTGGCGGGAATCCCATGAGGCAATGAACTTAGCTTGGCTTATAAACACAGACCAAGGTTCTGGAGACGGTGTCACGGTGTGTGACACCTTCTGTTACTACGCAACAAGGTCCCTGATATTGCTGAAAGTTCGGTTGTCCTTCAAGGTTATCTGAATATTGTTGCCGATCAAGTCCATCTTGCAAAGGTGATTTTTTTAACCTGCAGGTGACGGGGCTATTTCATGGACGACAATGCTACTGTTCATTGCGCAGGGTGTGTTCATCTTGAATGACAGTGACTTCCACCATCTTCCCTGGCCATCACCAAGCCCAGAATGATAGCCTATTAAGAACACGTGTGTAAAGATAGAAAAACAGATCCCGGGAAGCAAAGTCCTCTTCCATTAAATCTGAGGGAGTTAAGGGACTGTCTGATGAACTCCTGGTATGCTGCAGACGTAGTTACACTCCAACATCTTGTCGAATCTATGCCAGCCGCCCCGGTGGCGCAGTGGTCTACGCGATGGCTTCTGATCATTCTTCCGAGAGGGGTCCGGGTTCGAATCCCGGTGAGGCATGTATGTTGTGTTTGTCTTACGGCACTGATTCTCTCCCTTCCCTAGAGCCAGTGACCCTAAATTAGGGACGGGCGACTGCTTATAGCCCATTGAGTTGCTCACGGTGGTCGTTAAACCTCCAATAAAATAAAATCTATGCCACTCTGCTGTAATTCAAGCTAAAGGAAGCCCAACTTGAAATTAAATAAAAGTTTATAAATTCAGTGGCCGGTATGTGCATCTGCTTTTTCCGGTTATTTTAATTTCCCTGATAGCCGAAACTCGTGATCCATATGAAAGAGCATGCTGTATAGGTTTATTGGGGCTATCTTGTAGCTATTAATGGGACTATCTTCGAGTGAAACACCACTGTACCCAGAGGCACTCGTAAGAGGCCCCTAGTTATCGTCTACTACAGACATCAATATACGAGGGTTGTTCCGCAAGTAATGCAGAAGTGGGCATTAGTTTTTCTTGTTAACTCACAGTGGTAATTAAAATTGCACATGTTGGTAGAGTAACTCTTCCTCTATAGTAACCCTTCTTCTTCATCGCAGATTTGAAGAATAAAAGGGTGAAAGTCTGCTCCAATCTGCTGGAAGCGTTTGAAGCCAATGAAGACACGAATGTTTTTCGATCTGGTGACAGAGGATGAAATGTGCCCGTATCTTTAAGGTCCGGAAACGAAGAATCAATACATGTAATGGCATCACACCTCTTCACTAAGGCTTAAGAAGTTCAAGAGCCAGCCATTAGCACAGAAAGTCATGGTGACTGTTTTTTGGGATGACAGGGATATCATTCTCTTTTATTTTCTGGAACGTGGTCGTACCGTGACCAGCAAGCAATACATTGAGACACTGAAGAAGCTTAGAGAAGCCATAAGGAGGAAGAAACCCAACAAGAATCTGAAAAGGATCCACATTCACCATGACAATGCGAGACCATACAGATCTCTGGAAACAAATAAGGCTGGTCGATGGTCCCCATCCACCGACTTTCACCACTTCCACCTGTTCTGTCTAATGGAGGACAGTCTCCGGGGACCAAAATGTGTTGACACAGACGAGGTGAAAGTGGCTGTGAAGAAGTGGGTACACTAGTCCATGCCTGATTTTTTCAAAGAGGATTCGAGAGTTGGTTCAACAATGGCGCAAACGCATCGCTTGTGATGGAGATTATATTGAGTAGTACCTTTGTATAGAGGAAGAGTTATTCTACCAACGTGCGCAATTAGAACGACCTCTGTCAGTTAATAAAATGTTATGCTCACTTTTGCATTACTTTCGGTACAACTCTCGTACAAACAAGACGGTTGCAATAACGAGAGTACCGATATGGATATCATCATCATCATCATTGTCAACCATTATCAATCCACTGCTGGACGAAGGTCTCCCCAAGTTTCCTCCACAACGGTCTGTCTTGTGCCAGTCTCCTCCATGTCACTCCCGCAGAGAAGATATAAACATGTTTAAATGCAACACGACTCCGGTATGTCTCACCTGTGTGGCGCCGCATGGCGGCCGCCGTAGGAACCATCGCTAACTTCAGACTTTGAGTTCCCCACAACCTGATAAGCTCAGTTGGCGGCTAGTCTAGGTGAGGCAAAAATGTACACGATTGAGCGGATAGTGTTAGTAGACAAATAACATTGGACTACGGGTTCAGTCAAGTTTACGCAGTCGAATTTCATAAAACGGTTTAATGATGCAGCTCCGTCAAAAGGTGAGTGCGATACAGAAGATGGTGAAAAAACTGGAGACAAGAGGTACGGTTGTGTATGTCCACGGGGAGGCCGTCCCTCAACGACCAAGGAAACGGTTCAGAACGTGCGTAACAGGTTGCTTAACTTGCCAAGCAAGTCTTTATGGCGACTTTCACAAGAAATTGGCTTGTCACCTTCGACTTGCCACATACCAGCAAGAAAGGGAGCATTTGGCCATATAAGCTCTTGTCCGTATGGGCATTTTTCTGCATTGAGAACCCATAGTGCAGGAACTGCAGGGTCCTGATTTCTCAAAAAGGATGTCATACTACAGCTGGTTTCGTTCCTTAGTGGCTGAAAACGATAGCATCCTGGAGATAAATTTTTCTCAGACGAAGCGTGGTTCTCCCTGTGTGGGTACACCAATTCCCAGAATACGCGCTTGTGGGCCGAAGCGAATCCACATGTGATTCCTAAACACCCGCTGAATGACCTCAAGATTGGAGTGTGGCAAGAATATGAGCTCCATGTCACGCACGTGCGTCATACGATCCATATTCTTTGAAACAACGATGGACACAGATGTGTATTGTGAAATTATGAACACATTTGTAATCAGTTGGACTATATTAATTTACAACGTGGCTACTCCCAGTAAGACGGGGCTACCTATCACGGGTCCAAAAGGTCTATGTCAGTACTAACCAACTTCTTCGAAGACCGCACAATCTCCTAAGCAATATGGCCACCAAAGTCTCCAGATCTCAGTCCCCTATACATCTCCTTGTGGGGTATGTTGAAAGGGAAGGTCTATGCCGATAAATCACGCACACTCCAGCAACTGAAAGCGAACACCACCTCTGCAATTCACGACATCAACTACATTCAGTTGATTGAGACATTGCAAACATGGAGCGCCTGGTTGCCAGGTGCCTGCAGGAAGAAGGCAGCTACATCCAGCATTTGATGTGATGTGATAAGGTGTGCATCGCTCAAGGTATGTACTACCACAATTACGTTTGCCTACCTCGAATATTATGTCTGTAATAAACGATAACTCGGGGCCTCCTACCAGTGAAACACAATGTAAATAAAGAGGAGTTTAATCACTACTAATATGCGAACAGGTTTCGGCGCTATGCTAGAGGATAGCGTCAGGAAAATCATCATAAATTCGGTAATACCCGTTTTTTTACGTTGCTTTCTGTACTACGTTAACGAAGGGAGAATGTTACGCCTTGAAGAGATTTTTTTATCTGTTGTAAAATCTGTTCCTTGAAAGTGGTGCTGTATTTAAAGGAGGGAGAATGACACTCCTTGAAGGTATTCTATCATCTGTGGTAAAATGTGTTTCTTGAAAGTGGTACAACGTTAGAGAAGGGAGAAATTCTCCTTGAAGAAATTCTGTCATCTGTGGTAAAATGTGTTCCTTGAAAGTGGTACTACGTTAAGAAAGGGAGAAATTCTCTTTGAAGATCTTCTGTCATCTGTGGTAAAATGTGTTCCTTGAAAGCGGTACTACGTTAAAGAAGGGAAAAATTCTCCTTGAAGAAATTCTGTCATCTGTGGTAAAATGTGTTCCTTGAAAGTGGTACTACGTTAAGGAAGGGAGAAATTCTCCTTGAAGAAATTCTGTCATCTGTGGTAAAATGTGTTCCTTGAAAGTGGTACTACGTTAAGGAAGGGATAAACTCTCCTTGAAGAAATTCCGTCATCTGTGGTAAAATGTGTTCCTTGAAAGTGGTACTACGTTAAAGAAGGGAGAAATTCTCCTTGAAGAAATTCTGTCATCTGTGCTAAAATGTGTTCCTTGAAAGTGGTACTACGTTAAGGAAGGGAGAAATTCTCCTTGAAGAAATTCTGTCATCTGTGGTAAAATGTGTTCCTTGAAAGTGGTACTACATTAAGGAAGGGAGAAATTCTCCTTGAAGAAATTCTGTCATCTGTGGTAAAATGTGTCCCTTGAAAGTGGTACTACGTTAAGGAAGGGAGAATGACACTCCTTGAAGAGATTCTGTCATCTGTAGTAAAATCTGTTCCTTGAAAGTTGTACTACATTTAAGGGAGGGAGAATGACCCTCCTTCAAGAGATTCTGTCATCTGTAGTAAAATGTTTTCAATGCCAGATCACCTTTAGTGGTCATTACAGGCGTTTTGATAACCCAACATTAGATTAACGAGGTCCTGCGACCAGTGGCCTTATCTTTTCTGAACGCTCACGGCGGTGCTATTTTCCAACAGGACAAGGCTGGTCCTCATACTGCTGCTGTTTCGAGAGGTTTTTTTTTATTGGAGGTTTAACGACCACCGTGAGCAACTCAATGGGCTATAAGCAGTCGCCCGTCCCTAATTTATGGTCACTGGTTCCAGGGAAGAGAGAGAGAGAGAGGCAGTGCCGTAAGACAAACACAACATCCATACCTCACCGGGATTCGGACTCGGATCCCTTGCGCACAAATGATCAGAGGCCATCGCTTAGACCACTGCGCCACCGGGGCGGCCTCGCGAGCTTGCCTTCAAGGCACTGAAACTCTACCATGGCCAGCCACATCGCCAGACCTGTCGCAGATTGAAAATGTATGTGATGCTATTGGATTCGCTATCCACATTCCACCCCTACCGCACAATCTGCAGGAACTGCGTGAGAAGATCCAAGCTGTATGGGATGGCTTATCTGAGGACACCATTAGGAACCTGTACAACTTCATGCCGATACGTCCGGCATGCTGTGTGAGCAAACATGGCTGCCCGACGGCATACTGAGAGACACTACATATTGGCGTGTAGCTCAATAAATATTGTCCATATCAGCATCAATGTTTAATCATTTATTGTTCCTGGTAACCTTTACCTTTCTCTCGAATAGCATTGCAATCCCACACGTCCTTCTGGGTGCAACCATTTTTTTGACGATGAGTGTAGAAATCAAACAAATGTAGTATGGGAACGTATAATTTACTCATCTACTTACAGGAAGTACTGCAACTATCGTTTGCAAGACTAACTGTTTTACACATGTTTTCAAATACATCTGCGAGTGTCAAAAATCCCTCCGCAGTAATGTTAAGGATGTTTCACCTAATTTTGATGGCGCTACAGTCAAAATTTTTGAATAACGCAACTTGTTGTATGTTGAATGTCAGGTTTTGCTGTTTTATTGATATCACACCAAGCTTCAGAATATCTTTCACAGCAACACCAATTTTCACAAGTTTATGATGAGTTGAAAGTTTCCAAAATCTGGATGTTGTTTTCACCATCGCCCCTCAGAAGGAAGGGACACTTTTCCTTCTGAGGACACTCTTCCTCCATATTGCATGACAAATAATTTTTCACTCCGCGTGCACCAGTATCGAGCACGAAATTCCACAGTGCATATTTTTCTTTAAAACATTTTTTTTTTTTTTTTTTTTGCTTTTCGAAAATAAAACGGAAATAAAATCGGGTCAGGAACAACTTGACCCCACCCGTTTGACACGCTAGAATGTGTTGACCCGTGACCCGTTTCCATCTCTGGCACGAAAGTGGTATGACGTATGAAGACATTGAACAATGCGTAGCCCGTACATTAATTTATTCTGATCACATGACATCTGACGATGGTGTACATATAGACATGGGTTCGAGTTGTACCTCATATGAGTTCAATCTGTTTTACATGTGTTTCAGCGATGGAGCTGGAACCCGTGTGTTTGAGGTAACAAAAGGATGTCTCGCAAGCATCATATGGATTATGTTATCCTGACGCCGAATAATCGGCAACTTTGAAGAAGGTTGGACTGAAAGAATTTGCAGTGCCACGCAGCACAGTATCGCGACTTTAGTCAGCGTTCAAGAGACACAGAACTTCTGGAAACTGTTTTGCTGGAAGTCGTCCTCGTTCTAAGAGCCAGCAGGAGGCATTCAAAATTCTACAATAATATTTAACATTCTGAAATTTCTTTTTCGTTTTTCAATGCCATCTCCGAGAAAAAAACCTAATAAACGAAGTTCACCTGTACTTTTTAGCACGTCTTTTGTAAAAAAATACCGTGCGTATGTTATCGGTTTGTCCGTCCGTCCGTCTGCAGACACGATATCTCTGCAACTGATAGTCCGATTTGAAAAATTCTTTTTGCATTCGGATGCTTGAAATGTGGTTCGTTTTTTTGTTTTTGTTTTTTGTACGATGCACAATTTTACCGCTAGAGGGCGTAAATGCAGATAATATCGAGTTCAAAATACATTTTATTCCATACATTTGCTCCTAAACATCCAATTCAAAAACTTCTTATACCTTTCGATTCCATTCATGTAGAAGACTATTTTAGGTATAGTAACTTTTTGAAGTTACGCATAGATTCTCTCCTAGGGGTGTAAAAGTAAATTGCGTTTCCCCGATATCCCTGCTTCTAAATCTACGATTTGAAAAAAATTCTTCAGCGGATACAGCTCCTGCTGGAAAATCTTTTGCATATAACTTCTAATTTTTGGTAAATAATGCTTTGGCCACCAGGGGCGGAAGCGTTAATTTCTGCTTCTGATGTATTTGCCATAAAATCTGAGCTTCTAAAATCTCGATTGAAAATATTCTTTGGTGGACCGATGCCACTCACGTTGATAAACCTTTTTGGAATATTTTATTCTTAAAATATTGCATGGTTCCTTCGCCAGGGGCGTAGATGTATATCTTATTTTTGTCAATAATCTCTGCTTCTAATGTTCCTATTTGAAAAATTCTTTCTTTATTCGATAAGGTTTCCGGTGCGACATGTTCTTCAAATAATGTTAAATTTTTCAAGTAATTCATAGAATTTCCGCTAGGGGGCGTAAATGTAAATTGCGTTTCCCAAGATATCTCTGCTTCTAAATCTCTGATTTGAAAAATTCTTCCTGCACCAGACACAGATCCTGATGCGAAATCCTTTGCATATAATTTTTAATTTTGGGTAAAAAATGGTTTGGCCAACAGGGAGCCGTAAGTCTTAATTTCCGCTTCTGGTGTATTCGCAACAAAATCTGAGTTTCTAAAATCTCGATTGAAAAAAAAATCGTTTGTAGACCGATTCTACTCACGTCGACAAACATTTTAAGAATATTTTCTTCTTAAAATAATGCATGGTTTCTACACCAGGGGGCGCAATCGTACATCTTATTTTTGTTAATACCTCTACTTCTAGGAGTCCGATTTGAAAAATTCTTTCTTTGTTGGATAGTGTTTCCGATTCGAAATATTTTTCATATAAATTCAGAATTTTCAAGTACATCATAGACTTTCCGCTAGGGGCGCAAAGGTAAATCCCGTTTTCTGCGTTATTTCCGCTTCTAAAACTCCGATTGGAAAAATTATTTCTGCATCGCTTACAGCTTCTGATGGAAAATGCTTTCCGTATAATTTCTAATATTTGGTAAAGAATGGTTTGGCCACCAGGGGCCATAAGTTTTAATTTCTGCTTCTGATGTATTTGCAGCAAAATTTGAGCTCCTGAAAACTCGACTAAAAATTGTTTTTCTTGTACCGATACCGCTCACATCTAAAAACCTTTTGAGAATACTTTATTTCTAAAATAATGCATGGTTTTCCTGCCAAGGGGCGTAGATGCATATCTTATATTTGCCCATATCTCTGCTTCTAAGAGTCCGATTTGAAAAAAATGTTTCTTTTTTGAAGAGCGTTTCCACTGCGAAATGTTCCTTATATAAATTCACATTTTTCTGAACGCATAGGTCTGCAACCAGAAGGCGTTAGCTCACGATTCCGTTTACAACAATATCTGCGGGATTAAAAACCCGATTGAAAAACTTCTTTCTTCGGTCAGATGCTGTTGTTTCCCATACCGGTTCCATTGACTTTGAATAGCTTTGATAAATTTAATTTGCTTTAGAATGGATCCAAAAGACGTGCTCATTACGCCCGAAAATTCGTGTTATATTTCTTGTTAAATTTTCATAATGCCCAGTTCTAACATTAAAAGGCACAGGTCTATATCTCTGTTTGCAACTGCGTCTCCGCTTCTAAACATACTATTTATAAGAAACAATTATTGCATTGTATGATATTTGTAAGGGAATATTTCAAACATAATGCAGTTGGGAGTGTAGGGAACCCGCTACTCAGGCTTTTCTCTGCTAAGTTCAGCTAACTGGCCCTAACTTTGGATATCTCTTATTGGGAGGCAAAAAAAAAAAATGCGGTGACCCCAATAAGTCCAACTCTCCATTAAACATCATCAAAATTGTGGAAGTAACATTTATTCCTCAATTAGAACGCCATCGTCGTTGGCTCACCTGAATATTTTCAAAGAGGATTCGAGAGTTGGTTCAACAATGACGCAAATGCATCGCTTGTGTTGGAGATTATGTTGAGTAGCACCTTTTGTATAGAGGAAGAGTTACTGTACCAACATGTGCAATTTGAACGACCTCTGTCAGTTAATAAAATGTTATGCTCACTTTTGCATTACTTTCACTACAACTCTCGCACAAAGAAGACGATTGCAATTACGGGAGTACCGACATGGATATAAACATGTTTAAGTGCAACACAACTCCCATTAGATCAGGGCCATATCACCATAATAAGGGGTTTGTCCCTCGCTTTCGTTTCGCTAGCGCTTTCGCTGGACAGCTATCTTACACCCGCATTTCCGGCTTTAATTCTCTGAGGGAGCTTCGAGTCTTGTTGCACCCAAACCATCTTGCAGGGTAAGATTTTTCTGACCTTGCCTCTGCGCAGGGGGTTTCCTTACCAGTTTGAAGAGCCATAGTATTTTAGTGTTACGTAGCGTCCCTACAGGAAATAATTCCGGAAGGACACTGCGTGACTCTAAACAAATTAAGTGACTTCAGTGTTAAGCAGCCTCTAAAAAAAGCAAAATCTCATTTTTCCCATCACAACGGCGATTCGGAATTTGATTGATTTAAAAAGCCATTAACTTCCCTACCATCTGACCTACGTGTTTTAAAAGAAGCACAAATGATTTATTAGTCTGCTGATAATTCATTTCATATGATTTTGTTTTCAGGAACAATCATGGATTTCTTTTGTCGTTTTGCGACTCTATTGCCTCGTTAAACTGTTTTCTAGCGTAAGCGACGATTAAGACAGTATCGGCTAAATATCGAACAAGAACTTTGAATATCTACATATTTTACTCATGTACAAATTCGACTCACGGTGTAGAGGAAAGTCAAAGAAACAAGGTCATAATTTATTACTGAAAAGTATACAGATCTAGATATAAATAATTTACGTTAGTATGGACAAATCTGCAGTGATACATTCCGTCGGTGTAGCTTAGTCGGTTAGAACAACTCGAGATGCGAATTCCACAATTTCCTGTTTTCACAAGTATTATAAAAAAATTTGCAGCATTTTCTAGAATGTTTAAAACTAAATTTCTGTGCTTTTCACTGCATTTAGCTAAAAAACTAGACGTACCGTAATCTGAACATCTGCGTGAAATGCACCTGTTCAGGCCCAATCATTGTTCGGTAATAAAATCCCTGAATTTAATGTTTACGAAATAAAAAAATACATCGCTCTCAACCACGTTCTAGAAACACACAGCGACCAAAAAATTGTTTTTCAGCCGCCGCTGTGGAATTGAACCAACAGAACTCTCGATATTTAACCGAGTGCGTTAAATTTACGCCACGATGGCCTACAATCCACGGTGCTACGTTTTCAGCCGCCGCTGTGGAATTGAACCAACAGAACTCTCGATATCTAGCCGAGTGCGTTACATTTACGCCACGGTGGCAAACAATCCACGGTGCTATGTGTATTTTTAAGTCAGCTTCTGACATCATAAATCCGTAAGATGGGCTCAGCTACTGAGACGTCTCCATCTGGTGGGCATTAACGGCACTAGCTATATATATATTATAGCAATTAAATCAAAGGGCGAGATCCAAGTTGAAAACACTCCAAATACGTGGCGACAGTAAATAAATAAATACATCGCTCTTAACCACGTTCTAGAAACACACAGCAACCGAACAATTGTTTTTCAGCCGCCGCTGTGAAATTGAAACAACAGAACTCTCAATATCTAGCCGAGTGCGTTACATTTACGAAACGGTGGTCAACAATCCACGGTGCTATGTGTATTTTTAAGTCAGCTTCTGACATCATAAATCCGTAAGATGGGCTCAGCTACTGAGTCGTCTCTATCTGGTAGGCATTAACGGCACTAGCTATATATATATTATAGCAATTAAATCAAAGGGCGAGATCCAAGTTAAAAATACTCCAAATACGTGGCGACAGTAAATAAATAAATACATCGCTCTTAACCACGTACTAGAAACACACAGCAATCGAAAAATTGTTTTTTAAGACGTCTCAGTAGCTAAGCCCATCTTACGGATTTATGACGTCAGAAGCTGACATAAAAATACACATAGCACCGTGGATATAAATACACATAGCCCACCGTGGCGTAAATGTAACGCACTCGGCTAGATATCGAGAGTTCTGTTGGTTCGATTCCACAGCGGCGGCTGAAAAACAATTTTTCCGTTGCTGTGTGTTTCTAGAACGTGGTTAAGAGCGATGTACTTATTTATTTACTGTCGCCACGTATTTGGAGTATTTTCAATGTTTACGAAGCTTTAGTTGGGAGTTTACCAACCCAAGAACTGCATTGAGATCAACTGATACCATGATTATGGAATTTGTTGTTAAACAAGTTTCGCTTGCGTTTGTAGCACGCTAAAATTTCAGTTTATTTTTAGCTCGTCTCTTGACAAAACAAAGAACATGTACAGAGTCTTATTACGTTTGTCGGCCTGTGGACATCGTTCGAATGCACTTATGAATCCGATGTAAAAGGATATTTTTGAATTGGAAGGCCTGAACTGTGGGAATGGTGATCTATCCCTTTTAGATTTCTCCCGATGCAGAGCCTCGCCTGTACAGGGTGTAAAGACAGATGCTATTGATTTCAAACTACGCTGAACTCCCTAATTATCAGTGCTAATTAATGCACGGATGTGCACAGAAAACCGGAAAACACGGATAATACGAAAATGGCACGGTGTACAGTAAAAATGAATTACGTACTACGGTACATATGCATTCAGAGATTTTAAATGAACTGTATATTACATAGTACGCATACATACTGTTTTAAATAAGGATTACTGTATGTATTTAAAATAATAAAATATAAGTTTTGCAATATTTGAATCACTTTATGTCTTCATACGTACCTTTACGACGAAAACTGACTAGCATTCAAAGTATAGGCCATCGTGTAGCACCGTCTTTAGCCATTTGTCTGCCAGGTTTTCGATTCCGCGTCTGTATTTGTTCTTGTCCTTCGAGGCAAAGAACTCCTTCACGCGATCTGCCACCTCCACCTGGTTGTTGAAGTGTCGCCCGCGAAGGAAGTGGGTCATGGACCGGAACAAGTAATAATCCAACTGGGCAAGATCCGGACTATATGCTGGGTGTGGCATCAGTTCGATGCTCTCAAGTTCCTGGAGTTTTGCCAGGTTCATTCACTTGGTATGGTGTTGAGCGTTGTCGTGCTGTACGAGAGCGCGTATTCTGTTCACCAATGTCCGGTATTTCTCCTCCAAAACGGCGTACATCCGCTCCAGCTGTTTAGAGTAGAAGTCGGCGTTGATGGTCCGACCGTTTGGAACAAATTCGTAATGGATTATCCCCTCGAAATTCCACCAGACGCAGAGTATCACCTTGTGCTCGAAGCCCTAGTGTTTGGCAACAATTTCAGGAAGCTTGCCTGTGCTCAGCCACTGCTATTTTGTGTTAGGATTACAGAAATAGACCCACTTTTCATCGCACGTAACAAATATCTTCATAAAACGTACATCGCGCAGGTTTTCTACGAGTTTCTTGCACACTTCCACTCGGCAGTTTGCTTCGGCAGATGTCAGTTCGTGAGGGACAATGCGGCAGCTCCTGTAGACCTTGCCGAGGTCCTGAAGGTGACGAGCCATGGTTTTCTGTGACGTGCACAGTTCGCCTGATAATCTCCGAGTGCTGGCTGTAAGAATTTCGTCTACGGCTTGGAGCACGGCCTCCGAATCCACGGTTCGAGCCCTACCTGATCGCCAAGGTTTCTGTCACCTGAGAGAAATTTTTTTAACTACCTGGTTGCGGTGCTGTGGTCTACGGAACCTTCCCTTTTAGCATGCCAAATGTTTCGTGTTGCTGGAGCAGCGTTATGTCCGAGTTCAAACTCGTAAAGCGAAAATTCCCTAATTAGCCGGTCGTGGCTGTTCATCGTTTAGGCGCCCCAATCACAGACAGAACGACGACATGCAATGCTGTTCACAGCTACGACTACCACTTTATATCCCTTTCGACACACACACACACACACACACACACACACAGAGAGAGAGAGTCGTATCATAATAATATGGCCACCCCCAGAATCACAGAGTGCACGTGACAACGTCGACCACACGCAGATGTAAGGGGCCGGCCAGGACAGAGAAGCCGTAGTGCGTAACGTGAGCACAATGGACAGAGGTAGTGATTTGACTGACGTACGAAAAGGAATGATCATCGACTTCCGCGCCGAGAGGAGGAAGCATCTCAGAAACAGCACACTTCATGGGCTGTCCGCGAGGTGCTATAGTAATGGCATACCAAGAACGTATAAGTCCAAACATCAGAAGTATAGAGCCCCAAAGGCCATCAACCTCAGAGGAGAACTTCGCCTCCGTCGACTGTTAAAAGACAATTGACGTACAACAGTGCAGCAATTGATCACGCAAATGAGCAATGGGGCACCCAGGAATGTGTCCTCGATAACAGTAGAGCGAACCCTGTTACGCGTGCGTCACCGGAGTCGGCGCTGCGTCAAGGCACCCATGTTGACCCAAATCCATCGGCAACGACGCCGGCAGTTTGCATGAGAGTACCATCATTGGACAGTGGAAAAGTGGAAGAAAGTTGCCTTCTACAACGAATCGAGGTTTCTACTCCATATAAGCGACGGGCGGTGACGTATACGGCGTCAGACACACGAGAACCAACACCCAGACAAGCTTGTCGGCCAAGTACAGGCCGGTGGTGGCAGTGTGCATGTCAGGGGATGTTTTCCTGTTATGACATAGGACCGCTGGTACCACTGAATGGTGTCGCTGAACGCCAATGGCTGCATGTCCATCCTCACCACATGCATCCCTTCAAGTTGGACGTTTACCCTGGTGGTGATGGTGTCTGCCAACAAAACAATGCGCCATTCCACGTCGCTGTGTGACTGGTTCCAGGAACACGGAAGTAATGTCTCCGTTCTAAATCGAAATCTCAATCCCAAAAAATCGCCTAACCTCAATCCCATAGACCACTTGTTGGATTATTTGGATCGACAGGCTCGGCGTGCCGACCCAAAACCACGCCATCTCTAGGACCTCTGTGCTCTGCTTTAGTTCGAATGGGCACGTGTGCCTCGGGCAACCTTCCAGGGCTTCCTTGCGTCCATGCCACGCCGTCTCGCCGCTGTCATCCGAAACAAGGTTGGTTATTCCCATTATGGTCATATTATTCTGATACGATCGTGTGCACAGGTGTTCGTTGTATAAAATCATGTTTCTTTAAAAAGATTACAGAGGCCTCGGCATTTTAAAGATTTTGTCAAGATGAAAAACACACATACAATTTGGCCCTGAAACCACGAACGTGATAAGACGAAAAATGCATAACGTAAGAAAATGTTTCTTAAATTGATAACCGAAACTGAATTTCGAATTTTCTCAATTACGTCGTTTAATATAAAGATTCAGATAAAAGACCGTCGGATAAGTCGAGGTTTTATTGTACTTTGACATTTTGCTATTCCTAACCTTTTTTTCCCCTGCGATGCACGGATAATGAGTTCAGTGTACGTTTGATTCCACATTTTTGCTTCTAAAAATACGACTGTCACAATTTTTGTTCCTTCCATACCTTGTGCTACGAAGACATTTTTAATGGGATTTTTATTTCAAATAATCCATAGTTTTCCTGCTAGAGCGGTGTAAACGTCAGTTTGTATGGTCTCTATAATGTCACTTTGTATGCCTTCTTTAGTGGCAGATTGTGTGGCCTCTACAATGCCAATTTGTATGGCCTCTATAATGTCAGTTTTTATGGTCTAAAATTTAACTTGTAGATAATAAGTACAGCAATGACACCACGGAAAAGAGTTGATTGGTCACATACAAAAAGGACCAGTACTTATGGAGCGTAAATATAAACCCACCGGACAAAAACTACGGAATGTAAACTTCATTCCTTAATATGGACTAATATCCCCACCTGCTTTAGTTACGACTTTAATTTTGTTTGGTATGCTATCAATATGACTCAGTACCACATGCATATCAAGTTTATTCCACTCCATGCTCAAAAATTCCCTTAATTTTGCCAAATTTTGCGGTGTGTTGATTTTTCTTTTTCACGGCCCTTTCTAACATGTCCCAGATTTTTTCAGTCACATATAGATCGGGTGATTTTGCGGTGTGTTGATTTTTCTTCTTCATTGCCCTTTCTAACATACCCCAGATTTTTTCAGTCATATTTAGATCAGGTGATTTTGTGGTGTGTTGATTTTTCTTCTTCACGGGCATTTCTAACATGCACCAGATTTTTCCAGTCACATTAGATCGGGGGATTTTGCGGTGTGTTGATGTTTTTTCTTCACGGCCCTTTCTAACATGTCCCAGATTTTTCTATTCACATTTAGATCGGGTGATTTTGCAGTGTGTTGATATTTCTTCTTCACGGCCCTTTCTGACATATCCCAGATTTTTTTCAGTCACATTCAGATCGGGTGGTTTTGTGGTGTGTTGATTTTTCTTCTTCATGGCCTTTTCTAACATGTCCCAGGTTTTTTCAGTCACATTTAAATCGGATGATCTTGCGGTGTGTTGATTTTTTTTTCTTCACGGCCTTTTCTAGCATGTCCCAGATTTTTCCAGTCACATTTAGATCGGGTGAATTTGCAGGCCAATCGAAATGGGACACGTCTCTCTGATGCTCTTCAAACCAATCCAGCACAATCCTACCTTGTAGCTCGACGGATACGAGACTTATCATCTTGAAACACAGGATCCATTATGTGTCTTTCTTGTTCCAAAAACTGGAAAAACGGTAATAATGCATTATTTAAAAGTGGCACATAATTCATAGATTTCATGCGATTGGACACTTCAACGAATGGTCCAACTCCAGAGCTTGAAATACAGCCCCGAAGTGTGACACTTCCACCTCCATTTTTCACAGCTCTTTGGACACATTCTGGGTTAAATGCTCCTCCAGCCTTCCGCATACGCCATAATCGGAATGCAAGCAGAATTTTGATTCGTCGGACCATATTATTCGCCCCCGCGGTTCAAGGGTCAAGTGACCATGGTGTTTCGCCCAAGCATGGTGATTTATCTTCTGGAAAGTTGTTAACTTTGGACGTATTTGGGCAACACGACTGAAAATGCCTGTGCCATGCGGTTCTCAACGTAGCGTTTGTTCTGAGATTGATTTACTAGGTCCAGCACTGTTGAAGAAGTTCTTGACAAGTCTGGGAACATGCAGCAGTTGCTAATTGTCCCAAACTCCTGCGATCCAGATTTGTCATCATAGAAATTCTACCACAGTTGCTCCACCTATAGTGATAGCTTCCTAATATCTGCCACTGGAAATGGAAAGTACTGACTGTTGACTCGGACATTTCAACAAACTTCGCCACTTCTTGCAAGAAATGATCATGTTCTTGGCCCTAAAAAATAGCCCCCTTTTGCCACCCAGTAGCCAGGGGCGTACTGATAGCCCCCGCAGAGCGAGGGGGAAGGGTCTCATGGTTAAGGCCTCTAGCCTGAGCAAAAAGATTTTACAAATTTTTTTGCGAAAATTTCGTATGAAACTGGTCAAAGAAATAGCCAAGAATTAAGGCAGCTTTGAATGATGTATTAAGATGAAACGTTTTTTTTTTCTCAGTAAATACATAAAATCTTTAGAAATCAGTTTCGTTGCTTTAGTTCATGAAAAATGGATGACGAGAAAGCTGCTATTCGAAAGAACTTGAGGTTCCTTGCAATACCCTTGCTCTTACAAGGGGCCTCAAGTTTACAGTCCTTGCAATAGTTTTTAAGCAGGTATGTTAACAAGAGAATTTGAAAAAAATATCAGTTCAGCGAGCGGAAGTTTTATAGCAATGAGAATAATGTCTTGTTTATTACAGTCGTTTGTACGTAACTATGCATCCTTTCGAATATAACGAACTAAAAGGTGTTCTTCGCGGGAGAGAAATATCAAAGACCTGTGTCATTTTTTTTATAAAAGAGTCAAAATATTTTTTTTTCTATGTGCAAAACATTGTGGCATTATGTTACGTGTATTTATTATATTCCAGAGTAAATAATTCAAGTAGTTTTACGTTTTTTTGTGCTACAGTTCTTAATCGTTACTCAGTTATTTGCTTCCTTGTTGTGACGTTTCGTATAAATAGGAACCTTCATTAGACATTGCCATACGGCAGTTGCATGTTTTGTGTGTGCAATCGTAAAGCATTTCAAAAAGCAGCCTTAGTTCCTTGAAATAATAAATTTTGCATGATATGAATAACTTTGACGTAAGTATTTTTTGTAGCAATTTGTATCGGTAACCAGGGCAATTGTTTTAATTATAACTTACACATTTGTGTTTCGCTCAATAAAGTGAAATAATTTTGATTTTACGAAAAATACTCGTTGGTTCCAAAGCATTTGACTTATTCAAACACTCGTAAAGTCTAATTAATACATAATATGGAAGTTAAAATTTTGAGTAATTGAAAGCTAATGGATTTTCGCAAAATGGTCTCGAAATTTTTTTGCGGAAGGGCCTTGAGATTTTCCGGTACACCACTGCCAGTAGCGTCGCCTTTACGACCCATATTTATACCCGTAAAAGGAAGTGCAATTTGTTTCTGCAGTAAAATTTAAAATTTGTTGAAATTTACTACGCATACTTTAAACACACACTCCATACACCTAAAATCAGCAGTTTCACTCTCCATATTTATACAACTTCTTACGTTCATCGACTTTATGCTTATGCACATTTTTCAATCTGCATTCCGTAATTTTTTGTCCGGTATGTTTATATCTGCATTTGATACTTTATCTTTTTCCGAAACTTCAGTTTTGACAATTCTTCTGTCTACTAGTCCGAGTAGGCTCCGGGTTCGATTCTTGAGTACGACAGGAGCTGTGCTGTGTGTTTATGTTACAGCGATGTTTTGTTACTTCCTGGAAGCAGTTTTCCTAAATTAGGAATTGGAGACTCCTTTTATATAGGGCTCATTAAACCGAAAAAAAAAAAAAAAGGAAAGAAAATAGAGGGTAAAAATAGAAAAAGAAAAAGAAAGGCTTGTGCATCATATTTCTTTAACCATGACCATATTATCAAACGGATTTCGTTAAGTGAAAGTTTTTCGTCAGTAAAATTTTAAATTTGTTAAAAAATTTGTGAAAAAAAAATCTTGAAATTTTAGTGCGCGAGGTCCGAGAATTGATGACCAAAAACGTAGATATTTCAGCTACAGCGTATTTATTGTGTCTTCCTTCTTTATATAATAACAGAAGTCAAAACAAATTAGCTGATTGTTTACATTATTTTTTTTGAAGAAGAAGAAAATTTTGTACGTGTTCACTGGGTAAGTTTCCCATATTTCGCAAGCGTTTGCTTGGTAAAGAATTTTTGGGCAAAACCTCAAAACTTATCTGCCAAACTTCATGCCGTCAAACTTGAGCGATGCTTTCGAAATAAGTAGTACTTCAGTTACATCGGGAAAAGGCTAAGAAATAACGGTCATCCCAAAATTCATTGTGTAGCACGTTACCGGGGTCAGGTGGGTGGGAAGTGGGGGTGTAGGGTGGTGGTATATGACATCTTCCATGCTCTTAAAACAATGCTGGGATTTCAGGGAAGCCTACCAAACTCGTTTGGCTTAGTGCCAAAATGTTGAGGAAGCTGTACAAATAACTGAAATGATCTCGCCGAACACATCCAGGTGGAACGAACGCAAGTTACGTCGCTGGAGGGGAAAAAAAAAGAAAAATATGAACGAAAATCTGAAATGTAGCTGGCGTGGGTCAGCAGCTGGGGATGACCCAAAATGCTCTCGAATTACGAGATTTATGTTCCTGCTCCTCGTATCTCTGTGAGTGGGGACACTTTCTGACGTGAGCTAAAGCCTTTTATTGCTTCACAAATATTGGTCTTGATGCTTAGGAAATATGATACGCCTCCCCCAAAACAAAGACATGGCCAAAATGTAAAAGTATTTCGTTTTCAGTAAATTTCGTTCCTTCTGATAATACTTATTTATTCAATGTGTTTCAAAAGTCTGAAGCCACTGGCAAACAAACAACACTGTGGTCTCAGTATATCACTAATTTGACTTATTGTTAACACACTACAGTAAAACCCATAATTTAGGGATATTCTCGGGACCTTAATTTTTATTCTTAAACGAGAGTTTTGTGTTATTTCTAAGTTACAATAGTTCGTGTTACGTACTGCATAAGTACTAATGCTTGTATAACAGAATATCTGTAATAGGAACTAAGTAGAACTAATATGTTGATCAAACTAACCAGTATTAAAGACAATTCAAACAGTTGAGTCTATGTTTAAAGACGTTCCATCGTTCCACTTAAAAACTTCGTTATAAAGAAAATTCGTTAAATGAAAATGAACTTAAATTGTAAAACTTAATCAAATAAAATGAAAAATACCATAAAATGTAGTTGAATTTGGACAGTGAATTGTACTGTTGAGTAGAAACTTTTCGTAAATGAGTTTAAATCTTTATTGATACATACATTCGCAGAAGTAGAATGCACTGCCTGAATAAATGAATTAATGAAGAGAAGGTACCGAATACTAAAGCTGACCTCTCCTTTTCATTTTCCTAATAATTATGTACTTATACATTAGGATTATTAACAGCATCTATGAAAATGCAAGTGCAATATGTCAGGATACAGCACCAACAAAAATTGGAAAGGGAATGAGACAAGGTGAAACCATATCTCCCAAACTATTTAATGTTGCATTGCAAAATGTCTTTCAGTCTCTGAATTAGGGAAACAAAGGGACAAAGATTAATGAAGATTATTTAACTCATCTTCGTTTTGTTGATGACTTAGTCATTTTTGCAACTAACCTCTTCATAGCTGCTGAGCATGAACCAGGAACTTACTCACAGGAGTAAAGAAGTGGGATTAAAAATGTACTTTCAGAAGACAAACGTGATGTACAGTGCTTTTTATCAGAAATGAAGATTTATCGATTAATGGGAAAAAGCTGGAGATAGCCGATACCTACTTTTTTACCTCGGGCAGCAGATATCAAGCGAGGGTCAAATTGATGAATATCAAGCGAGGGTCAAATTGATGAATATCAAGCGAGGGTCAAATTGATGAAGAAATTAATCGGTGTATAAAACTTGGATGGAGAGCTTTTGGATGAAACAGTACGGTTTTTAAAGAGCAATATGACATTATGTCTTAAAAGAAAAGTGTTTGATCAATGCATCCTTCCAGTGATTACGTGTGGTGCAGAGAAGTGGACCTTAATTAAAAAAGACACACAAAGACTGCAGACAACTGAAGGAAGCATGGAGAGATGCATGCTTGGTGCAACCAGGACAGATAAAAAGAGGAACTCGTGGATAAAAAAATGACAGGAGTTGAAGATATCGTGATCAGAGTAAAATCCCTGAAATGGCGATGATCTAGACATGTTGCCCGAAGAACGGACTATCCATGGACAACCGAAATTCTAGACTGGATTCCAAGGGACAGGAAAAGACCAGAAGAAGACCACATGGTAGATGGGCGGGTGAAATTCTAAAGCATGCGGTTGTAACATACAGGAAACAGGCTCAAGATAGACAATTATGGAAGTAACTTGGAGAGACCTTCATCCAGCAGTAGATTGAAAATTGTTGATTATAATAATGATGATATGTAATTATTTTAAACGTTAAAAAGTTTCGTAATTCTGATCTTTGCAAAATTCCAATAAAATGTGTTTTGTTCATAAAAAGTTTCAATTTTTTGTAAACATCGGAACATTCCGATATTTACGATATTTACACTTCCTTGAAAAGTGTAATCCTCGTCTGATACTACCGAAATCTTTTTGCATTTCTTCATGGGGAATGTTTTTTGATAGGCACTTCATTATCATCTTCGTCATTTATTGTAGTGTCTTGAATACATCTTATAGCACTTTCCAAGATGTCATTCTCTGTAGGATAATCAGCAATCACAACGTTTTCATCAACGTTGAGAAAATCAGAGCCCTGTACCTTCTTCAACACTTCCTTTGTCTTTTAGCTGCTGCAATTTTAGTACTTCATAGCCACAGCGTTCGTCTTTGTCCTTGATCAACATCATCTAAAAGTTTCACTTTATCCGCAACAGAGCGACATTTTCTTTTGGACATTTTGAGTGAACAAGACTAGCGAGTCAAGCGTGTACTAATTGAATGAGAATGAATACGTAACTTCTACGGGGTCAGGCCCACTCTAGTTACAACCTGTTTTCCCCTGTGAAATGCAGTTTCTATGGTGGATTTTCTATCCATATTTGGAAAAACAACTGCTTCGTAAAGTCCCCATGTATACGACTCCACGCGTGGCCGACAAGATTCCCGTGGCCGATACGGAATCCCTCTTCCGACAAGATTCCGTGCACTTTACAGAGCCAAAAGTTTCGAGATGAGGAATTAAGGACGCTTTACTCCCATCTGCGTGCCAACAAATTGTAGCAAAATTTTTGAAACACGAAAGGGTAATGTCGAAAAAAACTTCGTTATATAGAAATTGATTTTCGTAATATGGAGATTAATTTACTTGAAAATGTCGTTCAAAGTCAAGGTTCAGCGAAACAATTTCGTTAAATGGAAATTCGTTATTTATAGACTGTTTGTATTTTACAAATGCTGTTATGCATACATATTGTAGATTACAGTAGCATTAAATTAATCTTTTATGTATATAATATGAAAAATGCCATGTGCAAGCCCCCTCCCCCCAAATTGCCTTATTTGGAAAATACGGAGTATGCCATCCCATTAAGAACACATATGGAGACATCTTTTACGCGTTTCTTCAGAACACTTTGCTGTTCAGTTCCGTACTCGGAAAGGGAATTGCAACTCAACTTCATTGTCGTTACTTCGAGAACAAAAAGATTTAATGCTTCACTACACTTAAAAATCCTCTGTGTAATTTTTTACGACAAGATCCCTCTTTTGGCAATGAATTCTTGTATTTTCTCATCTTCACAACTATTTAAATTCGTTTTCATACTAATTAAATCTGTAATCTCTATAACCCATATGCTTTTAAAGCTAAGCTGCTTTCAATCGCTGAATAATCTGTAACCTAGACCACTGAATTCAGCTGCTTTTCGCAATAAATGCACCAAACTTTCATACTTAATTGTTTGAGTGTTCACTCCAACGTTGTTTGGAAAATGAAGTCCTGCTCCGAAAACCAGTTCCTTATGGTGTATTTTGTTCCACTCGTTTCACAAACATCGAATGGTACTGAGAACTCTAATTGCTTTTGACAAATCACTAGCAGATGTCATAATCTGTATTTCAAATTAGATCTTTTAAAACGGTGTCGTGGGATATCCGCACGCCATGAAATTCGTGAGACTTCCGCACACATCGTGGATAGCGGTTTCTATTTCTTCATCGTTACCTCCTTGCAAGACCCCTTTCCCTCCCAAAAGGGTTGTGTGGTCCACCATTCCTCTGCATTTATTTTTTTTCACTCTTAAGCATGCTCAGGATATGCTTCATACAGTTCCTCTGTTGATTCTATGTTGGTATCCATTTATACCAAGCAACGCCTGCCTTTTCTCGTGAGCATACACTCCGCAGATTCCATAGTTGTACAGTGAACATCTGAAGTGCCAGAACTTCAGCTAAGGCACCACCGTGAAAGGTACGGAACATTTACGCAAAACAGTAATACGAATGACCGGATATGTAAATTGCAATTTCCTGTATATATGTAGGGTTACAAGGAAAGTCCGTGATCAGAGAAATATGCATATATATATATATAAACAACATTTCTACTTTATTCTATGGGGTGTGACGTTCCTGCCCAGGAGGACGCACACGACATAAAGGCAGATAGCAGCGACACGAACGTCTGCGTAGCTCAATTGGTAGAGCGACTTATTCCGGAATGTGGGGACCCGGGTTCGAGCCCCGGCGTGGACAAAAATGACTGAGAAATTTACTTCCTTATAGTGGTTAAGTATGATTTCAGCAGGTGGCGTTTGGAAACTTCACAATCTACTTAAATTATATACTACTACGTTCAAAAAGTTCCGGAACTTTTTGAATATTTGCCAAATGTCAGTGAATTAGTCATTCCCCGCTGAGAAAACGAAGAGCATGATGTGACCGACACGTACAGCGTATGTGCGTAGTTAGTGATCACAGGCATTCGAGGCTCTCCGTCGCGAGGACAACGATGTCGAATTTTGAACAGTGTTCAAGTGAAAAATTTTGTGTTCTGCTCGGAAAATCTTTCGCTGAGACTTTTCAAATGATTAAGTCAGCCTACGGTAAGAGTGCAATGAGTCGAACTAGAGTTTATGAGTGGCATCGACGATTCGAAAACGGTCGACAGAGTATCGAGGCTGATGAGAGGTCAGAACAACCTTAGACCTTTCCTTTGGAGGCCGACGCTCCAAAGGAAAGGTCTTGTTAACAGTTTTCTTTGATTGGAAGGGGGTCGTACACAAGGAATTCCTTCAACATGGTCTTACAGTCACTAAACAAGAGTACGTCAACGTCCTGAGACGCAAGCGACCCGATCTTTGGAAGACCAACTCGTGGGCGCTCCATCACGATAATGCGCATGCTCACAGATCCCTCCTGGTGTCCGATTATCTGTCCAAACATCACATTCCCGTTCTTCCACAATCAGCTGATTCCTTTGATCTCGCCCCGTGACTTTTGTCTTTTTACCCGAATGAAGTCCCGGAACTTTTTGAACGTAGTAATATATTTCACAGCGCGGATTGCGAAAGGAGGTTCAGAGCAATTTTAAAAATATTTTGCCCCCGGATGAGGTATAGGTCACCCTACGCCACTGATATATCCATTTAATCGGAACGTTCGGCGAACGCAGCAAATTATATAATTCACTTCGTAATTATGTTATTGCAGACGGGATATTGAGGGCATGAGCTCCTCACCTCTTTTTGTACATAATTCATTGTACAGTACATATTCCATCATATTCTGTACCAGAGATACTCATTATTTGTTCTTGTACTAAATAAGTTTTTAAATAAATAATAATTGAGAGGAATGTACGGAACAGCTGCTACGAAACAGATTCCCTCACCCCTCCTTCCTCCCTCCCTACTCCTCCGTTTACGTGATATGTCCAAAGCTGGCTTCTACGCAGGCTGTTTTCAGCTCGTTGTAACCCCTGTAACAGAATCGCGGCGACGTGCGATGTGTGACGTGCGTGGCAGATTTATTTTGCTCCTATGCAGACAAAAATGATATCCCCGGAACCAGGGACTTAGCAAAGGGGCAGTCAGGGGAGGCTGAGCCTCCCCCAACGGAAGGCCGAATGAATGTAAAAAAAGATTAGCACATGCCATATCTGTAATAAAAATTAACGAAAAAAATTTCGATATTACACTTACGCGCTGAATATCGAGTTGACTGAGACGAAAAGCTCGTAAATCAGCAGATTGAAGATCATATCCTTCGAGTCCGCAACATGAAAACTGGAAGTTTTAAAACACTGAAGTCTTTTTAGAGAAGGTTGTTTAAGACAGATTTCTAACTTTTCGCTCTCACTCAGTATTTCTTTCAGGCATACATCCAGGAGGGCGAAGCCCTCCCGGAAACGACCATTCGCCCCCCCCCCCCCCCCCCGGAGACATTTTAGGTTACCGAGCCCAAATTTTAATAAATTCAGGCTATGATGAAAATCGAAGTTTCGTTTCTTTTTATGATGCAAATATTCAAATTTATTTTTTTAAATATCTGTTCAAATGGTACTAGTTATAGTTTATTTTATTAGAAAGTGTATTACGACGCATGGTATTCTTGAAAATATAATAAGTAGACCAATCATACCATTGTCTGAGAATCGTGATTCAGGAACAAGAGTGCGTTGAATGCATTTTAACAGCTAAAAATTTAAAGCCTGCGGAACCTTCCCCTTCCCTTCTTTAGCTGAAAACAGTTTGTTGTTTCTGAAATGTTTGAAGAAGTAATTACTATATCGGGTATGTATATAGATTTTTTCTTGAGGGGGGGGACGAAAACAGGAAGTTTTTGAAATCCCCCATCTGGAACAAAATTAAAGTTAATGAAAAACTGAAGAAAAATTAAAGCATTTTTTTTCTAATGTAAGTTGATACATTTTTATTAAATTAAGGTATTTCTTTGTAATGTAAGTCGCATTTTAAACAAAAACAAAAAAATGAAGCATTTTCCGGGGGGGGGGGGGAGGCCTCCTCTAAATGCGCCCCTGTGCTAGATATATAGTAATTACTTCTATATATATATAAATATAGTAGTTAAAATTACATATACTGTATATATATAGCAAATGGAAACCTTGCCCCCTCTAAGGTTCCATTCACCCTTCAGGCCAAAAAGTCTTGAAAGAAACACTGCTCTCACTTTCATGATGAACATTACATTGTACACCGTTTGCCCCTCCGTTTCCCCGTACTCATTGCTACTACTCATTTTTAAAATGCTTTGCATTCAGTGACGACTGCAGCAAAAGTTTAGGTACAAATACAGTCATTTGCAAAAGTTTAAGACCACCTATTAATTTATTAAAATTAAGAGAAACAACTAATTACTAGTCAGAGATATTCGAAAAACTGACACCACGGGTGAATACTTACATTCTGTAGAACACAAAAACACCGAAATCAGTGCTTAGTATGGTCACCTTTGTTTTTTATAACGGGCAGAATACGATGTGGCATACTCTCCATTAGGGATTTGCAGTAGTCACTTAAGAAATGTCTTTGCATCACACGTACTTTATCGCGTCAATCAAAGCTTGGGAATTTTATGGTTGTTTTTCTGCCACCTTGTCTTTTAAAATGGTCCACAAATTTTTGATGGGGTTAAGGTCGGGACTATTACTGGGCCAGTCAAGCACAGTTATGTTTTCACTCCGTAGGTTGTCCTTTACTGTCTTTGATCTGCTGCTTGGAGCACTATAACGAAGTAAATTTCTCCGTCATTTTTATCCACACCGAGGCTCGAACCCGGATCTCCTCATTCCGGAATAAGTCACTCTACCAATTGAGCTACGCGTACGTTCGTTCTGACTGCTATCTGCCTTTATGTCGTGTGCGTCCTGCTGGCAGGCACGTCACATCTCCCCCCTTCCCGAAGAGGGCCGGGGCATGGCCCACGGGTCAGCCGTGACCATGAATCGTTGCAGGCAGCCATGCGCTTTAGAACGTGCACTTGAGAACTCCCAGTCAATTTAGTGTGCGGAATGCAACATCACACACTTTTTATTTTTTTGAAGCGCTGGAGAAGGTATTCTCTTATTTTTCCTCTCTCGCGGTGTGGAAAACATCACACCATTGCGAGATTTTGAACGGCCGGGTCATCCGGAAAGTTTGGGCGCCATTATAACGAAGTAAATTTCTCCGTCATTTTTATCCACGCCGGGGCTCGAACCCGGGTCCCTTCATTCCGGAAAAGGTCACTCTACCAATTGAGCTACGCGGACGTTCGTTCTGACTGCAATCTGCCTTTATGTCGTGTGGGTCCTGCTGGCAGGTACGTCATAGCACCATCATGCATAATGAGAGTGCATCTGTGCACTAGCCTATGAGTTAACAGCTTCTCACGTGACATTTCCACATAAAAAGAAGCAGTCGTGGTCGTGCCTGTCGGCAAAAAGGATAATGAAGCAACACCGGATGCTAAAATAGCACCCCATATCACCTGACTAAACAGATGTCTCATGGTGCTAATGGTGTATTTTTCATCCTATTGGCAATCGAACATGTTCTTCTCGTGATTCAAATTGACGCACAGTTGATTCATTGGAAAAAAGAAAAAAAAAAAAAGAGACTTGGCTCCAATTTTCAGGTCCACGATTGGTGATACTTCGCAAACTAGAGTCTCTTCTTTTTTCATGACAGAGGTAAGTCTAGGTCCGTGTGCAGGTTTATAAAACTTTAATCCAAAATCTTTGCTAAGACATCGGTAAACACTTCTGATACTAATATCAGACCCTTTTGAATGTAGGAAGGCCTTGATTTTTTTGCACGAACTCCTCGGAGAACGCATAACTGTTCGCCTTATGGTATTGTCATCACTTGGGGTTGTTTTCTTTGCACATCCACTACTCTTTCGGTCGCTAAACTCACCTGCATCTCGATATTTCATATCGTGTTATGAATAGCGTCTTGCTCACATTCACCTTTCTGCTTATGTTACGTTTGGAGTATCCTACATGATATAAAGTCACTATTTATGACCTCTGAGTGACATTTAATGACGCTGTTTTGCCCATTTTTCGCTATAGAGAAAATACGTACAAAACCTCTCAGCTTGAAAACCAGAAGCAAACTGACGCTCCCACGCTTCCCCCAACTCTATCAACAGCTGCAGCATGATGCAACACCGACAAGAAGTTGAGTAATACAGACAGTAGCTGACCCAATCAGCAAAAATTTCCTAACACCTACAGGTGGTCTTAAACTTTTGCAAATGCCTATAAATATCGACGATAAAACGTAAAAATACGAGGGTAAATCAAAAAGCAAGGTCAATGTTGTCGTATATTAAAGAAACTAAGAGACATACAGGTAACAGTTACCTTATTTCTCAATATAGTCCTCCTGTCGTTCAACTAATATTTCATATCTGTTTCCAAGCTTCTGGATTCCTTCAGAGAAGTTTTTTCTTTGTGTTGTTCGTGCAGCCACGAATGCGCCGCTTCTTCTACCAGGACATCACTTTAAAAATGGCGGCCTCGCAAAGCGTCTTTCAGAGGCCCAAAAGAAATGAAAGTCGCACGGCACCAGACCGGGGCTGTAAACAGGATGTGGTAACACCTCAAACTTCAACTCGGTGATTGTTTGTTGAGTTGCCAATGCCGAGTGTGGACGAGCGTTATCGTTCAGCAACAGCACTTCTCTTGGATAACATTCCCCATCATTTTGTGCGAATTGCTGGTTTCAATTTGTCTTTCAGCAAGTGACAATATGACTGACTGTTAGTTGAGTCACCTTGCGCTTTATAGTGTTTAATGATGGGTCCTTTTATGTCAAAAAAAAAAAGTCAGCATTAATTTTCGTGCTGTCGCCAACGTCTGCACTGGAGAGCGCAATGGCGATCTGTCGTGTTCAGCGATGAAAGCAGATTCTGCTTGGGAGCCTCCGATGGCTGTATGCGTGTTCGCAGGCGCACAGGAGAGCGTCTCCACCTTTCTTGCATCCGCCAGCGACACACAGGGCCTACACCTGGTCTCCTGGTGTGGGGAGTGATCAGCTATCATTCCCGTACACAACTAGTGTTTGTACCGGGTACGTTAAACAGCACCTCCTACATCAACATCATTCAGCGCGTTGTTCTGCCATTTGTAAGGTCGGTCAATCGTGGTGTTTTCCAGCAAGATAACGCACGCCCACACACAGCACGTGCAACGCAACATGCACTTCAGGGTGTGAGACAACTTCCATGGCCTGTACGTTCACCGGATTTGTCACCCATTCAGCACGTGTGGGGTTTTATGGGACAACGACTTATCCGGTCTCCACGGCCAGTCACGACCATCTCCGATTTACGCGTCCAGGTTGAGGATGCTTGGAACTCAATACCCCAAACTTACATCCAACAACTGTATGACAGACTCCATGCCAGAATTGCACAGTGCGACGCAGTTCATGGCAGTTCAACCTCGTATTAACCATGTTACATGGAAATGTTATTTTTCAGTTTACCAGCATATACAGCTGTATTTTGCCATAATGTTTTGAACACGTTATCCTCTGTATTCCGTTTTTGTGCTGTATAAATTTCGTTGGTATCAGACGTTTCCTTCTTGGTGTTCTTTTTTCACTTTCCGCCAGTGTAACTGCAACCCGAAGTATTCCTGAGGCTCGGTTGCCGTATTTTCGAAAAATATTAGGAACTAGGAAAGGTTTTACCTCGTACATGATGGGAAAGGGAGTTAAAATGAAAGCTAAAAACAAATTAATACACTTTAAACAAGTCATTGCTGTTATTTATATAATTTCTTTCTTTTTTTTTTTTTTTTTTTTTACCTCACTAATCCTCTGCGAAAATGATTGTTCTATTTAATACACAGAATTTACAAACCAACTGCAAATGTGCTCCTAAACAAGAATCATAGAACGGAATTTTTTAAGTACAATGAGCTCATCTTTTGAACAAAAGATAGTGTGATAATGTAAAATATAGTAGTAATAAAACCTCAAACTTTGTCATAAAGGAGGTCTTCCGATATAGGCTAAAATATGCGCAAATGTTTCATCGTAGTTAATTGTATCTGATACAAAGAATATTTTCAACAGAATTTTTTGTAAGTAGAACATCCTGTAGCGCATGAGTAGAAGCTATGCGTGATTTTTTAACTTTTTGTTGTTTGCATGTATACCACCGGGCGTATTCTGTAGTTCATTCGCTTCAAATATTTTCACTGCAACGGAAGCTTAAAAGTTTGATATTTTCATTATAATCAAATATCTCGCTTGGAATAAACTTTGAATAAACCTTATGAGAAAATTGAAAGCAAAATCTTTATAAGAGCAACAATAAAATCTGTGGAAGAGAAAGAACAGGGAAAAAATTCCCGGTTTCCAGGTAAAATAAAAAAGCCCTTTTTTTTATGATACAAAACAGTTTTTTTTTCGTGTATAACCTCCTTCTTCTTATTGATGGAAATAAGGAATTCAAAATCTGAACATGCCGAAACCAGACACCTTTCCTCTATTCCGTCAAAAAGTTGCAAAGAAAAAAGATAGAAAAAAGCAAAAAAACTTTTCATTAGTTCGGAAGATATTACACGCACAGGCAAAGGGAAATGGGAAGCTTACTTTTCTGTTATTTAATGAGAAATAACAGAAAAAAGAAGGAAAAGCCGATTGAATGGTTTACACCAGTACTTTCATAGAACAGCGAGACATTATCTACTCGTTTTCTTTACTGAAAAGCAAAAAAAGAAGGAAAAACTCCGAAAGAAGATATCTATAACTAGAATAATATGAATCCAAAACAAAAAAATAATCTATAACCACGATATTATGCATGGAATGTTACATTAATTCACGTTCGTCGGAGTACTGATACTTTCATACGACAGGGAAGACACCATCAAAACGGTTGAAATTTGTTTCGCACTAATAGCTCTTCGGACACATCGGTATTGGACTAATCGCGCCTATGGACCAATCGTATCATTAGACGAAGCGACATTGGGTCAATCGTACCATTAGACGAAACGGCATTGCACCAATCGTACCTTTGGACCAACTGTCCATTGGAGGAATCATATCTTTGGAATAATTCCATAGGACGAATAGTCTTTGAACCAATCGTACCACTAGACGAAACCGCATTGGACAAATCGCACCTTTGAACCAATCATACGTTTGGACCATCTGTTCATTGGACGAATTGGCATTGGACCAATCGCACCTTTGAACCAATCATACGTTTGGACCATCTGTTCATTGGACGAATTGGCATTGGACCAATCGTACCATTTGACGAGACGGCATTGGACAAATTGTACCTTTGGGCCAATTGTTCATAAGACGAATCGTACCTTTGGACCAATTGTTCATTAGACGAATCGTACCTTTGGACCAATCGTGCCTTTGGACCAATCGTACCTGTGGACGAATCGTTCCTTTTGACCAACTGTCCATTGGACGAATCGATATTGAACTATTCGGCACTGGACCAGTCGCCTTTGAACGAATTGTAGCAGACCCAATTTACAGTCATCTTAATTTCTTTTTCAAGTCTAACTACCCTTCTTAGCATCTAAGGCTACACACAGTCTGCCATTTAGAGCCCAAAAGACAAACACAACATTCATATCTGGCTCAGGATTTCACCGCTTAACATACAGTGTTTAAAGTTGTTCCATGTAAGATTAAAAATACAGTCAGTTTTCATATTATATTTTTAGGCGCACTTTATATGGAGAACTCACATACAGTAAAACTTCCCTTAAAAGACACACCCAATTTTGGCCGTTCTTTCAGTTCTTCCTGAAGAACATACGGTGTAATAGACATTCACTTCTTTCTTTTGCGGGCTTTCCAGGATACGGACGTGGATATCCCGACTGAATTTTTACAACCGTTCTTTTTACGAACTGGTAACGATGTGCATATGACTTCACCTGAAGGAAGAGCAGAATTTCGGAAACGACATCACCGGCTCTAGATGTGTCCTCGCCCAGATGAAAAATCTTCTCCTCAGTAAGGGATGAACTGTTCCAAGGTTTCTTTATGCCAAAGAATAATTTGCTCGTTCAAAGCAACGCAAAGGTAGCTATACTCCCAATCACCTTAAAGGTATACCGTTGTTAAAGGTAGGGAAGCCAGATAACGCCTTTCGGTGGAATGTAAGAACACAATCAATCCATGTTACACTGCACTCTTCTTTCTGTCAAGAAATAACTACCGCACTGACCCCTCCTCCTCTCTCCTCTCCTACCAGCCCAGGCAGAATCGCGATGAGAATCGAATTTAATGTTAACACACCAAGGAACTGAATGCTCCTTATACACGGATCCGTTTAAAGAGAAGCAGTGGGGATAGAATAAAGTAGTGGTGCGGTGGGGTACGGATTTCAAAGAAATTCTTCCCCTACTGCTGTTTAAGTATCCCATCTCCCTCGTTTCTAGTTTCACTGATTGTCGGTTAGCCTTTGTGTTGCGAATGTTGGAAGAAGTATTTCACTCATCCCCCCCCTCTCCAAATTACTGACATTTCCCAGCTGGAGAGTCAGCGGCAGAAAGTGCGAGGCTTTTGACTGAGTAATTTCTCATATCAAATTTATTTCCCAAAACGCTCTAACATTTTGAAAACTTGTTTTATATAGCCGTTTTCCCCCGATAAACTGCTGAGCAAACAAAAATGGATTATGAGTAATAATTATGTTGCTTTTCGCTCTAAACACTGGGGTTTACTTTCCGTGGCGGTGGTATTTCGTATCTTCCACAGTAGTACACTCTTACGTAGAGTAAACATAGGTACAGCCACCATAGCGGAAAGTTCCTGGTCAGTATGCGACAGATAAATTGGGTCCACAACATATTTCGCTGGTGGTCGTTAGGCAAAATAACTACTGGATGTGAAAAATAATAAAAATTTGCGCACCCAGAAATTTAGAAATTTAAAAAAAGAGAGAAAAGAGAATTGACCACCTTATATTTCTTCAATCTAAAAGAAATGTCTAACCTAGGTAATACAGCAATTGCAATGATGACTAGGATGAAGAACACTCTGGCCTTTGTACCTAGAACTGTGCCGCGATTTTCAAACTGAAACACAAAGATTTATGGAATAAAATTATATTTAACAACAACACAGGACAGAGGCATCCCTAAAACAAATATTACAATTACAGGAGAAATCTTCGCTCCGTCCTACTTCCGTTTTCGGCAAAAAATTCTCCATTTGCAATCCAAAACACAAACATTTATGTAATTAAATTATGACTAAACAATAACACAGAGGAGCGATTACGGGAGAAATCTTCGCTGCCTTTAGAAAGTGTTGTAGAAAGTGTTTGCTTCCATTTTACGATTACGGGGGAAATTTTCATTTTATCGAACTTTAGTTTTTGGAAAATTTTCCTTCATTGCGAACATTAAGTATTAATACAAACATTTATCTAATAAAGTTACACTTAACGACTATACAGCGCAGAGGAAAGATCACAAGAAAAGATTACAGTGCTCTGTCTAACTTCTGTTTTAGGAAACTGTTGCCTCCATTTTCAAATTGAAGCACAAACATTTATGCAATAAAAGGATATTTAACAACAATACCGGACAACCCTATCTCGGAACATCGAGAGAACATCGCGAGAAAAAAATACGATTACAGGAGAAATCTTCACTCCATCCAACTTCCGTTTTTGGAAATTTAAAAGACGGAAAACTTGCATCAATACAATACATTACAATAATTTTATGCACACATTAAAGCTTACAGTCATATGAAAATGCAATACACCAGGAGGAAACTGAATATATTGGTTGTAAGGCGATCCCTCCTATCAGATGTAAGAAAAGGAATAAAATATATAAAATGTAGAAAGGCAAGTAAGATGGTTATAAAAGAAGCGCCACTGTTAGCAGCATAACTTGGAACTACAATTTAATTAATGGCAGGATTGAGATTTATTTTGGAGATCAGGATGATTTATTATACAATGGAATTTTGCAGAGACAAGGGAAACTTTTTGATATTTTCTAGAGATTTGATGCTATCTGGGAGACTATTCCATTGGATAATGGTTTTTTACATTATGCTATTTAAACCATAATTAAGTCTAACAGATGGTAGACATAATTTCTTGTTAGCAAGAGATCTGGTGAAGACAGCATAATCCAGATATCTGATGTCAGATTGAAAAATAGGCTATTTAAGACGCATTGTTTTAAAAAATAAGATACCTAGTTTCAAAGCAAAAATTTCAGGAATTACCCATGATCGATAGTCTGACGAAGATCTAATAGGGTTCTGGGCAGGGCCGTAGCTAGTGGTAAATACTAGGGGAGGCTATTAGTAATGTAGGGGAGGCTAGAAAAAGAAAAGAGGAGGTGACCTCGGGACTTTCTTTTTTTTTTTTCCTTTAAACAAAATTACACAAAAACGGTTTAACGGAGCAAGACAAAATTGATTTATTCCAAACTTTGTTTTAAAAAAACATTTATAGTCTGTTTGGATTAAATTGGACACATATATACAGTCAAACCTCGATTTAACGTACTTCAAGGGGCCAACAGTCTTGTACGTAAAATCGCGGAATTCGCTAAATCGAAGGAGCCTTTCGAATGAAACTTTCAAATTAAGCTAGTGTTACAATAGAATACGTAAGCAGCTATGTTCTCTTTCTTTCAATGGCATTTAAATTATGTATAGTACTTTTAGTTACGAAATTTATTAACAAAAATGTTATAATACGTGCACATGAACTTTGAATATGATACAGTCAAACCTCGATTTAACGAACTTCAAGGGACCAACAGTCTTGTACGTAAAATCGCGGAATTCGCTAAATCGAAGAAGCCTTTCGAATGAAACTTTCAAATTAAGCTAGTGTTACAATAGAATACGTAAGCAGCTATGTTCTCTTTCTTTCAATGGCATTTAAATTATATATAGTACTTTTAGTTACGAAATTTATTATCAAAAATGTTATAATACGTGCACATGAACTTTGAATATGATACAGTCAAACCTCGATTTAACGAACTTCAAGGGACCAACAGTCTTGTACGTAAAATCGCGGAATTCGCTAAATCGAAGGAGCCTTTCGAATGAAACTTTCAAATTAAGCTAGTGTTACAATAGAATACGTAAGCAGCTATGTTCTCTTTCTTTCAATGGCATTTAAATTATGTATAGTACTTTTAGTTACGAAATTTATTATCAAAAATGTTATAATACGTGCACATGAACTTTGAATATGATACAGTCAAACCTCGATTTAACGAACTTCAAGGGGCCAACAGTCTTGTACGTAAAATCGCGGAATTTGCTAAATCGAAGAAGCCTTTCGAATGAAACTTTCAAATTAAGCTAGTGCTACAATAGAATACGTAAGCAGCTATGTTCTCTTTCTTTCAATGGCATTTAAATTATGTATAGTACTTTTAGTTACGAAATTTATTAACAAAAATGTTATAATACGTGCACATGAACTTTGAATATGATACAGTCAAACCTCGATTTAACGAACTTCAAGGGACCAACAGTCTTGTACGTAAAATCGCGGAATTCGCTAAATCGAAGGAGCCTTTCGAATGAAACTTTCAAATTAAGCTAGTGTTACAATAGAATACGTAAGCAGCTATGTTCTCTTTCTTTCAATGGCATTTAAATTATATATAGTACTTTTAGTTACGAAATTTATTATAAAAAATGTTATAATACGTGCACATGAATTTTGAATATTAAATACATAATTCGTAGATATTAGACTTCAATATGTAGCATTAAAATGTACGCGTACTTTAAAATTGCGAGACAAACACGATGGTTGATTATTTTTCCGAGCATTTAGCTTCTTAAATAACGACTTCAATATTATAAACTGCCTGAAACAGAACATTAATTAGCACTAATTAACTTGTAAAAACAGAATATGTGTTGATTACCATTTTCATTGTAGAAAAGAAATGCTTTAGAGAAGATTGCTTATTTTTTTCTGAGCGTTTAGCTTTATAAAGTGCAGCAGCATCAATTTTATGAAGTGCATGAAAAATGTCATCATATTTTAATATCGAAGCGCATCAAGTAGATTTTAACACATTCTATACCGTTAGCAGCATCACTAAAGCAGCTAACTTTCAGTTCTGCTTCATCTTCTTCATCAGAATCTAATGCATTTAGTCCGATCTGTTCATACAAAACCTCATCAAGGGATTGCATTTGGCAGGCATGCACTTTTGCGTCACAATCAACATAATAGGAAAACACGATATCTGATGAGGTTTAACGTACCAGGAGATGTGACGTACCTGCCAGAAGGACGCACACGACATAAAGGCAAATAGCAATCAGAATAAAACGTCCGCGTAGCTCAATTGGTAGAGTAACTTATTCCGGAATGAGGGGATCCGGGTTCGAGCCCCGGCGCGGATAAAAATGACGGAGAAATTCACTTCGTTATAATGGCGCCCGAACTATCCGGATGACCCGACCGTTCAAAAATCTCGCAATGGTGTGATGTTATTTCCACACCGCGAGATAGGAAAAATAAGAGAATCCCTTCTCCAGCACTTCGAAAAAAAATAATAAGGGGGAGATGATGTAACGTACCAGGAGATGTGACGTACCTGCCAGAAGGACGCACACGACATAAAGGCAGATAGGAATCAGAATAAAACGTCCGCGTAGCTCAATTGGTAAAGCAACTTATTCCAGAATGAGGGGATCTGGGTTCGAATCCTGCGCGGATAGAAATGACGGAGAAATTTACTTCGTTATAGAGGCAATTTTATTCCGTTCTGCAAGATCGTCATTTGCAAAATTATCAGCAGGATTTTCGGTATTCAGCCCACTTTCTTCTTGTTCACAACTTGAGAAGCCTGCTTTGTTAAAGCAGTTTTAATGGTATCTGTCATAATTGCATTCCAGGACTATCGCACGAAATTCATTGCATCGAGAATGTTAACTTTAAATTTAGGTGCATCATCCTTTGCATCGATAGCAGAAAGTACTTTTCGCATGAGACGTTTCGATAATGGGCTTTAAAAGACTTAATGACACCCAGATCCAGAGGCTGCAATTCAATAGTACAATTTGCTGGGGAAAAAATGACTTGAACATTTTTCAGATTTTACCTGTTGATGCGCAGCACTCTGATTAGTGAATAAGAGGACTTTTATCTTTTTTTTCCCTGCATCTGAATATCCAAGGCTGCTACATAATTTTTGAATACATCTGTGGTAACTCACGAATTTTTTATTTGCTTCATTTTGGTGGGCAAAGATTTCACATTTTTGAAGCAACGTGGTTTAGCAGATTTGCCTATAACTAATGGCTGTAATTTTTCTGAACCTTCTGCATTGGCTGGTAGAAGAACAGTAATTCTGTCTTTCGATTTCTTTCCTCCATGACAAGTGTCATTCAAAAACACAGTGTTTTATCCGGCTGCAGGTTATAAAACAGTAGAGTTTCATCAGCACTAAAAATGTCAAGCAGCATGTATCCTTCAATAATTTGTAGCAGCTGTTCAGTTTCCCAAGTTTGTGTCGTCACGGGAACAACACTTCTGCTTTCGTCGGATAGAGCTGTATACACCATGTTATGCCTTTGCTTAAAACGATCAATCCATTCATTTGATGCGGCGAATTCCTTTATTTGAATTCTTTTCTACAATGAAACTGGGCAAGATGAACTGCTTTTTCCTTCAGGTCTGAATAATAGGCAAATTACTAACCCGTGCTTGTTGGAACAAAGTGACAAGAGCATTTTCCAACTCATTCAGGGGCGATGCCTTCATAGATTTTCTCTTACTCGAAAACTGTCTACACTTCGATGCAGAGCTTTCGATTTCTTTTCTATTTTTCGCTATGGTACGCATCATTGACTTGGAAATTCCGAGTTTCTCTGCTACAGTAGTCTGTTATCCTGGATTCGCATCAAGCTGCGACAAAGTGTGCACTTTTTCATTGATTGAAAATTTTGTCCACTTTTCTTTTTCCTGTCTTTTTTTTTGCTGCAGTCATTCATTTTTTAAGTGCTCTCACAAAATGATGCACTTATGTAAACTACAGTGATCAATGAATTTGACTTCTAACTTTTCTAGTGCTACCTGTGTTCATCAAAACGTTCTCCGTAAAAGTGCTGTGTTGTTTAATTTTAGCTGTAGATCTCACTGAGAAAAAAAGAAAAAAAGCGCAATTTGGCGAAGATTTCCAGAGGTTTAGGAATGGGTACGTACCATGTGTCCCCTGACTTCACAGAATGTTGTTGTTCTGTCTGTGGCTGAAAACAAGAATCCCCAGGGTACTCTAGGTTTCCTCTCCCACACCGCCTTTCTTTTTCCTGCTTCCCATCCATGCAAGAAAACGTTGCGCTCCTTTGGAACTTGTAGGTCATTTGCTTCCTCCTGTTAGAAGCTTACGCTTGATAGTCAGAAGAAAGGCGAACTGATTTATGATTCCGTCAAGCTGTGTTGCAGATGGTGCTCTTTAAAGCGCTGGTTAACTGCATGCGTAAACTTTTTCTGTTACGCGAAGCCCTCCTTCTAGCGGATTTTCAATGTGAAAATGCTGGTTAACATAGTTTGGTGGTTTAAAAAAATTAGAAAAAATGTTCGTTAAATTGAGGAATTGTGTTCGTTAAATCAGGAAACGCTTAGCATTAACTTCAATGTGGTTCCGTCCGGACCACAAAAAATGTACGTAAAATCGCGGAATTCGTTAAATCGCAGTCCGTTAAAAAAGGGTTTGACTGTACTTTATACAAAGCGATACCGTTGTTTCTTTCCTGTATGCTAAGCGATTTAAATTACAAAAATCGGACGAATTGTTTTTGAGAACTCCAAAAGAAAATCATTCAAGGCAGACCGAAAGCAACATACTGATTAATTTTTATGCGAAGAATAGTTAATAAACTATTAATTTAAAATTGTATTAACTGGACACTCTACAGAATTTAATTTATTCCTCAGAGAAACGTGTTTTTTAACTGATACACGTGTCTGTAAATAACATTCATGTTAAATAAAGATATGTCTCTTTTTTGTTGTGTCTAAACTTTTGAGACATATAGATTCTCCTCGTTTCACGGCATAACTGTGTATAATTATTATACCCATTGCATGCATTTGTTTCCCATCACGTAGAGTCATGTAGTTTCAAGTGTTTCACTTTCTTTTCAATGTTTATGTTCCGCTGCTTCTTGTTTTTACGAAGCGAAGGAACACAAACTCGGTACTTCATGGAACACAAACTCCAAACTCCTTTGCTTAGAACGAGAGTGAATCAGAAAGTAAGGTCAAAGGTCTCGTTACGTAGGCAAGCAGAGCTGCGGCAGATTTCTATTTGGGGAGGGAAAGGCATGTGACCGTCACACGTGGCGGATGCAAACACTAATCTTCTAACCGCAGTTACCCAGCAGTTGTAAGAGCGTAAACATGGCCGCTCCTTTGTCGGAATGCTCCGTCGTCGAGCAGCGAAGTGTAGTGAGATCTTTATGGACTGAGGGTGTGCAAAACACCAAACCTCATCCCTCATCGTAGGATGCTTGTGCGATATGGTGAGGACAAGTGTATGAGCCAGAAACATGTGTACAAGTGGATAAAAAAGTTTCAACACGGTAGAACGAATGTGTTTGGTGAAGCTCGCTCTGGCCGTTGGTCGATCTCTCGCACAAAGGACCATCTGGATCGCATCGATTCGCTCGTTTAAGAAGATCGCCGAGTTACTCTGTCTGAGATCGCCCGAAAAGTAAATGTTAGCTATGGTTCTGCTTTCTCAATAGTGCATGGCGATCTCGGAATGCCAGATTGGTGTCACGGCAGTTGTCTGTTGGTGTCACGGCATCTCCTGGAAATTCGCAGAAATGTTTTGCAGCGGTATGAGTCAGATTCCAGTATTCTGGAGGGGATTGTCACTGGGGACGAAACTTGGGTTCATCATTATGACCCCGAGAGCAAAATGCAAAGCATAGAGTGAAAACATCCCACGCTCCCCATGCAAAAAAAAAAGTACAAAATTGTCCCTTACACCACTGCAGCCGTACCTGACGGTGGGCTGGAGTCAGAGGTACACATGCCAGAGGCACACGTGCACGTAGTCCTGCATCCAGTAGACGGTTCCGGATTGTTTGCACAGTCACCTCAGGTGCAACGGCAGCTCGGATTTGCGTTGCAGTGGATGTTCTGCTTGACAACGCCGCTCTTCTTATGCGTCGATCGGTCCGCTCATCAGTCCGTCTGTGACTCCCGGTTCCACGTCTTCTCCTGTGGGAATGTTCCTCGGACCATCTACGCCACCATCGTACCACCACCGATACTTCCCGTCCAATTCGCTCCGCAATACGTCGATACGACCACCCGGCCTCGCGGAGTCCGACTAGATGACCTCGCTCAAAGTCCGATAACTGCTGAAATCGTACACGTCTTCCATGTCCAGGCATTGAAGCTTCTTCAGGGTGTTCGCACGTGTCCGTACACCGAAGACTGATTACATTCACTTCGCCGTACTCCTTAAATACCACCGACGATAATTTGCATATTATGCCGTGCTGTGGCGTAAGCGCTCACCGGTTGGTCCTGAAATTAACATCACACCTACATAAGCTCGTCCCCATTCACATATGTAAATTTCATGATCGTCCGCTTATTCCTTCTTGGTGTTCTTTTTTCACTTTCCGCCAGTGTATTAAACATCCGTTTTCATTACCTCTCCATATACAGTTACAGAAAAATTAATAACAATTCTGGAAATTTTTGACGTTTTTGAGTATATATGCATGGAGAGGTACATGCTTGGTGTAACCAGGAGAAATAAGAAGAGGAGCTCTTGGATCCGAAAAATGACAAGAGTGGAAGACATCATGATCAGAGTTAAATCCCTGAAATGGCAATGGGCTGGACATACTGCCAGAAGGACAGACCATCGATGGACAGCCGAAATTTTAGATTGGATTCCAAGGGAGATGAAAAGACCCAGAAGAAGACCACATGGGAGATGGGTGGATGAAATTCGAAAGTATGAGGGAGTGATATGGAGGAGACTGGCACAAGACAGACCGTTGTGGAGGAAACTTGGGGAGACCTTCGTCCAGCAGTGGATTGTTAAGGGTTGACAACGATGATTATATATATATATATATATATATATCATTTTAAAGAACTTTTCATGCAGAAGCCAACTCAGTTTACATAATGGGAATATCTTTAACAGAACTCAAGTTATGTCCAGAAATGTGCTGCTAAGAAAGCACACTTCGTTATGTGAAATGTCATCGTCGTTGCTACAAGCCGAGGAGCTTGCTTGTACGTCAGCGTACAGGCGATATACGGCAGGCGATGTACGTGGGGTTATTCCAGGAGCCGCGGAGGGCTTAGTGGTTAGCGTGTCTGACCACTGATGGAGGGTCGACAGGTTCAAGCCTGGGTTGATCTTCCAGAGGAAGTGTGATTTGCTAACAATCGCTGAATATCCGCCGTTCATCGGACGAGTAAGTTAAATGCCGGCCCGAGGGTTGGACCCCGATTACGTAGGGTATCCATTCCTACCAACCCCCTCCTCCTTGATTCTCTCCAACACCCCTATGAGCAACATCGTACTTGTACGGTGGCTGCATCTACTGTGCTCTCTCTCACATACAAACTGTCAAAAAGTCGCTAGACTTGCTGTCACTGCTTTCGTTTCTGTGCCCTGCCCAAAAGGCGGGCCCGCTGTAGGTGGTTTGGGCCTCTACCTTCTCTGTGGACGTAAGTCCTACATGAAAATGCTTAGCTGATTTGGGTTATTCCAGACGTTTTCGCACTGCGCGTAGTTAGTTCGTTTACATTGGTGAGTGTGTAGTCGTCACTCCTGTGGACTGCAGTGCAAATCTGAAGTTTAGAGTGCATTTCGTTTATTCTGTGCAAACTGTGTTACAGTTATGGGAAGATTAGGTGATATTTCATAACGAAAAGCTTCGCGAATGGTGACTTTAAGTGAATTCAGCAAAAGCAAGGCAGAAATTGCCCGGATAACTGGGGTGCACAAGAGTACAGTTGGACGGCAGCTGGCGAAAATCCGTGATATGGGTGGAATCAAGAATGGCAAGCTGGTTAAATATGGCAGAAAAATGAAAACAACTTCTAGAAGTAACAACACGGTGAAACCGTTATGTCTGCGAAACAGGTTCATCACGTCAACAATTCTTGCCAAAGAATTGCGGACAAGAGCTGTGGTACTGTATTTTTTCCTCGAACAGTGAGGAACAGGTTACGTTCTATGGGTCTCATGTCTCATAGGGCGGTAAAGAAGCCATTGCTAACCAATGTACAATGCAAGAGACGTTTAGAATGGGCAAAGGAACATAAGGAGTGGAACACTGATAGGTGGTGTCAAGTGTTATTTAGTGATGAGACAAAATTGAAGATCGACGCTAACGACGCGGGGTGCCGAGTGTTAGCGTCGAGTCGATCTTCAATTTTGCACACTTAAAGACAAGAAAGTATCCATGCAGTGTTGTGATTTGGGGATGGTTTGCTGTTACTGGAGTGAGCAGAATCCATGTGTGTGAGAGCACTGTTAATGCACAGGTGTACAAAAGTATCCTCCAGGACAAGGTGGTACCTTCAGGACGTGATTTGTTCCAGGGTACGCCATACATCTTCCAGGACGATTCAGCCCCATGCCACCGTGCAAAATCATTAAAGCTCAAGCGACGTCTTTAGGCAATGTTGTGCCTCTTCCTTGGCCTTGTAATTCACCAGACTTGAACCCGATTGGGAATTTGTGACGTATTCTGAAATGAAATGTGCACGAACGTGACCCCACAACACAAATAAAGTGGAACTGATTAACGCAATTACTGACGTTTGGCTCAACTGTATTTCATCCGATATGTTGCGTAAGTTGGTTGACTCAATGTCTAACAGGTGTGCAGCCGTTGTTAAATCAAAAGGTCACCCAATGAAATATTAGGTTCGTAATTGCATTTAAATTTGAACATGTTACTTTGCCATGATTTCTGTTTCGCAGCACGTTTCAGTTCAAAACTTGAGTTCTGCTAAAGATATTCCCATTCTGTAAACTGATTTGGCTTCTGCATGAAATGTACTTTAAAATGATATATATACACTGACGGAAAAAAATCCCAACACCAGGAAGGGGTTGTGTTAGATAAACGACAGTTGGTAGGCAGTGAGAGTACATCTGTAAGATGACGTCTATGCAGATTTCGCGCTCGGCGCATACGTGTGGCGCTAGTAGCGCCCCTCGGAACATGCAAAGCAGGTTTGCTGTAAATACGCGCTGTAACGTTCGTGAGCGTTAGTTATGGTTGAGATTCGACGTAGGGTGTTGATGTTAGTCAAGAATGCCTTTAAGAAGACGAAAAAGCCATTAACAACAGCTCACGGAGTTTGAACGAGGTCGTGTAATAGGGCTACGAGAAGGTGGATTTTCTTTCCGCAATATTGCAGAACTACTTGGCAGGAATGTAGCCACTGTGCATGATTGTCGGCAGCGGTGGACAAGGGAAGGTACTGCCCCAAGAAGACCGAGTTCCGGCCGGCCACGTGGCACTACTGAGAGGGAAGACCGCCGTGTACGGCGTATGGCCGTGGCGCTTCGTACCGCGTCTGCGGCAGCAATTCGAGCTGCAGTTGCCACCACAGTGACACAACGAACTGTTACAAATCGGTTACTTGAAGGACAGCTCCGAGCCAGACGCCCTGTAGCGTGCATTCCACTTACTCTAAACTACTGCCGTTTGCGACGTCAGCGGTGTCAAGCTAGAGCTCATTGGAGGACGGAGTTGAGATCTGTTGTGTTTTCTGATGAAAGCCGGTTCTGCCTGGTAGCCAGTGATGGCCGTGTGTTGGTTAGAAGGAGGCCAGGTGAGCGCCTGCAAACAACCTGCCTGCGGCCGAGACACACTGGGCCTACACCTGGAGTTATGGTCTGGGGAGCAATTTCCTATGACAGCAGGAGCACCCTCGTGGTTATCCCACGCACCCTGACGGCACAGTTGTACGTCGGTCTGGTGATTCAACCTGTTGTGCTGCCATTCATGAACAGCATTCCAGGGGTGTTTTCCAACAGGATAACGCTCGCCCGCATACCGCTGTTGTAACCCAACATGCACTACAGAGTGTCGACATGTTGCCATGGCCTGCTAGATCACCAGATCTTTCACCAATCTAGCACGTATGGGACATCGTTGGACAACAACTCCAGCGTCACCCCCAACCAGCATTAACCGTCCCTGTATTGACCGACCAAGTGCAACAGGCATAGAACTCCATCCCACAAACTGACATCCAGCACCTGTACGACACAATGCATGAAAGTTTGCGTGCTTGAATTCAACATGCTAGCGGTTACACCGGTTATTAATGTACCAGCATTTTACATTTAAAATGGCTCTTCTCGCGCTTACAATAAGCTGTGATCTTGAAACCTTAATCGATTAAATATGTTACCTATACAAGTGTATTGCCGCCATTTCATTCCTCTACAACTATTTTTTCGTGGTGTTGGGATTTTTTTCCGTCAGTGTATATAGTGAATATTATCTGTATATTTACTTTTGTAGCAACACCCCAAAAACGTCAGAAATTTCCAGAGTTGCTATTAATTTTTCCGTAACTTTTTCACATTTGATGCGGAGGGTCTGATACAAACAGATTTACTGAGAGAAACAAATGAAAAACAGAGAGTTAAGAAAGAGTAGACGACATTACCGACTGATTGCGAGAATGGGAAAAGCTCTAATGCCAGTGAAAGAAACTTTGTTTTTTAATTAAAACTTTGTATTATAAAAAACACATATACAATGGAACCCCGCTTATACGTTTCGCAATTATACGTTTTTTTCATTAATACGAAAAATGTCGCAGGTCCAAAAATTCTGAATTGCCCTTAATGCTAAATGTTATCAGTTATACGTTAGTCGCATTATTTTTTTTTCTCATTCGTACATTAAATTGTGGTGTCGTGAATTGGAAATTCGAACCACACAAATTCCGTTTACCAAGCTCTTTTCTCACCCCTCCCCTTTGCAGCAAAATCCGCTTTCATTTTTAAACCCTCCTTAAGCCATTTGCTCTAACTATTTCCTTTCATCCACCTGCTTTATGAACCACTCTGCGGAAAGCGCGCTCCTCCTGAGCTGACATTGGTCAGCTCATTTGGCACCAGCGGTAGATGCCTGCTCTTGCTTGACGTTGTCATACTGGACTCTTTCCTTGAGTCCTTCGTTTGCTTTGGAAGAAGAATTTGTTTCGAGATCTGACCGGAATTCTACAATTAAAGGGGAAGATGAGTTTATTTACCAGGATTTCGTCAGTTGCGACGCGGGTTATGCAGCGTCATAAATTAATGCTAGATGCAACAATTGGGAGCAAAAAGTGCAGAGAGAACGTCTCCAGTAACAAAAGGGCTGATGATTTCCAGGCACGTGTATCGGCACCCAAGTTTAGTGATGCGCTGAAATCGTTGAGTGTCGTTAGGAACTTCAGTGGCTCTATATCGCCTTAGAAGTGCATTGTTTCAACTTAAAAACAATCAACAATAAAATATTAATGTTTTTTAACTATATTAACGCATACGTAGTTTTTAATACATTACATCACATCTTATTGTGTAAAAAAAATCGTAAATGAATTAATAGTAATGCTTCGTGTGCTATGTACATACAGCAAATGTACTATGTACTGTATTTACAAGTGCTGTAGCTGTATGGAGTGTGACTGAAATCAATGAAGTTAAAAACGAAAAGAACTGTGAAAGAAAGAAACTCTGAAAATACCAATACATTAGAACTTAAAAACAAAACGAAACTACATACTCCTTTGTACCTAGAATAATAATACTAATGGCTACGCAATACGTTGCAACAGAATAATGTGCTACTATTTTGTAACGAAAACCTGCCATGTTTTGTTTATACATTTTTTTTTTCAATTGAAGACGTTACGGCAACAGGGAGATAACTCACATTTCGGAAAATCACTTCTCCCGTCACCGGGGGGCATAGGTTTTATGCTATCATTCAGATATAGGCAGATTGGTAGCATAAAGCCTATATACAGTATCGGCCAAAATTGTGAAAACCTTTTGGAAATAGCGTATTTTTGAGGTTTGATGGCTCATAACACCACGTTTCTTTGGAGTAATACCGTAAAATTATATGTCAACGGAAAGATAATTTCATCAAAAATGTAACGCAATAACTTTTATGAATTATTTTATATTAGAACAGCAGTTATAAAGAAGAAAAGTGAAACACATAGAAAAAATTAGATATACAAAAATTCTCACCATGTCAATTAGTACTTAGTTGGGTAACCTTTAGCGTTAATTACGGCCTTACAACGCCTTCCCATGGAGAGAACCAAGTTTTTTAGTTCTGCAGCTGTTATAATGTGAAACCCAGATTGAATTATTGCTTCTATTAATTGGGTTTCATTGCTTTGTTGCTTCTGACTAACAAGTTTTTTTAGTCGGCTCCATAGATTTTCGATGGGATTAATAAGGTCTGGCTATTCCCAGGCCATTCCAGTAGTGAAATATGATTAGCTTGAAACCACTTTCTGCACACAGCAACAACATGACATGGAGCCAAATCCTGTTGAAATATAAATGCTTCATTATCTTGGAAAAGATCACCTGCGGAAGGGCTTCAGTTTGGACTCAAGTATTTCATTAATGTATTTTTAGCCATTTATATTCCCATTAATCACGTAAATTCTGCCCACACCTTTTGATGTCATACAACCCCAGATCATAATACTAACTGGGTGTTTCGCGGTACATGTAATGCAATCAGGATGCAAATCTTCTAAGATTCCTCTCCTTACGTATTTTATGCCATCACTACCAAATCGGGAGATTTTGGTCTTATCACTCCAAATAACACTGTCCCATTGTTCCGCTGTCCAGTTAACATGAGATTTTAGCCCAGTTTAATGTTTTCAACCTTTGTTTGAAAGATAAAAATTGCTTTTTTTTTTGTGTGGAATTCTAGCTTTTAGACTAAATTCCTGCAGTCTGCGCAGAACAGTCCTTGCACTCAACTTCTGATTGCATTGCGCCATTTCGTTTTGTATACATCCAGAGGATTTTCTTCTGTAACCTAGGCACAGTCTCTTAATTATTCTATCATCACTTGCTGTTGTGCACTTTTACTGCCTTTACCAGTCTGGTTTTGTAGTGACCGAGTCTCCTCATACCTCTTCAAAAATTTAGAAATGCCACCTTTGGTTAAGTGTCCGCCAATTTTTCTTCTAATTTCTTCATAACTGAAGCCTTGTTCACTTAAAAGTACTATTTTGCATCGCTTTCTGGTTGACCAGTCAACTCTTTGGGCCATTTCTTTAATTTTATTACGTTTTGCAAGCTCACCAAATGAAAGAACACACACACACACACAAAACAAAAAACAATTTGATAGCAATCACATAACACAGTGACAAGTGTCCTCCTCTCAGCTCCAATACATGACATCAGTAGCTGAATCCTACTGTGACCTGATCGGCTCATTGCTAAAACAAGATGACCCCTGATTGGTTCTCTAAACATTCATGCTCATTGTCTACATTCAAATGAAGGAAAGCTACTTCATATCAACCTAAGCAAGTTGTGCTTCCTTTTTCTGGTTATTTGGCTATAACTTTTCATAGAATACAGATAATTAAACAAACTTTGTTGCATTACATTCTTGATGAAATTATATTTTCATTGATATATAATTTTAAGGTATTACTCCAAAACAAATGGTGTTATGAGCCATCAAACCTCAAAAATACACTTTTTATCAAAAGGTTTCCAAACTTTTGGCCACTTCTGTAATAGGCTACGTTGTCCCTAACGCTCTGACGTCATTCAGTACTTGCAACGCCATCTGCTTTTATCCGAAATCGGAACCAAGCTCACCGCTATCGCACGATACGTAAAATCAAGAAGAAATAACGGAAAATTAAATAAATTTAGTAAGACAAATGACTTCCTCTGTGGCAACACGCAACTGCTGGAACAACTGTCTGTGACGTTTTTTCTGGTACGCCGGTGTTATGTCGTTTTTTTATTTCATTTTCTTCGCATTATGGTGTAATTTCATAAAAAAGGAATGTTCATTGTTGTGACGTTCATGAAACATACTTTCACATTTGGACATCACAAACAAAAAGATTACCTGGTTATTAAAAAAATATATATACTACACATATTTTATATTTCCCCGACATTATTTTGACTGGCTTTTACCTGGCATTCCAATAGATACCGAGAGATAACAGTGGGTTATCCCAACCTCTCTCTGGGACAAATAGAGGAGACGGCCACTCATCCATTTCCACCATTATTACATGTTGTACTACGATGTTTGTTAGCCCATTTTTTCAATTACCCTGTATAATTGAAGTAATGTCTTCAATTATACAGGTTGATTGTAAACTCCTTCAAAAAAACAAGACGGTGGATAGTACACATAAAGACTTACAATATTTGCAATGGAACCTAGGGCCGCATTCCACTCTTAGTGCCAGAAAAGAGTAAAGCTACATATCCACGTTGAGCCTTCAACAGTGAAAACAAAGAGACATACCTAATTTATGAGTTGCACAATTCCATTCGCATCAGAGAAAGACTCAAAAGAGCTGCTCAAACTGGCGTCCAAGGGCGTCGTTGCACAACCCCACACCGGCGAATGAAGAACTGTCGCACCCTATCGTAGACTCCGGGTGTGGTGTTGATCTTGTCCACAGCAACAACGCTTCGCGCGACGAGATCTTCCAGTGAGTCCACAGGTGTCTCGTACACCAATGTTTTCATGTGTCTCAAGAAGAAGAAGTCCAGTGGATTAAGGTCCGGGGAACGTGGAGGCCAAGCCACAGGTCTACCGTGTCCAATCCACCGCACGGGATATGTCGCATTTAGGAAGTATCGGACCTCGGTGGCAAAGTGTGCTGGGGCCCCATCATGCATAAACCACGTGTTCCTCCGTGTGGTGAGCGGAACATCCTGCAACAGACCGGGAAGCACTTGCTCCAGGAACACACGATACCCTGCGCCGGTCAGACGTATACATCAATTCTCATGTGATGTTCTCACGGTAATATTGCTGAACGGGTTCGGCTGCGTTTTTAAACGTAATTGTCTGCGCACGTGTTCAGCGCACCTGATTTGCATCTTGTACTTCTCATGCACGTTTTATGAACGTGCTCTTTTCTGGCGCTAGGAGTGGAATGCGGTACTAGCTTCCATTGCAAATATTGTGCATCTTGATGTGTACTATCACCTCTCTTGTTTTGTTGAAGGAGTTTGCAATCACCCTGTACGTTAATTTGCCTTGGTCTCTTGAAAAACTTGTAAACGGGGTTCCACTGAAATAGTTTTGGTGCAAGTAGTACAGTATTTAAGTAGAACATTAACTGAAATTCTGTCATTTCACTATACCGAAGAAAATGTGTGTTCCCTTGAAACTAGGTTTGTCTTGTAGCTTTTGTTCCAAAAGCTGCTGGCTTTCCAAACGTGCTTTGATTTACAGCGGAAATGAAAGTCTCTGGAATAATCAGCTTCAGAAGTATATATAGACTGCTTAAAGTGCTGGCGTGCCGTTGGCACTTAGGGAAGTATGGAAGAAACGACACATGTCTAAAGCTAGATAATTTCACATGTATTACTTTCACAGGCACGCCTTGAAGGCAGCTCAGCTGGGCAAGCAGCGAACAGTGGCGAACGACGCAGTTTTAGATATGAGGCGACTCGCATTTCTCATTTCACCTTTCCTGCCAGAATTTAATGGACTGCATAAGCAAATTTCCGACGCGTGACATGTTTTGAATATTCCATTTAGTTTTATCAATTCTCCCTCTTCCGCGCTCCAAGAAACTAAAAGCGAGGTGCTCTTCTCAATTTCCATTCCCTTGCAGTTCGGAAAGTTTCGTGTAACTTCGGATTATAATTTAAATATTCTAAGCGCTCCCAGCAGAAATAACAGTGCTCGTTGAAACATCCTTTAGAAGTCAGGATTTTGTGCTACTCGTGAGATAAACTGATTTTATCTAAGAGACAGAGAGTTTCGGTTCAGTGACATATGTCAATAATGGTTGGCTTTAGAAACATTCGTCCACGATAAAAAAAAAATAGAATATTTTATTTTATTTTATGGAAATATACCTCTGAGCTTATCAACCATAAGTTTTACTATAAATTGAAAGAAATAAAACGCAATCATTTTATTTTTTCTTTCAGTTTAAATACTACGCAGTTAGTTTAGACTACGCGGAATTACATTTTATATAATAAAGTAAAATATAGTTATCATACGTTAATCCGAAATTTAGGTATTTTGCAGACACATGAATGAACAATGAGTTTTAAATTTGGTATAGCGCATTTTTTTTTTTTTTGGAGGTTTAGCGACCACCGTGAGCAACTCCCTAAATTTAGGGCCACTGGTTCCAGGGAAGGGAAAGAGCCAGTGCCGTAAGACAAACACAACATCCATGCCTTACCGGGATTTGAACCCGGACCCAACTCGGACGAATGATCACAAGTCAGCGCTTAGACCACTGCGCCACCGGGGATGCTTGGTATTATGCATTGAACAAATTTAAATGTTTAACTGAAGTGAACATATAATACGTATAATGCGACTGCTTTAGGTCTTTAAGCGGCAGATGTACCCGAGCCAGATCAAGGCCGTCTAGAAAATACAAGGCCATGATATTAGAAACAAGTTAGTAAAAACATGCAATGCATTGATTATGATACGCTCTCAAACATACCGGAAATAATTATTCAAGTTATGAGGATAATGGCTGTGAAATAAATATCGCTCCTGTGTCCTGACCTTTGACCCATTTCGAAGATATTATGCAGAACCGATTCAGTATACCTCCGAAACAACATGATAAAGTTTTGTCGCAATCGAAGGATTTTTGCGTAACTTATGACGCATAAGGGCAATGGAATGGATCCAGCTCCTATGTCCTGATCTTTGACCCCATTTCGTCCATTTTCAATAGAATTCATTCCACGGTGGTCCTCTACCACTTACGAAAATTGCATCGAAATCGAAATATTTTTACGCAAGTTATGAACTATAAGGTCAATGGAATGGATCCCACTCCGATGACGTGACCTTTGATCCCATTTCGTCCATTTTCAACAGGGGTAGTGCGGAAGTGGTCCCTTACCACATATTAAAATTTAATCGAAATCGAACAATATTTACGCAAGTTATCGTGCGGACTGACAAACGGACAAAGCTGGAGCATATACGCTTTTTCAACCTACAGTTGGAAAGCGTAAACAACGGTTACCTCCGTTTGTGACGTCACTGTGTTGTTACACTGATACGTCGCGTCGGTCTCTTTTTTAACGTCATACGCGGCAGCGTTGAAAACTAATCTGAAGCCCTGGTTTCTGTTTGACGTCACTAAAAGAGGGAACTCATTTCCCTAATGTTATGCACTTGTGTTTTCTAGACGATCTAATAGTACCCAAAATTTTCTTCGCTCCCCAAGCAGAAATGTTTACCTAGAGGACGGGTTTTACGGAAGCTACCACAACACAGTTCTTTCTAGCCTTTGATCTGAGTAATACCGACCATAAACCTGTTTCTCAGCGTTTCCTTCCACTCCTTTATTCTCTGTTACATGACCAACAGCAAGATAGGAAGGGCATTTCCCCAGACATGGTTATCATGACAATGAATAGAAAAAAGTAACTCAAACTCCCCTCTCCTTTCTTGAGATCGTCACCATTCTTATGTCCCTTTAGGAAGCGATAAATTAGAAAGGATTTGTGTCAATCATTCCCCTAATTGACTAATTTGAATAAAAAAGCTAAAGGAAAAACAGCGTTTTCTGATACCTAGGTTCACTCGTACCAGCCGCGTTTGGTGCACTTCTTAAGCAGCGAATATATTATATTAGTTCGGGCTGATTTCAGCCCATTCAAGTTGGTTAAACGGTAAAGAAAGTTTTATCGAATACAGATCAGAACGAATCAATGTTTTCATGAGATCGTGCAGCATTTTGAACCTAATGAAGCTCAGCTTTCTAGGTAGTATGGACGGAACTTCTGTGTACTACTTACTTCAACCCTGAAACAAAAGTGATGCAAACAGTGAAAGTATCCCTCCTTTCCCGCTTCTAAAATGTTTGAAGCGCAGAAGGAGTGTTCATGGTTGATTTCCTGAAGCGAGATGTCACTATCAATGCAGACTTTTCAGCAAGGAACTGAAGCGGAAATCGGCCAAATCAGACACTTTCCATCATGACAATGCCCCCGCGCACACATATTTGTGACTATGGCTGCAATTAGTTGCCTCATCCACCCTACTGACCGTATTTGGCTGCATCGGACTACGCCACCTCTCAAAAGGACTTGAAATGGTAGAAATTCAACAGTGGCAATGTAGTTTAGGGATCCAGTGAAAAAATAATCGTAGTCAAAAACTTCTGAATTTGAGTGCGAGAAGAAAATTACAAGATTGTGCTATAAAATGCGTTGACTTTAGAAAGAACTATATAGAAAAATGAATGGTTTTTCACAACGTTCTAGCATGCCATTTATAAGAGGATAGAAACTTTTCAAACCCCGTTCTTATTTGCTTATCAGCGTACTTTTGGAAAGTCAGAAGCTGTAAACTTCCAATAAATAATGAATATTTTGATATTCATTATTTATTGAGAAATTTAGGATATCCAGGAAAGAAAATCTCAATTTCTCAATGATCTCGTGAAAAGAAAATACGTTTTCGTTTCGTTTTTTGAACACCTGTTGTGAAGATGTTAAATTTTTTTTTGTCTGTTTTTTGTTTCGCGGTTTAACGACCCCTGTGACGTATATCTCAAATTTAACCTTCAATTTAGAGGTTCTATTCTTATGTAAATCACATTACTTCTTCATTATATTTCTTTCTGAATGGCGCGTCAAAGCCTCAAAGTCCCATTATACTTTTTGCCAGCAACTGACACTGGGTCTAAGTAAATAAAAGAAGCATACTCAGTGTGTATGTGCTCACATCAGACGAGAAATTGCTTCGACCAGGAGGTAAAGGAATATTGCTGATAGCTGATGGCAGTCATTAGCTGTAAGAAATATTCGGATGACATCCTTTGCAGTGAATTCATTGGATTTAGAGAAGAACGAATTTAGCATAACCGTTATTACTTTGCTACATGATCATTAATAATGATCATTTTAAATTCCAAACCTTAGCTAGTATGCATTCTTTTAAGCGTAATAGTTGCCCTACGAATTTTTTCAGAGATGTAGACATAGGTGCAATGGTAATACATATGTAAAATAAAAAACAAAGCAGTATAGAGCAATGCAAAAACGTGGGATTTTTTTACAACATAAGAAAAGAGACTCCGTCACTCGATGGAGCAGTATCCTGCGTTCTTTGCTCCTCTTACGTGGTACCAGGGGCGTCATATCAAGGCAAACAATCGAAAGCAACTGTTGCTTCGTTCTGCATAATAATAATAATAATATAAACAACAATTTGATAATAATAATAATTTAATAATAATAATAATGATAATAACAATTTTATAATAATAATAATAATGATAATAACAATTTTATAATAATAATAATGATAATAACAATTTTATAATAATAATAATTTAATGATAAAAATAATAAAAATAAAATTAATTTAATAATAATAATTATTATTATAATAATACTACTACTACTACTACTACTACTACTAATAATAATAATAATAATAATAATAATAATAATAACAATATTATAATTATAATTTAATGATAAAAATAAATAATAAATATATAATTAATTTAATAATAATAATAATAATAATAATAATAATAATAATAATAATAATAATAATAATAATAATAATAATAATAATATTTTTTATAATAATACTAATAATTTTATAATAATAATAATTTTTATAATACTAATAATAATTTTTATAATAATAATAATTTTTATGATATTGATAATAATAATAATAATCATAATAATAATAATAATAATAATAATAATTTTTACAATAATAATAATAATTTTATAATAATAATTTTTATAATATTGATAATAATAATAATAATAATAATAATAATAATAATGGTAATTTTTACAATAACAACAATAATTATTAAAATAATAGCAATTTAGTTAAAATAAAGATTATCTGCTTGCCGGAAGAATGCTGTTGTAACCACAGTAGCACTTCCGTTGAAGTCGTAAATAAGAAACGAGGGTACAAAAACATTGGACTTTCTGAAAATCTATGGATTTCTGTAAGTGGATTTCTTCGGGATCGAGTGAGGTCCCGTTTAGTTTTCGAGAGGTTTTGGTCTAGGTCGGAATGGACAACGACTCACTGTTTCCGAGCCAGGGTCAGGTCAAAAATTTAGGGCTCGTGCTTTCAAAAAATTTAGGCCTCAAAATTTTCTGTCATCGAATCGTTTAGGGAGAAAAAATTCAGACACCTCCAGGCCTCTAGCTATGACTTCCAAATATGGATTCACTCATCTACTAATTTCGCCATCTAGCCTATTTTCTCTGTCAAATAGGTTTCGTAAATGTACAAATTCTTTTGCCTGATCCTCTCTAGCATTTAGACTGATCTCGCATTCAACTTTTTCATTTCTCCAGTCAACTTTTGCAAATAGGTTTAAATATCTTTATAACGCAAGAAATTAAGTCAGCGTATTGGGTTGATGCATAAGCTCATGCTGTTTTATTTCACGAGTGTTTCCCAGGTCAGTAGTGACGGTGCAGATGGCCAGTTGTAAGTCAAAATGGAGCCAGTAAGGTCGTGTACTAAGTCATATTGCGTTGTGTGATTGTGAGTAATGGTTTTCAGGTCCGGAAGTATGGAGTATCGAGTAGAGAAGAATGAGCATTTCGGACAACTGCTCCTCTAGAAGTTTAACAAAGGATCCACAGCCATGTTGTTCTATTGTTCCGAGGAAGCCCGCAAATGGTTTGAGCGGTTCCCAGGTGGCAATTTTGACTTCAACGACTCTCCACGCTCAGGTCGTCCATCTCACTTTGATGAGGATCGTTTCAATAATCTCATCCACTTGGATCCGCGTCAAACCAGATGCAAATCTGTCACTGAGATGGACTGTGATCAGGCCACAGTGGTGTGATACTTGGAACGTATGGAAAAGGTCCAGAAATTATTGTCTTGGATGCCTCACACTCTCTCCGAGGACAACAAGAATCAACGTGTTGCTATGTGCGGTTCTTTGCTCGCCCGTTATCGCGAACGTTTTCAGCAACACAGACCCTTTCAGTCAGGTATTGTTACTGGAGATGAAAAGTGGTGCCTGTACGAGAATTTCAGGCATCGGAAGGAATGGCTAAGCCCAAACAAGTCGCCCACACCACGTCCAAAACATGGCCTTCATCCTGCGAAGATCATGTTGTGTGTCTGGTGGGACATGGAAGGCGTTATTCACTGGGAAATGCTGTCGAGGAATCAGACCATCCACGCTGCACTCTACTGTGAATAATGTCGCCTTGTGGAGGGAGCGATTCATCAGAAACGGACACATCGGCGCCATAGTGTTCTTCTCCAACATGATAAGGCACGCCCTCACAGTGCAAAATGGCCATTTGGGACATGAAATGGGAGATTCTTCCACATCCGGCCTATTCCGCAGATGTCGTCCCCTCAGACTATCACCCGTTCCAATATCTGCCGAATGCACTCCGTAGCAGAAAGTTCAACAATGTTGTTGATCTCCAGAATTTTCTCGATTATTTCTTCGTAGCAAAACCTGCAAGTTTTTTTCAAGAATGGCATTGCTGACCTATCCAGACGTTGGGACACCATCGTAAACAATGGAAGGGGGGATACATAGTTGATTGATTGCGTTTTCCCTTCTAATGTAATACATTCCTGTAGTGCGGTGTAAAAAACGGCATGAACTTATGCATCAACCCAATATTAAAAGAAAAGAACAAACATAAATGTTAATAATAAACTTTAACAATTTGTCATGTTAAGCAGCACTTTTTTGTATATCTAACGCTACCTGTTACAGTAGCTACTCATAAAAGGTCATTGAGCTATCTGAATATAGTCAAAAATTATTCGCGAAATGTAATGTGTCAGGAATGGCTGAAACACCTTTCACTAATTGCCATTGAATTCCAGGAGACTGATAAATTAGACACCAATGTCTTAATTTGAGATTTTTTTTTTTTTTTGATTGGGGTTTAACGATCATTATGAGCCACTCAATGGGTATAAGCAGTCGCCCGTCCCTAATTTGGGGTCACTGGTTCCAGGGAAGGGAGAGAGCCAGTGCTGTAATATAAACACAATATCTATGCCTCACCGGAATTCGAACCCGGACCCTTCATGGGCGAATTGTCACAAGCCATCGCTTAGACCACTGCGCAATTGGAGACACTGCCAATGCAAAAAGTAGGACGAAGTTTTTTACCATTCGAGTATCTATAATCAATATATCTATAAAAATATAAGAATTTTGTTGTTAATGAAAAAGATAATTTTACAAGTTGATATGTAGGCATTTCAAATTTTTCGTCAAAAAAATTGTAGTTACGTCACTGGCTGTCAGATTCTAATTTCCTAAAAAAATATGGAACTCCTCATAGGCATCACTTGTCAAAATAAAAATAAAATAAAAATGGATTATGGGATAGGCATCTGACCACATCATGAATTCAACTTTGCATGGTATACAGCAAAATTTGTCAAGAAAGTTTCTTTTCCGAAAAATGCCAAAACGTAAAATGAACTACTGAGTAAAAGATCCCTTCCAGAACAATATCATCGGTTTAAAGACCCAATCGATACCACGTGACCTCGGACGTGTGTAAGTGAGCAATCAGATTTTGTGGTTTAAATTTCATTACATTTCGTCAAGCATAAGATAAGCAAAATTTGTTGCACTCTTGATCCTTGAGGCACGACCACGGAACTGACTGCCGTTTTTGAATAAAATGGCTACCAAAATTCACTGGGAAGAAAACTCTTCCAAAGATTACGAGAATATGCGTTCTCAGGAAAAGAATTTCTTTCATATTTTCGTCGTGAGAACATGTCTTCCGTAGAATCTACTACCGGCAAATCGATCATTCTATAAGGTACGAGTATTGTTCAATAAATAACTCCCGATAGCATTTGGTGGAGAATTAGAGATATGTAAATGGTGTCTCCCAAAGTCATTACACGCTCCTGACTAGAGGGCATTGTGCGATACAGGAGTTTGAATAAAACGACAACGTTTTGGAGAACTGATTGAATTGAAACAAGTTAGTAAAATCATGCAATGCATTGATTATGATACGCTTTCCAATATACGAGAAATCATTACTCAAGTTATGATGATAATGGCTGTGGAATAAATCTCGCTCCTGTGCCCTGACCTTTGAACCCATTTCGATTAAATTAAACAGAATTGGTTCAGTATACCTCCGGAACAACGTACTAACGTTCAGTCGCAACAGAAGCATTTTTGTCAAGTTATGAGGATAATGACTGTGGAATAAATCTTGCACCTGTGCCCTGACCTTTGACTCCATTTCGATTATATTAAACAGAATTGATTCAGTATAACTCTGGAACAGCATGATAAAGTTTTGCCGCAATCGAAGCATTTGTACGTAAGTTATGATGCATAAGGGCGATGGAATGGATCCCGCTCCTAAGTTCTGACGTTTGATTCCGCTTTCAATAGGGTTCGTCCCCAGGTTGTCCCCTACCACATACTAAAATTTCATCGAAATCGAATCATTTTTAAGCGAGTTATCGTGGTGACAGACAGACGGACAAAGCTGGAGCATATGCGCTTCTTCAAGCTACGGTTGGAAAGCGTAAAAAAGACTATCCACCTGAAAACACCTTCTTATTAGGAGGTACGCGTAGTATCGTAAGAAGCATTTGCATTCGCAGCGATCTGACGTAAAGTCATTAGTGTGTCTTCTTCCACCAGAGCCTCCACTCACTCTGCGTTTCTGTCTTTCGTTGATTATGATGAAACTTGGCATTGCCTTTCTTATACGTCAACGCACTGGGCTCGTTTCTGAATTTTGAACGCCATTCCTACACGCTCATGATTTGAAAATCACTGACCACTTGCCGTTGTTTGCGTTTTCAATGCCAGACAAACCTAAGCACTGCGCATAATTTCGACTGAGACCATGTTCCCAGACACGTCATCTGCACTTAAATCTATTTCCTAACACGTTGCCTTTTTGTTTAACCCTTTAACGACCATGACCCAAAAATCTTTTATCACTCCAAATAACATAACGCCCGAAACTGTCTTCTGGTTAACTTCTTTGTTTAATAACAACAACAGTGACGTAGGGTCACTCCTGCTGATCCCTCATAGGTCGAGAAAATTTGAAGAACAAGTAAGGGTAGGAAATCTGACTCACTCTAGACAGGCGTTTCGGCGGCTATGTCCGTTTGTATGTCCGGGCGTTTTGGGCGTTATGGTCGTTAAAGGGTTAAACTCCTGTGCCAAACAAGGCCCTCTACTCAGAGTGTAATGACTTTAGGAGATATTACATATATCTAATCCGCCGCAACAGTCATATCAGAAGTTACTTACTGATCAGTCTTTGTACCTAGTTTCTTGAACCAGAACTCTTCTAGAAATACATGTAGGGGATGTGATGATGCTAACAGCCATCGTGAAAAAAAAGAGAGAGATATATAGAGAGAAAAACTTATGTGTTATGTAAACAACCACCCAGCACAGTAAAACTGAGCGAAATGGTAAAAGCATTTTGCTATTAAGTTAAGTGCCAACTGATCCGGCATGTTAGCGGCGTGGAGTTTGTTTATATTCTGCGGACACCTGCGAACGAATGGCGAATTAGAAAATCAAGAAGCGGTTAAAGACAGGGGTTCTCGTTGTTGCAGGCGATGCGGGAGTTTGATGTTGTTTGGCGTCTTGAGCGGCTGTTTCTCTACGTAAGAAGAGGAAGCAGCATATTGTTATATTTATGTTTCTATATGTGTTGTACTGTCCTAGTGTTCGTCTAGTTTTATCAAAAACCATTTATTTAACTTCGTGCATTTTATTCAAATGAATTCTTCATGTTAACTTGCGTCGACCTGCGGTAATGAGAAATAGCTGGTGATGATAACTGCCAAATCCGTTTGGCCAACAGTACCATAAACAATAGTATTCATGAGTGGAATCAAAACCATAACAGGAGAAAATATGTTTTTAATGTGACGCCTCAGTGGTTGAGTAGTACGAAGTTCTGGCTTCTAATTATTCGTCTGAGATGGGTCTTGGTTCGAATCCCGGTTGAGTCATGGATGGCGTGCTTGTCTTGCGGCACTGGCTGAGCCCTGAAATCAATGCCCCAAAATTAGGGACGGGCGATTGCTTATAGCCTATTGAGTTGCTCACAGTTGTCGCTAAACCCCCAAATACACACACAGACACGAACACGCACACGGGAATCTGTTTACTATACGTAAACCAGTGTCGCGTTTTATCGTATTTTTCAAAGGAATGCCTTGTCGTAAAAAATATGTTTTCCAGAAAATCACTTGTCGGGAAATAGAGCTGTTGGAGGAAACATGCCTCAAAAAATGTATCCAGAGACTCAATGTCTGGTGCAAAATATGCCGAGAAAACGTACTGTCGGGAAAGAATCTTTTCCAGAAAGCGCACAATCTGATGACAAAGCTGTTAAAAAACAAAACAGAAAAACATCTTTCATCATAGGATAAAGGCACTGGTAAGATTTGAACGAAAAGCCGTTTTTTCTTCAGGACTCATCCCTTCTCTCTCTCTCTCTCTCTCTCTCTCTTTATTCTTGTGATAAGACGCATTTCTTGTCGCTTCTCAATCAGAATTAAATATAACCGGTTGTATAAAAAAATTATCGCTTTTTCTTTTTTGTTTTTTGCATCAGAGAACATAGCCTTCGTATCAAGATAAAAGTGCTGTAAATGAATTAAAGCGAACACTTTCCACTTTTGAATTTTTCTATATTCACTATATTTATTATCACCCACTCCACTCGCATTTTAACCGATAGTATGATTAATAAGTTTTATACATCTAGGAAAAACTGCAATGCGAATATTTTTCCGAGGAATATAATACCACATTTTATCTTTCTTCTTCGTTTACAAAAAACTAGGGACGGAGTAGAATCAGAGAAATATATTGTTTGGATAGAAAATACTTCAAATTCTTTACCACGCAGGAAAAAACTTAGTTCCTTTTCAACGGTGAAAGCTGAACACAATATGAACATATTTCTTAGAAGCCCAGGGTTATTCAATCAACGCTGCGTACAGCTTCATTACTGTATCAGATTTCAAAGAGAAGTATGCCCTGATTTTCTGGAAACACGAATCCCAAAGACATCGGCGAAGGTGAGATAATTCCATGCGCCTTCGGTGGAAGGAATGATACTAAGCATATTTAAATGCGTGGAAAGATTAGGGAAATCAAAGGCTTTTTGACCTCTGTGGTTCTTGTTAACCTTAGTCTAAAATAAAGGCCTCAGTAAGGAGAACAGTTCGGAGAGAGATAAGAGAAAAAAAGAAACAGCTAAAGTGGAAAGAAGATACGTTTGTGGGAAATGAAAAAGAGATGGTAGAAAAGATCAAAACACAAAGAAAGCAGCAGATAGAAGAGGGAGACAAAAGAAGACGGAATCCATGTATTCCAAGATAAAAAAAATAAGGCAAAATTTAACAAAAGAAATTAACATAACTCTTTGGCATAAATTGTTATTTTGACTTGTTCTCCGTTCAGGAACATGTTTTTAAAGAATCGTAAATATTATCTCTTACAATCAGACAAGGACGCAATATCGTAAACATTTCTTGGGGTCTTACGAATTGGAGAAAGCAATCACTTTTCGCCGTTTTAAATTATTTATGCGTCATTAAATTATGAAATTTCTTAACGTGCTTTATTTAGGAATATGGAAAAAAGAACTGTCTCAGGAAAGCGTTCTAAAACATACTATAACTCTACGACAAGTAAGTTTGATTCATTTATTCATTTGGTATCGTATTTCGTCGCATAATGGTCGCACCCTTTTTTGGCAGCTCAGAAATTGGTCCATAAAATTGCAGCACATAATCGTCGTATGGTAGATCTTTGTTTATTAGGTCGTTTTGGAAGATATCTGAATATGTTGGCTTACTGCTGCTCTACATGAACATTATGACTTTTACATCTGACACTGAGTTGCATGAACTGCGTCCGATTCATTATTTACAGTGTCTGTCTGTCCTTTTCCGATACCGAAGATTTTTACTTCAGTATGTGTAGTACAGTGCTACCTCAGAATTAGGGACACCTCTATTTAAGGGAACATTCTCAGAGTTCCTAGTATAAAGATTCTAATGTATTTACTTCCTAATAAGGGGCACTCTACACCAATAAGCCATTGCATTAGGACCACCTACCTAATAAGCTGTATGACCCCCTTTAGCCCACAAAACAGCGGCCACTCGGCGAAGCATCGATTCGATGACACATACAACGATGAGCCATTATATTATGACCACCTACCTAATAAGCTGTAGGACCGACCCCCTTTAGCCCTCAAAGCAGAGACTACTCGGCGAGGCATTGATTCGATGAGGTGGCGATAGGTATCCTGGGGTATCTGGTACCATAATGCCAACAGCAGGTCCTCCAGTTACCCTACATTTCGCGGTGATGGCGATTTAGCGCAAACTCGCTTTTCGAAGTCGAGTCACAAATGTTCGATTGGGTTTATATCAGGTGAATTTGGAGGCCAAGACATCAACATAAATTCCCCAGCCTGTACCTCGAACCATTCCTTGACGATTTGGGCCGTGTGGTATGGCGCATTATTCTGTTGGTAATGGCCATTACCAGCAGGGGACACAGTTGGCATGAGTGGGTGAACTTGGTCCGCAACGACGTTCAGATACCTGATAGCTGTGAAGAATTGGGCTATTGGGTTAATGGGACCTAACGTACCCCAAGAAAATATCGCCCACAGCATAACACCACCGCCGCCGGCCTGTTTTCGCCCACAAGTACATCCAGGTGTCATAGCCTCCGTTGCTAAGCAGTGCATCCGCGTTCGGCCGTCTATGTGATGCACTAGGCATCTGGATTCGTTAGACTAGACCATTTTCTGCTAATCATCCACTGTCCAATCTGGATGATCTTGGGCCCATTTCATGCATTATTGGCGATGATGTGCAGCGAGCATTTAGACTTAGCTGGGTCTTCGGCTACGCATACCCTTGCGCAGAAGGCTGCGATGAACTGTGTGCTGTGACACATTGCCCTGATCACCACTGTTGTAGCTGCGGGTGATTTTTCGCGCTGTGGGCCTGCTGTCGCTGTGAACAATTCGCGACAGTCTCTGCTCCCCTCTGGCATCAATAAGCTGCTGACAACACACAGCTGGAAGACGGTTCGTCCTTTGGCCATTTGTACACCACTTTTGCTACGTACTCACTACAGTGGCACGTGAACAACCCACAAGCAGCGCCGTTCCCGAGATGGTAGCTACTATGCGCAGTGCCATCGCAATTTGTCCTTTATCAAAACTCCGATAAATCGCCAGCTTTTCTCATTCTGACTCAGAACATTCTCATAACAGAAAGCCAGTCCTCGGGTTGTATATATACTGCTCTGTGAACTTCTCCTGTGCCACCGTTCGGTCTCCAGGCGCGCTCATTTCTCTAGGTAGGGGGTGGTCATAATATAACGGCTGATCGGTGTATACATGTACTGCTTTGTACTCATGTATTTTATATTATTATCGTATTTATGATTTACTGTTATTTACATATAAAATTTACACTCCTCATTAAATTAAAATGTTTAGTAGGTATTTATTTAATACGTTAGGAAGCTCCCGATGAGAGGCACCTCTATTTAAGGAACAAAACGTCTGGTCCCATGGGTGTCCCTTATTGAGGGGTACTGCAGTACTATGAAGACTTAAAGTGACACCGTGGGATGAGAGGTAATTCTCTCCGATCATAAGTGAATATACATACTATTCTGTGGACTACCGTGATTCTGTTCATTGAACAGCAGAGGAAATGGAGTTACGGAAAATGAAATTTCAGTACGAGAAACGTTGATTCGAGACTTCCGGAAACTGAAAAAAACAAGTTAAAAAGGCATACCCAAACCTTTCAAGATTCGCATTTCAAAGTACTAAAACGGGCAAGTTTGAAAATGACCGGAATTTATTTGACTTGTTCGGCTCTGAAAACAACGCATTGTGATAAAACGATACACTGCATATACCAAAGCCCACGGAGACCTGAACCACAAACAAGAAAGATAATCTATTGGAAGAAACAGTGTCAAGTTTGGCCCACCATTGGCCTGCATACATGCGTTAGGCATGCTTTCAATTAAATGTTGAAACGTATCTGAAGGGATGTGTTTCCATTTCACTTGTAATACCTTCACCAGCTCTTGAGGTGAAGCACGAGGAATTTCCGAAGTTCTGCTATCGCGCTCATATTCATCCCCACAGGTGTTCAAATCAGGGCTTTATGAAAGCCATGAAACTTAATTTTCGGTAAATCTGTCAGCAACAACGCAGGCTGTGTGACAATGTGCGTTGTCTTTCTGATACAGGGATTCATTTCCGGAGTTATTCCACAGTGTTGGAGGCTCCAAATTGTTCAAGATGTCTACGTATTCTGCATTAACTCTTTAATCGGTTGAAACGAATTAACTCGGGGTTGGAAATATAGGTTGAAATCGGTTTGAATGAATAAATTCGCAGTCTAAGAAGTGGGTCGAACGCGGCAGGAAAGAATGGACCTGTGCGTCAGAAAGCGTTGCTTAGCTTTTTTATTCAAAGTGGTCATTTAGGGGAATCATTGATAGCAATCTTTTCTGCCTAATTACTTGCTGAAAAGGCTATAACTATGGCGACGAACATTAGAAAGGAGAGAGAAGACGTTTCGAGTCATGTGTTTCTACCCAGTGGCTAGATTTCCGTGTCAGAAGACGAGCGCTTCCCCATCATACCTTTTTAGCATTTCCCCATTATACCTTTTTTAGCACTTTTCCATCATACCTTTTTAGCATTTCCCCATCATACCTTCTTTAGCACTTCCCCATCATACCTATTTCCGTGTCAGGAGACAAGCGCTTCCCCATCATACCTATTTCCGTGTCAGGAGACAAGCGCTTCCCCATCATACCTATTTCCGTGTCAGGAGACAAGCGCTTCCCCATCATACCTTTGGGGTTCCTTTCAGCGAGCTTTTTGTAGCACTTCCCCATCATACCTTTGGGGTTCCTTTCAGCGAGCTTTTTGTAGCACTTCCCCATCATACCTATTTTCCTGTCAGGAGAAAGCACTTGCCCATCATGCCTATTTCCGCGTCAGTAGAAAGCACTTCCTCACCATGCCTATTTCCGCGTCAGGAGAAAGCACTTCCCCTTAATACCTTTTTTAGCATTTCTCCACCATACCTTTAGGGTTCCTTCCAGCGAGCTTTTTGAAGCACTTCCGCATCATACCTATTTCCATGTCAGGAGACAAGCACTTCCCCAACATACTTTTTTAGCACTTCCCCATCATACCTGTGGGGTTCCTTCAAGCGAGCTTTTTGTAGCACTTCCCCATCATACCTATTTCCGTGTCAGAAGACAGGCACTTCTCCATTATACATTTTTTAGCACTTCCTCATCATACCTATTTCCGTGTCAGGAGAAAAGCACTTCCTCATCATACCTTTTTTACCACTTCCCCATCATAGCTAAGGGGATCCTTCCAGCGAGTTTTTTGTAGCACTTCCCCATCATACCTACTTTCATGTCAGGAGACAGGCACTTCCCCATCATACCTTTGGGGTTCCTTCCAGGGAGTTTTTTGTAGCACTTCCCCATCATGCTTATTTCCATGTCAGGAGACAGACACTTCTCCATCATACCTTTGGGGTTCCTTCCAGCTAGGTTTTTGTAGCACTTCCTCATCATGCCTATTTCCGTGTCAGGAGAAAAGCACTTCCCCATCATACCTTTTTTAGTACTTCCCCATCATACCATTGGGGTTCCTTCCAGGGAGTTTTTTGTAGCACTTCCCCATCATGCTTATTTCCATGTCAGGAGACAGACACTTCTCCATCATACCTTTGGGGTTCCTTCCAGCTAGGTTTTTGTAGCACTTCCTCATCATGCCTATTTCCGTGTCAGGAGAAAAGCACTTCCCCATCATACCTTTTTTAGTACTTCCCCATCATACCATTGGGGTTCCTTTCAGCGAGCTTTTTGTAGCACTTCCCCATCATACCTATTTTCCTGTCAGGAGAAAGCACTTGCCCATCATGCCTATTTCCGCGTCAGTAGAAAGCACTTCCTCACTATGCCTATTTCCGCGTCAGGAGAAAGCACTTCCCCTTAATACCTTTTTTAGCACTTCTCCACCATACCTTTAGGGTTCCTTCCAGCGAGCTTTTTGAAGCACTTCCGCATCATACCTATTTCCATGTCAGGAGACAAGCGCTTCCCCATCATACCTTTGGGGTTCCTTTCAGCGAGCTTTTTGTAGCACTTCCCCATCATACCTTTGGGGTTCCTTTCAGCGAGCTTTTTGTAGCACTTCCCCATCATACCTATTTTCCTGTCAGGAGAAAGCACTTGCCCATCATGCCTATTTCCGCGTCAGTAGAAAGCACTTCCTCACTATGCCTATTTCCGCGTCAGGAGAAAGCACTTCCCCTTAATACCTTTTTAGCACTTCTCCACCATACCTTTAGGGTTCCTTCCAGCGAGCTTTTTGAAGCACTTCCGCATCATACCTATTTCCATGTCAGGAGACAAGCACTTCCCCAACATACTTTTTTAGCACTTCCCCATCATACCTGTGGGGTTCCTTCAAGCGAGCTTTTTGTAGCACTTCCCCATCATACCTATTTCCGTGTCAGAAGACAGGCACTTCTCCATTATACATTTTTAGCACTTCCTCATCATACCTATTTCCGTGTCAGGAGAAAAGCACTTCCTCATCATACCTTTTTTACCACTTCCCCATCATAGCTAAGGGGATCCTTCCAGCGAGTTTTTTGTAGCACTTCCCCATCATACCTACTTCCATGTCAGGAGACAGGCACTTCCCCATCATACCTTTGGGGTTCCTTCCAGGGAGTTTTTTGTAGCACTTCCCCATCATGCTTATTTCCATGTCAGGAGACAGACACTTCTCCATCATACCTTTGGGGTTCCTTCCAGCTAGGTTTTTGTAGCACTTCCTCATCATGCCTATTTCCGTGTCAGGAGACAAGCACTTCCCCATCATACCTTTTTTAGTACTTCCCCATCATACCATTGGGGTTCCTTCCAGGGAGCTTTTTGTAGCACTTCCCCATCATACCTATTTCCGTGTCAGGTGACAGGCGCTTCTCCATCATACCTTGGGTCATGGGGCAGAAAATAAAGGTCTAGAAGCTAGCGTTTATTACCTGCCATAGGTTTATGGTCTGTACTGTAGAGATCAGAGCCGGAAAGAAATTGTTTTGCCGTAGCTTCCGTAAAATCCGGCCGCTATGTGAACATTTCTTTCTAGGGTGCGTAGAAAAATTTGGGCACCATTTACTACAGGCATATTGGCCCCTTAAAGGGTTAAGAATTTCTTGGTTGCAACACCACCAATGGACCGAGTCTGTTCCATGAGAAACCGTCCGCCACAAGAACATTGATACTTCCAAAACTGTGAGGAGAAGCAGTGCGTTCCGGTAAGAACCGTTGTTTTAGCATTCTCCATATCCATACAGTCATCCATCTGACTGGAACATCGCTTATCGTGTTTCATCAGTCCATAGGATCATTTTTCATTGTTCTAGACCCCAAACCCGACGCCTGATTAACTATGCCAAACGGAGGAGGCACGACCATGAAAATAAATCTGTTGCGTGGAACTCCCTGTGAATAATTCCTGTACAAATGGGGATACCAAAGCCTTTGTGACATCTCGACACATATCTTCTTCTCTGCACCGTCAAAGAGTTTTCACGTGTCTCTAGTGTCCGACGGTCTCTGTAAATACATTTTTTTGGGGTCTACTAGTAAGTTTCGATGGTTAGGAGACACCTTTTCTCTGCCAACGATGTACAGAAGATGAGTCGAAAACTTTGCAAATTTGCATAAACGCATATGTCACGTTTTTAAACTAATAATGTTCACAGCAACGACTACCACTTTATATCCCTTTCAATCGAAAGGGGTATAAAGTGGCAGCCTTTGCTGTGAATATTTTTGCAAGCCGTCGTTCTATCTGTGGTTGGGACGCCCAAAAAATGAGCAGCCACAACCAGCTAATTAGGGAACTTTTACTTTACGAGTTTGTTCTCGGCCAAAACCCTGCTCAAGCAACACGAAACATTTGTCCTGAGAAAGTGGAAGGTTCCGTGGAACATAGCACCGCAACCAGATGGTTCAAGAAATTTCGCTCTGGTGACAGAAACCTCGACAATCAGCGAAGGTCAGGTAGGCCGCGAACCGTGGATTCGGAGGCCGTGCGCCAGGCCGTAGAGGCAAATCCGACAGCCAGCACTCGGAGATTATTAAGTGAGCTGGGCATATCACAGACCACCATGGTTCGTCACCTTCAGGACCTCAGCGAGTTCTACAGGAGCTTCCGCATTGTCCCGCACGAACTGACGCCAGCTGAAGCAAACCGCCGAGTGCAAGTGTGCACGAAACTCCTAGAAAAATCGGCGCGATGTACGTTTCATCAAGATAATTGTTACGTGCGATGAAAAGTATGTCTATTTCAGTAATGCTAACACACAACGGCAGTGGTTGATCCCTGGCCAGCTTCCAGAACCTGTTGCCAAACGTGGGCGCTTCGAGCACAAGGTAAGAGGGGATAATCCATTACGAATTAGTTCCAAATGGTCGAACCATGAGCACCGATCTCTACTCTGAACAGCTGGAGCGGATGTATACCGTTTTGAAGAAGAAGTACCCGGCACTGGTGAACAGAAAGCGCGCTCTCCTGCAGCAGACAACGCTCGGCCTCATACTGCGTGAACGAACCTGGCAAAGCTCCAGAAATTTGAGGGCATCGAACGGATGCCATACTCATCATATAGTCCGAACTTTGCCCCGTCGGATTATTACCTGTTCCGGTCCATGGCCCACTTCCTTCGCGGGCAGCACTTCAACAACCAGGAGGCGCTGGCAGCTGGGGTGAAGGAGTTCTTCGCCTATGAACTGGTACCGCCGCGGAATCGAAGAACTGGCAGACAGATGGCTAAAGACGGTGCAACACGATGGCCTATACTTTGAATGCTAGTCAGCTTTCGTCGAAAAGGTACGTATGAAGGCATAATGTGATCCAAATGTTGTAAAACTTTCTACTCACCCTCTGTACTACATCCAACGTAGTTAACTATAGGAATGCTTAATAAATTTCGAAACCATCTTATTGAAAGTCCATTGAGAGATGTAGCACCCAACAACAATCGTACTTCTCTCAAAGCGTTCACGTCGTGACACTCTGCCATCCAACACACCTTCTGGGAGAGCAGTAATTTCTTTTTGTACCACCCCACAATAATTTCCATAAAATAATTCGCGGAAGGCTTACGTGCTATAGTTCTGGAGGATTATCCTTGGCTTTTGTTTATATTCATAGGTGCATTTGATACGAGTGGAGTTGAAGACCAAATAGTGTATTGGAGTTTTCCAAATGTAACATTTAAAGCAAAAGCAACACCGATACAAATCAATAAGAACTTTTATACACAAGAATACATAGTACAGTAGAACTACAATTATACGGACTCCAAGTATCCGGGATCGCTTGTTCTTCTTTCATTGCCAAGAAAAATTAAAAGTTTTGTTATTTTTTTATGTTTTTAGTTTTTTCGTTCATTTAAATAATACAAAAATATAATGCAGTACAGTAGATATTTATTTTTTTAACAGTACAACATTTATTATTATAAAATACGATACACTAAAAATTAAATTCCCTCACTTCAATTAACAAATACGTATTTGGCCTACAGAAATAGGACAACCCAAATTATCCGCATTTTCCGAATATCCGGATGGGATGTGATCCAAGATAATCCGGATAATTGGAGTTCTACTGTATTTTATATTAGGAATATTAGATATGGATTGAATTGTGCAGAACACAGATACATAATAAGTGCCTTTTATGGGAATATAGTTATTTTCTGTTTCATTTTTTAATTTATTCTTCGCAAACAGTAGTAAGCACACATTACTTTTTTCTCACAAAAATCAGGCATGAAATCAACGACAAATGTGTGAGAAATTCCGTAGTTGTTAAACCAGAAAGTGTTTGCTATTCCGGACCTTTTGTAGAAATGGTTTAAATTATCACATTGGAAATTTCAAGCTCATCAATCATTTCAAGAATAATCGGTTCAGGCTATCATTTTGAAATAAAATATGAACCTGAAATATTGGTTAATCGTTTCTCTACGTTATAAATTATGCAGATAATTCCCTGATTTTGAATGAGTTTTGTTTCTTAAATTCACAAAACTGCTCAGATTATCGTTAATATATGCGTCAGACGTCTCATCTGCAGACTCTTTGCCCTAAGTGATAAGTTTGGTTATCTAGAAAAGTACGGGCTTGCGTCTTGGAGATTTCCAAGTGTCCAACTCGTTGTATTTTATGATACAGTTCTGCTGTCTGGGGGTAAAAGCGAACTTCGAAGTACGTTATCTAAAATGACTAAAGTGCGTACAAAATTCACATTTATCAGTCGCTATTTTGATTTTAAAAGAAATTTAAAATGAACGCAAATAATGGAAGTTCAATTGTAATAAATTTTGAGCAAGGCTCTTTTAGTAATGAATGCTAGATTAGTCTAAATGGTACAACTTTTATAATAAGTGAACGAGTTTGTGTATTTAAGAAGTATATTTAGCAGAGAAATGTGATCAGATAGTGAAATTATCAGCTGTCTGAATTCATCCTAAATTATCAAAAAGTTTCCGAATAATAGTGTAACTGTTCCTTCTACAATGTATGCTATACTATACTGTGCAAGTTAATTGGGACAAAGTAAAAAATCACTCTTTTTTTCCAAAACTATGCCTTTATATACACTGATAAATACCTGTATTAGTATGAAGTATGTCCTCCTTTAGCAGAAATGATCTCTTGAATTCGTTTTGGCATTGACTCCTCTAATTGAGTGCACATATTTTTGACTTCATAATCGTGGAACCACACTTTTATAGCATTCGTTATCATGCGTTCTTTGGTTGTACAGTCCATATTACCTTAACGTCTCTTCAAAATATTTCACAAGTTTTCTATGGGATTTAAGTCTGGTGAATTTCCAGGCCAATCAAGCAAATGAATTTGATTTCCCAGCATTAAATTCTTGACCAATTTCGAATTGTGACATTGGGCCAAGTCATGTTGAAATGTTCCGTCAAACGTTTGCAAGAATCGAACAATCCTACGCTGTAATATTTCTACGTACTTGGCTGAATTCATCATACCTTGAACAGGAACTAAGCTTCCAGTGCCATTTGATGTGAAAAAACCCCAGAACATCTGTTTCAGAGGGTGTTTTACAGTTTCTTTGACATGCTCAGGTCTTAAGGGTTCACAGTTGCATCCCTGAAAATTACCTTTTTCCAGTCGTCAGCAGTCCTTGATTTATATTATCTGGCCCATGTTAAAGGTTTTATCTTCATTTTTGCATTCAAATATTGTTTTTTCGTTGGTCTTCTTGCCTTCCGGCCAACTTCCAGAAGCCTACGGCGTACAGTTGAATCACTAACATCACAACCACTAGCCTAGAAATCTCTTTGAAGGTCGGTGCTTGTATTTTTTGGATTCATTTTTCTATTTCTGATTAGATATTTATTGGTTGGTGGAGTTGTTTTTCGTTTTCTTCCACATTTACCTATCCTTTTTGGAGACTATGATCCAGATGCATTGTATCGCGTAAGCAGTCTTGGTACCCTTGATTTGCCTACACCAACTGCAGAAGTGATATTTCTCACTGTCATAGAAGTGTGATCCTTCAGAGAAATTATTTTTGCACGCTTCCTTGGGGAAATATCCATTTTTCAGTACACGAAAGCAACACGTCCTCACAGAGAGCAAAAACTAACGTCCACCTGTCACACACGAAAGCTCACAACTGAAGCTGAAGTGCCTATTTCCTGTTTAAAACCGGTCAAACCACATTCTCACTATCAAGTTCTAACAGTCGCACCACCTCACAGCTGATAAAACCGGTTTACGTGGGTTTCCGACATCAACTGGCGATCACATTAAAAGTTTGAGAATAAAATAGCTTGTCCCAATTAATTTGCACGGTATAGTAGGAAAACCTGTGTTACAAAGGAAAAACACAGAAATCGTTATGCGTTACCTACTGGGAATTCAAGTTGTTGTATTGACTTGTTCTGATCGTGTGCCAGACATGTTCTGATCGGGTACGAGACGAATATGTATTGCAGATATGTAACGTAAAACGAAATTTTGTTTTTAGGTTGATGTCAAATATTTTGATGCGGTTTTTTCATGTTAAAAGAATGAATCATAAGGTCCTGATTAAAGAGAAGTTATTCAGCTTAAGACGTAGGACAGAAATATAGAGGAAGCTTGAGGAAATCATGGAAGCAGCAGCTTCAGAAATATACATTCTTTGCAAAAAACAACAACAGCAACGAAATAACCAGAAGGAATCATCCAATCGAGATGAAAATTTGTATGTGCAACGTATGTATATAAGAAATCAAATGATTACAATTCCGGAGCAGTTGGGCTATTTATTCGGATAAAACAGCTGCACGAGTGGAACAAGACATTACGTTGTAGCGCTACCTATGTCTCAGACGCAAGCGGTTACACGGCGTGGCATTGACGCATGCAGTTCACTGATACTGACCTGATTGTTGGTGCCCAAATTTCGGGCCAGTTTGCTGACATCCGGGAATGGGCGCACTGAGAAAAAACGTTTAAAAAAATTGAGCTGTTTTGTCGACTTATTTTGTTGCTTTAGCCAAACTCCATCGGAATTGTTTTGTTGGCAACACAAAATTATTTCGTTGGCTATATTTTGTTAATTCAACTATATGGAGGTGGCATCGACCTTACGCCAAAGCGCACGTGATTACTACCTACTCCATACGGGCACTACCAGACTACCACCGACCAGAACAATCCCGTTTTGCGCTTAAGATTTCGCTTTGAATTATCGCTGACTACGAAGTGAGTGCATTGTTAGAAGACTGGGAGCTGTCAATTCTGATAGACACATTCAGAGGTAAGGATTTCTAATCATCATCTTATTAATTCCGACGTATTTTTATGGTAGTGTTTATTGTGTATAATTTTGGTTGGATTCAGGGAATTTTAGTGATAATTTGGCCTCCCTTTGTTGACTCATCATTACAACGAACACAATAGAATCCGCATCTTATTAGATGCACAGGGGAACGTATTAAATTTAAACCCCGATTTCTGATAAAGCAATAATACCTTTCTTATGACGGCTTGCGGTCCCTGATCGCAAATTAAAATTTTCACATAAGGTAATAAGAGTTTTAATTTATGTGTAATGAGCTTGATTTCATGCATAGGTTATATATACAGTGTGTTTCAAAATTTGTGCGGCAACCAAAGATTGCATGGTGATAGTACCCTGGAACATGTACTATAGAACGTTAAAAAAAATATTGCGATTTTTTATTTTGTTTAACCAAAAATGTCAATAATTTGTTTCATCAAAAAACTAAGGAAAACATTTAAAAAGAAATCGGATTTAGAAACATGGAACATACGCACCAAAATAGTTTCAATACATGGTTATGTCAAGTGCAAATCGTTCGTGAACATTCCAGAAGGTAATAAATCCACCTTCGAATGCTGAATTCGCAGATAAGAACACGCTTTCAAGAGCAGGTATGGTGTTTACACGCCTAGTTCCTAAACTAAAGGTCTCAGGTTCGAATCCGCTCTGTGAGCGAATTTTCGTTGGCTTTGAAAAAAATACTGTGACACAATAACAATACGTTTGGTTGCAGCAACGTAACGTTTTATCACGATAACAATACATATTGTTGGATCAAAGAAATTCCCAAAAATCGACAAAATTATTTTGTTAAATGAACAAAACGTTCTGTCATGATAATAATAAATTTCGTAGCATGCACAATAAGTTTCATCAAAATAATTTTGTTAATTTAACAAACTTTTTTGTAGACTGTATATCAACTCAGGGATGTAAGGTCAGGTGATGCGTAACATCACAGCCTCTCCTTGACAAATGTCAACCCCGCCTTCTCGTGGTACATCCTGTTCCCACTAAAGGGGCTCTGACGACCGCCGATAGCGGTATAACTATACCATCGGGATTAGAGGAAATGCTATCCCACACTCACCAACCCGTTTGGCCAGCGTGGTGAGTTATGGCCAAACCCCTCTAAAATGACTCCACAACTTAAATCTTGGCCCTCAGTCTCCGGCAGCTGGAATGTACCTGGCCAAGGCAGCGGCCAGTGCGACATGAAGGCAGAGGGTGCTAAGAATCCCCGGAGGACCGGACTAGGCTGCCATCTGATGCTGACCTTGGCTACGTACAACGGACGCTCCCTATCTTCTGATTCAAGGCTTCTTGAATTGGAAGAGGAACTACAAAGGATCAAGTGGGACATCGTCGGGCTAAGTGAGGTAAGGAGAAAAGGAGAAGATCTCATTGAACTGAAAAGTGGACATCTCTTCTACTATCGTGGGACAGATACTGGCAGAACTAGTGGTGTTGCATTTATAATAAACAAGAAACTGAAGGATAAAGTTGTAGAAGTTGAAAGTTCCTCTGACAGAGCTGCACGACTCGTTATCCAACTCTCGAGAAGATACCAGGCTCAGATCATTCAAACTTATGCACCCACCACAAGTCATCCTGAAGAGGAAATTGAAGAATTTTATGAGGAAATTCGTCATCTAAATAATAAAGGTAAGCAGCACTTGAAGATAATTATGAGAGATTTCAATGCAAAAATAGGGCAACGGCAACAGAATGAAACTTCAGTAGGTAAATTCGGTCACGGCAACAGAAACCAGCATGGAAATACTCTCGTAGAGTTTGCAGAGGCAGAAGGGTTTTTCATCTTGAACTCCTTTTTCAAGAAAAAGCCACACAGGAAATGGACATGGAGACATCCAAATGGGACGACAAGTGAAATTGATTTTATTATGTGTAACAAAAAATTCGTCATAGAAGACTGCAGTGTGCTAAACAAGTTCAACACAGGCAGTGACCATAGATTGGTGAGATGTAAGATGCACCTCAACACTAAACTCGAACGTAGCAAGCTCATAAGACAAACAAAATGTATTGACATAACCAACCTTAAAAAACACCATAATACCTTCAAATTGGAACTGAAGAACAGATTCTCTGCTTTAGAAGGCCTAACATCGGAAGAAGTGGATATTTCTGAAGTTAACAGAAAAGTAACCAAAGCTCTTATGGAAACAGCAACAAAATTAGCTGGGTCTAAGAACAAATTGCATGTGAACAAATTATCAGGAAAAACCAAAATGTTGATGCAAAGAAGAAGAGTGATGAGGACAACTAAAGAAGATGTGACTTCCAAAGTGGAATATATAGAGCTATGCAAAACAGTACGAAAAAGTATCACTGAAGACGTAAGGAAATTCAACTGTGAACTAGTAAGGAAAGCAATTGAAAACAACCAAAGCCTAAAGATAGCAAAGGGACATCTCAGTAAGGGGAAAAACAGATTATGGCACTGAGAAAAGAAGATGGTTCTGTAACAAGAAATAGAGGCGAAATTTTGACAAGAGTGAAAGATTTGTACTCCAAATTATATGAAAGGGATGATACATGTACTCCAGACATCATGAAAGGTACCAGTACCAGAGTTCTTCCAGTCCTTCCAGCAGAAGTTGCACATGCAATCAAGAACATGAAGCGGGGAAAAGCTCCAGGAGAAGATGGAATTACTGTAGACATCACACAAGAAGCAAGTGGAGAAATCGAAATAGTACTCGCCCAAATTTTCACTCGATGCCTTAATGAAGGTAAAATTCCTGAGGATTGGAACAATGCTACAATGATCTTGCTACATAAAAAAGGCGACATTGAGGATCTCGGGAACTACAGACCTATCAGCCTCCTATCAGTGGTTTATAAAATCTTCACTAAAGTTCTTTCACACCGCTTGAAGCTGACACTGGACATGGCTCAATCGAGAGAACAAGCTGGATTCAGGAGTGGCTACAGCACAATAGATCATATCCACGTACTGAGAGAACTAATTGAAAGAGCGAGGGAATATGAGCTTCCATTGTGCATGGCTTTTATCGATTATGAAAAAGCCTTTGATTCGGTGAAACCATCAGCAGTTGCAATGGCTCTGAAATCCTGCGGTATTGAAGATGCATACATTAATATTATTAATAACATCTATGAAAATGCAAGTGCAAAGATTCGGCTGTTTGAAAATACAACACACATAAAAATTGGAAAAGGAGTAAGACAAGGTGACACCATATCTCCGAAGCTCTTTAATGCCACATTGGAAAATGTCGTTCAATCACTGAACTGGGAAAACAAAGGGATAAATATTAATGGAGATTATCTAACCCACCTTCGTTTTGCTGATGACATAGTCATTTTTGCAACTACCCCATCAGAGCTACAGAGTATGATCCAGGAACTTGCTGACAAGAGTAAAGAAGTGGGATTAAAAATGAACTTTCAGAAGACAAAAATGATGTACAATGCTTTTACAAGAAATGAAGATTTATCGATTGATGGAGAAAAGCTGGAGATAACAGACACGTACGTTTATCTTGGACAGCAGATATCAAGTGAGGGTCACATTGGTGAAGAAATTAATCGGCGTACAAAACTTGCCTGGAGAGCTTTTGGAAGAAACAGCATAATTTTCAAGAGCAATATGCCATTATGTCTTAAAAGAAAAGTGTTTGATCAATGCATCCTTCCAGTGCTTACGTATGGTGCAGAGACGTGGACCTTAGCTAAAAGAGACATACAAAGGCTGCAGACAACTCAAAAAGCATGGAGAGGTGCATGCTTGGTGTAACCAGGAGAGACAAGAAGAGGAACACGTGGATCCGAAAAATGACAAGAGTGGAAGACATCATGATCAGAGTTAAATCCCTGAAATGGCAATGGGCTGGACATACTGCCAGAAGAACAGACCATCGATGGACAGCCGAAATTTTAGATTGGATTCCAAGGGACAGGAAAAGACCCAGAAGAAGACCACATGGAAGATGGATGGATGAAATTCGAAAGTATGCGGGAGTGACATGGAGGAGACTGGCACAAGACAGACCGTTGTGGAGGAAACTTGGGGAGACCTTCGTCTAGCAGTGGATTGATAATGGTTGACAATGATGATGATGATGATATCAACTCAATTTTTTTGTTGATTCAACCTTTTTTGTTGATTCAACCTTTTTTGTTGATTGAACCTTTTTTTTGTTGATTCAACATTTTTTTTTATTCAATTTTTTTTTGTTGAATTAACAATACGTTTTTCTCAGTGCGTAGGTGGTGTCCCAAACATGTTCAATCAGTGAGAGATCGATTGGTCACGGAAAGGTATCAAAATTACGGAGGCAGGCCTAGCAGAGCCGTGCCCGTGTGTGGCCGGGAATTATCCTGTTGAAAACTTGCTCGGTGATGCTGCGAGAAGAATGGAAACACAACAGGTCGTAGAATGTCGTCGATGTACCGTTGAACCGCGAGGGAGGTACGAAAGGACTACCAAGGCTGTCTGGCTGTCACAGGAAATGGCTACCCAGACAATTGCTTAGGGTGTGCGAGCAGTGTGTCGTTCCGTGGTAAAGGCACGGTGGCCGGCTCCTCTCCAGAGACATATCCGCTGGTCATCGGCGCCAAGTACGAAACGTGGCTCATCACTGAAGACAACACGACACCACTGCACACTATCCCACGTTGATCGGACCCAACACCACTGCACACTATCCCACGTTGATCGGACCCAACACCACTGCAACCTGCTCACTTGTCAGTGGCCAGTGGTTGAAACAGTCAGTTGTTTTAAAAAAAAAAATAACCCGCTTGTTGGGTTCCCCTCCGTTTCCACGAATATCGTTTTCCCTAATGCATAATCTCTACCTGAGGTTCTTTTGCGTTCCTCTGACGGCTTACTCGTTTTCCATCCATTCTTTTTGTTTGACGGTGGGGTGAGAAAAGGGCAAATCTACGATTTTCGTCATTTGTAGACAACATCGTACGACAACTTCGGATAGTTTCAAACAAGAAACGCAGTTCAATACCATTCCGGAAAAGGATTTCAGGCAGCAGCTAACGTTGGTTTATTCTGACTGCACATTTAATAAATGCTGATTTAATTGATTCTTGAACACATTATAACAACGTATCGTATTTTCAATGCCGTAAGTGTTTTTAAGTTTTTGGCTCTATGTCAAACTGTATATAAATGTTATTATAGCTATGCTTCTGTCTGCTAGTTAGGGCAAAAAATATGTATGTAGCCTATATGTATAAAGAAAGGCATAACGCTCTTTCTCTGCAAATTCAAATAGGAATACCAGTATAAATAAGAACTAAACGAGGCGTTGTGGAATTAATCGTAACTTTGACCAAACTGTTAGAGGAAACGGGAATCGTAACTTCTGGCCGAACTATACACTGAAGAGCAATTGAATTAGAGATACCTGTATAGTAACGTGTAGCACCACCTTTCGCCCTGATGACGGTGTCGATTCGTCTCGGCATGGACTCGACAAGACACCGGAAGCGTTGGGAAGCCATACGGATCCACGACCCCTGAACAAGCTCCCACAGTTCACGAAGATTTGATGGAGGGTGGGGGTCAGAGCCTCGAACACCTCTCTCGATAGGATTGAGGTCAGGTGACCTAGCAGGCCAAGGAAGCGTGGTCACGTCGTTGGAGGGTTCATCCAACTATTCGGATACAATTCGGGAGCGATGGCACCGTGCATTGTCTTGTTGCAAGATGAGGTCCCCAGTGGGATGTTGAAGACGCACGAACGGGAGCAAATGGTCGTCCAGGATATCCCGGTAACGTTGACCTGTGAGGGACGATGTCACACGTACCAGGGGTCCCATTTTAGTCCACGTAAACAGTCCCCAGAAGAGAATGCCACCCCCACCAGCTTGAATAGTACTCTGCTGGCAAGAAGGCTCCATCACTTCATGTGGATATCAACGTATCAGTCCGGGCAACATTTTTCTACATCTCTAGGGTCCAGTGGCGATATTCCCGCCCCCATGCTAATCTTTGCACCCTGTGATGTGCGGTCAGCAGCGGTACCCTCGTGGGACGATGGCTTCTGTACCCCATAGCGAGGAGATGGTTCTGGGTGGTGTGGCTGCTTACACGTTTTTGTGCACCAGCGTTAAATTGCCGAGTGATTTCTTGCACCGTGGTCCGTCTATCCGCTGTTACAATGCGAGCTAGCCGACGATGACCCCGCTCATCCACACGCTGTTGTCCACGGCAGTTGGCCCTTTCAGGGATGGTTTTACCGGATTCGATGTACTCACGGTGTACCCCTTACACAGTGGCTCGTGAAAACCACAGTGCATGCACGACTTCCGAGATGGAGTGACCCATTCGTCGGGCCCCGACAATTTTCCCACGATAAAATGCGATTAGATCCTTCGTCTTACCCATACTGCGTCCGACTCTTACTGATTCCTGTCGCATCACTCCTTATATTGTCGGATCGCTGCATACGTCATGTCGTTTCCGTTTACAGTGCCGCCCACAGCGCCACATTTGCATAACGCCAGCTGTCTCTAATTCAATTGCTCTTCAGTGTATATATATACATAGAGAGAATGGGCTTCAACAAACCACCCAATTAAGGGAACCGATAATCGATTAAACGAGAGGACAGCGGTTGTTGCAATACCTGCTCATCAGTCCTTGAAAAACAGGGATTATCAGAAAATACTTCACCCACGAGGCGATCTAAGTAAGGGCACAGCCACACAAAATCGTAAGTCGTGGTGGATACAGTGTCTCTTCTGCAGGCGAACCGTTCCATATAATCCACTGTTTCTGTCCACAACACATTTAAAACAATTAATGAGCAGGAACCATACACCAACTATACTCAAAATAGTATAACTATACTAGTAATCCGAATTTCTTGGAGTAGAATAGAAAAGCAGTTTCCAAGCTTTCGCACGGCCCTATCCAGAGAAGTCCAGTTTAAGTCTGCCGATCCTTTGTGGGATGGCATAAAGAAATTAGCTTCCTACTGTACTCCTAAATCCGCTGACATTTGGGAAACATTGGAGATCATTGCCAACAACGACACCTGCAATGACGGCATCTCGCTAGAGTTACCACGAATTTGGAAACAGTTCATCAAATAGTGAATGCCTTATGCTTTTTCTCCCAGAAATTCCGCGTGCAAAACGAACATGGTACCTCGTGTCTTTAACTGAATAATTACATTTGCATTTCTTCGTTTAATGTCATAGTCCACTAGAAACAAGAGGCCCTGAAACGAACGGGTGCCACCGAGGTCATGCGACTAACTTAGTCCCAGCTCCCAGCTATCGTGTATGCTTCGTCTCAACTATGAGTAATGTGCTGATGGGCTGGCAGAGTAGCGGGAGAATTTCATAAAACGTGCGCTGATGAAAACTTCGAAGGTTGTGTTGCAATATGAATGAAATGTGCTAATATTTAGCTCACAAATTACATTGAAAGTTTTACACAAAATGAAGGAAATGCTAATGTTTAAACAAAAATGGCATATTATTTGCACAGTTTCGCTTAGAATTCCAGCTGACGAGAATTTTGAAATTTGCCGCACGAAGTTAATGAAATGTGCAGTTGTTTTGTTGACAAATTACTTAAAAAGTTGTGGCACGAAATGCGAATATTTTAATATTTTTGATAGCATATTGGATGTCTGCATCGATTCCAAGTTGGCGGCTTGTTTACAATTTTTGTTTTGCTCCTGGTGAACTCCCTGTTGGATTTTTGCGGAACTTTTTTCAATTTCCTTCTATTTTTATTGAAGGACTTTGCTCCGCTGCCATTCCGGAGGTTCCGGCGTCGGTATTTTTGGTTGTGGCTTATACCCGTAATGTTAACATTACCGCTGTGCGGTGTCAGTGTGTTCCTTATTCATGGATTACTCAACAAAGAAGACTTGCAGGTACTTTTCGCATTTCGTTTGCTTGAACATATTTTGTGGCGCAGTGGTCTAAGCGATGGCCTCTGATTATTCGTCCGAACGGGGTCCGGGTTCGAATCCCGGTGAGGCATGGATGTTGTGTTTGTCTTACGGCACTGGCTCTCTCCCTTCCCTGAAACCAGTGACCCTAAATTAGGGACGGGCGACTGCTTATAGCCCATTGAGTTGCTCACGGTGGTCGTTAAACCTCCAATCAAAAAAAAAAGAACATATTTTCTGAATTTTTTCTACTGTCGTTATTTTTTGGAAGGGCGGACTTTCGTCGTTTGAACTTATAGTACTTACTAATTCTACCAATAAGGAAAACAAAAGCGATGCAAAAGACAATTCCGCAAGATGCATACATCTAACGGAAATGCTAAACCGTTAAACAACTGAGATAGTTTTACTAACAAATCATATCATAACAAATTCTGTTTTCAATGTATATATAAGTAACTAAACTTTGCACGTTATATTACTTAAGACAGAAGAGATATATCAGTAAAAGCAGAAATCAGCGGGTAAAAGTAAATAATCTTTTTTTTTTTTCATAAGTGTTCTAACATTTTCTTCTGTTGCAGTTGTAAATGAACATTAAATGTTATTAAGAGTGTTAACTCGTCTTTCTTTGGAAAGAAAATCACAATAATAAATAAAAATAATAAAACATGAACAACTTTTGAGCAACACAGCAACGGACTAAAGGTGTTCACGACTTTACGTGCAGTTCAAAGCAGGGAAGCTGAGACCCTTTTGGTTACAAGACTAAATCTTTTCAGGGCCTCATCTTTCCAGTGGGCTATGGTTTAATGTCAAGTAAATTTACCGCGTTCAAATTGTTGAAGTGTCCTATTATCCAGTTTGCAGTCTACCTTCCTTGAAAAAGCCATCTGGTTGATGTGCGAAAGCTTGGAAACTGATTTTCTATCCTTCACTAAGAAATTCGGACTACTAGTATAATTATACTATTTTGAACATTTACAACAATTGGAGTTCATCCGCGACTTTTGTAAGATCCCACTTTGGAAATTTCTCTCGCTGAGTGGTATCTGTTCCTATAAGCTGGTGCACAGCTTATAGGAAGAGATATGTATCAGTATGCGTTTATCACACCGTGAAGGTTACGAGTATCGATATCTTCTGTATGTCCAATTGTCCAGGCATCTTGCAATTTCACGCTGACTGCTTGTCCAGTTCATTGTCTGTGATGTTAGGATGTCCATTTGTACTGCCACACCACTGGCACAGGACTCCGTAAAAACTGGTCTTCCCCTGCGAGGGCGATCTGACAAACTTCTAGTATCCTCAAATCGTCTCACCAGACAACATAATCTTGAACAGGGGATGAATTCTCGACCCTTCGGTTTTTTTCTCTGACCGGAACTACCCCCAATACTTTTGCTGCCGATTTCTCGCTTACTTAAAACAAGTTAGTAAAATCAGGCAATGAATTGATTATGATACGCTTTCCAGCATACCAGAAATCATTACTCAAGTTATGAGGATAATGGCTGTAGAATAAATCTCGCTCCTATGACCTGACCTTTGACCCCATTTCGATGATATTCAACAGAACCGGTAAAGTATACTTCCGGAACAACATGATCAAGTTTTGTCTCCGTCGAAGCATTTTTACGTGTTTTATAACGCATAAGGGCGATAGAATGGATCTCGATCCTATGTCCTGACCTTTAACCCCACTTCACCCATTTTCAACAGGGTTTGTCCCCAGGTGGTCCTCTACGACATACTAAAATTTCATCGAAATCGAACCATATTTACGCACGTTATGCTGCATAAGGGCAATGAAATGCATCCCGCTCCTATGTCCTGACCTTTGACCCCACTTCACCGATTTTCAATAGGGTTCGTCCCCAGATACTAAAATCTGGGGACGACATACTAAAATTTCATTGAAATCGAACCAAATTTACGTACGTTATGACGCATAAGGGCAATGGAATGGATCCCGCTCCTATGTCGCGACCTTTGACCCCACTTGTCCCATTTTCAACAGGGTTCGTCTCCAGGGGCTCCCCTACCACATACTAATATTTCGTCGAAATCGAACCATTTTTACGCGAGTTATCGTGCGGACGGGCAGACGGACAAAGCTGGAGCATATACGCTTCTTCAACCTACGGTTGGAAAGCGTAAAAAAAGCTGTACCTAGAACCAAAGTGAAACTCCTCCAAATACGTGGCGTCGGTAGAAAAACAAAGACATCGCTCTTTCCACGTTTTTCAGCACATAGCAACCGAAAAATTGTTGCCCGGTCTGTCAATTTTTCGGTTGTTATGTGCTGATAAAACGTGGAAAAAGCGATGTCTTTGTTTATTCAGTGATGACCCATATTTGGAAGATTTTCACTTTGGTCCCGCCCTTTATATTTAACTGCTATAATTAATATATAGCCAGTGCCGTTAATGCCCACCAGATGGAGACGTCTCAGTCGCTGAGCCCATCTTACGGATATATGATGTCCGTAGCTGACAGAAAAACACACATAGCGCCGCTGATTGTTGGCCACCGTAGCGTAAGGCTAACGCGCTCGGCTATATATTGAGAGATCTGGGATTCGGATCCACAGCGGTGACCGGACAAAAAATTTTCGGTTGCTATGTGCTGATAAAACGTTTAAAGAGCGATGTTGTTGTTTATTTACTAAGAACGCCTTATGCCGCCCCGGTGGCACAGTGGTCTATGCGATGGCTTCTGATCATTCGTCCAAGATGGATCTGGGTTCGAATCCCAGTGAAGCATGGTTGTTGGGTTTGTCTTACGGCTCTGGCTCTCTCCCTTCCTTGGCGTCAGTGGCCGTAAATTAGGGACGGGTGACTGCTTATAGCCCATTCAGTTGCTCACTGTGGTCGTTAAATAACCAAAAAAAAAAAAAAAGAACGCCTTACCTAATAATAATTACAGCGTAGATAGTAGTTCAATGTGCGTTATCAGCTGCAGCCTATTTTTTATTTTTTCTAAGTTAATGAAATGTCGACGCATTTGTGGGACACCCTCTATAAATATTCATGAATATCTCAGCAATTCTGCTTCTTTGGGATATAATCACAATCATGCGAGGCTTTTTTAAATTATTTTTGACCAGCCTTTGTACATTTAAAAAACATACATTTCTCTGCGACTTTTCCTCTTTCCAGTTGGATATTGACCAAGAATATGATATTTCGGAATTGATGAAGCTTTACACGTTTTGTCCTAAATGATTTATGGAACCGAAAGGGATTCATTTTTCTTCCCAATCCATTGTTGCCACAAATTTCAAGATTCCTGGTGTTTTATTATTAGAAACTGCTGCATCACCACCCGCAATTATTACACAGTAGATAGCAGGCGAATAGCTGAGGAGGTTTCATAACTGCCCATGCTAAGGAAGACGTGAGATTAGATGATATGGCGTGTACAAGACTTGACTTCTTAATAAAGTTCTCCTCGCCGACGAAATAAACGCGTATAAAGTTGTGTGTTGGGTATATCTAAATGAGAAAGGCTATGAAGATGGAGACAGGGAAGCGTCAGATCATCATCATCTCGATGGCATGTCGTCCATAGCAAGAGCAAATAACGTCGCGCGCGGCTTTTACCTGTTCCAGCAATTTGTCTACAAGAGAAGGCCGGGCACTCGCTCCGATGCCTCAGTGCGTCCTCCAGTGCATAAATTAAGAGGACTGGGTAATGACGGGGAGAAACTGTTTCCGGTTGAAAGCTTCTCTCTTAACTGATCACATGATGTGAATAAGTAAACCTTATATATACATATATATATGTATATAGGTATGCATGCGTGTGTATGTGTACATATGCACTCCGAACACTTCCTTGTGTTACACCGTTAAAGGCTGATTCATGCGTACGATAGTTGACTGCGAAATGCTTCCGCTGATGTTCAGCTGCAAAATGGCTAGCAAGCCTGTATATTATTTCCATGAATGCAGTTCTGAAGAAACTTTAAGTTTCTAGAGCGATATACAGGAAAAGGAAGAAATAACCCTCAGAGAGAAGTAGTAAACAAGAAAGATGAGACCGAATTTTCGGGTGTAATAAGCACGTCTTTTGAATCCGTTCTGACGCAAATTAAATTTATCAAAGCTATTCAAAGTCAATGGACTTGGTATGGAAAACAATAGATCTGACGAAACAAAGAAGATTTTCAATCGGGTTTTTAATCCCTCAGATATTGCTGTAAACGGAATGGTGAGCTTACGAACTCTTAGAAACAGAGATATCGACAAAAATAAGATATAACTTTACGTCCCCTGGTGGGAAAACCATGCATTATTTTAGGAAGAAAGTATTCACAAAAGGTTTATCCATATCAGCGGTATCGGTCCAAGAAAAAAAAATTAGTTGAGTTTTCAGGAGCCCAGATTTTGCAACAAATACTTCAGAAGCAGAAATTAACACTTATGACCCCTGGTGGCTAAACCATTCTTTACCAAACATTAGAAATTATGTGAAAAATATTATCCATCAGGTCTTGTATGCGACACAAGAAGATTTTTTCAAATTGGAGTTTCAGAAGCAGAAATAACGCAGAAAACGCAATTTACCTTTGTGCCCCCTGGTGGAAAGTCTCTGATTTACTTGAAAACTTTGAATTTATAGGAAAAACATTTCGCATCGGAAACACTATCCAACAAAGAAGGAATTTTTCAAATCGTACTCTTAGAAGTAGAGATATTGACAAAAATAAGATATATATATATATATATCTACGCCCCTTGGCGTAGAAACCATGCGTTTTTTCAAGAAGAAAATTTTCCTAAAAGGTTTGTCGACATGAGTAGTATCGGTCAACAAACGACTTTTTTTCCAATCGAGATTTTAGAAGCTCATATTTTGCTGCAAATACAACAGAAGCTGAAATTAAGCCTTACGCCAACTGGTGGCCAAACCATTTCTTACAAAAATTAGTAATTATGCGCAAACGATTTTCCATCAGGAGCTGTATCCGGTGCAGAAAGAAATTTTCAAATCGGAGATTTAGAAGCAGAGATATAGGAGGAAACCCAATTTACCGCTACGCCTCCTAGCGGAAAGTCTATGAATTACTTGAAAATTTTGAAATTATATGAAAACCATGTCACACGGAAAACACTATGCAACAAAGAAGGAATTTTTCAAATCGGAATCCTAGAAGTAGAGATGTTGACAAAAATAAGATGTACATCTATGCCCCCTGGCGGAGAAACTGTGGAATATTTTAAGGAGAAAATATTGCGAAAATGTTTATCGATGTGAGTGGCATCAGTCCACGAAAGAATGTTTTCAATCGATATTTTAGAAGCTTCGATTTTATGGCAAATACATCAGAAGCAAAAATTAACACTTGCGCCCCCTGGTGGCCAAAGTATTCTTTACCAAAAATTTGAAATTATATGCAAAAGATTTTCCATCAGAAGATGTATCCGCTGAAGAATTTTTTTCAAATGGGAGTTTTAGAAGAAGCGTTATCGGGGAAAATTATAATTTACTTTTACGCCCCCTAGAGGAAAATCTATGCGTAATTTGGAAAAGTAACTATATCTAAAATACTCTTCGACATAAATGGAATCGAAAGATATTTTTGTTTTGAATCAGTTGTTTAGAAGCTAATATGTGGAATAAAACGTATTCTTAAATTCGACATCATCTGCATTTACGCCCTCTAGCGGCGAAATTGTACATCGTAAAAAAACGAAATGAAGGATCATCATTTGCGTATTTCAAGCTTCCCAATGCAAAAATAATTTTTCAAATCGGACTAATAATTCCAGAGATATCGTGGGTACAGACGGACGGACGGACGGACATACCGATAACAGAAGCAGGATCTTTTTTTACATAAGACGTGCTAAAAAGAAACTATAAGATTTAATGAAGATTTTTTTCTTTTGGGAACGGTAAAGGAAATGAAGTTGATTTTGCAGCAAGTCTAACGCGTTTTGCAGAAAACATAGATTTTCAGAAAACAATGATTTTCCTTATAATATGTACCTGCCTACAAATTTACATGTTCAAGCTTTTAGGTGCTATATGATTGTTTTATCTTGACACTTTCTACAGCACGATTTGTTCTTTGTAAAGCTTCCGTATTGAGGCTTTGCTTGCAGCAAATGGGGAAAGTAAATACAATCGAGCACGTTTATATTGAACGCGGATACAACGAATTATTCCTTTTATCGAAATTTCGAGAAGTTAAATTAAAAAATATGGGAAGGAGAAAGGTTATATCGAAACAAAACACACAGCAGTGTACCTATCGAGCATTTGATTCCCCCATTGACGATAACTGTTTAGAAAATCGGGTCTTCAAATGTAGCATACCACATCAGACTTCAAAAATCGTGTGTCAGGTGATTGCAAATTTTCATGGGTGTGCAGCTTCCGAATATAATGAAAGGAGAGATTAATTCTATTAATTTCCATAAAGAGCACTAAAAGCTACGGGAAAAGATTCTGTCTTTGAAAATGTCTTTTTGACACTAAAGGTTGACCACGTGACCAGCTGCCGGAAAGAGAGATATTGGGATAAGGGAGAGAACTTTGTTTCTCTTATTTAACTCTCACAGGTGCATGATTTTGTTATGAAGTGGCGACAAACTTGTTTTCAGACAAGCTCGAAATAATTCACTTAACTGAAAGTCGTGAAAAAAAGTGTAATGTAGCAAATCATTTTAAGATACCAAAGAGTACTCTAAGAAGTGTTTAAAAACTGTAGACAACAAAAGGAAATGTAATGGACGTCCAAATGCTGACGACGCTACGCGTAGACGTACGACGAGGTGGGAAAAATTCCTTCATAGGAGGTTTATCGACATCAGCGCTCCTAACATTGCAGTCTCCAACCCCGTGTATTTCCAAACGTTACAACCGTGCACTGTGAAGTAGCTATAGTACAGTAAATGCGTGTATTGAGTTCTACATAACCAGCATTTGGTATGTATCGAACTATTCGGTATACCGAATAATTACGACTGTTCCCTTAAGTTCGACGTAAACGGGATCGATTGTATTGGTCACGAGCTGATCACGTGTTCCTATTCATCCAAAAGACCACAGTGGTGGGTTGAACTGGTCTTGCTCTGATTACATATCTTAATTCATACCCAAGACGCTGCAGTAGCGGTGAGAACTGATCTTACCGTAATCACGGATTCCAGTTCATCCAAAAGAAACTCTATATCTGGGGTGAGCTGGTCCTGTTCTGTCTAACCCCGTGTCTCAAGCCATCACCGAGATGATTGACCACATCGATCAGTAAATGCACCATCCATCACGACACTACAGTCTTCAAACCCTATCGCTGAAATGTAGGACGACAGATTCATTTTCATAGCAATGTCCACATCCAACTCAGGTGCCATGGCCGAAATAAAAACATACTACCCTAAAATCATTCCACATATATTGCTGTCCAGGGAAATGGCACCTCCACTACGTGATTCAGACGATATTTTGTGAAACATTGATTGCCAGCATGGTGCTAAATATGTGGATTTTGCCTTGGAAGCCCGACAACCTCAGGAATGCCAGCTGTGTTGTGGAGAGCAGAAAAAATTAAATGCTCTTCGATGATTTCCGCTTAAGTTTGGATGCAGATAATGGCTGTGTAAGGTTAGGATGTAACCCGTGGCAGAGGAATTGCACACTGCCAGTAAGTACCACAGGAGTTATGCTGTGGGGTGCTATACTTATGGTACGTCTTTAATGTTCAACAGAGGAACTTCGACTGCGCAGCTCTATTGCCTGCCCATTCTTCGTGGCATCGACAGAGCCATTTTTCTACATAATAATGAATATTCTCATGTGGCTTGCGTCGTCCTACAACGTTAAGTCTACGTTTCACATTTCTCAGCTATGTCCCAAGATTCTTCCCTTCTTTAGCACATCTGCGATATCCTTGGGCATTTTTTCCGAGGCCGTCCAGATTCAGCGCAACACTCTACATCTTACCTGCCCAGTTTGAAAAAGTAGGGCGGAATTCGCCACAGGACAAAAATTAGTATCTCTGTACATCGACGCCATGATGCCTGTATCGCCAACGATAGCAATGAGACATCCTGGCATGAATTTTGTGATACGGCTTCCGGTTTCTCCGTCCTCCATAAGGAGCCACGCCTTTTAAAGAGAAAGGTGCTACCGAAAATAGCATCGCAACTTCCAGGCCAGGGTGTCACATATGTTATCAAAGAACACTATCACATCATCTGGGACAGGGTGTCTAATTGTTATCGTAGATATTATAAACCATCTTCATTTAGTGTGCCAAATTTGAACCATTTCCGTGAATTTCATCGTGTTTTTGTAGTTTTTGTGCCGATGAGTGTATAAACATTAAAAAAAAATAAAGATACTGAGGTGGATCTGAGAGTCATCAAAAATATAGAATTTGAAGTGAAAGAATAGTGTTACAGGGCTTGGTACTGAGTTTTATTTCAGTGCACTGTGTGAAGGGTTCGTTAATGAATCACTTGCGGAGAATTTTTTGTTTCGGGTGTTTCATCCGTATTTAATCCGGCTGAATCAGATGAATAGTATATCAGCTAAAGTTATAACTCACTCTTGCAGTGAGGAAAGGATTTGTTAAGATGTTATGGGGAACGTCTCAAGCACTGTCGGGATTTCCATTCATTCTCTATGGTAGTGACACGTTGAATCCCTTTCTCTCGTTTGGCCAGTATGCCTTTTTCTAATCATCAGCGTTCATTTCTTTTTCCCCGTATCTCGGTTTCGCACCGACGAGTGAAATTCTCCCAACTCGCTCTCCATCTACCTCCAGCAGATTGCATATTTCACTTGTCCCCACTTTCTAGAAGGCGCACATGTTCTTTAATTGGTTTCTCAGTGACCCCTCAAATACCACTCCTGACTTTCTCCTTCGCACGGCAACAAAAACCCGCAAATCTATCTTTCCCTCGGATGGAACGCTGAGAAAGTGATGGCCGTGCTCACTGACCAGCTGCAAAGAAATGGCGAAACAAAAACGCTAAGAAAAATTCACTATACTCAAAACGGTTACCTAAATTCACTTCTGTCAAACACTGATGCCCGGGTTACAATAGCAAGAGATCATGAGTTTAAATAGTAGAGGTTTTAGTGAAGGCAGAAGAACCAAGAAGAAAATGCAAGTATTTAAATGTATCGAGAAAGAACGAAGTATTCACCTTATGTAGATAACTGAGCTAGAACTTATTAAGAAAGCCAAGCAGAAAAGAAATTAAGTTAAAATAGAGGGACTGTTTCAAACATTGAAGAAATTAAAATGGAGCGCAAGGCAAAACAGAATTTAGAAGTAAGATCCACTGCAACGAATCGCACCTAACTGTGAGATTAATAATGCTTCAAGAGAAATTAAGGCTTGGGTTAAAGATTATCTTTTGTCTTCGTACTTTTATTAAGGTCCATAAGTTTGAAACGTTATTTGCTCTCAACGTGTTCCGGGCACTCTACTTCCAATTACGGTCCTACTAAACCATATTCTAGAAGTGACACCGACGGACAGGTGAAGATATACTTGATTAACTCAGAAAATTCTGATAATTAAATTACTTTAATAGAGTGACGGATGAGGTCACTCAAACATTAGTTGTCTGCTAACTCTCCCATTTTGAATCTTTTTTCTCCTTACCTGTTTTGCTGGGGTCTGGTTCACTTCGTCGACAGGTACATTTCGTCGACACTATACAGTATATGCAAACAGTCGATTCCTAAAAAACCGAAAAAAAGTTCAGAACCACCAAATTTGGTATACTATCTCATGGTACTCTAACTTACACCGTACATGGTTTTCGGAAGGGATCGGGCCCGGGGTCAAGGGGGCCCCATACAACATTTTCGTAAAATCAACAGTTTTAAATTTAGAACCACAAAATTTGGTATACTATCTCATGGTAATGAAACTCAGATCGTAGATGGTTTTTGGAAGAGGTCGGGCCCGGCGTGAAAGGGGCAATCTACAGTTTTCAATTTGGAACCGCTAAATCTGGTATACTAACTCATGGCACTCTAACTTAGCTCGCAGATAGGGTATTAGAGTGCAGAATTGTGTTGCAGTTCTTAAGTAACAAATGGAAATATTTCAGAAAATTTTGTATGGGGCTCCCTTTACCCCGGGTCCCGACCCCTTCCAAAAACCGTGTACGGTCTAAGTTAGAGTACCATGAGATTGTATACCAAATTTGGTGGTTCAAAATTGAAAACTGTAGATTTGACGAAAATGTTGATTGGGCCCCCTTGACCCCCGGGGCCCGACCTCTTCCGTCTATGGTCTAAGTTGGTGTAAGATACAATGAGATAGTATACCAAATTTGGTGGTTCTAAATTGAAACTGTAGATTTTACGAAAATTTTGTATGGGGCCCCCTTGACCCCCGGGACCCGACCTCTTCCGTCTATGGTCTAAATTGGCGTAAAAGTACTATGAGATAATATACCAAATTTGGTGGTTCTAAATTGAAAACTAGATTTTACGAAAATGTTGTATGGGGGCTCCTTGACCCAGGTCCCCGACCCCTTCCAAAAACCGTGTACGGTCTGAGTTAGAGTACAATGAGGTAATATACGAAATTTGGTGGTTCTGAATTGAAAACTGTAGATTTTACGAAAATGTTGTATGGGTCCGCCTTGATTCCGGGCCCCGACCCCTTCCAAAAACCATGTACGGTCTAAGTTAGAGTACCATGAGATAGTATACCAAATCTGGTGGTTCTAAATTGAAAACTGTAGATTTTACGAAATTGTTGTATGGGGCCACTTGACCCCGGGCCCCGACTACTTCCGTCTATGGTTTAAGTTGGTGTAAGAGTACAATGAGATGTATACCAAATTTGGTGGTTCTAAATTGAAAACTGAAGATTTTACGAAAATTTTGAGGAATCGACTGTTTGCATATATAATGTCGCCGAAGTGAGTGTCGACGAAATGTACCTGTCGACGAAATGAGTTGCCGACGAAGTGATTGTCGATTAAATGAACGAGACCGGTTTTGCTGTCTCCTGACGTTTGTTCCGAAGAACTCCATAATTCCATATACACTGTCTCAATAACTTAAAAACTTGATAAATCTAGACATAAATAAAGATATAACTCGGGATCTCTTTTGGCTGGTTTATTTCTTTCTGTCGGCTGTAACCCTTTTCGATGACAAGAAACTTATTTTTCTTACCGAAAGTAAAGTGAGAGTAAGTTTTAGTCATAAAGACATGAAGTATAAAACTATGCAGCGTAATCAACAGAAAAAAATGGAAGGGAATAATTTAATACTGATTTAAAATCAGGATGTTTACCAAGCGGACTGGTATGAGCATTTTCGGTGATGCGAAGTGGGGAGGAAGAGGAAATGAGGGCGAGTGCATCCATCAGCAAACACCAGGAGAGTTTTCTGAGGAAGAAATCATAAAAAATGTGAATGGTTCTGCTTCAGAAATGCCTTACGATTGGACACTTTCTTTGTCTGTATTCCATGGAATAGGAATCACTTCATTATAGATATCTTATACAGCAACCTCAATACCTTCATCCCCTCCACCACTGTCAGCTGAAGCAAAAAGATTTGGTGAGCTGGGGAGAAAAAGAGGGCGAAATAGCCGAGAAGGAAATTCTATTCAATGTGCGACTTTAATCTCGGCGATCGGAAACTGGAGGCATTTTTTTTTCTTTCCTTTTCTTTTCTTTTCTCCTCTTTAACTCCAAGAAGTCCGACGCGTGAAGCAAAATAAGAATTTGTGGAAAACCCAGTTAGTTCGCAGATCGAGATATGCAGATGTGTCGAAATGGGCCGGATTCGAGGATTTCTTTCGGAAGGGAAATGCTAAACATGATTCGCACGGATCGAACGAGTTTTATTTTGCTTTATTGATTTTTCCTTTTTTTTTTTATTATTTCTTTCCTTTCAGTAGCAGCCCCAAGAACAGATGACAGATTCCGGGAATATTTCTTCAAACAGAATTAAATTTAAGAGGAAAAGTTCATTTGCGCTCTCTTATATTCACGTTTCGAGGAAATATTTCTCAAAATTGTCCATCTTTTCAGTAAATGCTTCTACTATAATTTTCCAATAAACATTGCCGTGAATATATTTTTGATGATTGCCAAGAACTTTCACGATTTAGTCTTCCATCTTTCTGGCTTTCAAAATTGATTTTGAAAAAAACTAAATTCTGCGGGGTAACCTCTTCACACGTGAAGTACTACGACTTCGGTGGAAATGAAATTATGCTTAAATCAGTACTTTCCAACCTTCGCATTTTCCTAAAGTGCGCATACTTATACAAAGATAGATACTCGTACTTTGGAACATCACGCCTTTTCAGGAAAGTAAAGCTGTTTTGCCCGGAAAACATACTTTTAGTTACATTTGAGGTTAAATTGAATAAATGCCTTTAAGGATTCTTTTTATAAAAAGAACTAAAACAAATTTTATTGTGAAATTTAATTTCAAGACCTGAAAGTATAGTTTCGTGTAGAAGGACTAGCAGCCTCTTGAAGCAAACTCTCCCTAGCTGTTTACTTTCAACATAGATTTTGCTCAGAAAGCATTTGCAGTTTTATCGAAAAGCGGCGAGAGGATATAGTGGGAAACTACACAAAAGTCAAAAATAATCTTACTTCATCTGAATGAAGTAAGATTTAAAAACAATGAACTACCTGTATGGGTATACAAGTATGTGTGTATACATTTACATTTGTGTTAATATTTTTTACTCTATTTCTTTTTTCCTTTTGCTGTCTAACATGCAGTGATGTATGAATACGGTATTTATACTTTGTAACATTAATTCTACAGCTAATAAGATATATGAATGCTGTAATACATTGCAATGCCAAGCTGTGATACCAGGCGTTTTACTGGGTAGTGACAACTTTCCTGTGGAATAAATCGCTAAATAATAACGAGATGGCGCTGTAAGTCCGAGACGTCGATCAGCAGGCGATAGGCATTCGTGAGGAAGTAGTGGGACGGTGGACACGCAATTTCAGACATGCAGTTATATACCACGGAAGAAAGAGTTTTCTTGGTGAAAAATTGGTATGCGGAGGGCGTACACCCCACACAGGTGTTACGAAAGTGGGGTACAGCATTTTAGAGACGTCGTAAGGTAGCGAAATTTGAACGAACCGGCAATGTCACAGATGACGTGGCAAGCCTGGCGACGAAGAGAAGAACAGCGCGGACGGCGGAGAACATTGAAGCCTCACGAGAACTCCTGCACGAAGAAGCCGGTACGTAATAAAACAAGAAAGATGACACCGAATTTTCGGGTGTAATAGGCACGTCTTTTGAATCCGTTCTGACCCAAATTAAATTTATCAAAGCTATTCAAAGTCAATGGAACCGGTATGGAAAACAATAGATCTGACGAAAGAAAGAAGATTTTCAATCGGGTTTTTAATCCCTCAGATATTGCTGTAAACGGAATGGTGAGCTTACGAACTCTTAGAAACAGAGATATCGACAAAATAAGATGTGACTTTACGTCCCCTGGTGGGAAAACCATGCATTATTTTAAGAAGAAAGTATTCACAAAAGGTTTATCCAAATAAGCGGTATCGGTCCAAGAAAAAAAATTAGTCGAGTTTTCAGGAGCCCAGATTTTGCAACAAATACTTCAGAAGCAGAAATTAACACTTATGACCCCTGGTGGCTAAACCATTCTTTACCAAACATTAGAAAGTATGTGAAAAATGTTTTCCGTCAGGTCTTGTATGCGATACAGGAAGAATTTTTCAAATCGGAGTTTTAGGAGCAGAAAACGCAATTTACCATTGTGCGCCCCAGCGAAAAGTCTATGATTTACTTGAAAATTTTGAATTAGTAGGAAAAACATTTCGCATCGGAAACACTATCCAACAAAGAAGGAATTTTTTAAATCGGACTCCTAGAAGTAGAGATATTGACAAAAATAAGATATACGTCTACGCCCACTGGCGTAGAAACCATGCATGTTTTCAACAAGAAAATTTTCCTAAAAGGTTTGTCGACATGAGTAGTATCGGTCAACAAACGACTTTTTTTCCAATCGATATTTTAGAAGCTCATAAATTGCTGCAAATACAACAGAAGCTGAAATTAAGACTTACGCCAACTGGTGGCCAAACCATTTCTTACAAAAATGAGTAATTATGCGCAAACGATTTTCCATCAGGAGCTGTATCCGGTGCAGAAAGAAATTTTCAAATCGGAGATTTAGAAGCAGAGATATAGGGGGAAACGCAATTTACCGCTACGCCGCCTAGCGGAAAGTCTATGAATTACTTGAAAATTTTGAAATTATATGAAAAACATGTTACACGGAAAACACTATCCAACAAAGAAGGAATTTTTTAAATCGTACTCCTAGAAGTAGAGATATTGACAAAAATAAGATGCACATCTACGCCCCCTGGCGGAGAAACTGTGGAATATTTTAAGAAGAAAATATTGCGAAAAGGTTTATCAATTTGAGTGGCATCAGTCTACGAAAAAAATTTTCAATCGATATTTTAGAAGCTCAGATTTTATGGCAAATACATCAGAAGCAAAAATTAACACTTACGCCCCTGGTGGCCGAAGTATTCTTTACAAAAAATTTGAAATTATATGCAAAAGATTTTCCATCAGGAGATGTATTAGCTGAAGAAAAAAATTTCAGATCGGAGTTTTAGAAGAAGAGTTATTCGGGAAAATGAAATTTACTTTTACGCCCCCTAGCAGAAAATCTATGCGTAATTTGAAAAAGTAACTATAGCTAAAATATTCTTCTACATAAATGGAATCGAAAGATAAAAAAAAATTCAATCGGATGTTTAGAAGCAAATATGTGGAATAAAACGTATTTTTGAATTCGACATCTTCTGCATTTACGCCCTCTACCGGCGATATTGTACATCGTAAAAAAAAAACGAAATGAAAGATCATGATTTGCGTATTTCAAGCTTCCCAATGCAAAAATAATTTTTAAAATCAGACGAATAGTTGCAGAGATATCATGGGTACAGACGGCCGGCCGAATGGAAGGACGGACGGACAAACCGATAACATAAGCACGATCTTTTTTTACAAAAGACGTGCTAAAAATCAACACGAAACATTGGCATCAGCTTAACGTTGAACAGGATCTTCTAGTAGACATGAGGAGTCAGCTTTAACATATGCATCATATCCGGTAACTTTACTACTTCTGTATGCCTCTCGAAGTGGCAGCGAGCTACGTACTTATATGAAGCATTGGTATTAGTATAACGTTGAACAGGATCTGCTAATAAACCTGAAGAATCAGCTAACTACACTGCTGGCCACCCAAAATGCAACACCAAGAAGGAAGCATCCGATTGGCCTGAAATTCGCAGCATGCGTCGCCCGCGAGAGGACATGCAAACGATTAGCATTGCAGGGCAATGCCTATCGTGGGGCACTTGTTTCTACGAAAGGCAGAAAGCTAGAACCGTAAGGTATACACTACCCATGCCTCATCTGGGTCCCGGGCCCAGAGCTACCGCCTTGCCAGAAATATAAGCTTCTGACCACTCGGCTACCGGGGAGGCGCTCTTTTAAAGTATGGTTAGTCATAGTTTACACGTTCTTCTCCGACTGCGGAGTGTGGATTCTGGCCTGTAAGGCAACATTCCAATCTGCATTGTCCCAGAAATGATGACTGGAGGTACAGTGTAATCAAATCGTGAGAAAATCCGTTTATTTGACGTAATGAACACTAAAGAAACATGCGAGCTTTCGCCACCAATAGGTGGCTTCTTTAGGCTGAAGTAACGTCTAAAGAATACACAAGATTTTAAATACAATTCAACATTAGTATAAATATAAAACTTAGTACAATGCTAGATGTGCCTCGCTCGTGCAGGCGGGTAAAGGACATTGGTTAGGTGCGATCTGTACTTAGAAACACACCCCATGCGAAAGGTAAGTCAACTGAGGGTTCTTCATTGCTCATGAGCGGATTGGTTAAAATCTCAATAGATTCCCTTATAGTAGTGGCCTTTGCGTTTGTGTAGGAGGCGTTTAGGTTGCCCCACTGCGGAGTGGCTGAATGGGCTGCGACCTCTTTCGCTAATGCTGCGTTTAGTCTTCCTTGTTGTACGTCTCTCTGATGTTCGGCTAGTTTTACCCAGAAAGAGCGCTTGGTCATGAATATATATTCTTTCTTGGATCCGTCGGAGTAAATAAGCGGTATAGTATAAACTCCGGCACCTGAAAGATCCATGTTATTGTTCTTTTTTAAGGTGAGTATTGCGGCAAGTGGTTTAGGTCCCCTTACTCCGATGTCAAGTCCATATTTTCGGAGCGAGTTCTTCAAAAAATAAGTACACTGAAGTGCCAGAAAAACTGGTACACCAGTCTAATACTTGTTAGGTCCCCCACGGGAGCGCAGGACCGCAGAAATACGACGAGGCTTGGACTCCACTAGCTTCTGTAAATATGCTGTAGGAAATGCATACTATACTTCCTGCAGAGCGTTCCACAATTCGGGTGTATTCCGAGGTCTCGGATTCCTGTGTTCGATAGCGCGTTGCATGGCATCCCAAATGTGTTCTATCACGTTTAGATCTGTGGACTTAGGTGGGAATGGTAACACCCCACACTCAGATGAATGCTCCTCTAACCATAATGTGGCGTCCTAACACTTGTGTGGAGGTGCATTGTCCTGTTGGAACAGGCCCAACCCATCAGCATGAATGCAGGGCATGAACGGGGGTGCCACGTCAGGAAGGATGCGCAAATAGCATTGGCCGGTCACAGACGTGTGTAGACATACTAGGGGTCCCAGTAAAGTCCGGCTAAACACACCCCATACCATTAAGGAACCCCCCCCACACACACACACACACCTGCCGTTACAGTTCCTTGTTGACAGTCATGACCAATGGCTTCATAGGGTTTGCGCCACACACGAATCCTTCCATCTGCCCGATACAGTTGGAAACGCGACTCGTCTGACCAGGCTACTGGTTTCCAGTCATCAGGTGGCCAGTAGCGGTGTTGCCGTGCCCAAGCGAGGCGCATAGCTCTGTGTCGTGCACCCATCAAGAGGACTCGAGTTGGGCGTCGGCTCCCAAAGCCCATATCGTGAGGGTACGTTGCACAGTCCGAACGCTGATGCTTATTGAGGCTCCAGCATTGAATTCCGATTATACCTGTGAGAGTGTTGCACGCCTATTGCGTAAAACGATTCTTGACAGCTGACGATGGTCACTTTCACCCAATGTCTTTTTACGGCCACACTAGTATCGTAGGTTGGAGGTTTTGCCGGAATTCTTGTAGTAGCGGTACCCCCTTGCAACGGTAGTCCGAGAAAATCCGAACTTCGTTTCTACCTCCGAAATACTATGGCCCATCTCACGAGTGCCAACTATGACACCGCTTTTAAAATCGCTTAAATTGTTATTAATTGTCAGTCTTATGCCGAAAACAGCTCTGACAGTTGGCAAGTATGTTTCTCGCTCAAGGATGTCTATCGCTTTATATACGCACTGGCGGACGCAATCGAGTACGCCCACTGGTGACGTTGCTATGTATTTTGCATAAGCTTGTCTGTACCAGCTTTTCTGGCACTTCAGTGTAAAATGTTACATGTAGGGGTAGGATCCTATGTAGTGGAAAGGGTTGTCACGCGTCCGGTTGCCAGGGTTGGTGAAATTTACTTTTTTCCTCTCAAAAATCCTTTCAATCCTCTGTGCATCGTAACCTGCTCTGGTTGCAAGCGTTCGTAAGTCATTGAATTCCTTCAGCGCGTAGGAGGTCGGAACAGTGTGTGAAGACTCGTCGTACCCTGTGTCGAAAAGGGGCCATTTTGTGTACTGTCGGACATGATGAGGAAGGCAGCATCGCGTTTGGGATGTGCATTGGTTTGTTGTAGAGACTTGTTATTGGCTTCCCTTGTGGTGCCTTCTTGATAAGTACATCTAGGAACGAGAGCGTTCTGTTGGCTTCCTGTTTCATCGTGAACTTGATGCAGGAGTGCACAGTGTTGAGATGGTCGGAACAACCGTTGCGATCAGCAGGGTCATGTGGCCAGATGAAAAAGGTGTCGTCTACATATCTCAGCCATGCTGTTGGGATCGGGGTTTGAGTGCTGAGGACTTTGGCTTCCAATGGCAGAAGGACAGCTTCAGCAAGCACGGCAGAGAGTGCTGATCCCATTGGGATTCCCTTAGATTGTTTATAAATTCGGTCTCAGACACAAAAAAATTAGTCTGTAACAAGTTCAATAAGGTGGAAAATCTGGAGGAGAGAGTCTTGTTGAAACAAGGCAGAATTATTCAGTGCCTGTTTTAGATTGTCAATGGCCTCCGAAATCGGGATGGATCAGTACAAGGATACTGTATCAAAGCTACCCATAACATGGTTTTCAGGTATGGAAAAGCTGGTAATTCTGGAGATGAAGTCTTTAGATGAGCGCAGAGCATTGTCGGAGCTAGGTAGGAAGGTTGTGAGGAAGCGCTAGTTCCTTTTCTAGGTGGAAGGAAGGAGCCGATCTGCGTGAGAGTATCGGTCTAATTGGAAGCCCTGGTTTATGGTGCTTCAAACGACCAACACGGTGTGGGATCTTTGGTCCTGGAGCGAGCTTAGCTGCTCTTTTAAGATTTGGTGGTAAGTGCGTCATCTTTGCTGCTGTCTTTACGTTGGCAATCCATCGGTTAAAGTTAGTGAGCTGCAGGGTTGACTCTGATTGTTGGATAAATTCCTTGATCTTCCGTTCATAGTCTATAGCATCCAAAGCGGTTAGTTGCTGGGATGTAAATAAGAAGTGTTCGGTCGTTCTTGAAGGCGTTGATATCCGTCCGTGGCATCGAGTTTCTCTTCCTGGTTCTCTGTTGTTTTGAGGATTGTTGTAGTTTCAGGGCACATTGATGGCAGTGAGCGTCTCGGCGCTCGGAAGGTACTTTGATGATCAAATTCTCGACCAAAAGAATAATTTCTGATGGTTGCAGATGATCTTCGAAGGTGTGTTTAGGCCATTTGCACAGGGTAGTTAGTTCATTACGAGAGAAATTCCTTGATGAGATGTTGACTATAATCATGAAGTTGAACGAGTGAGGTTGCTGTGTGTTTCTAAGTCTGGCAAGTCCTTTTGCGTGCTTCACCGACGGCGATCTATTTTGCCTTTGCACTAGCATGTCTAATTTTTGTATGAAAAAGTCCTATTCCAGGGGGGTGGTTTCTACGGTGAGATTGGTGTAGAGTCTAAAATGTCATGCCTCGAGGGTCGTGACCTTTTTTCTTTTAAGCTGGACAAGATGAGATAGAGATTGCTGTTGAAAAAAACTGTTATAAGCAGCAACAATAAAGAACTTTCTATTTCGCAAATTGAGGATACCCTCCCAGATACTGAAGTAATATCTAACCTTTGTTGTTTTAAGTTGAACGAAGTTCAAAAACGGATTTTATGTTACAATTCGAATTTTGCAGCTTCGAAAATGGTACCAGTATCCAATATCGTAGCGTAGGTTGAGGAGTCCTTGATAAAAAGCGATCTAAACATTGATAAAAAAGAAACAATTCGACATTGTGTCAGCCAGATAATAACGTCTAAGTCCTCTCCACCATTTGAACGCAATCTCAACATGGAAGAATACAATGCTCTAAAAGAGTTACAGTCAAATCGTGGTGTTATGATTACTAAAGCCGATAAAGGTGTACAAGTTGTTATTCTGGACAAAAAACATTATGAGGCAGAAGTCAAAAAACTTATTTTCGAAGGACCCTATAAAGAAATAAAAAATGATCCATCGGAGAAACAATTAAAAGAAGTTCGGAAATTGGTATCAAGTTGTGTAATTCTTGATCAAAGCTCAAAAAGTCGTCTAAAGCCCTCATATGCCCGTTGTCCACGTTTCTATGTACTTCCGAAGATACATAAGATTGGTTTCCCTTTCCATCCCATAGTCAGTAACATCGGCTCAGCTATACATAAGTTGGCCAAGTTTCTATCTTTAAAACTATTTACCTTAACGACTTCTTCGAACAAAACAGCCGTGAAAAATTATATCGAGTTTGTCAATCGGCTAAAACGACATCCATACAAGGATCAGTTCATGTTATCCTTCGATGTGAAATCCATTTTTACAAGTATCCCACTGAATGGAGCCCTCGAATCATTGAAAGCTAGTCTCTCTGAGCATCATTTTAGCCAACCGGAAGTAGAAGATATTTTGAGACTAGTGGAAATTTGTATCTGACCAAACAGTTTCCTTTTTCGTGGAAGAATTTTCCAACAGACGGAATAATTTGCAATGGACAGCCCACTGTCGCCTATTTTATGCGAAGTCTGTATGCGTCGCTTTGAGGACAAACTCTTTCAGCTTGTCACATTTGATCTGTGGACTCGATATGTACATGATTCTTTTGTTCTCTGGAATGTCATGAACTCGGAAGTACCTAAATTAGTTGAACTTATCAATTCAATTGATCCTCATATACAGTTCTCAAGTGAGACTGGAAATAATGGTTGCTAACCATTCCTTGACGTCTTTGTGTCACGCTTTGAAGGATCCTTAAGTACAACAGTTTATCGAAAACCATTTGCTGTTTTCTTACTCCTACACGCAAAATCAAATCACCTATGGAAAGAAAAAATCTCCGCCTTCTATACATACGTATATCGGACAATGCATATATGCCCAACTGAGGATTCCTTGCAGAAAGAGCTTGATTTTCTTAAACGAAATGCAGTCTGCTCGCTCATGCCAATAGACCTCCTAATACGAGAGAATTGGGCGGTTATCTCTTTTGCTCCTCAGATTTGATACGGAATTTCAAAAATTCTCAAACGTTTTCATTTCAAAGTCGTTTTTTAAACCCATAAACAAGATAAACTTTTACGGATCAAAAGACTACGTCGAAGAATAAATTCATTCCTGGGAAATTTAAGCAGATACCTTGTGAATGTGGACTTTCAGATATAGGACAGACCCGCAAGGCTTTAAGTTTCCGGGTGAAGGAACACAAGACCTATGTACGGAACTATGAACTCAAGAAGTCGTCTATAGCCCAACATTGTCATGAAAATAACCATAAATTTTTGTTTAGAAACGCTACGCTTATTGATAAACCTGATTCGACTCTCAAGCTTAATATATTAGAAGCTTTCCACATATACCGGAACTCTTCATACCTTGTCAACGACATGACGTCGACTCCATTTCTTTCAAGCCCGTGGAAATAACTCACGGAAAACCGTGACCGTCAGAACTCTGATGATGCCACAATGATTTGAATGTTCACGCTCCATTCATCCTGATGATGCCGAGCCAAACGCTCTGAGAAGCTATAGTCGATGTATAATAAACCTTTTATTGTGGTAAACGTAATATCATTCTATCTCAACACCACAAGTTCTGTAGTCAAATATTATATATACACTGACGGAAAAAAATCCCAACACCACGAAAAAATAGTTGTAGAAGAATGAAATGGCGGCAATACATTTGTATAGGTAACATATTTAATCGATTAAGGTTTCAATATCACAGCTTATTGTGAGCGCGAGAAGAGCCATTTTAAATGTGAAATACTGGTACATTAATAACCGGTGTAACCGCCAGAATGTTGAATGCAAGCACGCAAACGTTCATGCATTGTGCCGTACAGGTGCTGGATGTCAGTTTGTGGGATGGAGTTCCATGCCTGTTGCACTTCGTCGGTCAATACAGGGACGGTTAATGCTGGTTGGGGGTGACGCTGGAGTTGTCGTCCAATGATGTCCCATTCGTGCTCGATTGGTGAAAGATCTTGTGATCTAGCAGGCCACGGCAGCATGTCGACACTGTAGGGCATGTTGGGTTACAACAGCGGTATGCGGGCGAGCGTTATCCTGTTGGAAAACACCCCTGGAATGCTGTTCATGAATGGCAGCACAACAGGTTGAATCACCAGACCGACGTACAACTGTGCCGTCAGGGTGCGTGGGATAACCACGAGAGTGCTCCTGCTGTCATAGGAAATTGCTCCCGAGACCATAACTCCAGGTGTAGGTCCAGTGTGTCTCGGCCGCAGACAGGTTGTTTGCAGGCGCTCACCTGGCCTCCTTCTAACCAACACACGGCCATCACTGGCTACCAGGCAGAACCGGCTTTCATCAGAAAACACAACAGATCTCCACTCCGTCCTCCAATGAGCTCTAGCTTGACACCGCTGACGTCGCAAACGGCAGTGGTTTAGAGTAAGTGGAATGCACGCTACAGGGCGTCTGGCTCGGAGCTGTCCTTCAAGTAACCGATTTGTAACAGTTCGTTGTGTCACTGTGGTGGCAACTGCAGCTCGAATTGCTGCCGCAGACGCAGTACGATGCGCCACGACTATACGCCGTACACGGCGGTCTTCCCTCTCAGTAGTGCCACGTGGCCGGCCAGAACCCGATCTTCTTGAGGCAGTACCTTCCCTTGACCACCGCTGCCAACAATCATGCACAGTGGTTACATTCCTGCCAAGTCGTTCTGCAATATTGCGGAAAGAAAATCCACCTTCTCGTAGCTCTATTACACGACCTCGTTCAAACTCCGTGAGCTGTTGACAATGGCTTCTTCGTCTTCTTAAAGGCATTCTTGACTAACAGCAACACACTACGTCGAATCTCAACGATAACTAACGCTCACGAACGTTACAGCGCGTATTTACAGCAAACCTGCTTTGCATGTTCCGAGGGGCGCTACTAGCGCCACACGTATGCGCCGAGCGCGAAATTTGCATAGAC